>CM042955.1:29389187-30659587 GCA_023678885.1 Pogostemon cablin
GCGTAGGGAGAACACCAACAGATTGAGAAAAGATCTCAATCAAATCTGATCTCGTACAATCTTAAAAAAAATATTGATTTATGTAATCTTCAATCAAATCTTTACAAATTTGGAATACTTTGATTATTGAACTTTAATCATGTTCTCCATCTACAGTGTTCCTTGATCATCAAATTGGGTCATGGGCTTTTCTTTGTTGGTCAAAGAATAAATCACGTTCATAAAATAATATCTTCAAATATATCTTTGACACAAGATATTCAAAGATATCATTGACCAAATCTTGGATGAATCTCCACCTTGATATTCTTTTTATAAATAATTAAATTAAACTTAACCAAATATAAGTTAATTGATTTAATGCTAACTTAATTAGAAATATATCAAATATATTTCCTGACATGATGCATGAGCACTTTGCCGCATTCAATACCAATCAGCAGGAGATGAACTGCCAACTTGCTTTGGCGAATATGAACTATGCTGCGCTCAACATGAGGTATGATGCTATAGATATAAGGTTGGGAGATTTGTATGAGAATTACGAGGCTTTGGACAGGAAGGTTGACACCTTGCATAGGGATTTCGACGATTGGCGCAATGATAATAATGATGATGATGCTCCGGAGGAGCAGCGTGCGCCAGGTTTTTTTCCTTTGTCCGTTTCCTCTCATCTACCTTCTCTTTTTTCACTTGACAGGTTGGTTTTTGAGTGGTGGTTGAGTTTTAGTTTTATGTGTGAGTGACATGTACTATGTTGATATTGATGGTGTGATTGATACTTGTACATTGATGATGATTTGATGGATTGAGTAGATATAGTGACTCTTCTATATGTATGTGCGTTTGAATATGCTATATGTTGATTTTGTTGGTAAGAGGCATGTGTGTTTGATTACTTGTAGTTTATGTAGAAGTTTGATATTGATAGCTTACTTTAAAGAATGCTTAGGAAATCTATTACCCATGTGAGAATTTGAGCCTATTAATTGTGCTACATGATTGCATGATAGTTTATTCTTGAGAGTATCATTCATATGTTCGTATTCTAGAACTTGGCTTGGAGTCTTGTGTGAGATTTATAATTGTCAGATACTAGGACATGATCTAAGGCCATTATTGTTGAGCCACTTAGTCAAATTTTACCTATCCTTATAATGTTATATCATTAGAAGCACTATTGAGCCTTAAAATTTTTTTTTTGACAAGCCTTTGATAAAAAGCCTTTACTTTACCTTTACTTGAGCCTTTTGAATATCCTATTTACTAGTAGAGAGTTGAGGTGAATAAATTCTAGTTATGAACTTGAAGAAGGAAAGGAAGGAAATTGGTAAAGTAATGAAAGTGAAAAAAAAGTATAGTTAAATCTTCTTTAGGGGCAGTGCCTGAAATCGGTACCTCGACTGCTTAGAAGGGTAGTGCTTGAAATTAGTACTCTTGTATGTTAAGAGAGAAGTTGTTGATTCAAAGTGAAGAAGGAGAAAAGAAGTATCGAAAAGAAGATGAGAATGATGAGGGAGAGGAAGAATGAAGCTGTTTAATGAAAAGCTAAACTCCACGGTAATTCTCTACTAGTGAATTAGTCACTTTATCTAAATTCTCCTACCTCTGGCAAAGAGCCAAGATTACAATCCAAGAACAAATCCTTTGAGATCCTAGTATTAGAATAATTATGAATTGATTTTTGAGACCTTTCCAAGCTTATGGTTACGCGAATATATGAATTGATTCTAAGCGTAATTACTAACCCTTTAAATGTACATCTTTTACACTTGAGAGCGAGAGTAAACACTTACCTAGTGAGCTAGATGACTTTTCACTCGTATAAGTATTGTGATTAATTGATATTTTTGCGTAAATGAAAGGTATGATGATTGCATGTTTTGGAATTGATGAAATTACATGTGTTATTATATGTTGTGCCTGTATGAGGATCTTGTGAATCACATTCTCTTGCTTTATTTTGATGTAGTGACCTCGGGACAAGCAACATGGAAGTTTGGGGGTTAGATGAGAGTGATAATTCACGTGTTTTAAGCTCTGATTTACGTGGAAATTAGGTATGATTTCATTTATAATCAAGGAAAATCGGGTTGTTCATGGAAAAGTAGTGAATCAGATGCTATTGAGGATGTTTGAGCATATTTATACAGGAAAATAGGTCAGAAGTACTCAGAATCAGAAACCATGAATTTTGAGATGCCGCTCGACCAAAGAAAGGGTCACTCGACCAAGACCATTTAGTCGAGCGACAGTGAAGATGGTCGAGCGGAGCACTGTAAAGAGTTTTAGTGAAAAGAGAGGCCGCTCGACCGCCGCTCAGCCTGGCCGAGACCACTCGACCTAAATCATCTTGATCGAGCGGAGACACGCGAGTTTATTTTTGGTAATTTCGGCCCTCTTATGCGTGTTTTAGCATTCTCTAAGAAAAAGCCCAGTAAAGGTCCATAAGGAGGGTTTACAAGTATAAAAAGGGAAGCAGATCACATCAGGAAAAAAGTTAGATTCCACATCCATCCGACACTACACCAAAACCCTAACTCCATTCGCAGGAGCTGTAGAGAGAGATTCGTGCGACGAATCAAGTGAGAATCAAGTGAAGATTCAAGACAGAGCGAGAAGCGACATCGCCCACATCTAGAGTTTACTTTGCAACTTAATCTTTCTTGTAATTTTCAATATTATGGGTAAGATCTATCCAAACACCATGAACGTTCTCTGAAATATTATGGGCTAGAACCGCTTTGGTAGTTCTAGGGTTATGAAGGTTTTATCTAGTTAATTGAACTTGCATGTGTATACTCCATATAAAACTACTTGTAGATTTATTTTATATAAGACTATGCATTTATAATTCATACTCAGAGTTTTTTTATGCATCATTAACTGTTATGTAAAGTATGAATACTATTAGCGTTCAATCATTTGTTTAACGTGAATCATTAGGGTTCCATATATTTCTAAATCAGTAGAAGCAAGAACATAGAAAAATATATTACCTTTCACCAGGGTATGTTGAAGAAGAGGAATTCTCGCTGGCAGCATGCGCGACCTCACGACTTTGGGCATATCTTCCTCATCCAATCTCTGATTTGAGTGATTTTTGCACCAAAACGATCCTCTCTTCCATGGATTTCTAACCATTTATCGCACCACCAGTTTTGAGTTCCATACAAATTCAGAAAAATCATGGAATTTGATGATCAGTTGCTGACAATGACCTCTTCGATCTTCTGCTGTATTCCAAAGCCTAGTCTTGATGTTGTGTGGGCTACGATCTTCAAGACCCTGTCAATCTATAATCCTTCCTCAAACTCACATGTGTTAGGTGCAGTCATTAGGGTTTTCGAATTACTAAGATAACTTATATATGGGCTACAACATGGACAAGGAGGAGAAATTAGAGTCGGACATCCATTAATGGGATTAAGGTTTGCCCAAAAACTTATACTTAAGTCCAATAATAGTAATGAATATTGTTACTACACTTGTTTAGTATGAAAATCTGCGTATGTTAGGGTCTTATTTAGCACCATTGTATGGAATTTTTATCCGTATTAGATCATCTTTTGGTTGAATTGCATATATTTGTGTTACAGATGCTTTTGAGGCATTATTTCATGTTTTAGGTGGAAAACAGTGGTAAAAAGAGCAAAAACAGAAGTTGGGAGTGAAGCCAGAAAGGATAGGAGTCGTCACACCTCATGCCGACCAGAATAGGTAGTCGTCTTGGCCTTGATAGGAATTCGTGCTGCCCATTACAGGAACGAGCGTCGAGACCACCCAGCACACCCCGGAAGAGCATGACTCGTGCCTCACTTTGAACAACTCATGTCACACTCAAATGGATAGATTTTTAGGAGTTCTTTATGTGGTTGGAAAGCCAAGGAAGAGAGAATTGCGTAAGCATAAAAATCACCTCAATCGGAGATTGAATGAAGAAGTTATGAGTACAACCGTGAGGTTATGCAGACTGCCAACAGGTGGCACGACCCGTGCCAAGGCCGAAACGACTCGTGCCATGGCCGGCATGACTAGTTCCATCCCCCAGCGTGTCCGAAATGCTTTTTTTAGCCCGTTCATGTTTTTGACTTGAAAAAGCCCACTTTTGAGAGAGAGTTCGAAATTTTCCAGCCTTCAACTATAAAAGGAGCCCTTGGGGTGTTCCAAACGCTAACCCTCCACAACTTTTCATTACTTTTCCATCCATACCTACTGCAATACCGTCACCATCCCATCCACCCATCCCGGAGAGTTCATCAGTGTTGCTTTCTTGAGAAGGAGAACGAGAAGGTTCAGAACTACGGAAAAGAGAATGGAGAATCACGCCACATCTAGGGTTTTTCTTATTCTTTCTTTCTTAATTTTGAATTATAGACTCATGAGATTTTTTTCATACCTAACCATTGGTGTTGCTTGTAACACCATGGGCTAGTACTTCTTGGATAGTGCTAGGTTTTGAAGGTTGAATTGGTTTGAATAGATTATCTAGACTAGGTTGGATTTCTATAGTATACTTATTCCTTTATTAATGCTTTGATTTGAGACTTATATTTTTATCTTATATGATCTGTCCTCATTCATGATATGTCATTGTCTGATGCATGTTTATGCCTGTTGCTTGTGCCATAAAGAGATTAATTTTGTCAACCTGTTATGGGTAAAGGGGACTTAACCATACAACCTTTATTCATTAGAATAATTAATATTGGACACTTAATATATCTATTAATTGCCATTCTAAAGGATTTGATTTCTTAGATTGTTAAGTGGGAATTGAAGTTTATTTCTTAAGTGCCTAGAAGGGAGCAAGAATTATTCTTCTGCATCTGAGAGTTTGAACCAGATTTATGTGCTAAGTTTACTTCAACAAAGAGATTTAATATAATTAAATGATTACTTTCATAAAATCTGCAGCAATTCTAACCGATTATCTAGTGATTTGATTTGACCAATTTAACTGAATTTCCTAGTGCTATCTATCTTCTCTCTTGAACGTTTCATCCTTATTTTTATTTGCTATTTTATTATTTTTAGTAATTATTTTTTGCATCTTTAGTTTAATTAATTATCTTGAAAATCCTGATTTGTCTTAGATTAGAGTTCTCATAAATAGATTGAATAGTAAGTCTAGAATTATCCTTTGGGTTTGATAATAGACTTGGTCACACGTTTATCTGCAACTGATTCCCTACACTTGGGGACACAATAAAAAAGGTGAACAAGCAGCACTGCCACTCTAATCCCAAATTACGTTATGGGCTCCTTCTTATTTTGAGTTCGTTAGTCTCCCCGCATTTAAGATATATTATGCCCATTAATTAATTAAATTACTGACAACTCCATTAATTAATATCTCATCCGAGAGTAATACCACTCAAACTCATTATCATGCCGGAATAAATTCACCTGCAGGATTTACATGTTAATCCTTATAAGCTCCTAAAGGGGACATCATCAACCTATTTAATAGGACACAGTTTCCTTCTACAATCAATAGCACACCATAGAGACAACACTATTTCCCAACTCACCGAGTTTGTTAATTTAATACGGGTTAATCTCACCCATTGATGAATAAAAAAATACATACTGGCTTACGTGTCGAGATAATTGTACAAGTATTAAGAGCACAAACATCCATAATAACAGAGATCAAGTTCTCCTATATAGTCGGTATAAGTAGAAAAATTTCAAGTGATCCTTCTCAATACACACTGATGAGTATGATAATTCACAAATATTGCACCTGGATTTGTGCTATTATGGAGTGTTTGAAGGTTGAAATCGGTAGATAACCAATATATATTGTGAAAAGGCACGAATCAGGTGTTGTTGGAGCTATTTAAGTGGTTTTTCGAAGGAAATCGGAGTGGAAGTGATGAATACTGAAGAAAGTAAGTGGAAGCCATCCATTTGGGTGAAGCAGGAGGTCAATTCAACCTGAAGGATGTCAATTCGACCATCCCTTCAAGTCGAATTGGCAATATAACATGTACAGAAGGTGGATTTGACCACGATAGGGGGATTCGACCTGGGCATCAGGTCGAATTGAGGTCGAATCAATTTACAGAATTGCCGATTCGACCTCGTCACATTGATTCGACAAGGGCACTTGGTTGAATCGAGCATCTAGGACTTACAATAGGCTGATTCGACTTCCGATTTGACTTGTGGTGTTCAATTCGACTTGTTGTTGAGGTCGAATCGATGCTCGGGAACTTACCATATCTTTATTTTTACACCGTCAATATGTGTGATCACTTGAAAAGCCCATTCCAGGCCCGAGAGGCACAATTACAAGTATAAAAGAAGGCGTATTCAGCAGTAGAGACATGATCGATAATGCAAGAAAGCCATAAGAGAGGCCACAACTATACCGCACCCCACAAGGGGGGATCACCCCCCAACCATCATCCCTTCATCCATCTATCCATCATTCTGAAGATTCGTTAGTGTAATCAAGGGGAGAACTAAGAGGAGAATTCAAGAGCGAGAAGGACGTGATGATGTCACATCTAGAGTTTATTCATTTCCTAATTTATCTTGTATTTTCCAGACATTCGGGTAAGATCTATCCAACACCCATGATTGTTCTTTGCAACATAATGGGCTAGAGCTTTTTTGGTAGAACTAGGGTTGTGAAGGTTTTATCTAATTAATTGAACTTCCATGTGCATACTCCGTACAACACTACTTATGGATTTATTTTATATATGATTGTGCTTTCTTAATTCATACCTATAGTCGTTTTATGCATTATTAACTATTATGTAGAGTCAGAATAGATATCTTGGTTATTGATTAAGTGCGTTCACTACTGAGCAGGATTCCATGTTATGATTCTAAGTGAGGGGACACGGAAGCTTCATTAGAACTATCATATATAAATACTTGTTGATTGAATTGAGAATTTAGATTAATAAGTAGGATAAAGAGGACAATTTCATAGTACTTATAAAGGGAGATAATATTGGGTTAGATTACCAATCCTAGGAGAAAATAATTGATACTGATAGTACCTAGAAAGGGGGTGAAATTATATCTCTTGCTCCGAGGTTATTCACACGTGTTACACGCATGTTTACTTGTGTCTATAGAGTAGATATGCATGGTTTAGTGATGCGTCCATATTCCACAAGACAGAGTTAGACACCAACACACAGAAGGGAAGTTAAGTAGTAAAACTGAATTTTCCTAGAGCTACCTATTCTCCTACTTGATCCACTTTCATATTCATCAAGTTCTTGGTGCCGTTGCCGTGGACGACTGTTATTATTGATTTTATTATTTCTATTTGATTAAGACTTTTATTTGTGATTATATATTTCAATCTAACCTTGAATTTTTCTGATGTATTTGTGCGTTAGGAAAATGATAGGAAGGAAAAGAAGGAATAACACATTGTGCTAAACATGGCTGGAGCAAGGCAGAATCTGGATACTGTTGTTATACGTGAAATTTTCATGAACTATGGGATTGGCAACTTGGGGTTGATAGGAGTAAGGGGGAAGATGATGATTTTGAGATACATCACGCTCTTATTAACATGGTAGAGAAAAATTCCTTTTCTGGAGGCTATTTTGAAGATGCATATCATCATCTCTGAAGATTTCTTGGTTATGCAAACATTCAAAAGGGCGCTGGAGCTAATGATAATGCTAGGCAGATTGCCCTATTCAAATTTTCATTAATTGATGGAGCGAAAGCTTTGTATGAGACTCTTGATGCAGCCGACTGCACTACATGGGACCAACTACAGCAGATGTTTTTAGAGAGATACATGCCATCCTCAAAGATCTTAAGAATAAGGCAAGAGATCACCCAATTTGTGATGAATCAAGGTGAGAAGTTTTATGAGGCATGGGATAGGTTCAATGACATGCTCAGGAGGTGTCCACATCATGGAATGTCTACGGCTGAATACGTAAGTATCTTCTACTATGGATTGGATTGTGAGTCACATGTTTTTATTAATGCATCATCAGGAGGAGCGCTGTTATCAAAGACAACACTTGAAGCATAAAAGTTATTTGAAGACATCTCTATGAATTCATATGACTGGCTAGTAGAGAGAGATAGAGGATCATATGTACTTGGCAAGGTGGCGCAGGTTGAACATCAAGTGAAGCTGAATAGGGATGATGAGATCGGCTCTAGTCTAGTGATGGGTGTTTTCTTAACACACAATTTTAATCCCCAAGTATGAAGGATACCAATTGTAGTTTCGAAGGTGACCAAGTTAAATATCGAATCCACGGGACGGTTAAATATTACTTTAGTTATTTTCTAGCAATTATGACTATGTTGAGAATTGTAGTTGTTGGTTTTTAAACTAAGTAACAATTAAACTAGCAAATCAATAACAAGAACAAGAGAAGAGTAGTTGTGATCAAATAAGATGATAGGTAGTTCGTCAGGCCATCCAGTTTCATTCGTTAATTCATACCTTCGTGTGTCGATATCTGACTCTACCTTGTAGTTTATGGACGCATCGCTAGACCATGCAAATCTACTTTATAGACACAAATAGATAAGCTTTTGACACGTGTGAGTATCCTCAGAGCAAGATGTATACTTTACCCCCCTTTCTAGGTACTATCATAATCAATTATTTCCCGTGCACTTAGTACTCTAACCCGATTTGATCTCCCTTTTTAGGTACTATATAGTTATACTCTTAATTCTACTTGTTAACTCGAATTCAATTCAATTAATAAACATTCATATAAGACGGTTCTAATAAAACCTCGGAATCTCTTCATTTAGAATTATAACAATAAACCCTGCTCATTAGTGAATGCACTCAATCAATAACCATGTTATGCATTCAGACTCTACACAACGATTATTGATGCACAAAACAACTATGAGTATGGATTAAAAACGTACAATCTTATATAAACTAAACTACAAGTAGTGTTGTACGGAGTATACACACGAAATACAAATCAACTCATGAAACCTTCATAACCCTAGAACTACCGAAGTGGCTCTGGCCCATGATTGATCTAGGAACAATCATGGTTAGATGGACCAATCTTACTTGAATCTCCAGCGGAACCTCTGTCACAGCTCCTCCTAGTCTCCTCTTGTGCTTCACGATCTTTCACTCTCTAAAACTCTCTAAAAGCTCTCTTATATTGTGTTGTCCTCTGACTGCATGAGCCTCCTTTTATACTTATAATCACGTCTCTAGGGCTTGGAATGGGCTTTTCAAGTGGTCACATGCATTTTGGCCTCGAAAATCCGGATAAGGTAAGTTTCCGCACGATGGTTCGACCTCAGCAAACAGGTCGAACCACTGGCCGCAGGTTGAACCACAGGTCGAACCTACCTACTGGAAGTATTCTGCACTTGGTTCGACTTTTTGTACAGGTTGAACCACTCCGTCGTGGTCGAATCAACTTTCTCGCGAACTGGTTCGACCATGGTTCGACCTGATAGACAGGTCGAACCCCTCGAGTCGTGGTCGAACCCATCTTCTGCCACTTTGCATTGCTGGTTTGACCTGCTGGAGAAGTCGAACCCTCCTCCAACAGGTCGAACCCACCTCTCTCCTTGGCGGTTCGCGTGGTCTCGACTTCGTCTCTTCGATTCTTGGCACTTCCACTCTGATTTTGCTATGAAAACCACTTAACTAGCTCCACTAACACCTGATTCATGCTAATTCACAATATATACAGGTTTTCCATCTATTTCCACCTCAAAACTCTCCAAAACTAGCACAAAACATGATACCAAACTTGTGAATTTACACACTCATCATCTAGCTAACATCAACAAGCTATTAGAATCCCAGCAAAGGCAGATCACAGAGTTGACACAAAGGGAGCCTAGTATGAAGCAGCACGAAGTGAAGAGTGTTGAAGATACCTTCAATCTATACATGGCTGAGAACGATACAAGGGTTGACCACATCGAAGCTAGAATGAATGTTGATCATGCAGATTTATTTAAGCAGTTGAAGGACCTTACTTTGATTATGAGGCAGATGACCGTGAACGTGAATCAATTGACACAAAATTTAGAAGATAAAGCCATCATGTTAAGGTTTGAAACACAGTACGAGGGATTGATGAGGCTGGAATCAAAATTGGACACGTCGAGGGCTCAATTCGATCCCAATTCGACCAACACCACAAGTCGAATTCAGCAGGGGAGGTCGAATTGGATGCCTGGACATGATTTGGAAGCATCAGAGCCTCGATTCGACCAAAATCCAGTCAATTCGAACTGGCCCCTAGGTCGAATTAAGGTCGAATCCACCCTTCTAAAGCACTCTGTTTCGTCAAAAGCTCGATTCGACCAGCAGCCGTCCAATTCAACCAGACCTTCAGGTCGAATTGAGGTCGAATCGGAGGAAAAAAATCTTATAGTGAGTCAATTTGACCAGGGGGACTTCAATTCGACCAGATCTTTAGGTCCAATCCAGGTCGAATCTAATATACAGGGTGAGAATAGAGTTCCAGGTGCACAATTCGACCACTACATACCCAATTCGGCTAATAGCCCTGGTTGAATCCAGGTCGAATCCAACTGTTCTGCACCATTTTCCATGCCGAATGCTCCACATGATGTTGATGTTGCTCCAGTACCATTACATAAGCAGAATACTGAGCTTACAATGGAGAAGAAGTGGGAAAAAGCAAAGAAGTTGAGAGCCGAGAAGCTTAGACTGCAAATGAATAATGATGATGTGGTTTTCTCTCTTTATCATGCAATGAAGATGCCCATGGAGACTCATTCATGCAAGAGTGTTGATGTAGTTTCTAACTTGTTTAATCTTGATTTTTCTAAGGCAGATGATTCTGAATTTAAGTGGAAGATAGACAAGGAGGTGTCTAGACAGTCATGAGAGGAAGAAAATTCCAATTATCATATTTTTGTGACCAAGAAAGGTGAGGTGTTGAGTGTATACAAGTAGAGGGAAATAAAGTATTTGAAGGTGAGGATGCGACAAGATCGTCCTCTGATCAAGTAGCCTACAAAGGTTACATCCGTCGCGACTCTCCGACGTTAAACATGAGCGCCTGTTGGGGGCTTTCCCTTCCATTTTATTGCTTTATTTCTTTTGTGTGAGTGAGAAATTTTTATATTTATGGTGCTTACTAATCAGCAATTACATCTGTTTGCAAATTTAGTTTCAACTTACGTTTGTACTAAGTTTGGGGGGGTGTGATGTACTTACCTCATTGAAGCACCAAGAGTATAATCTTTTCTTTGTAATGTTTGCTAGGGGAGTTGATTTTTATGGTATATTGAAACTTTAATCGGTTTTGATGAGTTGATTTTTTTCAATTTGCCTATTGTTCAGTGGTGTGTCTAGTGTGTGAAGTCTATTAAATAGTTAATTGATTCTTTATTATAGTTCTCTTATTTTATTATTGATAAATTTGTAATGATGAGTGTGTTTGAGCTTTGATGATAGAAAAAGGTAACTGGAGTGGCAAGACGAGTTCTACACTGAGGCTTTGACTCGAGGAGCTCGTGCATTTTGAAGGAGAAATCAGGTGCCCTCATTTCCTTATTCTAATATTTATATGTGCTTTTAATTAGTATGGGTGGAAGGATTGAGTTTATATTTTTTGTGATCCATGTGAGCTTATATTGTTTAAATTTTCTTTAAAATTCATATGCTCTTGAAATTGATGAAGGAAGTTTACTTGAGTTATATTATGATGTTCTATGTGTACTTGTGGGATATTACTTACCATGAAAAGTGCTCTGTTACTTGTTAAAAACTCATATAAGATTTTGAGTCTCGTTGATCATGTTACATAATCACAAGATATTTATTTTCTGGTAAGTATCATTCTTGTGCGTGTATTCTAGAACTTGCCTCTTGTCTTACTTGAAACTACATGTGTGTTAGATGATGGGAGATGATTTTAGGGCATCATTAAATTTATGAGTCACTTAGCTAAATAATTTCCTACCAAATAATTATATATTCGTAGTTTGCCCTTTTGAGAATAAAAGTCTTATTTCTTTGGCAACCTACGAAGATAGCCACTTTGATATCCTATTTGAGCCTAAAATTCCTATACTTAGTGGAGAATTAAATTTTGTCAAAGTGTGTGAATTGATTTTCATGGAGTTTTGAAGGAATAAAATATTTGGAGCTGTACAAGTAATTATGAACTTAAAAATAAGTTGCTTAGGGGTAGTGCCCGGAACTAGTACCCTAAGATGTTAGAGGTAATGCCTGAAACAGGTACTTCAAGAAAGGAAAAAAAATAAAAGAAGGAAAGAAAAAGTATGTTGAGCTTGACAGAAATGAGAGAAAAGAAAATTAGAAGAGTATGAAGCTGGATAGCCTTGAAGTGTAAAAATCTAAAATACAAAAGATCTCCGGTTTTAATTCTCTACTAATGGACCCACTTAATCCATATGTTTCCTACCTTAGCCAAAGAGCCAACATTACGTCCAAACAAAATTCTTTTTTGATCCTATTGTCGAATCATATTTTTAGTGGTGGAGAGTTTGAGACATTTAGCAAGCTTATTGTTACGCATGCACTTGAATTGAATTTGAGTATAAACACCTTAACCCATAAGTGTGCATCTTTTACACTTGAGTGCGATATATACTTCTCGTGAGAATATGTGAATGAAGCATTTGAATAGGTGGTGATTGTCTTATCTTGTATGCTATGAATTGATTATTATATGTAATGAAAGTTGCATGACTTAAGTTAAGGACAATTATATTTTGAATGGGGTATTGGTCATAATCATTGTTTTCCCGCTAATTTTCATACTCTCTCTCTTTATATTTATTTTGTTGCCTCAGGACGAGCAACGGGTAAGTTTGGGAGATTGATGAGAGTGGAAATTAGCTTATTTGAGTGTCCAATTTAACACCTTTTGATAGAAATTCTTGTTATATATTAGCACAAGTGTCTTATATTCATAGTATGTGAGAAAAAGGTGCACTTGAGATGTTTTATTGTGTTTTAGGTGGAGAAAAGATTAAAAGTTCAAAGTTGGAGAAAAGGTGCAATTTGTGCAAGAATGCTAAAAACGTACATCCAACTTTCGTAATTTTTCTGTGTTATACTTGGTGATCTCGTGAATTATACATTACTCCTTGGTTTGATTGCATTGCCTCGGGACGAGCAACATGTAAGTTTGAGAGTTTGATGAGTGTGATAATTCAAGAATATTACACCTGGATTTATGCTATTATGGAGTGTTTGAAGGTTAAAATCGGTTGAAATCGGTTGAAAACTGATATATATTGTGAAAAGGCACAAATCAAGGTGTTGTTGGAGCTATTTGAGTGGTTTTTTGAAGGAAATCAGAGTGGAAGTGTTGAATAATGAAGAAAGGAAGTCGAAGCCATCCATTTGAGCGAAGCAGGAGGTCAATTTGACCTAAAGGAGGTCAATTCGACCAGCCCTTCAGGTCAAATTGGCAACACAACATGTATAGAAGGTGGATTCGATCACGACAGAGGGATTTGACCTAGGCATCAGGACAAATCGAGGTCGAATCGATTTACAAAATTGCCAATTCGACCTCATCACATGGATTTGACCAAGGCAGTTGGTCGAATCGAGCGCCTAGGGCATACAGTAGGCTTATTCGACTTTCGATTCAACTTGTGGTGTTCAATTCGACCTGTTGTTGAGGTCGATTCGATACTCGGGAACTTACCATATCCATATTTTTACACCGTCAATGCGTGTAATCACTTGAAAAGCTCATTCTAGGCCCGGGAGGTGCAATTACAAGTATAAAAGAATGCTTATGCAGCAGTAGAGACATGATCGATAATACAAGAGAGCCATAAGAGATGCCACAATCATACCGCACCCCACAAGGGGGGATCACCCCCCAACCATCATCCATTCCTCCATCCATCCATCACTTTGAAGATTCGTTTGTGGAATCAAGGGGATAATTAAGAGGAGAATTCAAGAGCGAGAAGGACGTGATGACACCACAACTAGAGTTTATTTGTTTCCTAATTTATTTTATTTTTTCGGACATCCGGGTAAGATCTATCCAACACCCATGATTGTTCTTTGCAACAACATGGGTTAGAGCCTTTTTGGTAGAACTAGGGTTGTGAATGTTTTATCTAGTTAATTAAACTTCCATGTGTATACTCCGTACAATACTACTTGAGGATTTATTTTATATATGATTGTGCTTTCTTTATTCATACTCACAGTCGTTTTGTGCAACATTAATTATTATGTAGAGTCTGAATACATATCTTGGTTATTGATTAAGTGCGTTCACTGCTGAGCAGGATTCCATGTTATGATTTTAAGTGAGGGGACTCCGAAGCTTCATTAGAACTATCATATATAAATACTTGTTAATTGAATTGAGAATTCGGATTAATAAGTAGGATAAAGAGGATAATTTCATAGTACATATAAAGGAAGATCATATCGGGTTAGATTATCAATCTTAGGGGAAAATAATTGATACTGATAGTACCTAAAAAGGGGGATGAAATTATATCTCTTGCTCCGAGGTTATTCACACGTGTTACACACATGTTTACTTGTGTCTATAGAGTAGATATGCATGGTTTAGTGATTCGTCCATATTCCACAAGGCAGAGTCGGACACCAACACACGGAAGGGAAGTTAAGCATTAAAACTGGATTTCCCTGGGCTACCTATTCTCCTACTTGATCCACTTTCGTATTCTTCATGTGATTTTATCTTATTTGTTATTTAACTACTTGTTTAGTAGTTTAGTCATTCAATCCTCAAACTATATTGCCATAATCGTCTTAATTAATTTAGATAATAATTAAATTGATAATACGTTGTTTCTTGTGTTCGATATTCACTTGGTCACCCTTCGAAACTACAATTGATATCCTTCATACTTGGGGATTAATTGTGTGTTGAAAAAATACTCATCACACACAAAGAATACTAATGTGATTTTATAGTCAAGACAAACTAATACCAAATCATACTGCAACCATCCCTATAGATCGTCCCTATCTATCTCGGTTGTGAGTATCTATTTGTTGGCGTTTGAATCTTTTAGTTAACATGAACTGTTAGGGTTCCATACAATTCTATCTCAGCGGAAACATAAATATAGAATTGATTACCTTTCACCAGGTTAGGTTGAAGGAGAAGGATTCTCGCCAGCAGACGGTGCAACATCACAGTTTTGGCCATAACTCCCTCACCTGATCTCTGATTGGAGTGATCTATGCGCCAAAACAATCATATTTTCCGTATCTTTCCACCAGTATATCACATGTCCAGTTTGGAATTTTATACGATTTTATAAAAATCATGGAATTTGATGGATAGAAATAGCAAATGACCTTCCAGTGTTCTGTTGTATTCCTAAGCCACGTCTTGACGTTGGTGTGGGCAATGATCTACAAGACGAACTTAGTCTACAACTCTAATCTGCCTTTCATGTGTTTTATGAATGTGATTCAGATTTCGTATTGATGGGATTGACTATTATATAGACTACAATAGGGACCGGGAGGAGAAATTAGGGTTTGGGCCTCCAGTGGGCTTAAGCATCCAAGTTTAGCCCAAAACTTATACTTAAGTCCAATAATAATAAATCATTACACTAAAGAAATATTATTGCACTGGCACCTAATCCCAAATTATGTTATGGGCTCCTTCTTATTATGAGCCCGTTAATCTCCCCGTGTTTAAGATTTAATGTCCATTAATTAATTAAGTTACTGACAACTCCATTAATTAATATAATTACCAAGAGTAGTACCACTCAACCTTATTATCATGCCGGAATAAATCTACCTGCAGGGCTTACATGATAATTATTATGAGCTCCCCTAGGGGACATCATCAATCAATTCCATTAGGACACGGATTCCTTCTACAATCAATAACACACCATAGAGACAGTATCATCTCCTAACTCACCAAGTATTTTAATAAAAAAATCTCACCAATTGATGAATCAAGGAAATAAATACTGGCTTACGTACTGAGGTTATTGTATAGGGATTCAGAGCACGAACTTCTATAATAATAGATATCAAGTTCTATTATATAGTCAGTATAAACTGAACTATCTCAACGGCGGTCCTATTCAATACACAAAGTGCACTAGTGCAATTTCATAGTCAAGACAGACCAATGCCAAATCACACTACAACCATACTGATAGATAGTCCCCGTCTATCTTGATTGTGAATATCTATTTATACTTTATAAGGAGCCGATAATATGATCTTTCGTGTGACACCGTACACCACATTATCTACAGTATAAAGTAAATGAACTTTTACAATAACTTAATTACAAATGTTTGATCACATGATTTTCATTTCGAATATTATCTAAACATTGTTAATACAAAAGCTAGACTTTTAGTATACAATCCAATACTATTTATATTTTATAAGAAAACCGATAATATGATCTTCTGTGTGTTGTCGCACAACATATTATCTACAGTATAAAGTAAGTGGACTATTGCATCGACATATCAATAAATTATAAGTCGCAATCATTTGATTAATGATTCTCATTTCAAATATTTTTAAAACATTGTGCATACTAAAGCTAGGCTTTTAGTATACAATCCAACAATCTCCCACTTAAACTAAAAGACTATGCTGCCATGTCTTCTGCCATACATCTGATTCTTACTCCCACTATATGACCATCAAAAGCTTTTGCTTTAAAGTCCTTATAAAATGATTTACTAGGTCATCTTCCGATGCAATCTTGGCAACAACAACCTTCCCCTCATAATAAGATTTCACGTAACTAGTGGTACTTGCTCTCAATGTGTTTAATTGCCTTATGGGCTCGTGATTCCTTCAAGTTTGCAACTGCACCATTATTATCACACTAAATTGTGATAACCTTGGGCAAACTCAGAAAACACATCCAAGTCCATCATGAAGTCTCTAGAGTCATACAGATACTTTGGCTGCCTCAGAGGCTCCAATTTATCATCTATCCATGATAGAGTACGAAATATATTTCTATATGAGACTCCTTCACAATATCACTCTACTTCCTAAAATTAAATACATAACCTTGAGGTGGATTTACTGTCGTCCCTATCTGATTTGAAAAATCCTAATCTATGTAACCCACAACAAACAGTGAATGTGTCCGGTGAGTCAATATATATAATTTCTGGTTCTTTTTAGGTACATAAGTATATGTCTTACCACAGTTCAACATTTTTATTTCGGGTTACCTTGATATTCACTGACCATGCGATTAGCAAATCAGATATTCAATTTTGTGCATAGCTTTCCTTAGATTAAGCTTCATTATTCCCCAAAGTATAAGGAACCGACTTCATTAGCTTTACCTTCCTTTTGTATCATAAGACACATTTTCTTAGATAAAGTCACATGCTAAAACGAGTAAGGATTGTATCATTATATGAAGCTTGAGATAAGCATAACATCCTAACTTGTGGTCCATATCACCGTGATCACAAGAAAATATTTTTCTTCCTCTTAAATCCTTCATGTCATACTGCTTTATGAACCATACATACGCCCAACGATACTCTTTCATTGTCTCCAATGAGCAAGATACCATCTATGCATAGTACAAGAAATACTACCACGTTTTCGTCACTCTTCTTAATACACAAGATACATTCGCGCATTAAATAAATCTATATCACTAGATTACCTCATCAAAATAGATGTACTTTGAGTTCAAAGCTTGCTTCGGTCCATCGATGGACACTTTTAAGCTTATACTCAAAATTTTCTTCGCTTTTTTCAATGAATCACTCTGGTTGCTTCACATAAATGTTTTCCTCAAGAATTCCAATCACGGATACTGTCTTGACATCTATTTTCTATACCTCATAATTCAATATGAGCAACAACAAAATAAAAGAATATATATCGACTTAAACTTAGCTACCGGCGAAAAGGTTTCCTCATACTCGAACTCACCCTTCTTTCTGAGTGTAACTCTACGCAACAAGCCTTGTTTTAAAGTATCACCTTACCGTCTAAACCTTTTTTATTTTTGTAGAGCGACTTCCAATGGCTTTACCATCATTTCGCGATTCTACAAGCATCCAGACTTAATTAAGAATCCATGGATACTATTTCAGAAATCATTGCAAGTCGCTAAGATATCGCATTTTATCTTGTAGTACTTCATCGTATCCGTGGGTCAATTTCATATTTACTAGGGACCAAGTCTCACGACTCTCCCAAAACATAAATCTTTCAGGTCGTAAAACAACCCTCCCACTATGACACAACACTACTCGCAATTGTGTATCCGATGTGTCACGCGATGCAGTTTACTTGTGGCATATCCTCTTGTACAATTGGTATTATACTTTGTGTTTTTCCCTCTCTCATCCTTTAGAACAATATATACATATTTGTGATTTATTACATAGTTCTTTTCCAAAAATCTAGTGTCCGTATTAATAATCACCCTTTGATATTTTGGACTATAAAATAAGACACCCTCCATTTTTCTAGTATATCCCACAAACAGACAATCATCAAATCAACATGTTGTTTCTAGGGCATATCCATAAAATGAATTTATTAATTCCAAATAACTCATCATCTATCTAATCATTTCCATAAGAGTCATATTCCTTCTTTCCACCACACCAGTCGACTGGGATTTTCCCGGTGTTGACAACTTGAGATTCAATCCCAACCTCTGATAAATGGCTCCTAAATTATCCTAAGAGGTACTCGCCACCGCGATTAAATTGTAATGACTTGATATATATTCAATGACACTTCATCGCATGACCCATGCATTTTTGAATTAATCATAGTACTAAGACTTGCAGTGAATCAAAATATATATAATCACCTATCGCCTGATAGTCTTAGGACCGCATAAATTAGAATGAACCAATTACAACATATCTTTGGCTCTACACCCTTTTGCCTTAAAAGACAATCATGACCTAGTCTCAGATGCCAAAGATATTTTTGGTTTATGTCTGAAGGTTCCTTTCTATCATTAGATTAGAAGACGCGTTACTAATTACTATTTGTTGCATCGCAAGAGAAACATGATTTAAGAATGTGATTGTCCACCAATGTATTATAACAGATTATAGCTTCATCCTTCATTATAATGACTATGTCATTCAAATAAAATAGAGTATTCATCCGTATACGTATGTAATTATAATTTCTTAAAATCAAACATTTATTCCTATAAAAAAATAAATAAACGTCTCCTACTGCAACAGTCACTACTTTCATAGCTTACCCATGTACTCAATTATCTCATCATCCCTTAGTTACATGCTTTTAGTAATTTCGGTATCTATACACAACGTGTTAGTAGATGCCATCACTAATCATGCTTCAACAACTAGTGAATGAGATACTAATCTTGTTCACATCTTGATGAAAATTGATTTCTTTCCCATTTTGTTTTTCAAAAGTTTCCCACCTAGTACAACTTCTCATAACTTAGGTGGAACTTGCTCAAAATATCTAGGCAAATTATGGAGAATTGACCTAGGTTTCCCTTTCAATTTCTACTCCAAGTTTTTCCAATTCATTCATCAAGTTAACCATGACCTCTAGCCTTTCTAACTTACTCAAGTATCTGAAGAGTCGCATGAGACATCATATGTCTATAAACATCTCAACTTTCCACTAGAGACTTAAATAGACACTAGAGGATATTCTTAGTGAGAACATACGGTTTCCTAAGCAGTAAGAACCAAAACCAAGATTTTTTTCTTATCATCTAATTTTGGACCAGTAAATATATTTCTTTTAGTAAACAATAAGCGAGATAAAACCATTTGAAATTGCAGAGAATCACGTAAATAAATACACCTATCAAATCCTTCGAATTTATCCATTTATATTAATTCCCTCGAAACAATATAAAATAAAATTCACCAACATCTCAATCACCGTGAATATGAATGTCACGTTAATGTGGACGTGTACAAACCCGAATATTTACAAGAGAAGGTTTTACCCATTAATTTCATTCGTCAACCTAACTTTATGACAAAATAATTAATAGTCCGTTCCTTTTTAGCCATGCAAATAACAACAGTGACTTCGTTGGGGAGGATGCTTATTATTTACACCTAAGTGTACACCATTATTTGATTCTAAGTCCGTTGCCCAAGCTTGTGTGCCTTACAGTTGGAGAAGTCCACACGCTCTCAGATAACTTCCTACAATCATCATAAAGAAGTTTGTACCAGTGATTTGTGAATAAACTCATCCATTGTGGAGAAAGGCACTATAGCCAATGCGCAAGTTTATTCACATCACTTACAAACCAATAATGGAGACCGCGAAAATTATTAACCAATCCCCTCTCCCACTTAGTTATTTAACACTGATGATTTTTACATGCATATAATATTCAAGAATAAAATACGTAACCTAGCATGCTCCTATTACACCAAATAAGACAGTAAATCACAAAGAATCATGCATACATATATAACAATAAACAGATAATCAAATCAAATATATCATCAAATTCGATTGTTCGCCACCAAGGATGAATGTTGTAAAGACCTCCAGATTATTAAAATTTTAATAATTTCCAGATTATCAAATTTCAAAACTATCGATATCAACCGTTGATATCGACGAGATTATCAAAATCATGTATATCGACCAGATTATCAAAATTTTGAAACATCCAAATTATCAAATTTTCGACACTATCGATATCGATCATCGATATCGTCCAGAATATCGAAATTATCAATATCAACCAAATCATTGAAATTATCGATATCGACATGTAACCATATATAACAATAATAAATAATTAAATCAATTATGCAGTTATATATCACGAACTAAATCACCACTTAAATTAAAAAATCTTATCCGACACTCCAGTCGTGCAGTCAGCCACCACCGCCGCGTCAGGATCCCCGGCCAATCTTACCAATCGCCGGCACGACTCATGCAGCATGCGCGTGCCGGTTGAGTCAGCCTCTTCTCGCCAAGGCCATGCCAACCAGCTCCAGGTTGCCTGGCCTACATCGTTGCGTCGTGCATCACCCGTCAGTCGTGCTGCCAGTCAGCACGCATTGTGCCGTCCACCATCGGTTCATCGCACCACTCGTGCCACCTAGCCACCACGCCGCAAGCAATTCAGCATTGATGGCACCCGACGCTGCCCTCCACCCAGCTTGCTGGCACGACTCGTGTCGCCTCCCAATGATGTCGTGGAGTCGTCCATATCTTCACCATGCAGCCGCACCCCACCTTGTACCACCACCAGCACTGCAGTCCCACCACACATCGACGTTAGTCGACAATAAATGTACTATCTAATAAGTTGTCGCCTGCCTACCAAAATAAATTATATTTTCGACTTACACTAATACTTAGTTTAGTAGCAAGTACGGCTCGAACTCAAAGGAGTTTAATGAATTTCTAATTAAATTCATGTGTTGCTAACATATAAAATAAATATAAGGGGGGTTTTGATTTTGACAAATCAAAAATAACAAAAGTAAAATTAATTCAATTCTTAAGTAATAAAGCAGATGAAAATTAATTATAAGATTAACTAAGTAAGTAAAGCCTAGTTTAGGATGTCGATCCCCTCCCATTTACTAAATTCATTAATTATAAGAATAAAACATCTAGCCTAGCGTACAAACTCAAATCCCTAGATTGACGGTACGACCAATCAACCTGAATGTTCTTAAATTTATCAATTAGGGTACGACCACTAAGTTGAACTATCTATGAGTGACCCTATGGATTCGAACTCATAAATGCATTAAAACTCCAAACATAGGGTTATTAGGCTACGAAATCCGGCTAGGTATTATACAACCTAGATCCTATTACACCTAGAGGGGATAATCTCTACTTGTTACTTAATTCAATTCCTACAACAATTACGGATTATAGTTCATGGAATAACATTAAGCAATAAAATAATTAAATTAGTTGATCAGGCCAAAATAATTATTAACCTACTATGAAGAATATCAAAGCATGTAATAGAATAAATTTGCACACATGATTCAATGTAAAACTCTAAATAATTAAACTATAATTCAACGGGAGGTTGATAAGGGGATTAGCCCCGCATGTTCATAGTAAAAACAAAATTAAATAATAAAACAAGATGATTTCCGATGGTGTTCTTGAATTTGACCCAATCTGCCTTGGAGAAGTCCCGATACTTCACGCCAATCTCCTTGAAGAAAATAACGTGTTCTTCTCCTCACGTTCTCGATCCAATCTGATCTCCCCAAAAATTAATGTGTATATACAGCCCCCCAAAAATAAAATAATATCTCTTCCTTTTTTTTCTTGATCTCTTTCCTTATTTGTGCTTCCATAAATATCTGAAGATCTCCTCTTTTTATATCTTTTCTTCCACAGGATATGGGCCTGATTTTTGGAGTTATTTAAATCGCTGGGATCGTGAAAGATCATATGTGAGATATTCCAGCTGCACTTTCCTTATTTATGCTGAATTTTCGTAGGCCCCCACTGACACTGAAGGGGTCAGTGTCAGCTTATCTGGCAGCAACGAATTTCCTACTCAAAATAGCTTGTTTCACATCAATTTATAACATTAAAGCTCTAATTTACCAAAGACAAGATAAGTCAATTTAGCACCAAATTAGCACATAAGTCAATCAAACAAACATGAATTTCAACCAAATAATTGTGCTAAAATATGACTTATCACCATCATATTCGGATAGAGTATTCAACAAGAAACAATAATATTCTAAACCCTAGTCCATGTTTGGCACATAAATCCTAGCCTAACGTTTCATGCTTCACCACGAAATCGAAGCTCTGATACCAATTGTTGCATTCGATCGTTTGGGTAATGTGAACCATTAGAGTTCCATGCATTTTTAAATCAACAGAAGCAAGAACATAGAAACGTATTACCTTTCACCAGGATATGTTAAAGAAGAGGAATTCTCGCAGGCAACATGCGCAACCACACGACTTTGGACATAACTTCCTCATCCAATCTTCGATTTAAGTGATTTTTACACCAAAGATTTCTATCCATATATGACACTACTAGTTTTGATTTCCACAAGAATTCAGAAAAATCATCAAAGTTAACGATCAGGTTTCTAAAAATGACCTCTCATTTCTTCTGCTGTATTCCGAAGCCTTGTCTTGACGTTATGTGGGCGAAGATCTTCAAGACTCTCTCAATCTGTAATCCTCCCTCAAATTCACGTGTGTTAGGCACAATCATTAGAGTTTTCGGATCACTAGATGACTTGTATATGGGCTACAACAGGGACCAAAAAGAGAAATTAGAGTCGGGCTTCCATTGAGTTTAAGTATCCAAGTTTAGCCCAAAACTTATACTTAAGTCCAAAAATAATAATATAATCTACTAAAATATTATTACTGCATTGCCGCTCTAATCCCAAATTACGTTATGGGCTTCTTCTTATTATGAGTCTATTAGTCTCCCCGCATTTAAGATATGCAATGCCCATTAATTAATTAAGTTACTGACAACTCCATTAATTAATATCTCATCTGAGAGTAGTACCACTTAACCTCATTATCATGCCAGAATAAATTCACATGTAGGGTTTACATGATAATCCTTATGAGCTCCTCAAGGGGACATCATCAACCTATTTAATAGGACACGATTTTCTTCTATAATCAACAGCACACCATAAAGACAACACTATTTCCCAACTCACTGAGTTTATTGATTTAGTACATGTAAATCTCACCCATTGATGATTTAAAAAATACATACTGGCTTACGTGTCGAGGTTATTGTATAGGGATTAAGAGCACAAATATCTATAAAAACAGAGATCAAGTTCTCCTATATAGTCAGTATAAGTCGAACGATCTCAACCGGTCCTGCTCAATACACATAAAGCATACTAATGTGATTTTATAGTTAAGAAAAAGTAATACCAAATCACTCTACAACCTTCCCGGCAGATTGTCCCCATCTATCTCGGTTGTGAGCATCTGTTTATAATTTATAAGGACACCGATAATATGATCATTCGTGTGTTGTCACACAAAATATTATCTACAGTATAAAGTAAGTGGACTATTGCATCGACATATAAATAAATTATAAGACGCAATCATTTGATCAACGATTCTCATTTCAAATATTGTTAAAACATTGTTCATACTAAAGCTAGGCTTTTAGTATACAATCCAACAAATACATATCTTGGTTAATAATTTAGTACGTTCAATGCTGAGAAAGATTTTATATTATGATTCTAAGTGAGAGGACTCCGAAGCTTCATTAGAACTATCTTTTATGAATACTTATTAATTGAATTGAATTCGGGTTAGTAAGTAGGATAAAGAGGATAATTTCATATTACCTATAAAGGGAGATCATATCGGGTTAGAGTACTTAGTGCACGAGAAATAATTGATATTGATAGTACCCAGAAAGGGGGGTAAAGTTATATGTCTTGCTCCAAGGTTATTCAAATGTGTTACACGCTTATCTGCTTATGTCTATTGAGCTGGTTAGCATGGCTTAGTGATGCGTCCATAGTCCACAAGGCAGAGTCAGACATTGACATACGGAATGGAGATTAATTAGTGAAACTACAAGGCCTGAAGAGCTACATATCTTCTCACTTGTTTAACTCTCGTTTATTTCTATTTTTACTATTTTAATGTTATTTAATTATTTATTTACTAGATTAATAACCATTCTACAATCAAATTGCCAAACAATAGTTCTTTTTTATTTAGATAATAATAAATTGATAATCATCAGTCCTTTGGGTTCGATAATATAACTTGATCGCTTATCTAAGCTACAATCATATCCTTCATACTTGAGATTATTGTGTGTTGAGAAAATGCCCATCAGGTATCGGTATGAGATTAAATTTTAATAAAATTTTAGTATGCCAAAAATCGATAAACCAAAATTCAGTATCGGTATAGGTATGGAAAAATCCAAATTGAAAATTTTGATACGGTATCGCTATTTTTGGTATACTAATTTTTTTCACCCCTACTTACCTCTAACAAAATTGGATGATCTCTTACAATCCTTCGTTTGAACTTGATGTGGCGGTGGAGAAGATGATCAGCACTGATTGGCGTGAGTTGGAGACTAGTGATGGGGAGACAGGATCTGCAGTGGACAAAGAGATGGGTAGAGTACTAATGAGCAGTGAGTTGTTGACTCTGATTCAGAATGTGGGCGATCAATCGATGATACACGCTAGCGGAGATGGCAACACGCACGATGGTGAAGTGCGCGATGGCAATGAACATGATGGTAGGGGCACGTACAGCAATGGTAACGCAACCACACTTAGGGTTTTTTTTCGATAAATCGAGCGGCGACCCTTTCTTGACGGTGAAGACTGGTGATACGCGTTTTATTTGCATGCAAAATTAATCCTCAAGTATTAAGGATATCAGTTACATCTTAAGCAAGCGACCAAGTTAAATATCATACCCAAAGGATGACGTATTATTTACTGAATTAATTAAGATAAGGGCAATAAGATTGAAGATTTAATTATTCATCTACTAACAATTAAATAAAATAACAAATAAAATAAATTATGCACTAGAAGAATACGAAAGTGGATCAAGTAGGAGAATATGTAGCTCTAGAGTAATTCAATTTTACTACTTAACTTCCCTCTCAAGTGCAGGACGATTCTGCCTTGTGGACTATGGATGCATCACTAAACCATGTAAATCTACTCTATAGACACAAGTAAATATGTGTTTAACACGTGTGAATAACCTCGGAGCAAGAGACATAATTTCACCCCCCCCTTTCTAGGTACTACCAGTATCAATTATTTCCCACGTCTGGAATCTAACCCGATATGATCTCCCTTTATAGGTACTACAAAATTACCTTTTTATCCTACTTACTAACTCAAATTCAATTCAATTAATAAACATTCATATATGATAGTTCTAATGAAGCTTCAGAGTCCTCTCACTTAGAATCATAACATGGAATCCTGTTCAATGGTGAACGCACTAAATATACAACCAAGATATATATTCAGACTCTATATACCAATTGAAGATGCACAAAATGACCGTGAATATGTATAAAGAATGCACAATAATATATAAAATTAATCCACAAGTAGTGTTGTACGGAGGACACACAAAAGAGTTTAATTAATTCATAAAACCTTCATAAACCCTAGATCTAACAAAACGGTTCTAGCCCATGATGTTGCGAAGAACAATCATGGGTGTTGGATAGATCTTACTCATATGTTTGGAAAATACAAGATAAATTAGAAAACGAATAAAACCCTAGATGCAGGCATCGTCGCGTCCTTCTCCGTCTTGAATTCTCCTCTTGGTTCTCCTCTTGATTCCCAGACAAATCTTCAAAGTGATGAATGTATGGAGGAAAGGATGTGGATGATGGTTGTGGGGTGATCCCCTTGTGGGGTGTAGTATGATTATGTTGTTGTCTCTCTTTTCTTGGTGTGATCTACATCCCCTTTTATACTTGTAAGCTCTCCTTATGGATTTTGGATGGATGTTTTCTTGGAAAATATGAAAATACACGCACCGGGGATGTAAAAATACGAATCTGGAGCTATTCCGCATGGTGGTTTGACCTATGGGCTTGGTCAAACCATTCAAGGCCTGATCGAACCACTTTTGCAAATTCTCAGGCTCTTGGTTCGACCACGGTTTGACCATCATGCCTGGTCGAACCACATCATCATGGTCAAACCAGCTTATGCAATCTCACTGTTTCACGTATAAATTCCATATACGAGCTCCAATTTGAGTGATTCTTATGCTCACACAATTCTCTCTTCCTTGGCTTTCTATCCATATAAAAAAGTTATGAAAAATCTAACATTTGAAGGCGTAACAAGTCATGTAAAGTAGCACAACTATTCTGTTCGGCACAGCTTGCGCGGCGTCACCATTTTGATCATAACTTTCTCGTTTGGAATTCGATTGAGGTATTCTTTACGCCAAAACGATTCTCTGTTTTGTGGATTTTCAAAAATGTATCACACTTTCAGTTCAGAGCTCTACAAGAACACAGAAAAATTACACAAATTGGACACGTATTTTTCAGCATTTCTACACAAGTTGCATATTTTCCCCAACTTTTCACTTTTGATCCTTTCTCCACATAAAACACTATAAAACACCTTGTTTAGAATGAAAATTCGCACTTTTCATAGGCCGTTTTCATATGATTATTGTATAATTTTAGCATTGTTTGTGGAGTTTATTACTTATTTTCATATTTATTATGACTTCACGGGTATTATTAAGATTTTGCAGATATAAAGCATACTAGTACAGTACCCGCGAGCGACGTGGGTTATCTATTATTTATTTATTTATTATTTTTAAATCTAAAATAATTATATCGATTTAGAATAATTGAAAGAATGACTTATTTTTTATCAAAAAAAAATATTTTAAGATATATAAATTTAACCCAAGTGAAAAGCATGCATTATCTATTTATTATTTCAAAAATAAATAGAAAACATTCCTATCACTGAGGTTGAACGGATACTCCTCAGCATCATCAGATGATATCAAAATAGATATACTGATTGATGTGTCAAATACCTTGGAGATCATATACGAATATCTTGTGGAATTCATATCTTAAACTTTAAAAATCACTTAACCTCCTTGAAAAATTTCAAGTTTTCAATTATGTACTTTCATCCTCCAGTAAAACCCGTAGTAAGAGCAATAAAAGTGAAAGAACATTCATATTTAACTAATTTTAACTAACTGTGAGGAGTAATTTTTAAATGAATAAATGTATTCCTTAATCTTATAAAACATAAAATTTGTAAAAGACAATTATATTGTACATATATTTTAAGAATATCATATTTTATTTAAATTATGATATCAAAACGAAAATTTAGTGCATAGAGTACGCTAGCTATATAATTGATCAAGCTGATAGTTATCATCATCTATAATTAAATTAAAATCATCCTCACAATAACCATAACATAACCTAAAATCCAAAATAAAATAAAATAAGCACACTTTAAAAATTAATGTGTAATTATACTTTTTAGTAACAATATTTGTAGTTTACATTAGTCATTTTAAAAATAGTACAAATACTATTATTTACCTCCATTTACACCATCAATTTTTAAGCTTTTAATTAATTAAGTGATCTAATTTATTAAAAAATAAATAAGATGGATAATGAGTCAAACAATTATTTATATGCATGTACCAATATAAATTGGGTTGATATACTAACATAATATATATATATATATATATATATATATATATATATATATATATATATATATATATATATATATATATATATATATATATATATATATATATATATATATATATATATATATATAAAATTTAAAATAATATGTTGGCCAGATTCGAACCTACAAATTCATTAAAATTAGCTAACCTGATGTTACTTCCTAAATTAAGAAAAAATTATAAATTTTAAGTACTCCTAAGCTTGGCATCCCAGTATTTTAATTTTATGTCAAGAAACTTATTTTACTTATTAAAAATAATAAAGAAATGAGTTACAAAATTATATATCTCCCTTCCTCATATATTTAATATTTTAAATGATATTATAAATATAAAATTCGTTTTGTATAAACAAATAATACAAATTATAGAACATTCTTATAATTAATAATTTTATTATTATACAAAACATGTATTTTATGAAACATTTTATAGCTTATTCCTTAAAATTTTTGTTTTATAATATAAATGAAACTAAATAAGTTAAAATCGCTTTATAAAAAATTCTAAAAATACATTGTTTTATTATAGTTATAAATCTCAAACTTCATATTACTTAATTTGTATTTTAATTTGTTAATTTTTAATTGTATAAATTAGAGAGTTAAATAATCATAAATATCAAATACACTTAACACCTCACATATTTTGATTTTTTTTAGAAATTTATTTTACTTATTAAAAATACTTAAAGAAATAAGTTACAAAACAATAAATCTCCTAAACTAATAATAATGTGACATCTTATATTTTTTAAAATATAATAAACATTCAATAAACCTATACATGTCACCTCACATTTTGTAAAATATAATAAATATCAATGAACCTATGCTTGCCACCTCACATTTTGTAAAATTTAAATTTGGAAACTTATTTTGTTTTAATATATAAGAATATTATGAAGTGAAATTGATAATTATAGGAAGGAAATATAAGTAAGATAATTGGAAGAGCAGCAGGTGATGTTAAAACCATGAGAAGTTAGCAATTTCATGAGGTCGCATAGATTAAATTTTTAATTATTAAATGGGTTATGCAAAGACAGTGGATTTTGCATGCAAGTATTGCCACGTCATCATGAGTGTTGGGAGCAGTTCTGAAAAAGTAAATGGAAGTGGTGGGCCCAACAACATGAGACTTTGATTTGAAGACCAAATGAAACTTGCAACCCCATGGAATTCGTGCAAAGAATTAATGGGGCCCATGAGTTTTATGATGTTGTTTGAAGGCCCAAGACTCTCATTTCCGTGAAAAACCCATTTCAGTGCATAAAAGCAGAAGCCGTGAATCAACAGAGAAGGACGATCGAAACAGAACCGAACATGCCTCTCATCCATTCTTTGTCACATCCGTCTTTCACCACTACCCTTTACCCGCCATCCATCCATTCATCCACTCACATCAGATCATCCACCCATTGATCGGTGTTGTTTTCACTTAGTGTTTTAGAGTCTTTTATTATGTATTATTGTGTATTTTTATTCTTTTTGTATATCATTTGGTGGTGTTATATGAAGATATGGAGATTTGTGCTTTGAAATTATAAACGTGTGATTTTAATGAATAAGGTCCATAAATGCGCGATATATGTAAATATTTAGAGAATTGGTACTTTAGTGTAATTTGTATGATTTTAAGGTAAAATGGATTCTAGACGCGATAAGGAAGATGTGGGAAGAAACTGATCTCAATTTGGAGTTCAAACAAGTAAGAAACGGGCTGAATTGACCCAACTCGAGTTGCCTCAATGCAACTCGAGTTGGCAACTCGAGTCTAGTTGGGGTCCTGAAATTGTCCAAAGAGCTTACTCGAGTTGCAAGGTCCAACTCGACTTGCAACTCGAGTCGAGCTGAAGCCCACAAAAATTCTAGTTTCTGATCGAGCCAACATGACTTCACAGGCGAGAGCTCGAGTTTCCAACTCGAGTCATATTGGGTAGTGTCTAATTCTTGTTGCAACCGGTGCGGAGAAGAGAAGGTGTCCAGGTAGCCAACTCGAGTTGCAAGAACCAACTCGACTTGCAACTCGAGTCGAGTTGGCCTTAAAAATCAGAAGATTTTAGGAAACTTCTAGAAGGTTCCATGGGGTATAACTGCATGTTTTGATCACAAATTACGAGAGAGGAATCATTTTGGATCAGTTTCCACACACACACTAGACACATAAATCATACACATTCACCTCCATCTCTTCCAACTTCACTTCATCCATTCAATCCACTTGATCTTCTCAAATCCATCCATAAATTCATCCATCCACCAATCTAAGAAGAGAAATTCATCATTGGTTGAAGATTTTAGCATGATCAAGGAGGAGGAAGTTTACCATCAAAGGGAAGCCAACTTTCCTTTATTTTGTTATTATCTTCATTATTTGGCTCAATTAGAGAAAGCCTTGGATTATGTTGAATTTGTAATTATATGTAGTGGCTAGTCCTCATGTGAGGCTAGCAATGTGATTGGTTAAGAATTATGTAGATTTTTCACACTACATATTTGATGAAATGATTGTTATGAATATTTTCTATCATGAATATTTATTCTCATTTTATGTATTATTTGTGTGATTAAATTCTTTAGTCATAGTATTAGGATGGCCAATCCAATATTATGATTAGTGGTTTAATTGAATCATTGATTGCATGAGATGACTTAGTCAGTGTGAGGAGAGGTAAGTCATATCCTTCAAGTACTTAAAACCTCATGAAAGGACATTAGTGATGAACTAGTGAGGGGAACCAAATTTATGATCATAGTACCTTAAGGGAATTGAGAGTAAGAGACAATCTAAGGGGATTTAATCTTATAAAAGGGATGAGAACCTAGTCACCTTGGCAATAGGGATTAGGGGTACAAACGTGATTGCCCGTAATATAATAAAATGAAGATCACCAACACATGTGTGTGTGTGAGTCTATATATACCTTATCCAATAATGTCGCTTGCCTTGCATACTTCTTAGATTGTTCACCTTTACCCACCATCCATCTCATTTGTATCTATTTATCTTTAATTGCTTTCCTAGTTATTAGTTTGTAGTATAATTCACCCCCATCCTTTTGATTCGTCTTACTAGAGTGAAACATTTCTCAAACACGGCTACCCACTTTCACTCTTGGGTTCGATATTATATAAATTTTGTACTTGGTCACTTACGTGCTACACACGATAGAGTACACTTGCTCTAAATCAATTTAAACCAAAATTAAAACCAAGTTCATGGTGTCGTTGCCGGGGCGAAAGCCTTCGGTATAACGTGTTTGAATTTGTTAGCTCTACTGAGGATTTTTTTTCTTCTTATTTTTGCATCTTATATTTATTTTAAAAAAATCTTGTTTTAACTTGTTATTCTTGATAGGTACGACAACCTTGAAAGAAGGGGAGAAGGAGCAAGCCAAAAATAGTAAGTGAAGGAAAGTTGTAGCTAGCCTGAAAAGAAGAGTAAGAGCATGGATGGGTGGAACCAATACTTGGGAGGAAATTATGGAAATCTACTTGGTTTGGTTCCACCACAACAATCAAATGGCTACAAGGATGAGAGCAACTATAGTTATAGTAGTCAAATGAGTCAAGCAAGCTCTCAAAGCTACAACAATGGGAGTTATGAGGAATGACAAAGTACTTATAATGGAAATACATTCCAACCTCATCAAGCACACACTTATTCCGTGCCAAGTTCTTCAAACCAAATTCATTTGCCTATATTTACTCCTTTATCCGAAAATACAATGGAGTTGCTTAGAAGATATGCCTATGGAAATGATACAAGGCAAAGCTTTCAACCAAATCTTTCAAGCTATAAGCCTCAAAATGCCTACTCAATGCTTACTTCCAACTTTAATGGGGGACAAATGTGGAATATGCTCAATTACCAAATGATGATGGAAGACCTTTCTTACCAAGTTCCTACAACCAAATGCCTAAGGTTACTCCTTTATCCGAAAATAGTGCCTTAATGGAGTTGTGTAGAAGATATGTTCAAGGGAACAATGCAAGACAAAGTTTTCAATCAAGTTTTCCTAGTTATGGGTCTTAATGTGTCCAAAGTATGCCAACTACTTATCCTACGGTGCAACGAGAGTGGATGATGCCAAGTCCTCAAGTAAATGATATGTCTTACATGCAAATGAGTCATTTCCCTAGTATTTTTATCAAGGAAATTATCTCCAAGAACAAAGATGGCAACCACCAAGTGAAGAAGCAAAGCCATCCATAGAAGAAGGATTTGGTCAACTCATGGAGATGATCTATGAAATGATTGAAGAAAGAAAGAGAGAAGATGAGGAAAAGGAGAGGAGGCCTGAGGCCTTAGAGCATCGAATGAGTCAAATAACACAAAAATGAAACACTCTTCATGAAATGGAGAATTTTGATGAAAATATTGAAGAAGAGTTAGATGTAGAAGAGTGTTTGGGGAATAATGAAGAAGACTGAAGATATGTTGAGCTTATTGAGGACAAGGAAGACAAGGTAAAAGAAAGCTTAGAGGAGGAAAGTGAGCGGAGCAAAGAGCCTAATATAGAAGAAAGCTTAGAGGAGGAAGAAATTATCTATGATTTCTTGTCCCTTGTTGATAAGAAAATTTTAAGTGAAGATGAAGAATCAAGAGAGGAGTATGAATTAGATGAAGTGGAACAAGGTCTAAGAGCACTTGATGATGAGTTCGGGAGTGAAATGAGCATTTTGACATATTTTAACTCTTCAAGTTGCATTGAATTTCAAATTATTGTTTATATTGACTTTTATTACCTAATGATTCTTCTCAATGCCTTAGGTAAAAGAAAGAGCTTGACGAGTTGTTGGGGACATACTTGATAAAAAGGAATAAGTGGTGGTCACGGAAGGAAAGGTCAATGGAATGTAAGCTCAAAAGAGTAGAATTTTTAAAGCCAATCTCAAAGGATGCTACTATGGTTGTTACTTGCCACAAATACCTAATAGAGGAAGAAGCACAAAGATTAAAATTTGATGGCAAGAACGAACGATGTCCTTGGTCATTCTGATGAGTTCTCCATAATCCGTCCGGCTTGAAGATGTTAAACTTAGCGCTAGATAGCAGGTAACCCATCGTTTATTTTAATGCTTTCATTTAATTGCTTTGATTTAGTTTTCTTGCACTTTTGGTGTGTAGGTTGATTATGCTTGTGAGGAGAATGCGTATTGGAGATACGAGAAGTACTCGATTTGAAGTGTGAAAGTACGTCTCACCACTTCTTGCAAACTTAAAGTTCAACTCTTGTTTCACTTTAAGTTTGGGGGGATAGTGCGTGGTGGACATACCTTGAATTGCTATGATGTATATACTTCTCCACAAGAAGCTCATTGTTGGAAACTTCAAGGGTAAGTCCCACCACTTTTTGCAAATTTTATTCTCAACATGTTTTGATTTAAGTTTGGAGGGAGAGTGTGTGGTGTGACTCACCACTTGAGTATGTTTATTATGATTATTGAGTGGTCTTCTTGTAAAATTGGGGTAAATTTTAAAATTTTTCTCATGAGTATTGGTATGATTTTGGATCGTTTGGTTGTGTTGAACATGCTAGTCCATTATTTGCTAGTAATTGTTGTGCTAATGGTGTTGATGAGTTGTTAAGCATAAATGAAGCGTAGTGGAAGCATGAATTGAGCCCAAAAATCAATGTCGAAATTCGTTGTGCATGCCAATCCGGAAGCTCGTGCCAACCATTTCCATTACCAAATGCCTTTTCAGGGAGTTTACTTTACTACTCATCATTCTATTTACTTAGCATATACTTGATTTGATTTGGATTGTTTGGATTAGTATGTAACTTCATGTGTTATGTATTTGGGAGGTTTACTTGCTTTATTAGTTTTTCTTATTTTTGAATAAGGTGGCAAAATCTTGAGCTTAAATGATATTGGATGATGAGGATATGTGCTTGATTTTCTTTTGATGGATGAATTTTCATTTTTGCATGTTTTGTGTTGTTGTCTTGTTTCTTGTTTGGTGAGTCTTTGCTCATGTGTTTTGTTCATATTTTTATTCTTGTATAGGATTGTTTGGTGGTATGTTTTGGGATGTTGTGAGTCATTTTTGAATGTGAGTAATGACCTATCGTTTGTGATAAGTGATGGCGAATTATGTTAAGAATCTCTACGCTTTAAAATTGTGACATATTCTATTTAACTTGTTCAATTTTGAGATGAATTGAGGTGTAATGAGTTCCTAAGGGTCCGAGCAAAAGCTTGTGAGCGTTTGAGCCTCAACCGTGCATCCATGGTTAATTTCTTCATGAGTGGACCGATTGAGCCTTGACAAACTATAACTTGCTCATGGACTACGGGAATGAGCCCGATTGGTAGAGGTTAGTGATATGTTCTTAAGCCATCCTTGTAACTTTAAAGTCATTGTCATATATTTTCTTACCTTATACATCATCTCTAGTTAACCACTTTGAGCCTTAAAGCCTATTTCTTGTGATATAAGCACATTACAAGCCTTGAATACCCACTTGAGCCGTACATATATAAGCTATGTATGGATAATCGAGGAGATGATGATTTATACAGGGTTGATGTGAGAATTGTGCAAGAGAAATAAGAAAATGGTGAACAAGCAAGAGAGGGATGAAAGAGCTCAAGCAAATGAACATGCAACCTCAACACAAGAGAAAGGAGCATAAAATCAATAAAAAAAGTGCTTAAGCAAATACAAAGTCAAAAGAAGGAAGTATGCAATCAAAAGAATGCTCAAGAAATCCAAGGAATGATAATGATTAGTGCTTGTGATTAAACAAAAGAAAAGAAAGGAAGATAGAAATGTGAAGAAGTTGAAGAAGCTGATCATCTCTTCAATTATCTACACTTGGATAGTCACTTTTATCCAAATTTTCCTACCCTATCAAAGAGCCTAACATTACATCCAAAAATAAAGACCTTTTTTATCACTAATTGAAGCTATGGTGGCTTGTGAATGTAGTCCGTGATCAAGCCTATGGTGCGTCGGGTTCAACCGGTTGATAAACATTGATATACCTTACCTCATAGAGTGTTGAGTGAAATAAAATCCTATATGAGGATTGGACCAGAAAGAATTTGATTTTCCTTTTATTTTCTCAGACTCGAATTTGTTAATTTTTCATGTCATGATTCTAATGTTGTAGGATTACATGATATGGTTTGTAGTCCTTGTTACTTATGATATGTTGTTGCTTATGTTCTTTAAGTCTTTCTCTAGGTGAAAATTCCCCCTCTCATTTTTTATTTTCGTTGCTCGAGGACGAGCAACACTTTAAGTTTGGGGGTTGATCGGTGTCGTTTTTACCTAGATTTTTAGAGTCTTTTACTATGTATTGTTGTATGTTTTTATTCATTTTGTATATCATTTGGTGGTGTTATATGAAGATATGGAGATTTGTGCTTTGAAATGATAAATGTGTGAATTTAATAAATAAGTATCATAAATGCGCGATATTTATAAATATTTAGAGTGGTACTTTGGTGTAATTTTTATGATTTTCAGATAAAAATGGATTGTATATGTGATAAGGAAGATGTGAGAAAAAACATATCTCAATTCGGAGTTGAAACGAGCAAGAAACGGGCTGAATTGACCCAATTTGAGTTGCCTCAATGCAACTCGAGTTGGCGACTCGAGTCTAGTTGGGGTCCTGAAATTGTCCAGAGAGCTTACTCGAGTTGCAAGGTCCAACTCGAGTTGAGCTGAAGCCCACAAAAATTCCAGTTTCTGATCGAGTCAACACGACTTGACAGGCGAGAGCTCGAGTTGCTAACTCGAGTCATATTGGGTAGTGTCTAACTCTTGTTGCAAACCATGCGGAGCAGAGAAGGTGTCCAAAGAGCCAACTCAAGTTGCAAGACCCAACTCGACTTGCAACTCGAGTCGAGTTGGCCTTAAAAACCAAAAGATTTCAGGAAGCTTCTAGAAGGTTCCATGGGGTATAAGTGTATGTTTTGATCACAAATTACGAGAGATGAATCATTTTAGATCAGTTTCCACACACACTAGACACCTAAATCACACACATTCAACTCCATCTCTTCCACCTTTCACTTCATCTATCCAATCTACTTGATCTTCTGAAATTCATTCATAAATCCATTTATCCACCAATCTAAAAAGAGGAATTCATCATTGGTTGAAGATTTTAGCATGATCAAGGAGGAAGAAGTTCACCATCAAAGGGGGGCCAACTTACCTTTATTTTGTTATTATCTTCATTATTTGGCTCAATTGGAGCAAGCGTTGGATTATGTTGAATTTGTAATGATATGTAGTGGCTAGTCCTCATGTAAGGCTATCAATGTGATTGGTTAGGAATTATGTAGATTTTGCACACTACATGTTTGATGAAATGATTATTATGAATATTTTCTATCATGAATGTTTATTCTCATTTTATGCATGATTTGTGTGATTAAATTCTCTATTCTTAGTATTAGGATGTCCATTCCAATATTATGATTAGTGGTTTAATTGAATCATTGACTGCATGAGATGACTTAGTTAGTATGAGGAGAGGTAAACCATACCCTTTAAGTACTTAGAACCTCATGATAAGACATTAGTGATGAACTAGTGAGGGGAACCAAACTTATGATCATAGTACCTTAAGGGAATTGAGAGTAAGAGACAATATAAGGGGATTTTGTCTTATAAAAGGGATGAGAACCTAGTCACCTTGGCCATAGGGATTAGGGGTACAAACGTGATTGTCCTTAATATCATAACATGAAGATCGTCAATGCATGTGTGTTTGAGAGTCTACATATACCTCATCCATGAATGTTGCTTGCCTTGCATACTTCTTAGATTGTTCACCTTCACCCATCATCCATCTCATTTATATCCATTTATCTTTAATTGCTTTCCTAGTTGTTAGTTTGTAGTATAATTCACCTACATCCTTTTGATTCGTTCTACTAGAGTGAAATATTTCTCAAACATGGTTACTCACTTTCGTCCTTGGGTTCGATATTATATAAATTTTGCACTTGGTTGCTTACGTGCTACACACGATAGAGTACACTTTCTCTAAATCAATTTAAACCAAAATTGAAACCAAATTTACCCATCCATTCCATTAGTCAGAAGGAAGATTCAAGTGTGGTTGAGAGAGGCAATCCAATCAAAGAGACGGGAAAAGAACGTAAACCACGTGACACTAGGGTTTCGTATATTTTTTATCTTTTCTTTTGTCAATTTTGGTTATGAAATTGTCAGCCATGAGGGTTGTGTGTAACCTCATGGGCTAAATACTTTTACAGTTCAAAGAATTGAAGGTTAGGGTAGTTAATTTGGAAACCTAGACAATTATTGTGATTCATGCTATTAATATTCTTGTTTATTTGATTAATTCAGACCTTGTTTATATGTGTGTAATGTCTTCGCAATATACTATTGATATTGCTCGTGATGCTTGATATGTTGTGTTAGCTTGTGTGCATACATAATTTATATTGTCTATTTGCTAGGAATTATAGTATTGCCTGTGAACACGATATTTCCAATAGTTAGTAAATTAGATACTTGATTTTCTTAGTGGAACAATGCAATTAAGGATTCAATTAAGAAGTGAATAGGATTGAGTAGTACTTTTAGAGAATATTTATTAGTCAAACTAGTCATTCAAAGGTTCTTTAAGTTTGCATTATTAGTATCTAGGAAGGAGGTTCAAAACTGCTCATGCATCTTTTGATATAAATTAAATAATACTATTAACTTGAAATCGAATCATATTTGATTGATGGGATAATAAGGCTTAGTGATGTATTTCCATTAAAATATCATGAATGAACAATAGGACGTTTAGGAAACCAAATCAATTGTACCACACCTGATACCTTAGAGCTGTCATTATCTCTCAATTCACTCTCGAATAATTCTTCTTTGCTTTTATTTATTTCGTTATTTATTATTTCAGCACTTTAGATAATCATTAATTTTAAATCCTAGAAAATAGGTTACAGTAATTCTAGTTGAATAGTAATTAATAGTAAAATAGATAATTAACCGTCTCAGTGGGAACGATATTTAACTGGGGGTACTTGCCATTACAATTGACATCTCTACACTTGAGGATTTAATTGAAGTGCGCAAAATATGCCTAACAAGTTTATGGCGCCGTGCTGCGGGGATAGTTTATTTGTTTATTTTTATTTTATTGCTAATTTAATTGGAATATTTTTAAGCATATATTCTGACTATAATTTTTTTTTTTTGGGTACATACTATGGATGTCAGATATGATGGAAGCACATTCCAACCTCATCATGATTATTCTGAGGATCCACTTGAATTATGTTTAAGCGATTTTTTACTCTTCCTACTTCCATTATTGATGATTTTTCTAATTAACTTTCTCTTGAATTCCTTGAATGCTTGCCTGAATTAAATGAATGCAGAGAGTTAAAATGAGAGACAGCAACAGTAAAGGAATCTAAGATGATACAATGTTTCCTTTCCCTTATACGTGAAGTGAGCGAACATTTACACAAGAAGGGGTTGGAAGAAGAGTTAAGAATTTTTGTTGAAAGATACGTGAAGTAAGCGAACATTTACACAAGAAGGGGTTGGAAGAAGAGTTAAGAATTTTTGTTGAAAGAAAGAAAGAGTGGTGGAGTAAAATTGAGAGGTTGATGAGTGATCCAAATAAAGTTGGCAAAAGAAGGACAAATTTTAAGAATGCCAATGAAACGTCTCTTGCCACAAGTACACAATTGATGAAGAAGCAAAGCGATTAGAGTATGATGGCAAGGATGAAAGATGTCTATGACCATTTCGATAAGCCTGTGGATATTCGTCTGGCATAAAGACATTAAAGACGAGCGCTTGTTGGGAGTCATCCCAATGCTATCTTTATTGCTTTCCGTATTTTTTGTTTATTTATGTAGGTTGCTTTTTATTTTTTTACCCACTCCGCGTTCTTAGTTGGTAATTTTTGTTTGGATGCAGATAAGTGACTGAGGGTGAAATAAGTGGGTGATTCTGAGTGAAGTATACTAATGGTGTAGGAAGGGTACCGCAGTTTGCATCATCTTTAGCCACCAAGTGAGGTCACGTGAAGAGAGTGGATAGCAACCGTTGCTCGTCTGCTGCCGATCATGATTGTGGTAAAGTCGGAAGACAACGTTAGTTGCCAGTTATCGATTGATAGTTGTATTCAGAAGAAGCCATGAAGTACATGCCATCAGCCATCTACCCGCCTCTTGGATGTGATCATATGTGTGAGATTTTTAGTGAATGTTATTAAAGAAAGCAGAACAGTGGTGAAGCAGGGGAGAGAACAGAGTGCAAAGAGAATGAAATATTGCTATGTGTTGAGCATCACGAGCGAGGCTTCTGGAAAGCTTTCGAGAGAAAAGAGTAATGCTCGACGAACACCGAGCAGGTCCAGAAAACCCAATTTGATGTTGAACATCCTCAATTCGAAGTCGAGCAAGGAGTTTGAGCCTGCAAGAGGAAGTCAGCTACCCCTCTGTCGATAGTTGCAGGTAAGGGAAGAAGACCGTGAGATGCTGAGTGAACATTCTTGAGACAGCTTGCTATATACTCCTTATGTGAAAGATATCAGCTACAAGTAGCTTCAAGATCGTCTTGCTGCAAAGAAGAGAGGTTATACCACGTATGCAATGGATGTGGATCTTGAGAAGCAAAAACGGAGCAATACAGGATGTGCTTGATTCTTATGGCTTGTTACTTGTGTGAGGGAAGCGGTGTTGATGTTGAGCAGCTTGAGAAAATACTACTTAAGCCTCGATTTATGCGTAAGGAAGATGTCTGCAAGTCGATGGAGTTGTTGAGCAAACATTGGTACACCGAGGTCTTGAGCAGGTAGCTACTAGTAGTGAATGTGGGGCCCCTGTAGCTTTGTTGGTGTATTGTAGAGAGAAAATTTTGCAAGCAAATGATGGGACCCATGGAAATTGAAGGGAGCAGATTGCCATATTTGGAAATTAAATAATATGAAAGATTGTGGGGCCATGGTTGGAATGTAATTTGAAGATGCATGACCCGTGAACCCCCACAACAGACACAAGCCATCAGTTGATATTATTTGTTGGAAGCATTGTTATTTATGTTTAAAGAAGAAGCTTAAGCTCCTCGATCGTGAGCCTCTACTTGAGAAGAATATCGGCTGGCACTTCACGCAAAGGTAAGTACGCTCCCTCCTTTCTTTCCCTGTTAATTATTCTTTATTTTCTATATTTAAAAAGACCCTACAATCTTTTCTTAAACTTATTTCGATATTTAATCGAAAATAAGTTTGGGAAAGTGCATTTGATTATTTGAAAATTTTCTTATAAAGTGGTGAGCAAGAGAGGCATCCATCAAGGTAATTGTTTTATTCGTCCATTTCTTTGCATATTCTATGCTTTATATTTTTATATTTCAAGACCCCTATACTTTTTCTTAAACATATTTTGATATTCTATCGAAAATAAATTTGAACTTATTGTGGAGAGCAAAAGAGATTGCCGAGGGAGATTGTTAGACGAGGTAAGTAAGATAACCTTCTGGCATGTTGTGATATAAAAAGTGTAATTTTATGTTGACTACTCCATGAACTTGAACACTTCTGATAGAATTTTAGGTATGTGACATGATTTGATTTATGATGAAAATATTCTATACCTTAACTTGAAAATTCTTATTGATTAGTGGATGAAATTATGTTGTTGCAAAAATCATGAATTGCTAGATAGCCTTGGTTGTTAGAATTATTTTATACCTAGTGAGCTTTTGAGCTTATTGAAAATTATGAACATTCTAATGCATGATTGTTTAGTTCTTGAGAGCTTCTTGATTAATTGTGACGTGTTTCTTGAACTTGCCCTGAATCTCCTTGAATATTCGAGAATAGTCTAGCGGATTATGAAAATGATATTAGGCCATCTTTGATTTATATAGCCTATTTTTTCATACACTTTATCTGAATTCATTTAATCCTTAGTCAGCCCATTGAACCTTGAAAAATCCATTATGAAAATGATATTAGGCCATCTTTGATTTATATAGCCTATTTTTTCATACACTTTATCTGAATTCATTTAATACTTAGTCAGCCCATTGAACCTTGAAAAATCCATTCTTTGAATAACCCCGTTGAACCTTGAAAAATCCATTCTTTGAATAACCCATTTGAACTTAATCAATATTTAATTTTTCCTTGTTTTACTTGGATCAATTGAGTAATTGTTGAGGAGATTAGAAGAAGAATGTGAATAAGTTGTAGTTGAAAAGAATGATAAAGAAAGGAGAAGAAAAAGGATATAAAATCGTATTGAGTCGAAAAAGAAAAAAATGTAAAAAGGAGCTGAGAAGAAAAAAATAAAGTGAGAGAAAAAAATATTAGTGGGGTAGTGAACAAACGCACCTCAAACGCAATTTTTTCTCACATATATCGAATATAAGACACTTGTGCTAATATATAACAACAATTCTCATCAAAAGGTGTTAAATTGGATACTCAAACAAGCTTATTTTCACTCTCATCAACTTGCGTGAGACATGTGATAAATCCGGCAGTTCGAAGGCCCCTCCTAAGCAACCGAAGAAGCCTATTGATTATTCCAAGTTCGTGAACAACTACAACATTGATTAGGAACGGAAATTGGAATACATCCCACCAGATGCTGATGGCTCCGTGTTCCTCGAACGTGATAATGACTCTGCAAAATGGAAAACTTCTCTTGTTGGCTACTTTTTTGGGTGGTTTCCGAGCATGCAGCCACTGCATGTATTATGTAAGACTTGGGGTGTTCATTACACAATCACTATGCATAATAGTGGTTGGAAAATTTTTCGATTGTCATCGGAGGAGGATGTGCAACATGTGTTGCAAATGGGGTCGCACTCTATATGGCAAAGTACTTGATGCTCGGGAGACTCCCTAGAGCCTTTTAGTTTGATGATAGGAATATCTCTCATGTCCCGGTGTGGATTCATTTTCCATCTCTTCCTTTGGAGTATTGGACTAGAAAACACATTAGTAAGATCGCCTCTTTGGTTGGTTGCCCGATTATGATTGATTAGGCTACTTGTACCAAGGATAGAGTCTCGTTTGTGACAGTTAGAGTAGATAGTGACGTCTTTCAAAAATTACCGGATATAATTTTACTAGAAGAGCAGGGCGGCCTTGGCTTAAGGAGCATCGAGCTTCTTAATGATGTTTCTCTCTGTGGAGTCCTATGGGATGTTCACTCAGAAAGGAGATCATTGTGGTTCAAATAAATCAACTCGATCTACCTCAATGGAGCATCGTGCTGGGAAATAGAGGTAGGTCTTAGTGCCTCTATTGTGTGGAAGGATCTACTTAAAGCCAGGAATAGAATTCGTGCTCGGCTAGGAGGCGACATTGTTGAATCTTTTGCTGCATCCTCGGAGATGGGTAGATTGAAGGTGGGCAAACTCTATTCTAGAGTTGATGATGTAGGGCCAGTTCGGTTTGTGTATAAAAAGTTATGGTGCTCGTAGGTTCCCAGGAAACACTCTTTCTGTATGTGGCTAACCGTGCATAATCGGCTGTACATGATGGATATATGGAGATGGTTTGAGACCCTTTTGGAGTGTTGTTTGTGTGTGGACAAGTTGGAGACCAAGGACCATCTATTCTTTCGCTGTCCTTTCACGAAAGAAGTGTGGGATCGAGTGAGGACTGATTTGGGGTGGACTAGAGTTGTGTCGACTGGTATGGCAGGTATCAAGTGGTTGCACGAGGAACGTACGATTCCTGTGCGAGAGACACGAAGACGGCTGCTGGCTTTCTATGGCAGCGTGTTCTTCATCTGGAAGGCGCGCAATGAAGCTTTCATGAAGGGTGTTCATTTGACGGTTCACAAAGTAGTTAATTCTATTTTAATGCATGTAGCTAGGTTTGATCATTTTCTAGCTATGGAGTAGGTTTATTGCTTGTTTCGTTATTTTGGTGTTGTAAGTTGGGCTCTGACTTCGGCCTCTTGAATAATTCTGAATAAATTAACATTTATTCAAAAAAAAAAGATGCTCTCTTCTCCAACGAGACGCTTTGAAAGGAAATGAAACAACTCCACAACTAATTGATTCCACCTTGTACACATGACAACACCTTATTGGATCACACAAGAAGCTAAGGATCAAGGCTTGAGCCCATGCAAGGAATGTGAAGATAACACAACTATATATGGAGGAATTCTACACATAAAATGGACTTTTGGTTAACTTCATCTTTTCCATCACATATTCATCACCCACAAATATTTCTCTCACTATATTTCTCTATTGTAAAGTTCCTCCATAGAACCTCAATGTACAAGAATGATTCATGAATATAAAATATCTCCGGACGACGGAGAAAATTACACATGCTTGATGTGTTCGATTGCATTTACTGTTCTATTCATATCCCTGTTTTACACCATAAATCTAGTAGAAATCGACCATCAATAGCTATTATGATGATTGTCCATATTATGGTGATTTGTAAATTTTAAAGACTTCGTTGGAGGTTTTGATGAAATGCCTAGCAACTAGTATATATATTAGTATTTCAACGAACAACCCAAATGAGTCAAAAAAATTTGGTGCTTCAATGTAGTATATTACCATCAAGGATAGGTTGTTTGAAGAAGAAAAAAAAAGTGCAAACCAAGTGGAATATATCGTGAGATCCTCCTGATGAGCAAAAAAATTGATAGAAAATATGGTCCATTTTTAGATAGGTTTTATATAATTAAAATTTCTTAGAGATTAATTTATTTAATTCCTTAATTTTGTGGCTAAAGACCCTCCTGCTGGAATTTTCAGGAATTATACATGAAATGAGTTTCTTTAAGCAATTATAAATGTATAGAAAAAAAAAGAGCTCAATTCGGAGCTAAAATAAGCAAAAATGGACAAATATAAAGCTGGAATTTTGCAGCTTATTACCTGCGCCAAGCGCCATTACAAAAATTTGGCCCATTTATATTTGAATTGTAGCCCAAATCATAGGAGTTGGGCCCACTTAATTTAGAGGAAAAGCCATTTTTCTTAAAAATTGGGGAAACCACACGTGAATATGCTCATTTGCAATTCCAATTGCAGCATTTCCAGCCCTTTTCACTTGAGCTCATTATCCTTATTAAAAGCTGAAGCAAGCATGTGCTTACAAAGAAAAAAAAAGAAAGAAAAATAGAGGAGCAGAACGTGTGGAGGACAGATTCAATTCCATTCCAAATTATTCTATTCTCAATTTTCCCCTTTCTCCCCTAATTCATCATCCCCAAATTCCATCTCTAATCCATTCCACTCATTTAATTCACTACATCCACTACTTATAGTAAAAGTATCGTCGTTTCATCTTTATACTACCCTCTCCGATAATTATTACACGTAATCTTATGTGTGGGGATGAAGAAAAATTCATTTTTGTAAGTATAAAAATGTGTAAAATTATAAAATATATGTAAAAAGTGAATAATTTAGATAATTTAATGAAAGAGATGTAAAGTTTTTGGGATAAGTATAAAAAATCAGTATTATTTAGATGTATTTTTTTCATTTAAGAAACATGCGTAAGTGTTAGCATGTATCAAAAAGGAAAGTGTAAAATAATTATTGGGATGGAAGGAGTACTATATAACAGATTTTTAGGTGATGTGTCTTTCGATTCTTATATACTCCCTCCGGCCAATGCAAACGTATGCATTTGTTTTTTACACGTGAATTAAGGAGTATTATTATTATATTTATTGTGAGTGGTATTAGAGGGAAGTGATGTGTCGTGTGTGGTGTTTTTTTACTAAAAAGGAAAAATAGATGTCTTTGGATTAATTGCCCAAAATGATAAAATGGATACTTTGAACTAACAGAATATAGAAATACCATTGTTTATAGGATTTGTTCATCTCCTGATCTTAGTTATATTTTTGTTTACTTATGATTTATAGAGTTAACCACTATGATTTTTTAAAAATTTTTGTTGGTAACACCAAGCCATTTGCTTGGATGCAATATTTTCTGTGACTTTAATTTAGGGGATGTATCACCATGGTATGTTTTCTATTTCCATCTTTATACTCAATATCTAATTCTTACAATGAATGTAATATAGTATTTGCTCAATTTTTAAATTTAGTTGTGATTTATGTCTGAATTTGAAGGAGAGAAGAGGAAATAATTGCTAAGGCCATCTGTTCTCAAATTGATGGGAAGATGGATAAGACGGAAAAGGTGAAGAGAAGAACAAAGTTTGGTTTAGCTTAAGTAAAGATCGTGGTTGTTCCACTAGTTTCTTGAGTTTCATCTTAGTTGTGTTGTTAATATAATTTTTTTTTCAAGAACATTCCTTCATTAGTAAACATTTTATTTTTTCAACACATGCTTTATACAGTCATCTCTTAAATTAAAATCTTAACTAATATGGGTATGATTATTTTAGAATTTGTCTATATTCATATCTAATGAATAAATCTTAACTAATATGGGTATGATTATTTTAGAATTTGTCTATATTCATATCTAATGAATGAAAAATTATGAGAAATAATTTGTTAATTAGACAAAAACGTTGTCCATCATAACTTACGTTACGAAGTTTCTTAAATGAGAGAGACTTCAGTGCAACCGGTCCTACCAATATTTGGTGGAACCGGATCAAATGGATTAAAACGGGAAATCTGGGCTTTCTATACTCGTTGATGCCCTGCGTCGACCACCATCTCCGTCTTTCCCTCTCGCAAGCGCTCTTATACTCTGACTCCTTCCCCTCTCTGCTACGTGTATCCTCCAAGCAGGTACCAATCGCGCATCCCCAACACGGCGGAGCTGATCTCGGCAGTAGAAATTTTTACGAGTTGTGTGGTACATTTGTTGTATGGTTTCTACATATTCTGCAGTACTGCCGTAGCTCGTAAGTAATTTTTTTAAGCATAATTTGGTTGCAAAAAGAGGATTCTGAAAAATTAATCCACCACCATTAATGATGATTTGACTTCAATCATTTGGTGGAGCAGAGAAGAAGGATAATAAGGTTCTTGTGCCTGATTTAGGCTCACTAACTAATATATATGAGAATCCTTTTGTCACCTAAAGGAGGAGAAGCTATTCTGGTTCACTTATACATGAAATTCTTGATTGGTTTTCCTACTAACCATGCAGTTTTTTATTGTTAAATGTAAACGAAAATTTAAGACGACAACATTCTTGAGTCCTAAATCAGCACAAGCTCAATTCTGCCTTGTATATGCTTGAGTTTGACAACTATATCTTGTCTTAAAGGAATCATAAAATTGAACAGCTTATGTAGAATCAACTTGCCTGGATAGAATAAGCAATGTGAGATATTAGATACATCCATACTGGTCTAGGCAAGGCGCTTGGAATCCTAAAATACCCAACCGAAAGCATCATTACCATCTGAAATGCAACATAAATTTTAGTTAGAAATTGAGTAGGAAAATAGTCCACTCTGGCACAGATAAATGTTTGCATTGCCATGTTTTTTTCTTTTTTTGCTGCACAAACACACAATCCATTAGCGGTTAGTATTGTATGTCAAGATGGAGCAAATATGACAAACACATGTTTTCTATAGTTGTAGATATGTTTTTAGCTGCATCTAGTAAGATGGAACTTACATGTATAGTCACCAAGGTTAAGATGCTCCAGAATATATTCCGACAAACAGAAGCAACGAGTAGCACCAATCCCTCAGTAACCCGAAGGCACATGAAGAAGTTGAGCGTAAAGTACATCAACAAGCTGATTCATCGCTTAGCCTAACAAGGAAATAGAAGACCAAACTCGATAGAAACAAAAAAGGGATACTGGAGAGCAGCTGCCCAATTAGAAAGACAAATGTCCCAGAATGCTCGTTTGCTTCTTCGTAGGTATATATCTGCAAATGTAAGAGTATAACAGCCAATATATTATCATGTTCACTTTTCGTAGGATTTTAAAATAAATGCATTGTAGAAAAGAAAAGGAAAATGAGATCATGATTACCTTAATTTTTTATTGGTTTCTTGATCTTGCATTCATGAACAACCAGAATTGATTGTGATGATTGACAAGTTGATTATGGGGAAGTATGTGGAAGTTGATTACCTCCAGGAGATTTTTGACAAGCAACTTGTAATTTATATTTTAATTTTTTTCTCTCAATTATTACGCATGTTGTACATGAGAGCAATTGAGATGTAAAAGTAATTGATTAATCTACATTGTTTGCTAGGATAATCCCATTAGTATGTGTGTTTTGTTGGATCATAGCAAATAGTGTCACTGCCTTATAACTTTGTAACAGTTATATGTTGAGTATAAAATTTTTTTTGTTTCATTTTGATTGCTTTATGGGAAAACTGTAATTCTTGAATTCATAACATAAAATTTAATGGTTTAGTTTTTTAGAAATTAGATTCTAAATAATTTTATTTATTAATTAAAAGGGTGATTCAATTAATTGCAAAGAGTAATCTAATTATTTCTATATAATGATTTATGTATTACAATTTAATTCTTTGCTTTACATGAGTTCATTTTCAAAAATTAGAGTCTAAAATAAAAGGGTAAACTTACTAATTCGAAACAGTGGTCTAGTTATTCCAAAGTGTGATCTAATTAGTTTCAAATGGTGATCTATCAGTGATTTTATGTTGCATTTGTATATTAATTATTAAAAGTAATTGTTATGATAAGTAAAGAGTAACCTTATTAATTTCAAAAGTGATCTTGTTAATTTCAAAGTAATTTAATTATTTTTATAGAGGGATCTTGTTAAATAAAAAGACTTTATTGTTAGAAAATCGGAGTCTTAAATAAAAATAGTAATCAAATTCATTATAAAGAGTAACCCAATAAATTACAAAAGAGTAACCTAATTATTTTTACAGGGTGAACTAACAACACATAAATTGCATTCAATTTAATTAAGTTCATAGAGTGCTGTAGGGATTGCATACAATTTAGTTCTCACATAACTTCAATCAGAATCTCAAATCAAAGAGCATTCAAGTGATATATCAACTTACAGATTGCATACGATTTAATTCTTCAATATATATGAATTTATTATTTGAAATTAGAATATCAAATCAAAAGTAACCCAAATTATTATAAACAGTAACCTAATTTTTTTTAAAAAAATTGGGATAAAAACAGAGGGAATAAAGGGTTAGGGGCATTTCTTTGTGAGATCTCGATCATTTACATGGACCAACTTTTCATTCAATTTGTGGAAATTTATTTTATCTATAAACCGTCCATAACGAACGATCAGCTCATCTTTGAACATGATGAATCACTTCATGCGGACCTATTGCCAATCTACTTTCCGATATCATATGAGAATGGAAAACTTGAGCATTTTCTACATCAGTTGGACGAAGAATCGTGAACATAATAATTTCTGGTTGACCATGTTTCCATTAAATCGTCCGTTAAAATCTCAAATTAAAGAGTAATCTAAATTATTATATAGATTAACCCAAAATATTTTAAAGAGTAACATAATAAAAATAAATCGCAGACCAAATATAGAACGTAACATAAACACATCAAAATAGGATGAATAGCAACCAGCACTCCATATCTTCTTTTAGAATAGCATGGCTTCAACTCCTTGTTAAAGAACTTCATGCCTTTAAACAAATGGAAAATTTAATTAAACTGTATCCTAGCATAACCTAACTACTCTGTCTACTTGGCTACCTTTAGAAAACAATTGATGTGGTATCTAAATAAAAAAAACTATCACTAATGCAGTAGATGTATCATGCAACTTTTCAACTTAAGAAACAATTACTCATGTAAATATGAAAGGGAAAATAAGAAATTTAAAAAACCAAAAATAACATAAACAGAGACAAATATTATATCACAATCTCCATACAATATGTGGAGTCTAATATTAATTTAATTGGTATACCGACCATAAAGGATGGCTCCAATAAACGAATCACCAGCAACAGTAGTGTCAAGTGTCAACCAATTCAGATGGAGGAATCTTCTTGGACGGAAAATCTTACACATTGGCACTATCACATTATCGCATAATCTATCCATATCCAACTCTCAGAAGAGTTCATTTGAGTGCGATAATCTGACCAGTTGCAAAAGTAGTGGATGGTGCCCAACTCACTCAAATTCAAACAGACTTTCATATTAATCCAAGATTTTGAACAAGCACATAAAGTCATTCAGATTGGAAACCAACTCAATTACATTTTGCGCAACGCTTTCAGCCAACTCCTCAATCAAGCTTTCCTGCTCTACTGCAATGTCTTAACTTGGTCTTTCACGAGGCAGTAGCGTCAGTTGGTTCCTAATATTCCCGGAAAGTTGATATTATCTTCCAGGACAGATTGCAGCAAGAACTTCCAGGAAAGAAGCGGAAAAACCATAGTTTGAATATAACGAAATAAGGGCTAAAGCCCAATGGTGAAGTCGTTTGCAAGGGGAGGGTAATAATTGCTTCCGAGGTGTCTATTTGTTAGGTAAGGTGTGGAAGAATGCAAGTTAGAAGTTACGAAGTGAAAGTACCTATATACAGATAAGAACTATATACTAGTAACTCATATACTTGTATGGAAGAAGATGAGAAGAAACAACATACAAAGGCCTATCTATAAAATACAGAATCCCGGACAAATACAAAAGAATGAAATCATCCCTAACCTGAAACATACAACTAATTATTTCTAATATAAAAGACCTCATTTTGGAAGCCCTTGTTAACCAAAATTTAACCTGAATTGTCAACGCATACAAATTTTAGGGGGTAAAAAATAAAGAAAAAATGAATAATTTCAAATAAGATTTAATAATTCACAAATAAAAATTTGAACATAGGAGGAAGACAAAAAATTAAAGTTGACCTTATCAGCATCCATGGGAGTTGGGAGTACCATAGCCACTATAATACATCTACCCAACAAGAATCTGCATATTGACGTCACCGGCTTTTGCCTCTCTGAGCGTCGCCGGCTTTTCCCCATATATACAAACAAAACGGAATTAGAATACAGGGTTGATCTACACTCTGAATCCTCAATCTGAATCCCCATCTCGAATCCCTAATTCGAATCCCAGCCTCCGATCGCCACCCTCGCCTTCCGCACGTGCCTTCATTTCCCGCCTCAACACCACCATCTGCCGTGGCCTCGCCCACGCCGCCTCTAGACGGAGCTCATCGACTGATCCTCCTATTCCCGTCCTAACATTTTCTCCGATGCCGCCTCCTGCAGCCGTAAAAGTTTCTATACTTCCACATCGATCAAGTGCCAATAGTTGAGACCAAATTAAGAAACCAAATTAGGAAAAATGAGAGGAGAGAGGAATGTGTTAAACCCAAAAAATGAAGTTAACCCAAACTTTTAGATCCTGACCCAATTTCTAATTATAAATTAAGTCCGGTTCCATGGATTAAAAAAAAGCCTTCTCCGCACAAGTTATTATCTTCTTAAATATAGTATTGAATCCATATTACAAAAAAAAAATATCTCCCTCCCTCATAAGAATACATTCTCACTTTCCATTCCAGTCCGTCCCAAGAATACTTTCACCTTCTAAAAATAGAAACAATATACAATATCAATAACATTACAGTACTACAATATTACAAAAATGTCACCTTCTTTTTACATACAATCTAGTCAAAGTCAAAGATATCATACATTTTATTCTATTCAATTACCCCAAATACCCCTCTCTTTCTTACATCACTATAATAAAAAGTTACTTTTTTTAAACTCAATGGCACCAAATACACAAATGTATTAATGGGACGAATGGAGTATATGTTAATCCTTATTCTATCATATCATAATATATTAACCCTTCCATTGGTAGGTGAGAAAAGATAAATAAGTATTATGGGGAGTAAGTATTATGTATGTTAATTTATATGTTAATCCTTATTCTATCATATCATAATATATTAACCCTTCCATTGGTAGGTGAGAAAAGATAAATAAGTATTATGGGGAGTAAGTATTATGTATGTTAATTTAAGGGGATAATATGAATGAGTGATTTGGTTTGGTAGAAAGTATAAAGAGTAATAAAAATATTATGTAGTGTTTGGTAAGTAATATTAGTATTATGTATTAGATGTAATATTACATTTATGCCCTTATTTAATTTATAGATTTTAAATATATCATTTTCAAAGATGATAGGTATTTTTTAAATAATTATATTTTTTATTTAATTAAATTTTATTTCTATGTAATCAAATAAAATATATTGTAAATTAATAAATTTATTAAAATTTAGTAGATAATATCTTTAAATTAGATTTACAAAATAAAAAATAGAAATAAAGTGCAAAATATAACCACAATTTTACAAACCAATAAAAAAACCACAAATTTACAAGACTAGAAATTAAAATTCATAAATGTGATCCTATGATATTTCAACTCATCAGTTAATCACATAATTATTATGATTCTGAATTACAACTAATCTAATTGAGGTGTTGATACATATTTCAAATAAAAATTGCATATTACAATTTAGATGTAGTTCAACACATCAACACAAAATTTACAAAACATTAAATGAAATGAGATAATTTGGCCTCTCCATTTTGCGTCTATCACCGTTTACTCATGTTGCTGTATATCCCTTGCATCATTATCAGAAGTAGAAGACACAAACCAAAGCATTATACAGCAAACAAAAATCCCTAAAGCTGTCCGTGACTTCAGAGAATAGAAGAAGCCTTGCTTATGACACAAACAGACGAATCCATAGGCTCTTTGCTAGGTTTAACCTGTCCAGCAATAGAACAGAACATGATAATAGTTGAGCAAGGATATACTTCATAGCCTCAACTATTATTCGAAATCAGCATATTGGTTGATATAATGTAAAATCAGATGCTGAGTCGAACTTTGAAACCAATAGAGGATAATCCATCAGGGGACATCCTTAAAAATTGGAAACGGATCCAATCTTTGATCCAAAACCATACATCAACAGCCCAAAACCGCACCTTATACACACCAGTACAGAAACAATTCAATGGGGAAAAAGTAATTTGCAATACATAAATAACCTTCGAGCAAACACGCCTAAAATTCATCACAAGAAAAATAATCAAAAGTGAGAATTACCTCAACATGAAAACCCATTTCTGGTATAAATCCTTATAACTGCGCACCAAATCATTAATTTCTTTCTCATGCTTAGTTTCATGTTTAGCAAAAGCTTCTCTCAGCTCCTACAAAACTCATTCTTTGTGCAATTAGATCAATTAGTACAAGGATTACAATTAACATACCTGCTCATCGACGATTTAGAGAAAGTTTGCGCACGGATTTTTTGCCAGAACTCTTCAATTCTTTGACTAAGAACTAGTTTCTGGATAGCCCGTATTCCTCTTCCTCTAAATCATTTGATTCCGTACTGGATTTGAGAAGAGGGAGTGGTCAGTCTAGAAGATAGGAATGGTATTCAATGGTTTTGCAGCCATGGAGGAGAAGGAAACCCCTGGTCGGGAAGGGCCACAGAACCGGATGGGATCTGGAATTAACACGCCGGCGGCAGGACATCTCTTGGCGGAGAGATTGAGAACCCCTAGATAGGGGAAACACCGCAGCATGATTTTCACAACAAGATAAGCGGCGGTGATGAATAGAAGTCGGCAGAGACTTCAAATCAGAGGGCCCTTTGGCGTTGTTGAGCGAGATTGTCACAGAGCCAAAATTGGGGGAAAGCAAGGCTCGTGTTTAGCAGAGATTCGCATCGGAAAAAGCCTGAAATAAGTAGGAGACGATTCTGATAAACACAGCGGCGGCGATGGAGGCTGCCCCAGGCAGCGCAGGGCTATCGGGGGTTCCCATCGTTGAGAGATTTCCGTGTAGCGATAGATTTTCAAAGTAGGGTTTTGAATTGACGAAGCAAACGTTTCTTCCGAACCTATTTTGGGAATTTCCATCTCCAGTATGTCACCATGCACGCCTTAATATTAATACCACCTCCACCTGTGGTATTAATAATGCTGAAGGTTACCAATGATATGTTGGCCCAGTGGTCGAGGGGTCAACATTGAGGTGCCCTTGATTGAAAGGTCAGGGGTTCAAGCTCCCCGGAGCGCAATGGTGGAACAATTAATATTGAGGGCTACAAGCGGCAGTGTGGGAGGCTGAAACTCAGTGGGAACCTGCGGCTCGGTGGGAACCTGCGGCTGAGCTAGGGGGAGGGTCAGCATGGAGTAATCACCAGCATGGAGCAATCACTTGGGGATCGACTCCTTGTGCGCAGTAGTTAAAGATATTAGGAACCTGTGATCCATTGTGTGGTTACCGCGATTTACTTGGAGGCAGTTCTGAGGGGCCGGGACTGTTTCCTCGAGGACTAGTCGGGCGTAAGCCCGGAGGCAGTTCTGAGGGGCCGGGACTGTTTCCTCGAGGACTAGTCGGGCGTAAGCCCGGAACCTCGGTATCAAAAAAAAAAAAAAAAAAAAAAAAATAATGCTGAAGGTAACAGAGTCAATCTTCCCAATCCACCGAACATGATTTCTATAGCGAGCCCTTAGTATGCCCTATCAAACAATGTATTAGATCATATTAATTATATGGAGAACCTATATTCAACCTACCAAAATAGAGGTAAAACTACAGTGTTTGTAAAATATTTTATTCCATCTTTATCCCTATCATTTTCTCTTTTTTACTTTCTTAACCGTGACCTTAATTAATTAATACTCTTTTTTTACTTTCTCTTCTTTATTTTCTTTCTCCTCTTTATTATGTTGTCTATTCAATTTATCAAATCAATCAAATGATCAATGAATTGTTTCGATTATTGTAAAAGAAGAAGCAATGATAATGGCAGGGTTTTCCTCTCGATGATAATGCTTCGATTTCCATTAGATTTTCGAATGGCAGGGTTTTCCTCTCGATGATAATGCTTCGATTTCCATTAGATTTTCGAATAGAAGAGATAACCCTCTTTTTTTGCCGCGTCTTCTCCTCATGATAAAGAAGAATGTAGAAAGATCAGCGACACTCTTATGGCTGATAATGGTAAACTTACTAACTGAGAAGGGCATCGACGTACTCGACGACTTGAGAGGAGATTTTAGGTTTAGTACTCGGTCTCTCAATTTTATTACAAATAATTATTGAGAAAATCGGCCTAATTTTATAGATATTGAATGATGATTCAGTCGATGCTACCATGTTTTATGTTTAGCCTAATTTTACCATGCGATCTGGAGTACTATTTTCCTATGTGTGTATTGGTTATTTTACTTTGAAACTTAATTGTGTCCTATTAGTGCTCTTCTTGAGACTGAATTTTAGTATTTTACTTCTCGATACAGGAAGACATTGATTCTGAAATATCTGAATCTGAATGCGAAAGAACTAGAGCATTATATGAGATTTTACTTCTTGATATAGGTAAAAATTAATTTTGAAATATCTGAATCTGAATAAGAAAGAACTAGAGCTTTATATGAGAAGCGTTTGAACTGCCAAAGAAACTGGAAGAGAAGACAGAGGATGGTCCTTGTAACACCCCAGTATTTTCTAATCTATATTCTTGTAAATTTAATTTTAAATAAAATTATATTATTTATTTTAATGTATTATATCTTTAATTAACAATATATATATATATATATATATATATATATATATATTTAATAATAATATATTAGTAATAACACGTGTGTGTGTGTGCAAGTGGCATTTTTTTCAGATAAGGCAAAATCTTTAGATAAGGTTACTGTACAATTCTTGGTAACCAAGTTTTCACTATTATATATATAAACTTATACATAACTCACGTATACATATACACACACAACTCACTTATATAATTCCAAATATATAATTCTTTTATAAAATAGATGTCATTTGAGCTAGAAAAGTTCCGTCGAAGTTTTTAACCCTTTAATGGCATATTTTATTTCGGTGTGAGTTAACTTTTATATTATAGGCCATTTTGAAGCTCTCCTCACGAGGATCACAAACATATAATTAGTTTTGAGTTTGGCCGTGAAATGAAGTTACGAAGAAACCCACTTTGAGTTCGAAAATGTGTCTCATTTGAAGTTCGTTATTTTTATGAAAAATTAGTATGCATGTGATCTTCGCCTTGTGAGGACTCCATAAGTACTTTCGGATTTTCAAACGGAGTTGTATAATTCAAGTTGGGTCATTTTGTAATAAGTTTAAAGTTTAGGGTAAGTTTAAATGAGAATTTAATATAATGCAGGAACTTGATTGCAATTTATAAAACACATAATAATAATAATAATTATTATTATTATTATTATTATTATTATTATGATAATAATATAGTAATAATAAATAAATAAATAAATATTCATGTTAATTTTGAGTTTGTAAATGTGCTGTTCAGGGGCGAGTTTCAAAGCCATAATTTTTAAACATTATATTATAAACTTTATATTTTTTATATTAATTAATTGAATATTATAATTATAATTAGGGTCACTAACTAGGAGGTACATAAAAAAATGCATAATTTCTATAAACTACATGACTCAAAGCACTATTACTCATAACTACACAATTATGATTGTGATACCATAAATACCCCTATGTATTTGCACAATTGTTCTGCACAATTTGGTTCTGCACAATTGTTCTGCACAATTTTGTTTTTGCACATTTTGTTTTCACATTTTAAATTCCGGTAGCAGGCGGCGGCGGTCAACGGCGATCAACGACTGTCCGGTCACCGGTCAATGCCGGTCAATGTTCGGTCAATGGCCGATCAACGCCGGTCAATGCCGGTAGGTGGGTGAGGGGTAGGGTTGTTGGTTTAAAAGTATATGAAGTATAAGGTTATATTTGGTATTTTACTTTAATATTTTGTATGTGAGAGTAATTATTTAAATTTCATGTATCTAATAGTGAATATGCATAAAAGTGTGTATCTGAGGGTAATAAACCCTTATAATTATATGTTTTAATGTTTTAAATTATTTTTAAATATTAATTATAATTTTACGAATATATTATTATTTTCAATGTAGAATCTTTATTTTATATTTATTATTAAAACCAGTATATATTTTCAAGAATTTCTGAGATCGAAGAGCAAGCTTTGTCCACTCTACAATTTTCAAGAAAGCTTCAAGGTGGGATAACTTTCACTCTTTACCAAGTGCTACATTTTATGTCATAATTACTACGCTAAGATGTGATATGTGTTACTGATATATCATGTTATGTGCCATGTGTGCTTTTAGTTCGATAACAAATATTTTTCTACTAACAACATATGGGGTGATGACTCAGTACACACAGACCAACTAACACAAGTTACTTACTATGTCGGTTCAGTACTAAAATGTATTTCAAAGTATGCTAACATCATGCTAGGGTGACGGCCCAGTGCGCACAGACCAACTAACACAAGTTATCGGACGACGGTTCGGTCTAAAATATTTTTAATGAGTTATCGAACGTCGACGTGTAATTTATTTTATTAAAATTGACATGTGTTACATCTTTTGGTATATTTAGCATACATATTTATGTTTAACTGTGCAATCATTTTTAGTTAACTCACTGAGTGTATTTCAAACACTGACCCTTCCACTCTAAACTCTTTTCAGGTTGAGGCTGCGACGGAGTACCCGGTGCGGATGCGTTGCGTTAGAGTTTTTTAATTAATGTGCTGCGCGAAATATTTTAATATAATTTCTAATGATATACTTTTGTATAATTTTCATTGTTTCTTATATTTTATTAATTTTATTTTTCACGCCCACATTGAAGGTTAATATTATCAAAGAATTGCGAATAAATCTCATTTTCTATTTATTAAAAAATTGGGGCGTGACAATCGGAATCAGAGCGGGTCTACGCTTCTGTGGACTCGTATTTTTTTTAAATAAATCATCTACGGATCTACGTTTTTGTGGACTCATATTTTCAAAATAAATTATTTTCGAGTATATATTTCTATGGACTCTCATTTTTAAAATTAATTATCCACTTGTCTACAATAAACTTGTATTTTTAAAATGAAATTATTTTTTAATGATACTCGCTACGCATCTACCTGGTACACGACGTCAGCTTCAAGGTACATATGTATTTATTTTATTATTTACCCCAATTCTTTAAAAGTGAGAAATTTTTTCTGATATTCGAGGACGAAATTATTTTTAGAGGGATAGATTGTAACACCCCAGTATTTTCTAATCTATATTTTTGTAAATTTAATTTTAAATAAAATTATATTATTTATTTTAATGTATTATATCTTTAATTAATAATATATATATATTTAATAATAAGAATAATATAATATTAGTAATAACACGTGTATGTGTGCAAGTGGCATTTTTTTCAGATAAGGCAAAATCTTTAGATAAGGTTACTATACAATTCTTGGTAACCAAGTTTTCACTATTACACACACTACTTCTCTTGCATATTTCATTTTGTAATTTATTTTAATCATATTATATACCAAAATTTTTGTCTCGAAGCGTAGATTCCAAGTATATAATTCTTTTATAAAATAGATTTCATTTGAGCTAGAAAAGTTCCGTCGAAGTTTTTAACCCTTTAATGGCATATTTTATTTCGGTGTGAGTTATTTTTATATTATAGGCCATTTTGAAGCTCTCGAGGATCACAAACATATAATTAATTTTGAGTTTGGACGTGAAATGAAGAAGTTACGGAGAAATCCACTTCGAGTTTGAAAATGTGTCCCATTTGAAGTTCGTTATTTTCATGAAAAATTGATATGCATATGATCCTCGCCTTGCGAGGACTCCATAAGTACTTTTGAATTTTCAAATGGAGTTGTATAACTCAAGTTGGATCATTTTGTAATAAGTTTATAGTTTAGGGTAAGTTTAAATGAGAATTTAATATAATGCAGGGACTTGATTGCAATTTATAATAATAATAATAATAATAATAATAATAATAATAGTAATAATAATAATAAATAAATAAATAAATAAATATTTATGTTAATTTCGAGTTTGTAAACGTGCTGCTCAGGGGCGAGTTTCAACGCCATAATTTTTAAACATTATATTATAAACTTTATATTTTTTTTATATTAATTAATTGAATATTATAATTATAATTATATGTTTTAATGTTTTAAATTATTTTTAAATATTAATTATAATTTTATCAATATATTATTATTTTCAATATAGAATCTTTATTTTATATTTATTATTAAATTAGTACATATTTTCAAGAATTTCTAAGATCGAAGTACAAGCCTTGTCTACTCTACAATTTTCAAGAAAGCTTCAAGGTGGGGTAACTTTAACTATTTACTAAGTGCTACATTTTATGTCATGATTGGTATGTTAAGATATGATATGTGTTACTGATATGTCATGTTATGTGCCATGTGTGCTTTAGTTTAGTGACAAATATTTTTCTACTAACATCGTACCGGGTGACGACTCGGTGCGCACATACCAACTAACACAAGTTACTGGCTACGTCGGTTCAGTACTAAAATGTATTTCAAAGTATGCTAACACCGTACTAGGGTGACGGCACGGTATGCACAGACCAACTAACACAAGTTATCGGACGATTGTTCGATCTAAAATATTTTCAATGAATTATCGAACGACAACGTGCAATTTATTTTATTAAAATTGGCATGTGTTATATCTTATAGTATATTTGGGATACATATTTATTTTTCCTGTGCAATCATTTTTAGTTAACTCACTAAGTGTATTTCAAATACTCACCCTTTCCACTCCAAATCCTTTTCAAGTTGAGGCTGCGACGGCGTACCGGGGGCGGATGCGTTGCGTTAGAGATTTTTAATTAGTGCACTGTGCGAAATGTATTTATATAATTTCTAATGATATACTTTTGTATAATTTTCATTGTTTATGATATTTTATTAATTTTATTTTTCACGCCCACATTGAAGGTTAATATTATCAAAGAATTGCGAATAAATCTCCTTTTTCTATTTATTGAAAAATTGGTGTGTCACAGTCCTGCTGGGTACATAATTTGTTTTGATATTATTTTTTATACCATTTTAGTTTTATAATGTGGTGATAGCTGATTGATGAGTGATATTTTCACCTAGATTTTAGTGTCTTTTTATGTCTGTTTTCGTAGTATTTTATCCGTATTTTATGTGTTATTCGGTTGTTTTATGTGTTTATGGAAATGTGTGAGAATGAGCTTAAACGTATGTAAAACAGGTGAAAACGGAGCAAAAATAGAGACGAGAGCTGAAACGAGCAAGAAACGGGCTGTCGGGACCCATCTCGAGTTGCAAGGTCCAACTCGACTTGCAACTTGAGTTGAGAGAAGGTCGAGTTAGGGTCCAAAAATCATCCAGAGACTCAACTCGAGTTGCAAGGTGCAACTCGAGTTGAGAGAAGGTCGAGTTAGGGTCCTGAATTCGTCCAGGGAGCTTACTCGAGTTGCAAGGTCCAACTCGACTTGCAACTCAAGTTGAGAGAAGGTCGAGTTAGGGTCCAAAAATCATCCAGAGACCCAACTCGAGTAGCAAGGTGCAACTCGAGTTGAGAGAAGGTCGAGTTAGGGTCCTGAATTCGTCCAGAGAGCTTACTCGAGTTGCAAGGTCCAACTCGACTTACAACTCGAGTCGAGCTAGGAGCAGGGCAGCGTCTAAAAATTGTACAGTGAGCTAACTCGATTTATAAGCTACAACTCGAGTTGCTAGCTCGAGTCGAGCTGCCTTCCGTGGGATTTTCAGTTTCAGAGCCTCGCAACACGACCGAACAGGCGGGTGTACGAGTAGCCAACACGAGTCGATCTACTTCAGCTCGAGTTACACACATCCAACTCGACTCTTGTTGCAACTCGAGTTGAGTATGGCCAACTCAAGTTGTATTTTTTTGGGCCAAAAATCCAGATTTTCACCTGTCAATATGTGTAAGTGTGTGTAAAGAGCCCATTTGATGTTAAAATCGTGGCCCAACTTGGAGAGGGTATAAATAGCCTCAGGTTCAACATTTCAAGGGAGATTGAATATTCCACCAAGGGTTTCACCTCTACACCTAGATCATACACCATTCTCTCCATTTTACACCATCATCTTCATCCATTCTTCATCTATCCATCCACACTTGATCTCCTCCGTCAAATCCACCATCTAAGTGATCAAGGAAGCAAGGGAGAGTGAGATCACAAGAAGAAGAAGGAGATCTCCATTGAAGCACTTCAAAGGGGGAATCTAATTCTAATTTTTGTGCATTTCTTTATAGATTGATCATGGTTTGTAAGGATTTTAATGTCTATGTTGAATTTCTTGTTACTATGAGAGGCTAATCTCCTTTGTGAGATTAGCTCCATAATTGGTGTTTGATAATTTAGTTTTTATGCAATTTGATTTTAATCTTGAATGGGCTTTGTGTATTTCTATCATTGAATGTTGATTGCTTGATGTATATGATGATATGTGTGCTTAATTATCATGGATATGTGATTAGATTGAGAAATCAATTATGTGTTTAGGATAGTTCATTGAATCATTTCATCATATACTTCATGTGCATTAATTTAGAATGAGATAGATATATCCTTCTAGATTTAGAACCCTTTGATAGAACATTTGATTAGCTTGATCGAGAGATTGGTTGATTAGATAAGGGGACCCAAAACATTAGTGAATTTATAGTACCTTAAAAGGGAATATTGCCTATGATTTAGTACCTAATTAGAGAACTCGTAGAGTAATTAGTACCTATTGGGAGGTGTTCATTTTGTTCTCGATCCTATGTTCTTTTTGGAGCTTTATTGAGGGTTTACATCCTATCCATCTCGAGAGAGAGTTTAGGTGGAATTAGTGATCGCTCCTATGCTATGTCCATGATAGATTATAATTAATTGTATGATTACTTTATTATCTATGCCATGATTGTTGCTAATCTCATCCTTGCATCATTAGGAACCCATTATTTATCTTTGCTTTTATCTTATTTCTTGCATTAGTTTAAGTGCGTTCATTTGCACGCTTATCCTCCATCCCATTTCGTCGTCCTTATAAAATCACGATAAACATGAGATTGCTTAAACTCTAGTACCTTCCTCCCTGTGGTTCAATAAATTCTTTAATTAGTCATCCCGACTACATATGGCTAATCACTGATATTTCAAGAATTACAGGTACGACATGTATATAAATAATCTATAATTCCCAGAAGAAACACAGACAACGAATCTTAAAATTTTTGAAGCAACATACAAGTGGAAGAATCTGAAGCTGATCCTGAGATGGTGGTTGGTTTTTGTTAATAATTGCTGGTATTTAATAATTGTTAATTAGTAATTGCTACCACCATACATGACCTGCATAGTGTTATGTTTATATTCATGATCATGACCACGGATCACTAGGAAGTACAGACTGCCAATCTTCCAGGTTTCCTACCTGAATGATGCTTAATCAGCATTTAATATTGCCACAAATATTAGGAACTCTGAAGTGTTTACAATATAAAGGTAATTGAACTTATGATTTTCTCTTATATCATGTAACCAGGCTGTAAGAGAGAATGTATTAACATCATTTATGTCTCTCTCAAGTAGTGTTCTTCTTTGCACCGATGTAGCAATTCACGAGCTTGACATTCCTGTATGACTTTTTCTTATTAATGCTGAATCTAGCTCCAGGCTCTTATGAAACACTATTAACTCATTTCTCAGTTCAAAGACCATCTCCAAGATCCATGTGAGCCATATTCATTTACATATTATACATCTGATATTTCTCTTTCATTTCATGTAGTGAAGTTTCTATTTTTCTTTAAGCTAGGTTTTGGGTAAAAAATACCAAAGCAAGCTTATTGAGGTCATCACTGAAAGGTAAAATTGTTATAGTAATTTAAGTATCATTAAAAAAAAACTTGATTTGCAGTTACATATGAGACTCCTTTTACCCAATCCTATATCATATGTAGTATGATGGTAGCTCATGGTTTTTAAGAAGAGTGCTGAAAGCTTTTGAAAAAAATATGAAAATGTTTATAGCTGTTTAACATAAATTTTTTTAGTTTGATCTATAAAAACTGTGTGCTAGATTTTTCACTGTTACTCAAATTGTAGTTAAGTAGGTTTGCTAAGATCATTATTAATCAATAGAGTACTTATTGGAAAGAATTTAAGTCAAAGGACCCTTGTAGCTTCTCTCATATAGCTAAAAAGAAATTAAAGAAAGTCACAAGATCACACCAAAGAGACAGACGCAAATCCTCTTTAGCATGTCATCAAACACAAAATAAAAGCTCATCTTTATGCCTTTATATGATTGACTCATTTGGAAATAAGAAGCAAATGCAAAATATTACAAGCATATATATGGTGGATACAGTGTTTAGATATTTCAGGTAGTTTACAATAATCCATTAGATCATCATTTTATTTTTATAAGTTATATACTCCCATAGTACTCTAAGATCAATCATTTCTGTATAAAACTGCAATCTTCTTTTATTTAAGTTTCTGATTCACTTATTCATGTTCTTATTTATGATGTTTGGACATATTTTGCACAGAGATGACCATTGTTTAATTTAATTTTAGATCATACAGAGTTCATTTAAAACGAAAGTCTCGAGCCTGTTCTTCTCAAGGAACAAAAAGAACAGTAAAGAAAAATCTCTTGCATCGGAAACCAAAGAAGAATTTCACTCAATGTTTTGGAGAAATTATTTGTGATAAAACTGAAAGTTTATCATCCGTTCTATTGGAATCGTTAAATAAACCTTCTTTCTCGAACATAAAATTCAAGCAAGACATGATTTCATCCAATGTAATTTATCCTACTATTTGTTAAACCTTCGACTCTTGACTCACTTAATTCATACTTATTTGCGGGTGATCACATGCGTAAGATTAGTATAAAATTTTTTTCATGTTCTTTTCTCCCTTCTTTGGCCTAATTCCTTAGTGATCTGCAAGTTCTGGTATCTAACTGATTCCCTTCAGAATATTTTCAATGTTATTCTTGTGGCATTATTTATGGTCATTGAAATCTAATATCCTGAGGAAACTAATATTATTTGTATACTCATGCAGACTTGGTTTGGTTACTGGGAGTTTTTGATGATCAGTGAAAAGTTAGAGGATTGCATATAACTGGTGATAAGAAAATTATGCAGATGCTCACTCATATCATCATTCAAATTCAGGAAATGAGCTCTTCACAATCTTTATACCATTTTTACCAATGACCAGATTAGGATATCAAAATTTACATTCACAGTGGAGTAGTGAGGACATGAGCTCTAATGCATCACAAATGACAACAAAGGGTAGATATTTCTTCCTCTGGGTGACATAATGTTAAAATATAATTGCATCCAATGTATTTATGCATTTCTTTTGATTGAACTTTCAAGATTTGCATAAATGTGAAGATTAGATGGTTTTTGTGAAAGCCCCAAAATATTTAAATTTCAAGTTCGTTGATTGCAATCAATAGTTCAGGGTCATTTCATACAAAGCCCCGGAGCTTTGGCTTGAAATAGGTGTTTTTATTTATAGATGGCAGATTCTCTAAAATTTGTAGCTCTATATTTTTGTCCAATCCACTTTTAATCAATCTCAAGTTGGTTTCATGTTCACAAACATACACCAGGTATGCAAAGACACAACATTTTGTTCGAAAGAGTACATTTTAATTAATAAGGGTATCATATACTCGAAGAGATACCCAGACGAATGAAGTTTCATCAAGTTTTTAATTCATATAAAATTAAAATTATAAATCATTCTAAGATATATCATAGAGTATAACGTGCAAGCATCGTGCAACGCACGTTTAAAATAACTAGAACTTTAAAAAATCTGTTGAATTTTGTGAACAATAAAAACTCTTATAAATGGATAAATTCAAGTATAAATGTTGTTAAATGAGCACCTCATCTAAGAGATTACTCTGTTTCGAACCCTGGACCTTCATTTGGTCATGGCTTAAATGTTAAAATTATGATTTATGTATCACATTTTGTACATTTTCATCTTTACGACACTTTTTGGTTGGACTATACTTTATTGTGTTTCTTTGATAGATTTATAATATTTTGTCCGTCGTATTTTTAACTTGAATTTGAATTTAAATTGATTTAATAAATCGATAAAATTATTATTCCATCTTTATTTTGAATTTTTGTATGATAAATTTAAAATTTAAGCTAAATCAAATATGATTAATATAACCGACCTAGCAAGTAGAAAAGAGATAAAAACATGAGAAAGAAATGGGGAAAGAAAATAATTGAGGAAAGAGTATATATAATAAGAGGTAGAATAATAGTTAATATGATTTGTAGGTGTATATATGAAAATTTTATTAAATCTAAATTTAAAATAATTTAAAATTAATTTTTTTATTGTTAACTAAAATCAAGTATTAATGATATTAATTTTAGGGTTAATTTTATGAAAAGTCTAAACCTTTTTGCCGATTGCAAATTAGTTTAACCTTTAAAAGTTTTGCAAAAATAACATCAATTTATATATTTTTATTAAATTGCACCCATCTAATAAATTAAAATTTTTATATTTAAATTTTAACAAATTATTATTTAAAATATAAAATTCTAACATAATATTAATTTAATTAAAAAATACAAATTAATATATTAAGAAAATTATTTTTTTATTAAATCTTATTATGTGAAAAAAAACTAATTAACATTTAATTAGAAAAAAAATTAATCGCTAAATATTTTGATTGTTTTAATTTGTGTTTATTACTAATAGATACAAGTTTTAATAGGCTAATTATTAGGAGATACAAAATAAAATTGAATTACTAAGAGATACATTCTGATATTTTATTTTTCCAAGTTTACCCTTAATAGTTTCCATGTTTAAATTTTAATTACTCATTCACTTCTATAAAAATACATAAATTTCTCATTAGAATAACAGAAATGTTTGACATTAGTAAAATGAAAGAGTTTTTTCATACTGAAATATAAGAAATTTCACGCTGAAAGTACCCAACGCTTTAATGTACACCAATGTTCAAATATTATGACATGAACACCAATATTCAAAACAAATCAATGTCCACCATTGCACAACTATGTCGCATCTGCTTCAATGTACATTAATTTTCAAATAAAATAAGATGAACACCAATGTTCAGAACACATCAATGTTCATCACTTCTCACAGATTAATCGCCGCCGAAAAATACGCGAATGCACAATTGATTTCTTCCAGGATTGATGTACACCTATGTGTACCAATGTTCATAAAAACTGAGAAGAAAACTTCTTCACCAAGAACCAAATTATTTAACTTTAATACCCAAATCATTATATTTTACAAAAAATTAAAACACACTACCATACAATGTACGATTATAGCCAAAAAATTGTTCAATCGTTTACTCTTTGTTATAGTATACACTACTGTCAGTGTTCAATTTTTAAATAGAAGAACTTAGAGAATCGTTCACCTCTCAAATTTTAATGTTTTACAACATATCCACAATCGTTCAGACCCTAATTTAATCCCAAATTTTGAAAGAAGGAGAAGAGAAAACGATTGAACAAACAAGTTAAGGATTTCGATTCTCACCTTAAACCCCCACTACGAGTAGTCACGAAAGTGGCCGTCGATCAATCCCCATCTTAATTCAATGAACATAGTAGTCAATAACGTGAATTTACACTGATGTATACCTACTTGAGGGATTGTCGTGAATTAAAAAATAAGAAAGTGAGAATTTTTATTGCGAAATTTCTGGAGAGAGATAGGGATTTATTATACATTCCTTTTAAAATGATTTTTAACACTAGTGTTAAGTATGAGTAATATGGGAAATACGACATTAAAGTCTGTATGTGTGAGTTATTATATAATGTCAATATACTACAAAGTAAATAGGAAGATAATTTTGTTCCTAGTAGTTACTGACCCTTTTAATTTTTTCAAGATTTTACAAATTATAAATTTTTTACAATGAAAGTTATATTAAAACAAAGATTTGGATGAGAACGTCTCACGAGAATACTTTTATGAGACGAATAAAAAATAATAATATTTTAATATTAAGTGATAAATAGCGGTGCAATGAATTATTTCATGAATAATTTTAGTGTCAATAGTCATTTGTGTCCAAAATACACCCAAACAATAACAATACCAACATCAAATAATTTTTATAACAATTCTAACCAATTGCACCCTACAATCTCCACCCTCTAACCTCCCCATCCTGCCATCGCCCATCGCCGATATGGTCAACGACACTCACCGACATCAATACCAATATGAGACATATTAGGTATCAATAGTTTAAGAATAGAAGCATTAAAGTCCAAAAAGTTTCTAACCAATTTTTTTTACTAATTAGTTTTTTTCACGTAATAAGATTTAATAAAATAAAAAAGTAATTTTTTTAAATATATTAATTTGTTTTTAAATTAAATTAATATTATGTTAGAATTTTATATTTTAACATAATAAATTTTTAAAATTTAAAATTTAAATATAAATTTTTAATTTTATTAAATGGGTGCAACTTAATAAAAAATATAATTTGATGTTTTTCTTGCAAAAACTTTAAAGGTTAGGACTAAATCGTAAATTAAGTAAATGTTGTAGTTTTTCATGCAATAAATGTAAAAATTACATGGAAGCTTGATGAGAGTGAAAATAAGCGTGTTTGAGTGTCCAATTTAACATCTTTTGATGTGAATTATTATCATATATTAGCACAAATGTCTTATATTCAATATATGTGAAAAAATGTGCACTTGAGGTGTTTTATTGTGTTTTAGGTGGAAAAATGATCAAAAGTGCCAAATTGGAGGAAAGGTGCAATTTGTGCAGGAATGCTGAGAAACTCACGTTCAACTTGTGTAATTTTTCTGTGTTCGTCTAGAGCTCTAAATTATAAATTTAATATATGGTTGGAAATCCATAGAAAAGAGGGTCATTTTTGCATAAAGAACTCCCCAATTGGATTTCAAACGAGAAAGTTGACGTCGCACAAGCTGTGCTGAACAGAATGACTTTGTTACTTTGCATAATTTTTTATACATTCAAATGTTAGAGTTTTTATGAGTTCTTTATATGTATAGAAATCCAAGAAAGAGAGGATCGCGTGATCGCAAGAATTACTCAAATTGGAGGTTGGATGTGAAATTATGCGCGAAACGGTGAGACTGCACAAGATTGCTCTACCAATGGAGTCCGTTCGACCAGCAGAAATCAAGTCGAACTGGAGAAGTCTGGTCGAAAAAAATACCAAAAACTTACAGAAAGGTTGTTCGACCAGTGTTCTACCAGGAGGAGTTACTCGACCAAGAAAGGTTTGGTCGAACAGAATTGCGCTGGTGATATTTTTGGTAATTTCGGGTTTCCTTAGCCAAATTTGACATATGTCTCAAGTAAAAGTCCATCCTAGATCAATAAGGAGAGCTTACAAGTATAAAAGGAGATGTATATCACATCATTATTTATCATTGGAGATTAGATTGGATTGGAGACAAGAGCGACATCCATCCTACACCACCCCACAAGAGGGGATCATCCCCCAACCAACATTCACATCCTTTCTTTCATTCATCCATCACTTTGAAGATTCATCTGTGGAACCAAGATGAGAATTAAGAGAAGGATTCAAGACAGAGAAGGACACGACGACGCCCACATCTAGGGTTTCCTTTGTTTTCTATTTTATTTTGTATTTTACGGACATATGGGTAAGATTTATCCAACAACTATTATTGTTCTTCGCAACATCATGGGCTAGAACCGTTTTGGTAAATCTAGGGTTTATGAAGGTTTTATGAATTAATTAATCTCTCTCATGTATTCTCCGTACGATACTACTTTTGGATTGATTTTATATATGATTGTGCTTTCTTAATCCATATTCACGGTCGTTTTGTGCATCTTCAAATGTTATATAGAGTTTGAATATATATCTTGGTTGTAGATTGAGTGCGTTCACCGCTGAATAGGATTTCATTTTATGATTCTAAGTGAGGAGACTCCGAAACTTTATTAGAGCTGTCACATATGAATGTTTATTAATTGAATTGAATTCGGGTTAGTAAGCAGGATAAAGAGTGTAATTTTATAGTACTTATAAAGGGAGATCATATCGGGTTAGGTTCCAGACGTGGGAAATAATTGATACTTATAGTACCTAGAAAGGGGGGGGGAAATTATGTCTCTTGCTCCGAGGTTATTCACACATGTTACACACATATTTACTTGTGTCTATAGAGTAGATTTACATGATTTAGTGATGCGTCCATAGTTCACAAGGCAGTATCGGCCTGCACTTGAGAGGGAAGTTATGTAGTAAAACTGGATTACCCTAGAGCTACCTATTCTTCTACTTGATCCACTTTCATATTCTTCTAGTGCTATTTTATTTTATTTGTTATTTAATTTAAGTATTTTAGTTGATAATTAATTTCACAACTCTTATTGTCTTTCATCTTAATTAATTTAGTAAATAATTAAATTGATAATACGTCGTCCTTTGGGTTTGATATTTAACTTGGTCGCTTGCATAAGCTGCAACTGATATCCTTAATACTTGGGGATTAATTTGCCTGCAAAGAAAATGCGCATCAAAGCTGACGTGGCAAAGGTCAACATCAGCGATCAGACAGTGTTTGCCCGATGAGCTTAATTTGCAACATACCTCAAAGGCGATGGACCGATGAGCGTTTTCTTTACACGCAAAATTAATCCCCAAGTATTAAGGATATCAATTGCAACTTAAGCAAGCGACCAAGTTAAATATCGAACCCAAAGGACTGCGTATTATCAATTTTATTATTTACTAAATTAATTAAGACAAAATGCAAAAGGTTTGAGGTTTAAAATTATTAAACTACTAAGCAAAATTATTAAACTACTAAGCAAAATTATTAAATAACAATTAAAATAAAATAGCACTGGAAGAATACGAAAGTGTCTCAAGAATGGAGAATAGGTAGCTCTAGGGTAATCCAGTTTTACTACTTAACTTCCCTCTCATGTGCTAGTCAACTCTGTCTTGTAGACTATGGACGCATCATTAAACCATGCAAATCTACTCTATAGACACAAGTAAATATGCGTGTAACACGTGTGAATAACTTCGGAGCAAGAGACGTAATTTCACCCCCCTTTCTAGGTACTATTAGTGTCAATTATTTCCCAAGTCTGGTAACTAACCCAATGTGATCCCCTTTATAGGTACTATAAAATTACCCTCTTTATTCTTCTTATTAACTCGAATTCAATTCAATTAATAAACATTTATGTATGACAATTCTAATGAAGTTTCGGAGTCCCCTCACTTAAAATCATAACATAAAACCCTGTTCAGTAGTGAACGCGCTTAATCAACAACCAAGATATATATTCAAACTCTATATAACAGTTGAAGATGCACAAAATGACCGTGAATATGAATTGAGAAAGCACAATCCACAATGGTTCTAGCCTGTCATGACATTACGAAGAACAAGTAGTGTTATACGAAGGACACATAAGAGAGTTTAATTAATTTATAAAACTTTCAAAACTCTAGATTTACCAAAACGGTTTTAGCCCATGACGTTGTGAAGAACAATCATGGGCGTTGGATAGATCTTATCCATATATCTGGAAATTAAAAAATAGAAGAAAATAATTAGGGAAACCCTTGGTGTAGAAGTCTCCTTCCTTCTCTCTTCCGTGAAGGATGTGGATGATGGTGTGGGGGTGATCCCCCTTATGGGTGGTGTTAGCTCTCTTCACATGAATACTGATATAAAATATTATATGTGTGAGAAGTGAATGAAATAAGGAAAGAAAAGATATGGGTAAATCATGGAGGATTATGTGATAAGGAGATTAATTGTGCTCTAAGAAATAGGAAAGATGGCTAATTTTCGGAAATTCTCGTCGACAGCTGCGCGACCTTACAATTTTGAGCATAACTTTCTCGTCCAAACTCCAATTTGAGAAATTCTTATGCCAAAACGATCCTCTCTTCTGTGACTTTCCAACCGTATATCATGCTAGCTATTTTTAGTTCCACAAAAATACAGAAAAGTTATGCAATGTGAACATGCATTTTTCAGTATTCTTCTAATTTTGCACTTTTAATCCATTTTTCCACCTAAAACACAATAAAATACCACAAATGTAAATTTTTCTCAAATATATTGAATATAAGACACTTGTGCTAATATATGACAATAATTCTCATTAAAAAGGTTTTAATTGGACACTAAAACCTACTGATTTTCACTCTCATCATGGACTTTTTTGTAAAATATTAAAAGTTTAGACTAATTCGTAATCGGAAAAAAAATTTGAACTTTTTATATAAATAATTTCGTCAGATTTAAAGATATTTATTTTTTAAGGGATTCACACATGCAATTAATACTATTTTTTTTATAAAATATTCATTTTTTTATATGTAAGGACAAGTCTCACATTTCATAATAAAATTTTTAAAAAGTTATTAAAACCACACAATATAAATTTACTTTAATTTAAAAAGTAAGGCAAAAATATAAGTTACTCCCTCCGTCCCGGAGATATTGATGCATTTTTTTTGGACACGAAGAATAAGGAGTATAATAATTTAATGTAAAGTGAAGTGAGAGAAATAATATTTAATGTGTAGTGGGTAGTTGTATTAGTGGTGAGTGTGATGTGTGTGTGGGTCAATGTAAATAAATAAATTATTTTTGTGTGGGTCCATGTTCTTAAAAAAGAAATATGTCAATTTCTGTGGGACAACCCAAAAAGAAAAGTGTGTTAATATCTCTGGGACGGAGGGAGTAACATTTAAAATTCATCCACTATACATTAACCCTTCATTTGCTAAGTGAGAAGAGATAAAGAAGTATTATGTACTCCCTCCGTCCCATTTCAGATGACACATTTTCCATTTTGGGTTGTCCCACAAAAGTTTACACCTTCCTAAAAAAGCAAAAAAGTCAAACACAATCACCCTTCCGCATACACTTTATTTACAAAAAAAAAAACCACTTTTACCTAATACACATAACATACTTTATCATTTATTTATTATCAAAAATACCATAATAGCCCTAAAAGTTATCAATTTTCTTAATATGCGTGCATAAAACAGTGTGCAAATATTTGTGGGACGGAAAGAATATGTTAATATAATTAGGTAAAACGAATGAGTGATTTTGTTTGGTAGAATGTATAAAAAGCAATAATAATATTATGTAGTGTTTGGTAGGTAATATTAGTATTATGTATTAGATGTAATATTACCTTTATGCCCTTATTAAATTTATAGGTTTTAAAGTAAATCATTTTCAAAAATGATGATTGATACTATTTAAATAATTTTATTATTTATTTATTTAAATTTTATTTCTATGTAATCCATTACACTATATTGTAAATTAATAAATTTCTTAAAATTTAGATGATATTTTGAAATTAGTTTTTAAAATAAAAGGTAGAAATAAAGTGAAAAAAATAACCACAAATTTACAAGACTATAAGAAAAAATTATAAATGTGATCCTCTAATATTTCAACTCAGTTATACATCAGTTAATCAAATAAGTATTATGATTCTGAATTCCAATGGCTCTAATTGAGGTGTTCGTACATATTTCAAGTAGAAATTATATATTACAATCTAGACGTAGTTCAACACATCATCACAAAATTTACAGAACATTAAAATAAAATGCCACCATCCAAAAATATGAGATAATTTGGCCTCTCAATTTGGCGTCTATCATCGTTTACTTATTTTCCTCAACGCTGTATATACCGTGGCATTTTTTGTAGCTTTGGTGCCTTGAGGAACTAGCTCAACTCTCCTTGTCTCTTTAATGACCATTACACTATCCCTCCATTTACAAATAACCTAGTTGACACAACATGAAAAAGTTCAATAAGATTAGAAATCTACAAATACAAAAAGTTTTTCCATATTCAATGCAAGATGGAAAACTATCTTACAATTCTTCCCAAGCATATAAATAAACTGAACTACCACCTAGTGTATGGCATCAAGAGTTTTCACGTTATTCATCTGCAATACAACATATACTACACAAGTTAGAGTTTAATATTCCAACTCCACCATAGAAAACCACCAACTGTGTTTTAGTTATCATGGAATGGAAAAGCATGACGGTTTAAAAAAACAACAACTGATAAATATATCTTTGTCACTATATGAAACATCTTGATGAAACTATTTTAAGTATTAAGAGCAGGGTCAATAGAGTAGAAATAAGTAATTGCAATTACACGTTTTATGAATTTGTAAAAGTAATTAGGCAAAAATGATTTGTTTGACGGAATTTTATTTTTGTAAAATATGAATGACGCAAAGCTAACTTTGCTGAAATTTTGATATCTTGATAGATTTGAAAATCATATCATTATTGTGGGTCGCATAAATCCAAGGCTCAAATATAAGAATACTGTGGCTTTAAGGAAGAAAATTGTCTTGCATGTTATTTCACATATTGAATAAAAAAACATAGAGTCCCTCTTTAACTGCTTCAGAAGCAACTCTCTTAATTTCAGAATTGATTAAACAATCAAGATATGTAATCCTAGGTCAATTCATCATAGAAAAGAAATAAACTAATTCTCAGCAAAACTTACATTTGTTCCACGTGAGTCATGACACTGCCTCAGGGTAAGAACAATTATATATGACTGAATTGTTGCGCAAAAACAAGTTAAGCCTTTTAGGTGTTCAAGTTTTGGTTCTCATCACAAGGATTTAAATCTAAGTTCCAATCCCTTTTGCCCAACTGCTCAACTATTTCCTAAAGAGCATTCTCTGCAAAATAGAAAGGTAAACACAACTCATAAATGCGCAGTGCAATCGTATGTCAAAGTAAGAAAAACTGAATCAACAATGCATCAACCAAAACCAAAGGTATGACCTCTTTTAAGTTCAAACTATTTTCTACAACCAGTAAATATGGTCTAAATATTTTATTGATCTGTAACACTTGGGTTGGATTACTTTAGCTTCATTAATTCAGAGTGAGCCCCTTTCGCAACTACAAATAATTGACAGACATATGTATGAAAATATACTAAGAATCTTACTACATCCAAAAGTTGCAAATGGATTACCTAGATAAATCTTTAGCAGAATTCATTAATTATTTTTTGGCGATGTACTACCACAAATAAGAACAATTAAATACATTTCCCTTCAAAGAACAACCACTGCAAAATACAAGTATAATGACACTTACAGCCATATTGTGATGCGATACAAAACTGAGAACTTCTCATACATTCAAATTAACATGAGTACTAAACACACATGAATCAATTATTTTGTAAGTCATGTCTAATCATGAAACTCATAATAATGAGCTCAACATTTTTAAAGCTAGCAGTTGATTGTCTATAATATATGTGGTTCCAGTAGTTAATGAAATGGCTTATTAAACAAAAAAAGACCCTGATTCGTTGAATTATTCACTTATCTGATGAGCTTGGGCCCCGTATCTTCCTGAATCCAACAAATGCAAACAGCAAAAAAAGAAGCTGCAAAAAGAAAATATGAACCCCTTCAGTACTTTGATTTCGAAATAGTATGACGTTAACAGAAGATTTCAAATTCAGGAGATAATAGCATTCTGCAAAAAGACATACCGTTGGTGACGAATCGGCGATTAAACTGCATGCATTCGTGAGCACATCCCGCGATTATTTCTTCTTGTGTTGGTTCACTAAAACTGAAGTTTCTCCTTCCACTCTTCCCGCATGACCCTATGAACCCTAAAACCTTACCTTCAAATGTACTATCTCCGTCCAGATTCAAGGGTGTCATTTACTTTTAGCACGGAAATTGAGGAGTATTGTTATTTAATGTATAGTGGGTAGTTGTATTAGTGGTCCCATTTTTTAGTTGTATTAGTGGGTGTGTGTGGATAAAAAAGGAAATAAGACCCTTGGGGGAGGACGCCCAAAATGAAAAAATGATACCTTTGAAAGCGGTCGGAGGGAGTACTTTGCACTCATTAGGCTTAAAGCTCATCTTAGCGGGGAAGAAGCTTTAATTTAATCGATGCTCGACTGCTGAAGCTTCTACAGGACCGCAATGGGGAGATCTTCAAATTAGATCTACAATTGGTACTGCTTGCGATTTTTTTCTTTTCACAATCCACTAAAGAGTCGATGGAGAACTATTTGAATCGGCTTACAGTGACACTATTTCAGCTTGAAATATTTCCTCCAACACGATGAACCTTCATGCCATTTTGACAACATCAGATGATTTCAACCAGTGATTAGAAAATCGGATCGAGGAATGAATCGGAAGAGGCAACGGTTCGAGATCCAACCGGTCGGACTAGTTTATCCGGAGGTTCAACCGAAAAATTGAATTTTATATATTTTCAATTATATTTTATAAAATTACCAATTATAAAAATATATAATCACCTAAATTATTTTTAAAATTTAAAATATAATTTTAAATAATATATAATTGAATAAAAATATCTGTATTTTATAATTTATATTTCATACATAGTTTATAATATACCCACTCAATATTATAATTCATAATTTAATCCAAAATGTAAATATTATGTTTTAAAATAAATAAAAATAAAAGTGAAATATCAAAAAGTTAAAAAAATAAAGAAAGTAAAAAATAAAAATAAAAAATACTAAAATCGGTTGAACCGATTCAACTGGTTTTTTCGATTTTAACCGGTTCAACCCGGGTCAACTCCAAAAATAATTTTATAGGCTTTTCGGACCGGTTTCCGATCCAACCGGTTGAACCGGCCGGTCCAGTTCGATTTTCAGAATATTAGTTTCAACTAAATCTTTTCTTCCTATTCTAACAATTTCAATTTAAATTTGAATTTTGGGAGGTGAATTACCTCGAATCAGATGGAAGGCATAGCTGACAATTGATGAGAATTAAAATAAACGTGTTTTAGTGTTCAATCTAATATTTTTTTGATGGAAATTGGTGTCATATATTAGCACAAGTATCTTATATTCAATATATATGAGAAAAAGGTGCAGTTGAGGTGTTTTATTATGTTTTTAGGTGGAAAAAGGATCTAAAGTGCAAAGTTGGAAAAATGTGCAACTTGTGTATGAATGCTGAGAAACGCACGTCCAACTTGTATATTTTTTCTGTGTTTTTTTTAGCTTTGAACTAAAAATGTGATACATGGTTAGAAATTTACAAAAGAGAGGATCGTTTTGGCATAAGGAACACTTCAATCGGAGGCCAAACGAGAAAGTTATGATCAAAATGGTGACGTCGCACAAGTTGTTCCTGCTCAACATAGTTGTGTCACTTTGCATGACTTTTTATATATTTAAATGTTGGAGTTTTTGTGAGTTCTTTATATGGATAGAAATCCAAAGAAGTGAGAATCGTACGAAAGCAAGAATCACTCAAATCAGAGCTTGTAGGTGGAAGTTATATGCGAAATGGTGAGACTGCGCAAGCTGGTTCGACCTCGCTGATGTGCTGTCGCCGACACCCAAAAATAATATTTATAATTTACCGAACAAATCCACTAAAAATGTAGTAGGATAAGTACGGGTCGATCCCAAGGGAATAATTAAATTTAAATTGAATTTTAAGTTTTTTCAGAAGTAACCAGAAGGGGGGGTTTGGATTGATCTATTAACAAATAAACATGAAGACATAAATAATTTAAAGGTGCAAAAATAATAAAATTAAGAAAACAAATTAAATTAAAACCTAGTCTAAGGATTTGATCCCCTCCCATATCCTAATTCATAAAAGTGCACGAATTAAACATGTCAACAATTATACAAACTCAAATCCCTAGGTTAATGGTACAACCAAAATAACCCAAAATGTTCTTATGTTTAGCAATTCAGGGTACGACCACTAAATTACACTATTTACGAGTGACCCTATAGATTTGAACTCGCAAATGCATTAAGACACCAATTATTAGAATTACTAGACTATGAAAATCGACTAGGAATCATACAACCTAAATCTTATTACACCTAGAGGGCCTTCCTCTATTACGCTACTCAATTCAGTCCTCACAACAATTACGGATCATGGATCATGAAATAGCAAAAAATAATTTAACAATTAATTTAGATGGCCAGTCTAACACAATTATCAAATTATTATAAAATCGATTCAGTGCATGCAATAAGATAAATTCATATAAAAGTTTGCGACATAAATTCCTAACAATCAAATAAATAATTCATGGGAGATTCACAACCCTCGGACTAGAAACGAAATTACATAATAAAAATTAAATTAAAAATATAAAACAAAAGAACCGATATTGTTCTTTGTAAGTGGTGCGTCTTTTGCTCTCCCAATCTGCCTTCCCCTTGCCCTAGCGTGTCTAGCGTGAATCAATGATGTAAAGTGAGCGGCTTGTATATAAATGGGATCCCCAGAATCCTTAATAATTGATCCTAATAAATTCTTTTGACCTTTCATTTTTTGGAGTGTCCAGGTTCATTGCATCTTTCTCCCTTCATGGTAAGTTTCCATTTTACTCTCCAAATTAAATCCGTCTTTATTTTGCCTTGCTCAAATATTTATTTCTTCCGAAAATAATTATAACAGTCACAAAATAAATTATTGTGACTGTACAATTTATCTCATTTTATGACCTGTTTCAATAGCAATTTAAATAATTAAAGTATAAGTGTAGAAAATATAAATAAATCTTAATTAGCATTAAATAATTCACAACTCACGCATAAAGAAGTAAATTCCATCCAAAATAATTATGTAAAATTACAACTTATCACTCGCTGATCTGGTTCGACCACTGGTTTGGGTCGAACAGGAACCTGAAAACGTGTCACAGAGTAGTTCGAACTCCCTGATCTAGTTCGAACAAGCCCAAAGATCAAACCAAATGCCTGAACAGCTCCAAATTCGTACTTTTAAACCCCCAATACGTGTATTTTCGTGTTTTCCAAGAAAAACTCATCCAAGATCCATAAGGAGCGCTTACAAGAATAAAAGAGGATGTAGATCACACCAAGAAGATAGCACAACAACACAATCATCCTACACCCCACAAGGGGCGATCACCCCCCAACCATCATCCACGTCCTTTCCTCCATCCATCCATCACTGTGATGGTTCGTCTGTGGAATCAAGAGGAGAACCAAGAGGAGGATTCAAGATGGAGAAGAACGCGATGACTCCCGCATCTAGGGTTTTATTCGTTTCCTAATTTATCTTGTATTTTTCAAACATATGGGTAAGATCTATCCAACCCTCATGATTGTTCTTCGCAACATCATGGGCTAGAACCGTTTTGGTAGATCTAGGATTTTGAAAGTTTTATGAATTAATTAAACTCACTTGTGCATCCTCCGTATAACACTACTTGTGGATTAATTTTATATATGATTGTGCTTTCTTAATCCATATTCACGTTCGTTTTGTGCATCATCAATTGGTATATAGAGTCTGAATATATATATCTTGGTTGTAGATTGAGTGCGTTCACCGTTGAACAGGATTTCATGTTATGATTCTAAGTGAGGGGACTCCGAAACTTCGTTAAAACTATCACTACAAGAAACTGCCAGAATACCGATGGATTTACCGATGGACAAAAATCATCAGTAATTACCGACGGTTTACCAATGAATTACTGACAATTTATTGATTTAATGGGATTTATTTTAAAAAAATCATCAATAAAAATTTTTGACGGTGTTTACGACGGATTACCGACGGAATTAGCGACAGATTTTTTTTTCGTCGGTAAATTCGTCGGTATTTTGGAGGGAATAAATCCCAGAAGATTACCGACGGATTTATCCATCGGTAAATATTCGAAATTTTATTTTTTAAAGAAATAATTTTAGTCTTTAATTTACCGACGGATTTTTTCCGTCAGTAATATAATAAAATTTATTTTTTTAAAAAATAATTTTAGTCTTTAATTTACCGACAGATTTATTCCGTTGGTAAATATATAAAATTTTTATTAAAAGAAAATTAATTTTAGTCATTAAATTACCGACGGATTAATCCGTCGGTAAATATATCAAATTTTATTTTTTAAAAATTAAATTAGTCTTTAATTTACCGACGAATTATCCGTCGCTAAATATATCAAATTTAATTTTAGTCATAAAATTACCGACGTAATTATTCCGTTGGTAAATATATGAACTCAAAACCCTAGATAACATTCACTTTGTCATTCTCTTCCCCCATATTATTCACGCCGCGCCTTGCTCCCTTGGAGGTTGGAGAAGAATCCTACCACTCCACCACGAGGTCTGTATTTTTTCTTCTCCGACGCCACCTTCCTCCTCGTCGTTGATTCGTGGGCTGTCGGAGGACAGGAGGCTGTCGACGTCTGAGCAGCGGTTGGATAGAGGGCGATGGCGGAGGGCTGGACGAGGGCTGACCGGAGCCCTAGCGCTGCGGCGGTGGAGTGCGAACGGTGGCGGAACGGCGGTATCCCCCGGCTGACAGCAGACGGCAGAGCGAACGGATCGACGGCGAACAGATCTAGACGTCGGCGGTGGTGCGCTGCAGGTCGCGACTCTCGGCGGACAAAACCAACAACGTCAGCGCTTTCCTCGTGATCTGGTCTCGATCTCGACGGTGGCTGTTTGGCGATCTGGTCACAGATCTTGGCGGTGGCTGTTTGGCGATGGAGGTCACGACTCTGGCTGATTCCTAACGGGAAGACGAGGTCAGAATATTGAATGTCGGGACAAATTGTGCTGGGACAATAGATTACTATACTAAACTACTAGAAATTCCAGGGGATGTTGGGCTTGGAGACATGAGGGATGAGGCGAGTTGGGCTTATGCTTGTTTGGGGGCACTAGTTTTACGGCAGAAGGTGTGTATGATGATTGGATTTGGAATTTCTCCAATTCCAATTCCAATTCCAATTTGAGAGACTGTTTGGTGTTAGGGAGACGATCTTCAAACTCAGAGATGCCTGATTGTTGCACTTCCCCTCTTTTTTTAATCCCACCAAATGAGTATAACGATGATACTTGTTCTGGATTTCCAGGTGATATGGGCCATCATATGGCTTCGACGGGCAAAGGGAAGCCAAATCTACTACCACACTTGCAATTCCAAGTGTTTGCTGATCGACTACAATCTGATTGTTGCAAGATGAATTATAGAGCTGATTGCTTCCATTGTTCATTTTGGCAAAGACACTTGGCTCAAGTGAAGTATCTCTAATCAATCTTCGGTACCACAGTATTTCCATTTCCTGCTACTTGTTGACGTGGCACAACACCGCCAATCAGATCGAGCACCACCAGGCGGCGCGTGTGATTGGAACGGGGACTTTTGGCTGTGGGAGTGTGATTGTTGAGGGAGAGGATTTTATTGCTGAGAACATCACGTTCGAGAACTCTGCTCCTCAGGTACCAAAATTGATTGATTGATTTTTGAGTTTGTTGTAATAACTCTTTTACTATGTTATTGATTGAAATCTCAAGTTATTAGAAGAATTTGCAAACTTTGTTGTTGAGTTAATCCAGGGGTCAGGACAAGCTGTGGCAATTAGGGTGACAGCCGATCGCTGTGCTTTCTACAATTGCAGATTTCTTGGTTGGCAGGTAAAACATCTTCTTTCTATGTGATTGATTGTCAAGAAAGTTGTTGATTTGTGCCTTGTCTGCCTTTAATGATCTCAACTGGTTATTGTTGACTAGTGTATGGTAATATATGAAAGAGGAGATTGAATGTCTTAACCTGAAGAAACATGTTATGTTCATTGAGTTGCAAATTTGCAGATGTGATAGTAGTAATGTGGAGTACTAAATATGTTCAAATCTTTGTTAAATGATTTTGCCCTGTGTAAATGCAAGATACACTGTATTTGCACTATGGGAAACTGTATCTGAGGGATTGCTACATTGAAGGAAGTGTAGATTTCATTTTGGAGCATTGCCATATCCATTGCAAATCTGCTGGATATATTACTGCTCAAAGTAGAAAATCTTCCCAAGAGACGACTGGATATGTGTTCTTGAGGTTTGCAAGCTACAATACAGTTTACTCCACAAGTTTGGCTTTTTGGTGTCAGTTTTACTTCTTGCTCTAAAAAAATCTGTATTATTTGGTGATGCAGATGTGTGATCACTGCTAATGGAGAGGCAAAATTTATGCATACACCACTTATATTGGGCTTTCAGGACAACAAATCTACCTTTCATCCAAGTGTCTATGCTTTATGCCCCTTTCTAGACCTTATATATGTTTCGGGATTTCCAGTGACATTTGATAAGTTATTGGGGAATTCTGATCATAAGGCATGTGTAACAACAAATTTTGATCTTCTTGGAAGCACTCGAGTTGGGAGTCGGAGGGTTATCCAAATTTCAGCTGGTTTCATGATCTTCTTCTCAATTTTAGGTAAACATAATCATATTGCATTTACTGTCTCAGTTGATTAGAGTTGATTAGAGTTAGTAATTGGTGTTGTATGACTTTTTTTTTTACACTATCAGGAACAATAATAATCAAATGCTCTCGGGGATTCGATGTGCCAATCGACTGCAAACTGATGTATATATTGATGCTGATGCCGATTTAGGAGAATTTATAATGAAGATCATTTAGTCAAATATTTTGTATCCATGATTTAGTAGAATTATTAGAATTGAATATTTTGTGGTGAATTTGGATTGTGGAAATTTTATAATTTAAATATTATATTAGATGAATAATTTATATTAAGTAATGTTTTGAAGGATTATTTAATATGAAATTTTAATTGTTTTATGGGTATTTATATTTAAAATATAATATATAAATTTAAATTTAAATTACCGACGGAATATTTTGTCGTAAAATTTAATTTTTTTTTTAAAATATACATAATTTACCGACGGATTTTTCCGTCGCTAATTTACCGACGGAAAAATCCGTCGGTAAATTCATCGCTATATTATCCTTTCCGACGAATTTGTATTGTTTGATTACCGACGGATATATTTTTTTACTGACGAAAAATTCCGTCGGTAATTACCGACGGATTTAAAATTCCGTCGCTAAAAAATTACCGACGCAGGTTTTCGCGACAAATTCATTTCCGTCGGTAATCTGTCGGTAAGTAAGTTAGCGACGAATTTTTCACTGTTTACCGATGGAATTTTCCATCGGTAATCAGACAGTTTCTTGTAGTGTATCGTATATGAATGTTTATTAATTGAATTGAATTCAGGTTAGCAAGCAGGATAAAGAGGGTAATTTTATAGTATCTATAAAGGGAGATCATATCGGGTTAGATTCCAGACGTGGAAAATAATTGATACTGATAGTACCTAGAAAAGGGGGTGAAATTGTATCTCTTACTCCAAGGTTATTCACACGTGTTACACACATATTTACTTGTCTCTATAGAGTAGATGTGCATGGTTTAGTGATGCGTCCATAGTCTACAAGGCAGAGTCGGCCTGCACTTGAGAGAAAAGTTAAGTAGTAAAACTGGATTACCTTAGAGCTACCTATTCTCCATTCTTGAGCCACTTTCGTATTCTTCTAGTGTTATTTATTTTACTTGTTATTTTAATTAATTATTTAGTAGTTGATAATCAAACCTTAAACTTAATTATTTTTCATCTTAATTAATTTAGTAAATAATTAAATTGATAATACACCGTCCTTTGGGTTCGATATTTAACTTGGTCGCTTTCTTAAGCTGCAACTGATATCCTTCATACTTAGGGATTAATTTTGTGTGCAAATAAAACGCGCATAAAGTTTTTGGCACCGTTGTCTGGGACGACTATTATTATTAGTTTATTATTTCTAGTTTGATTAAGACTTCTATTTGTGATTATTTATTTCTATCTAACCTTAAATTTTTTCTGAGGTACTTGTGCACTAGGAAAATAAGAGGAAAGAAAGAAGGAATAACACATTGAGTTAAACATGGCCGGAGCAAGGCAAAATTCGAATAATATTGTCATACGTGAAATTTTCACAAACTATGGGATTGGCAACATGAGGTTGATAGGAGCAAGGGAAGATGATGATTTTGAGATACATCCCACTCTTATTAACATGGTAGAGAAGAATCTCTTTTTTGAAGGTTGCTTTAAAGATCCATATCAGCATCTCCGATAATTTCTTGGTTATGCAAACATTCAAAAGGGTTCTGGAGCTAATGATAATGGTAGACGAATCGCCCTATTCAAGTTTTCTTTAATTGATAGACTAGAAGATTGATATGAGACTCTTGATGCCATAGATTGCACTACATGGGACCAACTGCAGCAGAAGTTCTTAGAGAGATACATGCCACCCTCGTGGATCTTAAGAATGTAGTAAGACATCACCCTATTTGTTATGAATCAGGGTGAGAAATTCCATGAGGCGTGGGATAGGTTTAAAGACATGCTCAGGAGGTTCCCACAACATGGAATGTCTAAAGCTCAGTACATAAGCATCTTCTACTATTGATTGGATTGAGAGCCGCAAATTCTTATTGATGCATCATCAGGTGGAGCGCTGTTATCTAAAACATCAATCGAAGCAGAAAAGTTGTTTGAAGATATCTCTATAAATTCACGTGACTGGCCTACGGAAAGAGTAAGAGGATCTTATATACTTGGTAAAGTGGCTCAAGTTGAACATCAAGTGGTGAAGCCGAATAGGGATGATGCTAGTCTAGCTAATATCAACAAGCTACTAGAGTCCCAGCAGAAGCAGATTACAGAGTTGACACAAAGGGGGCCTAGTATCCAGTAGCAAGAAGTGAAGAGTGTTGAAGATACCTTCAATCGATACATGGCAAGGAATGATCCAAGGGTTGACCGCATCAAGGCTACTATGAATGCTAAGCATGCAGATTTATCTAAGCAGTTGAAGGACTTTACTTTGATGATGGGGCAGATGGATGGGAATGTGAATCAACTGACACAAATGTTGGAGAAAAGAATGTTCCCGTCTCAAGGCATAATGAACCTAAAAGAGTGTAAAGCCATCACGTTAAGGTCTGAAATATAGTATGAGGGACCGATTATGCAAAAAATGGATTATGAAGGTTCAGGAGCTCGATTCCACCATGGTTCGACCAGAACCATAGGTCGAACCAGTTCGATTAAGTCGAACCAAGCACCTGGGCATTCTCTGAAGCTTTCTGATACACGGTTCGACCACGACATACATGGTTCGACCAACCTCCTTGGTCGAACCTGTTGGATTGTATACTAAAAGTCTAGCTTTAGTATGAACAATATTATAATAATATTTGAAATGAGAATCATATGATCAAATGATTGCATCTTATAATTTATTTATATGCGTGATGCAATAGTCCATTTACTTTATACTGTAGATAATATATTGTGCGACAACACGCGGAAGATCATATTATCGGTTTCCTTATAAAGTATAAACAAATGCTCACAACCGAGATAGACGGGGACTCTCTATTGGTATGGTTGTAGTGTGGTTCGGTATTAGCTTGTCTTGGCTATTGAATCACATTAATGCACTTGTGTGTATTGAGCAGGACCGCTTGAGATCGTTCGACTTATACTGACTTATAGAAGAACTTGATCTCTGTTATTATGGAAGTTCGTGCTCTTAATCCCTATAAAATAACCTCGACACGTAGGGCAGTATGTATTTCTTTGATTCATCAATGGGTGAGATTTATAAGTATTAAATCAATATAATCGGTGAGTTGGGAAGTAGTGCTGTCTCTATGGTGTGCTGTTGATTGTAGAAGGAATCCATATCCGTCTTAGGTTGATAATGTCCCCTTGAGGAGCTCATAAAGTTTATCATGTAAATCTTGCAAGTGGATTAATTTCCGGCATGATAATAAGGTTAAGTGGTACTACTCTCGAATGAGGTATTAATTAATTTGAGTTGTCAGTAACTTAATTAATTAATGGACATTGTTTTTCTTAAACATGGGGAGACCATCGGGCTTATAATAAGAAGGAGCCCAGAACATAATTTGGGATTGGATGGGTAGTGCAATAATAATATTTTAGTGGACTATATTATTATTATTGGATTTAATTAAAAGCTTTGGGCTAAGCTTGGTTAATTAAATTCAATTGAGGCCCAGTCCAATTTCTCCTCCTGGCCCCTGCTGTAGCCCAACTATATAAGTCATCTCAACTCCTGTTAACCCTAAGTCAGTGCCTCATTTGACAGAGAGAAAGAACAGGAGCAGATTGAGAGAATCCTGCGGATTGTTGCCCACACAACATCAGGATTCGACTTGGGACATACAGCAGAAGATTGAGAGGTGGTAAACTGCTGTTCATCCTCTACATCGACCCAGAAGTACGGTAAACGTTTAATTTAATTGCTTCCGCTGTTATCGTTTATCTGATATCCTAACGATCACGTTTGAACCACACGATCCAATTGCCAACAATTGGTATCAGAGCGTTAGTTTTCATGGTGAGACGTGACACGTTAAGGGTTTCATGTGCCTTTCGTGTGTTTATGGTCTGATAGATAGCATGTTTGAATGGGATAATTTGATTATGTGATATGATCTGAAAATTATTTCATGGGTTCTGTACTGCTATTTTTTTTACCATGGCATGATATTTGGAATGTGTGATTGTTAAATTATTTGTTAATTACTCAACACACACGCACTTCGAGAGACCTATCTGCCATCTAATCACACCACTAGCATCCCATCTCAAACCCTTCATCACCAAATCCACCCTACAAGACGAGGCTCCGACCGGCGACAAATGGAAGGGTAGAAGGAGTGAGAAGTGGTTTTCGACCGCATCAGGCCGCTATCTGAGTGAGTCACAGGCGACGGCTCACGTTCGGGCGACAGCAGTGGTGGCGGTGAAACTGCGTTCTGAGAAGGTGAGTCGATAGCTGCCGGTCTCAACAAGTGGTGGCGTGTCGATCGTCAGAAGGTCGCGGCGGCATCAGGTGGTCGAGCATCAGGATCGACGGTGATTGGCTGCCAAGGAGAAAGACCAGTCAACCATGGGCAGATGGACAGCGGCGACTGAAGGGTGATATCGTACGGTGGATTTTCAGTCCTGTTGGATGCGAGTCCAACCTCGTTCTGGTCGTGGCGGGCAGATCTGTCACGACGGTGACTGGGCGGCGTTAGAGGTGACGGATGACTGACCAGCGCCGACTTTCAATGCCCGGTGGCTTCAGCAGGGTCCAGTGGGCGGCTTTTGGCAATCCTCTGCGACGAGGGTTGGGGTATGCGTTGTGCGCTGCCGCTCGGCTGCGCGGCGGCGTTGAACTTCATCGCGTCTCGACGAAGTGTTGCGTTTAGCAGATCCGGGATGTTTGCATGTGCATATCTTGGTCGGCGGGAGCGACTGTCGAGCTTGAACGACTGACGGCTGATGGTGCGGCTCCGGTTGGCTGTCAGCGACGGCTACCGGGAGCATTGGGTCTGCTGGTTCTGGGCGACGTCTGACGTTTGTTTCATTCCGGTCGTGGTGCCCTGACTGCGCGATTCCGATGGTCTCTGGGCGGCGGCGCCGGAGGCAGCGACACCTGGATGCGCTGGTAGCAGTTCGTAGGCGGTGTCTGATCGGCTGGCAGGGACGGATGAAGGCGGCTGTTGTTAGGGCAACAACATTGAATTTGGGCTGCCCTTGGGCCTTGTTTCCAATTTTGGTTTGGGTTGCTAGGCCGTTTAGGGCAGCAATGATTATTCTTAATGTTGGGCCCAATTCAGTGATAAATAATATGCTGCTCATTTTTTAATTTGGTTTTGGGCTGTTGGGCCCAAATTTTATTAAAATGGAAATGGGCTGCTGGGCAATATTTACTGCTGGATTTTATTAATTATGGGGTTGATGTTGGGCCAGGTTAAATATTGGGCTAGACCTTAATGCATAAATTGGCAGGGTAAATGGGCTTAATTATTTTATTAATGGGCTGCTCATTTTATGCTAATGATGTTTGGGTCAGCTGGGCCTATTTAATTGATCCAACATATTATGCAATTAATTATAATATATAACTGATTTAATTATTTTAACTTGACAATTAATTGTTATATATGAAAGGCATGTTCTATGTGATTAAATTGCTGTTAATAGAAGCATGTCTAAGTTGTATATTTTATTCTGGAATATTATATGCATGTTAAAAACCCTCGGTGTTAAATAACTAAGTGGGAGAGGGGATTGGTAATTAATTCCCGCGGCCTCCATTATTGGTTTGTTAGCGATGTGAATAGACTTGCGCGTCGGTATTAGAGTCTTCCTCCCCATCGGATGAGTTTATTCATGGATTGCTGGAACAGACTTCATTAAATAATTACGTTTGTAATGTGATGCATATGAACTTGCACGTTGGCATAGACCTTCCTCCCTATCGGATGAGTTTATATGCGGTTCACTGGTACAAACTTGTAATTGATGACTGTAGGAAGTTATCCGAGCGCGTGTGTACTTCTCCATCTGTAAGGCACACAAGCTTGGGCCGCGGACTTGGGGTCAAATAATGGTGTACACTTAGATATAAATAATAAGTATCCTCCCCATCGGAGTCACTGCTTTTATTTGCATGGCTAAAGAGGAACCGACTATTAATTATTTTGTCATAAAGTGAGGTTGACAAATGAAATTAATGGGTAAAACCTTCTCTTGTAAATGTTCGGGTTTGTAAACGTCCATACTATCGTGGCTTGCAGACTCACGGTGCTTGAGATGTCGGTGAATTTTATTTTATATTGTTTTGAGGGAATCAATATAAAAGAATAAAATTAGAAGATTTGATCGGAATATTTATTTGTGATTCTCTGAATTTTGAATGGTTTTATTTTACTAATTGTTAACTAAAAGACATTACTGATTAGAGCTATTTTCACCTAGATTTTAGTGTCTTTTTATATGTATTTTCGTATTATTTTATCCGTATTTTATATGTTATTTGGTTGTGCTTTGTATTTTTATTGAAATATGTGTGAATGAGCTTAAACGTAAGATTTTCACTTTTTATTGGATGCTAAACATGATAAGGAAGATGTAGAAAAAAGCGGATCTCAATTCGGAGTTGAAACGAGGAAGAACGAGCCAAAACAGTGAAGAAATGCAGGAGCCAGCACACGAACCGTGTAGCCAACACGGCCCTGTAAGAGTTAGCCGTGTGGCGACATCTAGTCACTCAACACGGGCAACTTCAGGTCGTGTCCAGTTGCACGAGTCGAGTCGGGAGCACGAGCCGTGTCGCCAACACGGCCCTGTAAGAAGGTGGCCGTGTGGCGACATCAGAAGAGCCAACACGACCACACCTGTGCCCGTGTTACAACACACGACTCGTGTTGCAGCACACGAGCCGTGTTACGTAACACGGCCCTGTAAGGCGAGGCCGTGCGGCAGCATCAGAAGACACAAACGGCCACCCCGTGGCCGTGTTACAGAGCACGACTCGTGTTGGGTATTTTCCTGCAGAAATTTCCAGATCCTTCTAGAAGCCTCCAAAGGGGTATAAATACCCCTTTATTCAACAATTGGCAGGGGATCCGAAAATACTATCATCTACACACACCTCACACACCATTTCTTCCATTTCCCACCATCATCTTCATCCACCTTCATCCATTTTGATCCATCTTCATCATCTCCATTAATTCTCCATCAAAACTTCATCCCTTCCATTGGGTGTGAGAGATCTCAAGGAATCAAGAGCTAGAGGTGGAGATCAAGAAGAATAGAAGATTCTCTTCAAGAAATTGATAGGGAAGAATCCATTCATTTTGTATTTCTTTAGATCTTAGACTATGGGTAATTGTAATGAATCATTTAATTGTTTTGTTACTTTTACTATGATAGGCTAATCCCTCTAGTGGGATTAGGAACATGAAGAGCATATTAGATTTATATTATCATGTGGATTAAATTGGTTTTTGATTTAATTGATGTTGATTTCTATTCATGGAGTTTAATTGTCTTGATGTTGTGATGGCATGGTTTGTTATTCATGAATGTTTATTGGTTTAATGGATTGTTGATCAATGGATTATTTGTGGTAATTAAATGCTATCATGATCTTCATGTATGTATTGCTTGGAGTGAGACGGAAACGACCCTCTATAGTATTAGGAAGGCATGAATAGACATTGAGTTTGGGTTTGACCGAAAGGATATTTGAATTCAATGAGGGGAACCAATCCATTCGTTGGCCTTAGTACACAAAAAGGGAGAGTTTAATCTAACTAGTACCTAGATGGAAGGGGTTAATGTTGGGCTTTGATCTTAAGTGCTTTTGGGAGTCTAAAATGGATCAACAACCTTTGTAACCCGAAAGGGAGCTTAGGATACAATCGTGATCACCCTTAGTCTACATCAATTGAGTTGAATTCCGTTTGCATGATAATATGAATCGAGTGTGCTTGGATGTTTCTAATCCCATGTTTTTCCATACTTGAACTTTAGCACCCATTTTCTATTCTTGTCATTCTACTTATTTGTTATTGTTATTTACTTGTTACTTGTTTTAGTTGTTAATCAATCTCAAAACCCCCGATCATCTTTACAAAAACAACAATGAACATGAGCTCACGTATTTTGCTAGTCCGAAAATAACTCCTTATTGGATTGATAATTTTTCTTGGGATATACTACTACAACGATCGAGTATTCTTGCTCGTGAGTGCTATAAAAATAGGCAAACAAGAAAATAGCGCCGTTGCCAAAGGGGAGTTTGACGGACTAGTCGAGTACTGTGTTATTGTTTTAGTTGTTCTTGATAAGGATTCTTTTTATTTTCTTTTATTTATTATTTGTGTTTGTGGTCTCACTCTTGGCCTTTTCGTAGGTGTTTTATGATCACAAGATCAAAGGAAAATCAATCGATCATTCCTTTGAATTTGGAGATTGAAAGGACCGCACGACAAAGGAAACGAGAGAGGCGTAAAGCTAGAAAATGAACAAAAATGGAGAATCAACGTGGAGAGAATGTTAATTATGACCCACCCCAAGATCCTTTACAAGATCAAAGGGGGTTACAAGAAGGAGTGCAAGAGAATCAAGCGGAGATAATGAGGAATGTCTTTGCTCAAAATCAAGAGTATATGCAATTGCTTGCCAATCAAGAAGCTCAAAGGATATTTCAACAACAAGAGTTGCCAAGGCTTAGAGCAATTCGGGATTACTTCCAACCGAGAGCTGTACACAATATGGTTCCTCTGGTTCAAGCCAATGATTATGAAATTAAGACCGGATTGATCAACATGGTTAAAGCAAATCAGTTTGGGGGAGGTCCTCTTGAAGACCCGAACACTCATCTATCTACTTTCTTGGAGGTTGCAAATACCGTCAAGATGAAGGGAGTGTCGGAGGATGCTATTCGGATGAGGTTGTTCTCTTTCTCTTTAAGAGACAAGGCTAAAGTATGGTACAATACAATTCCTTTGGGAAGTTGTAATACATGGGAAGATCTTGAGCAAAGGTTCCTAAACAAGTACTTTCCTCCTTCAAAGACGCTCCAATTGAAAAGCCTTATCACTCAATTTAGGCAACTTCCGGATGAAAATTTTTATGAAGCATGGGAACGCTACAAAGAGATGCTCCGAAAGTGTCCTCAACACGATTTTCATGAGAATCAACAAGTGGCTTTCTTTTACCAAGGGTTGAATCAACAAAATCGGATGCATGTAGATGTCTCATCCGGAGGGTCTATATTTGGAGTGGATGCTATGAAAGCTATGGATATTTTTGAAGACATTGCAATGAATGCTTATCAATGGCCTTCCGAGCGAGTAATGGGAGGTTATGCATTTGGAAAGGTAGCTCAAGTGGAGAGTGTGAACAAAGTGAAGAGTGATATGTTCCAAAGTGAAGGCATGAAGGAATTTAATGAGAGCATTCAAGCTTTAACAAAGCAATTGAATTTGATTACTCAAGGAGTAAGTCAAGGGGGAAGCACAAGTGCTATTGTGAATGATGAGAGCCATGTTATGCAAAGTATAGAGGATGTGACTTACTTAGATAGGAGAAATTACCAAGGGAATTTCCAAGGTAATTATCCTTCTAATCAAGGTAATTTTCAAAGAGGATATCAAGGACAAGCTCGGGGAAGCAATTTCAATCAATCAAGTGGAAATTATCAAGCTCCGAGGAAGCATGAAAATCTTTCTTACTCTAATCCTCAAGCCGCCGTGTCATATCCTCCGGGATTCGATCCAAGTGCTAAACCACCAAATGGAGAGGGGAAAGCATCGGTGGAAGAGACATTGCTAACATTCATGAAAAAGATGGAGGCTAGAATGGAGGAAAATGAGAAGAAATCCGACAATAGGATGAGAGCTTTTGAGTATCAAATGGGTCAAATTGCTTCTTCCGTGGGATCTCAACACCAACAAGGAAAGTTTCCATCTACCACGGTAACCAATCCTAAAGAAGATTGCAAAGCTATCACTCTTAGAAGTGGAAAAGAGTATGAGGAACCTCCTATGCCTAAAGAAGATAGTATTGTCATTGAAAGGGAAGTGGAAAGCAAGGTGGAAGAAGGGTTGGTGCAAGAAGAGATTGAAATGGAGGAAGTAAGCAAGAAAAAAGAAATTGTTGAGCAAAAGAAAGATGAAGAGAAGATAGAGAGAATTCCAAAGTGGAAAAAGGCAAAGGAGTTAAGGGAAAAGGAAGTTGAAGTTGAAAGAGATAGTTGGGGAATACCCAAGACTCAAGTACCGGTTCCTTTTCCTCAAAGGTTTTTGAAGAAGGGTTTGGATGAGAGGTTCAAAAAGTTTCTTGAAATCTTCAAGAATATTCAAATCAATATGCCTTTCGCCGATGCTTTGGATCAAATGCCTCATTATGCTCGTTTCTTGAAGGACATCATGGGAAAGAAAAGAAGTCTTGTGGACAATGAAACGGTTAATCTAACCGAAGAGTGTAGTGCCATTCTACAACGGAAACTTCCACAAAAATTGAAGGATCCGGGTAGTTTCATTATACCATGTGAAATTGGAAAGAACAAGAAGAACAAGGCTCTTTGTGACCTCGGTGCAAGCATTAATCTAATGCCTCTCTCCATATTCAAGAAGCTTGGATTAGGTGAAGTAAAGCCAACTTCCATCACACTTCAATTGGCGGATCGATCATTGACACATCCAAAAGGAGTAGTTGAAGATGTGTTGGTAAAAGTTGATAAGTTTGTCTTTCCGGTGGATTTTGTTGTTCTAGACATGGAGGAGGATGAAAATGTGCCATTAATTTTTGGGAGACCGTTTCTTGCTACCGGGAGAGCTCTTATTGATGTCTACAAAGGAGAATTGAAGTTGAGGGTTAATGATGAGGAAGTGGTATTCTCTCTACACAAGGCCATGCAATATCCAATGAATGATGAAGAATGTAAAAGTGTGGATGTTGTAAAGGGAAGTGTCGAGGAGAGTTGGCCTTCCATTGTAACCAAGGATCCACTAGAACTTTGCTTGAGCAATTCTCTATCTCTTTCTAATATTTCTACTACTTCTCTTGATTTAAATGAAGAATTGATTAATTGTTTGCTTGATCTAGGTGATTGTAGTGAAGCTCAAGAGGTTGCAGCCGCCATCTCAAGAGGAAATGAAAAGTTCTTACCACTTAGAGATTCACTCGAGCAAGAAGAGAAAAAGGAAAAGAAGGTGGAGTTGAAGCCTCTACCCGATCATCTTACTTATGCCTACCTTGGTGAAAATGAGACTTATCCGGTAATTGTATCATCATCTCTAACTTCTAGTCAACTTGATAAATTGATTAATGTCCTTAAAGAGCATAAGTCGGCTATTGGTTGGTGTATTGATGATTTGAAGGGAATTAGTCCAACAATTTGCATGCATAAGATAAGACTTGAGGATGAAGGAAAGCTTGTGTTCAAAACCAAAGAAGACTTAATCCTATCATGCAAGAAGTGGTAAAGAAAGAGGTTCTTAAGTGGTTAGACTCCGATATGATTTTTCCTATTAGTGATAGCCCCTATGTGAGCCCGTTGCATGTAGTATCTAAAAAAGAGGGTATGACTATAGTGAAGACCGATAAAGATGAGACCATAGCCACTAGGACGGTGACGGGATGGCGTGTGTGTGTTGATTATAGGAAGCTTAATGAAAACACACGTAAAGATCACTTCCCCTTACCTTTCTTGGATCAAATGTTGGATAGGTTGGCCGGGTATGAGTTTTATTGCTTTCTTGATGGGTATTCCGGGTATAACCAAATTCTCATAGCACCCGAAGACCAAGAAAAGACCGCTTTCACTTGTCCTTATGGAATATTTGCTTTTCGAAGATTACCATTTGGACTTTGCAATGCACTGGCCACCTTTCAAAGGTGTATGATGGCAATCTTTGAAGGATTAATTGAGAATATAATGGAAGTTTTCATGGATGACTTTTCGGTGTTTGGTTCTTCTTTTGATAATTGTTTGTCTAACCTTGCTATTGTTTTGAAGCGATGTCAAGACACTAATTTAGTGTTGAATTGGGAGAAGTGTCATTTCATGGTAAATGATGGCATTGTACTTGGACATCACATCTCTTCAAAGGGATTGCAAGTTGACCGAGCCAAAGTTGTTGCTATAGAGAAGCTTCCACCACCAACAAATGAGAAGGGAGTACGATCGTTCCTTGGCCATGCCGGGTTCTATCGTAGATTCATAAAGGATTTTTCTTCATTTTCTAAACCTCTATCTCATCTCATTGAAAAAGATGTGCCGTTTAAGTTTGATGATAATTGTTTAAATGCTTTTCAGGTGCTAAAGGAAGCTTTGATTTCATCACCCATCTTGATCACCCCCGATTGGAAGGAGCCATTTATATTGATGTGTGATGCAAGTGACGTAGCTCTTGGAGTGGTTTTGGGGCAATTAAGAGAGAAAAAATTCCGAGCCATTTACTATGCAAGCAAGACATTTGATGCGGCTCAAAGGAACTACACTACTACCGAAAAAGAGTTCTTGGCTGTAGTATACGCATTTGATAAGTTTCGTCCTTATTTGGTAGGAACGAAAACCATTGTATACACCGACCATGCCGCTATCAAGTATCTCATGGCAAAGAAGGATGCAAAGCCAAGGGTGATAAGATGGGTACTACTTCTTCAAGAATTTGATATTGAAGTGAGAGATAAGAAGGGCACGGAGAATGTGATAGCCGACCATCTTTCAAGGTTAGAGTCGAGGGAGCATTGTGAAGGTACTTATGAGTTAATCAAAGAGGTTTTTCCCGATGAAGAAATCTTGGAGTGTGATTGCTATCAAATTGAGGCTTTAGTGGAGGAAGAAGGAAGTCCGTGGTATGCGGACTATGTGAATTACTTGGATAGTGGAAGGAGGCCTTATGAGCTTAATAAGTATCAATCCAAGAAGTTCTTTCATGATGTTAAAAGTTACTTGTGGGATGATCCATTCTTATACAAGATGTGTAATGATTCTCTTGTGCGAAGATGTGTGCCCGAGGAAGAATGGAATAGTGTGTTGGAGTTTTGCCACTCTTCACCTAGTGGAGGCCATTTTGGAGCTCAAAAGACCGCTGCAAAAGTCTTACAATCGGGGTTGTATTGGCCATTTTTGTTCAAGAGTTGTAAGAAATTTGTAGAGGGTTGTGATCGGTGTCAAAGGATGGGAGGAATCTCCAAGTGGGATGAGATGCCCCTTAAGAGCTTTCAAGAAGTGGAGATATTTGATGTGTGGGGCATCGATTTCATGGGACCGTTTCCTCAATCGAATGGATTCCTATATATCCTATTGGCGGTTGACTATGTCTCGAAATGGGTTGAGGCCATACCTTCAAGAACAAGTGATGCTAGAGTGGTCATGGGGTTTCTAAAGAAGCATATCTTCACAAGATTTGGAGTACCTAGAGTGTTGGTAAGTGATGGGGGTAGTCACTTCATAAATAAGCTCATGGAGAACATTCTCAAGACTTATGGAGTGAAGCATCGAGTGTCTACTCCGTATCACCCTCAAATGAATGGTCAAGCTGAAATTTCTAATCGACAAATCAAACAAGTCTTGGAGAAAACAGTGAGTGTGAGTAGAAAGGATTGGTCAAATAAACTTGATGATGCATTGTGGGCCTTTCGAACCGCATTCAAGACCACTCTTGGTATGTCTCCTTTTCAAATTGTCTATGGTAAGTCTTGCCATCTTCCGGTGGAGTTAGAGCATAAAGCTTATTGGGCCATTAAGAAGTTGAATTTTGACATGAAAGCTTCGAAGAAGGTAAGATTCTTACAATTGAATGAGCTTGAGGAATTTAGAGAAAATGCTTATGAAAACTCAAGGATTTTTAAGGAGAAAACCAAGAGGTGGCATGATGCTCGTTTGAGGAAGAAGAGCTTTGAAAAGGGTGAGAAGGTGTTGGTATTCAATTCTCGACTAAGACTTTTCCCGGGCAAGTTGAAGTCCAAATGGAGAGGACCTTATGTGGTAAAGGAAGTACTTGATGGGGGAGCTCTAAAGGTTATAGATGAGAACGGGGGAGAGTTCTTGGTCAATGGTCATCGTGTGAAGCACTATGTGGATCCATCACAAAGGGGGACCCTCTTTGTGGATACTTTATGTGAAAGATGAGCTAAACATTCGTCTAGCTTGAAGACGTTAAACTTAGCGCTCGATGGGAGGCACCCCATCACTATCTTTATTGCTTTGTTTTTGTTGTTTGTTTGTTTTGGCCTTGTAGGTTGATTGTGCTCATGGAGAAAAATGCACATTGAAGAAAAGAGAAATGCTTCATGGATTCAAGTTGATATGTTCCAACATTTGTTGCAAACTTAATTCGTGACTCTTGTCTCGAGTTAAGTTTGGGGGGTGATAGTGCGTGGTGGACATAGCTTGAGTCGTATGGATGCGGTTACTTCTCAACAAGAAGATCATCAATGGAAACTACAAGGGTAAGTCTCACCACTTTTTGCAAACTTAAGTCTCAACTCTTGTTTCGATTTAAGTTTGGGGGGAGAGTGTGTGGTGTGCCTCACCACTTGAGTATGATTCTTGTAAAAATTGGGTCAATTTTAAAATTTTTCTCATGAGTTTGGGTTGATTTTGGCATGATTGGTGGTGTTAAAGTGCATGATAGTCCATATTTATAATGAAATTGTTGAGATAATGGTGTTTGTTGAGTGCTTGAGCATGAATGAGAGGTATTGGAAGCAAGATGGAGCTTGGAGCTAACGCTTTCCTTACCAAATGCCTATTGAGGGAGTACTCTACACCTTATCATGTTATTACTTGAAATGAATTGATTTTGATTGTTGTGACTAGCATGATACTTCATTTGTTATATTTGTGGGAGGTTTACTTTCGTAAATTAGGATTTTCTTTTCAATAAAGGTTGGGATGAATGTGTGCTTAAGTTTCTTATGGATGATGGTATTTTGTGTTTTTGCATGTTTTGTGTTTTTGTTGTGTCTTGTTTGTTGAGTCCTTATTTGTATGTTATGTGATTTTCATTCTTGTTTTGGGTTGTTTGGTGGTTTGTTTAGGGATGTCGTGAGTCATTTTTGAATGTGAGTGATGATAGATTGTGGTGATAAGTGATGACAAACTATGATTAAGAATCTCTACACTTTCAAATTGTGACATGTTTTACTTAACTTGTTCAATTTTGAGATGAATGTGGTGTAATAAGTTCCTTAGGGTCCGAGCACAAGCTTGTGAGCATTTGAGCCTCAACCATGCATACATGGTATTTCTTCATGAGTGGATCGGTTGTATTTGATAAGTTAGAACTTGCTCAAGGACTATAGGAACGAGCCCGATTAGTGGAGAGTAGTGAAATGATCTAAGGCCATCCTTGTTATTATAGTCATTGCCATATATGTTCATAATGCCTATTAAAGTCTCTAGTGAAGAGATGAGAGATTCATAGAAATATGATGGTCTCATGTAACTCTTCGGATACTTGAGTAAATTAAAAGGCAGAAGATCATGGTTGAATTGATGAATGAATTAGAAAAGCTTGGAATAGAAATTGAAAGGGAAACCTAGATCAATTTATTCTTCACAATTTGCCTGGATGTTTTGAGCAAGTTCTACCTGAAATACGAGATGTTGTATATGGTGGGAAACTTCTAACAAAACATGTGGCAAAAGAAAGCCATTTTTCATCATGATGTGAACAAGTTTAATATCTTATTTACTAATGGTTTAAACATGATTAGTGATGGCATCTACTGACACGAAGTATGTAAATACTGGAATCACTAAATGTTTATCACTGAGTAAGGATAAGATTGTTAATAACATGGGTAAAACTACAAAGGTAGTGGCTATTGCAGTGGGAGTTGTTTATTTATCTCATGATAAAGAATAAACGATTGATTATGAGAAATTATCTTTACGTACGTTTCATAGAAAGAATTTGATTTCGGTTTCTATGCATTAACGGATGGATACTTCATTTCATTTAAATGACATTGTCATAGTAATGAGGAATGAGGCTATAATCCGTTAAAGTATGTTGGTGGATAATATGTAAACTCTCGAATCATGCACATCCCACAGATGCAATAAATAGTAATTAATAATGCATCTTCTAATATTAGTAAGAGAAAGGAACCTTCGGAGATGAACTAAAACATACATTTGGCATCTAAGATTAGTTCATTTTACTTAGGTAGGGTTCAAAAGTTGATAGCCGATAGACCGTAAGGATTATCTGAAGTGGAAACTATCAAACTTGCGAGTCTTGCTTGAAAGTAAAAATGATTAACTGCCTTTTCAAGGCTGTGGGGTGTAGAGCCAAAGATATATATGTTGAAATTAGTTCATTCTGATTCAAGCAAACCTAATATTATCCAGGCGAGAGATGGTTATGAATATTCGAAGATTATTCTAGATACCAATATATTTATTTGATGCACTGCATGTCTAAGTTCTTTGATTAATTTAAGAATTGCAAGGCTGGTACAGTGAAGCGTCATGGAAAATATATTAAGTCATTACGATTTAATCATGATGACGAAGACCTCTTGAGATAGTTAGGAGCTATTGATCAGAAGTTGAGATTAAATCTCAAATTGACTGTACCAGGCATGCCCCAACTGAATGGTGTGGTGGTTAGAATGATTAAGTCTCTTATGGTAATGATTAGATAGATAAAGAATTACTTGGAATAATTAAATTCATTTTATGGATTTGCCCTAGATACAGTAATTCGTGAAACGTTTGTCTGTATATGGGATATCCTAGAAAAATGGATGGTGATTTATTTAGTCCAAAAAGATCGAAGGGTGATTATCAATACAAACACTGAATTTTTTGGAAAAGGACTATGTAATAAATCACGAACCCATGTATGATTTGTTCAAAAGGAAGTGAGAGGAAAACACTAAGTAAAAGTACCAAGTGTACAAGAGGATATACCATAAGGTAAACTGCAACGCGTGTCACGTCTGATACACAATTACAAGTAGTGCCTTATCGTAGTGGAAGGGTTGTTTGACAACCCGTAAGATATATGTTTTGGGAGAGTCGTAAAACTTGGTCCCTAGTAAACATGGTATTATCCCACGAATACGTCGTAGCACTACAAGATTAAAATGCGGAATCTTAGTAAGTTGCAATGTATGTTGAAATAGAATCTACGAATTCTAAATTAAGTCTGGAGCTTGAAGGATCACTAAAATGGTGTAAAAGCCATTGCAAGTGGTCATAGGAAATAAAAGAGGATCATACGGAAAGGTGAAAACCTTGGAAGCAAAGCTTGTTGCGAAAAGGTGTACTCAGAAAGAAATGGTTCGATTATGAGGAAACATGTTCGCTGGTAGCTATGCTTATATTGATCCGGATTCTTTTATTTATTACTGCTATGAGGAACAGCAAATAGATGTCAAGACAACTTTCTTGATTGGAAGTCTTGAGGAAAACACCTATGTGAAGCAACCAGAGTGATTCATTGTAAAGTACAAATAGCATTTTGATAGTAAGCTTAAAATTGTCCAGCGATGGACTAAAGCAAGCTTTAAGATCGTGAAGCATCTATTTTGATTAGGTAATCCAGTGGCATGGATTTAAATCAATGAGCGGATGAGTCTTGTGTGTTGTAAAAAGTGATGGAAACGTGGTGGTATTTCTTGTACTATACGTAGATAGTATCTTGCTCATTGGAGATAATAAAAGAGTATTATCAGGTGTATGGGTACGGTTAATAAAGCGGTAGAGATGAAGGACTTAAGAAAGGCAAAATATATCATTTTGATCACGGTAATACGGATCACAAGAAATAATATTATGCTTATCACAAGTTTCATAAAATGATACAGTCCATACTCATTTAGCATGTGAATTTATCTAAGTGGATGTGTCTTTGAGACACAAAAAGTAGATAAAGAAGATGAAAGCGGTTATACTTCGGCGAATAAGGAAACTTAATCTAAGGAATGCTATGAACGAGGTTGGATATCTGTTTTGCTGAACGCATGAACAGTGGGTATCAACTTAACCCGGAACAAGAATGATGAACTGTGGTAAGACATTTATAAAGTGCCTGAGAAGGACTGGAAATTATATGTAGACTTACTGAGCAGATTCACTGCTTCTTGTGGATTACGTAGATTCGGTTTTTTAGTCAGATTGGACTGTAGTAAATTCTCCTCAAAGGTTATGTGTTTAATCTTAGGAAGTAGAGTCATAATGTGGAGGAGTGTTATATAGAAATATATTTCAGACTACGGACTCCATCATGGAAAGATGATGAATTGGAGCTTATGAGGCAGCCAAAGTATCTATATGACTCTAGAGACTTCATGATGGACTTTGAAGTGTTTCTAAGTTTGCCCAAGGTAATCACAATTTACATTGATGATATTGGTGCAGTTGCAAACTTGAAAAAATCACAAGTCCATAAGGCAATTAAACACATGGAGCGCAAGTACCACCTGTTACGAGAAATCGTATGATGAGGGGAAGGTTGTTGTCGCCTAGATTGCATCGGATGATGACCTAGTAAATCCATTTACGAGGACCTTAAGGCGAGAGCTTTTAATGGTCGTGTAAAGGGAGTAGGAATCAGATGTATGGCAGAAGACATGACAACATAGTCTTTTAGTTTAAGTGGGAGATTGTTGGATTGTATACTAAAAGTCTAGCTTTAGTATGAATAATATTATAATAATATTTGAAATGAGAATCATATGATCAAATGATTGCATCTTATAATTTATTTATATGCGTGATGCAATAGTCCATTTACTTTATACTGTAGATAATATGTTGTGGGACAACACGCGGAAGATCATATTATCGATTTCCTTATAAAGTATAAACAGATGCTCACAACCGAGATAGACGGGGACTCTCTATTGATATGGTTGTAGTGTGGTTTGGTATTAGCTTGCCTTGGCTATTGAATCACATTAGTGCACTTGTGTGTATTGAGCAGGACCGCTTGAGATCGTTCGACTTATACTGACTTATAGAAGAACTTGATCTCTGTTATTATGGAAGTTCGTGCTCTTAATCCCTATACAATAACCTCGACACGTAGGGCAGTATGTATTTCTTTGATTCATCAATGGGTGAGATTTATAAGTATTAAATCAATATACACTACAAGAAACTGTCTGATTACTGACGGAAAATTCCGTCGGTAAACAGTGAAAAATTCGTCGCTAACTTACTTACCGACAGATTACCGACGGAAATGAATTTGTCGCGAAAACCTGCGTCGGTAATTTTTTAGCGACGGAATTTTAAATCCGTCGGTAATTACAGACGGAATTTTTCGTCAGTAAAAAAAGATATCCGTCGGTAATCAAACAATACAAATTCGTCTGAAAGGATAATATAGCGATGAATTTACCGACGGATTTTTCCGTCGGTAAATTAGCGATGGAAAAATCCGTCGGTAAATTATGTATATTTTAAAAAAAAATAAATTTTACGACAAAATATTCCGTCGGTAATTTAAATTTAAATTTCTATATTATATTTTAAATATAAATACCCATAAAACAATTAAAATTTCATATTAAATAATCCTTCAAAACATTACTTAATATAAATTATTCATCTAATATAATATTTAAATTATAAAATTTCCACAATCCAAATTCACCACAAAATATTCAATTCTAATAATTCTACTAAATCATGGATACAAAATATTTGACTAAATGATCTTCATTATAAATTCTCCTAAATCGGCATCAGCATCAATATATACATCAATTTGCAGTCGATTGGCACATCGAATCCCCGAGAGCATTTGATTATTTTTGTTCCTGATAGTGTAAAAAAAAGTCATACAACACCAATTACTAACTCTAATCAACTGAGACAGTAAATGCAATATGATTATGTTTACCTAAAATTGATAAGAAGATCATGAAACCAGCTGAAATTTGGATAACCCTCCGACTCCCAACTCTAATCAACTCATAGTTGATGCTTTTTCCATGTCCCAACTATCACGAGGATAGATGGTTCCATTAAGAAACCAATCAAAGCAAAAGTTTCAACCGAAGGTTAGGCGGTTGACAAGATACGACAAAAAGTTTCATGTGACCCAGTAGATTGACAATAATCAGAACACAAATACTAAAATACAACACGCACCAAGAAATAACTCAAAAACTGCAAAGGATTAAAGTATAATTTATCACTATATCAGAAACTTGTTCCTTACATCCTGGACCCATCGTATCCCTTGTGCAACAACATCCTCTCTACGGAGCAACTGTATTTGCCTTATGAGCCAGTCATCAATAGCATCTTCCATGACTAACTGCAATATTTGCTTTGATATCCAAAAGACCTGTCTCCTATAATTAAAGAAGACAAAAAAGCACATGCCATAAGGCTTAAATGACTATCTGTTATATTAAGCATGCTCAATAAGTAGAAAAAGAGGGTACATCAATTAGATGACAGAGATAAACGTAATACACAGAGCGACCAAATATAGACCTTTGCTTATTTTTTAAATTTCAATCTTTATCATTGTTTATTGGGTTATTGAGAGGAAGCGTCAAAAGGACACTAGAAACAACCACTTTGGCAATGAACATGTAAAGTCTGTATTAAAGAAGATATTTCTGAAAATACACACACATATTGGTTGTGTGAATAAAGCTCTCTTCACCTTAGTGTGGTCCGAGTGGTGAACCCGGATCCGCATTTATCGCGCTCCTCCTTAACCCCTTTCTCTCTCTTTCTTGTTTACAAGTACCAGTTGTGTCATTTTCAGCTGCTGATATTCTTAAGGAAGGCCTTCTTTTTCAGATTCCCACTGTCTCCTTCACTTCACACATAGTAGAGAGTGAGAGAGAATGGGCAGAGAGTGGCTGTATTGGGTGGGGGGCGGCGGCGGAAGGAGGCGGAGATCGATCAAGGAGGAGGGCACTACTTCTGCTGGTTGCATGTGTGCTGTTTTTCAGCTCTTTGATATGCACACCTTTCACTTACCTTTGAACCACCAACATTCCTACCACCTCCACCCTACTCATCACACTTTCCTCAAAGAAGAAGATGAACAAGAAGCCACTTCTTTCAAAGGTCTCATCTCTCTCTCACACACTCACACAGTCCATGATGTTCTTGAATAGTTACTTATTTTGTGTTTCCATGCAGGATTAGAGGCACCAAGAAACAGCTTGGAGATGGAGGACCCAAAGCCCATGAAAGCAGCAACATCCATTAAACAACAAGATAATTTAAATTTCCCAGTATGTGGTTTTGGTAGTTGGTTATATACCAGGAACGAATAAATGCTTAAAGCGATGTATTCGTAGATGTCTTTTTCCTTAGAAAAGGAGCAAAAAAACAACCTACAATATGAGAAAGAAGATGAAAAGAGTGATATCATTATATATATTAATATATTCAAACCTAGCTTCAGAGAGCGAGTAGTTAGAAAAATGGAAAAAGTCCTTAAGATCAGGTTGTCCAAATTCCAACTGAAGTTTCATTGATTTAAATAAGTAATTCCTAAAATACAGGTAAACTCTAACACAAGCTTATCCAAAAAATATCTTAAATTTCCTCCAGTTCTCTTGTTCAAGGTCTTAAGCATTGAGAAGCCACTAAAATATATAGTAATAATCACAAAATGCCACATTTGAACTTTAACAACTAACTCAAATAAGTATACGCCAAATTCAAATTCCCAAACACATGTCAATGTACAAGAATCCACATTGCAAGATCAGAACCACCCACAAACAGTAAATTCAAACCAGTTAAAGAAGGTGTCAAAGCAAAGAAATGAACTTGTAAGGAGTGTGCAGGTAGTTGCCACCCATGACGCTTATCCATAGATTAAAAAAACAAAAATATTTACATCATTCACTCACGATTGAAACTAGATTCCAACAATGCCAAAGCATAAAGCTAGAGATAAAACATAAACATCAGCCACTGGATAAGAACAACACTTACTTCTCAAATAAGTGAAATCACATGACTATAAAGATAGTAGATTCAATGATTAAAACGAACCACATGACATAATAAGATATTTGAATTTCAAATATAAATATCCCAGTTCCAGAAATGCCCATTGCAATTTTAATATCAACTACCGTCGAGATCGAGACCAGATCACGAGGGAAGCGCCGACATTGCTGGTTTTATCCGCCGGGAGTCGCGACCTGCAGCGCACCGCCGCCGACGTCTAGATCTGTTCGCCGCCGATCCGTTCGCTCTGCCGTCTGCTGTCAGCCGGGGGATACCGCCGTTCCGCCACCGTTCGCGCTCCACCGCCGCAGCGCTAGGGCTCCGGTCAGCCCTCGTCCAGCCCTCCGCCACCGTCCTCTATCCAACCGCTGCTCGAACGTCGACAGCCTCCTGTCCTCCAACATCCCACGAATCAACGACGAGGAGGAAGGTGGTGTCGGAGAAGAAAAAATACAGACCTCGTGGTGGAGTGGTAGGGTTCTTCTCCAACCTCCAAGGGAGCAAGGCGCGGCGTGAATAATATGGGGGGGAGAGAATGACAAAGTGAATGGTATATAGGGTTTTGAGTTCATATATTTACCGACGGAATAATTCCGTCGGTAATTTTATGATTAAAATTAAATTTGATATATTTAGCGACGGATAATTCGTCGGTAAATTAAAGACTAATTTAATTTTTAAAAAATAAAATTTGATATATTTACCGACGGATTAATCCGTCGGTAATTTAATGACTAAAATTAATTTTCTTTTAATGAAAATTTTATATATTTACCGACGGAATAAATCCGTCGGTAAATTAAAGACTAAAATTATTTTTTTTAAAAATAAATTTTATTATATTTACCGACGGATTAATCCGTCGGTAATTTAATGACTAAAATTAATTTTCTTTTAATAAAAATTTTATATATTTACCGACGGAATAAATCCGTTGGTAAATTAAAGACTAAAATTATTTTTTAAAAAAATAAATTTTATTATATTACCGACGGAAAAAATCCGTCGGTAAATTAAAGACTAAAATTATTTTTTTAAAAAATAAAATTCCGAATATTTACCGACGGATAAATCCGTTGGTAATCTTCCGAGATTTATTCCCTCCAAAATACCGACGAATTTACCGACGAAAAAAAATTCTGTCGCTAATTCCGTCGGTAATCCGTCGTAAAAATCTTCAGAAATTTTTATTGATGATTTTTTAAAAATAAATCCCATTAAATCAATAAATCGTCAGTAATTCGTCGGTAAACCGTCGGTAATTACCGACGATTTTTTTCCGTTAGTAAATCCGTCGGTATTCTGGCAGTTTCTTGTAGTGATACTCGGTGAGTTGGGAAGTAGTGCTGTCTCTATGGTGTGCTGTTGATTGTAGAAGGAATCCATGTCCGTCTTAGGTTGATGATGTCCCCTTGAGGAGCTCATAACGTTTATCATGTAAATCTTGCAAGTGGATTAATTTCCGGCATGATAATAAAGTTGAGTGGTACTACTCTCGGATGAGATATTAATTAATTTGAGTTGTCAGTAACTTAATTAATTAATGGACATTGTATATCTTAAACATGGGGAGACCATCGGGCTTATAATAAGAAGGAGCCCAGAACATAATTTGGGATTGGATGGGTAGTGCAATATTAATATTTTAGTGGACTATATTATTATTAGTGGATTTAATTAAAAGCTTTGGGCTAAGCTTGGTTAATTAAATTCAATTGAGGCCCAGTCCAATTTCTCCTCTTGGTCCCTGCTGTAGCCCAACTATATAAGTCATCTCAGCTCCTGTTAACCCTAAGTCAGTGCCTCATTTGACAGAGAGAAAGAACAGGAGCAGATTGAGAGAATCCTGCGGATTGTTGCCCACACAACAACAGGATTCGACTTGGGACATACAGCAAAAGATTAAGAGGTGGTTCACTGCTGTTCATCCTCTACATCGACCCAGAAGTACGATAAACGTTTAATTTAATTGCTTCCGTTGTTATCGTTTACCTGATATCCTAACGATCATGTTTGAACCACACGATCCAATTACCAACAGAACCATAGTCGAACCAGCCTGTACTGGGGAGTTTAAACTTTTTGATGGTCGGTTCGACCATTATAGACCTGGTTCGACCAACACTCAAGGTTGAACCAAGGTCAAAACACCTCGTCCAACATTGGTTTTCACACAGAATGCCTTACCTGATGTTGATGTTACTCCAGTGTCATCCCAAGGTCAGAATACTGAGCTTATAGTGGAAAAAAAATGGGAAACAGCAAAGAGGTTGAGAGCCGATAAGCTTAGACTGCAAATGAATAATGAAGATGTGGTTTTCTCTCTTGATAAAGCAATGATAATGCCCGTGGAGACTCAATCATGTAAGAACATAGATGTTGTTTCTATCTTGTTTAACCTTGATTTTACTAAGAAAGATGATTCTGAATTTGAATAGAAGATTGACAAGGAGGAGTCTAGACAGCCATGGGAGAAAGAAAATTTTGAGGATCATATTTTTGTGACCAAGAAGGGTGAGGTGCTGAGTGTAGACAAGAAAAGGGAGAGCAAGTATTTGGAGGTGAGGATGCGAGAAGACCGTCCTCTGATCCAGTAGTCTAAAAAGTGGTATGCCGTCGTAGACCTCCAACATTAAACATGAGCGCCTGTTAGGGGCTTGTCCTTCCGTTTTATTACTTTATTATTTCTTTTGTGTGAGTGAGGAGTTATTATATTTTAGGTGCTCACAGCAATTACATCTCTTTTGAAATTTAGTTTCGACTTATATTTTTACTAAATTTGATGGGGATGTGACGTACTTACCTCGTCTTATGAGTACCGAGGGTATAAGTTTTCCTTTCGTTGGTTTTTTTTATTAGGGGATTGATTTTTTGCGGCATATTAATATTTTAAGCAATGTTGATATGTCGATTTTTTACAACTTACCTAATGTTTAGTGTGTCTAGTGTGTGGAGTGGATTAGATAGTCAATTGAGTCTTTCTTATAGTTCTCCTATATTATTATTTATGAATCCTGTGATGATGAGGTATGTTGAGCTTTAATGATAGAAATAGGTAAACTGAGGCTTTGACCTGACCAAGTTGAACAACTCGAGGAACTCGTGCATACTTTGAAGGAGAAATCAGGTGCCCTCATTTCCTTATTCTAATTTTTTTGTATGCTTTTAATTCATGAGAGTTGAAGGATTGAGTTTTTGGTTTTGGTTATCCACATGAGCTTATTTTGTTTAAATTGTGCTTAAAATTCATATGCTTTTGAAATTGATGAAGTGTACTTTAGTTATATTATGGTATGAAGTTCTATATGTACTTGTGGGATATTACTTACCATGAAAAGTGTTCTGTTACTTGTTAAAACCCCATGTGATATTTTGAGCCTTGTTGATCATGTTACATAATCACATGATATTTCTTTTCTGGTGAGTATCGTTCTTGTATGTGTATTCTAGAACTTGCCTCTTGTCTTGCTTGAAATTACATGTGTTAGATGATGGGAGATGATTTAAGGTCATCCTTGAATTTATGAGTCACTTAGCCAAATAATTTCCTATCGAATGATGTTTATCCGTAGTTAGCCCCGTTGAGCCTAAAATCCTCATTCTTCGGCAGCTTACGATAGTAACTACTTTGAGCATCTGAATTTTTTAAGCCTTAATTAAGCTTGAAATTGCATCTAAGGAGAATCATGGAGTAGTGCTTAAATCTAGTACTCCATTGAATCAAACACCCTAGGGTAGTGCTTAAATCTAGTACCCTATGGAGGATGTGTGAGGTAGTACCCAAACCTGATACCTTGAGAGAAAAAAAGAGGGAAGAAAAAAAAAGAAAGAGAAGGAAAAAATGTTGAGCTAGAAAGAAAATGAAAAAGAAAAGTAAAAAAGTTGAGGAGGATGTTGTGTTTAATTGAGTAAGAAGAAAAATGAAAAATCATGATGGAATGCGCACTTGGTTGATCCGAAGTTTGAATCACTTATCCATATATTTCCTACCTTAACCAAAGAGCCAACATTACATAAAAAAAGCCCTTTTTGATCATATTGTCTAATCATACTTTTAGTGGTGGAGAGTTTGAGACTTTTGGCAAGCTTATGGTTATGCATGCACTTGAATTGAATATGAGCATAAACACCTTAACCCAAAAGTGTGCATCTTTTACACTTGAGTGCGAGTGATATATACTTAGGGCTGTCAATTTTACCCGCGGGTACGGGTACCCGGCGGGTAATACCCTATCGGGTAAGGGTAGGGTAGAGTTTAATCGGGTATCGGGTAGGGTAGTACTCATATCCGTTTAAAATATTAAGGGTATGGGTAAGGTATGGTTTTTATAAAATATCCATCTACCCTACCCGATTACCTGTATACTATTTATATATATATATATATATATATATATATATATATATATATATATATTTATTTATTTATTTATTTCTTTCTTTCTTTATTTATATTAATAGACAATACTGTTAATACAGTATGTAATTTAACATCTTAAAAACTTAAACTAAGTAATTCATTATATATTTCACTCAAATGTCAAAACCCTAATCGTCCACTACTTTCAGCTTTTCTTTCCCGTAGTCCCGCTCAGCCGCTCAGCCGCCCAGTCGGCCGCTCGGCCATCACGACGAATTCACTTAGCCGTCTACTCGTCATTTCCTCTCCCGCTCAGCCGTCCGCTCTCGTGACTGCATCTTGTACAGTGGTAAATTTAATCTAATTTAAAATCAAGCTTTTTGTTTTTATTATGGGACAAATGTCCAAGTATGAACTATTTACATGATACTGGATAGATCGTCTCTTTGGTGCTTGCGTTTCGGATGTATACAGTATACAGCCGTCTCCTTCCTCCCTTCTGTCAGACACTTCTTTCCACTTTTGGGTGGCTAACTTCACCTGCTTTTGCACTAGTACGCCTTTATTTCCTTGCTGCAATTAATTGTTGATGAGGTGTTATTTGCCAAATTGTCCTAGGCCCCATTTTATTTGTTTGAGTTTCCATCCGAGCAGGTTGATGATTTTAGTTGTGATGGGTGACATCCTCTAAGACTTTATGCATAGTTGAACAAAGAAGTGATAGTGGCAACTTCTTGGGCATGTAATAATAAGATTGACATCAGTGGGTCATAAATTAGATATTTAGTTAATGTCTTTGTATTCAGCTTATTACTTGATCATACATTCATACTCATTATTATTAACAACTTTAATTTAAATGACTTAAAATTAATCATGATATTAATCTCTTGTATTATTTACTAAATTTATACATAAACTCTTTGTTATGTATGTAATGGCTTTATTGATATTGTGGTTAAAAATTAAATGGTACTTTAAAGGCTCTAAATTAGATGTTATGTGTTTTAATTATTCTATTCTAATTGCATATCTTTGTATTGTATGAATATAATGACTATGTATTATCATTAGTGGACATGAGTACTCCGTCTCCTGTGCCTTTACAACAATCTAGTCACCATGGACATGATAATTCTAATAGAATAGATACGGACTCAAATCCTTTATCCCAAGATACAGATACTCATCCTCTATCACTAGAAGAAACTGATAATTTAGAAGCTGAAATTTCCACTGATCCTAGTGCAACTGATAGTCGAAAGAGGAAATTAGTATCCATTGTTTGGAATCATTTTAAAAAAGAAAAGATTAATGGAGAAGTTAAAGCAATATGCAATTATTGCCATAAAAAGCTGAGTGCGCGTAGTGAAAATGGAACATCACACTTACGGGTGCATATGACAAAGTGTCCTTCGAGGAGCACAAAGGATATAAGACAATGTTTTCTAACCACTAGCACAGATAAAGATGGGACGACACAGTTGAAAAATTATACTTTTGATCCTGTATTAGCTCGACTCCATCTTGCTTATATGATCATCCTACACGAGTATCCATTGCGAATGGTTGAACATAAATGGTTTAGAATGTTCATGAACACTTGTCAGCCACTCTTCAAAACTATCTCAAGAAATACTCTTCGTAGTGATATTATGAAGATTTTTTTTAATGAGAAGAGTAAAATCATGGACACGTTGGAGGGTAACACTAGTCGAGTTGCAATTACTACTGACATGTGGACTTCTAGTAATCAAAAGAAGGGGTACATGGCAGTCACTACACATTTTATTGACAACTCATGGAAGCTATGCAGTAGAATTATAAGGTAAATTTAATTCTTATAGTTTATGATTAATTAATTATTGAAATTATATTAACTTTTGTGTTGTCTTTCTCTCTAATTTCAAATGACAGGTTTGTGTATGTTCCTTGCCCACACACTGCTGAAGTGATTATTGATGTCTTGTTTGAAACACTACTAGATTGGAATATTGATCGTAAGGTTTCTACTGTGACAATAGATAACTGCAGTACTAATGATTCTGTTGTTTCCATGTGATGAATAAATTTTCCCAAGAGTCATTGATACTTGGTGGAGAGATTTTACACATGCGATGTGCTGCCCATATATTGAATTTAATAGTTAAAGATGGCATGGATGTTATTGGACAGAGCATTGAGAAAATTTGGGAAAGTGTGTATTATTGGACAGCAACACCTAAAAGAGTAGAAAGGTTTGAAGAGACGGCACGCCAATTGCACATTCAATGTAAGAAAAAGCTTGCTCATGATGTTAAAATCATGTGGAATTCTGTTTACCTTATGCTGAATTCTGCATTGCCATATAAAGCTGTTTTCCCTCGTTTAAAACAACGTGATCCATCTTATAAATCTTTACCTACTGAGGATGATTGGGTGCTTGCTAGTGAAGTTTGTGAGAAGTTTGCATTGTTTTATGATTTAACCAACATGTTTTCTGGTACCAAATATGCTACTACAAATAAGGTTTTTATGTTTATTTGTGAGATACAGGCTAGGATGAATGGTTGGCTTACTTCTGAGCGTATTGATGTGAAGTTGATAGCAACAAAAATGATAGAGAAGTATAACAAATATTGGGAAGACATTCATAAAGTTTTCTCAATTTCTGTTATTTTGGATCCTAGGTTCATGTTTAAGATGATTGATTTCTTTTATGATCAATTTTATGGAGAAAATGCTGTAAATGAGAAGGGAAAGATTAGGAAGATTATGGGAGATCTTGAAAAAAAATACAAAGAATCTTCTCTTAACTCCAACTCTGGTACTAATAGTAGTGGAACCAAATCCTCATCATCTCAAGCATCAGAAACTGTAGGCGAATGTGTATCACAACAACTTCTGGCTTGTATGCATTCTTTTGAGTTATACTTAAATGAGGATGCTAATGATTCTGTTGAGAAATCAGAGCTTGAAAGTTACCTAGAAGAGAAAATGTTGCATATCCATGGTGATTTTGACATGTTGAATTGGTAGAAGACACAAGGACTAAATATCCTACATTGCGTCAAATTGCAAGGGATATTCTTGCCATTCCAGTTTCCACAGTTGCTTCAGAGGCTGCTTTTAGTACTAGCGGACGATTCGTGACTAAACACCGAAGTAGCCTCATCCCAGAAACACTAGAAGCATTGATGTGTTCTCAAGATTGGCTATGGGAACAACATGATGGTATGATTTTCTTCTATATGTTATTTTACTATTTACTTTATTATATAAATTAACATCTTAATATACAATATTCGTGTTTTAGATATTGTATTATCATCTACAGTTGCAAAAGGAGTCACGGCCTTTTCAAGCGATGAAGAAGATGTAAGTGAGATTATGATTTAAGAAAAGTATTATAATGATAATTATTGAAATATATGTCCTTTTAATATTTATATATGTGTTTTTTTTGTAGGATGAATCTGTTGCCAATTTTATTTGAGATTATGGAACTATGAAGAATTGAAGATCTTTATTACATTTGAATTTATCACGTCTGTATAAGCTTGAAGCATTCATATTTATTTATATGTTGGACATTTGTATTTATTTGAAGCGGATAAGATAAAGAGATATATCGGTATCGTAGAGATAAATGGAAAAAGTGAAGACAACTAGGTTGACCATTTTAAAATATGTGGATAACCGTTTACCCGCGGATTTATCCATTATCCGATGGATAATACCCATACCCTACCCGATGATACCCTCAAAGGTAATAGGGTAGGGTATGGGTGAAGGAATAGGATATAGGGTAGGGTATGAATTTGGCGTACCCGTACCATACCCTACCCGTTTACACCCCTATATATACTTCCCGTGAGAACATGCCAATGGAGCATTTGAATTAGTGGTGATTGTCTTATCTTGTATGCTATGAATTGATTATTACATTTAATGAGAATTGCATGACCTAAGTTGAGGTCAATTGTATTTTGAATGGGGTATGTGTCATAGTCCTTGTTTCTCCGTAAATTTTCTTACTCTCTCTCTTTATTTTTATCTTTTTACCTCGGGACGAGCAAGGGCTAAGTTTGGGGGATAGATGAGAGTTAAAATAAGATCTAACACCTTTTTTATGGGAATTATTGTCATATATTATCACAAGTATCTTATATTCAATATATGTGAGAAAATGTGCACTTGAGGTTTTTTATTGTGTTTTAGGTGGAAAAATGATCAAAAGTGCAAAGTTGGAGAAAAAGTGAAACTTGTGTATGAATGCTGAGAAACGCACGTCCAACTTATGTAATTTTTTTATGCTCATGTGGAGCTCTAAACTAAAAGTGTGATATATGGTTAGAAATCCACAGAAGATAGAATCGTTTTGGCATAAGGACACTTCCATCGGAGGCCAAACGAGAAAGTTATGATCAAAATGGTGGCATCGCGTAAGCTGTTCCTGCTCAGCATGGTTGTGTCACTTTGAATGACTTGTTACATATTCAAATGTTAGATTTTTTTGAGTTCTTTATATAGATAGAAAGCCAAGGAAGTGAGAATCGCGTGAGCGTAAGAATCACTCAAATTGGAGCTTGTAGGTGGAAGTTATACGCGAAACGGTGTGACTGCGAGAGCTAGTTCGACCTCGCTGATCTGGTTCGACCACTGGTTTGGATCGAATCAGGAACCTGAAAATGTGTTACAGAGTGGTTAAACCTCCCTGATCTAGTTCGACGAAGCCCAAAGGTCGAACCAAATGCCTGAATAGCTCAAGATTTATATTTTTACACCCCCAGTGCGTGTATTTTCGTGTTTTTCAAGAAAAAACTCATCCAATGTCTATAAGGAGAGCTTACAAGTATAAAAGTGGATGTAGATCACACCAAGAAGATAGTACAATAACACAATCATCCTACACCCCACAAGGGGGATCACCCCCCAACCATCATCCACATCCTTTCCTCCATCCATCCATCACTGTGAATGTTCGTCTGTGGAATCAAGAGGAGAATTCAAGACGGAGAAGGACGCGATGACTCCCGCATCTAGGATTTTATTCATTTCCTAATTTATCTTGTATTTTCCAGACATATGGATAAGATCTAGCCAACCCCCATGATTGTTCTTCGCAACATCATGGGCTAGAACCGTTTTGGTAGATTTAAGATTTTGAAAGTTTTATGAATTAATTAAACTCTCATGTGTGTCCTCCGTATAACACTACTTGTGGATTGATTTTATATATAATTGTGCTTTCTTAATCTAAATTCACGGTCGTTTTGTACATCTTCAATTGGTATAGAGTCTGAATATATATCTTGGTTGTAGATTCAGTGCGTTCACTGCTGAACGGGATTCCATGTTATGTTTCTAAGTGAGAGGACTCTAAAACTTCGTTAGAACTATCATATATGAATATTTATTAATTGAATTGAATTCGGGTTAGTAAGCAGGATGGAGAGGGTAATTTTATAGTACCTATGAAGGGAGATCATATCGGATTAGATTCCAGACGTGGAAAATAATTAATATTGATAGTACCTAGAAAGGGGGGTGAAATTATATCTCTTACTCCAAGGTTATTCACACGTGTTACACGCATATTTACTTGTGTCTATAGAGTAGATTTGCATGGTTTAGTGATGCGTCCATAGTCCACAAGGCAGAGTCAGCTGCACTTGAAAGGAAAGTTTAGTAAAATTGAATTACTTTAGAGCTACCTATTCTCCATTTTGGAGATACTTTCGTATTCTTCCAGTGTTATTTATTTTACTTGTTATTTTAATTAATTGTTTAGTAGTTGATAATCAAACCTTAAACTAATTATCTTTCGTCTTAATTAAATTGATAATACACCGTCCTTTGGGTTCAATATTTAACTTAGTCGCTTGCTTAAGCTACAATCGATATCCTTCATACTTGGTGATTAATTTTGTATGCAAAGAAAATGCGCATCAGCAATCAGATGAGCCGAGAGACGAGGGACGACGATTAAGGAAAATGGAAGGGGAGAAATTAGCCGACAACGATGAAGATCTTCGTACCTATTGATGTGTGCGTCCTTAATTTGAAGGAACTTGATTAGGGTTTTAGAATTGAGGAAGATCCCATTTTATTCCAGACCTATTTTTGAAATTTTAGTCCCATGTATACCTATACTGTGTGACCTATAATATTAATACCACAGCAAGTGTGGTATTAATAATTTTAGAGGCTACAGTACTAATCCACTAAATGAGATTTCTATAACAAGCCCCTTCACCTATTAGTATACCCTACCAAACAACGTATTACAACATATTAGCTATACGAAGAACTCATATTAAGGTCCAACGAACGAAGGGTAAATACTCAATAGTATACTCCTAATTGTAGAGAACTGAAAAGAGTAATTTAATTAAAATTAATCATTTATTTTATATAACTTTTTTATTACATCACACTCTATTCAACATATATTTATATATGTAAACTATTTTTATCAATACATTTTCAACTTTAAACTTATTATATTAAATTAATACTCTTCTGGCCACTTAAAAGGTAACCATTTATTTTTTGCGTGGGTTAAGAAATATTATTATTATATGTAAAGTGAGTAGTAATATTAGAGGGAAGACCATATGGTGTATTTTTTTACTAATTAGGAGAAATTGATACATTTGAAGTGGACGCCCAAAATGGTAAAATGAATATTTTATATATGGCCGGAGGGAGTATTTAATTATTAAAAATAGTAACATGATGATTTCGCATATCGGATTAAATACTAGTAACATTTATAATAATATGACTAAAACTTATGTATTTTTTTGGTACACCGTGTCCTAAAATCTTATATTTTTCGGAAGTTTTATTCTTAAGTATTAAATATTATACTTTTATTATATTAACATGTACCTTATATTTTCTTAAAAAAATTAATTTTTTTAATTAAACTTTTATACTATTCATATTTCAATCGATTTTTTTAATTAAAAAATATATATCTATTAATTAAAGTATATACATGTAAACTTACCCAATAGACCAACACTAATAATAAAGGGTACTTGATTTAAATTTGGGAATAACAATTATATTATGGATATCACTGAGGGGTAAACAGGAGTAAGAGTATTGAGATTATAAAATATAAGAGTATAAGTAATGAATCTAAACACATGTACCAAGCATATAAAATTATAATCCAACATTTTCTCATATAAAAACATTAATTAGCCATGACTTTAAGATAAATAACCCACCTCCTCTATTAATTATTTTATTATTATTTGATTAATTAGTAAAGATAATGTGGAATAACATGATCTATATATGGGTAGATTCCGCAAGCGCATAAGTAGGGGGGTGGAAGCATGATTTTATAGCCGTTACAAAGTTTAAAATAAAGTAGTTGATACTATTCCCAAGAGAATTTGTCAGTTTTTTTAATCACTTCTCCATGTGACTTGTTTATCACCTTCTCACCATGCCTACATCCATCTCAATCTTCATCTACTAACCTTTTTCTCTTTTATTATTACCTCACAATTTAGGGAATTAATCGTGAATATACCCTACCACATTATTATAGATTCATTAAATGCTTAATAACGTCCATTTTTAAACATAACTAAACAAATTTTAACATACTTTTTCTTAAGAAATTAAAATGATATACATGTTTAAAATTTAAAGAAATACATCCGTCCCACATATTTTTACCTATTTTTCATTTTGGAGTGTCCCACGTATTTTTACTTATTCCATTAATAGTAAAAATACACTTCACATCTTATCTATTTTTTAGACTTTATTCATAATTCTCAATAACTTTATTTACTTTTTTATACTTTATTTATCATTCCCAATAATTTTATTTACTTTTCTCTCAATATTACCAATTTATCCTTACTTTTTCTTATATTATATATTTAAAAAAAATACTTCTTAATTTACGTGTCAGTACAAACGGGTAAAAATATCCGGGACGGAAGAAGTAATAAAGAATTAAGTGAATTTCCTATTTATTCTTTGCTTATAATATTTTTAAATTTTACTTTAACCTACTTGATAACTTTAATAAACAAAACACTTCCTCGTTTACTAGAACAGTTACAGGAGTGATAAATTGTAACTTGAGCATCATGAGACTTGTTCTAAAATTTGTTGTTCCACCAATAAGTCACTTGAGGCACATCCTGCGATTTATCTCCTACACCAATTCTCAGGGCAGGGGTGGTGGGGGCCCCTAATGGTGGGGTACACCATTTTTTAAAATTTGTTGTTCCAATCATGGGTGCATGAGTCACCCACTTTAACTTTAAAACTTAAAAATTACCCATTTTCATACTTAAATGACCTTAATACTCTTAGAGTACATCCAATGGTTGGGTACAAATCTTAGGTGTCAAAGATTTGTAGGTGTCAAAGATTTGTAGGTATCAAAGATTTGTACCCAATCTCAAGATACAAAACCATTGTGAATTATAGTTACATGTACAAATTTTTATTTTGGGTACAATTATTTGTACCAAAAAAAAAGTGATAGTAAGAGTGAGGGTCCAGTTCCACATCTACTTTAATAATTTTTTATTAATTTTATTTTACTTTTAATATATCATTCAAACATTAAATATCACCATTAAATTTTGATAATCATTCAAATATTTTTGTTTTTATTTTAATACATCCATTTAAACGATAATTTTTATTTTATTCTTTTAAATTATCCATTTATGAATTTTACTGTTGATATAACCCTATACGATGAAAAATTAATAGGAAACTGTAATATAATGGTTCAAGGAAATGAATTTATATTTTATAATTTCAAATGAAATGAAAACACTAGTAAAATATATTTATTAATATTTTTTTAAAAAATAAAAATTATTTTAAAAATTAATAAATAATATGTATAAATTATGTTTGGTGGTGAGACCCTCAAATAGTATTAATTATATCTTGAAAGATTGGGGAGGTATAAGTACAAATTTGCAAATTTTTTAACTTTTGATGTGGCAGTGATGTAGCAATGATGTGCCAAAAATTTGTACCTAAAGTGTGGTACACCACTGGAGATGCCCTTATGTATTTTTTGGGCAATTATACCTTAAGGGGGCAATGATAATTCACAAGGGGGCAACAGAGGCAATTGACCGATGGGCATAATATTTATTTTTGTTCTATTCGATCTTCTAATCGGTCAATCATTTAATTATCGGTCTTCTAATCGGTCTTCTATTCTGTCAATCTTTATTTTTGTTCTATTCGATCTTCTAATCGGTCAATCATTTAATGATCGACTTCTAATCGGTCAATCATTTAATGATTGATAGAATCAATGATTTTTTCTTAAATTAAGTATTTAATTTTAAATAAAAATGGTAGATCAAAGGATATTAATGGCAAGTTATATGAAAGTGGGCAGATTTGCTTTTTAAAAAAAGGAGTGGACATTTTTGCATGTTGATCTTCCATATAGAACATAAATGTCTATTCCCCTAAAATATACTATTCCTTTCATCTCAAAGAAATACCGGTATTTATTTTATATTATCAAAAGATACATCCATCCATTTGAATGGGAAGTACTAATTTCTTGTCATAACATTTGAAAGTACTAATTTTCTTGTTTATAACATTTGAATTATGTATTGAGATACACAATTGGTGTTATTGGGTAGGTTACAAACCAACTTAATTGGTTAAAATCATATATTTCATTAATAAAAAAATTAATAAAAAAATTATACTTCCTCTTCCGTATCATATAATTAAAATCATGTATTTCATTAATAAAAACATTAATAAAAAAATTGTACTTCCTCGTCCGTATCATTTTAATCTTCATATAATTTCAATTTAAGAGTCTCATTTCAATTTTTATATTTTCTCTTTTAGTAGATGAGAGAAGCACAAAATAACTACTTATGAAAGCATACAAATATCAATACAACTATTCATTTTATATTAAAATATTATACTATTTTTCAATCTATTACCCATTGCAATATTGTATACCTTAATCTCCACTTAAAAAAACAAACATAAAAGCTGTAAAGGCAAAGAGGGAATATTACATACGAAACGAGATTATTAACTATTAATCAGTTTATAAGTGAAAATCAATACTTCCTCCGTCCCAAAGATATTGATACACTTTCCTTTTTGGTTTATCCCACAGTAATTGACATATTTTCTTTTTAAGAATATGAGACCCACACAAAAATAATTTATTTATTTACATTGGCCACACACACATTACACTCACCACTAATACAACTACACACTACACATTAAATATTATTTTTCTCACTTCATTTTACATTAAATTATTATACTACTTAACTCCGTGCCAAAAAAACGTGTAAATATCTCCGGGACGGAGAGAGTAATAAATACTACTCCCGAAGTCCCGTGGACACTCTCCATCTCATTTTCACCGTTTACTATTTACACGTAATTAAAAAAAATATTTTTTTACTTTGTTAATTTTATATTTAGGATATATAATAAGTTTTCTTTTTTGGCAAAATTTATTATTACTATTAGTATAAGGGGGTAATGAAATATACCTTAATATTTTAGGATAATAAGTAAAATACAAAATATGCTATATGTAGAAAAACTAAATGATATTCTCTACGTTCTAAAAATACATGCACACATTCTATTTTGATCCGTTTCAAGAATATACTTGCATACCTTAAAAATGGAAATAATATATAATATCAATAACCCTACAATATTACAATATTACACAAACATGTCACTTTTTTACATATAGTCTAATCAAAGTCAATTATATCATACACTTTATTCTATTTAATTAGGCAAAAACTCCTGCGCCCACGGGAATACGGAGGGATACTCCGTGTCCCCATGTGAACACAATCCTCCCCCTCTATATCTTATTTAAACCTATGTATTGCTAGGGATTTAAATTACAAAGGGGCACGAAAATTGCAAAGGCGCACGGAATGTGCTCCGTGTGTCCGGGTGCCCGGGAGCCTCACTCATTTAATTACTCAAGATTCAACATTCTCTTTCTTATATCATTACAATAAAATTTTACTTTTTTAAACTCCGTGCCACTGTAAATATAGACCGAGGAAGTAATCTTTATCTTTATATACTAATAAAACACACTTTAAAAGTCAAAATTAGACCAAATTTTTTCTCACATTTTAACCTACCTAATTTAGCTTGTTAATATTAAATCTTGGCCCTTCATTAGTTATTGTAACATTTTATCCCTTAATAACAACGTCTCATCTATTTATTTTTTTTTATTTTATATCATCATTCATTTTTTGGCCTCCCATAATATATATAGGTCAATTAATTATTTATATAAATAAGTAATTTTTTTTACGTGAATTCATAATATCATTTGGACAATCTTTATCTATATTGTTGTAATATTTTATTTATTTTATATATTTTTTATTTTATTGTCATTTTATATATCTAAATTATTTTTTTAAAGGTAAATTTTTTTATTTTTTATTTTATTGTAATATTTTTTGTTTTATTTTTAACGTGAATACATAACATCATTTACACAATCTTTATCTTTATTGTTGTAATATTTTATTTATTTTTGTATATTATTAATTTCATTGTCCAATACGAGTACCTTATATTTAATTAATAAAAGTATACTGATTTTTAATAAAATATTAATTTAAAATGAGACGGGTACGAATACGGGTAATTAATATTTAAACAGATATGAGTATGAGTATCCCAAAATTTTTAGGAATCTAAAAATTATTATCGGACCGAAAGTAGTATATATATATATATATATATATATATATATATATATATATATATATATATATATATATATATATATATATATATATATATATATATATATATATATATATATATATATATATATTGTTGTAACATTTTAGGGCAATTCTTGGCTGACCATGGGTCATCGGATGACCCTCTCACATGGGAGTATGCAGGTTATTTTATTGGCTTTTTACATATTTAAATTATTTTTTTTAATGGTAAATTTCTTTTTTTTATTTTTTTATTTTATTTTAATATTTTTGTTTTATTTTTAACGTGAATACATAGCATCATTTACATAATCTTTATCTTTATTTTTATAATATTTTATTTATTTTTGTAAATTATTAATTATTTTTATTATTGTTGGCCTCTCATTATATATATATATATATATAAGTCAATTAATTATTTATATATCTACGTAATTTTTTTTGCGTGAATATATAATATCATTTGGACAATCTTTATCTATATTATTGTAATATTTTATTTGTTTTATATATTTTTTATTTTATTGTCATTTTATATCTAAATTATTTTTTTAAATGTAAATTTCTTTTTTTATTTTATTGTAATATTTTTTGTTTTATTTTTAACGTGAATACATTACATCATTTACACAATCTTTATCTTTATTGTTGTAATATTTTATTTATTTTTGTATATTATTAATTTTATTGTCTAATATGGGTACCTTATATTTAATTAATAAAAGTATACTAATTTTTAGTAAAATATTAATTTAAAATGAGACGTGTATGAATACGAGTAATTAATATTTAAATGGATATAAGTATGAGTATCCCAAAATTTTTAGGAATCTAAAAATTATTATCGGACTGGGAGTAGTATATATATATTAATCTATATTGTTGTAATATTTTAGGGCAATTCTTGGATGACCACGGGTCATCGGGTGACCCTCTCACATGGGGGTATGCAGGTTTATTTATTGTCTTTTTATATATCTAAATTATTTTTTAAGGTAAATTTCTTTTTTTTTTAAATTTTATTTTAATATTTTTTGTTTTGTTTTTAACGTGAATACATAACATCATTTACACAATCACTATCTTTATTGTTGTAATATTTTATTTATTTTTTTTAATTATTAATTTTATTGTCTAATACGGGCACCTTATATGAGTTGATATTAGGTGCACCAGAGTGCAAGAATGCACCCATATATGTATAATTTTTTATTCTATTTTGTATACATGTTATTCTATTTTATGTATAACTTTTTATTCAACAGTGTATACATATTTTTTAATAATTGTATATATTTTTACACTAAATTTTTTATTAAAAAACTAATTAAATTGTATACATTTTTGTTCATAATTGTATATATTTTTATACATTTTTTGAATAAAAGTATACTAATTTTTAATAAAATATTAATTTAAAATGAGACATGTATGAATACGGGTAATTAATATTTAAACGGATATGAGTATGAGTATCCCAAATTTTTTAGGAATGTAAAAATTATTATCGAACCAGAGGTAGTATATATATTTTTTAATCAAAAAAATTTCAAATTATATAAATAAATTACAGACCATTTAAATAATTTAATCAATTTTCAAACCTCTGATCTCAAAAAATTAGAATGTGATAATCCTTCTGCCTACTTTTAAGGTGATTATTTTTTTCACGTGAATTAATGAGTATTATTTTTTTTTATGTCTAGTGGATAATTATATATGTAGTGAGTAGTGTGTCATATGTGGGACCATTTTACTAAAACAAGAAAATTGATACATTTGGAGTGACCATCCAAAATGATAAATTAAAGACCTTTGGGGTGGATGGAGGGGTATTGTAAAAAAATATATTAAACATCAACTATGTCCGTGTAATGCATGAGTTATGATAGCTAGTTTTTAAGTTAAAAGTATAGCGAAGATAGTAGTATGTTTTTTATATAAAAATGTAAAATTAAAACTTATCCGAATTAAAACAAAAAGGGTAACATTGAAGGTAAAACGAGAGAATAGTTAAAAGAGAGCGGTTATTCGCACCCAATCTTACTAAATGTACCTCATTTACTAAACACACCCCATTAAAATTAAGAAATATATACATAAATTACTAAATATACTCTATTTTTTTACCATTTTATCCTTTTCATTAAAAAAAAATTATTTAACCTTTTATTAATTAAATAAAACACTGTATTATAATTCATTCCCTCTCCATCTCGCGATCATAAAACAACAACGATGAATGATGGAGAATTGAAACATGGGTAAATCGAACAAACAGAAACGACAATGATGAAAAAATTTTATAGATTTTTTCTTCTTTCCTCTTTTCAACCCCATTAATGGAGGAAACTCTAACGGTACAAATTTTTGTAGGAAATAAATCCTTAAAACCTTTAACCCTATTATGATAAGTTGAGATCAAACGGTAATGCGGAAGCATACTTTAATCCAGAGTTAGGCAAGTTAGGCAGAACACGATCGATAGGTATAATCCTTATTCCTTATGGGGACCGTAGTAATCCCTCCTGATGGGAATAAGGGAAGATCATGTGCGACTTAGTATATTGGGGACCATAACCTGGGAGTCTTTATATACTATACAATTAGGCCACCCATAATCACCCAGTCATGTAGTATTGGGTATCTACCCAATTGGCTCATATTAATATTATTATAGCACATGGACTTTTAACCTTAATTGAATCACTTAATTAAGTCCATAAAATAATTGAATAGCTAATATAATTGCATAATAATATATTGCCTACAATTAGACTATATTGGAAATTAAAATTTTCCAACAACTTTCTCTACCAAAAAAGTTGAAATTTTGAAAGCTATAACTCTGATTACACCAAATTCTTGAATTCTTTCTGACCCAATTTGTTTCACCTACTCTGGCGTTAAATCACCGACGACGCTTTAGGCCACCGGTTTCACCCTTTCGACGGCGCCGTCGTATGAGTATTCATCTGGACAAAAAAAGGCTCGTGGTAAACAACAGCATATTGATAAATCAATTAACAACAGAAATTTAGAATTAAAACTATGACGAAGTTTGGGTAGGGATGTAACCAAATCAAACCGTTCGCGAATTATTCGAGTCTCGGTTTGATTAAATATTCGTTCGAACTCGTTCGTTAACCTTAACGAGCCAAACCAAACTTGAATTTTGGGTTCGAATAGTTTATCAAACCAAACTCAAGCCTAAGAGTGTTCGGCTCGAAAGCTTGCGAACATAGCTCGCTAATGGCTCGCAAACGTTCGTAAATTTTATAGTTATTCTTTATAATTATATATTATTATTTATTTATTAATATTCAATAATTAAATATTTTATATTAAATCACACAAATATGATAATAACTTAAGTGATTATTTAAATATTTAAATACTTTTTACCGTTTATAATTATATTTTGTTAGTTTATTTATTTAATATTATGAATAACATTAAATGTTTAAAAACGAAACATTCTTTTAATATCCAGGCACAAAATTATTTAAATGTTCATGAAAATATATTCATAAATAAGTTACTTTATGTGTTCGTGAACATGTTCGCGAGTCTTAACAAATAGTTTGAATTCGAGCTCGAGTTCGATATTTTTTTTTTGACGAGATCGAGCTCGGGCTCGAGTTCGATAATTTCTTAGCAAACGATCCTCAAACATTGTAGTGTTCGACTCGGCTCGGTTCGATTACATCTCTAAGTTTGGGTAGTGGAGAAAAGATAAGGCAGATAATGAATCTGAATTGGTTACAGGCTTGCAGCACCCGATGAACATGTAAGATGAGGCAAATAATTAATTTATTAGTTAATTTTAATGATTTAATTTTATGGGGATATTTATATCAATCGAATTTATATTTTATTATGAAAGAGTATTTTAATTTTTAATACAAATGGGGTATGTTTAGTGGGTTCGGGAGTGCGAATAGCCGTTAAAAATCATGTAAGATAAATTGATGTGGCAATTGTTTATGGATAATAATGAGGCAGTTGTGCAATTTCGAATATGACATGGTTTCCACCTGACTTCCTTATCTCAGTCAATGTTCGGTGATTCCAACATTTTAATATAAATTTTTATTTTGTTGAAAAAAAAAAGATACACTTGATTTTACAACTTTTATTTTTATTTTTTCATATAAAAATGGTTCACATGAAGAGAAGCAGTAGTGTACAATTGGATGTAGGATGCACTCTTGTGAGAAGAATTACTCTTTAAAATGAGGGCTAATTCTTAGAATTCATAGGTTACCATATTTGATGAGTAATTACAAAAGTATAAAATAATTTTATCGTGTGATACTCCTGACATCTTAAAAAAAGTAATAACCAATTAAGAAAACGATGACGGTATCATTATGTGACGGTCTTATTAGTGTTGCTTTATTTTAATTTTTTTAAATAGAACATATTAACAACAAAATAATGCATTTAGTTGCTAAAAGTAAAATAAAAATTATTAAAATTAAAGGTATTTTGTCAATATTTTTTTATGAGAGGGACTGTGATACAACCTTGGTCCCCACCCTTCTTAATTAATTTATGTTCCCTCATTAATATTTTTTTTTTTTTTTTTAAATTTATTTTATTTAAATGACTATTATACCCTAAATACTAAGAATAAATTATACCCAAAACCACAATGGTAAAATTACAATTATACCCTAAACCTTAAACCCTAGGGATAAATTATACCCTAAACCACAAGGGTAAAATTACAATTATACCCTAAACCCTAGGGGATAAATTATACCCTAAACCACAAGGGTAAAATTATAATTATACCCTAAACCCTAGGGAATAAATTATACCCTAAACCACAAGGGTAAAATTACAATTATACCCTAAACCCTAAACCCTAGGGGATAAATTATATCCTAAACCGCAAGGGTAAAATTACAATTATACTCTAAACCCTAAACCTTAGGGATAAATTATACCCTAAACTATAAGGGTAAAATTGCAATTATATTCCTAAAATTAAATAATAAAAAAAACAGTAATAGCAATAGTTTAAAAAAAAGGAGGAAAACACACACTGAAGGTAAAGGAAGGAGGTTGTACCGGGGGTTGTACCAAAATGGAAGTTGTATACAAATCATTGTCTAAATATATCCTTAATATATCTTAATATTCAATAAAATTTGAACTGTGATAAATTGATAATGATATTGATATTTCTCGATACTTTTTTTATATCCAAAAAAAAACTTTCTACTTATATTGATATCGGTACTCTCCAAATACGGATATATTCATTGAAATACCAAAGATATTTCGAAAAATTTTAAATCTTGATAGAGACCTCGGATTTTATTCAAATGGTATTTTTACCGGAGTGTTCTCGTTAGTCATATTCGATTTTATTCAAATTGTATTTTTACCGGAGCGTTCTCATAAGTCATTGTGTCTACCGGAGCGTTCTCGTAAGTCATCGTGTCGCTGTCGTCGGCTACGGAGTAACCAATTGGTACAAAGTATTGGATCCTCAAGAACTAGTGGGGAAAAAATTGGGAAGAGGGTGGGTATATGAAAATGGATTAATTACTCCATCCGTCCACTATTAATCTATCAATTTTACTATTTTGGGTCGTCCGCTCTCAATCTATTTATTTTCTTTTTTAGACATATGGGACACACACTCTCACTAATACAATTAAAATATGGGACCCACACCCTCCACTAATACAACTACCCACTACACATAAAATAATAATATTCCTTAATCCACGTGCAAAAAGCAAATGGATGCATTAACAATGGCCAGAGGGAGTATTATATAATATTTTCTCCATCCCAAGAATACTTACACACTTTCTATTTCGATCCGTTTCAAAAATACTTGCACATACTAAAAATAAAAATAATACACGATATCAATAATATCACAATACTACAATATTATAAAAATGATACATTCTTTCTACACACAATCTAATTAAAATCAACAATATCATACAATTTATTCTATTCAATTATCCAAAATACTCATTCTCTTGCTTACATCATTACAACAAAAAATATTTTTATTAAACTCTGTGTCACCAAATACGTGCATGTATTCTTGAAATGGAGGGAGTACACAATATTAAGTATTATTACTATAAGATACATACAATCAAATATATTAATACTAGATACATAATATTAGAGTGATATACCTAATGTGCCTATATTTTTAATGAAAAGTGATATTATTGACATATTTAATAAAATAAAACAGGTAATAACCAATTAAGAAAATGATGACGGTCTCATACATGACGGCATCACTATGAGACGATCAAGTGTTGCTTTATTTATTATTATTTTTTAAAAAAGAATAAATTAATGACAAAATAATGTATTTAGTTGCTAAAAGTAAAGTAAGAATCATTAAAATTATGGATATTTTGTCAATATTTTTTTTATATATTTTGATATTCGAAAAAAATTTGAACTGTTATTAACCGATATTGATATTGATATTGATATTTTCTGATACTTTTTCAGTATCCGAGAAAAAATAACTTTCTATTTAATATTGATATCGGTACTCTTCAAAAACGGATATATTCGTTGAAATATCAAAGATATTTTGGAAAATTTTAAATCTTGATAGAGACTTCTGATTTTATTCAAATGGTATTTACCGGAGCATTCTCAGATAAGTCATTGTTTTATCGCTGTCGTCGGCTACGAAGTAATTATGTTTGGGACAAAGTATTAGATCTTCAAGAACTAGCGGGGAAAAGATTAAGGAGAGGGTGGGTATATGAAAATGGATTAATTATTATCTAATACATAATATTAAGTATTATTACTATAAGATACATACAATCAAATATATTACTACTAGATACAAAAGATTAGAGTGATATACTTATATACACTATTTCAATTGAATATTTTTTTAAAAAAAATTATCAATATAACTAATTGCCTATTTATATGCTCATGACACATCATTTTTCACTCCATCTCTCTCAAACATCGACACCTGCTTAAAAAGAACTTTGCTCTGCTGCATCCTATATCATTCCCACTATCTCTTGCCCTCCTCTGCCACCTTCAACTAGTGGTAACATAAACACCCAAAGAAATCGCCACCTTCAACTAGTGGTAACATAAACACCCAAAGAAATGGGTACTCTACCCATCCTCTCCTTATCTACACCTAACTCAGCCTAAATATTAGGCCTTCGCATTTCACCTTCTAATTTTTTCTTTTTTTTAATTCTTTTTTCATGCATTATTAGGATTGTTGATAATAACCATACAACCAAAATATATTCACCTTTTCTTAAATATGTGGGCCAACATAGGATTGATTTATTCGATTTTGTATTCTTGCAAGGGAGTACTCCAATTTTGCAAATGTTGTGTATGTTCTTCAAGATATAATTGCGTATATTATTGAAAGTGTATCTATTTGTTGGATAGCAGCAATGTCGTATGGCAATTCTTCAATTGACTTGGCAAAAGAGGTCATTTTTATTAACGTTGTGGTCCACCGACAAGAACCCAATGTTTACCCCTTTCATGTTGGTGATGTTAACGTTCCTAGAGGTTCAAATGTGCCTCAGATCTAGCCCTCCTCGAAGAGAACATAGACAAGAGAGAGTTTGTGAACGTACCATATTAGTTCTTTTATAAGTAGTCTTGGTAGCCGTAGGCACGGTCCATATCAGCGATGGGATTTGTGGAAATGTAGAAACTAGCATAATAAGAATATTGTGCAGGAACATAATAGATTATGTAAAAAATTTAAAATGTTGTGCAGTAATATAATAGATTGTGCACACTTTTTTAATATGTTATGCAATATTAATATTATAGATTGTGCAATATTTTAATTTGTTGTGTGGCAGACCAATTTACACACAAAAACGTAAACTGATTCCAATCAAATAAATATCTAGATATAATTTATTTCCAACAAATATATACACTTTCAATAATAGTAATGTTGTGCAGCATTATACACAAATTGTAAAAATATGAAGCTAGTTGTTCAACCTTATTCACAAATTGTGTAGACAGAAACTTATTAAAAAATTCATCCGATTCTAGATTAAGAAGGCAAATTACATCTAACTGATTTGAAAAATTAAATACTATTCTAATCACAAATTAACTATAAATACGGGATGATGATACAATTTGTTGCAAATTTCATGGTAGACATTGTAGAGACTAAATTGGGAGGGTAAATTTTGATTTGTGCAATATAATTTTGTATCTTTTAGTATTAATTAAGCTTACATATCTAATAGTAATAATAATAGTAATAATAAGATATGAGAGTGAGATGCACAAAATGAAAAAAATATACTCTTGGTATGGAATGGAATATTGAAGAGTAGTCTGCTTCCATGTTAATTTTTGTATCATATCAAGGAAAATTCTCTCTTCGAATATATGCTCCACTCAAACTTTATTGGAAATAATTTAGTTCTAATTGAATTTGAGACTTGTTTAAATATATTATGAAATATTTTAATTGTCAATTTAAAATATTTATTTGTATATAATAAATATTAATATTTAATTAATAGTAGTATAGCTTTTATTATTATTTTAAATGGTTTGAGATAAATACAACTATTAAAAATTTAAATAAATGCGAATATAAGTATATTCCAAAATAAGCAAACGTTCTACTTATCATCGATACATTTGGATCATTTGTACTTTGCCCATAAGTTGATGAGAAGGATAATAGTATTGAAATTTCTCTGACGTTGATAAGATAAAACACAATTTTGATTGGGACTAAGGTGAGAAAGGTCCACCAAATTGAATTGATGGAAATTTATTCCTTCACCTTTAATGTGTATTTCATCCAAAATAACACATCAACTTAAAATGAGATAAAAATAAAATTCTTTAAAAAAAGAAATATCCTAGGATATTTATACCCATTCACCCAAAATTTTTCACTCCAAAAAAGGTGGCCTTTAGCCGGCAAATGATTTCCTTTACTGTTTTTATTGGCATTCGATCGTTTGATTAACGTGAACAGTTAAGGTTCCATACATTTCTAAATCAGCAAAAGTAAGAACATAGAAACGTATTACCTTTCACCAGGGTATGTTGATGAAGAACAGCTGCAGAAAACAACCTCTTGATTTTCTGCTGTATTCCCAAGTCTAATAAACAACCTCTTGATCTTCTGCTGTATTCCCAAGTCCAATCTTAACGTCGTGTGGGCGACGATCTTCAAGATTCTCTCAATCTGTTGTTCTCCTATCCAAGTCGCGATTAAGAGTGTCTAATTAGGGGTTTTCGGACAGATGAGATAACTTATATATAGGCTACAGCATGGACCAGGAGGAGAAATTAGAGTCGGGCCTCCATTGGACTTAAGTATCCAAATTTAGCCCAAAACTTATACTTAAGTCCAATAATAATAATATAGTCCACTAAAATATTATTACTACATTGCCGCTCTAATCCTAAATTACGTTATGGGCTCCTTCTTATTATGAACACGTCAGTCTCCCCATGTTTAAGATATACAATGCCCATTAATTAATTAAGTTACTGACAACTCCATTAATTAATATCTCATCCGAGAGTAGTACCACTCAACCTTATTATCATGCCGGAATTAATTCACTTGCAAGATTTACATGATAATCATTATGAGCTCCTCAAGGGGACATCATCAACCTATTTAATAGGACACGGATTCCTTCTACAATCAACAGCACACCATAGAGACAACACTATTTCTCAACTCACCGAGTTTGTTGATTTAATACTTAAATCTCACTCATTGATGAATCAAAGTGATATATACTGGCTTACGTATCGAGGTTATTGTATAGGGATTATGAACATGAACATCCATAATAACAGAGATCAAGTTCTTCCATATAGTCAGTATAAGTCGAACGATCTCAAGAGGTCCTACTCAATACAAACAAAGCATACTAAGTGATTTTATAGTCAAGACAAACTAATACCAAATCACACTACAACCATCCCTATAGATTGTCCCATCTATCTCGATTGTGAGCATCTGTTTATACTTTATAAGAAAACTGATAATATGATCTTCCACGTGTTGTCGCACAACATATTATCTACATTATAAAGTAAATGGACTTTTACACAGACATATAAATAAATTATAATATGTAAAACGTTTGATCATATGATTCTCATTTTAAATAAATTGTTAAAATATTGTTCATACAAAAGCTAGACTTTTAGTATACAAAGTTGTTGGGCAATTGGATCTTGTGGCTCAAACGTGATCGATAGTAAACAGGCAAACAATAAACAGCGGAAGCAATTAAATCTTGTTTACCGTACTTCTGGGTTGATGTAGAGGATGAACCGTTGCAGAGAACCACCTCTCAATCTTCTGCAGTATGTCCCAAGTTGAATCCTGCTGTTGTGTGGGCAACAATCCGCAGGATTCTCTCAATCTATTCCTGTTCTTTCTAACTGTCAAATGAGGCACTGACTTAGGGTTAACAGGAACTGAGATAACTTATTTATAAGGGCTACTGCAGGGACCAAAAGGAGAAATTGGGCTGGGCCTCAATTGAATTTAATTAACCAAGCTTAGCCCAAAGCTTTTAATTAAATCCAATAATAATAATATAGTCCACTAAAATAATATTATTGCACTACCCATCCAATCCCAAATTATGTTCTGGGCTCCTTCTTATTATAAGCCCGATAGTCTCCCCATGTTTAAGATATTCAATGTCCATTAATTAATTAAGTTACTGACAACTCTAATTAATTAATATCTCGTCCGAGAGTAGTACCACTCAACCTTTTTATCATGCCGGAAATTAATCCACTTGCAAGATTTACATGATAAACCTTATGAGCTCCTCAAGGGGACATCATCAACCTATGACGGACATGGATTCCTTCTACAATCAACAGCACACCATAGATACATCACTACTTCCCAACTCACCGAGTTTGTTGATTTAATACTTATAAATCTCACCCATTGATGAATCAAAGAAATACATACTGCCCTACGTATCGAGGTTATTGTATAGGGATTAAGAGCACGAACTTCCATAATAACAGAGATCAAGTTCTTCTATAAGTCAGTATAAGTCGAACGATCTCAGGCGGTCCTACTCAATACACACAAGTGCACTAATGTGATTCTATAGCCAAGACAAGCTAATACCAAACCACACTACAACCATACCGATAGAGAGTCCCCGTCTATCTCAGTTGTGAGCATTTGTTTATACTTTATAAGGAAACCGATAATATGATCTTCCGCGTGTTGTCGCACAACATATTATCTACAGTATAAAGTAAATGGACTATTGCATCATGCATATAAAATAAATTATAAGATGCAATCATTTGATCAATGATTCTCATTTCGAATATTGTTATAACATTGTTCATACTAAAGCTAGACTTTTAGTATACAATCCAACAATCTCCCACTTATACTAAAAGACTATGCTGTCATGTCTTCTGCCATATATCTGATTCCTACTCCTACTTACACGACCATTAAAAGCTCTCGCCTTAAGGTCCTTGTAAATGGATTACTAGGTCATCATCCGATGCAATCTAGGCGACAACAACCTTCCCCTCATCATACGATTTCTCGTAACAGGTGGTACTCGCGCTCCATGTGTTTAATTGCCTTATGGACTTGTGATTTCTTCAAGTTTGCAACTGCACCAATATCATCAATGTAAATTGTGATTACCTTGGGCAAACTTAGAAACACTTCAAAATCCATCATGAAGTCTCTAGAGTCATATAGATACTTTGGCTGCCTCATAGGCTCCAATTCATCATCTTTCCATGATGGAGTCCGGAGTCTGAAATATATTTCTATATAACACTCCTCCACATTATGACTCTACTTCCTAAGATTAAACACATAACCTTTAAGGAGAATTTACTGCCGTCCAATCTGACTAAAAATCCGAATCTACGTAATCCACAAGAAGCAGTGAATCTGTCCAGTAAGTGTATATATGATAACCAGTCCTTCTCAGGCACTTCATATATATCTTACCACAGTTCATCATTCTTGTTCCGGGTTACGTTGATACCCACTGTTCATGCATTCAGCAAAAAAAATATCCAATCTCGTTCGTAGCATTCTTTAGATTGAGCTTCCTTATTTGCCGAAGCATAAGGAACCGCTTTCATCTCCTTTATCTTCATTTATGTCTCAAGACACATCCAATAAGATAAATTCACATGCTAAACGAGTATGGATTGTATCATTTATGAAACTTGAGATAAGCATAACATCCTTTCATATGATCCGTATTACCGTGATCAAAAGGATATATTTTACTTTTCTTAAGTCCTTCATATCTACCGCTTTAATAACCATACCCATACGCCCGATAATACTCTTTCATTGTCTCCAATGAGCAAGATACTATCTACATATAGTCCAAGAAATACCACCACGTTTCCGTCACTCTTTACAATACACAAGACTCATCCGCTCATTGATTTAAATCCATGCCACTGGATTATCTAATCAAAACAGATGCTTCACAATCTTAAAGCTTGCTTTAGTCCATCGCTGGACACTTTTAAGCTTACTATCAAAATGCTATTAGTACTTTGCAATGAATTACTCTGGTTGCTTCACATAGATGTTTTCCTCAAGACTTCCAATCAGGAAAGCTGTCTTGACATCTATTTGCTGTCCGTCATAATTTAATATGAGCAGCAATAAATAAAAGAATCCGGATCAACATAAGCATAGCTACCAGCGAACATGTTTCCTCATAATCGAACCATTTCTTTCTGAGTACATCTTTTCGCAACAAGCTTTGCTTCCAAGATTTTCACCTTTCTGTATGATCCTCTTTTATTTCCTTTGACCCTTGCAATGGCTTTTACACCGTTTAGTGGTCATACAAGTTCCCAGACTTAATATAGAATCCGTAGATTCTATTTCAACATGCATTGCAACTTACTAAGATTCCGCATTTTCATCTTGTAGTGCTACGTCGTATCCGTGGGACAATACCATGTTCACTAGGGATCAAGTCTCACGACTCTCCCAAAACATATATTTATGGGTTGTCATACAACCCTCCCACTACGACAAGGCACTACATGTAATTGTGTATCAGACGTGACACGCGTTGCAGTTTACCTTGTGGTATATCCTCTTGTACACTTGGTACTTATACTTAGTGTTTTCCTCTCACTTCCTTTAGAACAACTTATACATGGGTTTGTGATTTATTACATAGTCCTTTTCCAAAAATCTAGTTATTGAGTTAACAATTATCCTTCGATCTTTTGGACTAAATAAATCACCCTTCATTTTTCTAGGATATCCCATATACAGACAAACGTTTCACGAATTACTGTATCTAGGGCATATCCATAAAATGAATTTAATTATTTCAAATAATTCATCATCTATCTAATCATAACCATAAGAGCCTAATACCTTCTACCCACCACACCATTCAGCTGGGGAATACCCGGTGTAGTCAACTTGAGATTTAATCTCAACTTCTGATCAATAGCTCCTAACTATCCCAAGAGGTATTCGCCATCATGATTGAATCGTAATGACTTAATATATTTTTCATGACGCTTCACTGTACCAGCCTTACAATTCTTGAATTAATCAAAGAACTTAGACATGCAGTGCATCATATAAATATATTGGTTTCCAGAATAATTTTCGAATATTCATAACCACCTCTCGCCTGGATAATATTAGGTTCGCTTGAATCAGAATGAACTAATTCCAACATATATATCTTTGGCTCTACACCCCACAGCCTTGAAAAGGCAGTTAATCAATTTTACTTCCAAGCACGACTCGCAAGTCCGATAGTTTCCACTTCAGATAAACCTTACGGTCTATCGGCTATCAACTTTTGAATCCTACTCAAGTAAAATAAATTAGTCATAGACGCCAAATGTATGTTTAGTTCATTTTCGAAGGTTACTTTCTCTTACTAATATTAGAAGATGCATTATTTAATTACTATTTATTGCATCTATGGGATGTACATGATTCAAGAGTATACATATTATCCACCAACGTACTTTAACGGATTATAGCCTCATTCCTCATTACTATGACCATGTCATTTAAATGAAATGAAGTATCCATCCGTTAATGCATAGAAACTGAAATCAAATTCTTTCTATGAAACGTACGTAAAGACAATTTCTCATAATCAATCGTTTTATTCTTATCATGAGATAAATAAACAACTCCCACTGCAATAGTCACTTGATGAGTGATATTTTCACCTAGATTTTAGTGTCTTTTTATATGTGTTTTCGTATATTTTTATCCGTATTTTATGTGTTATTTGGTTGTGTTTTGTGTTTTCATGGAAATGTGTGTGAATGAGCTTAAACCTACTATTTTCACTTTTTATTTGATGCTAAATAGGATAAGGAAGATGTAGGAAAAAGCGGAACTCAATTTGGAGTTGAAACGAGGGAGAACGAGCCAAAACAGTGAAGGAATCAGGGCAGCAACAACACGACTGGCCGTGTCGGTGGCACGAGCCGTGTCGCAATACACGACTCGTGTAGCTAACACGGGCCTGTCCAGAATGGTCGTGCGTCAACATCTATTCATCCAACACGACCACCACTTGGCCGTGTTGCGGAGCTCGACTCGTGTTGCAGCACACGACCCGTGTAGCCAACACGGGCCTGTAAGCGATGGCCGTGCGGGAGCATCAGTTCACGCAACACGGGCACCTTATGGCCGTGTTGCGCCACACGACTCGTGTCGTGTCAGGGATCAGAAAAATTCAGAATCCTTCTAGAAGCTTGTCAAGGAGTATAAATACCCCTCCATTCAGATTTTATGAAAAAAAATCCGATTTCCACCCCTTCCACACACACCTCACACACCATTTCTTCCATTTTCCACCATCATCTTCATCCATTCTTCATCCACCCATCTACACTTGATCCCCTCCATCAAATTCACCATCCAAGTGATCAAGGAAGCAAGGGAGAGTGAGATCACAAGAAGAAGAAGGAGATCTCCATTGAAGCACTTCAAAGGGGGAATCTAATTCTAATTTTTGTGCATTTCTTTATAGATTGATCATGTTTTGTAAGGATCTTAATGTCTATGTTAATTTTCTTATGGATATGAGAGGCTAATCTCCTTTGTGAGATTAGCTCCATGATTGGTGTTGGATAATTTAGTTTTTTTATGCAAATTGATTTTAATCTTGAATGGGCTTTGTGTTATTTCTATCATTGATTGTTGATTGCTTGATGTATATGATGATTTGTGTGATTAATTGTCATGGGCATGTGATTAGATTGAGAAATCAATTATGTGTTTAGGATAGTTCATTGAATCATTTCATCATACACTTCATGTGCATTAATTTAGAATGAGATAGAGATATCCTTCTAGATTTAGAACCCTTTGATAGAACATTTGATTAGCTTAATCGAGAGGTTGGTTGATTAAATGAGGAGACCCAAACAATTAGTGAATTCATAGTACCTTAAAAGGGAATATTGCTTATGATTTAGTACCTAATTAGGGAACTCATAGAGTAATTAGTACCTAGTGGGAGGTGTTTGCTATTGTCTCGATCCTATGTGCGTTTGGGAGCCTTGTTGAGGGCCTACATCCTATCCATCTCGAGAGAGAGTTTAGGTGGAATTAGTGATCGCTTCTATACCTTGTCCATGAGAGATTAGAATTAATTGCATGATTACTTAATTATCTATGCCATGATTGTTGTTAATCTCATCCTTGCATCATTTGGAACCATCTTATCTTTGCATTCATTTTATCTTTATTTCTTGCTTTAGCATAATTGCATTCATTTGTTCCTATCCTCTCTTCCGTCGTCCTTATAAAATCACGATAAACTTGAGATCGCTTAAACTCTAGTACCTTCCTCCCTGTGGTTCGATAATTTCTTTAATTGGTCATGCCCACTATATTATGGCTAATCATCACTACCTTTGTAGTTTTACCCATGTTATTAACAATCTTATCCTTACTCAGTGATAAACATTTAGTGATTCCAATATCTACATACTTCGTATCAGTAGATGCCATCACTAATCATGTTTAGGCCATTAGTAAATAAGATATTAAACTTGTTCACTTTATGATGAAAATGGCTTTCCTTTGCCACATGTTTTGTTAGAAGTTTCCCACCATTTACATCCTCTTGTAATTGAGGTGGAACTTTCTCAAAACATCTAGGCAATTATGGAAAATAAAATTGACTTAGGTTTCCCTTTCAACTTCTATTCCATATATTTTTCCAATTCATTCATCAAATTCTATCATGATCTTGCGCCTTTTAAATTACTCAAGTATCCAAAGAGTTACATGAGACCATCATATTTCTATGAACCTCTCATCTCTTCACTAGAGACATTAACAGGCATCATGAGCCGTCCTATGAGAGAACACACTTGTATTTTCTTAAGCAGTAAATTTCAAAACCAAGATTCTTTTCTAATCAACTAATTTGGACAAGTAAATATAATGTCTTTTAGTTAACAATTAGTGAGACTAAAACTATTCAAAATACAGAGAATCACGATTAAATTTACTGATCAAAACTTCGAATTTTATCCTTTTATATTGTTTCCCTCAAAACAATATAAAATAAAATTCACCGACATCTCAAGCACAGTGAGTCTGCAAGCCACGTTAGTGTGGACGTTTACAAACCCGAACATTTACAAGAGAAGGTTTTACCCATTAATTTCATTTGTCAACCTAACTTTATGACAAAATAATTAATAGTCGGTTACTCTTTAGCCATGCAAATAATAGCAGTGACTCCGTTGGGGAGGATACTAATTATTTACACCTAAGTGTACACCATTATTTGATCCCAAGTCCACTGCGCGAGCTTATGTGCCTTACAGTTGGAGAAGTACACACGCGCTCGGGTAGCTTCCTACAATCATCAATTATAAGTTTGTACCAGTGTACCACACACAAACTCATCCGTTAGGGAGAAAGGCCTATGCCAACACGCAAGTTTATGTGCCACATTACAAACAATAATTATTTATGAAGTCTGTACCAGTGATCCGTGAATAAACTCATCCGTTAGGGAGGAAGGCCTATGCCAACACGCAAGTTTACTCACATCACTTACAAACCAATAATGGAGGCCGCGGGAATTTATTACCAATCCCCTCTCCCACTTAGTTATTTAATACCGAGGGTTTTAACATGCATATAATATTCCAGAATAAAATATACAACTAAGACATGCTTCTATTAACAGCAATTTAAATAAATAAATCACATAGAACATGTCTTTCATATATAACAATTAATTGTCAAGTTAAAGCAATTAAATCAGTTATATATTATAATTAATTGCATAATGTGTTGGATCAATTAAATAGGTCCAGCTGACCCAAACTTCATTAGCATAAAATGAGCAGCCCATTATTAAAATAATTAAGCCCATTTATTTTGCCAATTTTTGCATAAAGGTCTAGCCCAATATTTAACCTTGGCCCAACATCAAAATACCCACAATTAATTAAAATTAATTAGTCCAGCAGCCCATTGTCATTTAATTAAAATTTGGGCCCAAAAGCCCAAAACCAAATTAAAATTGAGCAGCATCTAATATAATTACTGAATTGGGCATTTTAATCATCAGCCCAAATACTCCTTAATTAAAATAGGGCCCTGCAGCCCAATATCCTTTTAATTAAAATATTTGGGCCCAAATAATTAAACTAGGCCCAACATCAAAACAAAAGCAGCCCAACAACATAGGCCCAATACCCATGCTGCCCTAATGCTCCTGCCAGCCGCCAACACGCCCGGAAGACACCGGCGCCGCTGCTTCCAGCGAGAGTGCCGTCAGCCGCCGGAGCCGCGCCAACAGCCCAACTACCGTGTGCCGCCAGCCGTCGACCGACATCGCTGCCGCCGGAGACTGCCACTAGCCCACCGCTGTAAGCCGATCCAGCGCGGCCGCCATCAACCGCCAGCGCCGCCCACTGCTTGAGACGTCACGCCGCGACCACCGACGGCCATGCCTTGTCCGCCAGTCCCGGTAGCAGATCGACCGAAAGCGTTGCTGAGTCACCTCCGACATCGCTGCAAGTCACCAGCTGCCGTCGTCGCGTCGTCGACCCTTATGCCGTGACCAGTTCATCAGTGCCGCCGTCGCGCAGAGCCATCGGCGCTATCGCCGACTGGCGTCGCAGCCTCCAGCCGCCGCGCCGCGCCACGTCCGGCAGTCCACTGGCCCGAAAGTAATCGCAGGTCTGCATAGCCTACCGCCGCCTCGATTTCGCCGCTCAGCCATCACTCGCCGCCAGATCCGCATCGATCTTCTCCAAAGCGATTGGGACCAGTCCAGTCGCACCTCGCCGTGAAGTCGACGCCGCCGTGCCAGCAACGATCCAGTCGAGGCGTCAAAAACTCAATCACGTGGAAACACGACGCCGGTCAGACCCGCGTCTCCTCTGCCCCGACCAGGCGCTGCTGTCACCGTCTGTCTTCGCGTCGCCGTCGAAAACGCGCCGCCAGAAAGACAGCCACCTCACGTCGCCGTCAGTCGAACGTCCACGCGCCGCCGGTCAGCCGTCGACGTCCACGCGCCGCCGTCACCGCCGTCGACGTCAGCCACCAGTGTGTATGTGTACAGTGTACAGTGTATACAATTAATGAAAAAAATAACTGTATACTCACTCACAAAGAAACATGTGATATACCAGATTGTACTCAAACATGTGATAAATTCAGATTAAATCATATAATCAATTAATCATAAAAATCTTAACAAATCACGTTTCACCAAGAAACCAAAGCTCTGATACCAATTGTTGGGCAATTGGATCTTGTGGCTCAAACGTGATCGATAGTAAACAGGCAAACAATAAACAGCGGAAGCAATTAAATCTTGTTTACCGTACTTCTGGGTTGATGTAGAGGATGAACCGTTGCAGAGAACCACCTCTCAATCTTCTGCAGTATGTCCCAAGTTGAATCCTGCTGTTGTGTGGGCAACAATCCGCAGGATTCTCTCAATCTGCTCCTGTTCTTTCTAACTGTCAAATGAGGCACTGACTTAGGGTTAACAGGAACTGAGATAACTTATTTATAAGGGCTACTGCAGGGACCAGGAGGAGAAATTGGGCTGGGCCTCAATTGAATTTAATTAACCAAGCTTAGCCCAAAGCTTTTAATTAAATCCAATAATAATAATATAGTCCACTAAAATAATATTATTGCACTACCCATCCAATCCCAAATTATGTTCTGGGCTCCTTCTTATTATAAGCCCGATAGTCTCCCCATGTTTAAGATATTCAATGTCCATTAATTAATTAAGTTACTGACAACTCTAATTAATTAATATCTCGTCCGAGAGTAGTACCACTCAACCTTTTTATCATGCCGGAAATTAATCCACTTGCAAGATTTACATGATAAACCTTATGAGCTCCTCAAGGGGACATCATCAACCTATGACGGACATGGATTCCTTCTACAATCAACAGCACACCATAGATACAGCACTACTTCCCAACTCACCGAGTTTGTTGATTTAATACTTATAAATCTCACCCATTGATGAATCAAAGAAATACATACTGCCCTACGTGTCGAGGTTATTGTATCTGGATTAAGAGCACGAACTTCCATAATAACAGAGATCAAGTTCTTCTATAAGTCAGTATAAGTCGAACGATCTCAGGCGGTCCTACTCAATACACACAAGTGCACTAATGTGATTCTATAGCCAAGACAAGCTAATACCAAACCACACTACAACCATACCGATAGAGAGTCCCCGTCTATCTCAGTTGTGAGCATCTGTTTATACTTTATAAGGAAACCGATAATATGATCTTCCGCGTGTTGTCGCACAATATATTATCTACAGTATAAAGTAAATGGACTATTGCATCATGCATATAAAATAAATTATAAGATGCAATCATTTGATCAATGATTCTCATTTCGAATATTGTTATAACATTGTTCATACTAAAGCTAGACTTTTAGTATACAATCCAACAAAAGTAACAGTTTTGACGTGAGATATTTCGTTTGGTGCATGATTAACAAAAATAATAATAATAATAATAATAATCATCGAATTTATGTTACTCTTTAATAAATAAAATTTACATTTCAAATATATGAATTATTACTCTTCAAAATGAAAAATACTTCTCATTTCATTATGATTATAAAAATTGGAAATATATTAGAATTTTTATTATATTAAAGATAAAATCTTTTATTATGAGACGTTACTTATTTTAGACGATTTGTGAAACGTGTTAAAGTATGCCTATATAAATAAAATATACTTAATGGTTGTTAAAGTATTTTTTTAAAGTACAATGAGTGATGAATTAAAGTAAGTATAATTTTAGGGTGTTATAATATGATTTATTATTAATATACTTTAACTACAAATAAATATACTTACATATATAGTATATAATAAGCATACTTTAGGAATTGGTCGACCCGTCTCACAATCCGTCTCACAAAAATTCATCTTACAAAAAAGTGTTTCTATATTAAGAAGTAAAATATGAATTTAAATACAAAGAATTATTTATCTTGCCTTAGCATGTTCTCCTTTTAGGATATACTAGAAACTTACCCGTGCGTTGCACGAGAATTAGTTTTTACAATACTACTTATATTTAATATAATAATTATAAATATTTTAATAATATTTTTTCAATAATCATTTAGAATTTGAATTAATAAAATATAATTTTGTTCTTGAATCATACTATTTGAAATTTATATGGGTATTATATTTCTTAACCTTATTATTTTTAACATAACCGTTCATGAATAAACCTTAAATCTTAAAATCCTAAAGCCTATACCCTAAACCTTAAACCCTAAACCTTATATCCAAAAAAATTTAAATAAATATAGATAAATATGCTCAAAAAATGTGTACCAAGTGGTATACTAAACCCCAAACCCAAAACAAAAATATAGATAATAAATTTAATATAATAAAAATATACATAATAAAATAAAATAAAGCCCTAAACCCTAAAACCCTAAACACTAAACCCTTGAACCCTAAACCCTCGAACCTAAACCCTAAAGACTAACTAAATGTTACCATATTAAAAAAAATCTATTAATAATATATTATAATAAGATACTATTAATTTAATAGATATTATACATTGATTATATTTTTATATAATGTACACGTAAATTAATAATACTCCATCCGTTCCACGTATTTTTACCCACTTTCCATTTCGTGTTGTCCATGTATTTTTACCCATTTCATTAATGGTAAAAATACATAATATTTTGTTACATACTTTTTACATTCCCAATAAATTTACTTACTTTTTACACTTTATTCATCATTCCCAACAACTTTATTTACTTTTTTAATTACTAATTTATCCCTACTTTTTCTTACATTATATATTAATGAGTAAAAATGGATAAAATTACCCGAAACTGTACAAATGGGTAAAAATACCTGAGGCAGTGGGAGTATATTAATCTAACTTATTTATATAATTCTATCGAATATTTAAAAGACTTTCACTATTATGAATATTATAAGGTGAAATATATTTATATAAATCAAGATATGATTATGATTAAAAAATAATAAACCAAAAAATCTCAAAGAATAAATAAAATAGATAAAAAAAACCCTCCATAATATGAATGAATAAATTAGTTTTTACAATGCTACTTATATTTTATATAATTATAAATATTTTAATAGTATTTTTTAATAATTATTTAGAATTTGAATTAATAAAATACAATTTTGTTCTTGAATCATACTATTTGAAATTTATATGGGTATTATATTTTTTAACCTTATTATTTTTAACATAACTGTTCATGAATAAACCTTAAACCTTAAAACCCTAAAGCCTATACCCTAAACCTTAAATCCTAAACCTTATATCCAAAAAAATTTAGATAAATATAGATAAATATGCTCAAAAAATGTGTACCAAGTGGTATACTAAACCCCAAACCCAAAACAAAAATATAGATAATAAATTTAATATAATAAAAATATATAATAAAATAAAATAAAGCCCTAAACCCTAAAACCCTAAACACTAAACCCTTAAACCCTAAACCCTCAAACCTAAACCCTAAAGACTAACTAAATGTTATCATGTTAAAAAAAACCTATTAATAATATATTATAATAAGATACTATTAATTTGATAGATATTATACATTGATTACATTTTTATGTAATGTACACGTAAATAAATAGTACTCCCTCCGTCCCATGTATTTTTAACCACTTTTCATTTCGTGTTGTCCCATGTATTTTTACCCATTTCATTAATGGTAAAAATAAATAATATTTTATTACATACTTTTTACACTCCCAATAAATTTACTTACTTTTTACACTTTATTCATCATTCCCAACAACTTTATTTACTTTTTTTAATTACTAATTTATCCCTACTTTTTCTTACATTATATATTAATGGGTAAAATTACCCGAAACCGTACAAATGGGTAAAAATACCTGAGGCGGTGGGAGTATATTAATCTAACTTATTTATATATTTCTATCGAATATTTAAAAGACTTTCACTATTATGAATATTATAAGGTGAAATATATTTATATAAATCAAGATATGATTATGATTAGAAAATAATAAATCAAAAAACCTCAAAGAATAAATAAAATAGATAAAAAAAAACCCTCCATAATATGAATGAATAAATTAGTTTTTACAATGCTACTTATATTTTATATAATTATAAATATTTTAATAGTATTTTTTTAATAATCATTTAGAATTTGAATTAATAAAACACAATTTTGTTCTTGAATCATACTATTTGAAATTTATATGGGTATTATATTTCTTAACCTTATTATTTTTAACATAACCATTTATGAATAAACCTTAAACCTTAAAACCCTAAAGCCTATACCCTAAACCTTAAACTCTAAACCTTATATCCAAAAAAATTTAGATAAATACGCTCAAAAAATGTGTACCAAGTGGTATACTAAACTCCAAACCCAAAACAAAAATATGGATAATAAATTTAATATAATAAAATATATATAATAAAATAAAATAAAGCCCTAAACCCTAAAACCCTAAACACTAAACCCTTAAACCCTAAACCCTCAAACCTAAACCCTAAAGACTAACTAAATGTTATCATGTTAAAAAAAACCTATTAATAATATATTATAATAAGATACTATTAATTTGATAGATATTATACATTGATTACATTTTTATGTAATGTACACGTAAATAAATAGTACTCCCTCCGTCCCATGTATTTTTAACCACTTTTCATTTCGTGTTGTCCCATGTATTTTTACCCATTTCATTAATGGTAAAAATAAATAATATTTTATTACATACTTTTTACACTCCCAATAAATTTACTTACTTTTTACACTTTATTCATCATTCCCAACAACTTTATTTACTTTTTTTAATTACTAATTTATCCATACTTTTTCTTACATTATATATTAATGGGTAAAAATGAGTAAAAATACCCGAGACCGTACAAATGAGTAAAAATATCTGAGGCGGTAGGAGTATATTAATCTAACTTATTTATATATTTCTATCGAATATTTAAAAGACTTTCACTATTATGAATATTATAAGGTGAAATATATTTATATAAGTCAAGATATGATTATGATTAAAAAATAATAAATCAAAAAATCTCAAAGAATAAATAAAATAGATAAAAAAAACCTCCATAATATGAATGAATATGCAAAGTTTATATGAATGTTAAATGGTTAATGAATGAAATCAATGTCATAAAAGTGTATTTATAGAAAATTAAACTAATTGTGTTGTTGCATTAAATAAATATAAATTTTCATTATCTATATTTTTTTATTTAATGGTCAAGATTGATTATAGATAAATTAAAAGGTGTGATGAATTTTAGAACTTAACAAAAATTACTAAAAAAAATAGACGGGATATTAAATAGGGGTGCCATTAATAAGCCATTAATGAACCCCTATTGCTTTTTTATATATAAAGATATACTAAGATTTTCCATCTCTAACACTTATTATCCATCTAACAATATAATACAATTGATATCACATCAAAATAACACTGAAAATTCGAACATTCTATAGAGTTGGAAATTAGAGGGGAGGTGAGTCATTAGTAGTAGAAACTGTTTCTAAGACAATTTGAAACTCACATTTTTCGTTTCTATTCATTCAACGGTTAATTTAAAAAAAAACTAATACTCATATTAATATAAAATAATAGTGATATAGTAAATTATTTTATGAAAATTATGCAGTATATATAAAAAAGTAATAACTATTTTAATTAAAAATGATAAATGTCTTTTAATAAAGTAATAAATAATTATTTAAGAGAACATAAAAATAATTTCACGCAACACGATTTCGCATAACTGTGACCCAACAATATATATATATATATATATATATATATATATATATATATATATATATATATATATATATATATATATATATATATATCAAAGTCTCTTGTGAGACGGTTACTATGTGAGATGGGTCGACCCATCGTTAAAGTATTATTGTTATATAAGTAAAGTATGCTTATTGTTTGTTAAAGTATGTTTTTCTAAAGTATGATGAATAATTTATTAAAGTATGCTTTTAGAGTGTTATAATATGATTCGTTGTAAATATACTTTAAGTTTTAAAAAGTATGTTTTTAGAGTGTTATAATATGATTCGCTGTAAATATACTTTAAGTACCAATAAACATACTTTACTTATATAACAAACATATTTTAACAATTGGTCGACCCATCTCACAATTCGTCTTATAAATACCCATCTCACAAGAGAGTAGTCCTATATATACTCCCTCCGTATCCGTAAGGTACCCATTTGTTTTTTGCACGTGAATTAAGGAGTATTATTATTTTATATATATAAAGTGGGTAGTTGTATTAGTAGTAAGTGATTGGTATGTGTGGGGCCCTTTTACTAAAAGAAAAAATGAATACCATAAAAGTGGACGACAAAAATGACAAAATGGATACATTATCAGCGAATGGAGGAAGTATATCACATCAATCAATAACCTCAAAATTCATTTTATTTAAAAGTTATAATTCCTAGTCTCCCACTAAACACAGTACATTAACTTTCTTTTATACTCCCTCCGTCCCCTTGATAAGTGTTCATTTTGCCATTTTGATCCGTCTCAATACAAAGTATTCATTTTCTTTTTGGATTGATGTAACACACAATAATATTATTATACCTAAATCACTACACATGGGGTCACACTCAACACTAATACAATTATCCACTACATATTAAAATATTATTTCTCTCACCTCATTATACTGTAAGAGATTATACTCCTTTATCCACGCGCAAAAAGTAAACGAACACTTGTCAGCGGGACGGAGGGAGTATCTAAAAATACTTTAACTCTTCCTAAAAACTCAATAAAATTAGCAAAAAGAAATACTCCCTTTATACTATTAAAATGCCCCATTTCTGCTTACTATAATAAATTAATAATACTCCTTAAATCATGTATAAAAAGCAAATGAGGACAATCAATAAAATTAGCAAAAAGAAATATTCCCTTTATTCCATCAAAATATATCCCATTTCTACTCATTATAGTAAATTAATATTAATACTACTTAAATTATATATAAAAAGCAAATGAGGATTTATGGATAAAAAGAATAAGTATCATTTTTAGTTTGAGTAATTTGGAGTTGGTGTAGATATATATATGATAGAGTTTTTTATATTTCATCCATTTCATAAATAAATTTATAATCCTTTATATTTTTATTAATCTCATAAACAAATTCACACATTCGAATAAGAAAATAAACACAAACTAACTACTTCACATAAATATTTTAATTTCAAAATTGTGGCTCACTTACAATTAATTATTTTATAATTTATTTATTACTTTAAAATAAAAAACTATTCCTAAAAACAAGTAAAAAAACAAATTTTTTAAAACTTCATAGCTGACGGGAGGAGTACTAGGGTTCGAAACGAATTAGATAGTCAAATTTAATTAAACGGTTGTTGATTGGTGCATGCAAAAATCAAGAGAAAAAAATAACTACTGTGATTCATAGTAAAAGTTTGTAATGAAAAATTTGACGATAGAAGCCATTAATGTTATGAGTACAATGATTGGTTGAAAGAAATGCGACTATTTGCGGGAAAATAAAATCTGCCATCACTTCTATTTTTAGATTTGAAAACACAACCAAAAATACAAACTACAATTCCAACAATTATTCCTTAGCTCCTATCAACCATCATTTGATGCTAATTCCGCCTCACCTCAGCCACCGCCGCAGATCGGTGGTCGAACACGGCGATATCTCTCCTCCGATGCTCTCCGTGTAGCACGAGTAATTCGATTGCTCTTCCATCCCCACGTATCCCGCCTGAACACTCTTGAAGCTAGGGCTTCTCAAATTCTGGCTGAAGCTGTTGCACCCAAATCCGAAATTCACGCAGTACGGCTCCGGTATGGGATACGATAGTCGTTTTTTCGCCGCCGTTGATCCGCCGCGTTCCCTCTCCGGCGTCGACGGCCTCTGCCGCGGCGCGCTCTGCGAACGGATCCTTGCTTTCGCTGACTCTGTGGCGGCCATGTAATTGGGGATTGAGGAATTGGAGGTTCCCTCGTTTACGCTCGTGCTGTAGCGTGAGATGCTGCTGTTGATGCGCTGCGTGGAGCGTAGATTGGGGGTGTTGGCTGTCGAATAGCTTTTCTCTTCCTTGGAGCTTCGTGGAGTGCTTGGTCGAATCCTAGATGGTGTGGAAGGGGTTTGAATGGCGGAGAAGCTGTAGAGTGATCGATGGTGAGGGGAAGCAATCGCCTGCCTGTGGATTGGACTCTGGCAGCGTGATTTACGACCATTTGTTGTTGTTTTGAGAGAATCGATTTCAACGGTTTTAATGGAGTCTCTTCTGTAATCGGTTGAAGCTCTGCTGTTGTTGTTGCTTTCTGATTGCTTTGTTGCCATCCATTTGTCGTGCCAAGTTGCTCTGTTTTCTACCTCGTTTTCTGCACCATCGTACTGCTGCTTTCTCTGGGAATCAATTATTTTGTTCTGTAGAAGAAAACAATAATTATGTTCATTCATTCAACTCCATGGATTAATTATCAAGTTGTATTGTACCTACCTGTTGAGAGAATGCAAAAGCCAGGGATTTTTCATGTGTTAATGCAGCTTCATTTCTGGCTTTGAGGATGGCTTCAAGCTCTTCGAGTGTCCGTGGGCACTCCCTCCAGTCATCAGTAATGGTGCTTCCTTCTCTAGACTGTTAACACAAACACCATTAATGCATTTCACATCTTCTCTCTACATACCTTAATTACCAATAACTATGAATGATAAACAAACAGCTTACTCTGGACTTTCTCTCTCTGATGTCTCTCAAATACTTGGACTCCCACAGGTTGCTGGTTTCTGCAAACATGGACCTCCTCCCTGATCCTCCGTCGTGGGACAACCGAGCTCGTTGATCACGCACCCGTGCTTGCACTCGGAGAAGTGATTGCATGCATCGCATCGTCATATTTGCTTGCTTCCTCACGTTCTGTCCTCTGATTAGAGCTTGAAGTTGCACTATCCCCTTGAGTGCAGTCAGTGCTCTCCTTGCCTGCAATCACTCCCAAAACTTGTGAGCAACACAACACAGCACAGCAACTACTTCATCTAACTCTATTCGTTTAATTCTATCACTTACTAGATAGCACCTGAAGGCAGTTTGAATGACTTTGGCTGCAGACTGTTGTTTGAATGAAGTGGCATTGGAGGAGTGCGTTAACCGGATGATCTCCACAGCAGCTTTAGCAGTTGCAACGGCGGCCTCGGCCGCCGCTGCGGTGGCTGCCGCCACGGCAATAGCATGCCTCTGGTCGGGTGTTTTGGGAGCAACGCAGTCTGTAGCTTCTTTGGGTACTTCAGTTAGTTGAGCATTGTTGGTGGTGTGTTTCTTGAACAGCCATCTCCTCCTCTCTGTCTTCTGCAGGGAGAAGGGAAAGAAATCAAAAGATTGATTTAACGCCATTGAAGAGTTGAAGTTAGTAAGATTTAGACAAAAGAGTCTACCTTTTCTTCCTCATCTTCTTGCTGATGTTCCACTTTCCTTCTGCTGCTCTTCTTCTCAGAGTCTTTGGTGGGGGACCTGAAGGCCCTCTTCACTGCAGTCAACCAAGAAGTGGTACCCTTCTTTCCCATTGGAAGCTAACTCAGAAAGCTTTGCTACATGTAAAGAAAAAAAGGTACCCCTACACTTTACTATTACTATAGTCTATATAATTCCTCCTCTCTAGCTAATGAATGTGATGCATATATAGAATAATGGAGGGGGGGAGGGGGGGCTGAAAAATAGTATGCTAGGAGTGATATTTTCATTGGGTGCTTATCTGTGGACCAGCATCTAATACTGTGCGAGCTTCAATATTTCTGTAGGTGTTTTGTAATGGCATGGGAAATAAAAACTAATGGTGGGGGGTGTCAGAAATTGCACATAAAATTGAGAGAGAGGAGAGAGAAATGAAAAGCAATAGTTGCATAAGATTCCAAGGACCCCTTAAAATAGTTTGGGTTTCTGATTGATTGAATGTGCCTTTATGTTATGCATAAATAATGGCTGACTCCCCCACTCAGTCCTTCACGTGTTATGTCATACTATTGTGAATAGGAGGGAAAATAAAGAGTTAGTATGAAATATGAGTTGGGTTATTTTATTTTTTACATTTTAGTTGTTTTGTTTAATCCCTCTCTGAGCTGTAAATACGTTGTATTTACGATATCTAGTCTTGTGGTCATATGCTCATTCCAAGGGGTTCTGCAGGCTGCTATCATACACTTACAAGTACATATTATCTAGAATTTTGGGTTATTAATATAATCTAAATTCTATCATGTATATAGAAAAAATAGAATCAATTGTTCACCAAAGTTTGCATAAAAGAGAATCCATGGATCTCCAGCTTTGTACTTTATCTATTATAAAATGAATGTGTTTTCAATGAAATAATATGCTCATCTCCCTCACTCACTTTCTCTCTCTCCCACTTCACACTTTGTCACTTGCAAGAGAAAGGTCCTCCATATATATATATATATATATATATATATATATATATATATATATATATATATTTTTTTTTTTTGAACAAACGCTCCTTTAAGAGTGAAGTATATATCAATATATAACATGAAAATGTGTGATATGCAGTCAATATTGTATGTTGATTTCTTCGATGATACTTCTCTTGCATTCATGCCTATATACATATGACATGGGGTTATTTATTTTTAATTTCACTATCTTGTAGTTTAGATGAAGTGTTTTATTAGAAAAAAAAAAGTAAATAAGAACTCCATGATTTTAATTGTTCTGTGAGAATGTGTAATATCAAGACTAGTTATAATTTCATTATGTTATAATTCAGATGAAGAGTTTTATTAGAGAAAAAATAAATATGTAATGATATTAATTGTCGTGTGAAGATGTGTATAATATGAATATTAGTGTTGATGTGAGTGTTGAGGCAGTTTCATCATATTTGGAATCACACCAATCATCTAGTAATTTTTATTAAAGACTAACACTTTTTCTGTTGTTCAACTTGTGTTTTGTTTGGTGTTGCTTTCAGATTTGTAGTGGTCAAAGTTGGTATGTATCATACCTTGATTTAAGGTCAACACAAACTTGGAAAGTTAGTGGAGGTTACCCGAGTAGTAATGGGTAGTTATCACCTCACTCATGAGTGGTTCAACATCTAGGATCACTCACATGTTTGACTCCTCAAGTATTATCACATTTAGTTATAGAGCTTTCTGATGGTTAGAACAAGTAATCTTGGAGAGAAGCTACAAAATAGAGATTCAACATCTAGGATCAGTCACATGTTTGACTCCTCAAGTATTATCACATTTAGTTATAGAGCTTTCTGATGGTTAGAACAAGTAATCTTGGAGAGAAGCTACAAAATAGAGAGACACCATACTTAGATAGTTTATCTTTCTGTTTCTCCTATAGTATTTTCACTAGTTTTGTAACGCTTTGTTCAAAACTATGTGTATAGTATTGTCCCATTCGTTTTTTGTGTATTGTTCACAGCAATGGAAGTGCATGCTTGAAGTATGCTTAAATCTAAAAATCTATAGGTTTGTCATTTAGGAACTTGTTAGGATTTTATCTGATTTTGTATTCGAGAGTGGAACGAATTTTTCCATCTCTTGAATCTATTATTGTAATCAATTTTTCCAAAATAGTGATATTTATGCCATGAGGCCTCCACAAACGAAAGTTTGTAGAAAGATTGAGTAATATGTGTGTTTGAGCCTTCCGTTGTTTAAACTTGCAATTTTTATTCAAGTTTATATTTTGATACAAGTTAGTGTTGTACGTAGTGTCGACAACATTTCAGAAAATATTTTTATCGAAAACACACACTTATTGCACCTAACAACTAGTTTTATGATAAATTCTACTTAAATATTGTAAATTGAAATCGTCTCACGGGAAGAATTTCATGAGACAGATAAGATATAATAATGTTTTAATAAAAGTAATACTCGAATTAATAAAAAGTAATAGTAGTGTAATGAGTTATTTTATTAAAATTTTATAATATAAATAAAAAGTTATAATGCTATTAATAAAAACTGCTACTATCTTTAATAAAAGAAATAATAATTATTTAAAAAAAATAAAAAGAGTTTTAAGTGAAACGAAATGAAGCAAGTGTTGTCTGTTAAATATTACTCTCTTTCGTCTCGCATTACGGTTTACACTTTCTATTTTGATTTAATCCAAGTTAAGGTTTATATTTACCTTTTTATCAAGTAGAATCTACACAAAATAATAAATTATTGTACATGGGCTCACACACAACATTAATACAATTACTCACTTCATATTAAAATTATATCTCTCAATTCACTGTCTATTGAAATATTATACTCCTTCCATCCTACCAAAATGTCTTCATTTTACTATATTGTGTCTATTGAAATATTATACTCCTTCCATCCCACCAAAATGTCTTCATTTTACTATATTGTGCATCCTATTCAAATGTCACCATTTCACACTTTTAGTAAAAAAGGTCACATGTGGCTCATCATTCACTATTAACACAACTACCTACTACACATAAAATAATAATACTCCTTAATTTACGCACAAAAAGCAAATGGCCACCTTTGGGCGGGACGGAGGGAGTATCTCTTAATTTTATGTGCAGAAAATAGTAAACGTTAATACAAGACTGAGAAAGTATGTTATCCTTTGGACGGGACGGAGGGAGTATCTCTTAATTTTATGTGCAGAAAATAGTAAACGTTAACATAGGACTGAGAAAATATGTTACCATCACACACATATATATTAGCTTTTTGCTTTTACTTTTTAATAATTTATGAATTTTGATAATCTCAACAAAATTTACGAGACACTATTTCAAGTAATATATGTATTAGCTTTTTGCTTTTACTATTCCACATTATTTAAAAAAAAATTATCAATTTTGTGGATTTATTAGAGGATAGCATAGTATTTATAAGTATTAAAAGTAATACTCCATCTGTCCCCTCGATAAGTGACCGTTTGCTTTTGGGCACGTGGATTAAGGAGTGTAATATTTTAAAGTATAATGAGGTGAGAGAAATAATATTTTAATGTGTAGTGGGTAGTTGTATTAATGTTGAGTGTGGGCCCATGTGTAAGTGGTTGAGTATAATAATATTATTGTGTTGTGTCACATCAACCCAAAAAGGAAATGGACACTTTGTATTGGGACGGACCAAAATGGCAAAATGGACAGTTATCGGAGGGACAGAGGGAGTATAAAGTAATAATACGTGTGTATCAGGTAAAAGTGATAAGTAATTTTTTTAAATTATGTACAAAAAAGATATTTTCTATTTTAGAGTATGAAGTATTGATGAGTGTGTAAATTCACAAGTTTGACACCATGTTTTGTGCTAGTTTTGGAGAGTTTTGAGGTGGAAATAGGTGAAAAACCTATATATATTGTGAATTAGCATGAATCAGGTGTTAGTGGAGCTATTTAAATGGTTTTCATAGCAAAATCGGAGTGGAAGTACCAAGAATCGAAGAGACGAAGTCGAGACCACGCGAACCGCCAAGGAGAGAGGTGGTTCGACCTAATGGAGGAGGGTTCGACCTCTCCTACAGGTCGAACCAGCGTTGTAAAGTATGCAGAAGGAAGGTTCGACCACGACTCAAGGGGTTCGACCTGTCTATCAGGTCGAACCATGGTCGAACCAGTTCGCGAAAAGATGAGTTCGACCATGACGTTGGGGTTCGACCTGACGCTTGGCCGAACCAGGAGCGGAAATTGTCCAGTGGTGAGGTTTGACCTGTGGTTCGACCAAAGAGGGAGAGGTTCGACCTGTACAAGAGGTCGAACCAAGTGCAGAGTACTTCCAGTAGGTGGGTTCGACCTGTGGTTCGACCTGCGGCCAGTGGTTCGACTTGTTTGACGAGGTCGAACCATCGTGCGAGAACTTATCTTATCCGGATTTTTGAGGCCAAAATGCGTGGGATCACTTGAAAAGCCCATTCCAAGCCCTAGAGACGTGATTAAAGTATAAAAGGAGGCTCATGCAGTCAAGGAAATCATCACGAAAAGAAAGAAGAAAGGGATCATCATCAACAACACATTACAAGAGGAGAGTAGGAGAGCTGTGACAGAGGTTCAGCTGGAGATTCAAGTAAGATTGGTCCAACTAACCATGATTGTTCCTAGATCAATCATGGGCTAGAGCCATTTCGGTAGTTCTAGGGTTATGAAGGTTTCATGAGTTAATTTGTATTTCGTGTGTATACTCCGTACAACACTACTTGTGGTTTATTTTATATAAGATTGCACGTTTTTAATCCATACTCATAGTTGTTTTGTGCATCAATAATCATTGTGTAGAGTCTGAATTCATGACATGGTTATTGATTGAGTGCGTTCACTAATGAGCAGGGTTTATTGTTATAATTCTAAGAGAAGGGATTCCTAGGCTTTATTAGAACCGTCTTATATGAATGTTTGTTAATTGAATTGAATTCGGGTTAACAAGTAGGATTAAGAGTATAACTTTATAGTACCTAAAAAAGGAGATCAAATCCGGTTAGAGTACTAAGTGCACGAGAAATAATTGATTATGATAGTACCTAGAAAGGGAGGTAAAGGATACGTCTTGCTCTAAGGATACTCACACGTGTCAAAAGCTTATCTATTTGTGTCTATAGAATAGATTTGCATGGTATAACGATGCGTCCATAAACCACAAGGCAGAGTCGGACATCGACACACGAAAATATGAATTAACGAATGAAATTGGATGGCTTGACGAACTACCTATCATCTTATTTGATCACAACTACTATTTTCTTGTTCTTGTTATTTATTTGCTATTTTAATTGTTACTTAGTTTACAAACCTACAAATATAATTCTCAACATAGTCATAATTGCTAGAAAATAACATAAGTAATATTTATCCGTCCCGTGGATTCGGTATTTAACTTGGTCACCTTCGAAACTACAATTGATATCCTTCATACTTGGGGATTAAAGTTGTGTGTTGAGAAAACACCCATCAAGTTTTTGGCGCCGTTGCCGGGGATGGCTTAAAATATTTTTTTATTATTTCTAGTTTATTAGGGCTATTTTTCTTATTTTGTTGTTTTAATTCTAGTTCTTTTTAGGTGCATGCTCACGAGATCAAAGAAAGGTGAACTTGAACCCTATAATCCTGAAATCGGAGCATCGTCAAGAAAGAAGAAGGAAAAGAAGAGCAAGGCAAAGAATATTGATCCAACTGAAGCTCTGAATTTTGGAGTTGAAGTTGACGAGCAGAATTCGCAGACAATTGAAGCTACAACTGAAGTTAATTCGGGAGTAAGGACAGTCAACATGGCAGCGAATCCGGATAATCTAGCCATCCGAGAGGTTTTCAGAAACAATGGGGCTGGAAATATTGGGCTTCTAGGAGCAAGGGGAACTAACTCAGCTTTCGATCTTCATCCCACTCTTATTAGCATGATAGAAAGGAACTCCTTTTCAGGAGGGTCTTTCGAGGATCCGCAGCAGCATCTGAACAAGTTCTTGGGCTATGCAAATACTCAAAAAGACGCAGGAGAACATGAAGATGCTAGGAAGATCCTTTTGTTCAAATTCTCGCTTACTGAAAAGACGAGAGATTGGTACGATACTATCAACGCAGCTGAGTGCACCACTTGGGAGCAACTGCAGTTAAGGTTCTTGGAGAGGTATATGCCACCTTCAAAGGTGTTTAAGATGAAGCAAGATATTAACCAATTTGCTATGGGTGGAGGTGAAAAATTTCATGAAGCATGGGATAGATTCAAGGACATGCTTAGGAAGTGTCCTCAACATGGGCTATCTAAAGCTCAATATATCAGTATATTCTACAATGGATTGGACTGTGATTCACGAGTATTATTGGATGCTTCTTCTAATGGAGCATTGCTTACAAAGTCATCCGTAGAGGCCGAAAAGTTGTTTGAAGATATTTCGATGAATTCGAGGGATTGGCCAACTGATAGAGTTAGAGGTACTTATGTCCTTGGGAAGGTAGCTAAAGTTGAACAAGCAATGGTGAAAACAAGTAGTGAGGATGAGATCGTCTCTAGCTTGTCCAATATCAACAAGCTACTTGAATCCCAACAGAAGCAAATCAGCGAATTATCTCAGCGCGTACCAATCATGTAGCAGGAGTTGAAGAATGATGGACCAATCCAAGAGGAGTTGGAAGAGGCACACTATGCCATGGGTCAAAGTATTCAAGGGACTAGGTATCCAGATCAAGGAAACCGGAACTACCAAGAGAACTATCTAGGAAACTTTAATAATCGTGGTCCCCCAGGTGATTATCAACAGCCTAGGAGGCCGGAGTTCTCATAGAGCAATCCGAATAATGCGATTCAACCTCCGATGGGTGTTGATCCAGGTGCTAAGGTGGAAGAAGGAAAACCGGGTCTTGAGGATTCTGTGAACAGGTATATGGCCAAGAATGATGAAAGAGTGAACCGCCTTGAGGCCAAACTTGAAAAGAAAATCGATGCAAACCATGAGGTTATATCTAAGCAGGTGAAGGACCTTACGTTGCTGATGGGGAAGATGGCAGGAAGTGTTAACAAGCTTACTCAAACTCTTGAGAAGGGAAAGTTCCCGTCTCAAAGTATTGAGAATCCAAGGTCCTGCAACGCCATCACATTGAGGTCGGGAATGCAGTACGAGGGACCTTTGAGGCCAGAATCAAATTTGGACATGTCTAGGGCTAGATTCGACCATGGTTCGACCAACACTGAAGGTCGAACCATACAGGGGAGGTCGAACCAACGCACTGGACACGATAAGGAGGCATTGCACCATCGGTTTGACCAAACTGCAGATGGTTCAACCTGGCATACAGGTCGAACCATGGTCGAATTCGACAACTCGGAGCACTCTATTTTTCCAGAACACCGGTTCGACCAAATTAATCATGGTTCGACCTGTCCAACAGGTCGAACCCAGGTCGAATCGCACCACTTGGAGCACTCTGTTTTATCGCAGCAACGGTTCGACCACGACAATCATGGTTCGACCTATCCAACAGGTCGAACTCAGGTTGAACCGCACCACTTGGAGCACTCTGTTTTGTCACAGCAACAGTTCGATCACGACGGTCATGGTTCGACCTATCAAACAGGTCGAACCTTGGTCGAACCGGATGGCGGAAGGAGTACAGTAGGCCGATTTGACCTAGATGCCCATGGTTCGACCTGTTCCACAAGTCAAACCCAGGTCGAACCTCAAATTCAAAAAGAGAGCCGTTGTCTAGAAGGTAGGTTCGACCAGTACGTGGCTGGTTTGACCTGTTCCACAGGTCGAATCCTGGTCGAACCCCACCAGAAATTGCCTGTTGCTACTCCGAACACTCTCGATGATGTTGATGCTACTCCAGTGGTTCGAAATGAGCAAAGTACAGACATAATAGCTGAGAAAAAGTGGGAGAGAGCCAAGCGATTGAGAGCCAAAAATGAGAAAGCGGAGAAGGTTGATCGTGATGAATGAGGGATTTCCAAAACAAAGATACCTCCGCCGTTTCCTTACAAGCTTGTGAAGAAGGGATTGAAGTTTATTGCAAGAAATGTGTTGTGGGTAAGTAGATTGATGTTGATTTTGGTTGAAATTCATGGTGATAATTGATATTTTTGAATTGATTCATATGAATTCATGTTTATTGGTTTGAGATTGCTTGATTATGGATAGAACTTGAGTTTTATGTGGATTGATCAAGGATATAATGCATCTAGAAGAATGAGCATGTGAATTAGGTTTGAATTGTTGATAATTGGAGTTGTTCATAAAGTTCAATTGTTGAAATTCTTGTTGAATAGCTTGAATTGGTTGATGCATGCTTGTTGTTTATGATTTGAAGATTAAAGGTAGTGTGATTGAACATGTTTTGAGCATGTTAAATAAGCAAGTGGTGTTGAGATGATAGTTGGAGTTGATTAAGCATGGATGCTTGAAGTCTTGAGTAGAGTATAGGATATGCTAGTCAAATACTTGTGTTCTTGTCTTGTTGGTTGTATTGAAGTAGTTGTTTTCAGGAAAGGGACAAGGATCAAGTAAAGGGAAAGGTAAGGCGGATGAAGCAAGATCGAAGAAGAGGAATGACAGGCCTTCGAATGTGGACACAGTCACCAGGAAGCTGAGGATACAAGATCGTTTACCTGAGAAATTCAAAATTCAAATGGAAAACTGGGATGAGATTAAAGAAAAGTGGGAAGAAGTCTCGGACAAGATAGCTCGTACTCGATACCAAGATGATGAGGCGATGAGGATAATGAGAATCGGGAATGACATTTTTTGGATGTTCGATCAAGTGGGTATCCAGAAGTTTATGGAGTTAAAGAGGCCGACGTATTTCCATGTTACAGCGGAAGTAGTCTGCTCATTCGAAATGGTGAAGGACCCGCTTGGGTACCCGTATCAGTGTACGTTTCAGCTTGGTGGAGTGAGTAGGAGATGGACATCTGAGGATTTTAATGAGCTGTTTGAGACGCCTTTGGGAATCTCTCATTTGGAGAATGCTGCGTTCAACGCTAATATGTTTTAGAGAGAGATCACAGGGGAGATTGGAGATTATAAGATTAGGCAGGCTCGTGCTTCTTCAATAAAGAATCCAGATTTGAAGTACATGGACCGTGTCTTGAGCAACACATTGTTTGCCCGCTCAGAGGGGAGTGTTGTGTCTAGATGAGAGCTTTACGCTTTGTGGTGTATGCTAAATGGGGTGCAGTTTAATGTTGGAGCGTATTTCATTGCACAGCTATATCGATTCAGGACCATTGGGTTTCAAAAGGTGAATATTGGAGGGTTACTGACGATCGTGGCTGAGCATTATAATTTGGATTTCACCAACTTCACACCAGTTAGAGGAGAGCCCGATTTGGCGATGTTTACATGCGTGAAGGGAGGATTTGCCCATTTCAGAGATGGAGACTGGTTCTTCACGAGGGGACTCAAGCCCTTCGATTTCATGTTCCCCTTCGACTGAGTAACTTGACAACTATTCGGGTGGCGAGGAATAAGTTGATGGATTCTCTCAGACACAACGTCTTATCCGTGATAGTGAAGTCGGGTGGTGATTGGAGGACTGTATCGCAGATGTGTGCGGATGGTAGGATGGCGGAGTTACAGCAGATTGTTGATCAAGGAGAGTTCCGCCCACCACAGCAGCCCGAAGAAGAGGAGCATCTAGAGGAGGAGCAGCAGGAAGAGGAGATGCCAATGCAGCACGACGCACCTCAGCATGAGCCAGCACCACAGCAGCAGCGGGTTGTCCCAAATAAAACACGGGAGCAGCTCCACCTTATTCATGAGCAGCTGATCGCGATCGTTGCTAGCCAGCAGGAGACAAACCGCCAGCTCGCACTCGCCAACACCAACTATGCTACGCTGAATGAGAGGTACACGGCCTTGAATGAGAAAATTGGTAGGTTGGGTGATCGAGTTGATTACTTGGATAGACACATCGGTGATCTGCAACGGATTGTGGAGCGGAGGCTTGATGATGAGGATGATGATAATGAGGATGATGATACTCCGGAGGAGTAGTTTTTCAGGTTTTCTTTGGTTTCCTCCGATTCATCTTGATTCCATTATTTTTCTTTTTATCTTTATAGGTTGGGTTGCGATTCATGCGTGAGTGGAATGTATAAGTGATATCGATTGATAGATACTTGTATGATTGATTGGGTATAAGCTTATTGATTTTGTGCATTCATATGTTCATGTGTTAATTTATATTGAAGAAAAGCATGTATAATTTGATAAGTATATTGAGTTCTTGTGAAATTGATCTTAATTATGTGCTATGAGGAGTACTAGGATTTACCTATGTGAGGATTTGAGCCTTGATAATCATGCTTGATCATGATTGCTTTATTCTTGAGAGGATCATTCATATGAACGTATTCTAGAACTTGGCTTGGAGTCTTGTGTGAGACTTATGATTAATCAATTGCTAGGACATGATCTTAGGCCATTATTTTGTGATTAAATTACTTAGCCAAATTTTATCTTTCCTAATGATCTTATTAATCTTTGGATGCCCTGTTGAGCCGTTAAAAACCTTTTCTTTGGTAGCCGAAGTAAATAACCTTATAAACCTTTACTTGAGCTTTGATTAACCTATTCATTGGTAGAGAGAGTTGAGGTGGATAAGTGTTGCAAGAAGAAAAAGGAAGATAGAATATGGTTGGATGAAAAGAATATGGTTAAATCTTGTTTAGGGGTAGTGCCCGAAACTGGTACCCCGATTTTTTTTATACATGGTGTGTGAAGCTTAGCAGCTGATGGCATATACATGAGAAGAAGGGTAGTGCCTAAAACCGGTACCCGAGTTGTCCAACGAAAAGATGATGTTGATGCCATGAAATGAAGGAAAATTCAGGAATTTTACAAGTTCAAGAGACGATATTGGAGGAGAACTTGCTGTAAGAAGAAAAAATCAAGAACCTCCAAGGTAACTCTCTACTAGTGTCTTAAGTCACTTTACCTAAATTTTCCTACCTTTTTCCAAAGAGCCAACATTACAACCCAAAAATAAGTCCTTTGTGATCCTAGTGAAGAGTTGATTATAAGTTGATTTTTGAGACCTTTGTCAAGCTTATGGTTACGCGTGAATATGGATTGATATGAGTGTTTATATTAACCTATATAGTGCCTCAAGCACTTGAGTGAAAGAGAATAAATACTTATCTTGTGAGTGAGATTACTTAGTACTCCGAATGGTGTGTGATTGGATTGGTTTTGCATGAGTGATATATATGAAGCAATTAATACTTGTTTGATTTAATGAAGTTGCATGTGTGATATGTGTTGTACTTGAATCTTGGTGAATTATACACGACTCCTGTGGTTTGATTTGGTTGCCTCGGGACGAGCAACATGTAAGTTTGGGGGTAAAAACTTGATGGGCGTTTTCTCAACACACAACTTTAATCCCCAAGTATGAAGGATATCAATTGTAGTTTCGAAGGTGACCAAGTTAAATATCGAATCCACGGGACGGATAAATATTACTTCTGTTATTTTCTAGCAATTATGACTATGTTGAGAATTATATTTGTAGGTTTGTAAACTAAGTAATAATTAAAATAGCAAATAAATAACAAGAACAAGAAAATAGTAGTTGTGATCAAATAAGATGATAGGTAGTTCGTCAAGCCATCCAGTTTTATTCGTTAATTCATATTTTCGTGTGTCGATGTCCGACTCTACCTTGTGGTTTATGGACGCATCGCTATACCATGCAAATCTATTCTATAGACACAAATAGATAAGCTTTTGACACGTGTGAGTATCCTTAGAGCAAGACGTATCCTTTATCTCCCTTTCTAGGTACTATCATAATCAATTATTTCTCGTGCACTTAGTACTCTAACCTAATTTGATCTCCCTTTTTAGGTACTATAAAGTTATACTCTTAATCCTACTTGTTAACCCGATTCAATTCAATTAATAAACATTCATATAAGACGGTTCTAATAAAATCTCGGAATCCCTTCACTTAGAATTATAACAATAAACCCTGCTCATTAGTGAATGCACTCAATCAATAACCATGTCATGCATTCAGACTCTACACAACGATTATTGATGCACAAAACAACTATGAGTATGGATTAAAAATGTGCAATCTTATATAGAATAAACCACAAGTAGTGTTGTACGGAGTATACACACGAAATACAAATTAACTCATGAAACCTTCATAACCCTAGAACTACCAAAGTGGCTCTAGCCCATGATTGATCTAGGAACAATCATGGTTAGTTGGACCAATCTTACTTGAATCTCCAGCTGAACCTCTGTCACAGCTCTCCTACTCTCCTCTTGTAATGTGTTGTTGATGATGATCCCTTTCTTCTTTCTTTTCGTGATGATTTCCTTGACTGCATGAGCATCCTTTTATACTTGTAATCACGTCTCTAGGGCTTGGAATGAGCTTTTCAAGTGATCCCACGTGTTTTGGCCTCGAAAATCTGGATAGGGTAAGTTCCCGCACGATGGTTCGACCTCATCAAACAAGTCAAACCACTGGCCGCAGGTCGAACCACAGGTCGAACCCACCTCCTGGAAGTACTCTGCACTTGGTTCGACCTCTTGTACATGTCGAACCTCTCCCTCTTTGGTCGAACCATAGGTCGAACCTCATCACTGGATAATTTCCGCTCCTGGTTCGGCCGACCGTCAGGTCGAACCCCAACGTCGTGGTCGAACCTATTATTTCGCGAACTGGTTCGACCATGGTTCAACCTGATAGACAGGTCGAACCCCTTGAGTCGTGGTCGAACCTTCCTTCTGCACACTTTGCAATGCTGGTTTGACCTGTAGGAGAGGTCGAACCCTCCTCCATCAGGTCGAACCACCTCTCTCCTTGGCGGTTCGCGTGGTCTCGACTTCGTCTCTTCGATTCTTGGTACTTCCACTCCGATTTTGCTATGAAAACCACTTAAATAGCTTCACTAACACCTGATTCATGCTAATTCACAATATATATAGGTTTTCCACCTATTTCCACCTCAAAACTCTCCAAAACTAGCACAAAACATGGTGCCAAACTTGTGAATTTACACACTCATCAAGTATATTATGGGACCCACAAATGACAAATGTGTCTAAAAAGGAGTGTATAATATATATATATACTAGTTTTAAAGACGTGCGTTGCACGTCGCATGCATGTCATACTTTGTAATGTAATTTTATCAATGAGCTTTTGTAATGTAATTTCATCGATGAACATTTAGAGCTGTATCATCGGAGTAATTTTAGATTCTTCAATATGATATTGGTTAATAAAGAAATCATAACTACAAATGTTTGAAAGCCTCAAATGCAGAGATGGTCACTTATTTGGGTTCAGTTCGAGAAGATGAGCAACAAATCAATAAAAATTAGATCTCTCCTTGAAAATCAATGCCTTAGTGATAACTTTTTGGGAATCAATTATTCTAATCTGTTAGTTTCCTGAGAAAAATATAATAATTGTATAAAATCTTTACTGTATAAAGACTCACAGTTAAAATAGGTCATTCATATAGTCTTAGGTGAATAGACAAGACAGTTAAATTAATAAATCAATAAATCAACATAATCTATTCATGTTAAAAAACCGACTCACTAAACATTTAACTTTAAAAAAAATTATGATTTTTGTGTTTGTGGTATAATAAAATGAACACTCTTACTAAGAATTTTATTGGAGAGTAAATTTTAGTATTTCAATGTGCACGTATTTTGTGAGAGAGAAAAAATAATATTTCAAGGTGTATTTAGCAATTTAGGGTATGTATTAAAATTATTTTGGGGTGTAATTAATTGGACCTCATAAATTGCGGATTAGATCTTCTATTACATTTAGATTTTACATCTTCTATTATAAATCTATAAATGAATGACATGTAGTATGTAGATAAAATCTATCTCCTTAAGAAAAATTATCAATCTTAAGGGAAAAGTTTAAATTTTCTCGTGTCATTCATCTAATATGTCTAATAGATGATGTAATATTAAGATGTAATACGACATCGAGTACCCTTAAATTATGTTGTTAAAGAATGACAATATTTATAAATCTGAAATTCAGAAAAAAAAAATTCATATCACAAAACAATAATAAATTCAGAAAAAAGAAAAATCAATATTATAACATTTTCAAGAATCCCACCTTGATTTGTCCATTGGCAGCATCAATGAGAGAAAAGTTGCGATCAAACAATGTGGAGCGATGAATAAGAGACATTTTATAATATTTAATTTGTCTCTTCATATTACTTATTAATTATGAATTCATTGATATGAAAAGGTTGTATACATTATATTGTAGTTAAATATTGTTCATCAAATAATAAGTAATGAGTATTTTAAAAGTTTACATATTTAATATATAATTATTATAGATGATATGAATATGGAGTCATTAAATAAATTGAAAAAAGATTAAAATGTATATTAAAATTAATTTAATTGAAGAAAATAAAAAGACATTATTATAATGAATTAATTAAATAAATAATACATTATAATAGACAGGGTAAAAATATAGTAAAGAAAAATAGGGGAGGATAAAGTTGAAAAAGAATATTAACACCTGATAAGTCACTTTTAATATATTATGATTATGATTATTATAATTGTTATGATTATGATATGATAATCTATAAAATATCATAATATTACAATAAAATTAAGGAAAAAAAACGTTTCAGAGTAAAAAAAACATAATATTATTTCCACTTTAGTTAATATCTTAATAAGTAGTTTAACTCTTTCAATTCTCTTTTTATTTTAAATTTTATACTCAACTACTGCAATTTAATTTTGTAATTAATTTTCATTCAATTACTCATTTTCTTCAATTAAGTTTAATATTTTAATGTTTTATTATAAGTGTCAACAGTAATTATCTTAATATTAATTCGAACTTTTGTATTTAATTCTCTTTAGAATATATAGTTATTATTTTTTCACATTTTTACATTAAAAGAAAAAAAAACTAAATATATACTCTCATTTACTTTTTTAAATACAGTATTATTACATATTTATTTATAACCACAAAAGACTACATGACCACAATTAAGTTAATATAAAAAATAAAATTCAAGTTTTTATATTAATAAGTGTAAAAGCTCGCGAAAATAATACATTATATATTTAATGTAACAATGTCGTCACGTTTTTTTAGTATTACATACAATAACATGATGTTAATATTGATTAGCAATGGAAAACAACTCTTCACTATCCAAACAATGAAGAAAACAAAAATTAAAGATCGTTTGATAGGAAAAATGTCATATGTAAATGTGAATATTACATTTTATATAGATGTGCATCCTTGAAATCTTACCACCTTCATAAGCATGCATAAACATTGGGAAATAACTCTTCACTATCCAAACAATGAAGAAAACAAAAATTAAAGATCGCTTGACATCATAGGAAAAATGTCATATGTAAATGTGAATATTACATTTTATATAAATATGCATCCTTGAAATCTTACCACCTTCATAAGCATGCATAAACATGCACTGCATCATCTTTCATTTTGAATAAATATTGAAAGATGAAACCCCTCTTAACTGAGAAACAACATAGAGGTAGTAAATTGGTGAAACTATACAGCATAAATCTGCTTTAGATAAGAAACACACAGATTGTTAAATAGCAATAAATAAACAAACAATAAATATATTGTAATATGAAACAAATAAATATAAGAAAGATTTGATATCAAAGTCACTTATATGAGCTCAAATATAGAGAAATAAAATTAAAGAATGTAATGTAAAAATAAGAACACAAATGGCAATCAAATTCTCTTTCTTATGTTAAGATGTTAACAAGTATATATAGATAATAAGAATATAACCAAGAGTCACATGAAATATAAATTCATGCATTAAGTAGAAAATTAATTATTTAAATAGTAATCCAAGGGTAGCTATTCATGAATAAAAAATATGAATTATTAATATGATTAATAGGTAAAGGAAAATAGATGAGGGCAAAGTTGGAAAAAATGTTAACACTTGGGCACTTTTAATATATATATATATATATATATATATATATATATATATATATATATATATATATATATATATATATATATATATATATATATATACCATTAAAACGTCATTCAAATTGTAAAAGATAAACAATAACCAAGTCATTAGGAATAATGTTAAAGGTAAATTAAATTGGTTGTAAAACTCTTGTACGTTCGAAGTTAAATTAAAAAATAAAAATAACATATCAACTTAGTAGCCAACTGCAAATAGAGCTTGTATTTGTGTACGCGGTTGTTTGTACATTCATCCATAATTAATTTTTAAGTTAATTGTGTCGGTAAAATCATTTTATATTTTTTATTAAAAATATTATCATTTTTCTTTTAAAATATTATTATTATTTATTTATACTATTAATTATTTGTAAAATAGTTTACTTTTCATTTAATTATTAATTATTCATGAAATAGTTCACTATTCTATTAGATTTGATCAATTGTATACAATTATACACTAACAACAACATACTCATATCACAAACAGATCAAGTATAAAATACAAAAAACCCGCATCATTTCTCACTTTTCTCCCTTCCACACACGTTTATTTCTCACGAGTTTCACTGCCTCCATCTCACGATCTCTTTCTTCTTCATTTTTGGATTTCCGCCTCAATCTCACGATCTCTTTCTTCTTCATTTTTTGGTTACTACCACCGCCTCCACCGCCGCCTCTACCCCTACTTTCTGATCACCACCACCACCATCGTCATCACCGCCTTCACCTTCCACTGCCTCCACCCCTACTTTCAGATCTTGAGCGAATGCGTCGGGTTCCTCTTCAGATCTCTTACTTCACTCGGATCTGTTCACTTTTCGCTCTTCATCGTCTCTTTCCATCTATGATTTCCATCCATCTCTCCAAATCTTAGATCTGCTTTTACATGTTAAAATTTTAATAATACGCTTTTTTAAAAAAACATGTACATCTATGTTAGCAAACTTGTACGCCAATGAATTGCCATCTATACATCTATAGAATTTCAACAACTTTTATGTGTTTGCATTTACAAATGAATTATACTTTTTATACTAAAGTATATATAAAATAATAAAAAAAAAGTAAAAACTGTATCATTTTAGTTTTTAAATACATATTTAAATATTTTTAAAATTATATTTAATCTACTAATGTATATGTATTTTATAATAAATGTATTAGATCTTACACTGAAATGTATAACATTTTATACTAACATGTATAACTAAAATTAATAAATATATTGATGAAAATATTAATAAATATAATATCAATATTATTTTTTTGAAAAAATAATACGTTTATATAGAAAAACAAATGCATGATTAAATTACAACTACTCCCCATTTGATTATGAAAATGGATATTAAAAATTAATTAAATTTAATACAATTTTTTATATAAATTTAATGATAAATCTAAGAATTAAACGTAATACATTTATATAATAAAACGTATACACTGACGAATTAAAACAGAAACTTCACAAAATCTCCAACAACAGAAACATCAATTAAATTTAATACAACTTTAATTAAAAAAAGTAATACATTTAAGAATTAAACGTAATACATTTATATGATAAAATGTATACACTGACGAATTAAAACAGAAACTTCACAAAATCTCCAACAACAGAAACATCAATTAAATTTAATACAACTTTTTATATAAATTAATGATACATTTAAGAGTTAAAAGTAATACATTTATATAAAAAACATATACAATGATGAATTAAAACAAAAAGTTCACAAAATCTCCAAGAACAGAAACATCTCACGCAATCTCCACCCACCTCCACTCACCATCATGAACTTCCACCACACCATTTCAATAGTCTCATAAGATAATCAAAATTAATGCAAAATATCAATAACCTTCATAATCTTTTCACCCATTTTCTTCACCGTGATGACATGGATGAGATTTGATTTGATTTATTCACTGTTAGATCATTGAGCTTATTCAAGCTTCTTCAAATATGATTGGGTAAGGACGAATATGACTCTTACTTGTTGGAATCGGGAAGGAAGAATTACAGATTGAGAAACTCGTACTCCAGTTTTGATGAGAATTTGTTCCCGTTGGATTTATAGATTGAAGCTCAAGTTGATGCCGAGGCTGGTGATTGGCGTGACCGAGACAGATACCACGGGTTGGAAAGATGTCACGCTAGGAAAGAAACTATTTTTGATGGTGTCGAGCGGCGCTGGGGTGGTGTAGAAATGTTGGGATGGTAGAGAGAGAAACAAAAAGTAGAGAAAGAGGAGGAGTGATGGGTTGGGAGAGAGGAATGGGTGAAGCGTAGAATGACCCATCAACACTTAATGAAATATAAATATCTGGGTCAACGGGTCAAAATTAACCCGGTTGGATCTTAACAATTGGGTACAGTAGTTTTTGTCATTCCATTATCATTTTTCATCAATTAAACAATATTACCTTTTCAATTGTTCACTGTTCCATTATTTTAAAGTATTACACATCAACCCATGTATCACCTTCATTTAATACATTTAGGTGATGTTCATTTCGGTGAAATCCACACTCATGTGTTGAAAATCATCCCTATATTTGTTGGCATTCGATCGTTTGGTTAACGTGAACCATTAGGGTTCCATACGATTCTATATCAGCGGAAGCAAGAATATAAAATCATATTACCTTTCACCAGGGTATGTTGAAGAAGATAATGAATTCTCGCAGGTAGCATGCACAACCTCACCGTTTTGGGCATAAATTCCCCATCTAATCTCAAATTTGAGTGATTTTTATGCTAAAATGATATTCTCTTCCGTGGCTTTCCATCCATGTATCACACGACCAGTTTTGGATTCCACATGATTACAAAAAACTCATGGAAGTTCACGATCAGGTTTCTGAAAACAACATCTTGATCTTCTATTGTATTCCCAAGTCCAATCTTGACGTCGTGTGGGTGACGATCTTCAAGATTCTCTCAATCTGTAATCCACTCTCAAACTCACGTGTGTTACATGTAGGAATTAGGGTTTCCTGATCACTAAGATGACTTATATATGGGCTACAACATGGACCAGGAGGAGAAATTAGAGTTGGGTCTCCATTGGGCTTAAATATCCAAGTTTAGCACAAAACTTATACTTAAGTCCAATAATAATAATATATTCCACTAAAATATTATTACTGCACTGCCGCTCTAATCCCACAATTACGTTATGGGCTCCTTATTATGAGCCCGATAGTCTCTCCGTGTTTAAGATATACAATGCTCATTAATTAATTAAGTTACTGACAACTCCATTAATTAATATCTCATCCGAGAGTAGTACCACTCAACCTCATTATCATGTCGGAATAAATCAACCTGTAGGGATTACATGATAATCCTTATGAGCTCCTCAAGGGGACATCATCAACCTATTTTATCAGACACAGTTTCCTTCTACAATCAACAGCACACCATAGAGACAGCAATATCTCCTAACTCACCGAGTTTGTTGATTTAATTACATGTAAATCTTACCCATTGATGAATCAAAAAAATACATATTGCTTTACATGTCGAGGTTATTGAATAGGGATTAAGAGCACGAACATCCATAATAATTGAGATCAAGTTCTCCTATATATTTAGTATAAATCGAACGATCTCAAACGGTCCTGCTCAATACACACAAAGTTAACTAATATGATTCTATAGTCAAGACAAACTAATACCATATTATACTATAACCATCCCGATAGAGAGTCCCCGTCTATCTCAATTGTGAGCATCTGTTTATACTTTATAAGGAAATCGATAATATGATCTTTCGCATGTTGTCACACAACATATTATCTACAATATAAAGTAAGTGGACCATTGCATCGAACATATAAATAAATTATAAGACGCAATCATTTGATCTATGATTGTCATTTTAAATATTGTTAAAACATTGTTCATACTAAAGCTAGGCTTTTAGTATACAATCCAACAATATTTACTTTCTCTCCACTCAATTAATATATTTTATCTTTTCTCTTTCATCTATTTCTTTTACACAAATTAATATATTTGTATACATTAATTTGACATAAAATTAAAATATACCTTACCAAAAACACAAAACAAACATACAATCAATATTAATGGTTTTCAACTTCCACAAAATCCCAAAATAAAAATCTCTTAGTATACTTTATTATTTATTACTTAAAAAAAATAACTTAAAAAACTTCCATAAGCAACTAATATTCTTAATTTATGTGTGAAATAAAATGTAAAAAAAGTTATAAGATGGAAGAAATAGAGTACTTAAATGATAAAACATATTTTGTTTTAAAATGATTATAAAAATTATGAAATTAAATTGTGTTTGATGAATATTAGTTAAATAAATTTTTAAAAGTAACGTAAAGTTAAAAGTTTGAATATTAGTTAAATATTACTCCCTCCGTTCTAGAAAAGTTTGCACACTTTCTATTTTGGGTTGTCTCACAAAAGTTTGCACCTTCCTTAAAAAGTAAAAATTCAAACATAATCACCCTTCCCCATACACTTTATTTACAAAAAAACCACCTCTATCTAACACACCTAACATACTTTATTATTTAATTATTACAAAAAAATATTATAATACCCCTAAAAGTTATCACTTTCTTAATTTTCGTGCCGAAAAGAGTGTGCAAACTTTTTTGGGATGGAGGGAGTACATTTTTAAAAGTGATTTGTAAAGTTAAAGTTGAAATGGAGAGAATATATCATAATGATATATTATGTACTCCTTGTAAGATATTCTGCGGCGCTGACATCCTAGATATGAATTTTTTTTTGACAAAATTTATTGATTTTTAGGAGCAATGTGATATTTTTTGTAATAAGTTAGTAAAATATATTATGTATGTTATGTATGAATGATATTTTTAAAATTAAAATAATTTTTGATGTTATTAATTAATGTGATTATTATTATTATTATTTTTGAAAATGAGTGTGAGACATAAAAAAAAGAAAAGTGAAAAGATAATTGTACCATATAACATACAACCATTAGCATGTATGTTTTATAATATAAACCAATTCACTAGCTATATTTTAATTTTAAAATTATGATATTACTTTAATATGTATAATATTTTTTATAATTTATTGAGTTTTAAAAAAAGGAAAAAAAAAACAAAAAACTGACTAACTAACCATTTTTTCAAACTTTAAATTATATTAGCAGTGAACTTCTTCGGGTGGCAGAAAGAGCATAAATTCCTAAATATAAAGGAGTAACAATCCACCCATCTTGAAACTGACCATGAGGTGATGTTTGCTTCCCATTTATTTTGTCTGATTTAGATTTAATAAATTTTCCTTATATATACATACATATCCTATTAATATTTATCCACTATTCACCTTATATTATCTTTTCTCAATTAATATTTTTTCGTTCTTTCTCTCTCCTTTCTCTCACCTCACAATTAATACTCAAATTTGACATAAAATTTAAACATACCCTACTTAAATCCAAAACAAATATAACAAATATAAAATAACACTATTCACTAGTTTATTAAATTAACTTAAACCTAAAATAAACATCCCCTTATAATCTTGTTATCACCGTTAATCCCTAATAATAATAATAGTGTTAGCACTTGCGGTGGAGCCCCTAATGGTAGGGTACATCATAATAGTGTTAGCATTTTATTAGAAAAATAACTTACTTTTAATGTTCAATTTAACAAAAATACTCTCTTGTCTCGGTTGTTGACTCGGCTATTTAATTGTATGTACTTACTCCATTTGTTCTACTGAAATGTACGTGTTTTTTCATTTTGGTTCATACCAATACAAAGTGTGCGTTTCTCTTTTTGATAAAAGGACCCCACACAAATTAATTTTCTCGCTCTTTTGCCACACATTACATTAATACACCTCCTCACTTTACATTAAATTATTATTTTTCTCACCTCACAATACATTAAAATATTATATCTCTTAATCTACGTACAAAAAGCAAATGCGTACGTTTCAAGGGGATGGAGGAAATATTATTTATAACTTGATTGTATATATTAGAACTCACTTAAAGTTTTTAAATCAAATTATAAATCGCGTCAATGATATTTTCGCCATTTCGAATATTGTATTTTTTATTAAAAATTGAACATTTTCAAAAATGGTTAAATCCAAAAGGATATACTGAAAAAATTCCATAATAAAACTAATAATTATTGGATTAAAGGTGCAGAGGGAATCGTATAATTATCTGGGTAATAGCCAGTGGCGGATCCAGGGTTGAATCATGGGGTGGGCTAAGTTTATTTTAAAATAAATAATAATAATAAATATATATATATAGCAAAATATTTTTTACATTTACATAAGTTGAGCTCGACGAGACTTTAAAGCATAAAACTCATCAATAATTGAGTTTAGATCTATACTATTTACAAAATCTCTCTCAATATAAAGTATCATACAATCTCCAAGAAAATCATCCCCCATCTTGTTACGAAGTGCTGTCTTCACATGTTTCATAGCTGAAAAAGCTCGTTCAGTGGTAGCAGTAGAAATAGGCAATGTCAATATAAGATGAATCAACCTTGTTATCATAACGTAAACTTTTGCCCTTCCACTCTCACACAAAAGTTGGCACAACTCAACAAGTGTAGACACTTGAAACTTTTGCACAACATCAAGCTTATAATGTATCAACTCATATTCCAAAGAAACAATGTCTTGGTCTGTGAAATCTTCACGATAGAATTTTCTTGCAAGCATGCAAATATCATCACCATTGAATGACTCAAAAGAATTTTTAGGATCTAAAGCAACACTGAGAGAAAGCAACTCTACTGACAAATCATTAAATCTTGTACCCAACTCCATCAAGATAAAATCTATTGCTTCATTGAAAATATCAAAATGGTAATGATGTTCAATTGTAGTTTGCCCACGCGAACGACCAATCTTATATGGACAATCAAGGTTAGGAACATCAGTATCATTTTTTGAGCAGAAAAATTTGACTTCTTCCAATAATTCTTCCCAACCACCTTCTCTCAATTCTTGAAGAGCAATCTTAGTACTAGAGACGAATGCAATCGCAGTCAAAATGTCTTGAGTTTTTCTTTGAAGTACTTGACAAAGAGATTCAGTAATTCGCATCACTTTATGCATTAAGTGCAAAATAAATACAAACTCAAAACTTGCCATATTTCTATAGACTCCTTGAATTTCAGCTTTAGATCTTCCATTTGGAGAATGTTCAATTAGAGATTCAAATATTTTACAAGTTGCAGCATACATACCTATCAAACTCTTCACAGAGTTATAATGAGAACTCCAACGGGTGGCTCCAGATCGTTGTAAATTACTAATTTGATTTGCCCCACGTCCAGAACCAATCTCTCCAATTGCTAATAAATTTTCAATTCCATGCCTTTGAGCAACTTGCAACTGAGAGACACGTTTAGGTGAAGAAGTGATCATATTTACAATATTATCCAGATAAGAAAAAAATTCCCAAACAACACTGACATCTTTAACTGCAGAAATCAATGCTAGCTGTAGACAAATGCGCAAAACAATGAACATAATAGGCATATGGACATTCTTTAAGAAACAATGCCTGAAGACCGTTCCATGTACCACGCATATTACTAGCACCATCATACCCTTGACCTCTCATTTTCTCAATATGAAGATCATAATGACCAAGAATGTTGCATATCTCTTTTTTCAAATTTGAGGAAGTAGTGTCACTAACACTCGTAATTGCAAAAAATCGTTCAGTTAAAATTCCATGATCATTCACAAACCTCAAAATAACTGACATTTGCTCCTGTTTTGATATATCTTGTGCTTCATCAACAAGAATACATAAGAATTTATTTTCAAGTTCTTCACGAATCATTCCACGTACTATATTGGCCATAATATTTAAAATTTCTTTTTGAATTTCTGGAGCAATATATTGAGTATTTTTCGGAGCATTATCAAGCACAACTTCACTAACTTCCTTATTCATATTTGCAAAAGCCTTCACTAGTTCAATAAAATTTCCACGGTTTGATGAAGAGAAAGATTCATCATGACTTCTAAAGGCACAACCTTGAAGAGCAAGCCATCGTATACTCATAATTGAAGTCATTAAGCATGAACGATTTTTCTCCTTCTCAATTTTTGTTTGAGCATGCATAACTTTATCAATATGCCTAGAAGGCTTCATCAAGTTCTCTGCTCGTTTCAAGCACATAGTATGAGGTGATGAAGCTGCAAAACCAACATGAGTAAGAAATGGACATTTGTCTCCTTGGTTTATCCTTTTTCAATTTCCAAAGCCTTCATTGACCAAGGCAGAAGTATTTGGCATATTTATATCACTCATGAAAAGGAAACAATAAAAGCAATATGCTTTATTTGTTGAGGGTGAGTACTCCAACCAATGAAAATTGTCAAACCATTTTCTCTGAAAGCTACGATTTTGAGAACCAAACTTTGTAGCAGGATACGAGTTCAATTTTGGTTGATAAGGTCCAACTTTGAGATATGCCCGTCTAATATCATCTCTTGCATTAATAGAATATTCACACATATGCTTTCTTTTACCAGGATCTCGCTCAATAGATACATTCGGCGAAAAATCTACATTTGATAAAGTTTGAACCATAGGTACTGAAGAAGATTCATTACCTTGGTTTTGCAATGCAGTAAACGTAGGTTCTGAGCTACTTGCACTTTCTTGACGATCACGTTTCTTAAAGAAAGATGATATAAGTCCTTTTCCATTTTTGATTGGAGGATGATGCTCATGCTCCATTTTATATTCTGAAAAGAACATAAATGGAAAATGGTCACAATTTATTTATATGATTAAATAAATTTATTTAGACAACAATGTTAAAATATTACTACAATAAAACCTTAAATTTAGAAATTAGAGCAAGCTTGACATTAGAAGAAGGATGTACATGGTATATTAATTTTTTTAATGAAAATCACAATTTCAATTGAGAATTCAACCTTTACAATATTTATGAAATTTTAATAAAATTTATTCCCATATATTGTATTAGATTTCTTTCCTTGAATTTTATCTTATAATAATTAGAACAATTTATAGAAATTAATTAATTATAGAAAAAGTGGGAAATTGAAACCTTAATTGGAAGGAGATTGTTGAATCTTGATTCTTTAATAATTTTGGAAATTTGAAGTATGAAATCTGATCAGTGCGTGCGGCGTGTCCAAGCTGCGTGTCGTCCAAGTTGGAAGGAGGAGTTCTGTCGGCCACTTGGAGAAGGGTTTGTAATAAATTATTTTAAATCTTGGGCTACTTATGTTAAATCCTTATGAATTGGGATAATTATTTTATTTGTATTGTGAATTGGGCTAAGTTTGGGACTTGGACTCAACTGAATAAAATATTTATCAGAAATAATTTTTGGGGTGGGCTAAATTTTATTTGGACTGGGCTTTTATTAAAAAAAAAATTGTACATACCTATTAAAATAATGGGCTCTAGGTTGGCAGCACTGGGCTCAAGCCCAGTGCTGCCCTTTAATACATCCGCCCCTGGTAATAGCAATGTCTGAAACTGGTTCTTTAAAAATGGACCGGTCAAACTTGTTTGTTCTGCCAGTTTAGCTTCCCAACCTGTCTAATATACATACGACATATGTCATCGAAATAATTTTTTTTAATTTTTTTTAATAAAATCTTATTCTTTCTTCCCATTTTTTTCTAAACAAGTTCACACTCCACAATTTAATATTATTATAAATATTTCAATTTCAAAATTGTATATTTATGAGTAGTATAACTTACTTTTGAATTTATTTATATTATTATTTAAAAATATAAACTACCCCTAAAAACAAGTAAAATTAACCTTTCTAGAAATTCGTATATAATGTAACTTTGAATTTCATTATGGGACATAGGAAGCATAATTTAGTATATATTAACTAAAATTTTAAAATAAAAACAATGCAGAAAATTTTCTTTTACGAAAAAAAATTAAAGGGAAAAACTTGTGTGAAACTGTTTTCTCCAGAAGATTACCATGAAACAAATAAAAAATGAAAATATTTTGAAAAAATAAATACTCAAATTAATAAAAAAAATTAGGGTTAATTGCGTCAAAAACCACGAACTTTCAACGGATTGCAAATTAATCCTAACTTTTATAAAATTGCAAAAAAATCATAACCTTTCATATTTGTGCAATTCGCACCCATCGGGCAGCTGAAGCATGCCCGACCGCTGACGTGGCGTTGACCTTGCCACATCAGCTTTTAGTTGATTGCAAGCAAAATCACAATCTTTACTTAAATTGCAATTTAATCAAAACCTTTGAAATTTTGGCAAAAAAGACCATCAAATTTTTATTTTTAAATTGCATCATCTAATAAAAAATTTATATTTTATTTTAAAATTTAAATTCATAAATAAAGATTATATTAAATATTAATTTTTATTTTGTATTTTCATACTAAATGTTATATTAAATATTTTTTTACAAAGTTTTTATTTATTAATTTTTTACTACTCCCTCTGTCCCATAGTTATCTTCACTAGTACAGTAGATATTTAGTTTTAAAAGAATTATTTTTTGACTTTTTTTTTACTTTTTTAGGGCATTGTAGTATTTGAAGATAATGAATAAAGTATAAAATATGTTATATGTGTTAGGTGAGAGTGTTATTTTTTAGATTAATATATAACTTTTTGAGGTTATTGATTGATTTGATGTGATGAAGGTAAGTATGAGATGGATGAAAATGGAAAGTATGATGATAACTACATGAAATTATTTTGGTTTGTATAAATTAAATCTTAACAAATATATTTTCTCAGTATAAAACTTGAGTTTATAAATTAATTTTAAATGATTTTTTTTATAAATAATAAAATTTCTTAAACATCTCATAGGTATATTTGTCATTCTCTTATATATAATGTGAAATTCCAAAAAGATATTGAGACATGTTCACGAATACTTTGATTTTATAATTTATAATAATTTTATAATGTATAAAATATTTTAAAAATTAAAAGAATTTAAATATTTAGAGATTGTATAATTTTTTTACTACTTAATAGATATAATTAATTTAATTCACATAATTTAAGTAATAAATATTTTATTCATATAATAATTTTATTCTTTTATTTAATAATATTTTAGAGTTTAAATTTAAAAATAAAATATAAATTTTTATTAGATGGTGCAATTTAAAAAAATTATGGTCTTTTTTGCCAAAATTTCAAAGATTGGGATTAAATTGCAATTTAAGTAAAGGTTGGGGTTTTTCGTGCAATCAACTAAAAGCTGACGTGGCAAGGTCGCCGCGTCAGCGGTCGGGCAGGCTTCAACTGCCCCCGATGGGTGCGAATTGCACAAACATGAAAGTTCATGATTTTTTTTTTTGCAATTTTATAAAAGTTGGAATTAATTTGAAATCCGTTGAAAGTTCGTGGTTTTTAATGCAATTAACCCAAAAAAATTATAATGGTACACTGGTTTATTTTATAAATACTTATAGTATAAATAAGTAATGATAATAAATTTAATGAAAATCGATAACATATTTCATTAAAAAAATTAATAACTACTAAAAAAATATAAAATAGTATTAATACACAATAATAGAAAAATATTTAAATGTTAGGAGTATAATTTAAATCCTTATGTACCCAATAAGAAGAGAGAGAAAATTGCCTTCCTAAATGATCTAAATATATAAATATAAAATTTTAAAAACGTTTTTCATTCATACAATTTTATTATAGTATAAGACAAATTAAGAATCATCACCTCATAAAATTTTATGAATGTAAATTTAATTAATTATTGAAAAACAATAATGAAATTTCAAATTAGCATAAGACCTTTTTTTTAACTAATATTTAAATAAATAATTGATTTTAATACAAAATATTTTTAGACATAATACTTCTACTTTTATACTCCCTTCATCCCATCGAAAGATCCTAATTTTATTATAATGGATGCCCCATCCAAATATCCATATTTTCTACTTTTAGTAAAAAGCCCCGCATGTGGCACATCACTCACTACTAATACAACTATCCACTAAGGGGTCGTTTGCTTATGGGTATGAAATATAAAGATATTGTGCATAATGAGATTTGTTTGACTTGTGATTAATTGTATTGTTGTTTGGTATTATAGAAAAATGAGATTGATGATAACTAGATATAAATTATTTTATTTTTGTTATTGAGTATTAACAAATGAAATAATAAGTAAAATGACATACTTACCCTTGTTATTATTATTATCATAAAGTATTACTTTTATTATTAGTTATTAATTTTAATTATCATTATATATTATTAATTATTCTTATTAATATTATTAATTATAATTATTAATTATTATTACTATTTTTATTAATAATAATAATATTATTTATTATTATTATTATTTATAATTATTATTATTACTATTATTATTATTTATTAATAATAATAATATTATTAATAATTATTATTAATTATTATTACTTTTAATTATTAATTATTATTATTTATATTAATTATTATTATTATTGGATAAGGGTATAATGGTAAAATTACATTTAATACATACTATGTATTAAATGGTGGTATTGTGTATCCCACCTACCCACCTCAATAGGTGGGATACACAATACCAAAGGGAATGATATTATTAATATGGAGTAAAATTAATACTTTTGACCAAGTACTATAAATACATCTAGACAAACGTGGTATTACGAGGGACTTTGCATCAATCACCTCCTAATCCCATCAGGCAAACGAGCACAAAATGCAAATGGTCACCTTTGGACGGAACGGATGGAGTACTAAATTTTATTATATACTCCCTCCGTCCCGCCCAAATAGCACCATTTTACTATATTGGGTGTCCCGTCCAAATTGCATCATTCTCCTCCTTTAGTAAAAAGGGTTCACCAATGGTCCACCACTACCCATCACATCTCTTTAATACACCTACACACTTTACATAAAATAATAATACTCCTTAATTTACGTGAAAAACAAATGGTGATGTTTGCTCAGTACAGGGAGTACGTCAATATGGGTATCATTGTAAAGATTATAAAAAGACGATTCATATGAGACGATTTTCACTAATTATATATTTAAAATGAAAAAGTCATTAATTTGAGTGAAAATAAATTTTATAAAATAGAATGTTAAAAATGTGATTAGATGTTGATTTACAACTTTTAACTTCAATCTCCCATTTTAGTTATGAATTACATGCACTTCTCAATTAAATTTGTTCACCTACATTTTTCAATTTTTATTCTTGTAAACTTACTAAAATAGAATCTAGTTTTTAAGGTAAATATTCTAAAATAGTATTATTGTGTTATTATATATATATATAAATATATATATATATATAATAATTAATTAAAAATAGTATAAATTTAAATTTTATGTCAAATTATGTAAAATTAGTATTGAGCCCTCGCGATGCACGGGATTGATTAAATTATATAATATATATTGAAATTTTATGTTAAAATTTAATTTATTTATTAATTTTATATATAATTTAAGTTATTATATATTAAAATAATAGTAAATTTAACATTAAAAACTTTTACATGTAATTTGTTAAATTTTAAAAGGTTTTATATTATAAAATTCTTTTAAGTTATCTCCAATTGTCAACGATGATATTTAGCCCGATATTAATAAGCGTACTCAAATTTATAGACTATCAATTCGTTAGTGAAAAATTCTATTCTAAATCATTATACTTCTTTCTTTGTTTTTTAAATGGAATCAATTCAAGGACATTCACAATCAATAGTATCTATGTTAATTCTAATGATATGATAACTATCGATTGTAGTTACGAAATGATGTAGAGAATATATAACGACAAAGATAGTAAATTTGTGGTCTGAATTTCCTAATCTACAATGTTGTTCTACTTGATTTTTTTAACTTATTTTCAATTAAAATTATACTATAGAAAAAAAATTAAACAATATTACACACTTGCCGAAATAATTGATGAAATAGAAAAATATAATAGGTAATCACATTTTAGTAGAGTTTGACGTTGGAAATGACGATATGTGCCATGTTCGTTAGATACTTGACATTTTGTAGAAAAGACTCTCCCTCATAACATTAATTTTTAAATTTCAAATTGAATTTTTTTATTGAAATATACTAAAAAAAATAATTGACATGTAAAAATAAATAAATATATAAATAAAATTGCATAACGTGAATTTATAAATAAAATATTATATCATTTTAACAAATATGGTAAATATTAGTCTTAAATATCAAACTTATAAAATTGATTTCAATGAAAGATTAAAAATATAAAATTGTAAGAATTCAAATCATTACAATAATGTTAATTTAGCTTCTAAATAATAACAAATTACACAGAATATTAATTACTATTTTAATTTATATATGTCATACACTAAAACTCAAATATCAACATGTTATTAATCCATTCTTCTATATTTACATAAAAAATAATTATTAATTAATAATTGAAATTAATTAATAACCATATTTCATATAGAACTCTAATTTTTATAGCACTAACAAATTACAAAATGACATGTATTATGAAGGAAAATATGTGAAGATAAAAATAGTGTATGAATTTATTTAATTAAGATTAAAATGAAAATTCATGTGAAGATGTAGAAAAATCATATAAAAAATAAAACTAAATGTTGAAAGATGTTTTAAATATTAAAGAAATATGAAAAATTAGGACGATAATATCATTAAATCAAACATTTGACAACAAATCATACTTAACTATTGAGAATGTATAACCATTTATTATTATTCATTGGGTACAACTTCATTATTATTTTTTTATTTTTATTGAAAAAAATTATATTAGTATTTCAAAGTAGCGAATTAACTTCTTTAAAGTATTAACATTGAATATGATTAATTTAATTTTTCTTATATGAAAATTGAATACACAATTTTTTACGTGGCATTATATAATAATTCAATAAATATTTAGATAGATGTATCCTATATATTTATTCACTTTTTACTTAAGAAATTTAATTTTTTAATTTCTAATTTAATTTTTTAAATTATTAGTTATATTATATTTAAAAAAAAACATGAAAACATATTTATTTTCATTCTAATAGTATTGAGTTTATAAATTCAATTGAATTTTTATTGCAAATAAATAATTACTTAAAGCGGAGTAATTTAAATCTTAATAATAATAATTCAGTACAAAAGATTTTAGGGTCACTTACTATTAGCTACAAAAAAAAATGCATAATTGCTATTAACTACATGACTTAAAGTACTATTACTCATAACTACACAATTATGACTGTAGTACCATAAATACCCCTATATATTTGCACAATTGTTTTGCACAAATTGATTCTGCACAATTGTTTTGAACAATTTCGCCGGTCAACGGTGGTCAACGCCGGTCAACGGTCGGTCCCCTATATTTTTGCACAATTATTTTGCACAATTTGATTTTGCATAATTGTTTTGCACAATTTCGCCGGTCAACAGCCGGTCAACGGCCGGTCAACGCCGGTCAACGGCCGATCCCCTATATATTTGCACAATTTGATTTTGCATAATTATTTTGCACAATTTCGCCGGTCAACGCCGGTCAATGGTCGGTCAACTCCTGTGGGTGGGTGTGGGATAGGGTTGTTGGTTTAAAAATGTATTGAGTATAAGGTTATATTTGATATTTTACTTTAATATTTTGTATTTGAGAGTAATTATTTAAATTTCATGTATCTAATAGTAATTTAGGTTAAAAGTGTGTACCTATTAGTACTTATCCCAAGATTTTAATGTTACAATTAATATAAATATATTAAAAATATAAACAAAACATTAGAGAAATAAAATTAGATAAAATTATAAATGTAAAAAGATTATTTTTTAAAAACAAAAATACATTAAAAATTATCAAAATGTAAATGTTGGAAGATTGAATATAATAAATACTCCCTCTATCCCATAAAACTTTTCACATTTTCCTCATTTGTTTGTCCCACAAAACCTTTCACACCCAAAAAATAAAACATCACTTTATCTAACAACCTCAAAAATTTTTTTAATTTCAAATTTGCCACTCATTTTTCACACACATATCTAGACATGCATGGCAGTTCCAAATCGGCTGTTTCGGTTCCGAATCGCCGATTCCATTTTCAAAAAAAATGGAACCGAAACTGAACCGGGGGTAGGACGGTTTCGGTTCCGGTTTGGAACCGTCGATTCCAGTTTTTTTTATTATTTTGTTTTTCAACTTAAAAACGTAAAACAAATAAAAAAATTAAAAAAATCGCCGGTTCCAATCGGGAACTGCCGGTTTTAACCGAAACCACCGGTTTCGGTTTCACGAAATGAAGAACCAGAACCAAACCGATATATAGTCGATTTCGGTTCAGTTTTCTCCGATTCTGGAACCACCGGTTCCAGTTTCGATTGGAACCGCGATTTCCGGTTCCGAACCAGCAATTTCGGTTAAAATATGCATGTCTACACATATCATTACTTTATTCTTTTTTATTATCTAAAAATAACACGATATCCTCCAAAGTCAATAAAGTTGGTCAAAAAGTGCACATTTTTTTAAACAACGTGGAATAGTAATGGGTGTTTTCTCAACACACAATTTTAATCCCCAAGTATGATGGATATCAATTGTAGTTTCGAAGGTGACCAAGTTAAATATCGAATCCACGGGACGGATAAATATTACTTTAGTTATTTTTTAGCAATTATGACTATGTTGAGAATTGTAATTGTTGGTTTGTAAACTAAATAACAATTAAAATAACAAATAAATAACAAGAACAAGAAAATAGTAGTTGTGATCAAATAAGATGATAGGTAGTTCGTCAGGCCATCCAGTTTCCTTCGTTAATTCATACTTTCGTGTATCGATGTCCGACTCTGTCTTGTGGTTTATGGACGCATCGCTAGACCATGCAAATCTATTCTATAGACACAAATAGATAAGCTTTTGACACGTGTGAGTATCCTCAGAGCAAGACGTATATTTTACCTCCCTTTCTAGGTACTATCATAATCAATTATTTCTCGTGCACTTAGTACTTTAACCCGATTTGATCTCCCTTTTTAGGTACTGTAAATTTATACTCTTAATCCTACTTGTTAACCCGAATTCAATTCAATTAACAAACATTCATATAAGACGGTTCTAATAAAAACTCGGAATCCCTTCACTTAGAATTATAACAATAAACCCTGCTCATTAGTGAACGCACTCAATCAATAACCATGTTATGCATTCAGACTCTACACAACGATTATTAATGCACAAAACAACTATGAGTATGGATTAAAAACGCACAATCTTATATAAACTAAATCACAAGTAGTGTTGTACGGAGTATACACACGACTTACAAATCAACTCAAGAAACCTTCATAACCCTAGAACTACCGAAGTGGCTCTAGCCCATGATTGATCTAGGAACAATCATGGTTAGATGGACCAATCTTACTTGAATCTCCAGCTAAACTCTCTTGTATTGTGTTCTTGATGAGTGGTATATATGATGTCTTCCTTGACTGCATGAGCCTTCTTTTATACTTGTAATCACGTCTCTAGGGCTTGGAATGGGCTTTTCAAGTGATCACACGCGTTTTGATCTCAAAAATCCGGATAAGGTAAGTTCCCGCACGACAGTTCGACCTCAGCAAACAGGTCGAACCACTGGCCGCAGGTCGAACCACAGGTCGAACCACGCTACTGGAAGTATTCTGCACTTGGTTCGACTTCTTGTACAGGTCGAACCACTCCCTCTTTGGTCGAACCACAGGTCGAACCACACCACTGGATAATTTCTGCTCCTGGTTCGACCAACTGTCAGGTCGAACCCCAACGTTGTGGTCGAATCACACTTCTCGCGAACTGGTTCGACCATGGTTCGACCTGTTGAGCAGGTCGAACCATTTGAGTCGTGGTCGAACCCTCCTTCTGCACACTTTGCAATGCTGATTCAACCTGTAGGAGAGGTCGAACCCTCCTCCAACAGGTCGAACCCACCTCTCTCCTTGGCGGTTCGTGTGGTCTTGACTTTGTCTCTTCGATTCTTGGCACTTTCACTCTGATTTTGCTATGAAAACCACTTAAATAGCTCCACTAACACCTGATTCATGCTAATTCACAATATATATAGGTTTTTCACCTATTTCCACCTCAAAACTCTCCAAAACTAGCACAAAACATGATGCCAAACTTGTGAATTTACACACTCATCAAACCCCCAAACTTACATGTTACTCGTCCCGAGGCAACCAAATCAAACCACAGGAGTCGTGTATAATTCACCAAGATCAAGTACAACACGTATCACACATGCAACTTCATTAAATCAAACAAGTATTAATTGCTTCATATATATCACTCATGCAAAACCAATCCAATCACACACCATTCGGAGTACTAAGTAATCTAGCTCACAAGATAAGTATTTATTCTCTTTCACTCAAGTGCGTGAGGCACTATATAGGTTAATATAAACACTCATATCAATCCATATTCACGCATAACCATAAGCTTGACAAAAGTCTCAAAAATCAACTTATAATCAACTCTTCACTAGGATCACAAAGGACTTGTTTTTGGGTTGTAATGTTGGCTCTTTGGAAAAAGGTAGGAAAATTTAGATAAGTAACTTAAGACACTAGTAGAGAGTTACCTTGGAGGTTCTCGAATTCTTCTTCTTGCTGCAATATCTCCTCCAACTTCTCCTATTCTTCTCATGAATTTTCCTTCTTTTCCGTACATCAACATCATCTCTTTAGATAATTCGGGTACCGGTTTTAGGCACTACCATTCTTCTCATGTATAGGCCATCAGCTGCTAAGCTTCATGCACCATGTATAAAAACAATCGGGGTACCAGTTTCGGGCACTACCCCTAAACAAGATTTAACCATGTTCTTTTCATCCACCCATATTCTATCTTCCTTTTTCTTCTTACGATACTTACTCACCTTAACTCTCTCTACCATTGAATAGGTTAATCAAGGCTCAAGTAAAGGTTTATAAGGTTATTTACTTCGGCTATCAAAGAAAAGGTTTTTTAATGGCTCAACGGGGCATCCAAAGGTTAATAAGATCATTAGGAAGGACAGAATTTGGCTAAGTAGCTTAATCACAAAATAATGGCCTAAGATCATGTCCTAGCAATTTATCAATCATAAGTCTCACATAAGACTCCAAGCCAAGTTCTAGAATACGTTCATATGAATGATCCTCTAAAGAATAAAACAATCATGATCAAGCATGATTATCAAGGCTTAAATCCTCACATAGGTAAATAGAATCCTAAGTACTCCTCATAGCACATAATTAAGATCAATTCCACAGGAACTCTACATACTTATCAAATTATACATGCTCTCTTTAATAGAAATTAACACATGAACATATGAATGCACAAAATCAATAGCCCATAAACCAAATCAAATCATACAAGTATCTCTACAGCCCAACTCATGCATCATAGAAGGACGAAATTAAGAACACACTTTCCTGGCTCGGTTCGACCTTGATTCGACCTGTGGAAGAGGTCGAATCAACTTCATCGTGGTCGAATTAACATTCTGAACACCTTCTCCTTTGGTTCGGCTTGGGTTCGACCTGCTAACCAGGTCGAACTATATCGGCTTAAGTCGAATCACCCTTTTGTAAGTTCATGTCACCAGTTTGACCTCGGTTCGACTTGCTAAACAGGTCAAACCAAGAATGTCGTGGTCGAACTGCACTTCTGGAATTCTGCTATCACTGGTTCGACCTTGGTTCGACCTGTTGATCTGGTTGAACCATCTTGCATGAGGTCGAACCACCTCTCTAGACAACTTTTGCACTACGGTTCAACTTCTTCAGCTAGGTTCGACCTCCTGACATTGGTCGAACCTACCCTGGCTTTGGTCGAACCACCCTTCTAAGCTTCAAAACTGAGTGTTCTTCAATCCCTACATACTTCAAACTACAATACGAATCATTAGGTACCAACTAGAGCACAACTTCATCAAGAATTGTTCCACAAAATATTATTCATGAGTAACTCCGTAAAAGAAAACACAATCAAAATCCACTAAACATTAGGCAAGTTGTATAAAATCGTCACATCAAAATTGATTAAAATTTTAAATATGATTTTAAATATGGCGCAAAAACCAACTCCCCTAACAAACATCATAAAGAAAAGATTATACTATCGGTACTTATTGAGGTAAGTACATCACACCCCCCAAACTTAGTAGAAACTACAGTCGAAACTAAGTTTGCAAAGAGATGTAATTGCCGATAAGTAAGCACTTCAAATATAAAAATTTCTTACACACACAAATGAAATAAAATAATAAAACAGGAGGGAAATCCCCAACAGGCGCTCATGTTTAACGTCGGAGAGTCACGACGGTACCAACTCAGAAGACTACTTGATCAGAGGATGATCATATCACATCCTCACCTTCCAATACTTTCTCCCCCTCTTATCATCCACACTTTCCACCTTACCATTCTTATGCACCATACGGTCTATAGAATCTCCTTTCTCAAACTTTCTCTTCTCATTCCTGTCAATCTTCCACTCAAGTTTGGAATAACTCCTATCTCCATTAAGATCAAAGTTAGGATAAGAACGAGAGTAAGGACTTTCAAATTTGTTGGTATCCGATGGTAAGTTAGGAGGTTTCAAGTAGGCATCATCTTCTCTTCCTTTGGCTACAGTCAGCACGGCACCTTTCTCCCTCACAAAAATATGATCATTAGAATTACCTTCATCCCATGGCTGTGTAGACTCCTCCGGGTCAATCTTCCTCTTGAATTCTGAATCAACTGATGAATCTTTTCATTTTCACCAAGATAAGCATACGTCAAGTGTTCCGGTAACGGTTTCAGCTCCTCTTTCTTTTCTTCCATCGGAGAGCTCTCTTTCTCCAACGGCAAGTACTTCCTAGTCCCTTTCGCTTCTTCAGCCTTAGCTTTCTCCAATTCATACCTAGTATCACCCAAAGCAAGTAAGTTCTCAAGATATTCAATACATACCTCGTTGGAGAGTCCGTCAAGCTCCGTAGTGGGATAAGTAAGAGACTCCATCAAACATGTCTCAAGAGGATCCTTTGACAGGATCAGAGACATATCCTCCTTCACAATCTCCTCCACCACGTCAAGACTATAACACTGCGACTCCATGGGCATCTTCATTGCTTTATTCAAGTTGAAAAGAACTTCTTCTTTATCCATCTGCAATTTAAGCTCTCCTTTTTGAACATCAATCATAGCTCCAGCAGTAGCAAGGAAAGGTCTTCCCAAGATTAAAGGGATATTATCCTTGTCATCTTCCATCTCTAGCACAAGAAAGTCCACAGGAAAGACTAGTTTCTCCACTTTGACGAGAACGTCTTCAATTATACCTTTTGGAAATGTCATCGACCTGTCCGCCAATGGAGAACCACTGTTGTAGGGGTCAACTCCCCCAAACCAAGTCTCTGAAAGATGGACAACGGCATCAAATTGATGCTTGCCCCTAGATCGCACAAAGCTCGCTGTGCCGGCCCCTTTCCGATTTCACATAGAATAGTGAAGCTCCCCGATCTTTCATCTTTTGTGGAAGCTTCCTTTGATTGATTGAGCTGCAATTCTCAGATAAATTCACCGTTTCAATTTCGGTTAAGCTCTGCTTCTTCAACAATATGTCTTTAAGAAATCGGGCATAGTACGACATCTCCACGATTGCTTCTGAGAAAGGAATGCTCAAGCTTATCTTGTTCATTATCTCTGAAAACTTCTTGAACTTCTCTTCCAATCCCTTCTTCACTAGCTTATAAGGAAACGGCGGAGATATCTTTGTTTTGGGAATCCCCCATGCATCACGATCAACCTTCTCCGCTTTTTCCTTTTCGGCTCTCAATCGCTTGGCTCTCTCCCACTTTTTCTCAGCTATTATCTCTGTACTTTGCTCATTCCGAACCACTGGAGTAGCATCAACATCATCGAGAGTGTTCGCAGTAGTAACAGGCAATTTCTGGAGGGGTTCGACCAGGGTTCGACCTATGGAACAGGTCGAACCAGGCACGTAATGGTCGAACCTACCTTCTAGACAACGGCTCTCTTTTTGAATTTGAGGTTTGACCTGGGTTCGACCTGTTGAGTAGGTCGAACCACAGACACCTAGGTCGAACCAACCTACTGTACTCCTTCCGCCCTCCGGTTCGACCAAGGTTCGACCTGTGTGATAGGTCAAACCATGACCGTCGTGGTCGAACCGTTGCTGTGACAAAACAGAGTGCTCCATGTTGTGCGGTTCGACCTGGGTTCGACCTGTTGGATAGGTCGAACCATCATTGATTTGGTCGAACCGATATTCTGGAAAAATAGAGTGCTCCGAATTGTCAGGTTCGACCATGGTTCGACCTGTATGCTAGGTCGAACCATCTGCAGTTTGATCGAACCGATGCTGCGATGCCTCCTGATCGTGTCCAGTACGTTGGTTCGACCTTCCCTGTATGGTTCGACCTTCAATGTTGGTCGAACCATGGTCGAATCTTGCCCTAGACATGTCCAAATTTGATTCCGGCCTCATAGGTCCCTCGTACTGCATTCCCGACCTCAATATGATGACGTTGCAGGACCTTGGATTCTCAATACTTTGCGACGGGAACTTTCCCTTCTTAAGAGTTTGAGTAAGCTTGTTAACACTTCCTGCCATCTCCCCCATCAGCAATGTAAGGTCCTTCACCTGCTTAGATATAACCTCATAGTTTGCATCGATTTTCTTTTCAAGTTTGGCCTCAAGGCGGTTCACTCTTTCATCATTCTTGGCCATATACCTGTTCACAGTATCCTCAAGACCCGGTTTCCCTTCTTCCACCTTAGCACCCGGATCAACACCCATCGGAGGTTGAATCGCATTATTCGGATAGCTCCATGAGAACTCCGGCCTCCTAGGCTATTGATAACCACCCAGGGGACCATGATTATTAAAGTTTCCTCGATAGTTCCCTTGGTAGTTCCGGTTTCCTTGATCTGGATACCTAATCCCTTGAATACTTTGACCCATGGCATAGTGTGCCTCTTCCAACTCCTCTTGGATTGGTCCATCATTCTTCAACTCCTACTGCATGATTGGTACGCGCTGAGATAATTTGTTGATTTGCTTTTGTTGGGATTCAAGTAGCTTGTTGATATTGGACAAGCTAGAGACGATCTCATCCTCTCTACTCATTTTCACCATTGCTTGTTCAACCTGAGCTACCTTCCCAAGAACATAAGTACCTCTAACTCTATCAGTTGGCCAATCCCTCGAATTCAACAAAATATCTTCAAACAACTTCTCGGCATCTATGGATGACTTTGTAAGCAATGCTCCATTAGAAGAAGCATCCAATAACACTCGTGAATCACAGTCCAATCCATTGTAGAATATATTGATATATTGAGCTTTAGATAGCCCATGTTGAGGACACTTCCTAAGCATGTCAATGAATCTATCCCATGCTTCATGAAATTTCTCACCTTCACCCGATAGCAAATTGGTTAATGTCTTGCTTCATCTTAAACACCTTTGAAGGTGACCAAACATATTAGGGGTCAGCTAGTGGTAAATTCACAATATATATAGGTTGTCCACCTCGTGAAATTCACAGAAGGTCGAACCCGAGGTCGAACCAGTCCGTTCAGAGCACTCTGTTTTTCAGGTGATCGGTTCGACCAAAACAAGAATGGTTTGACCTGTTCAGAAGGTCGAACCCAGGTCGAACCAAGAGGAGCAGTTGTCCAGAAGGTAGGTTCGATCTCATCATTCATGGTTCGACCTGTTCTGCAGGTCGAACCCGAGGTCTAACCAAGTCAGGTACGCGATTTAAGTTTGATTTTTCAGAAAAGTTCGATCACTTTTAAAATTCACCAAACCTCGAACCCTCCCGAACCTCTACACCTTTGCACCAATTCGTCAATTACACTTGATTTAGCATCGATTACACAATACTACACTCTTAATTCTTGAATTGGGCGTGGATTAGGGCGATTTTCATCGTGAATTAGGGCTTCAGTCGCGCATTTTGAGTGTTGTGTGCCAATTTTTGATTGTTAACCATGGGCAAGACTAAAGGTACATTTTTTTTTCAACTCAATTACCCTAGGATTAAAGTTTATTGCAAGAAATGTATTGTGGGTAAGTTGATTGATGTTGATCTTGGTTGAATTTCATGGTGATAATGGATATTGTTGAGTTGATTCATATGAATTCATGTTTATTGGTTTGAGATTGCTTGATTATGGATAGAACTTGAGTTTTTATGTGGATTGATCAAGGATATAATGCATCTAGAAGAATGAGCATATTAATTAGGTTTGAATTGTTGTTAATTGGAGTTGTTCATGAAGTTCAGTTGTTGAAATTCTTGTTGAATGGCTTGAATTGGTTGATGCATGCTTGTTGTTTATGATTTGAAGATTAAAGAGAGTGTGATTGAAGATGTTTTGAGCATGTTAAATAAGCAAGTGGTGTTGAGATGATAGTTGGAGTTGATTAAGCATGGATGCTTGAAGTCTTGAGTAGAGTATATGATATGCTGGTTAAATACTTGTGTTCTTGTCTTGTTGGTTGTATTGAAGTATTTGTTTTCAGGAAAGGAACAAGGATCAAGTAAAGGTAAAGGTAAGGCAGAGGAAGCAAGATCGAAGAAGAGGCATGACAGGCCTTTGAATGTTGATACGATGACAAAGAAGCTGAGGCTACAAAATCGTTTACCCGAAAACTTCAAAATTCAAATGCAAGATTGGGATGAGATCAAAGAAAAGTGGGAAGAAGTCTCAGACAAGATAGCTCGCACTCGATACCAAGATGATGAGGCGATGAGGACAATGAGAATCGGGGATGACATCTTCTGGATGTTCGATCAAGTGGGTATCCGGATATTTATGGAATTAAAGAGGCCGACGTACTTCCATGTTACAACGGAAGTAGTTTGCTCATTTGAGATGGTGAAGGACCCGCTTGGGTACCCGTATCAGTGTATGTTTCAGCTAGGTGGAGCGAGAAGGAGATGGACGACTGAGGATTTTAATGAGCTGTTTGAGACGCCTTTGGGGATCCCTCGTTTGGAGAATGTTGCGTTCAACGCTAATAGGTTTTGGAGGGAGATCACAGGGGAGATTGGAGATTACAAGATCAAACAGGCTTATGCTTCCTCAATAAAGAATCCAGTTTTGAGATACATGGACCGTGTCTTGAGCAACACGTTGTTTGCCCACTCAGAGGGGAGTGTTGTGTCTAGAGGAGAGCTTTACGCCTTGTGGTGTATGCTAAATGGGGTGCAGTTCAATGTTGGAGCTTATTTCATTGCACAGCTACATCGATTCAGGATCATTGGGTTTCAAAAGATGAATATTGGAGGGTTACTAACGATCGTGGCTGAGCATTATAACTTGGATTTCACTGGCATCACACCAGTTAGAGGAGAGCCCGATTTGGTGATGTTTACATGCATGAAGGGAGGATTTGCCCATTTCAGAAATGGAGATTGGTTCTTCACGAGGGAACTCAAGCCCTTCGATTTCATGTTCCCTTTCGATGTGAGCAACTTGATAACCATTCGGGTGGCGAGGAACAAGTTGATGGATTCTCTCGGACACAACGCCTTATCCATGATAGTGAAGTCGGGTGGTGATTGGAGGACTGTATCGCAGATGTGTGCGGATGGTAGGATGGCGGAGTTACAACAGATTGTTGATCACCACAGCAGCCCGAAGAGGAGCATCTAGAGGAGGAGCAGCAGGATGAGAAGATGCAAGTGCAGCACGACGCACCTCAGCATGAGCCAGCACCGCAGCAGCAGCGGGCTGTCCCAAATGATACACGGGAGTAGCTCCGCCTTATTCATGAGCAGCTGGTCGCGATCGTTGCTAGCCAGCAGGAGACGAACCGACAGCTCGCACTCGCCAACACCAACTATGCTATGCTGAATGAGAGGTACACTGCCTTGAATGAGAAAGTTGGTAAGTTGGGTGATCGAGTTGATTACTTGGATATACACATCGGTGATCTGCACCGGATTGTGGAGTAGAGACTTGATAATGAGGATGATGATGCTCCGGAGGAGTAGTTTTTCAGGTTTTCTTTGGTTTCCTCCGATTCATCTTGTCTCCATTCTTCTTTTTATCTTTACAGGTTGGGTTGTGATTCATGCGTGAGTGGAATGTATAACTGATATCTTGTATGATTGATTGGGTATGAGCTTATTGATTTTGTGCATTCATATGTTCATGTGTTAAGTTCTATTGATGAAAAGCATGTATAATTTGATGAGTATATTGAATTCTTGTGGAATTGATCTTAATAATGTGCTATAAGGAGTACTTAGGATTCTATTTACCTATGTGAGGATTTGAGCCTTGATAATCATGCTTGATCATGATTATTTTATTCTTGAGAGGATCATTCATATGAACGTATTCTAGAACTTGGCTTGGAGTCTTGTGTGAGACTTATGATTGATAAATTGCTAGGACATGATCTTAGGCCATTATTTTGTGATTAAGTTACTTAGCCAAATTTTATCCTTCCTAATGATCTTATTAACCTTTGGATGCCCTGTTGAGCCATTAAAGCTTTTTCTTTGGTAGCCAAAGTAAATAACCTTATAAACCTTTACGTGAGCCTTGATTGACCTATTCATTGGTAGAGAGAGTTGAGGTGAGTAAGTGTTGCAAGAAGAAAAAGGAAGATAGAATATGGTTGGATGAAAAGAACATGGTTAAATTTTGTTTAGGGGTAGTGCCCAAAACTGGTACCCCGATTGTTTTTATACATGGTGCATGAAGCTTAGCAGCTGATGGCCTATACATGAGAAGAAGGGTAGTGCCTAAAACCGGTACCCGAATTGTCTAAAGAGATGATGTTGATGCACGGAAAAGAAGGAAAATTCATGAGAAGAAGAGGAGAAGTTGGAGGAGATATTGCAGCAAGAAGAAGAATTCGAGAACCTCCAAGGTAACTCTCTACTAGTGTCTTAAGTTACTTATCTAAATTTTCCTACCTTTTTTCAAAGAGCCAACATTACAACCCAAAAACAAGTCCTTTGTGATCCTAGTGAAGAGTTGATTATAAGTTGATTTTTGAGACCTTTGTCAAACTTATGGTTATGCGTGAATATGGATTGATATGAGTGTTTATATTAACCTATATAGTGCCTCACGCACTTGAGTGAAAGAGAATAAATACTTATCTTGTGAGCTAGATTACTTAGTACTCCGAATGGTGTGTGATTGGATTGGTTTTGCATGAGTGATATATATGAAGCAATTAATACTTGTTTGATTTAATGAAGTTGCATGTGTGATATGTGTTGTACTTGATCTTGGTGAATTATACACGACTCCTGTGGTTTGATTTGGTTGCCTCGGGACGAGCAACATGTAAGTTTGGGGGTTTGATGAGTGTGTAAATTCACAAGTTTGGCATCATGTTTTGTGCTAGTTTTGGAGAGTTTTGAGGTGGAAATAGGTGAAAAACCTATATATTGTGAATTAGCATGAATCAGGTGTTAGTGGAGCTATTTAAGTGGTTTTCATAGCAAAATCGGAGTGGAAGTGCCAAGAATCGAAGAGACAAAGTCGAGACCACACGAACCGCCAAGGAGAGAGGTGGGTTCGACCTGTTGGAGGAGGGTTTGACCTCTCCTACAGGTCTGTAGGCACTTGAATTTTATTGCCCATTAAGGAAATATGTGGCAAATTAATGCAATAATTATCAATTAATTATTTATTTATTAAGGGATTTAAATAAATAAATTCATAAAATAAATGAGTAAATAATTTATAATTGGGTAAGATCCAGTCAAATAAGTATGACTTAAAGCCTAAGAAAGTGAAAGGCCCAAGCCCGCATAATTAGGTCAAAACGGACCAATCAGACTGCGAGTTCTTTATGGGGCATCCTCATACTTCACCTATATAAGGAGTCCTCCTCCATTCATTTTAGACACACACTACAACATCTGAACACACATTCAAATACTTGAAGACATAAACGCTCTGAAGAGATTGAAACATGAGCAACGCTCCTCAAGATCTTCAAGCATCTTCAAGTCAAGAACGGTAAATGATTCGGGATTAAGGTGCGGAGCTCCCCAAATCAAGCGTTCTTCATACACTATGTTCTTTGGTATTCTTCGCGCCAAGAACAGCATACGACCCGGGATTAAGGTGCTAAGCCTCTCAGATTGAGTGTTCTTCGAATCAAGTACGTTTAATCCAAACAAAGGCTCGACGCCTCTGGATTAACGTTATAAAGCCCCAAATTCGAGTCCGGATAAGCTTCAACTGAAGATCCAACTCAACACACACAGTCAACACACATTCAGTACGGTCAACACAAGTCAAAATACAAAATTTGTTGTTACAAATTTTGGCATGCCCGGTGGGACCGTCTCTACCTCTCATCTCTTCTCTCTACAAGCACAAAGATACAAAGTATGACTCCTCTTAGGATCGCGATAAAAAGGTCATCTACCTCAAAGCCTTTAGAGCTACAAGATGTGAAGACGCAAGTTATGACTCTGCTAAAGATTACGATACGAAGGACTACTGCATCTAAGCCTCCAGAGTTGCAAACTGAAAAGGTTGAAGTCGTTACAAGAAGTATATCTGAAGGCTCCTCAAAGACAAATCGTATGGTGGAGATTACTCTCAATAAGCCATTGCACAGCGATAAAGATGGTGAAGATGACTCTATCTGCTCAACTCATCGCTCCACGCCAAGCTCACCACCTGCCTCAACTGAAGCTGCAGTGATGACGACAAGTGCTATGACCATTGAGGATCAACTCGCAAGTATAATGAGAGCCATTGAAGGACTCAACAAGCACATGGAAGCTCAAGACGTAAAAATCTCCATACTTATGAAGAAAATGGAGAATGTGGAGACAAGTCATGTAAATGAGAAACAAGTTGGGGATGAGCACGAGAAAGAAGACTCAGCGAAACACCATCCTCTTGAAAAGAAGCCAGTTGAAGAAGAAATACAGATTTCAACTGACAAAATGCTTCCTGTGAACCAACTGAAGAACATCGTTTTAGAGACGATAAAAGACAAGTTTGAAGGAAGCTCAAAATCTTCTTCAAGATATGCCAAGCCATGTACAAAGAGGATTGATAACTTGAGCATGCCAACTAACTACCAACCTCCCAAGTTTCAACAATTTGACGGCAAAGGCAATCCAAGACAACATGTGGCGCACTTCGTCGAGACATGCAATGATGTCGGGACCTATGGGGATCATATGGTGAGGCAATTCGTCCGATCTCTGAAAGGAAATGTCTTTGATTGGTACATCGATTTGGAAGCTAACTCTATAGATAGTTGGGAGCAAATGGAAAAAGAATTCCTCAATCATTTTTACAGCACACGAAGAACTATTAGCATGATGGAGCTAACAAATACTTGTCAAAGAGATGAAGAATATGTCATCGATTATATTAATAGATGGAGGAGCCTAAGTCTCAACTGCAAAGAAAGGCTATAAAAAACTTCAGCTATAGAAATGTGCATTCAAGGGATGCAATGGAATCTTAGCTACATACTCCAAGGAATTCGGCCTAAAACTTTTGAAGAGTTGGCTTCAAGAGCTCACGACATGGAGTTAAGCCTGACATCAAATGACATCAAATGGCCCTCTATTCAAGACTCTTACGAGTTTGAATACATGTCCTTCGATGAGCCCTTGGAAGAGGAACCACAAACAAAGGCTGCAATTTCTATAAAGATTAACAGAAATGAAGTTGAAGTAAGAGAAAATAGTGCATCCCAAGATGGGGGGCAATAAACTGTTGATAAATCAAGACAAAGCTCCTTGACACGAGCTAAAACTGTCTGCATTATGCTCCTTGATATGAGCAAAAACTGTCTGCATTACGCTCCTTGATACGAGCTTAAACTATCTAAAATCTCCCAAGTCAAAGCTCCCTGACACGAGCAAAAACTGTCTACATCATGCTCTTTGATATGAGCTAAAACTATCTATATATGACGCTCCTTGATACGTGCTTAAAGCTTCTTGACACAAGTGAAAACTGTCTATACCATACTCCTTGATACGAGTTTAAACTATCTAAAATTCTCAAGTTACGCTCCTTGATATGAGCTAAAACTATCTACACACAATGCTCTTTGATACGAGCTAAAACTGTCTACAAATCAAATCCCATGCTCCTTGATATGAGCCTAAACTATCTAACACAAATCAAATTCAAGGCTCCTCGATACGAGCGAAAACTATCCACACTATACTCCTTGATATGAGTATAAATTGTCCACACATCAAATCATATCTCCTTGAAAAGAGACAAAACTCTCTACATGTTCGATACTCCTTGATATGAGTATAAACTATCTACACATCAAATCAAATCTCCTTGGGAAGAGAATAAACTCTCTACACACAATGCGCCTCGACACGAGTAAAAAATGTCCACATAAGGCTACTTGACATGAGTATAAATTGTCTACAAGTTCAAATTCAAGACTCATTGACACGAGTATAAACTGTCAGCAAATTCAAATCCAACGCTCCTCGACGCACGAGCCTAAACTGCATGCTACTCCTGGCCCGCATGAGTATAAAATGTGTACGGTACCCCCATTCAAATCAAATCATGTCTCTTGAACTACGTTTTGATTTGATCCTCTTCAAGGAGGTACGTAGGCAACTTAGCACTCTGCTAAGTTCATTCATAAGTCAGGCTATTCATATCAAAATGGAGAGGCAAGCAATAAAATTCAATCATGTTGATCAAGAAATGGATTGTCGCAATTTGTTCACCTCAACACAAAGGCGTCCGTGAACAAAATGCGAGGGGGCATTTGTAGGCACTTGAATTTTATTGCCCATTAAGGAAAATATGTGGCAAATTAATGCAATAATTATCAATTAATTATTTATTTATTAAGGGATTTAAATAAATAAATTCCTAAAATAAATGAGTAAATAATTTATAATTGGGTAAGATCCAGTCAAATAAGTCTGGCTTAAAGCCTAAGAAAGTGAAAGGCCCAAGCCCGTATAATTAGGTCAAAACGGACCAATCAGACTGCGAGTTATTTATGGGGCATCCTCATACTTCACCTATATAAGGAGTCCTCCTCTATTCATTCCAGACACACACTACAACATCTGAACACACATTCAAATACTTGAAGACATAAACGCTCTGAAGAGATTGAAACATGAGCAACGCTCCTCAAGATCTTCAAGCATCTTCAAGTCAAGAACGGTAAACGATTCGGGATTAAGGTGTGGAGCCCCCCAAATCAAGCGTTCTTCATACACTAAGTTCTTCGATGTTCTTCGCACCAAGAATAGCATACGACCCGGGATTAAGGTGCTAAGCCCCCCAGATTGAGTGTTCTTCGGATCAAGTACGTTTAATCCAAACAAAGGCTCGACGCCTCTGGATTAACGTTATAAAGCCCCAAATTCGAGTCCAGACAAGCTTCAACTGAAGATCCAACTCAACACACACAGTCAACACACATTCAGTACGGTCTACACAAGTCAAAATACAATATTTGTTGTTACAAGGTCGAATCAGCATTGCAAAGTGTGCAGAAGGAGGGTTCGACCACGACTCAAATGGTTCGACCTGCTTAACAGGTCGAACCATGGTCGAACCAGTTCGCGAGAAGTGTGATTCGACCACGACGTTGGGGTTCGACCTGACAGTTGGTCGAACCAGGAGTAAAAATTATCCAGTGGTGCAGTTCGACCTGTGGTTCGACCAAAGAAGGAGTGGTTCGACCTGTACAAGAAGTCGAACCAAGTGCACAATACTTCCAGTAGCGTGGTTCGACCTGTGGTTCGACCTGCGGCCAGTGGTTCGACCTGTTTGCTGAGGTCGAACCGTCGTGTGGGAACTTACCTTATCCAGATTTTTGAGATCAAAACGCGTGTGATCACTTGAAAAGCCCATTCCAAGCCCTAGAGACGTGACTACAAGTATAAAAGAAGGCTCATGCAGTCAAAGAAGACATCACATATACCAATCACCAACAACACAATACAAGAGAGTTTAAGAGAGCGTAAGAACGTAAAGCGCAAGAGGAGATTAGGAGAGCTGTGACAGAGGTTCAGCTGGAGATTCAAGTAAGATTGGTCCATCTAACTATGATTGTTCCTAGATCAATCATGGGCTAGAGCCACTTCGGTAGTTCTAGGGTTATGAAGGTTTCATGAGTTGATTTGTATTTCGTGTGTATACTCCGTACAACACTATTTGTGGTTTAGTTTATATAAGATTGTGCATTTTTAATCCATACTCATAGTCATTTTGTGCATTAATAATCATTGTGTAGAGTCTGAATGCATAACATGGTTATTGATTGAGTGCGTTCACTAATGAGCAGGGTTAATTGTTATAATTCTAAGTGAAGAAATTCCGAGGTTTTATTAGAACCGTCTTATATGAATATTTGTTAATTGAATTGAATTCGGGTTAACAAGTAGGATTAAGAGTATAAATTTACAGTACCTAAAAAAGGAGATCAAATCGGGTTAGAGTACTAAGTGCACGGGAAATAATTGATTATGATAGTACCTAGAAAGGGAGGTAAAGTATACGTCTTGCTCTGAGGATACTCACACGTGTCAAAAGCTTATCTATTTGTGTCTATAGAATAGATTTGCATGGTCTAGCGATGCGTCCATAAACCACAAGGCAGAGTCGGACATCGATACACGAAAGTATGAATTAACGAAGGAAACTGGATGGCCTGACGAACTACCTATCATCTTATTTGATCACAACTACTATTTTCTTGTTCTTGTTATTTATTTGCTATTTTAATTGTTACTTAGTTTACAAACCAACAATTACAATTCTCAACATAGTCATAATTGCTAGAAAATAACTAAAGTAATATTTATCCGTCCCGTGAATTCAATATTTAACTTGGTCACCTTCGAAACTACAATTGATATATTTCATACTTGGGGATTTAAATTGTGTGTTGAGAAAACACTCATTAAGTTTTTGGCGCCGTTGCCGGGGATCGAACCCGGGTCACCCGCGTGACAGGCGGGAATACTTACCACTAGCTGACCCCTAATATGTGAGAAAACGAGGTGTTTAAATAGCTCCACTAACACCTGATTCATGCTAATTCACAATATATATAGGTTTTCCACATATTTCCACCTCAAAACTCTCCAAAACTACACAAAACATGATGCCAAACTTGTGAATTTACACACTCATCAAACAGTAAACGTGAAAAGTATTATGGGACGGAGGGAGTATAATACAATTTTTTAGTAAATAAGAATAATAATATTGAAAATATTTTAAATTTCTTAATATTATTTTAATATAATTGTAAAAAATAAAAATAAAAATTATTTTAATTTTTATTATTTTATGATTGTATCTTAAAATTAAAAATACATGTGAAACAACATCAAAATATATTATTTAATTTTTAATATAAAATTTTATTGAGTAATAAACTTACAAAATATGCATAAAAATAAATATTTTATCTTATATGGATTTATTTTCAACTTATTCTATAATAAAAAATTTAAAGACTTTGTTCTTTTGAAAGGAAAAAAAATCAATCTTTATAACTATGTTAGTTGATGACATAAATGTTTTCAAATTTAAAATTCAAAATATAAGTTATATATTAATTATTATTACATTTAAATGTCCATCTAATTACCATTTGATAAATATTGTGCGGGTGAAATGCTAGAACGAAAATTAAACTGACAAATTATATAATGTGGCATAATTGAGAATTTTAGTGTGAAAACTTGATGTGCATATTAAAATATATATTTTTCATTAACAAATTGAAATTTTTAGTTTCTAATTTTTTTAGTAAAAAAAAATAGTATATTTAACTGATCAAAATCGATTACGACATTGCTCTGTAAAGTGGTAGCAAACTTATTTTATTTTATTTTTCTCTCTGTATATATAGTATAGATCTATATAATAAAATAAAGTTAAATTATTTTGGAGTATATTACTTGGGGATACACAATTTAAAGGTTAATTGCATCCCAATACAATGAGAAATAGAAAATACTCCCAGATACACAAATTCACGTTAATTTCCCTAAATTACCCTTTTGCAGCTGCCATGGATTCCTCACGGCCGCCGCCACTTATTCAGGCATGTCCGGCCGCCTCCGCTGTAGCCCTCACCTTGTGTGAATCCTCAACCCACACTGAATAATTTCAATTCAATTCGGGAAGAATAACTTACAAAAGGAAAGATGTTTTCTCTCTATGGAAATTCTTCTCCCTTCTCTCTAACCTGTCTTACCAGACGTTAATGGCATACCCTAATTCTCTTAGAAAATCTCCAAATCCTCTCACAAACTCAACCGTCCAGCCTAGGGCTTTCTCTGCGGCCTCTAATTATGCTAGATTCGATGATGCCCTCCCCAGATCGGCGATTGCTTTTCATGGTGGTCGGCTCCTCCTGAAGTTCGTGACAGCAGATGCTATTCGCCGTCGGAACCTATCCGGTTTCGTCATTCCCAATTCTGCTTAGGGCTTCTTCTCACCGCCGCCGCTTGCGTATGCTGCTGTCAGCGGATCGATTTCGACCTCCAACGCTTCCTCCTCGTTTACATCAAACCACCGGATTGCCAAAAGGCGTGATCCTGATGCACAAAAGCTTGATCACAATTGTGGCTCAGTAAGTCGATGGCGAGAATCCGAACCTGTATTTGAAGGCGGACGACGTCGTCCTGTGTGTTCTGCCGTTGTTCCACATTTACTTGTTGAACTCTGTTTTGCTCTGTTCTTTGAGAGTAGGGGCAGGGGTTTTGTTGATGCAGAAATTCGAGATCGGATCGCTTTTGTAGTTGATTCAGAGGCATCGTGTTTCGGTGGCGGCGGTGGTGCCGAGGTTGGTATTAGCATTGGCGAAGAATCCGTGGTGGACAACTTCGATTTGAGCTCAATTCGAATGGTGTTGTTCGGGGCGGCGGCGTTGGGGAAGGAGCTGGAGGCGGCATTGCTCAGTCGTTGGCCGCAGGCCATATGGCCGACGTAGTCGAGGTAGAAGCGGCTGGAAAGACATAGATGTTGGTATTCTTGATCTCTGGTGTTGTCTATTGAGATAATTTGGAAGTGCGTTTGTGAGGGAGGAGAGGAGTTGGGATGAGGAGGGGAGGGATTCGTGGTTGATGAAGTTGGTGTTGGGTTGGATGGAAAAGAGTATGGCGGTGACGAAGCTCCGGCGAGGGTCAACGGCAATGGTGGTGGCTGGGAGAGGAGTTGTGCAGCGTAGGAAGGACGGTATGGGACTAGGGGGGTTTAAATAGCAAGTGTTGTGCAGCTAGACATTGCACGAGCACTAATATGGGCTGCTAGGCGACCTTCAAATGGCAACACCTCACCTGAGGATGAGGACACTACTATTTTCTGTTTGGATTTGCTAATTGCAATAACATTGAACAACCGTGACAGAATTGGACTTCTTTGGCATGGTGTATATGAGCACATAGCTGGTATAGTACAAGCAATAGTTGTGGCTTGTGCCTTAGTTGAGAAGGCAGTTTTTGGGGTTCTACAAGGAGAACTTAGCCGATTAACTTTTGAGATCACTGCAGCTGGTTCTTAAGCTTGATGCACAGGTTGCTGACCAATACTGTGAGCAAATTACTTAGGAGGTATTCCGTTTGGTGAAATCAAATGCAACTCATATTCGGTCTCGAATGGGTTGGAGAACCATTGCATCTCTACTCTCAATCACAGCTAGACACCTACTCCCATTTAGTCATTAATCAATTTGTTGGAAAATGTAATGTTTGATTTCCTTTATTTTTATTCAATTATTATTTTTGTGTTGTTGAGAATTTATGCGACAGATACGTTGTATTGATGTGGAGGTAGCTTTGGTTGACCTAGTCGTTCATCGATAACAAGATGAAAGCTTGTACTAACCGTTACACGGTTTACCTTATTAAAAGCCCATCCATTACGAAAAGGAATACTACTTGGATTTTTTTAGATTTTGTACTCTTTTCACTCCCCTTTTCATTTGTAAAAAAAAGGCAAAAAAAAATTTTTTAAATAAAATGTGCAAAATAAAATTTGCAAAAGAAATTGTGCAAAACAAATTATGCAAAACGAAATTGTGCAAATCCTACCCCTCACCCACACGCCGCTGGCCGGTCGCCGGAACACCACCGGAACTTAAAATGTGCAAAAATAAAATTGTGCAAAATAATTGTGCAAAAGCCGCCGGCCGGCCGCCGACCTTTGTCGGACCACCGTCGGCCAGTCGCCGGAACTTAAAATATGCAAACAAATTGTGCAAAAATAAAATTGTGCAAAACAATTGTGAAAAAAAAATTGTGCAAAATCAATTTGTGCAAAATTAATTTGTGCAAACAAATTGTGCAAACATATAGGGGTATTTATGGTATCACAAGCATAATTGTGTAGTTATGAGTAATAGTGCTTTGAGGCATGTAGTTTATAGCAATTATGCATTATTTTGTGTACCCCTTAGTAAGTGACCCATTATTTTATTATTTTATGAATTAATGTATAAATTATATGTAGCGATAATTAATAAAATAGTATCTAATTCACTTGTAAGCTTTGATAAGCTACGGGGCAATATAATAAGAACTTAATTTAAAATCTAAATAATAATAATAATAATAATAATAGTCATAATAATAAATAAATTACAATTATATAAAATCTCGTTACATGGAAATCCAAACTTCTTACGTACATTAATTGTATTAAATAAAATGGTTGCATAACATTTGATATTTGGACCAATTTTTAGTATACTCTTAAACTCATAATTTCTTGCTTTAAAGACATTTTAGATAAAGAATTAGAAATATAATTATAAAACATATAAGAATATCTAATACAAACAAAAACAAAAACTTAGTGTTAACTATTTAAATTTAAGATAAATACTACACTTACAATTACTTTAAATTATATTCTTTGCTACTACCCTAAATAGAAGAGAGTTTCTATCCGTTTGAAATATATATACTGGATAGAAATATCATTCCAAATAGCTAGAAAGCGACATCTGCATGTTATGATCAATATTTATCTTGTAGGATAAGAATGACTTAGATGCAAATTCGAATCTATAACCTATAAGAATACACGAAGGTGAAACACTAATTGTCATAAAGAAAATTTGTGTGTGAGAATTACAATTTCAATAGCAGATTAAATAAAATACAATTAGATGAAAGGATACATAATCATGAAAATTTTCAATAGCATATAATAATAAATAGATAAACTCACCTTGATTTCAAAACATTCATAAAAATATGAAAATGTATGAAAATGTAAATAAATAAAATCTAATTATACATAATACATAAATCTTCAAATAAAAATAATAATAAGAAGAAAACAAAGAAAAACATAAATAAGAAAAAAGAAAAAAAATATTTAAAATAAACTATAAAAAAAAAGAAAACATTGAAATGCAATACGAATGTTTGTGATTATATAGACATGCCAACATATAAATGGTGTCTCAATTCCATAAATATTCCATCAAAACACGCTCCTATTAATTAAATTAGCATAGAATTATTGATCAATATTTAAATTCATTAATAAAAATTTAATGAAAATAAGGAACTAAAATAAGTGAAATAAATGTCTTTAAATAAGAAATTAAATAGGAAAGTAAAAAGTAGTAAATAAAGATATAACGTATGAAAATAAAAATAATACGAAATAAAATATAAAATGGAAAGGGCTTGAAAAATTCTCCTACTGCCATGTCATCAAGGGAGAAGGAGAACCACTCCAAGCCAGCAGTAAAAAACTGTCAATTAGATGCATTAAGATGATATTAATTGATGTCAGATAAAAGAAGAAAAATTATGGAAAAATAAAACAAAAATAATTGTGGAGAGATAATATATGGATTGAGTTAAATTAATACTTTCTCCATTTTATAAAAATAATTCACATTTTCTATTTTTGATCGTCCCATAAATATTTTCACATTCTTAAAATAGTAAAAAAAATGATGTAAAAAATATATCAATACTTCTTATTCCAAATGAGAAAAAAAAATAACCATCTTTAGAATAGACGGGGAATATATAAATTTGAAAAATCTAAAATATAAAACAAACCTGGCCTAAAATTAAATTTTGTACAATTGAAATTGCCTTCTTCTGGGATGTGGAAGTTTAGCCCATGGTGTAAAAGTTGTCAAATTTTCATTTTTATTTCTCACAAAAGTATGGGAATTTTCAAAAGTAAATATATACTAAATACAATTAACTAGTAAATATTCCATACACTTTAATTTAAAAAATAACATCTCCACCTAACCCTCATAGTATACTTCATAATTTATTCATTACTAAAAGAAAATCAAATTGCCAAAAGAAATGTACGTTTTCTTGACTTCAGTGAAAAAAATGTAACCACTTATTCCAGATGGAGAAAAAAAAATGCGACTAACTTATCCAAATGGAGAAAGTAACATAATTGAATAGTAAAAAAACAAGGGCCCATGGATTATCACTTCAAATTTCAAAATAAGCAAGTAAACGAAATTGTATACATTTATAATGGATAACCACATAAGGGTTTACAACAGTGAGTATAGCCACTCAAATAGCTAGTTAAAGGCGAAAGAGAAGAAGCAAATTAATTGGCATTAAACAACATGCTATGATGCACAGACTAAAAGTTGTTTAATGTTCATGATTTGATAAATCCAGTATAAAGATAGATACAAAAAGGTTTCCTCCTCACCAGCACCACAGCACCCTCAACCGACCATATCTACGTCGCAACTGTTCTCTTCTTCATTCGATGAATTAACTGATGCAAAAAGATGCTCGATTCTCAGAGGAGAATGTCGAGCAGCGTACTGGAACATCACCTAAAACACAAACCATGATCCAACATACAATTTAATGTAAAATTTTCAACTGTAGTTCAAAATTAGAACGAATTGAAAAGCTGTGACATGATCATGCATAGGGATGTCAATTTAGGCCCGGCCCGTGGGTACCCGCCCCGACCCGTGCATTTTGGGGCGGCCCGGGCCAGAAACGGGGAGGGCCGGCCAGGACCCGTAAATATTCGGGGCGGGTCCGGGTCCGGGTTTGGTCCCGCCCTGTAATATTAGTTACTCCCTCCGACCGCCCGAAAGGTGGACATTTTGCCATTTTGGGCGTACGCACCAAAGGTTCGCATTTCCCTTTTTAAACACATAGGACCCACACACATCACTAATACAATAAATTTATGGGACTCATACACCCCACTAATACAACTATCAACTATACATTAAATAATAATACTCCTTAATCCACGTGCAAAAAGCAAATGTCCACCTTTGAGGCGGACAGAGGGAGTATTATATATATATATATATATATAATTATATTATATTATTTATTTTGATATATTAATATATTATTTAGGTTGTGAACCCTAATTTTCTTTCAACACCACACCACTACACCAGCCGCATTCGGCATTCTCAATTTCTAACTCACTCTCAGTCTCTCTCATCTTCTTCAAGTTGAAGTGGTGGGGCTCGTCGACGCCGCCTCCGCCAGTTCGCCTCCGCCTCGGCCAACCATATATTTTGAGAGGAGAATTTGTGTACCCAAATTTTAAGCAGAAAAATTTGTTTGAAACAAGGTACTTTAAATGTATATGTCTGTATATAGCATTAGATGTTGTTTTGATCTATTAATGAATTGAATTGTGTTTATTTATGCGTAGCTATTGTTGAATCCTTGGTCACACTCACACAGATCTTTAACCTTAGCTAATTTTTTTTTTTTTTTGAAAGAAAGTGTTAGTAGAGAATTTAATTATATTTATATAGATGTGTGGAAATTAACTAAGGTTTTGAGAATGTTTCGGAGAGGTGGGGTTGTGGAAAGGTAATTATAAAAGGAAAAGATTTTATTGTTGATTTATACATAAATCAAATTAAGTAAAAGAGCAATTATTTTGATAATGTGATTATGGTTGTTGTGTTGAAAAAAAAAAAAAAGGGTGGGGCGGACCCGCCCCGTACAGGGCGGGGCACGGATCTGTATTATAGGACCCGTGCGGGTCTCGGGGCGGGGATTTTTAGAACGGGCCAGGTCAGGGTAGTTAACTACCCGGCCCGACCTGGCCCGTTGACATCCCTAATCATGCAATCTACATTGATTCTTGAATGGAGAAACGAGATGTAAAATGCATAGAAGGATAACCAGTTTATACAGCCTGCTCACCTTGGAGTAACTATCAGAAAATGCTCGTGCGCGATTTGATTTTCCAACATAGTGCAAATCAGCCTTCTCTAGTTTACCTTCTGCAAAATATAAGCCTCCTTCATTGATGGCAAAGCGTAGGAGATCGCCACCCTTAAGTCCTGTCTGAAATCCACGAATAAGAATTAGTTGTGGTATATAGGTCTTCCCAAAATTGGTTGTAGATTGCACCTAATATATACTTGAATTTTGTTTGGCAGAGGCAAATAGACACAATTTTCATGCTTCACAGGTTGAGGACATTTGGATCAATACAATGACTAATCCATATACTTATTTGCTATAAGCAACAAAATAGGATAAAAATATAATTAAAGAATGTGATGCTCAATGATCTTAATAATCCGACAGAATAACAAGGCAGGTTAACAGAGCCTGATTGAAAATTTGTTAAAATAGTACTACGAGTGTTGTTTGTTTCTTAAATTATTTAGCAAGTTAACCCATGAAATCTCAATATGCAGCAATTCCACGTTTTTCCTTTTAGACCCAAATTATGACCCTATTCATTTAGTAGAGTCTTGATTCCAATTAAATTTTTGGTAATCCTCAGCAAGGTATGACATGGTGTACTTTTCTAAACAAGATGAGAAGGAAAAATGCACTTTGTGGCCCTTACCCAAAAAATTGTCCTCGCATTATTAATCTAACAGCTCTGTTCTATTTGGGACGTGGGGCATAACATCTCCTGTCATATTTTATTTTGTGATTTCAGCATCTAGATATCAAAACCAATCCTAAGAATACCTGTGAAACTATACTACCCAATACATCATCCTACTACATTCCACCCACTTGAAAAAATATATAAAATATTTTCTCTCCACTTTAGTAAACAACAAATAACATATTAAAACAAATCCAACAATTCTTCAATATGATTAGACATGAAGTTTCGTACCGTCCTACTCAAAATCCCAAAAGTTGAAATAAATTATACTATTCCTATCCGGATTTAAAATCCAGATTTTCACCATCCACTTTACCCCGAAGCGAACATACAGATTACAGATATAAAGAGTCTAATCCACTCAAAGAATTTTCCATTTGGTCGAGAAAGAAAAGATTCAGACATCTTTATGAACATTTACAGGGGTTTTGCTCATGAAACTTATTGTTGAATTGAACAAAAGTTTCACCAATTTTCCGAACACACCTTTATTGACTGGCACAATCTCCTAAGTGTCTTCTTAATTAGAATGCAACCCCACATCGAACATAAATCTACATATACTCTGAAATGAGAAATCTCATTTAGCTTACTTTAACTACAATGGTAAATTCAATTTGTTTTCCTATATGACGATGTCAGGAAGTTCTATTATATAACCACTGAAATTGCTCCATCAGGAAAAATTGGAGAAGTATAATATTTTAATCATTGAAATTGTAGAACTACTATCATATTCATCCACTAGAAAGAAAACTAAAAGATCTAATACTACATAACCCTGATTTTTCTACCAACTAACTAATGAGGAAACACTAGAATTCTTTTAGAACAAGGATCATTGAGCAAAGATCAACTAAACAAAGTACTAAAAAGGACTAAATTCTAGAATGTTTATTGAATCATAGGATTTGACTAGCTATTTGCAGATTTAAAAGCTTCAAGATATCTTCTAATTATTGCTCCATACCATTTACACTCTTTCACATTTTCCTCATTTGCTTGTCCTAATACACTCTTTCACACCCCAAAAGTAGTAAAAGTTTCAAAACAAATAATCTCTCAATATGTTATATTGTAAAAAAAGCCACCATAGCCTAACACATAACATAATCTTATCATTTATTTATCACTAAAAAAACTACATTACCCTTAAAAGTCAATAAAGTTTGTCAAATAAACAATAATTCTTCAAGTCCGAATTTAGGTTAAATGTGAAGAGTCAATTGGGATGGAGGGTATTAACTAATCAATCAACTTAGAATCCAAATTAAACTCTTTAAATACAAAATAAACTGGGCATCAACTTGGCAGGATAGAATTTTAAAAATTTTAGGCCACTGAAGAATCAGCAATTTCAATTCGCACGAAAGCAAACATTCAAACCTTTTGTATGAAGTCACTGTTTAAGCAACTAAATATAACAGGTGGATCATCTGATGTTGCTAGTCGCCCATCATCCAGTAGCTCCAGTACCACCTGATGATTTTTCAAAGGTGAAAGATCAGATAAGGAGCAATACTCCACTATCTATTTGTAGAAACATTAATTACACAGGGAAGCCACTATGCATGCAATGCTTACACAGGGAAGCCTTTGTGCGTGCAATGCTTTAATGTAGGCTCTATGAAACACTAAAAAAGATTTCACAGAAGCACCCTTAAAAATTTCTATGTAAAAGTGGCACATTGTTATGCACGACATGACAAAGAAATACATAAATGCAGCAAGAATTTTCCTCTGGGACTTCTATCTCCTTGAGAACCTGAACCTCATAGAAAACAGATGCCAACTCCTAACAATTTTTTTTACCAACACACTTCATCAACATGGAAACTATAACAATGCATTAACAACAAGAAATAACTCTTTAAGGAGGCTTAATTTCAAATAACAATGGACAAATCAATATTTCAATCCTTATGATATGAAGCAACTGACAGAAGCATGAAAATATTTTGAAGTACGATTGGAAGCTCTAGATAAAAGATTTAATTCCAAATCTATTGTTGTATACCTGTTGTTGATCAGGAATCTGTCCCTTATTATCCGTGTCAAGAACATATTGACTACAATTCTCGTCCTTCCAGACTAATACCAAAGGCGTACTTCCTGATTCATAATGTGCATGCCTAAAAGAATTAAAACCAACATTGGTTTTTAGTGTACATAATATTTTTCTTGGAAATTTCATAAAACATAATAATAATTCATTAAACAGAAGAACAAGGAAAAACATCTCTATATGATCTTAAAAATTAAGTTACCTGGTGACAGGAAGTGGGTTATTGGAGAAAAATACATTAATGACTCTTTTCCCATCATAATAATAGTCTGCAAATTTATTCAATACACTAGGTCTACACGTCATACATGTTATGAAAAGCATCCAAGTTTTTCTCAATAAGATGGCTGATGGCCACTACTGCATCAGACAATGCATGTCATGGATTTAACATCTATACTGAAATTTTCTTAAGAAAATAGAGATATGACTACAGAATACAAGAGTAAAAATATCCCTATCCCTAGTTCCTATGTTATTATACAAGTTCAGAATCAGATAGTCAATCCTGCTTTGTCTACTTTAAAAGATTCTTGATTACACAACTGCAAGCTAATTTAATGCAACTGGGGAAAATTGTGTCAATGCGTAGCTTCTAGCACCCAAAAAATGACCACAGAAAGGAATCATGACACAGGGACCCTACATCTACAAGAATACAGTGGATTAAGATAAAAGCAAGTACTAGCATCTTTCTGGTCCAAATCATTTTAAAGATTTATCATCACAGAAAGTGAATACGCACATAGTGTTTCGCAATCCTCTAAGCATTTACAATCATGTGATATGAAAATCTATCATGAAAATCAGACAGTCCAAGAGAATCTCACTTATTATAGAACAACAGCCCATCCTTCACATATGGCACAGATCCAGTATAAGCTGTTTCGAAACCCTCGTGGTCACAGTTGTACATAAGCACAGTTCTGAATCTATATTTATGGTAAGATGAAGGATCACCACAAGCTCCTGCCTCGACAAGCTTGCTGTTTAACCAAAAAAACCTGAACTCCGTGGTGCACTCATACATCGACATTCCCCCCCAGCATACCATGTCAATAACATAATATGTTTGATCCGGCTGCAAGTCAAAGCACAAGATGGCAAGATGTAAAGCATACGAATCCAGGTAGAAGCAAAGGGGATCATAAAAACTTAATACCTCGTGAAATATGCAATCAAGTATACAATAAGATTGGCCAGATCGAGCATTGTTATTACCCCTGGAACCATTGGGTAAAGCAGATGGAAATCGGTGCAGCATACTGCCATTGCGCAATCTACTAACAGTTATCCCATTAGATGCCACCACAAAACAGCGTTTTCCAGCTGGTCTAGCACATATATACCTGTACAGAGATGGAAATGGGTTTGAGTATGCATATTAGATCCTCAAAGATTATATGGCATGAATAAATAACCGTCGTGAGTGGTCTAGCTCTCTGTTTTCCTAATCTATCCTTGAGGCTTCAGAACTTCATTACAATAAAATCATTAAAAGTGAAGTTAAATAGCACCATAGGCACTCTTTTTTTTCCTATTTCAAGCTCTTAATTGAAAATAGCACCAGAAACAAAAGGAGATTAGTAGTACATTGTATAAATAGTTTATTCCCACCTTTCTGAAATACTATAAGCAAGTTCTCCTCTTTTATTTAAAATTTTTATAGTTTGTGGAAACATAGATTTTTATAACAAACTTGAACAGAATCAGAATGAAAGATGATAATATTATAACCACAAACTAAATTAAGAATGAAATTAACTTCAGAATATACAGATAGAGAGCGAAGTGGCTTAAAATAATTAAAAAGGGCATTACCAATCCGCATTCAATCGTTCAGGCACATCGATCATCCATTCCGGTAACATGAGCTGCTTGGCAAACCATCGCCGGGCTTCGGGCCCTTTCAAACTGGCTGCCTGGCGAACATCAAAATCTTGAGCCCGCTCTTCCGCCTGCAACATGGTTTCAAATTCTTGCACCGGCACGCTTTCAAATTCGAGCTCCGGCTCGACCGAATCATTTTGAAGGGACAAAATAGTTTGCGCCAAACATCGTGCCTGATGCTGGGCATCGCGGCGATTTTGGGCCTGCCGTTGCAAGGACAGCTCTCGTCTCTTCTGTTGGTCAGATATTGCCGCCCGTTTGAACAGTCGGCGGACATCTGGCGGCGCCATGAGAATCGCAGAGCTGTATGGAGAGGAATCCTCTCCCTAAAATGCTTTTCAAATCACCTGCTCATCCAATTTGCAGCGTTGATTGATCAAATAAATTAGCCCTATGCTCACCAAGATGATTAATTTGTTAATTTGTTAATTACCAATTTGTACCCTATAATTGTGGATTATTTTCACTTCGACCCTTGAAATCGAACTATTAGTAGATTACACCCCCCAATATATGGTTGGGTAGCCTTCTAAGTAATACAATAAATGAACAGGCATTTGGAATTTTCTAATAAGAGTTGTGCCCATTTTTTTAGAAGGCGGCAGATTGCATTCGAGAAGCTGTCAGTAAAGCTATTGTCTTCTGAGTGATTTGAAGTTCATTTTTTTGGCAATTTATTTTATTTACTATATGACATGACACAATAATTCTATGAATGAGCCTTCATAATCAAATAATGCATGAGTTCAAATGAATCTAAAGAGTCATCATATTAAGTTGTCATTGTGCATGCATGCTCTAAAGCAAAAAAGGGTCACTTTGAAAGGAAGCTGGTACTGATAGGAAATGAATTAGATACTGATCAATACATAATTGGAAAGCCTTATGAGTCTAGTTTCCAACACAATAAAGTAAAGAGGCATTTGGGATTTTTTAGCAAGAGTAATGCCCATATTTCTAGAAGGTGGCAGATTTCGATCGAGGAGCTGTCAATTTCGTCTTACTATGGTCTTTTGAGTCTTTCAACCTTCATTTGTTTGTCAATTTATTTTATTTATCATATGATATGATACAATAATGCTATGCATGAGTCTTCATAATCAAAGAATGCATTTGAGTTTAAATGAATCTAAAGAGTCATTATATCAAATTGTCATTGCTACATTCAAGCTCTAAAGCAAAAGGAGTCACTTTGAAAGGAAGCTGGTACTAATAGGAAATAAATTAGATATTGATCAATACATGGTTGGAAATCATTATGAGTCTAGTTTCCTACACAATAAATGAAGAAGCATTTGAAATTTTCTAGCAAGAGCAATGCTCATATTTCTAGAAGGTGGCAGATTGCAATCGAGGAACTTTCAGTTTTGTCTTTCTATGGTCTTTTGAGTCTTTCGACCTTCATTTTCTTGTCATTTCATTTAGTTACCATATGAAATGATATAATAATGCTATACATGAGTCTTCATAATCAAAGAATGAATATGAGTTTAAATGAATCCAAAGAGTCATCATATCAAGTTGTCATTGCTACATTCATGCTCTAAACCAAAGAGAGGTACTTTGAAAGAAAGCTGGTACTGATAGGAAATTAATAGATATTGATCAATACAGGGCTGGAAATCATTATGAGTCTAGTTTCCTACACAATAAATGAAGAGGCATTTGGAATTTTCTTGCAAGAGTCGTGCCCATTTTTTAAATGCATATAGTAATATTTTACAAACCTAAATCATCCACTAAACATATAAGCATACTTCCTTTGACAACAACATAAAAAAACAAATACCTCTCACTTGGAAGTTTTATGATGTCCCACATCGGTTCCACACGCAAGTGTGGAACGGCATATAAGTGGGGGTCAACCCTTCACCTTCAGCCATGGTTTTGGGTGAAGTTAGGACTCCCTCACTTATGTGCCTAACAATTTGGTCTGACCTGCCGGATCCGGACGGGCCACGGGAAGGGGCTACCCGATGTGTGGGCCCAAGGTTGCCACCCCGTATGTGGGCCCGAGGGGGGGGTTGCCACCCGGCGTTGTAGGCTTAGGTATGCGGGTTGCCACCCAAAGTGTGCCGTCCGTGGACGTCCGGTTTGAAGGGGGATGGATTGTTATGATGTCCCACATCGGTTCCACACGCAAGTGTGGAACGGCATATAAGTGGGGGTCAACCCTTCACCTTTAGCCATGGTTTTGGGTGAAGTTAGGGCTCCCTAACTTATGTGCCAAACAGAAGTCCACCAATTTATTCGGATAATCTTAGAGATATGCCCAGGATTTCATAAGAAAGAGACTCAAATCCCAACTGAACTGAGGACTGGGAAGAGGGAAGGAAAAGTAAAAGTGATTCAGTTTGCTCGCTCACACGCATAAGCTTTTCAAATTAATCACATAAATAAATAATGGGAATCTCTTAATACTTAACATAATAACACAGCCAAGTAAGAAAGCCTAAGACACCATGCAAGATTTGTTTATTTGTAAAGCACTCATAAAACTGTCATCGGATATCCAAGTAGTTGGTCCTGACACCCAAGATTTTGCAGTCTAAACTGACTAAACTTCACATTATAAATGTACAATAAAAGAAATGTAAAGTAAAAGAAAATACCGAAGAACACATAAACTATATATTAAAGTTATATTGGTTTGCAAATATTTATCATAGGAACAGGCTAACACTTTTTATTGGTAGCTTTTGTTCTGGGCTAATTGCAACATCACACCCAAACCTTCTTACTCACAATCAATTAATGTTTTTATTATCATAATTAAACTGCCCTCAATTACTGCGTGAATCAGAATTTAGTTTCATACTGTGATCTTTCTTTGAATTTGAAAGCAATTGAAAACGGAAACCGGGTGGCATTCGCATACCTTAGAACCATATAATTTTACAAACACAGCTAATTAGTGACTAGTGAGATGGCTAAGATGAATGTTATTTTCGACGAGGGCTTGAGGAACAGTTAAAAATACTTTAACGAAATTCACACAAGCAACCAATTAGCAGTTTGATAAGAAAAAAGCGTAGCTTTTAACACACTTTACCAAATCACGCCCAAAGAACTTTACCATGTTCTCAATTCAAGGATACTAATTTAATCAACACCCGTTCACTCAAAATTTACATGACTAGTGAGGAGTGCCGAAAAATCGAAGATTGTCGAAGAGATTGAAGGAACACGGAGGAGCATAGTGTACGATGTCAATCGAGATTCATAGAAAGGATTTTCAGAAAATAACGGAAGAGAAATGTTACCTGCAAGAAGACGAGTAGGGGAAGCGCCGGTGGAGGCGCAACGGAAGTCGACTTGTGATGGGATCAGAGGAATTCCTAAAGAAAAGTGTGGATGGAGGGGGAGAGAACGAAGGAAAGATTAGGAGTTTGATTTTCAGTTTTTCACCCCACTTCCGTCCTGGAGACCAGCCAGGTGCAGAGGTGAATGGGAGAGAATGAAGAAGTGGGTTTCTAATTCATTCCGGTGGGAAAGGCTTATTTAGGTAATTACTAGTAAGAAGCCCGAATACTACACGGGATACTCCGAATTTGCCAAACGTACTAAAAAATAATTAAATAAAAATATTTGAAATTAATAAGACATAAATATTCTAATAATTAAGATTTTATATTGTATTCGATTTTAGTACCCGACTAGTATATTGTGAGTTTGATTAGAGTACCCGAAAAATGTATTCGAATTCATATTGTCTTCGGTTGTAATACCCGAAAATATAGTGTATTTGGTTGGAGTACCCGAAAGATTTAATCGGTTGGAGAAATTGAATGGTGTTTGAGGGATGGTGATAACACTTTCACTATGAAATGTTATCACTTTTATTATAAAATTTTATCACTTAATTTTCATTTATATTATAAATTGTTCATAAAATAATATTGTTGTTTTTCGTTAATTGAGTATCACTTTTCATTATACTAGAAGTTATCATCCTTTTATACTTATGACGTAAGCCCTCACCTGAGACGGTATTACACAAGTCTTTTCCATAATATTAACAACTATATAAATTAATTAATAAAAATAATTTTATTCATAAAAGTTTTAATTTTTTTAATATTAAAATTTTTAAACAAAAAAAAATTATACAACACATTAAATTTTTTTAATGTCTATTAAAAATTTCATAACATTATAGTATAAATTTATATACAATTTTCAATATTATATTGCCAATGCAAAACATATATTTTTATACATTCAGTTCTTATATGATCATATTTAAATTATTACATAAAAAATATAATATTAAGAAATTATAATTAAATATAAAACTATTATTAGGGATGACAACGGGTAGGGTATCCGCTTATTTTTTGGTACTCGTACTCTTATGCGATTAAAAAAAACTAACTATACACATCCCATTTAAAAAATTTATTATGGTATCCGTACTCATTTCATACCCATTTATCAATACCCGCGGGTATCCACACCTATTTAATTTTAATTTATTATATAAATATTTATATCTTTTCTATTATTTAAAATTATATTATTATAAATTAAATTATATTATTTTAAATAAATATATTATATGGGGTACCCGCGAGTATTGAGGTATTATCCGTACCCATGCCAAACCCTAATGAGATTTTCACAACTATCTGTATCCGTCCCAAATCCGTTTACAACTATTCATACCCGCCCTATTAATATTTGAATAGAATGGGTACTTGAAAATACCCATCTCATTATCATCCTTAACTATTATCGTTTAATAAATAAAATTAATAGATGTATATAACAATTATAAATTATAATTAAGAATAAATTATTAAATATAATAAAATAAATAAATAAATAATAAAAAATTTGTGAAAATTAATTAATATTAACTAAAATTTATTTTTTTTATGAAATTCCTTATTTAGAATTTTATAATGAACTAAGGTTGTGTTTGGATTGAGTAATTTCAAATTTAATGAATTTGAAAATGAGTAGATTTTAAATTCCTTGAATTTAAAATCAATTCATTTGAATTTTGGATAAATTATGGATCTTTGAAAGGATTTCAAATCCATAATTTAAAAATTATTTTTTAAAATAGAATTTTATATATAATAAAAAAAAATAATAAAATTTTATTATATTAAATATTAAAATCTAAAATTTTAATAAAAATAAAATTTTTTGAGGGAACTCTACCACCCAACCTACCCCTACCCACCCACATCCCACCACCCCACCCCAAAAATTTTTTATAAAATTTTAGATTTTTAATATTTGAATAATAAAAAATATAATCACCCAACCCTACCTCCTACCCACCCACCCACCCAACACCATCCCATCCAAAAAAAAAAAATTTTATATAAAATTTTACATTTTAATATTTAAATAATAAAAATATTACCACTCTATCCATCTACCCACCCCACCCCCACTCTCACCACCCCCAACCCACTAAATTTTTTTAAAAAATTTAGATTTTAATATTTAAAAAATAAAATATAAAATTTTATTAAATTTTTTTTGGTGGGGTGCGGTGGAGTGGGGTTGGGTGGGGGTGGTGGAGGGAGTGGGTTGGGCTGGGTGGTAATATTTTTATTTTTTAAATATTAAAATCTAAAATTTTATAAAAAAAAATTTTTGGGGGTGGTGGGTAGAGGGGGTGGATGGGGGTATGTTGGGTGATAATATTTTTATTATTTATTTAAATATTAAAATTTAAAATTTTATAAAAAAAAATTTTGGGTGGGGGGTGGTGTTGGTAGGATGGAGGTGGGGGTGGGTAAGGGGTAGGGCAGTGTGGTAATATTTTTATTATTCAAATATTAAAAATCTAAAATTTTATAAAAAAAAATTTTTGGGGGTGTGGAAAGGGGGTGGGTGGCCGGGGGTGGGGGTAGGCTGGGTGGTAGAGTTAAAAAAAAAAAAAAAGAAAAAGTATTTAATATATTATATATTTTTTAATTAATTTATTAAATTTATATGTTATATTTATATATTAATATATCAATTACACAACAACGGAAGAATTTCAAATGACACGGTTTCAGTGAGGATTTGAAATTCATTCAAAAACAACTAAAAAAATTCAAAATCAAATCCATTGATTTGAAATCCATGAATTTAAAATCTTGGATTATAAATCCATTGATTTCAATGTTATCCAAACATGATGGAGGGATTTAAAGGAAGGATTTATAAATCCCTCCTCAAATCCTTCCATCCAAACACAACCTAAATTTATTTAACTTAAAAGTTCTAAGGATAAATAGATTAAATATATTATATATTTTCTTGACAAAGTCTCTTGTGAAACGTTAGTTATGTGAGACGGTTTGTGAGACGTGTTAAAGTATGTTTATTATATAGATAAAGTATGCTTAATGGTTGTTAAAGTATGTTTTCTCAAGTATGCTTGATTATGCATTAAAGTATGATTTAAGCATGTTATATAACATGATTTATTATTGACATACTTTAATTATAAATAAACATACTTTATCTATACAATAAGCATACTTCAGTGATGAGTCAACCCGTCTCACAAGAGAGATTCTCTAATTTCTTACTCTTCTAAAAATATTTTATTTATTAATATATTTTATTAAAGAATATTTTACAATAAGAAATTGTTATTAAATTTAAAAATCAATTTCTCCAATCATATATTATTGGTAATATGTATATCAAATTAAAGATCATGAAAAGACAATTAATTTGATATAATTTTTATATAAATTTGATTTATAAATAAAAAGTTAAAACACTTAATGTTTTAGGTAAAATTTTAAATAAGATAAAAAAATAAAATATTTTGATTGATTGTTTAAAATAAAGTAACTATATTATCTTATCTCCTAAACAAGTTAATTATAAAAAAATTAAAAAAAACTATAAAAATGACATATCATGCCTAAATTGCTCTCATGATGCCATCTAATAAATCCAAAACTCTCATTTAGTTTATAATATATTTTTATTTAATTTTTATTTTATATATTATCCCACAATTAAAGAGTAAAAAATTTGTTATATGATATAATAATTATTTTAAAACTTTAAATTTTGTTAAAAAAAGGATAGTAACTATTAACTACAAATTATATAGCATATTTACTATTAGATGCAAATCCAAATTTTAATTACCATAAGATACAAAATTACAATATGGAATTCCCCTACTACCCCCAATTAGAAACGTGAATTTTAAATTTATTTCTTTTTTATTATATCATCAATCCCTTAATTAGTGGGATTTGAACAATATTTAAGCTAAATTTTAGGAACAAATTTAAAAGCTACCGTCTACAAACACACAATCCAACAACTACTATCTTAAATTGGAGAAGAAATAGGGTAGGTTCACGAATTTGGCTTCAACTTGACCGAGTAGTGCCATTTTCATTCATTATTGTTCAGCTCATTCATTATTGTTGGCTGAACTCGATGATCTTCGAACAATAGAGGAGAATGGAGGAGAATTGTGGTTAATGGATTATCCATTTAATCTTTTGCACAACCTATTTAATTTTTTGCACAATTGGTTATATTTCTGCACAACTGATGGACGTTTTCTCAACACACAACTTTAATCCCCAAGTATGAAGGATATCAATTGTAGTTTCGAAGGTGACCAAGTTAAATATCGAATCCACGGGACGGATAAATATTACTTTTGCTATTTTCTAGCAATTATGACTATGTTGATAATTAGACTTGTAGATTTGTAAGCTAAGTAATAATAAAAATAGCAAATAAATAACAAGAACAAGGAAATAGTAGTTTTGATCAAATAAGATAATAGGTAGTTCGTCAAGCCATCCAGTTTCGTTCGTTAATTCATACTTTCGTTTGTCGATGTTCGACTCTGCCTTGTGATTTATGGACGCATCGCTAGACCATACAAATCTATTCTATAGACACAAATAGATAAACTTTTGACACGTGTGAGTATCCTCAGAGCAAGACGTATACTTTACCTCCCTTTCTAGGTACTATCATAATTAATTATTTCCCTTGCACTTAGTACTCTAACCCGATTTGATCTCCCTTTTTAGGTACTATAAAATTATACTCTTAATCCTACTTGTTAACCCGAATTCAATTCAATTAACAAACATTCATATAAGACGGTTCTAATAAAACTTCGGAATCCCTTCACTTAGAATTATAACAATAAACCCTGCTCATTAGTGAACGCACTCAACCAATAACCATGTCATGCATTCAGACTCTACACAACGATTATTGATGCACAAAATAACTATGAGTATGGATTAAAAACGTGCAATCTTATATAAAATAAACCACAAGTAGTGTTGTACGGAGTATACACACGAAATACAAATTAACTCATGAAACCTTCATAACCCTAGAACTACCGAAGTAGCTCTAGCCCATGATTGATCTAAGAACAATCATGGTTAGTTGGACCAATCTTACATGAATCTCCAGCTGCACCTCTGTCACCGCCCTCCGGATGGATCTCCAATCTCTTCTCTTGTCTCCTCTTATGATTCACGATCTTAAGCTCCTCGCGTCGTCTCTTGAACTTGTAAAATTCCTGAATTTGGCATCAACATCATCTTTTTAAATAATTCGGGTATCGATTTCAGGCACTACCCTTCTTCTCATGTATAGGCCGTCAGCTGCTAAGCTTCACACACCATGTATAAAAACAATCGGGGTACCAGTTTCGGACACTACCCCTAAACAAGATTCAACCATATTCTTTTCATCCAACCATATTCTATCTTCCTTTTTCTTCTTGCACACTTACTCACCTCAACTCTCTCTACCAATGAATAGGTTAATCAAAGCTCAAGTAAAGGTTTATAAGGTTATTCACTTCGGCTACCAAAGAAAAAGCTCTAACGGCTCAACGGGGCATCCAAAAGTTAATAAAATCATTAGGAAGGATAAAATTTGGCTAAGTAACTTAAGCACAAAATAATGGCATAAGATCATGTCCTAGCAATTTATCAATCATAAGTCTCACACAAGACTCCAGCCAAGTTCTAGAATACGTTCATATGAATAATCCTCTCAAGAATAAAATAATCATGATAACGCATGATTATCAAGCCTCAAATCCTCACATAGGTAATTAGAATCCTAAGTACTCCTCATAGCACATAATTAAGATCAATTTCACAAGAACTCAATATACTTATCAAATTATACATGCTTTTCATCAATAGAAATTAACACATGAACATATGAATGCACAAAAATCAATACGCTTATACCCAATCAATTATACAAGATATCACTTATACATTCTACTCACGCATGAATCACACCCCAACCTATAAAGATAAAAAGAAGAATAAGGGAATCAAGATGAATCGGAGAAAACCTGAAAAACTACTCCTCCGGAGCATCATCATCCTCATCATCATCATCTTCATCATCAAGCCTCTGCTCCACAATCCGGTGCAGATCACCGATGTGTCAATCCAAGTAATCAACTCGATCACCAAACCTACTAACTTTCTCATTCAAGGCCGTGTACCTCTCATTCAACGTAGCATAGTTGGCATTGGCGAGTGCGAGCTGTCAGTTTGTATCCTGCTAGCTAGCAATGATCGCGACCAACTGCTCATGAATAAGGCGGAGCTGCTCTCGTGTATCATTTGGGACAGCCCGCTGCTGCTGCGGTGCTGGCTCATGCTGATGTGCATCGTGCTGCATCGGCATCTCCTCATCATGCTGCTCCTCCTCTAAACACTCATCTTCTTCGGGCAGCTGTGGTGGACGGAACTCTCCTTGATCCACAATCTGCTGTAATCCCTCATCCTACCTTTCGCACACATCTGCGATACCGTCCTTCAATCACCACCCACCTCGCTGTCACGGATAAGGCATTGTGTCCGAGAGAATCCATCAACTTGTTCCTCGCCACCCGAATAGTCGTCAAGTTACTCACGTCAAAGGGAAACATGAATTCGAAGAGCTTGAGTCCCCTCGTGAAGAACCAATCTCTATTTCTGAAATGTGTAAATCCTCCCTTCACGCATGTAAACATCGCCAAATCGGGCTCTCCTCTAACTGGTGTGATGCCGGTAAAATCCAAATTATAATGCTCAGCCACGATCGTTAGTAACCCTCCAATATTCACCTTTTGAAACCCAATGGTCCTGAATCGATGTAGTTGTGCAATGAAATAAGCTCCAACATTAAACTGCACCCCATTAAGCATACACCACAAAGCATAAAGCTCTCCTCTAGACACAACACTTCCCTCTGAGCGGGCGAACAACGTGTTGCTCAAGACACGATCCATGTACCTCAAAACTGGATTCTTAATCGAGGAAGCTCGAGCCTGCCTAATCTTATAATCTCCAATCTCCCCTGTAATCTCTCTCCAAAACCTATTAGCATTGAACGCACCATTCTCCAAATGAGAGATCCCCAAAGGCGTCTCAAACAGCTCATTAAAATCCTCAGACGTCCATCTCCTACTCACTCCACCAAGCTGAAACGTACACTGATACGGGTACCCAAGCGGGTCCTTCACCATCTCGAAGGAGCAGACTACTTCCGCTGTAACATGGAAATACGTCGGCCTCTTTAACTCCATAAACCTCCAGATACCCACTTGATCGAACATCCAGAAAATGTCATTCCCGATTCTCATTATCCTCATCGCCTCATCATCTTGGTATCGAGTACGAGCTATCTTGTCCGAGACTTCTTCCCACTTTTCTTTAATCTCATCCCAGTTTTGCATTTGAATTTTGAAGTTCTCGGGTAAACGATCTTGTAGCCTCAGTGATGAGCGTTTTCTCAACACACAATTAATCCCCAAGTATGAAGGATATCAATTGTAGTCTCGAAAGGTGACCAAGTGAATATCGAACCCAAGGGACGGTGTATTATTAATTTAATTATTATCTAAATTAATTAAGACAAGGCAATAAGATTTGATGGATTTAATTAACAACTACTAAATAAATAATTAAAATAACAAATAAAATAAAGTACCACTCGAAGAATACGAAAGTGGATCAAGTAGGAGAATAGGTAGCTCTAGGATAATCCAGTTTTACTCATTATCTTCCCTTCCATGTGTCAATGTCCGACTCTGCCTTGTGGAATATGGACGCATCACTAAACCATGCATATCTACTCTATAGACATAAGTAAACATGCGTGTAACACGTGTGAATAACCTCGGAGCAAGAGACGTAATTTCACCCCCCTTTCTAGGTACTATCAGTATCAATTATTTCCCCCTAGGATTGGTACTCTAACCCGATATGATCTCCCTTTATAGGTACTATAAAATTATCCTCTTTATCCTACTTATTAACCCGAATTCAATTCAATTAATAAGTATTCATATAAGATAGTTCTAATAAGACTTCGGAATCCTTCACTTAGAATTATAACTTAAAACCCTGCTCAACAGTGAACGCACTCAACCAATAACCATGTTATGTATTCAGACTCTACACAACGATTATTGATGCACAAAATGACTATGAGTATGGATTAAAAAAGGCACAATCATATATAAAATAAATCCACAAGTAGTGTTGTACGGAGTGTACACATGGAAGTTCAATTAACTAGATAAAACCTTCACAACCCTAGTTCTACCAAAAAGGCTCTAGCCCATGATGTTGTAGGAAACACACATGGGTGTTGGATAGATCTTACCCGGATGTCCGGAAAATACAAGATAAATTAGGAAACGAATAAACCCTAGATGTGGCGACATCGCGTCCTTCTCGCTCTTGAATTCTCCTCTTAGTTCTCCCCTTGATTCCACAAACGAATCTTCAAAGTGATGGATGGATGGAGAAAAGGATGATAGTTGGGGGGTGATCCCCCCTTGTGGGGTGTTGTATGTTGTGGCCTCTCTTCTCCTCTCTTGTATTGTGTTGCGTTCCTCCTCCTTTTTTATGATGTGATCTACACCCCTTTTTATACTTGTGATCTCTCCTTGTAGGTCTTAGAAAGGACCCAAATTTAGGCATATGTCAAATTTGGTAAGAGACATGCGTTAAATTTGGTAAAAGAGATCCGGATAAATAAGGTAGTTTTCGGAAATTCTTAGAAATTCTCGCCAACAGCTGCGCGACTTCACGATTCTGAGCATAACTTCCTCGTCCGACCTCTAATTTGAGTGATTTTTACGCTCACATGATCCTCTTTTCCTTGGATTTCTTTGAATATAAAGATATCACCAAAACTCTAAGAATTGAATCTGTAACAAGCCATGGAAAGTAGCACATCAGTTCTGTTCGGCACAGCTCGCGCGACGTCACCACTTTGCTCATAACTTTCTCGTTTGGAATCTGATTGGGATGTTCTTTATACCAAAACGACCCTCTCTTCTGTAGCTTTCCAAGCATATATCAAAAATCCAATTCAGATCTCCACATAAATACAGAATAATTACACAAGTTAGACGTGCGTTTATCAGCATTCTTGCACAAATTGCACCTTTTCTCAAACTTGGCTCTTTTGATCCTTTTTCTACCTAAAACACAATAAAACACCTCAAGTGCACATAATTCTCACATATATCGAATATAAGACACTTGTGCTTATATAAGACTACAATATCAATCAAAAAGGTGTTAAATTGGATATTAAAACATGCTTATTTTCACTCTCATCACTCAGCTTCCTTGTCACTGTGTCCACGTTCGAAGGCCTATCATTCCTCTTCTTTGATCTTGCTTCATCCGCCTTACCTTTCCCTTTACTTGATCCTTGTCCCTTTCCTAAAAACAACTACTTCAATACAACCAACAAGACAAGAACACAAGTATATGACTAGCATATCCTATACTCTACTCAAGACTTCAAGCATCCATGCTTAATCAACCCAACTATCATCTCAACATCACTTGCTTAATTAACATGCTCAAAACATCTTCAATCACACTACCTTTAATCTTCAAATCATAAACAACAAGCATGCATCAACTAATTCAAGCTATTCAACAAGAATTTCAACAATTGAACCTCATGAACAACTCCAATTATCAACAATTCAAACCCAACTAACATGCTCATTCATCTATATGCATCATATCCTTGATCAATCCACATAAAACTCAAGTTCTATCCATAATCAAGCAATCTCAAATCAATAAACATTAATTCATATGAATCAACTCAACAATATCCAATATCACCATGAATTTCAACCAAAATCATCATTAATCAACTTATCCACAACACATTTCTTGCAATAAACTTCAATCCTAGGGTAATTGAGTTGAAAAAAACGTACCTTTAGTCTTGCCCATGGTTAACAATCGACAATTGGCACACAACACTCAAAATGCACGACTGAAGCCCTAATTCGCGAAGAAAATCGTCCAAATCCGCGCCCAATTCAAGAATCAAGAGTGTAATATTGTGTAATCGGTGCAAAATCAAGTGTAATTGACGAATTTGTGCAAGGGTGTTAAGGTTCGGGGAGGGTTCGAGGTTTGGTGAAAAAAAAGAATGATCAAACCCTTCTAAAAATCCAACTTAAAATGCATACCTGACTGGGTTCGACCTCGGGTTCGACCTGCGGAACAGGTCGAACCTCGAGCGACGAGGTCGAACCTACCTTCTGGACAACTGCTCCTCATGGTTCGACTTGGGTTCGACCTTCTAAACAGGTTGAACCACTCTTGTTTTGGTCGAACCTATCACCTGAAAAATAGAGTGCTCTGAACGGACTGGTTCGATCTCAAGTTTGACCTTCTGATCAGGTCGAACCATAACGGCTCAGGTCGAACCACCATACTGTAAATTTTAAGTCCCTGGGTTCGTCCATGGTTCGACCTATTAGACAGGTCGAACCAACAATGATCAGGTCGAACCACCTTAGTGGATGATTTTCTGCGTAGGTTCAAATTCCTCTACTCGGTCCGACCTCCTGGCACTGGTCGAACCTACCCTAGCTTTGGTCGAACCACCCTTCTAAGCCTCCAAACTGAGTGTTCTTCAATCCCTACACACTTCAAACTTCAATACGAATCATTATGTACCAACTAGAGCACAACTTCATCAAAAATTGTTTCACAAAATATCATTCATGAGTAACTCCGTAAAAGAAAACACAACCAAAACCCACTAAATATTAGGCAAGTTGTAAAAAATCATCACATCAAAATCGATTAAAATTTTAAATATGGCGTAAAAACCAACTCCCCTAACAAACATCACAAAGAAAAGATTATACTATCGGTGCTTATTGAGGTAAGTACATCACACCCCCCCAAACTTAGTAGAAACCATAGGTGAAACTAAGTTTGCAAAGAGATGTAATTGCCGATAAGTAAGCACTTTAAATATAAAAATTTCTTACTCACACGAAAGAAATAAAACAATAAAATGGGAGGGAAAAGCCCCCAACAGGCGCTCATATTTAACGTCGGAGAGTCACGACGGTACCAAATCAAATCAAGGTATCCACAAAGATGACACAAACATCATCCGGCGACTTGTAATGCTTCAAGCGATGTCTATTTACCGCAAAAATATCTCCATCCTTGTCAATGAGCTCAAAACTCCCCCCTCCTAAGACTCGATAAATCATGAACGGTCCCGTCCACTTTGACTTCAACTTGCCTGCAAAAAGCTTTAAATGAGAGTTAAAAAGTAATACCTCATCTCCTCGCTTGAACTCCTTGTACGAGATCTTCGAATCATGCCACCTCTTAATCATTTCCTTATATATCTCTGAATTCCTGTACGCACGACTCCGAAACTCATCCAAAAGATTGATGTTTGTAATCCTCAACTCCTTCACATCCTTGAGAGTCAAGTTCAAGCTTCGCAAAGCCCAAAACGCTTTGTGTTGAATCTCTACAGGTAAGTGGCACGGCTTTTCATAGACAATCTGATACGGTGACATGTCTAACACCGTCTTGTACGCGGTCCGGAACCCCCACACGACATCATCGAGCTTCAAAGCCCAATCCTTTCTATTGGTTCCGACCACCTTCTCCAAAATCTGTTTGACTTGACGGTTAGAGACCTCCGCTTGCCCATTCGCTTGAGGATGATAGGGTGTAGTAACCCTATGCTTAACACCATACCCTTTAAGCACCTTCTCAAGAAATTTATTTACGAAATGCGTACCTCCATCACTAACAAGTGCTCTAGGGACTCCAAAACGGGCAAAGATATGCTTCTTCAAGAAAGATATAATAGTTTTCGAATCATTCAAGCGAGTAGGAATCGCTTCCACCCACTTAGAAACATAATCCACCGCAAGTAGAATGTAGAGAAATCCATTAGATGGGGAAAAAGACCCCATAAAATCGATACCCCACACATCAAAAATCTCGACCACTATGCTTGGCTGAAGCGGCATCTCATCTCTCCTACCGATGTTCCCCATGCGTTGACACCTATCGCATGACGCCACATAGGTCTCACAGTGCTTGAACAACGTAGGCCAATAAAGAGCGGACTGAAGTACTTTAGCTACTGTCTTTTGCGCGCCGAAGTGCCCCCCGTTAGGTTGTGCATGGCAAAACTCGAGAACACTTTCCATCTCCATCTCGGGCACACACCTACGGATGATAGAATCCGTGCAAATTTTGTACACAAACGGATCATACCATATGAAGGTCTCAACATTCCTTTTGAATTTAGCAAGTTGATATCGGTTGAGATCCCTTGAAATTTCTCCCACAGCAATATAATTAACATAATCCGCATACCATGGATCAACTCCCTGCGCAGCAACCACACATGCTCGCTCAGCCCCTTCAACAAACATGGCCATGATCTTTTTATCCGGAAACATTTCCTCAATATACTCGAAAGAATTATCACAATGTTCCCTAGTCTCCAACCTCGAAAGATGATCCGCCAACACATTATCAGAACCTTTCTTATCCCGGATCTCCATGTCAAACTCTTGAAGTAAAAGAATCCACCTTATTATCCTAGGCTTCGTCTCCTTTTTTTCCATCAAGTACCGAATCGCTGAATGATCCGTGTACACAATAGTCTTCATGCCAACCAAATACTGACGAAACTTATCGAATGCGTACACAACCGCCAAAAACTCCTTTTCAGTCACTATGTAATTCTTTTGTGCCGCATCGAAAGTCTTACTTGCGTAGTAAATAGCGCAAAACTTCTTCTTCTTCAGCTGTCCAAGCACCACTCCAAGTGCTACATCACTTGCATCACACATTAGTACAAACGGTTGAGTCCAATCCGGTGTGATCAAGATAGGTGCAGAAATAATCGCCTCCTTCAAAACTTGAAAAGCTGTTAAACAATCATCATCAAACACAAAAGGAACATCCTTTTCAAGTAAGCGAGATAAGGGCTTAGAGTATTTTGAGAAGTCTTTTATGAATCTCCTGTAAAAACCGGCGTGTCCAAGGAAGGACCGCACTCCTCTTTCATTGGTCGGTGGTGGAAACTTCTCAATCGCCACCACTTTAGCACGATCTACCTGCAACCCTTTAGCTGAGACATGATGCCCAAGAACAATCCCATCCTTCACCATGAAGTGGCACTTCTCCCAATTCAAAACAAGATTAGTCACTTGGCATCTCTTCAAAACAGTAGCTAGGTTAGACAAACAAATATCAAAGGAGGAACCAAAAACAGAAAAATCATCCATGAACACCTCCATGATCTTCTCTATCAATCCATCGAATATTGCCATCATGCATCTCTGAAAAGTAGTAGGAGCATTACATAACCCAAATGGCATTTTCCGAAAAGAAAGGTCCCGTAGGGGCAAGTAAAAGTGGTCTTTTCTTGATCCTCGGGGGCAATCATAATTTGGTTGTACCCGAGTATCCATCCAAGAAATAATAAAACTCATACCCTGCAAGACGATCTAACATTTGATCCATGAAAGGAAGAGGAAAATGATCCTTACACGTGTTTTCATTCAACTTCCTATAATCTACACATGTACGCCATCCCGTAGGAATCCTTTTGGCTATCGCTTCTCCATCCTCAGCTTTTACTACAGTCATACCCCCCTTTTTAGCAACTACATGCAATGGACTCACATGGGGACTATCACTAATAGGATACATGATTCCAGCATCCAACCACGTAAGGATTTTCTTCCTAATTACCTCTTGAATCGCGGGATTAACCCTCCGCTGATTCTGAACACTTGCCTTTGCCTCGTCTAACAATCTTATCTTATGCATACAATACGAAGGACTAATTCCTTTCAAATCCTCAAGAGACCAACCAATCGCAGATTTATACTTCATAAGAACGTTCAATAACTCCTCAAGTTGATCATCATCAAGAGAAGAAGATACAATTACCGGATATTTTTTATTGTCGCCAAGAAAGACGTATTTCAAGTGTTCCGGTAAAAGTTTCAACTCCTCCTTCCTCACTTCCATCGGAGGGCTCTCGTTATCCAAAGGCAAGTACTTCCTAGTCCACTTGACTTCTTCCACCTTAGTTCTTCCCGATTCAAACCTGTCATCACCCAAAGCAAGTAAGTTTTCAAGAAAGTCAATACATACCTCGTTGGAGAGTCCGTCAAGCTCCGTAGTGGGATAAGTAAGAGACTCCATCAAACATGTCTCAAGAGGATCCTTTGACAGGATCAGAGACATGTCCTCCTTCACAATCTCCTCCACCACGTCAATACTATAACACTGCGACTCCATGGGCATCTTCATTGCTTTGTCTAAGTTGAAAAGAACTTTTTCTTTGTCCATCCGCAATCTAAACTCTCCTTTCTGAACATCAATCATAGCTCCAGCAGTAGCAAGGAAAGGTCTCCCCAAGATTAAAGGGATATTATCCTTGTCTTCTTCTATCTCTAGCACAAGAAAGTCCACAGGAAAGACTAGCTTCTCCACTTTGACGAGAACGTCTTCAATTATACCTTTTGGAAACGTTATTGACCTGTCCGCCAATTGGAGAACCACTGTTGTAGGGGTCATCTCCCCCAAACCAAGCCTCTGAAAGATGGACAAAGGCATCAAATTGATGCTTTCCCCTAGATCGCACAAAGCTCGCCGTGCCAGCCCCTTCCTGATCTCACATAGAATAGTGAAGCTCCTCGGATCCTTTATCTTTTGCGGCAGCTTCCTTTGGATGATTGAGCTGCAATTCTCAGATAAATTTACTGTTTCAATTCTGGTTAAGCTCCGCTTCTTCAACAATATGTCCTTTAGAAATCGGGCATAGTACGGCATCTCTATGATTGCCTCTGAGAAAGGAATGCTCAAGCTTATTTTGTTCATTATCTCTGAAAACTTCTTGAACTTCTCTTCCAATCCCTTCTTCACAAGCTTGTAAGGAAACGGCGGATGTATCTTTGTTTTGGGGATCCCCATTAATCACAATCAACCTTCTCCGCTTTCTTCTTTTCGGCTCTCAATCGCTTGGCTCTCTCCCACTTTTTCTCAGCTATTATCTCTGTACTTTGCTCATTTTGAACCACTGGAGTAGCATCAACATCATCGAGAGTGTTTGGAGTAGCAACATACAATTTCTGATGGGGTTCGACCAGGGTTCGACCTGTGGAACAGGTCGAACCAGGCACATACTGGTCGAACCTTGCTTCTGGACAATGGCTCTCTTTTTGAATCTGAGGTTCGACCTGGGTTCGACCTGTTGAGTAGGTCAAATCATGGGCACCTAGGTCGAACTGGCCTACTGTACTCCTTCCGCCATCTGGTTCGACCTGTTTGATAGGTCGAACCATGACAGTCGTGGTCGAACCGTTGCTACGACAAAACAAAGTGCTCCAAGTGGTGTGGTTCGACCTGGGTTCGACCTGTTGGATAGGTCGAACCAAGATTGATTTGATCGAACTGGTGTTCTGGAAAAATAGAGTGCTCAGAGTTGTCGGGTTCGAATATAGTTCGACCTGTGGGACAGGTCGAACCATGTGCAGTTTGGTCGAACCGATGATGCAATCTCCTGATCGTTTCCAGTGTGTTGGTTCGACCTCCCCTGTATGGTTCGACCTTCAATATTAGTCGAACCATGGTCGAACCTCGCCCTAGACATGTTCAAATTTGATTTCGGCCTCATAGGTCCCTCGTACTGCATTCCCGACCTCAATGTGATGGCATTGCAGGACCTTGGATTCTCAATACTTTGAGACGGGAACTTCCCCTTCTCAAGAGTTTGAGTAAACTTGTTAACGCTTCCTGCCATCTCCCCCATCAGCAATGTAAGGTCCTTCACCTGCTTAGATATAACCTCATGGTTTGCATCGATTTTCTTTTCAAGTTTGGCCTCAAGGCGGTTAACTCTTTCATTATTTTTGGCCATATACCTGTTCACAGTATCCTCAAGACCTGGTTTCCCTTCTTCCACCTTAGCACCCGGATCAACACCCATCAGAGGTTGAATCGCATTATTCGGATTGCTCCATGAGAACTCCGGCCTCCTAGGCTGTTGATAACCACCAGGGGGACCACGATTATTAAAGTTTCCTCGATAGTTCCTTGGTAATTCCGGTTTTCTTGATCTGGATACCTAGTCCCTTGAATACTTTGACCCATGGCATAGTGTGCCTCTTCCAACTCCTCTTGGATTGGTCCCTCATTCTTTAACTCCTGCTGTATGATTGGTACACGCTGAGATAATTCGCTGATTTGCTTCTGTTGGGATTCAAGTAGCTTGTTGATATTGGACAAGCTAGAGACGATCTCATCCTCTCTACTTGTTTTCACCATTGCTTGTTCAACCTTAGCTACCTTACCAAGGACATAAGTACCTCTAACTCTATCAATTGGCCAATCCCTCGAATTCATCGAAATATCTTCAAACAACTTTTCGACCTCTATGGATGATTTTGTAAGCAATGCTCCATTAGAAGAAGCATCCAATAACACTCGAGAATCACAGTCCAATTCATTGTAGAATATACTGATATATTGAGCTTTAGATAGCCCATGTTGAGGACACTTCCTAAGCATGCCCTTGAATCTATCCCATGCTTCATGAAATTTTTCACCTCCACCCATAGCAAATTGGTTAATGTCTTGCTTCATCTTAAGCACCTTTGAAGGTGGCATGTACCTCTCCAAGAACCTTAACTTCAGTTGCTCCTAAGTGGTGCACTCAACTGCGTTGATAGTGTCGTACCAATCTCTCGCCTTTTCAGTAAGCGAGAATTTGAACAAAAGGATCTTCCTAGCATCTTCATATTCTCCTGCGTCTTTTTGAGTACTTGCATAGCCCAAGAACTTATTCAGATACTGCTGTGGATCCTCAAAAGATCCTCCTGAAAAGGAGTTCCTTTCTATCATGCTAATAAGAGCGGGATGAAGATCGAAAGCTGAATTAGTTCCCCTCGCTCCTAGAAGCCCAAAATTTCCAGCCCCATTGTTTCTGAAAACCTCTCGGATGGCTAGATTATCCGGATTTGCTGCCATGTTGACTGTCCTTACTCCCGAATTAACTTCAGTTGTAGCTTCAATCGTCTGCGAATTCTGCTCGTAAACTTCAACTCCAAAATTCAGAGCTTCAGTTGGGTCAATATTCTTTGCCTTGCTCTTCTTTTTCTTCTTCTTTCTTGACGATGCTCCGATTTCAGGATTATAGGGTTCAAGTTCACCTTTCTTTGATCTCGTGAGCATGTACCTAAAAAGAACTAGAATTAAAACAACAAAATACGAAAAATAGCCTTAATAAACTAGAAATAACAAAAAAATATTTTAAGCCATCCCCGGCAACGGCTCCAAAAACTTGATGGGCGTTTTCTCAACACACAACTTTAATCCCCAAGTATGAAGGATATCAATTGTAGTTTCGAAGGTGACCAAGTTAAATATCGAATTCACGGGACAGATAAATATTACTTTTGTTATTTTCTAGCAATTATGACTATGTTGATAATTAGACTTGTAGATTTGTAAGCTAAGTAATAATAAAAATAGCAAATAAATAACAAGAACAAGGAAATAGTAGTTTTTATCAAATAAGATAATAGGTAGTTCGTCAAGCCATCCAGTTTCGTTCGTTAATTCATACTTTCGTGTGTCGATGTCCGACTCTGGCTTGTGGTTTATGGACGCATCGCTAGACCATACAAATCTATTCTATAGACACAAATAGATAAGCTTTTGACATGTGTGAGTATCCTCAGAGCAAGACGTATACTTTACCTCCCTTTCTAGGTACTATCATAATCAATTATTTCCCGTGCACTTAGTACTCTAACCTGATTTGATCTCCCTTTTTAGGTACTATAAAATTATACTCTTAATCCTACTTGTTAAACCGAATTCAATTCAATTAACAAACATTCATATAAGACGGTTCTAATAAAACTTCGGAATCCCTTCACTTAGAATTATAACAATAAATCCTGCTCATTAGTGAACGCACTCAACCAATAACCATGTCATGCATTCAGACTCTACACAACGATTATTGATGCACAAAACAACTATGAGTATGGATTAAAAACGTGTAATCTTATATAAAATAAACCACAAGTAGTGTTGTACGGAGTATACACACGAAATACAAATTAACTCATGAAACCTTCATAACCCTAGAACTACTGAAGTGGCTCTAGCCCATGATTGATCTAAGAACAATCATGGTTAGTTGGACCAATCTTACTTGAATCTCCAGCTGCACCTCTGTCACCGCCCTCCGGATGGATCACCAATCTCTTCTCTTGTCTCCTCTTATGATTCACGATCTTTAGCTCCTCGCGTCTCTATTTTCTTGACTGCATGAGCCTCCTTTTATACTTGTAATCACGTCTCTAGGGCTTGGAATGGGTTTTTCAAGTGATCCCTCGCACTTTGGCCTCAAAAATTCGGATAAGGTAAGTTTCTGCATTTTGGTTCGACTTCGTCAAACAGGTCGAACCACTGGCCACAGGTCGAACCACAGGTCGAATCCTGCTACTGGACACATTCTGCACTTGGTTCGACCTCTTGTACAGGTCAAACTATTCCCTCTTTGGTCGAACCCCATGTCGAACCTCACCACTGGACAATTTCCGCTCCTGGTTCGACCAACTGTCAGGTTGAACCCCAACGTCGTGGTCGAACCCATCTTCTCGCGAACTGGTTCGACCATGGTTCGACCAGTTGAACAGGTTGAACCCCTGGTGTCGTGGTCGAACCCTCCTTCTACACTTTTTGCAACACTGGTTCGACCTGTAGGAGAGGTCGAACCCTCTTCCATCAGGTCAAACCCTACTCTTTCCTTGGCGGTTCGCGTGGTCTCAACTTTGTCTCTTCGATTCTTGGCACTTCCACTCCGTTTTTGCTATGAAAATCACTCAAATAGCTCCACTAACACCTGATTCATGCTAATTCACAATATGTATAGGTTTTTCACCTATTTCCACCTCAAAACTCTCCAAAACTAGCACAAAACATGGTGCCAAACTTGTGAATTTACACACTCATCAACAACTAGTGCGTAATTCTACACAACCTAATTAAGCATCCCATCTACGGCGATTCTACACAATTAATGAATAATTTTGTACGACGAATGAATAATTTTGCACAACATAATTTCTCTATATTTTTTCTCATGAATAATTCTACTCGACTAATAATAATTCTGCACAACAAATGAATATTTTTGCATAATTAATGTATAATTATGAACAACATGTGAATAATTTTGCACAATATAATTTTTTTATATATTTTTCCGGCGAAAGATGAACAACTAGTGAATAATTTTGCATAACATAATCTTTGTACACATTATTCTCGCAAACTATATTGCATAGAATGGAGCTCGTTGCATAGAGAAAATTTAAATTACAATTATGTGACTAATTTGATATAACCTAACATACATCGGCACAAGCCCAAGTGTTGTTGTTGTTGCAAGTGAACTTTCTCCCTCCTCTTTATGCTGAACTTTATGTTGCTCCCTCTCATTGTCTTCAGTAGGGCTTTGCTCTCTCACACGTGTCACATCATTCTGTAAATAATTCTTATGCCACCGATCTCTCTTATCAATTCCTTCACTGTCTTGAATTTGGAAACACGCACTCTGAAAATTTTGAAAACCCGCTACCACCAGAGATAGACGGTGGGATTGATTCGCCTTGAAGCGAGGATTGAGGGCCAGGCGTCTTGCACTGCAGTATAGCCCTTTCTAAAAGGCAAACCATCGCTGAGGGCATCCTTGAAGTACCGGCTGAGTGGTGGTATTTTCCAATCATGTGGTGGCAGTGGTGACATATGCGATGTTGCATCAACGTTTGCCAATCATGTGGTGGCGTATGCGATGTTGAAGTCGATGTGAAAGAGTTAATCAGTGAATGCAATACACAATAGCTTGTGAGATCGACGTGTACCTTTTATTTTGGAGTTCTAGAAGAGAGAGAATAATCAGTTCCATAAAACGTGGTTGGATAGTATCTACTCCTAATATATATTTAGTTTTTTAAATAATTAATTGGAACTAGGGTTATATTAGGTAAATTAGTCCAATTTATTGTATCTAATAGTATTAAATTTGAATCCACGTATCTCATAGTAATAACGTTTAATGTTGTGTATTAGTTAGTAATTAATCCTAAAAAAATATATTTGTTTAATACCATGACTATAAATTTTAGTTTGATTTTATTTAATTATCGCCGAAATTGTCAAATTTTCCCCAAAAAAAAGGTCAATTTGAAAGAAACCAAGCAAATAAAATTCAATCAATGATAATATCATGTTATAATTTAATTTTTTTTTAAACCTAAATAAAAAATACTGACTCACTTATACATAACTAGTGACAGGCCACCTCAATTCTTGAGATGTCAGTGTTGGAAAATTATATTTGATTTATTTAATTATGATATATTTTTCTATATTGACATTTAATCAAATATTTTATATTTGGATAAGATTAAATTAGTTATTGATTGAAGAGAATATCAAGGACAAGGAAATATCAAGGAGATGATATGTTTCCATATTTAAAGGATTTCATCAAGATTTAAAGATATTATGGAGATATTAATTTATGTGTTACAACGGTGCATGAAATATGATTGAGCTTTTCTTGGAGTAGATTACACACTCATGCCATATTCACGCGTTCTGAGATTATAGGATTGGTTACTATTCTGCTTCTTCATATATCTGTCATAGAAGAAAAAAGAATGCATCTCCTTTGTGCAAGTCTCCAACATATATTCTTATGTTATATTCTCTCTCCATTATTCTTAATGTGTTAATCATATTTGGAGAGTTAGAATTAGGTTTTCATTATTCTGGTTTTGTTCATGTATGAACACGTTTATACTTCCATTCATGTGATACGGATTTCAGGAGGGAGTTCGTCTATCAAGATCGGGAGATCTCATAGCAATAGCATTGGAGGGAGTCCATTGTATGTTGTCAAGTCCACATGGTGGCCAGATAAATATTTAGAAGTTGTGGGTATTGTTGATTAGCGTAGAATGGAGTTCATAGATGCTAGATCGAAGTATTTGTACAATTCTAATGAAAGAGATCTAAGGGATGAGGCGAAGCCTGTCCCGTATTTGTTTAGATCATGTGTTTTAATGTCTTCCGCTGATATTTCATTTATGTTCTTTTAAAACGTACTTTTGAGTTCTTACATCAGTAAGAACATCACTCTTGAGTTCTTACATCAGTAAGAAAATCAGCACACACGAGCCTATTTTTCTAACAATTTGCATCAAGAGCCAGTACCCATTTTTAATGGGTTAGATCTGGGAAATACACGTCTTCCGTAATCATGTACTCAAGTGGATCCATATATCAACCACCCTTACTAGATGGTTCGAACTACCCCTATTGGAAGTCCATGATGACAGTGTTCCTACAGTCACTAGGTGATGAAGTCTGGAAGGCAATTGAAGAAGGATGGAAACATCCGATTTTCATAGGGAAGATAAAGTTCTTACGTCTAAAGACAAAGAGGAATGGACTGTTAAAGAGCGACAAGCCAGCCGTGCAAACTACAAGGCTTTGTACTCTATCATGACTGCAGTTGATATGTATAAACAAAATCTGATTATCATGTGCACTGAAGTTAAGGAAGCATGGAAAATCCTTCAACTTCATTTTGAAGGAACTGATTCAGTTCTGATTCAAAACTACAAAAGTTGATGAGTGAGTATGATAAGCTATGTATGAGAGATGATGAAAATATTGATGCATATTACACTTGTTCTTCTATTATCATAAATCAGTCTCATATGCTTGGTGAGATTATTTCTGAGCAGAAACAGGTTCAGAAGATCTTGAGAACTCTCCCAAAAAGATTCAAAGAGAAGGTGACGGCAATTGAGACCTTCAGAAAAATCCAACCAATTGGTTTGGATGAACTTGTGGGAGATCTTCGTATATTTGAGATGAACATGGGGTATAATGTCGAATACAAGGGAGTTGTCTTTCTTGCTGAAGAATCTCGTCAATCTACTGATGATGATAATGATGATGAATTGATGGGCATATCTAAATTGGAAAAGCAGATGTTTCTTCTCAACAAAAGTTTTGAGAAATTCTTAAAACAATTAAAAAGTCAGTCTGATTTAGATTTTAAAGTGAAAAAGATCTAGTGTTACGAGTGTGAGGGTTTCAGACACTTTCAATCTGAATGTTCAAACTTTTTACGTAAGAACATCTCTCAGAAAGGCTGGAACGAACCTGAATCCGATGTCCGAGAACAAATTGGTAATAAAAATCATTTTGTAGTAAATTCATCTACTAAAAATGTTCTTTGTCTTGCAACGAATACTACATCAGAAATTTCAGAACATTCCATGTCAGAACATGTCGTGTTAGAACATGTTGAATGTTCAAATTCAGATGTTTCTGATGATGATTCAGAAATTACTATGAAGGACATGGAGAACGACTACAAACAAATAATCTCAAAATGTGCCCAAGCTGCTGAATTGATAAAGAAGAGTGAAGGCCAGGTAACCGAACTCAAATTGAGTCGAGATGAGGTATTATCCAAAAATTCTAAACTTTCTATTTTTATTGATGATCTTAAAAAGGAAAACTCAAACTTAAAAATAAGAATTCTTTACTAAAGCGATTCAACAAGGAGAAGTCAAAATGGTTGAGTTTGAGTCAAAGATGGCATTAGCTCCTCATTGTTCCAAACTGATTGAACAAGAGAATAAGTATCATTTGGAAATTATTGAGAATCTTAATCTGAGTTGTTTTCTGTTCGACAGGAAAAAGATGAAAAGATCAAGTTTCTGAAAGAACATCTAAGTAAACTACAGAAGGAACATGGAGTGTTTATAGAAGCTATAAAAAGGAAGGACATCCAAAGTGAGAAGGACATGTTGGAATTGGTAAGATTGAACTATTCTATTCATTGTCTTAATACTGGAAAAGTCAAGCTAAATGAGATTCTCACTGCAAGTGATGGATATGGGAAAGTTAGTTTGGGGTACATTGGTGAACAGTGTAAGAACTCAGAAACTACTTTTGTGAAAGCAACTCAAAAGGTGTTCGTACCTAAGGAGGATAAGATGGACGTTTCAAAACCACCATCTAAAACTCAGAAAAGAACATCTGTTCAATCTGAAACTGTGATGAAGAAACGTCCTCTGAAGTAAGGAGTTGTCCCAACATGCCATAGTTGTGGGATAAAAGAACACACCAAACTATATTGCTACAGAATGCAAGAACATGCAGGTGTCTCCTCACGCATTGGAGTCCAAGGTAAGTGTTCTAAACCTTTTAGTGGATTTAGTTCTGTCAAATCATTGCATATTGGAAAATCACCAAAATTTGCTGCTTTTGAAAGTTGTCAGGTCAGGTTCTTACGTCAGAACATGAATTTTCAGAAAACTGCTTATTATGTTCCTACATATCATTATTGTGGTATTAAAGGTCATATTCGTCCTAAGTGCCATAGGATGCATAATGATATTTATTGTGGACATGTGAATGAATTGAACCATAAAGGAATTCCTACTAAATCTCCTAAACAAAAGATTGATTTGAAAAATTATAAAGTTACAAAGATTTGGGTTCGGAAGAAAAGGTGGAAATCCACCAAATAACTTTACTTTTTTCAGTTTCATATTATTAAGGATTTAATGAGAGTTGATTCATTTGTGTTGGAATGAGTTATTGCTTAAAATTATTGGCTGCAATTTCTTCCATAACCCTTAGTGTTCATTAAGTTTATTTCTCTAAAGGATCATAGGATATTTATTTTCATTGATGCTTCATTTTTATTCATGTGAAGAATATTTCTTCTTATGAATTGATCTCTGCATGTTAGCATGTCATGATAGGATTTGAATTAGACATATTTGCCCACCATTTCTGCTTGTGCATGTTCTTTCATCTCCAGAAAAATATTTAGTTTCTTTATGAGGTGAGTTGAGTAAGTTCTTATATTCTTACCCCTTGTATTTGTACCTCGGTCAGTATAGGGCTACCTACGATGATATGATGTACTGTGAAAGCCACACCATTCTTTTGGAAAAGGGCTACGTACACAGAAAGTGAAACGTGAAGAGAAAGCCACTGACTTTAAAGAAAAGAGGTTCTATTATTTTGAGAAAAAAGAGTTATAAGGATGGATATGTTTTAAAAAAATTTTAATTGACTCTTTCGGTGTAAGTTTTTATAAAAAAGGGAATTATTGACAATGACCAAATTCTAGTAGTGACAAATGAGTAAAAGGATTTGATATTACTCTTGTACAGAAGTTTAGTGTTCTTGCACTTTGGGAAAAATTCAAGAGTTCGTATGTTGAAACCTGCCCTCGCTCCGTTCAAAACCAACTCTTCATCACCCCCTGCTGGCTCCACTCCTTCACATAATTCCCTCCCTCCAGGAGATTCCACAACCCCCCTTCTGCTACTCCACTCCATTCCGGAATCCCATCCTCCATCCTCGACAACTCTCAATCCACCTCAATTTGAGGAGCCTCATTATTCCCATCCTCCCTCTTCCTCTGCCCATCCTGCTCACACTCAAACAAACACTCATAATCACCATCCTAATCCATCCCACACCCTCAAATTTATCCCCCCCGATGAACCAGGAGTTGCGATCATCCCAGATGATATGATCGATGATAAAAACGATGAATGGAATTACACTCTTATCGGATGCTTTGCGGATCGATACCTAGGGTTCCAAACGGTAAAGGAAATTACCAAAAAATAGGGCATTGAAGTCCGTGTGTATAGTCATGATAGTGGATGAATCATCTTCAAGTTGAACAGCGAAGAAGATGCCCAGAAGTTATCCATAATGGCCCTTACCATGGTAATTTCAAATACTTGATGTTACGGAGGATGCCTCAAGATTTTGAGTTTGACGATCTTTCCATCGTTCTTGTTTGGATCAGGCTGCCATCGCTCTCTCTTAAGTACTGGGCACCGGATAAATTGAGTATCATTGCATCCGCCATTGGTGAGCTCATCATGATGGACTATATTACCATCCACAAGGATCGAATTTCGTATGCCCGCATTCTTGTTCACATAGATACGTCCAGAACTTTGCTTGATCATATTTGGATTAAAAATCGATTTGGAGGATTTTGTCAGAGGATTCTCTATGAATTTAATCCCAAATACTGCAAGGAGTGCAAAATCTTGGGGCATCTCGACCAGGAATGCCGCAGAAGGGAACAGCCATCGATGCACAATAAAGAAGACATGCCTTTTCACTCTGGGAAAAGGAAGCGTAATAGGAAAAAGCAGCTCAGGCCTATTAATTCGACTCAGAGTCCCAATCCAAACCCTAACCCCAGAGCCAATAACCATATTCCTAAACCTAAGTCCAATTACATCCCCAATACCAACCAGAATAATCATATTTCTAACCCCATGCCCAATATAAACCCGAACCCTGCTCCCAGTAATCTGAATATTCCCAAGCCCATTAATCCACAAATCAATTCCACTTTTTCTATGCCCGGTCCCTCAAATCCTTTCACCCCTTCTGTCCCCATTTCTAAGCCCAACCCCAATCACCTTAATCCTCTTTTACAAACCAATACTGCTAATCAGTTTGCAATACTTTCACAGCTTGATTCTATTACTACTCCAGAAGAGCTCTCCCCACACCTTCGACCAGTTAGAGATTGTGCTCAAAAAATTCCACAATATGCCCAAGGTACGTCGTCTGGTAATAAATTCAAACAAGTATGGACACCTATATATAGTGGAGAATCTTCTAACTCAACGGGAAGGAACAAAAAACATAAGAGGGCAAAATCCTTGGGCTCCAAGGGAGTACTTGATGAGGATGAAGATGAGAATTTCGAAGACTATGGAAATTGGATTAGCAAGAAGATTGCAGAGGAGGGCATCACATTCTCTGAATACTCATCATGACTCTTCTCATGTAGAATTTGTGTGGGATGGGGCGTACACCAACCCACAATGCACTAAAAAAACTAGTGCGTGATCATGATTTGGCCATTGGAGGCTTAGTGGAAACGAAACTTACTATACAATCTGTTGATGTTATTATTAAGAAAGTATTCCCTGGTTGGAATCATATTCACAATATTGAGCTTTGTAGTGGTGGTAGGATTGTGGTTGTTTGGAACCCAATGCGTCTTTATTTGGATAACTTTGTCTTAACTGATCAATCCATCTCGATGAATGCACGTTGTCTTACAACCTCAAAAGAGTTCTTTATCTCTGTCATCTATGCCCATAACCACTATATTGCTAGGAGAAACCTATGGCAACACCTCATCTCCCTCTTTCACTCGAACCCATTACCATGGATCCTGGGAGACGACTTCAACTGTGTTAGGTTTGAAGGGGAGAGAAATAGTCCTACACAAAATACGGGGACTAGAGAAATGCATGAAACTTGTTCTATTTTGGGAGTGAAAGATACTTACTTGACAGGTTGTTTTTATACTTGGTCGAATGGAGCTTCTTGTTCAAAAATTAATAAGAGTGATGACGTGCAAGATCTGGAGAAGCATGGGTTGGGACCTACAAACTACTTTTCTTCCACAGGGCACTCATTCTGATCACTGCCCTTCCATTACCTCATTCTAAAATCCGAGCCCTCACTATATAAGACCCTTCAGATTCTGTAATTTTTGGATTAACCATGATAATTTTTTTGCTCTTGTTTCTTCTTATTGGTAGGTACACGTAGCAGGTACAAAGCAGTTCATCCTTTGCCAGAAGTTGAAAACTCTAAAAAAACCACTGAAGGAGCTACACAAACAGAACTATTACCATATCTCTCAAAAAGTAGCTAGAGGAAAAGAACATCTGCATCATCTTCAGACTCTTTTTATGTCGAACTTGAATAATCATGAGCTACACCTAGAGATCAGTGAGGAGCTAAGAAACAGAAATATTTGGAGGATTGTGACACTAACTTTGTTATGCAGGTTCTCAAACACAAACACATTAAGAACCAGGACCGTGCTACAAAGTACTTTTATTCTCTTATTCGAAGCAATGGATCAAGGAATGATATTCACTCTCTACACATAGATAGCGGACCCACGTCTTCGTACCAAAAATAGATTGATACATTTCTCTCTTATTATCAATCAATTCTCGATGAAGAGGGTTTGCCTTGTCAGTCAGTGGAGCAGAGGTGTTGGATAGAGGACCGAAACTCTCTTCTGTGGATGCTAGTAATCTGGAAGCAACAGTAGATGAGGCAGAGATTAAGGAAGCATTGTGGTCAATCAACAAAAATAAATCTCTAGGTCTGGATGGCTATACCTCGGCTTTCTTTCAGAGTGCATGGAATATGGTTGGTGGAGATGTGGTATCAGCGGGTGAAGGAATTCTTTCGGAAAGGGAAAATGCTCAAATAGTTGAACTCCACATTTGTCTCCTTGATTCCTAAAAAGAACCATGAGCCAAGAGTCCAAGATTTTAGACCCATTTCGTGTTGCAACGTATTGTATAAAATTATCTCTAAAATCTTGGTCGCTCGACTCAGAGTTTTTCTTCTTTCTTTAATAAATCAATCCCAATTTGGATTTATTAAAGGAAGAAAAATGAGAGACTGTGTGATGCTAGCAGAGGAGATCTTTATGGGCTATGGGCGGAGAATAGGGAATATCTCCCCTAGGATGGCAATCAAAGTAGACATTTCCAAAGCTTATGACTCTGTTAGTTGGAAATATCTCTTTGAATTGCTTATGTGATTAGGTTTTTCCTCTACTTTTTGTACTTGGATTGAGCAGTGTGTTACTACTACATCCTACTCCTTACTCATCAATGGCAAACCGGAAGTTTTTTTCAAAGGCAAGAGGGATCTTCGACAAGGTGATCCGATTTTTTCGCTCCTCTTTGTTATTTGCATGGAGTATCTAAGTAGATTGATGAGTAGATCAGTAGATCTTCTTGAGTACAGGTTCCACTCTAGAATCTGTAAACGTGTAGATGTCTCACATTTTATCTTTGCGGATGATCTTCTGATTGTGGGTCATAGAGATGTAGCTACTGTAAAGTGTATTGAAAGGACATTGAAAGGATTCTCTGAAGTCTCTGGGCTAACTGCAAATCCTTAGAAATCTAATCTCATTACTTCGGGAGTCTCGATCCATGTACGACGCAGGATTGCTCAGATTCTTCCTTTCAGTACAGGTACCATTCATTTCAAATACTTGGGGATCCCTATTTGTAGAAGAGAATAGGAGTGAAGGATTTTACACCCCTTCTGAATGACATTAACAATATGATACAAACTTGATCTTCTAAGCTGTTGTCATTCACGGGTAGATTGGAACTTATCACCTCTGGGATATATGGAATTCTATCTTTTTGGTGTGGCATTGTCAAAATTCCAATTGTAGTGGTCAAGAAGGTGGAGACCATTATTCGCAGATTCTTATGGAGAACGAAGGTGAGCTCGGTGAGCTGGAATGACATCCTTCAACCCAAAAATGCAGAGGGGTTAGGGTTGCAGGACATTACCACTTGGAATAAGGCACTTTTGGCAGGAGCACTGTGGGATGTACACAGGGAAGCCTAATCTCTCTGGGTGAAATGGATTCATTCTGTTTACCTCTCGTCTTCCCAGTGGACAGTGACCTATCCCGGTAATAATTCTACATCATTATGGAGAGTTCTCATTGCCATTAGGAATGCCATAGAAAATGAATCAGAAGGAGATGAAGGAGTGATTGGAGTCATGGAGAAGTGTTGTGAGAATGGAATATTCAAAGCTGGCCGTATGTATGATCATCTGAGGAGTAGATACACAGTGGACTCAAGCTTTATCTATAAACAGGTTTGGCACAATTGGATTGTGAGGAAGTTCATCTTCAGACTATGGTTAGTGCATAGAGACAGAGTTGCTACAAAGGACATGATTTGGTGCACAGGAGAAGACAAACAATGTGGTTTTTGCTTTGATTAGGAGACTACATCACATCTCTTCTTTCATTGCCCGTATACCACATGCATTTGGAATGAAGTGAGAAGATGGATTGGATGGAGAAGACGAAGGCTATCTGCAGTCACAGATGCCTTCCGTAAGATATGGCAGGACACCAGAGATAACAAAAAGGCAACAAGACTTCTTTTCATCACCTTTGCCACCATGATCTACATTTGGATGGAAAGGAATACTCTTCAGTTTGGCACAAGGATACTGTCCCCGACTCACATCACTGGCAGAATCAAAATTCAGATAGCATCTTTGTATATGAATCCTTGATGTATTTTCATTATTCACCTTAAGCGCTTTGCTTAAGTAGGTTGGATAGATTGGTTAGACTTTATTTTCGCATCGTATGTAAGTACTTGATGTAACCGTATTCAGTGAAATAACATTTACAAATTTCACTATATTAATATTCTAGCCATTAACTATTTCATTAACATATATTAACATATTCAATACATCGTTTTAAATCCTTCGCAAACTCAAACGAGTAGAAATGTAACTAAGAATCACTTTCTTCTTGTCTACAATATCTCTAACAAAGTTGAACTTCATGTCAATGTGTTTGGTCTTTCCATGATATTTGGGGTCTTTTGTGTAAGCAATAACTGCCTGATTATCACAATTAATTGAAACAGCTCCCACTAGAGTGTTTGAGATGTCCAAATATTTCATGAATCTTCTCAACCAAATAGCCTCTTGAACTACAGACGCACATGCCACATACTCTGTTTCCATAGTGGACAGTGCTATGCAAGTCTGTTTCTTGCTACACCATGAGATTGCTCTATTGTTGAGCAAGAAGACATAATCGGGAGTTGATTTACTTTTTATCTAAATCACCACTCCAGTCTACGTCTATATACCCATTCAGTGTACTATTATTCCCTTGATAACAGAGAGAATAATCTGTAGTAAATCACATTGGCATATGATACTTTGGCCATTTCATTCTTTTCATCTTGATTCTTGGGACATATTTGCTGACTCAATGATTCGTCTTTTACAATATGAGTATCTATAGATTTGTAGGTGTCCATCTTGAATCATTATAAAAGTTTCTTGATGTAAGTCTCTTGAGACAAACCCAATAACTTCTTTGAACGATCCCTATGGATCTTCACACCAAGTATGTACTCTGTCTTATCCATATCTTTCATTTCGAAATTCGAAGGTAACCATCCTTTTATGGTTTCAAGATACTCTCTGCTATTACCCGCTAGTAGTATGTCATCCATATATAAGGATATAATTACAAAATAACCATTGGACCGTTTAACGTAGACATAGTGGTCTTTATTTATCATAACGAAGTTATATGAGATGATCGTTGTAGTGTGAAACCTCAAATACCACTGTCTAGAGGATTGTTTGAGACCTTAGATTGACTTTTTCAATCTACAAACTTTATCCTCTTGACCTTGAAGAATAAATCCTATAGGTTGTTGCACGTAGATTTTTTCTTTTAATTCTTCATTAAGAAATGCAGTCTTAACATCCATTTGGTGTAACTCTAAATCCATACTAGCCACTATAGCCAATATTAGACGAATCGAGGCAAACCTCACCACAGTTGAAAAGTTTCTTCATAGTCAATACCCTCTTGTTGAGTATAACTTTTTCTACCCGACGAGCTTTATACCTCTCTATTGAGCCTTTCTCTTGATTTTGAGAATCCATTTATTCCCAATTATCTTTCGTCCCTTCGGAAAATCTATAAGTTCCCAAACTTGATTTGACTTCTTAGACTCCATCTTCTCTTTCATCACTTTTATCCATTTCTCCTTTGCCATACAAGTCAAAACCTCTCTAATATTTCTGGTTTCTTCCTCATCATTAGGAGAAATATCTCTATTTTCTGGTGAAACTTCTTAGAACTTTTCCGAGATAGTTGTTGATGGTCTTCTGTAGACAAAATGCTTGGCAAATATCCATCAATATACATACCATCAGCTAAACTACTCCCATTTGGATCTTTTAGGTATTGGTTTTCTACTACCTCGAAAATAGGTTCAGCATCTCTGATGCCCCCTCTACTAGGAAATTTAGTTTCCAAAAAATGAGCATTACGTGATTCTGTCTCAGTTAAACTCCCATCCTGATCTCCTATGAACACGTAACCTTTAGAATGTTCGCAGTATCTTATGAAGATACACTTCTTTCCTCTGGGACCCAACTTTCCATACTGACTCGATGAATCATGTACATAAACTACTGATCCCCAAGCTCTTAGGTTACTAAGTCAGGTTTTCTACCCGTCCAAAGTTCATATGGAGTTGAAGCAACTGATTTGGAAGGCACATGATTAAGCACATAAGCTGTCGTAAGCAACGCATCTCCCCAAAAAGAGATCGATAGATTAGCTTGTGCCATCATGGATCTCACCATCTCCAACAAAGTCTTATTCCTTCTTTCAGCAACACCATTTTGTTGAGGCTTATAAGGAATGGTTAATTATCGGATTATTCCCTTTTCATTTACAAAATTCCTTGAATTATTCTGACAGATATTCACGTCCTCTATCAGTTCTTAAAACTTTGATAGATTTTTCTTTTTGATTTTCAACTTCACTCAAGAATCGTCTAAAATAATCCAATGCTTCAGACTTATGAGATATCAAATAGATATATCCAAAACGTGAATAATCATCAATGAACGTAATGAAATAGTGAGCTCCATGTCATGCTTTCACATTTACAGGACCACATATATCGGAATGGTTACTTCCAATGGAGATTAAGACACAATAGCTTTACCAAAAAGGTTTTCTAGTCATTTTGCCAGCAAGATAATGTTCGCATTTGGATAATTTGACTTTAGAAGAAAGATTCAACAATCATTCTTTCACAAGTCTATTAATCCTATCTTGCCAAATATGACCTAATCTAGCATGCCAAACATCATCATTCACATTTGCATTACTAGAAGAACGAGCATTTAGCGAATATGAATAATCATCATAATAATTAAATGTCATTCATTTACAATTTAAAACCATAAAGCTATCAGTAATATGTCCAGATGCATAACAAGTATCATTAATGCTCATTACCATTGTGCCTTTAGTGAATAATACATCATAATCCAAATTAAGTAGAACTGAAACAGAAATTAGATTTTGCATGATCTCCGAAGCATATAGAACACTATGTAGGATAAAGGCCAGACCATCGTCAAGGTCTAGTTTGCAAGTCCCAAGTCCTTTTGACTTCGACTCGAGCATTATTTCCCACATATATCCACCTAGTCCCCTTTGGAACATGACAAAAATCTATAAAAACTCCCCTATCTCTTGTCACATGGTCCGATGCCCCTGATTTTATAATCCCCAAAGGATAAGAATAAGACAGCAAGACAGTATTCGAGACATTAATTGCACCCAAAACAGAATAAGATGAATCTACCTTGTCCCTTTTGGGCTCAGGGTATTCACGAGCATAACGACCAAGCTTACTACAATTATAACACGGCATCTTGCTTTTATCTTTCTTATTCTTTTTGTCACACTTCTTTTTCCCTTTTCCGTTTATCAGTTTTTGTAGTTGGATTATTGTCAGGCTTACCACCATCACCATCAGATCGTCTTCCCCTCTTTTGCTTCTTCCAATTCCTTTTTCTTTTGAAGCCCGAAGCTCTCTTGGAAGTAGAACTGGCATAGAAGATCCCAGAAGAAGGCTTTGAGGCTCCGAGCCTCTCATCTTCTAATTCAACTTGACGAGCAGTATCATTGAAAATTTTGATGCTTTCATTATGAGTCAAGTTAACTTTGAGATGTTACTAACGATCAGGTAAAGAGCTGATTAGGGCTTGGATTTGTTGTTCCTCAGAGAGTATATGACTGGCAGTCTTAAGTTTGATAATCATATTCGACATCTCCCTGAGATGTTGTCTAATGTTATGATCTGGTTTCCTTTTTGTAAGTATTGAACTTAATAGTCAACTGTGTAAGTCTTGTAACTAATATGCCACCATACTTCTCACGCAGATACACCCATATATCATTTGTGGTGGAATGCTGCTCACATTCATGGATCATTAGATTGATTACTAAGCTTACAAGGATACCACGTGCAATGAAATCTTCCTTTTCCATACCTGGTACGCTTCTTGGTCACGTCTCCCTTGGTTTTAAAAAAAAAACCGCGCCTAGATCAACCATCACTTGGTTTATAGCATCTAATGCATCTTGTTCATACAATATGTACCAAATTTTATGATGCCTTGTGTCATAATTGTCATCATTGAGTTTCTCACCTTTGTTCAACTCAGCGACAATAGATTTCGATGCTCATTTCTTTGATAGAATTAAAGTGATTCAGTATGTTAATAATGTTTTATCAAATTTTATGTTAAGTCAAACAGAGACATCTAAATAAATAACACAAGACTTAATCTCGAAACGGAGACTACTAATCATCGATCACAACATGTATTATAATACTAGATTCTTGCTTAAAAATATAAAAATACATTGTTCAAGTAATTAATCAAATAACATTGAACCGCCACCAATAAATTAAACTTAAACAACCATCCATAATAACAAAAACACCAAGTCTGACAAGTCATGAACATAAAATTCTAATGAACTCCCTAAGTTTCCAATTAGAAATACAATGGAAATGAATTAAGGAAATCTACGTATTAATCTCCCTAAGTTATCATCACTAGATTTCCATCGATGCTCATAATTAAATTTCTTAGTCCCCACACTATAGATAGCTTGTCCTAGAGGATCTATATGAGGATTCTTTATCCGACGCTTTCCCCAACCACTCAGTTTCAAGAAGTCAGAACGTTGAATCCTACCCATCCTCAAGCAGGCTGATCTTAGTGCATGTGTCCTATCTTCTGCTTCAGAAGCATCGGCCAAATCTTGCATAATTTGACGACCATTAGGCTTCACATTGTAAGTCTTCCACTTAACCCATAAATCCTTTTGTAGGTAGGGAGGCAAAGTTCTCGCCCAGGTCTCAGGATTAGAAACTTGGAAATACTTATCACACGGAATCATATTGCTATAAATTAAAGGCATTAATCGATTCTAGAGTTCAATCAAATCAATTGCGTGGTCCCTTATGTTGTGTGTAGGCTTCATTTCATAATTCAGAAATTCATGTCTTCCTCTGAAATTGTTCCCCGTCCTGACATGCCTCTGAGAAAATGAGCAACCGAAAACAAACACACCAGTTTTAGTCAAACTATATCACATGAATTTTCTCTCCAAATAATGCATATGGAAACAATTTTCCAAGATGCAATAGGCATATTCACAAGTGTATTAGTTCAACTCACTTTGGCTCCCACTTTCATAGGCTACAGGAGTTTGAACAATTATAACATCACTCAACACCACGAATTTAGAATTAAATGACATATTAAGGAGCATTATTACCAAAAATTACAACCAAATAGCCACCCCATAGGTTTGTATTCAACAAATATGTCATAAAATGAAGTAAAACCACACATACACACTAAAGATGACATCAAACACTCTAAAAAACATCACCATTGGACTCCACGCGTCGAAACACGTTGGACAGTCATTGAAAAACACCGCCACAGGCAAGCACGTGCCACCACACTCCGACCACGCGCCCAAATACGCTGCCATACGCCACCGTGCCCCCCGCACGCGCCGTCACACTCTTCCACGTGCGTGCACATGCCGGCACGCACCTAGACGCATTCTCACGCGCCCTCACACACCGACTGGCTATGGCCTGCTGTCTGGAGCATTTAGTACATGCGCCTCCACGGGAGGAGGTGTCGGGGTCAGCACGTGAACCTCACGCGCCACCTCTGTGTTGCCGGTATCGGTGTTTGCCTATTTTTGTAGCATTCACGAGCAAGAATACTCGATCGTTGTAGTAGTATATCCCAAGAAAAATTATCAATCCACAAAGGAGTTATGTTCGGACTAGCAAAATACATGAGCTCATGTTCATGTCGTTTTTGTAAAGATGATCGGGGGTTTTGAGATTGATTAACAACTAAAACAAGTAGCAAGTAAATAAAAATAGCAAATAAGAGAAATTACAAGTGAAGATGAATAACAAGTAAAGAAAATGGGTGCTAAAGTTAAAGTATGGAAAAACATGGGATTAGAAACATTCAAGCACACTCGATTCATATTATCATACAAAAGGAATTCAACTCAATTGATGTAGACTAAAGGTGATCACGATTGTATCTTAAGCTCCCTTTCGGGTTACAAAGGTTGTTGATCCATTTTAGACTCCCAAAAGCACTTAAGATCAAAGCCCAACATTAACTCCTTCCATCTAGGTACTAGTTAGATTAAACTTTCCCTTTTTGTGTACTAAGGCCAACGAATGGATTGGTTTCCCTTATTGAATTCAAATATCCTTTCGGTCAAACCCAAACTCAATGTTTATTCATGCCTTCCTAATACTATAGAGGGTCGTTTCCGTCTCACTCCAAGCAATACATACATGAACATTATGATAGCATTTAATCACCATAAATCAATTCATTGATCAACAATCCATTAAACCAATAATCAATTATGAATAACAAACCATGCCATCACAACATCAAGACAATTAAACTCCATGAATAGAAATCAACAACAATTAAATCAAAAACCAATTTAATCCACATGATAATACAAATCTAACATGCTCTTCATGTTCCTAATCCCACTAGAGGGATTAGCCTAACATGATAAAAGTAATAAAACACATAAATGATTCATTACAAATATCCATAGTCTAAATCCAAAAGAAAATAAAAAGAGATGTGAATCTTCCCTAACAATTTCTTGTAGAGAATCTTCAATACTCATGTATCTCCAACTCTAGCTCTTGATTTTGAAGTCTTTAGCACCAAAAATGGAAGATATGATGGATGGATGAAGATGGATGAAGATGAAGGTGGAAAATGGAAGAAATGGTGTGTGAGGTGTGTGTAGAAGATAGGATTTCAGATCTCTTCCAATTGTTGAATAAAGGGGCATTTATACCCCTATGGAGGCTTCTAGAAGGATCTGGAAATTTCAGCAGGATTTTACACGGCACGAGTCGTGCTTTGCAACACAGCCACAAGGTGGCCGTGTTGTGTCTTCTGATGCTGCCGCACGGCCTCTCCTTACAGGGCCGTGTTACGCAACACGGCTCGTGTACTGCAACACGGCTCGTGTGTTGTAACACGGGCACAGGGTGGTCATGTTGGATCTTCTAATGTCGGCACACGACCAATTCTTACAGGGCCGTGTTCTGTACACGGCCCGTGTTGGTGCATGCCCCTATTTTTCATATTTTGTTTCGGCTCGTTCTCCTTCGTTTCAACTCCGAATTTAGATCCACTTTTTCCTATATCTTCCTTATCATGTCTAGCATCCAATAAAAAGTGAAAATCTTAAGTTTAAGCTCATTCACACACATTTCAATAAAAACACAAAACACAACCAAATAACACATAAAATACGGATAAAATCATATGAAAACACAAATAAAAAGACACTAAAATGTAGGTGAAAATAGCTCTAATCAACCCCCCAAACTTAAGGTGTTGCTCGTCCCCAAGCAACGAAAATGACAAATCAAAAGGAGAAATTTTCACCTAGAAAAGACTAAACGAATATAAGCAATAACACATCGTTAGCAATAATAACAACAAACTATGCTAAGTCATCCTACAACATTAAAATCATGACATGAGAAATTAACAAGTTCAATAAAAAGAGAATAAAGTGTAATATAGTTCCTTTTAAGTCCAAGCCTCACAATGGATATTGATGTCTCTCAACACTCTTTTGAAATAGGGTAAATCACACTCATTAATCGATTGGCTCGACTCGCTATAAGCTTGCTCGCGGACTATATTCACAAACCACCAAAGTTTCAATTAATGATCAAAAAGGTCTTTAATTAGGATGTAATGATAGACTATTTGGTATGGTAGGGAAGATATGGATAATAGTGACTCAACAAGTGTAAGTAATCAAAGAGATGGACAATTTCCTCAACTTCTCCACTTTTCTTTCTTCCTTTCTTCTCTTTACAATCTCACGCACTATTCATTAACTTTCCTTGGATTGAGCTTCTTTTGATGCATGCTTCCTATCTTTGAATTTTGTTTACTTGAGCATTTTGATGTTGATTTGCTCCTTTCTTACTTTGAGGTTGCATGTGCATTCTTGTTTTGCTCTTTTCATCCTTTTTCTTGCTTGTTTACCATGTCCTTTTTCTTCTTTTGCTAATCAATCAATCCTTTCTAGCTACCATCTCTCAATCACCCACACAAAGGGTATATATAAGCTTGAATGGATAATTAAGGCTTGTAATGTGCTAAATTCACAAAAAATAGGCTTAAAGGCTCAAAATGGTTAACTAAGGATGATGTTCATGGTAGGGAACATATATGGCAATGACTATAATAACAAGGATGACCTTAGATCATTTCACTAATCTCCAATAATCGGGCTCGTTTCTATAGTCCTTGAGCAAGTTCTAGCTTATCAAACACAACCGATCCACTCATGAAGAAATACCATGTGTGCATGGTTGAGGCTCAAATGCTCACAAGCTTGTGCTCGGACCTTAAGGAACTTATTACACCACATTCATCTCAAAATTGAACAAGTTAAGTAAAACATGTCACAATTTGAAAGTGTAGAGATTCTTAATCATAATTTGTCATCACTTGTCACCACAACCTATCATCACTCACGTTCAAAAATGACTCACGACATCCCTAAACAAACCACCAAACAACCCAAGACAAAAATGAAAATACACACAACATACAAATAAGGACTCAACAAACAAGACACAACACAAACACAAAACATGCAAAAACACAAAATACCATCATCCATAAGAAAATTAAGCACACATTCATTCCAACCTTTATTGAAAAAGAAATCCTAATTTACGAAAGTAAACCTCCCACAAACATAAAAAATAAAGTATCATGCTAGTCACAACAATCCAAATCAAACTCAATTCATTTCAAGTAGTAAAATGATAAGGTGTAGAGTACTCCCTCGATAGGCATTTGGTAAGGAAAGCGTTAGCTCCAAGCTCCATCATGCTTCCAATACCTCTCATTCATGCTCAAACACTCAACAAACACCATTAGCTCAATAATTTCATTAAAAATATGGACTATCATGCACTTCAACGCCACCAATCATACCAAAATCAAACCCAAACTCATGAGAAAAAATTTTAAAATTGACCCAATTTTACAAGAATCATACTCAAGTGGTGAGTCACACCACACACTCTCCCCCCAAACTTAAATCGAAACAAGAGTTGAGACTTAAGTTTGCAAAAAGTGGTGAGACTTACCCTTGTAGTTTCCATTGATGATCTTCTTGTTGAGAACCATACGCATCCAAACGACTCAAGTTATGTCAACCACGCACTAGCACCCCCCAAACTTAACTCGAGACAAGAGTCATGAATTAAGTTTGCAACAAATGGTGGAACATGTCAACTTGAATCCATGAAGCATTTCTCTTTTCTTCAATGAGCATTTTTCTCCATGAGCACAATCAACCTACAAGTCCAAAATACAAAACAACAAAACCACAAAATTTATTGAAAGCACTAAAATAAAGCAATAAAGATAGTGATGGGGTGCCTCCCATCGAGCGCTAAGTTTAACGTCTTCAAGCTAGACGGAAAATTTCAAACTCATCGGAATGGCCATGGATAACGGTCGTCCTTGCCACCATACTTTAATCTTTGCGCTTCTTCATCTATTAAGTACTTGTGGCAAGCAATGGCCTCGTTGGCACTCTTAAGATTGAGCTTGAAATTGCCAACTATCCTTGCATGATATTCCATTGTCCTCTCCATTCTAGCAAACCACTTATTCCTCCTTTCAACGAATATCCCCAAATTTTCTTCCAACTCTCTTTTATCCCTAAGAATTTGTGAGGTGTCAAGAGGCAAAACAAGTCAATAGAAACAATGTCAATAAATTCATTGCAACTTAAAGAGTGTAAGGGTTTAGAAATGCTCATTTCACTCTTCAAGTCCTCTTCATTTGCTTCCATAACTTTCTCTTCTTCTTCTATTTCATTGGCCTTAATAGACTCTTCAATCTTCTCACTTGATTCTTTTACCACAAAGTCCTCTTTTTCCTCCAACCCTTCTTCAACTTGTTGAGAATTGTTCAAAGAACTTACAAGTTGGCTCATTTGATACTCAAGGGAGTCCATCCAATCATCCATCTTCTTCTCACTTTCATCGATTCTAGCTTCAAACTTTGCCTCCCTCTTTTCCATTTGAGCTTCAAACTCGGAATCTTTCCTTTTCATATAATCCCTTGTATCTTTCATGAATGCTAACAATGTATCCTCAAAGGACGACTTCTCTTCATCATTCTTCTTGCTTAATTCAATCCTCTCTTTGGCTTCTCTAATTTCTTCCGTAAAATCCTTAATCATATCTAGTAATTCGGGAGAAATTTCAATGTTGCAATTCGGAGCGGAATAAGTGTATCCTTGTTGTGGTTGGAATGTGCTTCCAGAGTAAGCTTGTGGCCATTCATCATATCCACCATATTGTAGTATTGAGAGTGAACTTGACTCATTTGGCAATCATATCCATAGTAACTCTCATTTATATAGCCTTTTTGTTGTGGAGGAGGAACTCTTGCATATTGATTTCCATAATAACCACTTGTCCCATCCATCCATCTAATGCTTTTCTCCACAAAGTTTACTAAAATTTTCCTTTAACTTTCTATTTTTGGGCTTTGTTCTTCCTCCCCTTCTTTCAAGGTAAGAGTACCTATCAAAAAGAATAAGTAAGAACAAAATTTTTCAAAGCAAATATAAGAAATAAAACAAGATAAAAAAATATCCTTATCAAGAACAACTAAAACAATAACACAGTACTCCACTAGTCCGTCAAACTCCCCTTTGGCAACGGTGCCATTTTCTTGTTTGCCTATTTTTGTAGCACTCACGAGCAAGAATACTCGATCGTTGTAGTAGTATATCCCAAGAAAAATTATCAATCCACAAAGGAGTTATGTTCGGACTAGCAAAATATGTGAGCTCATGTTCATGTCATTTTTGTAAAGATGATCGGGGGTTTTGAGATTGATTAACAACTAAAACAAGTAGCAAGTAAATAAAAATAGCAAATAAGAGAAATTTCAAGTGAAGATGAATAACAAGTAAAGAAAATGGATGCTAAAGTTCAAGTATGGAAAAACATGGGATTAGAAACATCCAAGCACACTCGATTCATATTATCATGCAAAAGGAATTCAACTTAATTGATGTAGAATAAAGGTGATCACGATTGTATCCTAAGCTCCCTTTCGGGTTACAAAGGTTGTTGATCCATTTTAGACTCCCAAAAGCACTTAAGATCAAAGCCCAACATTAACCCCTTCCATCTAGGTACTAGTTAGATTAAACTCTCCCTTTTTGTGTACTAAGGCCAACGAATGGATTGGTTTCCCTTATTGAATTCAAATATCCTTTCGGTCAAACCCAAACTCAATGTTTATTCATGCCTTCCTAATACTATAGAGGGTCGTTTCCGTCTCACTCCAAGCAATACATACATGAACATTATGATAGCATTTAATCACCATAAATCAATTCATTGATCAACAATCCATTAAACCAATAATCAATTATGAATAACAAACCATGCCATCACAACATCAAGACAATTAAACTCCATGAATAGAAATCAACATCAATTAAATCAAAAACCAATTTAATCCACATGATAATACAAATCTAACATGCTCTTCATGTTCCTAATCCCACTAGAGGGATTAGCCTAACATGATAAAAGTAACAAAACACATAAATGATTCATTACAAATATCCATAGTCTAAATCCAAAAGAAAATCAAAAGAGATGTGAATCTTCCTTAACAATTTCTTGTAGAGAATCTTCAATACTCATGGATCTCCAACTCTAGCTCTTGATTTTGAAGTCTTTAGCACCAAATATGGAAGATATGATGGGTGGATGAAGATGGATGAAGATGGATGAAGATGAAGGTGGAAAATGGAAGAAATGGTGTGTGAGGTGTGTGTAGAGGATGGGATTTCGGATCTCTTCCAATTGTTGAATAAAGGGGCATTTATACCCCTATGGAGGCTTCTAGAAGGATCTGGAAATTTCAGCAGGATTTTACACGGCACGAGTCGTGCTTTGCAACACAGCCACAAGGTGGCCGTGTTGTGTCTTCTGATGCTGCCGCACGGCCTCTCCTTATAGGGCCGTGTTACGCAACACGACTCGTGTACTGCAACACGGCTCGTGTGTTGTAACACGGGCACAGGGTGGTCATGTTGGATCTTCTAATGTCGGCACACGGCCAATTCTTACAGGGCCGTGTTCCGTACACGGCCCGTGTTGGTGCATGCCCCTATTTTTCATATTTTGTTTCGGCTCGTTCTCCTTCGTTTCAACTCCGAATTTAGATCCGCTTTTTCCTATATCTTCCTTATCATGTCTAGCATCCAATAAAAAGTGAAAATCTTAAGTTTAAGCTCATTCACACATATTTCAATAAAAACACAAAACACAACCAAATAACACATAAAATACGGATAAAATCATATGAAAACACAAATAAAAAGACACTAAAATGTAGGTGAAAATAGCTCTAATCAACCGGCACATGAGTTTCACGTGCCACCGCTTGTGCCACTGTCTGCCGGCACGTGTATTACACGCGCCACCATCGGTCTAGACCTAGTCCGGTTAGCCTTCGGTCCGGTCTGGTCCATGTCGGCTCGGTACAGTTCCGGTCTAGTCGGTTTGACTGGTCTGACCCGGTCAACCTTCAAACTTTATAAAATTGCAAAAAAGTCCCTCAACTTTATCAAATTTTCAAAAATCGTTCCCCATACTCTTTGAACTTTTGCAGTTTAAGCCCAATTATGAAAAAAACTTCAAAAATCATAATTTGTGTTTTAAAGGCCAAAAATACACAAAAAATACTGACGGACTCCTATTGATGAGGACTATCCAATAGTATAACCAAAACATGCTTTCTATACACAAAAAATTTGACGGAAATAACTCCTGTGAAGAGTTTTAAGACATAAAATCGTCATACACATGTAATATTCACTGGACACATGAAATTCTGTCTTTAACTCATACATATGATCAGTCAACACCACATAAATCAACAATCATACTTTTCCATCATAAATCATGTATGAGTAAAATCAACGCAAAAAAGCAGAAAACTTCAATCATGAAATATCTTATTTCCAGAAAACATACGAAAACACGGAGTGCCAATCATTGACTCTGATACCAATGTTAGAAAAAACTCACATTCACAATAATCACATAAACATAGAAAAAGAGTAATCTCACTTACCTCTGTCCGTAGAGTTTATGTCGTTGCGGAAGAACGTATGATCGTCTGTGAACCGATTGGTACTTACGTTGTTAAACCGTGATCTCTGGATCAAATCTTCAATACAGGGTTGAAGATTATATTTTCACGATATTGTATTAATGTGGAATATGTCAACTGGATTTGTGGTGTGAAAACGGAAGAGAAATCTAGCGAGAGAGAGAGCGCTTCTCAGCGTTCTGCTTTCTGTTCTGTATTCTGAATACACAAAAAATATTCTGTAACATGCACAGTGTATATTCCCAGAAGATGAGAGTTAAGAAACTACTTTTTAACTCCCTCCTGTCTGCATTATCAACACTTCTTATGTGGAATAAAACAAAATAAATAATATTTCAAATATTATTTACACCTTCCTCATCAACATTTACCAGCCCAAGAACGAGGCCACTGGTGAGGGCCTAACGTTTATGATTTGGCCAAACTTGGACTTTCCAGCGAATAGCTCAAGCTAGTTTCTCGACCTTATGAATGCGTCCACCAACAGCACAAAGAAAAACCAGGTGGTGGCCGTCGAGCTCGACACCTTCAAGCAGGATTTCGACCCCAACGGCAACCACATCGGAATCGATGTTAACAGCAACAGATACATAAAAACTGAACCTCTGGCGCCACTAAACATTACCCTAGCCCCAATTGGAGCCCGACTCTACAATATCTGGGTGGATTACGATGGAATCAACACGATTATGCAAGAGTACATAGCAGAAAAGTCCATCCCTGATCGGTGTGAAATTCACCTAAATTTTAAGTGGATTTTTATGGCTTTAATTCAATAATTAAGTATGATTTTAATGAAAATACTATTAATTGCTTAATTACTTTGAGAAAGGTACTTTTGTTGATTTTTGCAGAAAATATGGTGATTTTGATAAAAATTGATTCTACAAGTGAAGAGGAAGATGTGGGAGAAAACGGAGTTCGATTTGGAGTTGAAACGAGTAAGAACGAGCCAAAGAAAAATTTACTATAAATCCCATTTTTTGTCTCATGAGCTAAATTATCCCACATTGATTGCCAACTATAAATTCCTCTCACTCTACCACTACATGAACCCCACTTGTCCCACATTGAAAACTCACTAAAATTTCTCTCACCCTTACTACTATAAATACCCTCTTCCATGAAAGCCACCATTAATCAATTCTTTACTCCTTTAAATTCCATTAAATTGAATCATTTCCAAGATTCAATAGTTGAGAGGGCTTTTAAGTAAGACCTCCATAGTTGAGATCCCTCCCCCTTTTGGGCCGAGGGATCCGTAGTTTTAAATATTTTTATAGATTAGGATTTTAATTGCTTTCCAAGAAGGTGGGGACACCAAGGAAATGATGAGCTTGGTGGATGTAAAAACTTCATTCGGTGAAATCTAATCCTACAGGGACACCAAGGAAAGGATGAGCTTGGTGGATGTAAAAACTTCATTCGGTGAAATCTAATCCTACTTATTATCTTTTTATTTTCTTTGTTTTGGTTGTTTAAGTGATGTTTAGATTATGGATTAATTTGTGATATTGTTTAATTGTGTTCCTGGCTTTGATTAGTTTCATTTATGGATGTTTAATTGCTTAACTTATATGTTTGATTTGTGTGGTTAATTGTCTATTGCATGTGGTTAGAACGAGAGTTCAATTATGTGTCTTAGGAATTAATTGAATCATTTCATCATGTGGGTTATGTGAATTAATATGAGAAGAGTTGGAGACGACCACTCATGTTTAGAACTACGTAAATGGACACTAGAGAGGTTAGATCGAGAGTTCAATTAATCTAGTGAGGTGAACCCAACCTTAGTGAATTCATAGTACCTAGAAAGGGAATATTACCTATGATTTAGTACCTTTTAGGGAACTCGTATGTGTAATTAGTATCTATTGGGAGGTGTACGTTATGGTATCGATCTTATGTGCTATTTTGGGGTCTTTGTAAGGGTCTACATCCTCTTCATCTCGAGAGAGAGTTTAGGTGGAATTTGTGATCGCTCTTACTATGATAGCTTAAATTGGGAGGCAATTAGATGTGTTACATGATTGATCCATTTGAAGTGCATCATGAAAACTTCTTTTGCATTGAAAATTTCAAAAATATTGTAATTAGTTTCTTTTCATGCTTTTTATCTCTCTCTTCTCGGTCGTCACTAACTAATATAAGACTATAACTTGAAGGTCATAAATCCTAAATTCCCTTGGGTTCGATAAATTCTTTAATTGGTCATCCCGACTATATACGACCAATCACTCCCCAAAGAAGGCACGACTCCTCCGAAGCCCGATTCGCCCATCCTATCGGAGCCTCTGAATCTATCCGACCATGTCAACCAGTACTCCTACTTCGGCTTCTCCGCGTCGATGGGAACACCACGTAGTTGAACTGCGTGCTGAGGTGGAATCTCACCGCTCAATACTACTCTGACGACAATCAAGAATGGCGAAAAATCGCACTGGGAGCGAGCGTTCCGGCGGTGGTGCTGCTGTTGATCGGCGCGATGGCGTTAGGGTACTGCTACAAGCGGTGGCTGGCCCTGCTCAACCCGCACTTGGCGGGGTCCCTGAAAAGCCTCCCCGGAACCCCATGGGAGTTCTCATTCAGCCAAGAACTACCCCGTCTATAGCCACGAATGTTAATCTGTGAGAGAAGGAAAAAGAATTTGAGATTGAGAACTGTAAAGATATGAATGTTAAGGGAAAAGGAATTTGATAGAGAAGCGGTTTTGGATTGGTGACGGCGTGGAGGGCAGAAGAAAGTTAACTCTGGCATGTGATTTTTAATGGAAGGGTTTTGATGTATTATTCTACAAAGTTGAGGGGCTCCATTGATCTAACTAATAAATATAAAGAATTTGGATGAATAAAATAAAACATTAATGGCTAATTTGATCTTGTTGGGTAAGATAGAGGGTTTAAATGAACTTTTTTGCCCAAATATTATCAGATCACACCCAAATTTGGAACTCCTTTCAAAGTCGCTACTCAGTAGTCACATAAAATGCATGGGAAAAAGTGAAATCAGGAATTTAAAAATGAATAGAGGCTCCTCCCCCCCAAGAAACACAGTACAAAGATTTAAATTTTGTAATCCATTCAATTCAAACTGAAGAAGCAATCTTTGAGCGCTAAAATCACCCCTATCAAATAAATCCCTCTTCTAAGTTTCCTCACATCACCACCATGGGCTGCGTATCATCCACACTACTCTCCCAAGACGATGAATTCCCCCAAATTGGTGCCTCCACCGCCTTCAGCCACCACATCGTCTCCCTCACCTCCACCACCTACGGTCTCTTGTCCCTTGATCCTCCGCCGCATTCTCCGACCTCCACCGTCGCTCCGACGCCGCCCAGGATCACTCTGGGCTCCCTCTTTCCCAGCCCATTATCAGAACCCCGTTCCCTCCGATTCGAAACCATCAATTCATGGGGCTTAATGTCGGGTCTGGATGCAGATCATATCCCCAGCCTCCGTTTCGCCTCGATTCACTCGAAATCGTCTGATCTCACGGTGGATAAATACGCCGCCGCTTTGCCCTCGATTCACTCCAAATCGTCTGATCTCGCGGTGGACAAATACGACGCCGTTTTGCAGGGGAATGAGGAGAATTTCAGCCCGAATGTTAGTGTGATTCAGCCCTGCAGCGAGGTCAACGCTGGAGGAGATTTGTGTGAATTGACTTGTCCTCCTAATGGGGAAAACAAGGTGGTGATATACACTACTACGTTGAGGGGAGTGAGGAAGACGTTTGATGACTGCAATGCTGTAAGATCTGCGATGGAGGGGCTTGGGGTTTCGGTTCATGAAAGAGATATTTCGATGGATAGAGGGTTTAGGGATGAGTTGAGGGAGTTGATGAAGGGGAGAGGGAGGAGTGAGTTGATCCCACCTAGAGTGTTCATCAAAGGGAGGTACATTGGTGGATTTGAGGAGGTGATGAAGGTGGTGGAGGAAGGGTCCTTAGGTGAATTGGTTAAGGGATTACCTAGATTGAGGGAAGGCTATGTGTGTGAGGGGTGTGGTGGGGTGAGATTCTTGCCTTGTTTCCGGTGTAACGGGAGTTGTAAGACGGTGGTGGAGGTGGAGGTGGAGGTGGAGGAGGGCATCGAGGTTGGGCAGAAGCAGGGGAAGAGGACTGTGATTGTGAGATGTAGTGATTGTAATGAGAATGGATTGGTGCATTGTCCCATTTGCTGTTGAGCTTTTTTGGCATCGCACCAGCTTATGTGTTTATTCGGATAGTAAAAATATTGATGTTCTTGCTTATGATATTATGCTCTTGTTTCACAAATCAATTCTTTCTTGATTCAATTTGAATCCACAAAATGAAAATTTAATTGTGTTATGTGAAATTAGTTACTATTACAACTGGCACAGAGTTTTCACTTAGCAGAAGCAATCATCTAGGCAGTTTAGGTTAATAAGCTAAGTGAGTTCAGACAGTTTACTTTAGTTGGTTTTGTATATAGTATAACTATTTATGCATAATATAGACATAGTATTTGATCCAACTTATTGTGGTTATGTGATGTGGTGCACTTGTCTAGCTGTTTTAAACTTGAGGATATGCTGATATGATTAACTCCATGAAATGTGAGTAAGTAGTGTAAGTTAGCATTAAAAGATAGGGATTGATAGGTCAACCTCTATGACAGCTACATGCCACTCTCTACTGCTCACCTGGCTCCTTGTAGACCAGACCAAGAACAAATGGGATTAGCATCAAATTTCTTTGATGATCTAATTGTAACGAACTCCTCCGTCTCCAGTTTTGATGCTCAAGATTGTCGATACGTTGTGTTCTCTTGCGAATGAATTGTGCTTCCATTTCGTAAACTGTTTCAGCATGTTTTGCTAGAACAGGCTAAGATAAAACATGATTGACCAATTATGAACTTGGGTTTTGATGGATTCAGATTAGTCCTCCCGTGTGCGTGTACCATAATACTACTAAGTTCAGCACATGATGTTGCATTTGATGGTCAGTTTGAAGTGATGCTGGCAACCATGGCTGTCTGAACTTTATTCCCTTGGTCCTCATGTTTTCTGTCTTCTCTTTCCTACAGAGTAGAGTTTGTGTATATATCAGAATATCATATCAACCAACAAGTGTGGCTTCAAATGCAACGGTGGCTTTGTGTTGTGCCCACAGTCTGCCCACATAATTTGGTGCAACTTATTAATCAATTCAGCTGATGTGCTCATGACAATATTTTTAATGTTACTAGTATTAATTAGTAGGATCCCAAGTCAATAACATATTTGTATGATTATAGTCAAAGATATTTTAATATCCTTTGCTATACATTTAACTTTTTCTTCCCAGATCCGGATCCCAATCCCTACCACGATTATACAAGTTTGGTGGTGAACATATGTGAAGAACTTCTGGTTTTGTTTAGTGACAGGCTATTTCTATAGAAGTATGAGTATATAAACACATGCGTTTTATGCATGTTTATTATGTAAATAAATCTTTTTTTTAAAGACAAAAAGTTTTAATTAAATTATTAAAATGGGTATAAAGAATACCCATAGGTGTTACACTTCATATCACATCAATATATATTCCCTCCGTCCAGTTAAAAGATGATCTTTTACTTTTTGCACATGGATTAAGAAGTATTATTATTTAATGTGTGATGAGTAGTTATATTAGTGTGAGTATGAATTCTATATTTTTATTATATTAATAGATGTGTGTGGGTCGTGTAAAAAAAGGAAATTGAATCGTGAACGCTAAAAATGAAAAAAAAAAAAAACTATTTGAAGAGGAAGGAGGAGTATACATTATGTAAATAAATGTTATTGATAACTTATTTATGTTCATATAACTTCTTTTTATGCACCGCGTTTATATAACATAATTGAACAAAACTTGTGTGGGCAAGTTCCACATAATCAAATCTGTGAAACCGTTTTCGCTAATTAAGTTTTTGTCTTTTGTTTTTTTTTTTTCTGTTTTTTTTAATTGTTTTTTGGTTTTATTATTATTTTTTGAGAGACTCTATTGTGAGACGGGTATGAGATAGGTTGACCCATCGCTAAAGTATGCTTATTGTATAGAGAAAATATACTTATTTGTAGTTAAAATATGTTAATAATAAATCATATTATAATACACTAAAATCATACTTTAATGTATAATTCAACATACTTTGAAAAAACATACTTTAACAACTATTAAACATATTTTATCTATATAATAAACATATTTAATGATGGGCCGACCCGTCTCACACATGTCTTACAAATAACCCGTCTCACAAGAGATTTTGTCTTATTTTTTTAATTTCAGGGGTGTAATAATAATTATACCCACTCAATTTAGAGTACTCCTTCCGTCCCACGCCAAGGGTTGTTTTTTGTCATTTTGGTCGTCCCATCCAAAGGCTCATCTTTCCTTTTTTACACACATGAGACCCACACCCCCTCTAATACAATTAAAATATGGAGCCCACACTCCCACTAATACAACTACCCACTACACATTAAATAATAATACTTCTTAATCCACGTGTCAAAAAGCAAAAACAACCCTTGCCGTGGGACGGAGGAAGTATATTTTATCTAAGTGGTTTAGGGTATTAAAGCACTTTCTTGTGAGACGAGTTATTTGTGATATGTATGTGAGACAAGTCAACTCATCACAAAAATATGCTTATTTTATAGATAAAGTATGCATATTTGTAGTTAAAGTATGTTAATAATAAATCATATCATAACACGCTAAAATGATACTTTAATGCATAATAAGCATACTTTACCAAACATACTTTAATAATCATTAATCATATTTTATCTATACAGTAAGCATACTTTAGTGATGGCTCGACCCGTCTCACAAATAACTCACACAAGAGACTTTGTCTTAGGGTATAGTTTATCCTTATGGTTTATTGTTTATCCTTAAGATTTAAGGTTAATTATAAGAGTATAATTGTAATTTGGCTATTGTGGTTTATGATATATTTCGCTACTAAGGTTTATGATATACTCTCTTCGTCCGCTTTCAAGGGTATCATTTTTTCATTTTGGGCGTCTGCCCCCAAGGGTCTTATTTCCTTTTTTATCCACACCTCCACTAATACAACTAAAAAATGAGACACACACCTCCACTAATACAATTACCCACTACACATTAAATAACAATACTCCTTAATCTCTGTGCTCAAAAGCAAATGTCACCCTTGAATCCGGACGGAGGGAGTATTTCACTCATAGGATTAGAATTTAATGTATAATTATAATTTCACCATTTTGGTTTTTATGGTATATTTTACCCATAGTGGTTTAGGGTATAATTATAATTTCACCCTTATGATTTATAATATAATTTAACCCTAGAATTTAAGGTATAATCATCCTAGAGTTTAGGGTTTATAATATAATTATAATTTTATCTTTGTAGTTTAGGATATATTTCACCCTTAATTAAGGTTTAGGGTATATTTTACCCTTAGTTTCTCAAGTATAATTAATTTAAAAAGAAAAAAATTAATGGGGGAATTAAATTAATGGCAATAACTAGGTGAGAGCAAGGTTTAAAATATCGATATCGGTGGAAATATCAGTACCTCAAATTTACGGATATATCGAATATCGATATCGATATCGGTAAAAATAAAAAAAATCACGGAACTTAAAAAAAAGAAAAAATTAATTATTTAACTTTGCAATATATTTTAACTAATTTTAATATATAAATACAATTTAAAATTTCAATAAAACTCATAGCATATGATAAACAAATCAATTACAACATATTTAAATAGTCTAAAGTCATATAATACTTAATAACTAAACCAAAATGATAATCTATGATGCTGAAATGTAAAACATGTGATGTCATCTTGATCTAAAAAATATTGGTATCAGCTCATCGAATTAAAAAAATTCTGAACATAGTTCTGAATGCGCCAGTAGTATTGTTATGTTCCAATAAAATGCTCCCTCCGTTCCGATTCGATTGAATGTACCAAAATAATTATATTTTTAATCACAGTATACTATCACATGGTGTACATGAAAGGAAACTCCTCGTTTACTTAGTAGTAATAATTTTAATGAAGAGTGATAGTAAGAGATAATTAATTAAATAAAATAAAACAGTCTTAATTATTTCATGCAAATGTTGCTCTATTATTTTTTTAATTGATCAAATTAATGAAAAAATTTTGTATTTAGTTGATAAAAGTAATATAAAAAATCATAAAAATTTTCATAAAAATAAGGATAATTTTTCGATATTTTCGATATATCCTCGATATTTTATCGATATTATAGCGATATTTCCTCTATATATCTCGATATTTGAAAAAATTTAAAATGTGGCAAATCGATATCGATATTGTTATCGATATTTTCCAATACATCCTCGACATCAGAAAAGATATAGTATATTTTTTCCCAATATCGATATCGGTACTCTCCAAATACGGATATATCATGAAAATATCGTGGATATTTTCGAAAATTTTAAACCTTGGGTGAGAGTGCTTTTTTTTTTCAATTGTGCAAAAAGGTGGTTCGCCCACCTTAGAACTGTTTTTTTTTTCAATTTCATGAAAACGTGGCCCCACCCCAATCTCAACTCCAATTCACTTGTTAGTTACAGTCAAGATTCGTTGTTTGCTTAGTACTCCCTCCATCCTACCGAAAAGTCTCAATTTTATTATATTGGGTGTCCCACTCAAATGTCCTCATTTTTCCTTTTTAGTAAAATGGCTCATATATAGTCCACCGTTCACTACTGATACAACTACCCACTACATATAAAATAATAATACTCCTTAATCCACATGTAAAAAGCAAATGGGGACCTTTGCCCAGACGGAGGGAGTATTATTTTTTTTCGTTCTAGTTTTCTTTTTATTTTTTATTGATATAATTGTAATTTTAAATTATTAGTTAGTGTATACTCCCTCCATCCCGGGCAAACAACACCATTTTCTTTTTGCACGTAGATTAATGAGTGTTATTATTTTATGTAAAGTGAGTAGGTATATTAGAGAGATGTGATGGATAGAGGTGGGCCATTGATGGACCCTTTTTACTAAAAGAGGAAAATGTTGCAATTTGGATGAGACGCCCAATATAGTAAAATTGTGCTATTTGAGCGGGACGGATGTAGTATTTTATATTATTAGGATATATTTTAACCCTAAAATTTACTTATGACTAAAACTTGTGTGTTCCGGGAACACTGTGCGCCCAAATATCTTTTAGTATTAAATGGTATACCTTTTAGTATAAGGACGCGTACCCTTTATTTTCTGAAAAAATATTTTTTTTTAATAAAAGTGTATACCTTTAGAATAAAATATTGTACCCTTATTTATTATAGTGTATACCTTTTAAACCAAAATGGTGTACCCTTACCATCTTGTGCACCTTGGGACACAAGAGACCAACTATTTACTTATTATGTATTCTTAGGGTTTTAGATTAATTATAAGGGGTCGTTTCATAGCATGTATTAGGGTGGTATTGATGCAGTATCTCTCGTAATACCACGTTTGTCTCGATATATTTATAATATCCATGATCCGATATTATTTCGACCCAATGTTAATGATACCTTCCCCTTGGTATAGTATAATTATTGTGTATCCCATCTCAAGAGGTAGGATACATAATACCATAATTTAGTACCTAGGTATTAAATGTAATTTTACCATTATACCCTTATCCAATAATAATAATAATAAGTAAATAAATAATAATAATTAATAATAATAATAGTAATAATAAATAATACTCCCTCCGTCCCATCGAAAGGTCACCATTTTACTATATTAGGCGTCTTATTCAAATATCTCCATTTCCCACTTTTAGTAAAAATGCACAACATGTGACCCACCACTCACTACTAATACAACTACACACTACATAAAATAATAATACTCCTTATTCTACGCACAAAAAGCAAAATGTGATCTTTGGCCGGGACGGAGGGAGTAATAATTAATAATAATAAATAATATTAATATTAATTAATAATTAATAATAAGAATTAATAATAATAATAATAAATAATAATATAAAGACAAATTCTCTTGTGAGACGCTATTTAGGTGAGACGGTTTGTGAGACGTCTTAAAGTATGTCTATTATTTAGATAAAGTATGTTTAATGATTGTTAAAGTATGTTTTCTAAAATATACTGGATTATGTATTAAAGTATGATTTTAACATGTTATAATATAATTTATTATTGGCATACTTTAACTACAAATAAGCATACTTTATTTCTACAATAAGCATACTTTAATTATGGGTCTACTCGTCTCACAAATAACCCGTCTCACAAGAGAGTCTTTCTAATAATAATAATAACTATTATTATTAATAATTATTAATATTATTAATAATAATAATTATTATTAATATTAATAATAATATGAATAATAATTACTAATAATAATATGAATAAAAATAATCATAAATAATAATTAATTAATAATAATAATAATAAAATATTAAATAATAATAAATAATATTAATAATAATAATACTAATAATAAATAATAATAATTATTAGGCAAAGACTTGTGTGAGACTGTCTCACGTAGGGGCTTACGTGAGACGGCCAGAAAGTGATAACTTTTACATAGGAAAGTGATAATAAACTAATGAAAAGTGATAATGCTATTTCATGAACAGTTTATAGTATAAATAAAAAGTGATAATATTTTATAGCGAAAGTGATAATGTTTTATAGTGAAAGTGATCACTATTTTAAAAAGTAAAAAATGGTCTCACGGGTAACGGTCTCACGCAAGACCTACTCTAATTATTAATATCAACAATAATATTATTATTAATAATAATAAATAATAATATATAATAATAATAATAATAATAATAATAATAATACACAAAGATTTGTGTGAGACCGTCTCACGTAAGTGCTTACGTGAGATGGTCAGAAAGTGATAACTTTTATATTAAGAAATGATACTAAATTAATAAAAAGTGATAATGTTATTTTATAAACAATTCATAATATAAATAAAAAGTGATAACATTTTATAGTAAAAGTGATAACTATTTTAAAAAATATAAAATAGTCTCACGTAAGACGGTCTCACGCAAGACCTATCAATAATAATAATAATAATAATAATAATAATAATAATAATAATAATAATAATACGGTAGGTCTTGCGTGAGACCGTCTCATGTGAGATCATTTTTTACTTTTTAAAATACTTATCACTTTCGCTATAAATTATTATCACTTTCGCTATAAAACATTATCACTTTTATTTATATTATAAATTATTAATAAAAGAACATTATCACTTTTTATTATTTTATTATCACTTTCCTTCATAAAAGTTATCACTTTCTGGCCGTCTCACGTAAGGGCTTACGTGAGACGGTCTCACACAAGTCTTTGCCATATTAATAATAATAATAATAATAATAATAGGGTAGGTCTTGCGTGAGACCGTCTCACGTGAGATCATTTTTTACTTTTTAAAATAATTATCACTTTCGCTATAAATCATTATCACTTTCGCTATAAAATGTTATCACTTTTTATTTATATTATAAATTGTTCATGAAATAACATTATCACTTTTCACTAATTTAATATCACTTTCTTATATAAAAGTTATCACTTTCTGGCTGTCTCACGTAAGCCCTTACGTGAGACGGTCTCACACAAGTCTTTGCCATAATAATAATAATAATAATAATAATAATAATAATAATAATAATAATAATAATAATAATAATAATAATAATAATAATAATAATAATAATAATAATAACAACAACAATAACAAGGGTAGGTCTTGCGTGAGACCGTCTCACGTGAGACCAATTTTTACTTTTTAAAAGAGTTATCACTTTCGCTATAAAACGTTATCACTTTTTATTTATACTATAAATTGTTCATGAAATATCATTATCACTTTTCACTAATTTATTATCACTTTCCTTTATAAAACTATCACTTTCTGACCGTCTCACGTAAGTCTTTACATGAGACGGTCTCACACAAGTCTTTGCCTAATAACAATATAAATAATACTTCATTCGTCTCGGGTATTTTCACCCATTTGTACGAGCACGGAGATTAAGACGTATTTTTTAAATATATAATATTAAAAAAAATAGGAATAAATTAGTAATTTAAAAAGAAAAGGTAAATAAAGTTGTTGGGAATGATGAATAAAGTGTAAAAAAATAATTAAAGTTGTTGGTAAAAATACGTGGGATGGAGGGAGTAATAACTAATAATAATTAGTATTAATAATTATTAATAATATTAATAATAATAAATAATATTATTAATAATAAACAATAATAATTGTAATAATAATAATAATAAGGGGTAAATATGTCATTTTACATATTATCCCATTTGTTAATACTCAATAACAAACATAAAATAACTAATACCTAGTTATCAACAATCTTATTTTTCCATAATACCAAATAATAGTACAATTAATCACAAGTAAAACAAATCCCATTATACACAATCCCTTTAAATCTCTTACCCACTAGCAAACGAGCCCTAAGAGTAAATTGTAATTTCACCCTTATAGTTTAGGGTATATTTTATCTCTAAAGTTTAGGGTTTAGAGTATTATTATAGTTTCACTCTTGTGATTTATGGTACATTTCACCTATAGGGTTTTTAGGTATATAATTGTAATTTCACCCATATGATTTAGGGTATAATTGTAATTTCACGATTGTGATTTAATGTATATTTTACCCATAAGGTTTAAGGTTTATGGTATAATTGTAATTTCATCCATGTGACTTAGGATACATTTTACTCATAGGGTTTAGTGTATTTATTGATATGAAGTGTTGAGACCAGTGTCATCACATTTGGAATCACACCTGTCCTCTACCAGTTGATTTATTAACCACTAACGTTGTTTTGTTGTTTCAACTGGTGTTGTGCTTAATGTTGCTTTCAGGGTTGTTGCGGTTGAAGTGCTGAACGTGTTGGATGCAAAGACCAAGTCAAACGCAGACCTTGAAGACCCTGGAGAAAACTGGAAAGATTCGGAAGCTCTAGAAGGATCTAGAAGGAGAAAAATAACTACCTCTCTTAGTGGGTGGTTATTTGAGCCTGCATGCGTGGATTCCACATCTCTACGTGAGCCACTTATCATTTGGAGCATGCAGCCATCTATAAATGGAAGCTGCTAGTTGCCAAGTCAAGTGATCGAAAAGAAAATCCCACTATACAGTGTAAAAGATCCTAGATAGGTTTCTGTCATAGTGTTTGTACTGGTGCTGTAACACTTGGTTCAACATCAGTTGTCTACTGTTATTCCCGTATATTTTGTGTGCGCTGTTCACAGGCAGTGGAAGCCCACATGTGAAGTAGGCTTAGATTCTAACAAGTCTAGGTTCTGCCATTTGGGAACGTGTTTGGATTTTAGATCCAATTTTGTATTCGAAGGGTGGAAGAATTATTTCCGTACCTAAGAGTCTATTTTTGTAAACACATTTTCCAATAGTGATATTTGTGCCATGAGGCCGCCACAAACTTGCAAAAGTTTGTGGAAAGATTGAGTAATCCGTGTGTTAAGTCTTCCGCTGATTTACTACTTGTTCTATACTTCAAGTTTCATTCTGATACATACATTATTGTTCAAAGTGTTACCACACTTAGGATAACATCGTACCAAAAACACACTTTGCACCATTGGGCACCCGACAAGTGGCATCAGAGCTAACACTTGACGATACTAAGTATTGATTCCTGGTGTTAAGTGTTGAGTTATTATAGATTACTCTGCATTTGTCATCTGTCCTCCCATTCTTGATGGAAAAAATTATACCTTGTGAAAAACTCGGATGAGGCCATACATCAAAGCATGTGACGATAAATTTTGGAAGATCATTCTCTCTGGATGGACGCCTCCCACTGAAGAAGATAAAGATGGAGATCAGATTCTCAAAGATGAACTCAATTGGACTACCGAGGAGAGCAATCTATCTGCACACAACTGCAAATCTCTCAATGCAATCAGCTCTTCGATTGATCCAGTGATGTTCAACTTGATTCAGAACTGCATATCTGATAAAGATGCATGGGAAAGACTACAAGAACACTGTGAAGGTTCTGGTAGTGTCAAAAGAGCAAAGGCAAGGCTGTTGAGCACGAAGTTTAAAAGCTTGAGGATGAGAGATGATGAGACCATCTACTCTTACAACGAAAGGCTGTATGAAGTCGTGAACGAGTTGCAATCACTTGGTGACCTAATTTCCAATTCCAGGTTAGTAAACAAAATGCTTCGTACACTTCCTAGGAGATTTAATAGTAAAGTTTGTGCTATAGAAGAAGCTAGGAATACTGATACTATGAGTCATAATGAGCTTATGAGCATTTTGAAAACCTATGAAATGGATATGTCTCAACAAGATTCTACATATGATAGAAAAGGTGTTGTTGTTTTTAAAAGTGATGCTCCTTCATGTTCTGGAAGGACATCAACCATTACTGAAATTTCATAAATGGATGAAAATAATGATGACATTTCAGATGACACTGATAATATTGCTTTACTTGCTAAGAAATTTGAAGCCTATTTGAGAAATTAGAAAAACAAGTCTAAAGCAAATACTCAGTCTAGGATAGAACATTCTCCTCATACTCCTCAAACTCGTACTCAAACTCTTACTCGAAGACCCACTCAAAGAAAACTTAAGTATGATCCTGAATTTAGAAAGACCCTCATTTGTAGTGAATGTACTGCTTTTGGTCATTATGCAAATGAATGTGCTAGCACTCTTTTGAAGAGAAGAATGAACTTAAATGTTTCCTTGAGTGATGATGAATCTGAAGGTGATCTAGAGATAAAGGATGAAGAGCTTGCATTTCTGTCAGAATGTGCAAGTGAAGGACTCTCTGGAAATGACTCAGATGTTGAGTTGGATGTGACAACATCCACTTCGACATCAAGCAAGGTTCAGTCGATTTCTGATTCTAATGTAAAATATATTAATGCTTTCTATACTAGAGCAGATACATCTGTAGAGCAATTGGAAAGCAAAATTGCTGAACTTTTGAAAGAACTTCAAAAGGTCAACCAAGAGAATGATGGTTTGATTGAAATTGTCACAAGACTTGAGGTAAATCTTACTAGAAAGGATGCTAAAATTTCAAAACTCCAAGAACAATTGACTGCTTCAACACTAAGTTTCAAAAAATACTCTAAGAGTACATCTGTCATGAATGAAGCTTTGTGTGTTGGTAAATCTGATATGAGTGGTCTTGGATTTTCTGGAAATTTTAACCCTTTCAGTTTTGAAAAACCTGTAAATTTTGTGAAATCTGGATCAAAAAGTTTTTCTATAAAGTTTCCAAAACAGAGAGGCAAGAGAACCTTTATCTGTCATTACTGTTCAGTTACTGGTCACATTCGCTCATTTTGTTTTAAACTGAAAGATGACTTGTTCTCTGAAAATGTGTTGCCTGAAATGTTGCCACACAAGTATTCACACACACCAAAAACTGCTTGGGTCAGAAAACCAAAAGTACTATCTAATGTGGCTTGTACTTCTTTATAAGCATGCATACCTAGTTTATGGTATTTTGATGGTGGTTGTTCTAGACATATGACTGGAAATGTTGAATATTTGAATGATTATGAAGTTTTTGATGGTGGTAAGGTTACTTATGGTGGTGGCTCTAAGGGTAACATTGTTGGTAAAGGAACTTTGAATGTTAAAGATTTCCTAAATTTGAAGAATGTTCTGCATGTTGAAGGTTTGCGTGAAAATTTGATAAGCATAAGTCAATTATATGATGATAATCTGCATGTGAAATTTGACAAGAATTTATGTTTTGTGTTGAATGAAACTGATGAGTGTGTGATGGTTGGTAATCGATCTGTTGATAATTGTTATCTGATTAGTAACAACACTTAATGCAACATCACACAACATGATGAAAATGTACTTTGGCATAAAAATCTTGGCCATGTAAATTATAGAAATTTACAAAAATTGGTTAAGTTGAAAGCTGTTAAAGGATTACCTAAACTCAGTTTCAAAGACCCTCCCATTTGTGGTTCATGCCAAAAAGGTAAGCAGGTAAGGTCTTCACACAAAATCACCACTATATGCACATCCTCAAGATGTTTTGAATTGCTTCACATGGATCTTATGGGTCCTATGGAGACTAAAAGTCTTGGTGGTAAGAAGTATTCTTTGGTTGTGGTAGATGATTTTTCTAGGTTTTCAAGGGTTGAATTCATTAGAGAAAAATTAGATGTGTTTGAAGTATTTAAAGTTCTTTACAAAAGGTTCAAAAATGCTTTCAATCTTAAGATTTGTATGATTAGGACTGATCATGGTAGAGAATTTTAAAATAACATGTTTTCTGAATTCTATGAAAAGAAAGGTATAGTGCAAGAGTTTTCATCTCCTAAAACCCCACAGTAAAATGACATAGCTGAAAGAAAAAATAGAACTCTGCAAGAAATAGCTATAGTCATGCTTACTTCAATGAATGTGTCTAAAAGATTTTGGGTTGAGGCATTAAACACTGCATGTCATGTGTCTAATAGAATTCTGTTTAGACCAGGTAATTCTATTATATCTTATGAGTTGCTGTATAGGAGAAAACCCAACCTGAAATACTTTCATGTGTTTGGTTGCATGTGCTATATGCTGGCATTTGGATCGTGTGGTTCAAACGTGATCGTTAGGGATAACAGGCAAATAATTACAGCGGAAGCAATTAAACCATTTACCGTACTTCTGGGTCGATGTAGAGGATGAACAGCAGTAGAGAACCACCTCTCGATCTTATGCTGTATGTCCCAAGTCGAATCCTGCTGTTGTGTGGGCAACAATCTGCAGGATTCTCTCAATCTGCTCCTGTTCTTTCTAACTGTCAAAATGAGGTTCTGATTTTTTTTTTTTTTGGGTTAACAGGAGCTGAGATGACTTATATAGTTGGGCTACAGCAGGGACCAGGAGGAGAAATTGGGCTGGGCCTCAATTGAATTTAATTAACCAAGCTTAGCCCAAAGCTTTTAATTAAACCCAATAATAATAATATAGTCCACTAAAATATTATTACTGCACTACCCGTCCAATCCCAAATTATGTTCTGGGCTCCTTCTTATTATAAGCCCGATAATCTCCCCATGTTTAAGATATACAATGTCCATTAATTAATTAAGTTACTGACAACTCAAATTAATTAATATCTCATCCGAAAGTAGTACCACTCAACCTTTTTATCATGCCGGAAATTAATCCACTTGCAAGATTTACATGATAAACCTTATGAGCTCCTCAAGGGGACATCATCAACCTATGTCGGACATGGATTCCTTCTACAATCAACAGCACACCATAGAGACAGCACTACTTCCCAACTCACCGAGTTTGTTGATTTAATACTTATAAATCTCACCCATTGATGAATCAAAGAAATACATACTGCCCTACATGTCGAGGTTATTGTATAGGGATTAAGAGCACGAACTTCCATAATAACAGAGATCAAGTTCTTCTATAAGTCAGTATAAGTCGAACGATCTCAGGCGGTCCTACTCAATACACACAAGTGCACTAATGTGATTCTATAGCCAAGACAAGCTAATACCGAACCACACTACAACCATACCGATAGAGAGTCCCCATCTATCTCAGTTGTGAGTATCTGTTTATACTTTATAAGGAAACCGATAATATGATCTTCCGCGTGTTGTCGCACAACATATTATCTACAGTATAAAGTAAGTGGACTTATTGCATCATGCATATAAATAAATTATAAGATGCAATTATTTGATCATATGATTCTCATTTCAAATATTGTTATAACATTGTTCATACTAAAGCTAGACTTTTAGTATACAATCCAACAATCTCCCACTTATACTAAAAGACTATGCTGTCATGTCTTCTGCCATACATCTGATTCCTACTTCCACATTATGACTCTACTTCCTAAAATTAAACACATAACCTTTGAGGAGAATTTACTACCGTCCAATCTGACTAAAAAATCCGAATCTACGTAATCCACAAGAAGCAGTGAATCTGTCCAGTAAGTTCATATATAATTTTCAGTCCTTCTCAGGCACTTTATATATGTCTTACTACAGTTCATCATTCTTGATCCGGGTTACGTTGATACCCACTGTTCTGCATACAGCAAAACAGATATCCAACTTCGTTCATAGCATTCCATGAATAAACTCATCCGATGGGGAGGAAGGCTCTAATGCCGACGCGCAAGTCTATTCACATGCTAAATGAGTATGGACTGTATCATTTTATGAAACTTGAGATAAGCAAAACATCCTTTCTTGTGATCCGTATTACCGTGATCAAAAAGATATATTTTGTCTTTCTTAAGTCCTTCATTACTACCGCTTTATTAACCGTACCTATACGCCCTATAATACTCTTTCATTTTCTCCAATGAGCAAGATACTATCTACGTATAGTACAAGAAACACCACCACGTTTCCATCACTCTTTTCAACACACAAGACTCATCTGCTTATTGATTTAAATCCATGCCACTGGATTACGTAATCAAAACAGATGCTTCATGATCTCAAAGCTTGCTTTAGTCCATCGCTGGACACTTTTAAGCTTATTATCAAAATGCTATTAGTACTTTGCAATGAATCACTCTGGTCGCTTCACATAGATGTTTTCCTCAAGACTTCCCATCAGGAAAGCTGTCTTGACATCTATTTGATGTTCCTCATAATTTAATATGTGCAGCATTACATAAAAGAATCCGGATCAACTTAAGCATAGCTACCAGCGAATATGTTTTCTCATAATCGAACTATTTCTTTCTGAGTACACTTTTTCGCAACAAGCTTTGCTTCCAAGGTTTTCACCTTATCGAATGATCCTCTTTTATTTCCTATGACCACTTCCAATAGCTTTTACACTATTTAGTGATCTAATAAGCTCCCAGACATAATATAGAATCTGTAGATTCTATTTCAATATTCAATGCAACTTACTAAGATTCCGCATTTTAATATTTTGTAGTGCTACATCGTATCCATGGGACAATACCATGTTTACTAGGGATCAAGTCTCACGACTCTCCCAAAACATATATCTAATGGGTTGTCGAACAACCATCCCACTACGACAAGGCACTACATGTAATTGTGTATCAGTCGTGACACGCGTTGCAGTTTACCTTGTGGTATATCCTCTTGTACACTTGGTACTTTTACTTAGTGTTTTCCTCTCACTTTTTTTAGAACAACTTATACATGGGTTTGTGATTTATTACATAGTTCTTTTGCAAAAATCTAGTTATTGAGTTAACAATTACCCTTCGATCTTTTGGATTATATAAATCACCCTCCATTTTTCTAGAATATCCCATATACAGACAAACGTTTCACGAATTACTGTATCTAGGGCATATCCATAAAATGAATTTAATTATTCCAAATAATTCATCATCTATCTAATCATAACCATAAGAGCCTTATACCTTCTACCCACCACACCATTCAGCTGGGGCATGCCCGGTGTAGTTACCTTGAGATTTAATCTCAACTTCTGATTATTAGTTCCTAACTATCCCTTGAGGTATTCGCCATCACGATTAAATCGTAATGACTTAATATATTTTCCATGACGCTTCACTGTACCAGCCTTTCAATTCTTGAATTAATCCAAGAATTTAGACATGCAGTGCATCAAATAAATATATTGATATCCAGAATAATGTTCGAATATTCATAACCACCTCTCGCCCGGATAATGTTAGGTTCGCTTGAATCAGAATGAACTAATTCCAACATATATATCTTTGGCTCTAAACCCCACAGCCTTGAAAAGGCAGTTAATCATTTTTACTTCCAAGCAAGACTCGCAAGTCCGATAGTTTCCACTTCAGATATACCTCACGGTCTAACGGCTATCAACTTTTGAATCCTACTCAAGTAAAATGAACTATTCTTAGATGCCAAATGTATGTTTAGTTCATCTTTGAAGGTTCCTTTCTCTTACTAATATTAGAAGATGCATTATTAATAATTATTTATTGCATCTATGGGATGTACATGATGTTGGATTGTATACTAAAAGTCTAGATTTTTGTATGAACAATATTATAACAATTAATTTGAAATGAGAATCATATGATCAAATGATTGCATCTTATAATTTATTTATATGTTCGATGCAATAGTCGCACAACATATTATCTACAGTATAAAGTAAGTGGACTTATTGCATCATGCATATAAATAAATTATAAGATGCAATTATTTGATCATATGATTCTCATTTCAAATATTGTTATAACATTGTTCATACTAAAGCTAGACTTTTAGTATACAATCCAACACTATATTCTTAATGATAGAGAATATCTTTCAAAGTTTGATTCTAAGAGTGATAAAGGTATTTTCTTAGGTTATTCTAAGAATAACAAAGCATATAGAGTCTTTAATCTTAGAACCAGATCTGTTCAAGAATCTATAAATGTGGTATTTGATGATACATCTAATATTGCAGGTAAAAAGATGGAAGATAACACCTCTGATCTGATTGAAATTGCAGAACCAGTGAACAATATTGAGCCAAAAGTGATCACATCACCTACAACATCTGAGAATGAGTCAGAAAATGATGAGAATTAGATCCATAGAACTCTCAAGAATTCTCTTAACTACAGATGTAAGAAGGATCACCCTTCTTCACATATCATAGGAGAATCCTCAGTTGGTGTTCAAACCAGAAGGAAAGGTAAATTCAGAAATGTGGTAAGATCAGTTTGCATGTCCAACATATGCAATCAGGTATATGCTGAATGTCATTTTACTTCTGTAGAACCCAAAAATATTTCTGAAGCTTTAAAAGATGAATGTTGGATTCAGGCTATGCATGAAGAACTTGAACAATTCACTAGGAATGATGTTTAGAGTCTAGTCCCTAGGCCTACAAACATTAATGTCATTGGAACTAAGTGGATTTTCAAGAACAAAACTGATGAATCTGGTAATGTAGTAAGAAACAAAGCTAGACTTGTTGCACAAGAATACACACAGGTTGAAGGGATAGATTTTGATGAAACATTTGCACCTGTAGCTAGAATAGAGTCTATTAGGCTTCTTTTGGCTATTGCATGCTTTGTTGGTATCAAACTATTTCAAATGGATGTTAAAGCTACTTTTTTATATGGTATTTTAAATGAAAAAGCTTTTGTTGAACAACCAAAAGGTTTTGTTGATCCTTTCTATCCTGATCATGTGTATAAATTGAAAAAGGCTTTGTATGGTCTAAAGTAAGCTCCTAGAGCATGGTATGGTAGACTAACTGACTTCTTACTTCAATTTGGATTCATTAGAGGTGAGGCTGATAGAACTCTTTTCATTAAGCATGAATCAGATGGTTTCTTGATTGCTCAAATTTATGTTGATGACATTGTATTTGGAGCAACATCTCAAGTCATGATGGACAGTTTTGTGAAAGCCATGACTACCACTTTTGAAATGAGTTTTTTTGGTGACCTAAATTACTTTTTAGGGCTCCAAATTAAGCAAAATGATAGTGGTATTTTCATCTTACAGAGTAAGTATGCTAAAAACTTGGTGAAAAGATTTGGTCTTGAAAATGCTAAGCCTATGAAAACACCTATGGGAACATCACAGAAACTGCTGACATGGGGTTATGGTTTTCAAAAGACACTAACAACTCTCTGGTTGGATACAGTGATGCTGATTGGGCTGGTGATTGTGATGACAGGAAGAGTACAAGTGGTGGATGTTTTTATATGGATAACAATCTTGTTTCTTGGCACTCTAAAAAACAAAACTGTATATCCCAATCCACTGCTGAATCTGAATATATTATTCCTGGAAGTTGTTGCACATAGTTGCTTTGGCTAAAAAAGATGCTAGATGATTATGTTCTTGAGACTGACACTTTAATAATTTACTGTGATAACACGAGTGCTATAAACATTTCAAAAAATCCAGTTCAACACTCACTCACTAAACACATTAGCATTAGACATCACTTTCTGAGAGATTTAGTTGAGAAGGGAGTAGTCAAATTGGAGTATATTTCCACTGAGAAACAACTTGCTGACATATTCACAAAAGCACTTGATTTCGAGAGGTTTTCTTCACCTAGGAAATTTCTTGGACTCTGCATCCCATAAAGTCATGCATGATATTGCTTAGAGTGTTTCAACACTCGAGGCAACACTACTGAAAGTTTTGCCATTTTATGTCGAAATTAAATGATTTGGTGACCTATTTTGTTACTGCTAACTATATTCTAGTTGAATCTTGAGGTATTACTGGATATACACTAAAAGCACAGTTCTTAAAAAATCAAAGGTCCAAACATGCTGAGTAACTAAGCACTCGAGGCTGACAACCACGATGTGTTCTTTTTAAAAGGCTGTTATGGTTTCAAAAAAGAAATAAAAGAACACTCTTGAACTGCTACTGAGTAACCAGACACACGGGGCTGACAACCACGATGTGATCTTTTCAAAAAGTAGTATGAAATCTTGAGATTAAGTGCATTAAAAATCCACAAAAGGAAAAGAGTGTATGTGTGCCTAAATTATTCATCCTTGATTGATTTTTTCAGAATGTCTTTAGCCTTAACAAAATTGTTATTAAATTATTTATTTTTAATACATTAAATGATAGAACTTATAGTATTTATTATTCTGCATTTTTTAATTTTCGTACATTATTGTTTCTCCATATTTGATCATGGCCGATTTTTAAGGGAATATGCATTAGTGGCCATGAATTTTCATTATCTGCAGCACTGTATATCCTTTCACACGTAGTTTGCAGTTATTAATTAGTGGAAATAACCTCCGTCCCACTACTGTTCACTCTCCCTATATATCTTGAAAAATAATGTTTGAAGTGACATGTTTGTGTACTTGAGTGTGATCCCCCATTTCATCTTCTCACTCACGATTATCAATAAAGTCTGTCTCTCTTACATTTCAAATGGCACCTCCAAAAGCAACCAATTCCACTTCCAAAACTAAACCTTCTTCCTCATAAAATCTACTCCAAACCCTAGCTGATATGGCCGATAATGTCGCCTCAGATGCTGCACCAGATGTCAATCTGAATGCTGCTACACAACCGATTGCTCCTATTTCTAGAATCCCTCTTCCACAGATTATTGTCCTTCCAGCTGGTACACTCGATTCAGTTCTTGAATCTCTTCGTACTCAGTTCGCTGGGTCGAGTGTTACTATTTCAAGAATTGAACTGAAGTTCACTCTGAAATTCCTACCAATACTTCTAACCCATCTGCTATTGTCCCTTTTGTGACTCCTGAAGAAAGCCTATCCTCAGAGGATGTTGAGACTCAGAATCCTGTTCAAGTCCCTACATCTCCAAATACATCACCTACTCATACTGAACAGAATCCACAAGTGTCTCCTCCCTCGTCATCACCACTGGTTCCACTCAGATCAAAGGTTGCTAAGCTTTCTTCTACGAAGCGTAAAGCGCCTCCACAGCATTGGTCAGTTAGACTCCATAAGAAAGACACTACACAGGATGCAACCACTTCTGAAAAAGGGAAGTTTCCTTTCTCTATCTCTGATTCTGATGAAGCAGCTCCTATGGATGTAGATGCTACAGGTGAGAATCCTACTATAGCTGATCTTTACAAAGCTATGAAGAAGAGACGGAGGGGAAATAAAGCTGTGTCTGATGTTATCGCTCCTGAGGAAACACCAGATGAATCTGATGAGGAAAATGCTGATCTGAACCAACTAATTGATGATGTTGCCATAAATGTTGCTGTCTCAGTGCCAACACCTACTCTTGCCAATGCAGAACCCTCTGATCCTGATGATGATTCATCTTCATCTTCTGATGATGAAGAGGATACACCTGAGGATGCTGACGAAGGTGCATAATCTGATGAATCTGCTAAGGATGCTGATGTTCAAAATATTGAGAGTTCTGATGGTGAAGATGAAACCAAAGATGGTAATGGTGATGAGTCCCCTGATTATGCTGATGATATATCTGATGACTCTTACTATGATGTTGAAAACTTTGGTGTTGGGAACTTCTACTTCACTGATGGCAAAGTCAGATACAAAAAGTTTTCCAAGAAGGACATAATTCATAAAAGAAAGATGAAGGATGCTGACCTCACTCCACACAACCTCATCACCTTCTTCAGAGAGAGAAGCTTGCTGAAATCACTCAGGTACTCTACCTCATTCTACACCAATTGGGTATGTGAGTTTTATGCCCACATCTGTGCTAGTATGATTAAGAGTACAAGTCCCAAATTTGGAAGAATTTTCTTTAGGGGTGAGATTTATGATTTTTCTCCTACAAAGATTAATGAGTGTTTAGGGACTGTGAATGCTGATAATGATGATGAAATTATTGATATGGATGAGATTGTGTCTGTGATAACTGGAGGTTTAATTGTTAGTTGGCCTAAGAAGTTGTTTAGTCCAAGTCTGACTAGTTTACATGCAATCTTACACAAGCTCTGTGTTTACAATTGGCTGCCTTCCTCCAATACCACTAGAGTTACCACTGAGCATGCTGTGTTGATCTATAAGATTGGAAAGAATCTATCTTTTAACCTTGGAAGAGTGATTTACAAGAATCTAATCAGTTATGGTGGAAATATCTCAAGGTTGGTAAGTTACCTTATCCTGCTTTGATTCAATGTTTGTTAACTGGTCAAGGTGCTAGGAAAGGTAAAGGTGATTTTCTTTCCTCAAATGCTCTAGTTCTTGGTATTGCTAAACCACTGCTTGAAGGTAACCGTGTAGTTGATCTACCCTATGTGAACCCTGCTCCTGCTCCTGCCCCTGCTACTACTAATACTCAGAATGTTGCTCCTAATGGTGCCAACATTTCGATTCACACTGACACTTCTGCATAATCTGGAGAAGTTATCTCTGTTACTCTGAACCGCAAGTATATTGAGCAACAAGCTGCTGCCCTGGCACGCCATGTCTCGAATCTCAGACTCCAAGCCAATGCACTGAACAGACAAGCAGACATTCTAGAACAAAGAGCTCAGTTCTGGGGTAAGCTGCTATCCACACCCACAGGGGGAGATATACCTGCTGCTGCTACTACTCAACCTTTTGCAGTTGAAAGCTCTGACTCTGGAGGAATTGTGATTGAAGACATCACTGATGAACTAGAAGAAGGAAATGTTGCTGAAAATATTCCTGATGCAGGTGATGCTGCTGGTGATGTTGCTGGTAATGTTGCAACTTAGAGGAGTTCACATGGTAAGGGGGAGATCAGCAAAGAGATCAAAGTGATCATGCTTGTTGCTGATGATGACTGAAAGCTGCTGCTGCCTCACTAACTTTTCTAACTATTTGATGATGGAATGTTAAACTGATATTTATTTTTCTGATGGTGACTGGATACTTTATTTTGTTTCTGTTTAAATTCTGATCTAAGCACTGGACTTATATGTTACTTAAGTGGTTATCTTTAATCACTTTGGTAATTATGCTTTAAAATGCTTAGTTATTTTTGCACAACTGTCGAACTAACATCTGATGTATTACTTGGATATCTTGCTCTGCATTGTTTTCTTGTATAAGGTTATGTGGTTGTGGATAGACGTGATTGGGGGAGATTGTTGATGTGAAGTGTTGAGACCAGTGTCATCACATCTGGAAACACACCTGTCCTCCACCAGTTGTTTTATTAACCACTAACGTTGTTTTGTTATTTCGATTGATGTTGTGCTTAATGTTGCTTCTAAGGTTGTTGCGGTTAAAGTGCTGAACGTGTTGGATGCAAAGACCAACTCAAATGCAGATCTTGAAGACCCTGGAGCAAACTAGAAAGATCTGGAAGCTCTAAAAGGATCTAGAAGGCGAAAAATAACTACTTCTCTTAGTGGGCAGTTATTTGAGCTTGCATGGGTGGATTCTACATCTCCTACGTGAGCCACTCATCATTTGGAGCCTGCAACCATCTATAAATGGAAGCTGCTAGTTGCCAAGTCAAGTGATCGAAAAGGAAATTCCATTATACAGTGTAAAAGATCCTAGATAGATTTCTGTCATAGTGTTTGTACTGGTGTGGTAACACTTGGTTCAAAATCAGTTGTCTACTGTTATTTTCATACATTTTGTGTGCGATGTTCACAGGCAGTGGAAGCCCACATGTGAAGTAGGCTTAGATTCTAACAAGTTTAGGTTCTGCTATTTGGGAACGTATTTGGATTATAGATCCGATTTTGTATTCGAAGGGTGGAAGAATTGTTTCCATACCTAAGAGTTTGTTTTTGTAATCACATTTTCCAATAATGATATTTGTGTCATGAGGCTACTACAAACTTGCAAAAGTTTGTGGAAAGATTGAGTAATCCGTGTGTTAAGTCTTCCACTGATTTATAACTTGTTCTATACTTAGTTAAGTTTCATTCTGATACATACAGTGTTATTCAAAGTGTTACCACACTTAGGACAACATCGTACCAAAAACACACTTTGCACCATTGGGCACCCGACAGTATTATCATTTAAGTATAGTAATTTTATTTTTTTAAAAAATAATATTAATAAAAGGAGGAGAAATTAATTAAGAAGGGTGAGACAATAGGTTCCACCCAAGTTACATTCTAAATTAATTAAAAGGGACCACATGTTAATTAATTAGGAAAAGTGGGGACCACATGTTTCATCAAAGTTGCTCTCAACTTAAAGAGTGAGTTTGCTTTGAATCGAATTAATATGTGTACCAGATTTTGTATAATTACTCTTTAGTATATATAAAAAATTACTCTTTCGGGGCGGCTATTCGCACTCCCAAAAATACTAAACGTATTCCATCCGTTAAACGTACCCAGAAAATTATAACAATAATTATATACTCCCTCCATCTGATTCTAAGGTGTCCATTTGCTTTTTGCAGTGGATTAAGAAGTATTTTTATTATATGTAAAGTGGGTAGTTATGTTAGCGTTTGATCGTTTGGTTAATGTGAACCGTTAGGGTTTCATGCGTTTCTAAATCAGCGAAAGCAAGAATATAAAAATGTATTACCTTTCACTAGGGTATATTGAGAAAGAACAGCTGCAGAAAATAACCTCTTGATCTTCTGCTATATTCCCAAGTCCAATCTTGACGCCGTGTGGGCGACGATTTTCAGGATCCTCTCAATCTGCTTCCTCTCCTACTACTAACGTGTTTTAGGCGATAGATTAGGGTTTCAGGAAGTTGGGATGACTTATTTATAGGCTACAACAAGGATCAGGAGGAGAAATTAGAGTCAGGCCTCCATTGGGCTTAAGTATAACTTATACTTAAGTCCAATAATATTAATATATTCCACTAAAATATTATTACTGCACTGCCGCTCTAAATTCCAAATTACATTATGGACTCCTTATTATGAGCCCAACATTCTCCCCGTGTTTAAGATATATAATGTCCATTAATTAATTAAGTTATTGACAACTCCATTAATTAATATCTCATCCGAGAGTAGTACCACTCAACCTTGTTATCATGCCGGAATAAATCCACCTGCAGTGTTTACATGAGCTCCTCAAGGGGACATCATCAACCTATTTAATAGGACACGGTTTCCTTCTACAATCAACAACACACCATTAAGACAACACTATTTCCCAACTCACCGAGTTTGTTGATTTAATTACATGTAAATCTTACCCATTGATGAATAAAAGAAATTGTTGGCATTCGATCATTTGGTTAACGTGAACCGTTAGGGTTCCATACATTTTTAATTCAACAGAAGTAAGAAATCAAAGAAACGTATTACCTTTCACCAGGGTATGTTGAAGAAGATGGATTCTCGCCCGCAGCCTATGCAGCCTCACCGTTTTGGGCAAAACTCTCTCGTCTGATCTCCAATTTGAGTGATCTATGCACCAAAATGATCCTCTCTTCTGTAGATTTCTGACAGAATATCATACATCGAATTCTGACTTCTGTACAATTTTATAAAAATCATGCAAGTTGGTAGACAACAGCAGCAAATGACCTCTTGATCTTCTGCTGTATTCCCAAGTCCAATCTCGACGTCGTGTGGGCGAAGATCTTCAAGATCATCTTAATCTGCTGTTTCCTCACCCTCCTCACAATGTTAGGCGTGAATTACTTTTCAGTTAGGATTTTTGGACAGCTGAGATGACTTATATATGAGCTACAGCAAGGACCAGGAGAAGAAATTAGAGTTGGGCCTCTATTGGACTTAAGTATCCAAGCTTAGCCCAAAGCTTATACTTAAGTCCAATAATAATAATATATACAACTAAAATATTATTATTGCACTACCGTTCTAATCCCATAATTACGTTATGGACTCCTTCTTATTATGAGCCCGTTAGTCTCCCCATGTTTAAGATATACAATGCCCATTAATTAATTAAGTTACTGACAACTCCATTAATTAATATCTCATCCAAGAGTAGTACCACTCAACCTCATTATCATGTCAAAATAAATCCACCTACGGGTTTACATGATAATCCTTATGAGCTCCTCAAGGGGACATCATCAATCTATATCGGACACGGATTCCTTCTACAATCAACAACACACCATAAAGACAACACTATTTCTCAACTCACCGGGTTTGTTGATTTAATATATGTAAATCTCACCCATTGATAAATCAAAGAAATACATACTGCCTTACGTGTTGAGGTTATTATATAGGGATTAAGTGCATGAACATCCATAATAACTGAGATCAAGTTCCCTATATAGTTAGTATAAGTCGAACGATCTCAAGCGGTCTCGCTCAATGCACACAAGTGAACTAATGTGATTCTATAGTTAAGACAAACTAATATCAAATCACACTACAACCATCCCGATAGAGAGTCCCCGTCTATCTCAGTTGTGAGTATCTGTTTATACTTTATAAGAAAACTGGTAATATGATCTTCCGCGTGTTGTCGCACAACATATTATCTACAGTATAAAGTAAGTGGACTATTGCATCGTATATATAAATAAATTATAATACGCAATCATTTGATCATATGATTCTCATTTTAAATAAATTGTTATAACATTATTCATACAAAAAGCTAGACTTTTAGTATACAATCCAACAATCTCCCACTTATACTAAAAGGCTATGATGTCATGTCTTCTGCCATACATCTGATTCTCACTCCCACTACACGACCATCAAAAGCTCTCGCCTTAAGGTTCTTGTAAATGGATTTACTAGGACATCATCCGATGCAATCTTGGCGACAACAACCTTTTTCTCATCATACGATTTCTCGTAACAGGTGGTACTCGCGCTCCATGTATTTAATTGCTTTATGGGCTCATGATTTCTTCAAGTTTGCAACTGCACCATTATTATCACAATAAATTATGATAACCTTGGGCAAACTTAGAAACACTTCAAAGTCCATCATGAAGTTTCTAGAGTCATATAAATACTTTGGCTGCCTTAGAGGCTCCAATTTATCATATTTCCATGGTGGAGTCTGAAATATATTTCTATATAACACTCCTCCATCTTATGACTCTACTTCCTAAAATTAAACACATAACCTTTGAGGTGGATTTACTGCCGTCCCTATCTGATTGAAAATTTTGAATCTATTAACCCATACGAATAAGTGAAATCTGTTCGGTAAGTCCACATATAATTTTTGGTTCTTTTCAGGTACATAAGTATATGTCTTATCACAGTTCATCATTTTTATTTATGGTTACCTTGATACTCATTGACCATGCCTTCGGCAAAATAAATATCCGATCTCATGCATAGCATTCCTTAGATTAAGCTTCCTTATTCGCCGAAGCATGAGGAACCGTTTTCATCTGCTTTATCTTCTTTTGTGTCAAAACACTTTTCCTTAGATAAAGTCGCATGCTAAAACGAGAAAGGATTGTATCATTTCATAAAGCTTGAGACAAGCATAACATCCTTTCTTGTGATCCGTATTGCTGTGATCAAAAGGATATATTTTGCTTTTCTTAAGTCCTTCATTTCATATTGCTTTATCAACCATACTCATACGCCCGATAATACTCTTTCATTGTCTCCAATGAACAAGATATCATCTACGTATAGTACAAGAAATACCACTATATTTCCGTCACTCTTTTCAATACACAACACACATTCGCGCATTGAATAAATCCATATGCTTGGATTTCCTCATCAAAACAGATGTTTCATGTTCTTGAAGCTTGCTTTAGTCCATCGATGAATACTTTTAAGCTTACACACAAAATGCTCTTAGCCCTTTGCAGTGAATCACTTTGGTTGCTTCACATAGATGTTTTTCTCAAGACTTCCAATTAGGAAAGCTGCTTTGACATCTATATGCTATACCTCATAATTAATATGAGCAGCAATAAATAAAAAAATCCAGATTGATTTAGGCATAGCTACCAACGAACAAGTTTTCTCATAATCGAATCCTTTCTTTCTGAGTATACCTTTTCGTAACAAGCTTTGCTTCCAAGGTTTTCACCTTACCGTTTGATCCTCTTTTATTTAGTATGACCACTTCCAATGGCTTTTACACCATTTGGTGGTTCTACAAGCTCCTCGATGTAATTTAAATCCCTAAATTCTATTTCATAAATCATTGTGCTTTGATAAGATTCTGCATTTTTATTTTGTAGTGCTTCGTCGTATCCGTGGGTCAATTCCATATTTACTAAGGACCAAGTCTCACGACTCTCTCAAAACATAAATGTATCCGGTTGTAGAACAACCCTCCCACTACGACAAGGCACTACATGCAATTGTGTATTCGATGTGACACGCGTTGCAGTTTACCTTGTGGTATCTCCTCTTGTACAATTGGTACTATACTATGCGTTTCCATTCTCACATCTTTTAGAATAACTTATACATAGGTTTGTGATTTATTACAGTCCTTTTCCAAAAATCTAGTGTTTGTGTTAACAATCACCCTTCGATCTTTTGGACTAAATAAATCACCCTTCATTTTTCTAGGATATCCCACAAACAGACAAACATTCATACGAATTACTATTTCTAGGGCATACCCAAAAAATGACTTCAGTAATTCCAAATAATTTATCATCTATCTAATCATTCCTATAAGAGTTTTTCTCTTATTAGAATTAGAAGACGCGTTATTAATTACTATTTGTTGTATCCATGGGATAAACATAATTTAAGAGTGTACAGATTGTCCACCAACGTACCTCAACAGATTACAACTCTATTCCTCATTACTATGACCATGCCATTTAAATGAAATAGAGTATCCATCCGTAAATGCATAGAAACTGAAATCAAATTCTTTCTATGAAAACGTACGTAATGATAATTTCTCATAATCAAATGTTTATTCATATCGTAAGATAAATAAATAACTTCCACTGTAACAGCCACTACTTTCGTAGTTTTACTCATGTCTATAATGATCTCATCAACACTTAGTTGCAGGCTTTTAGTGATTCCAGTATCTATACACTGTTGGCGTTCGAACATTTGGTTAACGTGAACCGTTAGCATACCATGCGTTTCTAACACAGCGGAAGCAATAAATCATAGAAACGATTACCGTTCACCAAGGTATGTTGATGAAGATTGATTCTCGCAGGCAGCCTGTGCAGTCCCACGAGAATGGCCATAACTTCCTCGTCTGATGTTGGAATTGAGTGATATTTATGTTCAGACGATCCTCTCTTCGACGGCTTTCCGTCAGTATATTGATCATCAAATTCTGAGTAATTTACGATTTTATATAAATTTTGCAAGGCGGCAGACAGCAGCAGCAAACTACCTTCTGATCTTCTGCCGTATGTCCCAAGTCCGATCTCGACGTCGTGTGGGCGACGATCTACGAGACCTCCTCAATCTGCTCTCAACCCTCATCACGCATGAATAATCAATTAGATTAGATTAGATTAGATTAGATTAGGGTTCCAGATAAGGTGAGGTTACTTATATACATGGGCTACAGCAGGGACCAGGAGGAGAAATTGGGTTTGGCCTCCATTGGGCTTAAGTATCCAAGCTTAGCCCAAAGCTTATACTTAAGTCCAATAATAATAATATATTCCACTGAAATATTATTATTGCACTACTGTACCAATCCCAAAATTACGTTTTGGGCTCCTTCTTATTATGAGTCCGTTAGTCTCCCCATGTTTAAGATATACAATGTCCATTAATTAATTTAAGTTACTGACAACTCAATTAATTAATATCTCATTCAAGAGTAGTACCACTCAACCTCATTATCATGTCAGAATAAATTCCACCTGCAGGGTTTACATGATAATCCTTATGAGCTCCTCAAGGGGACATCATCAACCTATGACGGACACGGATTCCTTCTACAATCAACAGCACACCATATAGATAGCACTATTTCCCAACTCATCGAGTTTGTTGATTTAATTACATGTAAATCTTATCCATTGATGAATCAAAGAAATACATACTGCCCTACGTGTCGAGGTTATTGTATAGGGATTAAGAGCACGAACTTCCATAATAACTGAGATCAAGTTCTTCTATAAGTCAGTATAAGTCGAACGATCTCAAGCGGTCCTGCTCAATACACACAAGTGCACTAATGTGATTCTATAGCCAAGACAAGCTAATACCAAACCACACTACAACCATCCCGATAGAGAGTCCCCGTCTATCTCGGTTGTGAGCATCTGTTTATACTTTATAAGAAAACCGATAATATGATCTTCTGCGTGTTGTCGCACAATATTTTATTTACAGTATAAAGTAAGTGGACTATTGCATCGAACATATAAATAAATTATAAGATGCAATCATTTGATCATATGATTCTCATTTCAAATTAATTGTTATAACATTGTTCATACAAAAAGCTAGACTTTTAGTATACAATCCAACAATCTCCCACTTCTACTAAAAGACTATGCTGTCATATCTTCCGCCATACATCTGATTTCCACTCCCACTACACGACCATCAAAAACTCTCGCCTTAAGGTCCTTGTAAATGGATTTACTAGGTTATCATCCGATGCAATCTAGGTGACAACAACCTTTCCCTCATCATACGATTTCTCGTAACAGGTGGTACTCGCGCTCCATGTGTTTAATTTCCTTATGGGCTCGTGATTCCTTCAAGTTTGCAACTGTACCAATATCATCAATATAAATTGCGATATCCTTGGGCAAACTTAGAAACACTTCGAAGTCCATCTTGAAGTTTCTAGAGTCATACAGATACTTTGGCTGCCTCATAGGCTCCAATTTATCATCTTTCCATGATGGAGTCCGGAGTCTGAAATATATTTCTATATAACACTCCTCCACATTATGACTCAAATTCCTAAAATTAAACGCATAACCTTTGAGGTGGATTTACTGTCGTCCCTATCTGATTTGAAAAATCTGAATCTATGTAACCTATAAGAATCAGTGAATCTGTTCGGTAAGCCCACATATAGTTTCTAGTCCTTTTCAGGTACATAAGTATATGTCTTACCACAGTTCAACATTCTTATTTTGGGTTACCTTGATACCCACTGTTCATGCCATCGGCAAAACAGATATCCAATCTCGTGCATAGCATTCCTTAGATTAAGATTCCTCATTTGCCGAAGCATAAGGAATCGCTTTCATCTTCTTTATCTACTTTTGTGTCACAAGACACATTCACTTAGATAAATTCACATGCTAAACGAGTAAGGATCGTATCATTATATGAAACTTGAGATAAGCATAACATCCTTTCTTGTGATCCGTATTACCATGATCAAAAGGATATTTTTGCTCTTCTTAAGTCCTTCATCTCATACCGCTTTATCAACCATACCCATACGCCCGACAATACTCTTTCATTGTCTCCAATGAGCAAGATACTATTTACGTATAGTACAAGAAATACCACCACGTTTCCATCACTCTTTTCAATACACAAGACCCATCCGATCATTGATTAGATCCATGTCACTGGATTACCTCATCAAAATGTATGTTTCATGATCTTGAAGCTTGTTTTAGTCCATTAATGGACACTTTTAAGCTCACTATCACAATGCTCTTAGCTCTTTGCAATGAATCACTCTTGTTGCTTCACATAGATGTTTCCTTTAAGACTTCCAATCAGGAAAGCTGTCTCGACATCTATTTGCTATCCCTCATATTTCATATGAGTAGCAACAAATAAAAGAGTCCGGATCAACTTAGGCATAGCTACTGGCGAACAGGTTTTCTCATAATCGAACCGTTTCTTTCTGAGTATACCTTTTCGCAACAAGCTTGCTTCCAAGGTTTTCACCTTATCCTATGATCCTCTTTTATTCTTGCATGCCCGCTTCCAATGGCTTTTACACCATTTAGCGGTTCAACAAGCATCCAGACCTAATTTAAAATCCATCGATTCTATTTTAATATTCATTGCACTTACTAAGATTCCGCATTTTAATTTTGTAGTGCAACATCGTATCCCTGGGATAATACCATGTTTACTAAGGATCAAGTCTTACGACTTTCCCAAAACATGTATCTCACGGGTTGTCGAATAATCCTCCCACTGCGACAAGACACTACATGAAATTATGTATCAGACGTGACACGCATTGCAGTTTACCTTGTGGTATATCCTCTTGTACACTTGGTACTTATACTTTGTGTTTTCTTCTCACTACCTTTAGAACAACTCATACATGAGTTTGTGATTTATTACATAGTCCCTTTCCAAAAATCTAGTGTTTGTGTTAACAATCACCCTTCGATCTTTTAGACTAAATAAATCACCTTCATTTTTATAGCATATCCCACAAACAGACAAACATTCAAATGAATTACTGTTTCTAGGGCTTATCCATAAAATGAATTAAGTAATTCCAAATAATTCATCATCTATCTAATCATTACCATAAGAGTCTTATTCCTTCTATCCACCACACCATTCAGCTGGGGCATGCCCGGTGTAGACCACTTGAGATTTAATCTCAACCTCTGATTAATAGTTCTTAATTATCCTAAGAGGTACTCGTAATGACGATTAAATCGTCATTACTTGATATATTTTCTATGATGCTTTACCTGTACCAACCTTGTAATTCTTGAATAAATCAAAGAATTTAGACATGCAGTGCATCAAATAAATATATCGGTATCTAGAATAATCTTCGATTATTCATAACCACCTCTCGCCTAGATAATATTAGGCCCGCTTGAATCAGAATGAACCAATTCCAACATATATATCTTTGGCTCTACACCCCTTTACCTTGAAAAGGTAATTAATCATTTTTACTTCCAAGTAAGACTCGCAAGTCCGATAGTTTCCACTTCAGATAAACCTTACGGTCCATCTGCTATCAACTTTTGAGTCCTACTCAAGTAAAATGATCTAGTCTTAGACGCCAAATGCATGTTTAGTTCATCTCCGAATGTTACTTTGTCTTACTAAGATCAGAAGATGCATTATTAATTACTATTTGTTGCATCTGTGGAATATACATGATTTAAGAGTATACAAATTGTCCATCAACGTACCATAACATATTACAACTCTATCCTTCATTATAATGACCATGTCATTTAAATGAAATGGAGTATCCATCTATTAATGCATAGAAACCGAAATCAAATTCTTTCTATGAAAACGTAAGTAAAGACAATTTTACAAAATCAAACGTTTATTCATATCGTAAGATAAATAAACAACTCCCACTGCAATAGCCACTAGTCTTGTAGTTTTACCCATGTCATAACAATCTTATCCTCACTTAGTAATGAACATTCAGTGATTCTAGTATCTACACACTTCGTGTCAGTAGATGCCATCACTAATCATGTTTAAACAACTAGTAAGTAAGATTCTATCCTTGTTCACTCCTTTTATGAAATTGAATTTCCTTTACCACATGTTTTGTCAGAAGTTTCCCACCATATACAACCTCTTGTAATTCTTACTCAAAACATCTAGGCAATTATGAAGAATAAAATTGACTTAGGTTTCCCCTTCAACTTCTATTCCATGTATTTCCAATTCATTCATCAAATTCAATCATGACCTACCGCCTTTTAAATTACTCAAGTATCCGAAGAGTTACATGAGACCATCATATTTCTATGAACCTCTCATCTCTTCACTAGAGACTTTAATAGGCATCATGAGACGTCCTTTGTGAGAACACACATGTATTTTCTTAAGCAGTAAAATTCAAAACCAAGATTCTTTTCTAATCATCTAATTTGGACAAGTAAATATAATTTCTTTTAGTTAATAATAAGTGAGATAAAACCATTTGAAAATCAGAGAATCACAAATAAATATACCGATCAAAACTTCGAATTTTATCCTTTTATATTGATTCCCTCAAAACAATATAAAAATAAAATTCACCGACATCTCAAGCACCGTGAGTCTGCAAGCCACGATAGTGTGGACGTTTACAAACCCGAACATTTACAAGAGAAGGTTTTACCCATTAATTTCATTTGTCAACCTAACTTTATGACAAAATAATTAATAGTCGGTTCCTCTTTAGCCATGCAAATAAAAGCAGTGACTCCGATGGGGAGGATACTTATTATTTACACCTAAGTGTACACCATTATTTGACTCCAAGTCCGCGGCCCAAGCTTATGTGCCTTACAGATGGAGAAGTACACACACGCTCGGATAACTTCCTACAGTCATCAATTATAAGTCTATACAGTGATCCGCACATGAACTCATCCGATAGGGAGGAAGGTCTATGCCAACGCGCAAGTTCATATGCATCACATTACAAACATAATTATTTAAAGAAGTCTGTCCCAGCAATCCATGAATAAACTCATCCGATGGGGAGGAAGGCTCTAATGCCGACGTGCAAGTTTATTCACATTGCTAACAAACCAATAATGGAGGCCGCGGGAATTTTTACCAATCCCCTCTCCCACTTAGTTATTCAACACCGAGGGTTTTTACATGCATATAATATTTAAAAATAAAATACGCAACCTAGCATGCTCATACTTCCAAATATATAACAATAATTGACCAATAAAACAATTATAGCAGTTATATATAAGGAAATAAATTGCCAAAAATAAGTTGACTTGATCAACACTCCAACATACATGCATATAATATACCAAATATAATACGCAATCTAGCATGCTTCTATTTAAGGCAATAAATCATAGAGAATCATGCATACATATATAACAATAATCAATTAATAAATCAATTATAACATTTATATAACAGCGAATTCGATTGTTCGCCACCAATCACGAATGCAGACAACTGCGATGGGGATCGACCTCCCCGCAGCTTGCTCCACCACTCTGGCATCCTGCCCGATCATATTGTGAAGACTCACGCAGAACCTGATGCAGACCAGTCGAACTTGATGCAAACCCGCTCGAACCCGGTGCAGAGTCGATCAAACCTGATGCAGACCAATCGAACCTGATGTGAATCTGCTTGAACCTGGTGCAGCATTGATCGAACCTGATGCAGACCAATTGAACCTGATGCAAATCCGCTAGAACCTGGTGCAGCATCGATCGAACCTGATGTAGACCAATCGAACCTGATGCAAATCCGTTCGAACCTGGTGCAGCATCGATCGAACTTGATGCAGACCAATCAAACCTGATGCAAATCCGTTCGAACCTGGTGCAGCATCGATCGAACCTGATGCAGACCAATCGAACCTGATGCAAATCTGCTTGAACCTGGTGCAGCATCGATCGAACCTGATGCAGACCAATCGAACCTGATGCAAATCCGCTCGAACCTGGTGTAGCATCGATCGAACCTGATGCAGACCAATCGAACCTGATGAAAATCTGCTCGAACCTGGTGCAGCATCGATCGAACCTGATGCAAATCCGCTCATCCAAGGGCCTACTTGCACGGAACCAAGTTCAGCCCAACGCGCAACATCAAACTACACCAACTGTCGTTCAGGGTTCGCAACTTTAGGAACCTGAGAATCCAATCTCCACCGTCCAGAATCTACGCCTGTGAGTTTTAAACATTTTTTCCAAATTACAGGTCGATCCAACGGTTAGATTGTGAGAAACAGCTCTTTTCCCTCGACTGCGCAGAACAGAATCGCCCAAAAAACTGCTTCTGTTTTCGGCGTATTCCCGACAACGGAAAGCTCCAAATACGATCTTCACCGTTCAGAATGTACATCTACAAAATCTGAACGTGCTGACCAAAATTCAGCCTGATCCGACGGTTGAAACTCTGGTTATTGCCTCTGCAATATCACTGCGCTGGATTTTCTCTCAATTTCTTCCTTCCATGTGAAATTGACGAACAGTTTTCGTCGAGTCCTCTCACACACAACCATCAATGAACAGATATGATATAGGGTATATTTCACATAGGGATATTCATGGTTTGCGCAGTAAAACCAAAACCCTAAACATGCGATCCTAATTTCGAAAAATTAACCACATAAACCCTAGTCTAACGTGTCACGCTTCACCACGAAACCGAAGCTCTGATACCAATTATTGCTGTTCGATCATTTGGTTAACATGAACCGTTAGCATACCATGCATTTCTAACACAGCGGAAGCAATAAATCATAGAAACGATTACCGTTCACCAAGGTATGTTGATGAAGATTGATTCTCGCAGGCAGCCTATGCAGTCCCACGAGAATGGCCATAACTTCCTCGTCTGATGTCAGAATTGAGTGATCTTTGCGTTCAGACGATCCTCTCTTCGACGGCTTTCCGTCAGTATATTGATCATCAAATTCTGAGTACTTTATGATTTTATATAAATTTCGCAAGGCGAAAGACAGCAGCAGCAAACTACCTTCTGATCTTCTGCCGTATGTCCCAAGTCCGATCTCGACGTCGTGTGGGCGACGATCTACGAGACCTCCTCAATCTGCTCTCAACCCTCATCACACATGAATAATCAATTAGATTAGATTAGATTAGATTAGATTAGATTAGATTAGGGTTCCAGATAAGGTGAGGTGACTTATATACATGGGCTACAGCAGGGACCAGGAGGAGAAATTGGGTTGGTCCTCCATTGGGCTTAAGTATCCAAGCTTAGCCCAAAGCTTATACTTAAGTCCAATAATAATAATATATTCCACTAAAATATTATTATTGCACTATCGTACCAATCCCAAAATTACGTTTTGGGCTCCTTCTTATTATGAGCCCGTTAGTCTCCCCATGTTTAAGATATACAATGTCCATTAATTAATTTAAGTTACTAACAACTCAATTAATTAATATCTCATCCAAGAGTAGTACCACTCAACCTCATTATCATGTCGGAATAAATTCCACCTGCAGGGTTTACATGATAATCCTTATGAGCTCCTCAAGGGGACATCATCAACCTATGACGGACACGGATTCCTTCTACAATCAACAGCACACCATATAGACAGCACTATTTCCCAACTCATCGAGTTTGTTGATTTAATTACATGTAAATCTCACCCATTGATGAATCAAAGAAATACATACTGCCCTACGTGTCGAGGTTATTGTATAGGGAATAAGAGCACGAACTTCCATAATAACTGAGATCAAGTTCTCCTATAAGTCAGTATAAGTCGAACGATCTCAAGCGGTCCTGCTCAATACACACAAGTGCACTAATGTGATTCTATAGCCAAGACAAGCTAATACCAAACCACACTACAACCATCCCGATAGAGAGTCCCCGTCTATCTCGGTTGTGAGCATCTGTTTATACTTTATAAGAAAACCGATAATATGATCTTCCGCGTGTTGTCGCACAATATATTATTTACAGTATAAAGTAAGTGGACTATTGCATCGAACATATAAATAAATTATAAGATGCAATCATTTGATCATATGATTCTCATTTCAAATTAATTGTTATAACATTGTTCATACAAAAAGCTAGACTTTTAGTATACAATCCAACACACACAACATGTCAGTAGATGCCATCCCTAATCATGCTTCAACAACTAGTAACCTTGTTCACATTTTGATGAAATTGGATTTCCTTCACCACATGTTTTGTCAGAAATTCCCCACCAAATACAACCTCTCGTATTTCAGGTAGAACTTTCTCAAAATATCCAGGTAAATTATGAAGAATAAATTGATCTAGGTTTCCCTTTTAATTTCTACTCGAAGCATTCCTAATTCATTCATCAACTTATCCATGACCTCCCACCTTTTAACCTTACTCAAGTATCCGAAGAGTCATATGAGACCATCATATTTCTATGAATCTCTCACCTCTCCACTAGAGACTTTAATAGACATCATAAGACATCCTTAGTGAGAACACATATATTTTCTTAAGCAGTAAAGATTGAAACCAAGATTCTTTTCTAATCATCAAATTTTGGACAAGTAAAGATGTTTCTTTTAGTAAACAATAAGCGAGATAAAACCATTTTAAAAATTTAGAGAATCACATAAATATACCGATCAAATCTTTGAATTTATTCATTTATATTAATTCTCTCTAAACAATATAAAAATAAAATTCACCGACATCTCAAGCACCGTGAGTCTGCAAGCCACGATAGTGCGAACGTTTACAAACCCAAACATTTATAAGAGAAGGTTTTACCCATTAATTTCATTTGTCAACCTAACCCATGACAAAATAATTAATAGTCGATTCTTTTTTAGCCATGCAAACAAAAGCAGTGACTCCAATGGGAAGGATACTTATTATTTGCACCTAAGTGTACACCATTATTTGACCCCAAGTCCATTGCACAAGCTTATATGCCTTACAGATGGAGAAGTACACACGAGCACGGATAACTTCCTACAGTCGTCAATTATAACTTTATACCAGTGAACCACATATAAACTCATCCGATAGGGAGGAAGGCACTATAGCCAACACGCAAGTTCATGTGCATCACATTACAAACAATAATTATTTAATTAAGTCTGTACCAGTGGTTCACAAATATACTCATCCGATGGGGAGCAAGGCACTATAGCCAACATGCAAGTATACTTGCATCACATTACAAACCAATAATGGAGGCTTCGAAATTATTTACCAATCCCCTCTCCCACTTTGTTATTTAACACCGAGGGTTTTTACATGCATATAATATTTCACAATAAAATACACAACATAGCATGCTCCTATTAAGAAAAATAATGCAGTAAATTACAGAGAACATGCATACATATATAACGATAATTAGATAATTAAATCAATTATAAACAATTATATATCAGCAAATTCGATTGTTCGCCACCAAGCACGAATACGGACAACGCACACGGGGATCAACATCCCCGGTGAGGTTACGGGATTCGACCTCCCCGCTGAGGTCGCAGGTAGGGGTGAGTATTCGGTTGGTTCGATAAGTTTTTACATGATTTTTAACCGAACTGAAAAAACTAAAATTCTTGAATACCAGACCGAAACCGAACCATGCTCTGTTGTCATCGAACCGATTGAACTAAATTCCAAAATTTAGATTTTTTGGTTAATTCTATTTTCGAAGTATCATCAGAGATCATATGAGAAGAAAGAAATGATGGGAGGAAACAGAGATTAAAAAAACAAAAAATGAGAAAAAAATGAACATTCATCCTAGAAAATAAATTAAATATCACATTTACCTGAATTTTCATCTAAGTTTCTATGGTAAAACCAAACTTAATAAAAAAATTAAGAGAAAATATGATAGGGCTCATATCAAGCGTATTTTATGGATGAATATTCACAATGCGTAGGAGAGAAATACAGATCTAATTAGAGAGAGGATGATCTCTTCAAGAAGGCCCTAATGATCCATCCCTTGAAAGTAAGGGGGCGACGAAAACTAAAAAGAATTATCAACTCTCTCTCTTTACCAGTCGAAGATGGAGAGGTTCTGTTTGGAGTATCCAGTCTCCAAAATAAGTGAGCCATGAGAGACTTGGAGATGTCTTGAGCCACTGTAGAGAACTTCATCAGAGATGGAAAATAGAAAGTAGATTGAGAATGGTATGATGTTTTTGAAGAAGAGGATGCATTGGGAGTGAGGCGCTGCTGCCTATTCTTCTTTTATTAGGGGTTTACTTTCCAAAAGTAATAAATGGGGCTGCACAGATTCTTATATATATATAAAATAATTTAATAGATTAAAAATAAATTAGTTTTTTTTTTGTTTTTCTGATTTTCTGCATTCTCCACCGAAACCGAAATAGAATACCGATTTTATTGAAAATCTTAAATCAAAACCAAATTTTAAGAAAAAACCAAACCAAATTAATCGAAATTTGTTGGTTCGGTTCAAAAAATTAGTTTTTTTGGATTTATGCTCACCCCTAGTCGCAGGGATCGACCTGCCTGGTCAGGTTGCGGGGTTCGGGGCAGCACCCCGAAACCTAATCTGAAAATTAGAAACCGGTCTTCACGAACTTTTCTCTAGATTTCTTGCCTGGCAACCTGTTCCACCTACCCAGCACCCTGTACGATTCGGGTGCCAATGTCTAATAATCGTGTTTATCCCCGTGCGCCCAAGTCTTGCAATCGTGCACGCCACCGGACGCCTTGTCTAGCGCTCCGCTCGGCTCCAAACACGGAGGACCGCCCACCTGCATGCCTGACATCCTATCTGCTCGCTCGACATGAGTGCCCCACGCCTGACTGATGTTCAAAGTCGCACGCCCCTCCGTACAAGATGCCAAACATTTTGCTCGTCTTCCAACATCAACACCCGGCTCTTGCACGACTTTAGCCTTTGCACACGTTCTGGGTGCACAACCGTACATGCCACCAAGTGCACTGCCTGACTTCCGACACACCAGGTTGCACGACGTGATACTTGCCAATCTAGAAACTCGCTCGCCTTCAGCTCCGAGCATGGTACCGAGCACCCTTTTATGCCATATGCCCGCCTTTCGACATGGAAATAAGCATGGATGCCCGGCCATGCGCCCACCAGCCAGTGCCTTCAGCTGGCCATAAGCCCGCCATGTCGCCCGTCAGCCCACATGCCATGCTTTGAGGGTTTCCGAGATTTTATGCCTGATGCCACGCTCGATGTTGCCCACCTCTCCGTGTGATGTGCCCGCCAGGCCGCACGACTTCCCGCACGTCAAGCCACTCGGCAGTCCCATCAACAGGCGCAACGACTGCCTTCTGAATACCACTGGATGATCTACCGAGTGTCACTTTCATCGTCTCCACCGTGCGCCTCTCGCAAGTATCTGGCCTTCCATCGAGCGACACTTTTATCATCTCCAGACATGATATCGACAAATGGGTTCTTGTCAATTCTCAATAACCATCGATGATTACCGAAGCAATTCGTCCAACAGATATAAGGTTTTCATGTTTAAAGCAATTATACCAAACCCTAATATACTCATGCAATTCTATTGCGAAAATAAATCACATAATCATATAAACCCTAGCCTAACGTGCCACGCTTCATCACGAAACCGATACTCTGATACCAATTGTTGGCGTTTGATCGTTTGGTTAACATGAGCCATTAGGATTCCATACGTTTTTAATTCAACGGAAGCAAAAAATCTAAGAAACGTATTACCTCTCACTAGGGTATGTTGAAGAAGATGAATTCTCATCGGCAGCCTATGCAGTCTCACCATTTTGGGCATAACTCTCTCGTCTGATCTTCGATTTGAGTAATCTACATGCAAAAACGATTCTCTCTTCCATTGGTTTCTGTCAATATATCACACGTTGAATTCTGACTTCTGTATGATTTTATAAAAATAGTGCAAGTTGGCAGACAGTAGCAGCAAACTACCTCTTGATCTTCTACTCTATTCCCAAGTCCAATCTCGACGTCGTGTGGGCGACGATCTTCGAGATCTTCTCAATCTGCTGTTCCCTCACCCTCCTCACAGTATTAGGCATGAATTACTTTTCAGTTAGAGTTTTCAGATAGCTGAGATGATTTATATATGGGCTACAACAGGGACCAGAAGGAGAGATTAGAGTTGGGCCTCCATTGGGCTTAAGTATCCAAGCTTAGCCCAAAGCTTATACTTAAGTCCAATAATAATAATATATACCACAAAAATATTATTACTGCACTACCGTTCTTATCCCATAATTTACGTTATGGGTTCCTTCTTATTATGAGCCCGTTAGTCTCCCCATGTTTAATATATACAATGCCCATTAATTAATTAAGTTACTGACAACTCCATTAATTAATATCTCATCCAAGAGTAGTACCACTCAACCTCATTATCATGTCGGAATAAATCCACCTACAGGGTTTACATGATAATCCTTATGAGCTTCTCAAGGGGACATCATCAACCTATATCGGACACGGATTCCTTCTACAATCAACAACACACCATAGAGACAACACTATTTCCCAACTCACTGAGTTTGTTGATTTAATACATGTAAATCTCACCCATTGATGAATCAAAGAAATACATACTGCCCTACGTGTCGAGTTTATTGTATAGGGATTAATAGCACGAACATCCATAATAACTGAGATCAAGTTCTCCTATATAGTCAGTATAAGTCCAATGATCTCAAGCGGTCCCGCTCAGTGCACACAAGTTCACTAATATGATTCTATAGTCAAGACAAACTAATATCAAATCACACTACAACCATCCGGATAGAGTGTCCCCGTCTATCTCGGTTGTGATCATCTGTTTATACTTTATAAGTAAATCGATAATATGATCTTCTGTATGTTGTCGCACAACATATTATCTACAGTATAAAATAAGTGGACTATTGCATTGTACATATAAATAAATTATAAGATGCAATCATTTGATCATATGATTCTCATTTCAAATAAATTGTTATAACATTTTTCATACAAAAACTAGACTTTTAGTATACAATCTAACAATACATACTGCCTTACGTGTCGAGGTTATTATATAGGGATTAAGAGCACGAACATCCATAATAACTGAGATCAAGTTTTCCTATATAGTCAGTATAAGTCGAACAATCTCAAGCGGTCCTGCTCAATACACCCAAAGCATACTAATGTGATTTTATAATCAAGACAAACTAATATCAAATCACACTACAACCATCACGATATATTGTCCCCGTCTATCTCCATTGTGAGCATCTGTTTATACTTTATAAAAAAACCGATAATATAATCTTTCGCGAGTTGTCGCACAACATATTATCTACAGTATAAAGTTAGTGGAGTATTGCATCGACATATAAATAAATTATAAGACGCAATCATTTTATCTATGATTCTCATTTCAAATATTGTTAAAACATTGTTCATACTCAAGTTAGACTTTTAGTATACAATCCAACAATCTCCCACTTATACTAAAAGACTATGCTGCTATGTCTTTTGCCATACATCTGATTCCCACTTCCACTACATGACCATCAAAAGCTTTCGCAATAAAGTCCTTGTAAAAGAATACTAGGTTATCATCCGATGCAATTTAGGCGACAACAACAACCTTTCCCCTCATCATATGATTTCTCATAACAGGTGGTACTTGCTCTTAATATGTATAATTGCTTTATGGGCTCGTGATTCCTTCAAGTTTGCAACTGCACCACTGTTATCATAATAAATTGTGACAACTTTAGGCAAACTTAGAATCACATCTAAGTCCATTATGAAGTTTCTAGAGTCATTCAGATACTTTGGCTGCCTCAGAGGCTCCAATTTATCATATTTTCATGGTTAGGGATGGTAGTTTCGCGGGTATTTTCGGGAACCCTACCCGCCCGAACCCTAATGGGACGGGTACGGGTACCTATAAATGGGTTTGGGAAAAGAAAAAGATCCCATTAAGGTTCGGGTAGGGTTTGGGATAGACCACTCAGATACCCGCTACCCGTACCCGCATAACATCGGATAAGGGTATCGGGTACCCGCATAGAAACCCATCCCATATGCATATAACATGTATATATATTATTGAGGATTCATTAAGAAGATTCGAACCCATACCTATCAATAAAAAATGAGATACCTTTACCATTTGTATACAAGTGATTCTTGTTATATTTTTTAATTTTTTAAAAGTTATAGTAAATCAGGAGCACAAATATCGAATATTGGACCATAAGTTCATAACCCTAAATTCGTAAAGAAGCTTCATTTTGAGATCTATCACCGTTCTCATCTCATATCTCGTCCTAGATCCTTGATCCCCCACAAGACACAGCCTCACGTAATCTCATACCCATGAGCCAACAACAGTGCCGTTTTGCTCGTCTTCGCCTTCCTTTTTACCTTCGTCGTCGCTGCTGATTCTCTCTTCTCCGTCTCCGCCACTGCTATTCCGCCCGACCACTCGTCGTGCGGTTGTTCCACCTCCAGTGTGGATGATGTCGTCTACCCTTGATCCTAACAGTTCCGGTGGCTCTGAAGCAGACACCGCGACGAAGGTGAAGCTGATAGGCCATCTCATCTCAAAAGACACCACGATGAAACTGACGGCGTGGAAGAAACGAAGCTGACAGTATTTGTATTTTACTATGCTGCTCCTCTTTTTAATGATTTTAATTTTGAAGTATTAGTTTCATAGCTGTATGCTGTATGCTGAAATATCATGTTTAAATTCTTTTCACATCAACTGTAATATTATTAAGATTGCTGGAATTCTGTAGACACTAACAATCAAACTGTATTCCTACTTCTTATGACGTCGAGAATCTGTAATGATTTATTTTCCTACTTTAAAATTATTAAAGTATTAGTTTCATAGCTGTGTTGAATCATTAGTTTCAAGAATCTGTAATGATTTATTCTCCAAGTTGGAGAATAAGTTGATAAGTCTTTTCAAGTTTGATTGAAATAACTTTTAAGTTCAAAAATAAAATCTTTCTTTTCCAATTATTATTATGAAACTCACATTTGAAACATGTGTTCTTTGTTTAGATTTCTAAATGTCAACTCCAAATACAAGTGATTGTGTTGATAGTTGCAAAGTTGTTGAACCATGTGGTGGCCCTCTTGATAAACCACTTCTAGAAAATATGCTAGTCGAACATTCATTAGATGCTCAAAGTTCTGAACCAAACCTTACTACTATAAACAATACTCAAGATGAGAATGCAGTCAATCCTGGTCAAAAAAGAGAAAGTTGACATCACCTGTTTGGAACTACTTCAATAAAATTGGAACAGAATATGCAGTTTGTAAGAAGTGTAACTCAAAACTCAGATCTCCTAGTGGGAATAGGACAAAGTCTTTGCACAACCATTTAAAAACTTGCGGAAGGAAGGATACTCAAGATATCATCAAAGCTTTGGAAAAGCAAAAGCAACTTGTGGTGGATAAAAACTTTGATGGCAAAGTGTAGTTTGGAAATTACACATTTGATCAAGAAAAATCAAGAAAAGAGTTGGCATGTGCAATAATCTTGCATGAGTATCCTCTTTCGATTGTAGAGCATATTGGATTTAGGAAATTCTGTTCTAGTCTCCAGCCTCTTTTCAAGATGGTCTCTCGAAACACTATCAAAAAAGACATTTTTGCTATCTATGATAATGAATTTGAGAAGTTGTATAAAGAGTTGGGGAATCTTCGAAGCTGAATAGCCATTACTACTGATATGTGGACATCAAATCAAAAGAAAGGCTATATGTCAATAACAGCCCACTACATTGATGATTTTTGGGTGCTACAAAGTCGAATCCTTCGGTAAGGAAAAAAATTCAACATTTCACATTTATTACAGTACTTATTTGATACTATGTTTATTGTTAGATTCTATTTTCTACTTCTAATATGTTGTATGTGAAACTTGTAGGTTTGTTTATGTGCCATCTCCTCACACAAAGGAAGAGCTTGCAAAGAACTTAATAGATGGTTTGAAAAAGTGGAATATCGAGACCAAGATTTCTACCATTACTGTTGATAATTATTCTTCTAATGATGGTATGATTTCTATTATTACTGAAAAGTTATGTGGTGATCTTTTATGTGAGGGGAAGATTTTGCATATGAGATGTGCTGCACATATTTTAAATCTTGTTGTGAAAGATGGGTTGTCTGTGATTGAGAAATCTCTTTCGAGTATTAGAGCTAGTGTGGCATTTTGGTTATCTACACCTCAAAGGGTAGAAAAGTTTGATGAAATGGCCAAACAATTAAAGATTTTATGTGGTAAAAAGTTGTCTTTAGATTGCAAAACACGTTGGAACTCAACCTATTTGATGCTTCGTACAGTAATTCAATACAAACTTGTCTTTCCTCGTTTGAGAGTTAGGGAGAAGAATTATGTTGATGTGCCTTGTGATAAAGATTGGGAATTAGCTGAGAAAATTACTGAAAAACTTGAAGTATTTTACAATTCTAGTGAGTTATTTTCTGGAAGAAAATATCCAACAACCAATTGCTTCTTTATAACAATGTGTCAGCTAAAAACTTCCATGGAAGAATGGATGTTTATTAAGGATGAGGTTATTAGAGAAATGACCATAAAAATGTTTGAAAAGTTTGAAAAATATTGGAGTGTTGTGCATCTTGTTCTTGCTGTTGCTGTTGTGTTGGATCCTAGGTATAAGTTGAAGGTGGTGGAGTTTTATTTTCCTCTCATATTTGGAAATGAGGGTGCTCAGAAGGAAGTCGAGAGAGTTAAACAAACTTGTTATGACTTGGTTAATGAGTATCAATCTAAGGGTTCCAATGCTAAAACAAAATCAGTCTCATAGTCTAAAGTTCCACGTCTTTCCCAAGGTCAAAATATGCAAGAATTAGTTGCATTTCTTAGTTCTTCTTCAACTTGTGCTTTGGTGAAAAGTGAGTTGAATTATTATCTTGATGAGCCGGTGTTGCCTTGGAGTCAAGATTTTGATATTCTGAATTGGTGGAAGACGAATGGGATAAAATATCCTACATTACAGCTGATTGCTAGAGATTTTTTAGCTATTCCAGTGTCTACTTTTGCATCTGAATCTGCATTTAGTACAGGAGGAAGAGTTGTCAGCCTCCATCGTAGTAGACTTAATCCTGATACATTGGAAGCATTAATGTGTTCTCAAAATTGGTTAGTGAAGTCCACAGTTGAAGGTAATAATTTTAATTGATTAGAGTTTGAAAGTATATGTATTACATATTATACTTTTATTCATTGATTTTTTAATTTCTTTCTTTCATTTTCTGGTTTGTAGATTCTTGTTCGACAATTGAATCAAGTAACTTATGCACAAGTGAAGAAGATGTTGATTTATCCTCCTCATGAGAGAGTAAGCATATTTAGAAACCAAAACATTATTTTATCTTAGAATTTTAAAATATTTCTAAAATCTATGTAAATCTAATAGTTATTTTTAATAATTTGATAGGTTGATCATGCACAAGGAGAGAAAGAGATGGAGCTCATCTTGCTGGAGAAAAATATGAACTCTATTTCAATGATTTCTATCAAATTATCTTATTTATATGTTATTTGAAGTATCTTAAAACTTGTTTTATGATATTATGTCATGTTTTTATGTTTTAATTTTTATTTAATGTTTGAGACTTGAAATTTATATTAGGAATATGATTATGTATTATGGAAAATACAGGTTACCGGGTTCAGGTACCCTGCGGGTAGTAACAATCGGGTATGGTACGGATACGGGTACCACTAGTAATATTTTAAATGGGTACGGGTAGTTATCAAAATAATCGGATACGGGTATAGGTACCCAAAAAAAGAGGGTACCCTACCCGTTGCCATCCCTATCCATGGTGGAGTTCGAAATATATTTCTATATGACACTCCTCCACATTATGACTCTACTTCCTAAAATTAAACACATAACCTTGAGGTGGATTTACTGCCGTCACTATCTGATTTGAAAATTTCGAATCTATATAACCCACAAGCAGCAGTGAATCTGTCCCGTAAGTCCATATATAATTTTTGATCCTTTTCAGGTACTCTAAAAATATGTGTTACCACAATTCAACATTCTTGTTTTGGTTACCTTGATACCCACTGACTATGCCATTGGCAAAACAGATATCCATTCTTGTGCATAGCATACCTTAGATTAAGATTCCTTATTCGCCGAAGCATCAAATCTATCTTCTTTTGTGTCCTAAGACACATTTCCTTAGATAAAATCACATGCTAAAACGAGTAAGGATTGTATCATTTCATGAAGTTTGAGATAAGCATAATATCCTATCTTGTGATCCGTATCACCATGATCATAAGAATATGTTTTGCTTCTTCTTAAGTCCTTCATTTCATAATGCTTTATGAACCATACCCATACGCCCAACGATACTCTTTCATTGTCTCCAATGAGCAAGATACCATCTATGTATAGTACAAACAATACCATCACGTTTTCGTCAATCTTTTCAATACACAAGACACATCCGCACATTGAATAAGTCCATATGACTGGATTACCTCATCAAAACAGATGTACTTGAGTTTAAAGTTTGCTTCGGTCCATCGATTGACACTTTTAAGCTTACACTCAAAATGCTCTTCGATCTTTTCAATGAATCACTCTGATTGCTTCATATAGATGTTTTCCTCAAGACTTTCAATCACGAAAGTTGTCTTGAAATCCACTTGCTATACCTCAAAATTCAATATGAGCAGCAATAAAATAAAAGAATTCGGATAAACTTAAACTTAGCTACCGGCGAAAAAGTTTCCTCATACTCGAACTCACCCTTCTTTCTGAGTGTACCTTTATGCAACGAGCCTTGTTTCAAAGTATCACCTTACCGTCTGATCCTCGTTTATTGTGTAGAGCCACTTCTAGTGGCTTTCACACCATTTTGAAGTTCTACAAGCATCCACATCTAATTTAGAATCCATAGATTCTATTTCAGTAATCATTGCACTTTGTTAAGATTTTGAATTTCTATCTTGTAGTGCTTCTTCATACCCATAGGCCGATTTCATGTTTACAGGGGACCAAGTCTTACGACTCTCCCAAAATATAAATCTTTCAGGTTATTTGAACAATCCTCTCACTACGACAAGGCGCTACATGAAATTGTGTATCAGATGTGACACGCGATGTAGTTTACTTGTGGTACATCCTCTAGTACAATTGGTACTATACTTTGTGTTTTTCCTCTCACATCCTTTAGAGCAATTTATACATGGCCTTGTGATTTATTACATAGTCCTTTTCCAAAAATCTAGTATTCGTGTTAACAATCAATCTTTGATCTTTTGGACTATCAAATAAAACACCCTTCATTTTTATAAGATATCTCACAAACAAACAACATCCTTATGACATGCTGTTTATAGGGCATACCCATAAAATGAATTTAGTAATTGTGAATAACTCATCATCTATCTAACTATTTCCATAAGAGTCATATTCCTTCCTTTAGCCACACCATTCAGTTGGGGTTTGCAAGGTATTAACAACTTGGGATTCAATCCCAACCTCTGATTAATAGTTCCTAAACAATCCTAAGAGGTACTCGCCACCACAATTAAATCGTAATGACTTGATGTATTTTCAATGACCTTTCACCGCATGAGCCATGTACTTTTTGAATTAATCATAGTACATAGACTTGCGGTGCATCAAATAAATATATCTAACCACCTCTCATAGGGATAATCTTAGGACCGCATAAATCAGAATAAACCAATTCCAATATATCTTTGGCTCTACACCCCTTTGCTTTGAAAAAGCAATCATGACCTATTCTCAGATGCCAAAAGGTATGTTTGGTTCATATCCGAAGGTTCCTTTCTCTTACTAAGATTAGAAGATGCATTATTAATTACTATTTGTTGTATCCGTGGAATAAACATGATTTAAGAGTGTACAAATTGTCCACCAACGTACCATAACAGATTATAGCTCCATCCCTCATCACTATGAGCATGTCATTTAAATGAAATGGAGTATCCATCCGTAAATGTATAGAAACTAAAATGAAATTCTTTCTATGAAAATGTACGTAAAGATAATTTCTCATAATCAAACGTTTATTCATATCAAAAGACAGATAAATAACTCCCACTGCAACAAGCACCACACTCGTAGTTTTACCCATGTCCATAGTAATCTCATCCTCACTTAGTTGCAGACATTTAGTGATTCTGGTATTTACACACAACGTATTAGTAAATGCCATCACTAATCATGCCTAAAAAAATAGTGAATAAGATACTAACCTTGTTCACTCCCTGATGAAAATGGTTTTCCTCCGCCACATGTTTTGTCAGAAGTTTCCCACCGAATACAACCTCTTGTAACTCAGATGGAACTTGCTCAAAACATCTAGGCAAAACTATGGAGAATAAAATTGACCTAGGTTTCCCCTTCAATTTCTACTCCAAGCATTTTCAATTCATTCATCAATTTAACCATGACCTCCCGCCTATCAACCTTACTCAAGTATCCAAAGAGTCTCATGAGATTGACCATCATATCTCTATGAACCTCTCACCTCTCCTCTAGAGACTTAAATAGTCATCAGAGGACATCCTCAGTGAGAGCACACATGTATTTTCCTAGGTAAAAGGGTCATGCAACCCCCTCAACTTATCCTAAGAGATCAAATAGGCCCTCAAACTTTCATTTTGGTCACCTAAGCCCTTTATCTTTTATAAAAAGATCAAATGCACCCTTTATCTATTATAAATCAAACAAATTAATATTTTGATTATTCTTTTTAAAAATTTGGCTATTTTCAAGTCAAGTTTTCAACAACACTTCTTTAACAACACGACTTGTATTTTAATATTTTCCTAGCCTGTACCTTTATTTTAACTTATATACTCCCTCCGTCCTCTTGATAAGTGTCCAATTTTGTCATTTTGGTCCGTACCAATACAAAATATTCATTTTCTTTTGGTTTGATGTGAGACACATAATAATATTATTATACTCAACCCATTACACATGAGGTCCACACTCAATACTAATACATCTACTGACTACACATTAAAATATTATTTCTCTCACCTCATTACAATTTAAAATATTATATTCCTAAATTCACATGCAAAAAGCAAACGAATACTTATCAGCGAGATGGAGAGAGTATATTTTATTTTCTACTCAATTTTCATCATATCCTCATGCTTTAAAATGGTAATATATATATATACATATATATATATATATAGTTAATAAATAAATATATAAATATCCATCTAGGGTTTGGAAGACTTGGCTGCGATGATAATTATTCATATTTACCCATTATATATCTTTGACACCATTATATTTGACACGCTAGATTATATTTTTCGTATTTAGTAGAAAAATACTAGGAACCTTATTTGTAACAATATCCATTATTTAGAAGATAGCACATTTTCTTTATAAAAAGTATAATTATTTAAATTTGTTTTTTTAGCATGAAATTCGTAGCCTTCTCATCTTTCCTTAGATGGGAAAATATGGTAATAGCAAAAGGTGGGGAATTAGCAAGTTTTATTTATTGAGGGTGAGTTTGTTGGTATATAAAAGTTGGAGGGCGAATTTGATTTATTAGAAAAAGAAAAGGGGATTGGGTGTACTAAATATTAGTTTAAAGGTGTAAATGATCCTAGGGAAAAAGTATAAGTTCATAGTTGACCCTTTTCCCATTTTCTTAAGCAGTAAAAATTAAAACCAAGATTATTTTCTAATCATCTAATTTTGGACCAGTAAATACGTTTTTATTTAGTCAACAATAAGTGAAATAAAACTATTAGAAAATACAGAGAATCACATTAATAAATACACAGATCAAATCTTCGAATTTAACAACCTCTTGATCTTCTCTGTATTCTCAAGTCCAATCTTGACGTCGTGTGGGCGACGATCTTCAAGATCCTCTCAATCAACTTCCTCTCCTACTACTAATGTGTTTTAGGCGATAGATTAGGGTTCCAGGAAGTTGAGATAACTTATTTATAGGCTACAATAGGGACCAGGAGGAGAAATTAGAGTTGGGCCTCCATTGGGCTGAAGTATCCAAGTTTAGCCCAAAACATATACTTAAGTCAAATAATAATAATATATTCCACTAAAATATTATTACTGTACTGCCGCTCTAATCCCAAATTACGTTATGGGCTCCTTCTTATTATGAGCCCGACATTATTCCCGTATTTAAGATATACAAAGTCCATTAATTAACTAAGTTACTGACAACTCCATTAATTAATATCGCATCCGAGAGTAGTATTACTCAACTTTGTTATCATGCCAGAATAAATACACCTGCAGAGTTTACATGATAATCCTTATGAGCTCCTCAAGGGGACATCATCAACCTATTTAATAGGATACATTTTCCTTCTACAATCAACAGCACACCATAGAGACAACACTATTTCCCAACTTACCAAACTCGTTGATTTAATTACATGTAAATCTCACCCTTTGATGAATCAAAGAAATACATACTGTCTTACGTGTCGAGGTTATTGCTAGGGATTAAGAGCACAAACATCCAGAATAACTGAGATCAAGTTCTCTTATATAGTCAGTATAAGTCGAACGATCTCAAACGGTCCTGCTCAATACACACTACGTATACTAATGTGATTTTATAGTCAAGACAAACTAATACCAAATCACACTACAACCATCCTGATGGATTGTCCCCGTCTATCTCGATTGTGAATTCATAGATATATGTATAGGCCTTGTTGTATAGAATGGGCTTGGCCCATATTGCGTCTTAATCATACATATATATATATATATATATATATATATATATATATATATATATATATATATATATATATATATATATATATATATATATATATATATATATATATATATATACATGTTGTACACCAATTCAATATCAATGAATCCAATTCCCACATACTCTTACAAGGTATCAGAGCCTCTCAAAACCTAACTTTTTTCTCCGCTGCTGCCGTTCTACTCATGGCATCAGATCTTCCTCATGCATCAAATATTCCGGTCTTGTCTTCGACATCTACTCTAATGTTGATCTCCTCTACTGATATCTCCTCTTCGTCAGCAGTAGTCACTGCTGCAACCGTCAATACATCAATACCCTCTTCTCCCTTATTCTCTTTTTCATCGTCCATCTCATCTGCTCTTCCACAACATCAACCTTCGCCACCCATATCATCCATTGCTGTCCTCCACACACCACATCCCGCTCTATCTCTTTCAACATCATATCTCATGTTACTGAGGTTCTTAATTACTCAAATTACCTTCTTTGGCGTGAATTATTTCTTCCAATTCTTCGAGCCTATCAAGTATATTCTCATATTGATGGGACACCCCCACCGTCTCCCTTGTATAGCGATTATTCATCTTGGCTTTAAATAGACGTATTGGCCTTGTCGTGGATCCAATCCACAGTCTCGCGTGATATCCTTCATGCTATTATTACTCCCGGTTCTAGCATGAAAGCTTTCTCCGCTTGGACTAAGATCGAATCACTCTTTCGAGATCACATAGAAAGCTGCATCGTACAACTTCGACAGGAGTTTTATGGAATAAAGAAAGGGACAGAACTATGCAAGAATTTTTGCTGAAATTAAAAGATTTATATGATTGTCGTGTGTCTGTTGGCGACACGGTTACCTCTCGGGACTTGCTTCTACAAATTGCCATGGGTCTCCTATAATATCTAATTTTGGTTATTGTTATTTTTTATCCTTCTTAGATGACTATACACATTCCTATGAAAACGAAAGCTGAAGTTACTACTCATTTCTCTAACTATATTGCTTTTGTTAAAAACCAACACCAAGCTTCCATCTAATAAATTCAATATGATAAATAAACTGAATACATGAATAATAATTTTCAAAATCTTTGTTGTCAACATGGTATTCTTTTCCGCTCCTCTTATCCTTATACCTCCCAACAGAATGGTAAAGCTGAGCGTCTTAATCGAACTCTTGCAAATATAATTCACTCACTCATTTACCAATCATCCACTCCACTTACATTTTGGGTTGATGCTCTACATACCTGATCCTACACTTTATCGGAGCATCGTTGGAGCACTCCAGTATCTTATATTTACCAGACCTGAGATCACTTTTGCCATTCAACAGGTCTGCTTGTATATGCATTCTCCTAGGATTTCTCATTTTCAGGTAGTTAAACGTATTCTACGTTTTTTGAAAGGGACTCTCGACCATGGTTTGTTCCTTCATCCTGATCCACCTGATAAGCTGACAGTCTATTCTGATGCTGATTGGGTCGGCTGTCCAGATACTCGCCAGTCAACCTCGGGATACTGTGTCTTCCTTGGATCAAATCTTATTTATTGGTCGTCCAAACATCAGCACACTGTGTCTCGCTCTAGTGCCGAAGTTGAATATAGAGATATTGCCAATGCAGTTTCCGAAGTTAGTTCTATTTATTCTTTATTATCTGAGCTCCGTCATACACTATATGGCGCATCTTTGGTGTTCTGTGATAATGTTAGTGTTGTTTTCCTCACTGCTAATCCTGTCCAAACACAACGTACGAAGCATGTGGAGATTGATTTCCATTTTGTTAGGGAACGTGTGGCCGCTGGAGCTATGCGAGTCTTACATGTTCCGTCCTCTCAACAATTTGCAGACATAATGACCAAGAGCTTGCCTCGGAGCGTCTTTGAGGAGTTTCGCACCAATCTCAATGTCTGTTCCCCTCCCGTTGTGATTGCGGGGGGCTGATAGATATATGTATAGGCCTTGTTGTATAGAATGGTCTTGGCCCATATTGTGTCTTAATCATATATATATACATGTTGTACACCAATTCAATATCAATGAATCCAATTCCCACATACTCTTACATGAACATCTGTTTATATTTTATAAGGATACTGATAATATGATCTTATGCGTGTTGTCGCACAATATATTATCTACAGTATAAAGTAAGTGGAATATTGCATCGACATATAAATAAATTATAAGATGCAATCATTTGATCAATGATTCTCATTTCAAATATTGTTAAAACATTGTTCATACTAAAACTAGACTTTTAATATACAATCCAACAAGTTGCATTAGGGGGAAGTGGTGGCCATATTGTGTACTTTTTTACTAAATAGGGAAAATGGAAACCTTTGAACCGGACGTCAAAAATAGTAAAATAGACACCTTAGAAGCGGACGAAGGGGTTAGTGAGAGTGAAAATAAGCGTGTTTTAGTGTCCAATTTAACACCTTTTTGATGGGAATTGTTGTCATATATTAGCAAAAGTATCTTATATTTGATATATGTGAGAAAAAGTGCACTTGAGGTATTTTATTGTGTTTTAGGTGAAAAAAGGATCAAAAGTGCAAAGTTGGAGAAAAGGTGCAACTTGTGCAAGAATGTTGAAAAACGCACATCCAACTTGTGTGATTTTTTTTGTATTCTTGTGGAGCTCAAAAATGGAAGTGTTATATATGGTTGGAAAGCCACAGAAGAGAGGGTCGTTTTGACATAAAAACACCTCAATCGGAATCAAACGAGAAAGTTATGATCAAAATGGTGACATCACGCGAGTTGTGTCGAACAAAACGGCTGTGCCACATTGCATGGCTTGTTACATCTTCAAATCTTGGAGTTTTTGTGATTTATTTATATGGATAGAAATCCAAGGAAGAGAGGATCGTGTGAGCGCAAGAATCACTGAAATCGGAGCTTGGATGTGGATTTTATACGTGAAACGGTGAGACTGTGCAAGCTGATTCAGATGGGTTCGACCACGACATGAGTGGTTTGACCACTGGTTCAGGTTGAACCAGAAGCTTTAAAGTGCATTAAATCGCCTATTTTGATTCGACCAAACTCATAGGTCGAACCAAATGCTTGGGACAGCTTCAAATCCGTATTTTTACATCCCTAGTGCGTGTTTCTGCATATTTTCGTGTTAAAAAGCCCATCCAAGGTCCATAAGGAGGGCTTACAAGTATAAAAGGGAATGCAGATCACACCAAGGACGAAAGAACCACAACACAATCATCCTACACCCCACAAGGGGAGATCACCCCCCAACCAACATCCACATCTTTTCCTCCATCCATCCATCACTTTGAAGTTTCGTATGTGGAATCAAGAGGAGAACCAAGAGGAGGATTCAAGATGGAGAAGGACGTGACGACGCCCACATCTAGAGTTTCCTTCGTTTCCTAATTTATCTTGTAATTTCCTGATATATGGGTCAGATCTATCCAACCCCAATGATTGTTCTTCTCAACATCATGGGCTATAACCGTTTTGGTACATCTAGGGTTTTGAAAGTTTTTATGAATTAATTGAAATTTTATGTGTATACTACATACAACACTACTTGTGGATTTATTGTATATAAGACTATGCATTTTTAATTCATACTCAGAGTTATTTTTTGCATCATTAACTGTTATGTAGAGTCTGAATACATATCTTGGTTATTGATTGAGTGCGCTCACTGATGAGCAGGATTCCATGTTATGATTCTAAGTGAGGGGACTCCAAAGCTTCATTAGAACTATCTTATATAAATACTTGTTAATTAAATTTAATTCGGGTTAATAAGTAGGATAAAGAGGATAATTTTATAGTATGTATAAACGGAGATCATATCGGGTTAGAGTACCAATCCTAGGGGGAAATAATTGATACTGATAGTACCTAGAAAGGAGGGTGAAATTATATCTCTTGCTCCATGGTTATTCACACGTGTTACACACATATTTACTCGTGTCTATAGAGTAGATTTGCTTGGTTTAGTGATGCGTCCATAGTCCACAAGGCAGAGTCGGCCTGCACTTGAGTGGGAAGTTAAGTAGTAAAACTGGATTACCCTAGAGCTACCTATTCTCTATTCTTGAGACACTTTCGAATTCTTCTAAGTACTTTTATTTTAATTGTTATTTTAATTAACTGTTTAGTAGTTGATAATTAAAATCCCAACTTTATTGCCACAATTCATCTTAATTAATTTAGCAAATAATTAAATTGATAATACGCAATCCTTTGGGTTCGATATTTAACTTGGTCGCTTGCTTAAGCTGCAACTGATATCCTTAATACTTGGGGATTAATTTTGCGTGCAAAGAAAATGCGCATCAGGAGTATATTACTAAACCTACCCCATTTTTTACATTTCTACCCTTTTAATTATAAACATTCATGTTCATTCCATTCACAATAAAACTTCCAAATAAAAAACTAACGCTGGCTTATGAAAAAGAAGACAGAAACTATTTTACCTCTACCATCTACAACAACCGAGGAATAAAATTTCTTACCTCTGAAAGAACCACCATCACTTACTCCACCATTAAGAAACCCAAAGTTCTAATTCATACAATCAAAATATTTTCTGCTTTTCCCAATTATATTTTGGAACTCCTCAAGATTTCATTCAACGATAGCCTTCCACCAATGTCACCATTTACTGTTGCCTCGTTATCAAAATTCCAAAATATTAAATTACTCTTCGCCCCTTTTAACATTGAATTCCAATATATGTATGCTCCCAATAAAACTAGTCCAAAAAAATCTCAATCCCCCTGTACAATGACTCATTTCGGTGAATATGTGATCATATTATGAAGTATCAATGAGATTATGGGTATTTGATAGGCATTCACCATAACAGGCTGATCGGCGTGAAATTCACCTAGATTTTAAGTGGATTTTTGTGGCTTTAATTCAATAATTTAGCATGATTTTAATGAAAATACTATTAATTGGTTGATTATTTGGAGAAAGGTATTTTTGTCTATTTTTATAGAAAAATAGGTGATTTTGATAAAAATGGATTCTACAAGTGAAGAGGAAGATGTGGAAGAAAACAGAGCTCTATTTGGAGTTGAAACGAGCAAGAACAGGCCAAAGAAAAATTTGTTATAAATCCCATTTTTGGTCCCATGAGCTAAATTATCCCACATTGATTACTTACCATAAATTCCTTTCATTCTACCGCTACATGAACCCACTTGTCCCACATTGGAAACTCACTCAAATTTCTCTCATCCTTACTATAAATACAATTTTCCATGAAAGCCACCATTGAACAATTCTCCACCATTTAAATTCCATTAAATTGAATCATTCCTAGATTCAATAGTTGAGAGTGCTTTTAAGTAAGACCTCCATAGTTGAGATCCCTCTCCTTTTGGGGCGAGGGATTCATAGTTTTAAATATTTTTCTAGATTAGGAATTTAATGCTTTTCAAGAAGGTGGGGACACCAAAGAAAGGATGAGCTTGGTGGATGTAAAAACTTCATTCGGTGAAATCAATCCTACTTATTATCTTTTTATTTTCTATGTTTTGGATGTTTAAGTGATGTTTAGATTATGGATTAATTTGTGATATTATTTAAATTGTGATCCCGGCTTTGATTAGTTTCATTTATGGATGCTTAATTGCTTAATCTATATATTTGATTTGTGTGGTTAATTATCTAGTGCATGTGGTTAGAACGAGAGTTCAATTATGTATCTTAGGAATTAATTGAATCATTTCATCATGTGGGTTATATGGATTAATGTGGGAAGAGTTGGAGATGACCTCTTATGTTTAGAACTACATAAGTGGACACTAGAGAGGTTAGATCGAGAGGTTAATTAATCTAGTGAGGGGAACCCAATCTTAGTGAATTCATAGTACCTAGAAAGGGAATATTACCTATGATTTAGTACCTTTTAGAGAACTCGTACATGTAATTAGTACTTATTGGGAGGTGTTCACTATGGTATTGATCTTATGCGCTATTTTGGGGCCTTTGTAAGGGTCTACATCCTCTTCATCTCGAGAGAGAGTTTAGGTGGAATTTGTGATCACTCTTACTATGATAGCTTAAATTGAGAGGCAATTAGATATGTTACATGATTGATCCATTTGAATTGCATCATGAAAACTTTCTTTGCATTGGAAATTCCAAAAATATTGTAATTAGTTTCTTTTCTTGTTTTTATTATCTCTCTTCTCGGTCGTCCCTAACTAATATGAGACTATAACTTGAAGGCCACAAATCCTAAATTCCCTTGGGTTCGATATTTTATTGCTTCATCACTGCTGAAATCGAAGGCTGCATATTCCTCTTTCACGTATTCCTTTATCATGAATAGGCAAAAAGGTGTAACTAATTCCTAAACCTAAAAGAAATTTAAATAATCTTGACGGTGGAATATTAATATTACATGGTCTGCTACAAAAATAGTAAAGACTTGTGAACATGAGAAAATCGTTAAGAAACTCAAGAAAATCTACGGTCGATCCCTTTTTATTCCTTTGCTGGGAAGATCTTGGTAATGGTAATATGGATTCTTTAAATAAATTGGGTAAGTATAATAGTTTTAGGTATAAATAATTTGACTTTAAAAATATATTTCTTACAAGGGTATTTTAGTCTAATTAACTAAGGATACATTAGTCTAAATCTTTTAAGGGGTATGTTTAGTATTTTTGGGGGTGCCAATAGCCGCCCCCTTACTCTTTTTGAAGAGTAATATTTTTTATTTAGAAGAGTAATATGCAATCTCTCAAAAAAGTAAATTTTCATGTATTAAATAGTAATCGATAAGAGGTTTACAATAATTTTATTGATAGTCTATTTTTAGTGTATAAAGTGAGTGTTTAATGTGGCTGTAATAAAATTTAATCGGACTAATCAAACATAATAATAAGAGAAAGTAGAAGGAAGAAGAAGACACAAGAATTCCTTCAAAGTGGAGAGTTTATCTCTCTATTATTTTTTACGAGCGTGGTAGGGATGAATCATCTTCTTTACAGTGGGGAGAAGGGATGCAGAGAGTTATGATGGAGATGAGGAGGAAGATTCGTATGATGATGAGTATTCAGAATGAATGAAATGATCCCGGGTGTTTGGAAAAGCCCCTATTTATACAGGTGGATTGGGTCCACTTATCCTAGCAATAAATGCTCTGGGCCCACAACTTAGCAGGCATTTATTGCAAGATAAAATAAGTCTAATATGATTAGATAAGGAGGTGATCTCTGAGAAGGTGATATCCAGGGGAGGTGATATGTGACGTGGAAATCTTGGCAAGAGCTTGGCAGACTTGGCAAAAGCTTGGCAGGCTTGAAAAAATAACATACAAACACTAACGTAATCGTAAAAAAAGAGAATAAAAAAAAGAGAATTAAAAAAAAGAAATTAGATTAAACAACAAAAAACACACATTGAATGTGAAGGAAGGATGTTCTACTAGGGATGTCAATTTCAACCCGCCCCGCATGTTTTGAGGTGGCCTAGATCCGGTCCACAGGAGAAATGGGGCAGCTTTTTGGGGGCTTTCAAGCCTATGCCTGGGTTCAGTAAGGCTCTTTGAGCTTACCCCCTCGACTATCTGGACTTAGCCCCCTCATAGTTTAGCCTTTTATGTCAATGCCATGGCGACTTGGAGGGTTTCAGATCCTATACTCGGGGGTGAGTAGGGCTTCTTGAGTTTTTGTTGTCTTGCCTTAGCCCTCGAGCTTGGCCTTTTGGGTCCACGCCTCAGTTGTTCAGGGGGCTTCGGTGCATAATACGATTTTTGAGCTTCCATATTCTCGAATATCCTCAAGACGGCTCATTTGGCGTGTCCGTGCAAGACCCATTGGTTGGGGGAGTTCTTCCTGGAAAGCCAGGACTTTTATAACCTAGGTGATTGATGGTGATCGGATCTTATGGTCTACGTAATCTGTTCGGGTTCTATGCACATCTAACGCAGCAGAATAATTAGAAAGATTACCTTTCACAAAAAACAAGCAGAGAAGTTTGAATCAACTACAGAGACGACCTCTTGATCTTCTGCTGTATACCTATGCCTCGTCTAGACATCATGTGGGCGACATCCTCTAGGCGATCCCAATCCACAGTCTCCCTCGAATTTCTCACGTTCTCTCTTATCCGATGAGAAATCTGATTTCTCACGTAAAAGCTAATTTTGGCGATAATTCATATGATCTAAAACTGCTGGGATGGCTTATATATAGGCTATAACAGGGACCATGAGGAGAAATTAGGGTTGAACCTCCCACTGGGCTTAGACAACTAAGTTTAGCCCGAAACTTATATTTAAGCCTAATAATAATAATTCAGTCCACTAAAGAAATATTATTGCACTACCACCCCAATCTTAAATTATGTTATGGGCTCCTTCTTATTATGAGTCCGTTTAACTCCCCGTGTTTAAGATATACAATGCCCATTAATTAAATGAGTTACTGACAACTCAATTAATTAATCTCTTATCCAAGAGTAGTACCACTGAACCTTATTATCATGCCGAAATAAATCCACCTGCATGGTTTACATGATAATCTTTATGAGCTCCTCAAGGGGACATCATCAACCTCATTCATTAGAACAAGGATTCCTTCTACAATCAACAACACACCATAAAGACAGTATCATCTCCCAACTCATCGAGCATATTAATTTAATAATTAAATCTCACCCATTTATGAATCAAAGAAATAAATACTAAATTACGTGTCGAGGTTATTGTATAGGGATTAAGAGTACGAACATTCATAATAATTGAGGTTTAGTTCTCTTATATAGTCAGTATAAATCGAACAACCTCACGCAATCCTACTCAATACACATAAAGTGTACTAGTGTAATTCTATAATCAAGACAAACTAATACCAAATTACACTACAACCATCCAGATAGATTGTCCCCATCTATCTCAGTTGTGAGCATCTGTTTATACATTATAAGGAGTTGACAATATGATCTTTCGTGCGACGCCACACACCATATTATCTACAATATAAAGTAAATAGACTATTGTATCGACATATAAATACATTATAAGATGCAATCATTTAATCAATGATTCTCATTTCAAATATTGTTAAAATATTGATCATACTAAAGTTAGGCTTTTAGTATACAATCCAACAATAGGTGACATATTTGGAAAAGATTAATTATTCCTCCAAACAAGTCAACTCAATTGGATCTGCCTCGAAGAGTTCGAATTTGCTTCTGAATAGATATATTCAGCTGGATCTACCTCCTGGTAGGTCGGATCTACCCTCAAACTGGTCTGGTTGAACAGATCTGCCAGTGGGTATGATAGATCTGCCTCGCCTGTCGGATCTTTATTCATGGACCGGCCATCCCTCTTTCATACCTTCCCAATGCTTGTTCCAATCGAACAAAGTGAGTGCCATCTCCAGGAATGCTTAGTAAGATGGCGAAAAGTTCCGTGGGCCACCCACATGTCTGATCCTGGCCGTAGGGCAGCGGCGGCTAGTACAGTGTATGTCTCGTCGCTCATCTTTTCTCCTGTTGCTTTTTGATTGTTGAATCTTTTTAGGAAATTTTCAAGGAACTCATTAGGACCTTGTTTTATGTTTGCTAGTTTTAGCTTTGAGCCCTTTATGTGTATTAGGTAGTCAAATTGAGATAGAAAGAGTTTGGAGTGTTCTTCCAAGTTACTAATAGAGTCTGGGGAGAGTGAGTTGTACCAAGTGTAGGCTGTGTCCTCGAGAGTTAACGGTAATAACCGGCACTTGGTAGTTTCCGAGCTTCCATGGGCAGTTGTCCATGTTGTGAATTTGTTTATTTGCACCATGGGGTCGAATTTGCCTTCATATTATCAATTTGTGGAAACTTCACCTTCGATTGATAGGTTGAGAGAGGTGATGTTCGGTGTGAAAGGGGTCCCGCCCACAGGTGGCTTTTTCACACAAAACTGTTGTTTCTTTTTAACTCATCTAGCCCCTTTTCATGGGTATTATTTCTTCTTCTAGTGATTTCATTAGGGCCACTTTGTGAGTATGACCCCTACTGTGAGTTGTCTTCTTCTTTTTAAATAGGTAAGTTTTTGAACTCGCACTTGTTTGGTGAGAGTTGGATGCCATGATTTTTTGGAGTTGCAGGGGGAGAGCCCTCCTTCTAGTACCAAATGTTGATAGTCGATTTTTAGTATATAAAGTGGGTGTTTAATGTAGTTGTAACAAAGTTTAATCGGACTAATCAAACACAATATTAAGAGAAAGTAGAAGAAAGAAGAAGACACAAGAATTCTTTCAAAGTGGAGAGTTTATCTCTCTCTGTTATTTTTTGCGAACGTGGCAGAGATGAATCCTCTTGTTTACAGTGAGGAGAAGGGATGCAGAAAGTTGATGATGGAGATGAGGAGGAAGATGCGTATGATGGTGAGTATTCAGGATAAAGGAGATGACCATGGGTGTTGGGGAAAGCCCCTATTTATACAAGTGTATTGGGTTCACTTAACTTAGCAATAAATGCTTTGGGCCTACAACTTGGCATGAATTTATTACAAGATAAGATATGTCTGACATGATTGGATAAGGAGGTGATATCTGGAGAAGGTGAGATATCCAGGGCAGGTGATATGTGACGTGGCAGACTTGGCAAGAGATTGGCATGCTTGGCAGTAGACATGCACGGTGGTTCGGAACCGCTGGTTCTGAATCGCCGGTTCTAATTTTGATAAATATAAAATCAGAACCGAACTGAGGGTAGGCCAATTTTGGTTCTGGTTTGGAACCGTCGGTTCTGATTCAAAACAACTAATTTTGGTTTTCTCATTTTTTTAAAATTTTAGCCTTGAAACGTAAAAAAAAAAAATTAAAAAAATCACCTGTTTGGAGCCAAAACTTCCCGTTTTGATTTCACAAATTGAGGAACCGGAACCGAACCAGAATATATCTGATTTTGGTTCTATTTTAGTCTATTCCAGAACGCCAGTTCCAGTTAAAATGTACATGTCTACTTGGCAGGTGGCTGACATACTTGGCAAGCTCTTGGCAGGCTTGACAAGCTCTTGGCAGGAGATTGGTAGACTTAGCAAGAAGGCCTTGGTCGGTCGGCAGGAAGGCATCAGTCTATCAATAGGAAGACCTCGAGCGGCAGGAAGGCCTCAATAGGTCGGTCGGCAGGCAACCTGGCAAGTAGGCAGACAGCGCAGCAGGCTTGCGGCAGGCAGCCCGACAAGTAGGTAGACGAGCGGTAGGCAGCCCGACAAGTAGGTAGATAACGCGGTTAGGCTCGCTTCATAGAGTTTGGTGGACATTTATGGCAGTAGGCTGGCAGACTTGACAGGAGGCTGGCAACTTTGAAGGACCTTCAACCTTATCCTATATGTTGTGTGGTGACTTGGGTGTTGATCGCCTATCACAAATTTGAACCGTAATTTTTTCATTTAAAAGAATAATAATTTATGCTTTTAAAGAAATTGAAAATAAGGTTTATGTTTTAACTTGTTCATGTTTACCAAAATTTAATCATAATGAGGGAACATTACACCAAGGTGTAACCGGTTCCACCACGAAACCGTCCACTTAGTGCCTTTTTATTTTAACAAGATTTTGTTATCCTTGCGTTGCACGGGACAAAGATTTATACTCCCTCTTGTCACATGAATAATATTACATTTATTGTTCGTACGGGTATTATTATTGTATGTAAGCCCCATAATGTGAAGATAAGTGTAGGAAGAAAGTAGGTATGACAACAGGTAGGGTACCCGTTTATTTTGGGGTACCCGTACCCGATTAAAAACAACTACACGTACCCATACCTATCCCATTTACAAAATTTATTATAATACTCGTACCCGTCTCATACACATTTATCAATACCCACGGATACCTGTATCCGTTTAATATTCATTGATTTTATATATATTTATATGTTTTATTGTTTAAATACATATAATAATAAAAATTATATTATTATTATTAATTAAATATATAATAAATACAATATAAATTCTATTATTTTAAATAAATATTTATTAAATATGTTTACATAAAACTTATAACTATAAATTAAATATATAAAATAATTCAAAATTAATATATAAATTATATAATATATATTAAATTTTATAAAAATATATATATAAATGGGGTACCAGATGGTATTGAGTCATCACCCGTTTTCCGTCTCAAATTCTAATAAAATTTTATAAACTATACGTATCTATACCAAACCTGTTTACAACTACCCGTACACGTCCCATTAAGATTCGAATAGTTTGGATACACAGAAATACATGTCCCATTGCCATCCCTAGACGGAGGAAGTATAATATAAATTCTATTTTTTAAATAGATATTAAATAGATATAATTCAATAAAACTTACAACTATTAATAAAATAAATAAAATATTTCATAATATGTAAATTAATTATATTAAAAATACATATACATAGAAGGGTACCTGCAGGTACCGAAGAATTACCTGTACTCCTCCCAAAACCTAATGAGATTTTATTTAACTACTCGTATCAGTCCTAAATCCGTTTAAAATTACTCGTATCGATCTCATATGGTTCAGGTAGATATTGAGTACTTATTTATTAATTTATATATATATATATATATATATATATATATATATATATATATATATATATATATATATATATATATATATATATATATATATATATATATATATTTAATTATCAATTTTATCAAATAATTTCTTATCTTACAATAAATAATTAAACATTCTATCATTAACATTATTTTAAATGGTAGAAAAGAAATTTAAATTGATAATTTAGATATATGGGTTTACATAATAAAAAATTATTTAATTTTGAAAATATTATTATGATACGTGTACCCGTCTCATACACGTTTATCAATACTCGTGAATAACCAAAATCCATTAAATATTCATATAGTATGGAAGAAAGTAAAACAAGTCCAGAGTTGGTCTTGAGAAAATTGCATTAGGCTTGAAAGAATAAAAAACATCTTCTTTCATGAATTTTAATGTAATTACATAGAAGTCTTTTACATTTGTTTAAATTACTAAATAAGTACCAAATATAACCTTAAAAATTAGTCATACAACTCAACGGAGGAGATCAATTTTCACTAAATTGATGACCAAGATTAAAAATAGAATGACTCAAAAGGAAAGCTAAGAAATGGGGGGAAAAATTTCTCTCCAATTTTGACTATTTCATTTTCTTTTTATATTAGTAAGTATAGATTATTATAATTAAAATATATTATACTTTAATTTGTAGTTTATAATATATATATATATATATATATATATATATATATATATATATATATATATATATATATATATATATATATATATATATATATATATATAGACACACACACTAGTATGAAACCGCGTACAACATGGGATCATTTAATTATTATTCTTATTTTTATAATTAAATAATCCGTGTTATATAACGTAACAACATTTATTAAGGAGATTTTTTTGAATCGATTTTTTTTCTCTTGAAGAATTGATTTTTAAGATGTAAATGGATTCAAGAATACTTGAATCCATTCGCTTACTCTTGAAAAATCGATTTTTAAAATGTAAATCTATTCAAGAATATTTGAATAGATTCTCTTCCTCTTTAAGAATCGATTCTTAAGAGGTAAATCGATTCAAGAATACTTGAATCAGTTTTCTTCCTCTTGAAGAATACTTGAATCGATTTTTTAGAGGTAAATCAAATCTTTACTTGATTCTCTCTATCGAAATAAATCTTTATACTTTCATAAATCATTTTTAGAGGAATTTGAAGAAAGCTCATATTCCTCTTGGAGAATCAAATGTGTGTATTTAGAATGAATAACCAAAAAGTTTTATTTATAGGTGGGGTAAAAGAGAATATTATACGGAATATTCTTTTTTCCCTTTATATATATATATATATATATATATATATGCTTTAATTTGATATTAATTAATTATTTATTGCATTAAAAGATTTAGTAATTAATTAATAATACCTAAATAAATAAATAAATAAAATATTAAAAATTTAATCATTATTAAAAATAAGAAACAAATTATTTAAAAAAGTAAATATTAAATAAGGAAGTTAATTAAAAGTAAATAAGAAAAACATTAAAAAAATATTAAAAAATTAAAAAAATTACACGTTACATTGAACCGCTCTAGAGACAATACGTCAGCAAGAAATATTTATGCCTTTTGATTTATGTCATATGTAACCTCTAAAATTTATTTTTAATTCATTAATTTTTAAAAATAATTGTAGTTTAACCTTTATAATTCATGAAGTGTCTCATTTTATTATAGTGAAATGATTTTTTTATTTTATTCGTTAAGTTAATGCTTTATTTTAGAGTTTAATATTAATTTTAAGATAGAAATTAATTTAACAAAATAACTAGAGTAGATTCCGTAACCGATCTCACTACTCACCTAAAATTGATTAATTTGACAATTAATGGTTGAGTTTTAATCAACTAGTTCTGGAAGCCTTTTATTTTTTAAATTTTCTATTTTAAGAGAACCTTTACAGGGGACAAGTCCTACATCATGAGTTAAAAAAATGATGATTATATGGAAATTTAAATACATAATTGACTCCAATATCATATTTTAATTTGGAATCCAATTACTAGGTTGCATTTGGGATGGCAATCAATTGAACGATGTTTACTACTCCATCCGTCCCACGTATTTTTACCCACTTTCCATTTTGGGGTGTCCTACGTATTTTTACCTATTCCATTTTTGGCAAAGATACATAATATTTTATTACCTACTTTTTACAATCTCAATAACTTTAATTACTTTTTTACACTTTATTCATCATTCCCAATAACTTTATTCACTTTTTCTTTTTAAATTACTAATTTATCCCTGCTTTCTCTTACATTATATATTAAAAAAATAAAACGTCTTAATCTCCGTGCCCGTACAAACGGGTAAAAATACCCGGGACGGAGGGAGTATTATTAAATTAATAAAATAATTAAAATTTTTAAAAATATACGTAATATGCTAAAAAACTGTTTTTTACCAACAAAATATTTGGTTTGTAAATATCTTAGCTTCATTAATAAATTAGTTAATCAACGGGTTAACAATGGATTTCGTTGGTAATTTTCCATTAGTAAAGTGGTGATTAGTAAATTTTTTACAATAAAAATTCAATACAATCAGTAAATAATTTTGTTGGTAATATGTTGTATGCTAATAATGCCATTAACTATTTATATATTGAAATTGGTAAAATATAAGAAAATTTATTGTACATCCCGTTGTTAAAAGAAAAAATATAATTTTTACTGACAATCAGTTGATAAATTTCGTTACTAAATTTTTAAAAAAAAAAAAAAATATATATATATATATATATATATATATATATATATATATATTTTGGTGTTTTAAACTGTCAAGAATTCACCCATAATCACCCTTTAATTTGATACTCCTTATAATGTGATAATGTATTGGTCACATTAATCCACTAATCCGTCTGAATTAATACACTATTCATCCAAAAAGTATTACAGAATAATTCACAATACAAATTATCTCTAAATATATTTTAATTTAAAAAATATCACTTTCATCAAACATAATTCTTTTATCATTAATTAATTTACAATATGTTCGAAAATTAATAAAATTGGTAAAATAAAAATTATTTTTCATAAATATAGTGTCACTAATACTATAAATACTTATGTGAGACGGATTGTGAGACAAATCGACTCGTTGTTAATGTATCTTTGTTATATAGGTAATGTATGCTATATGTAATTAAAGTACTCCCTCCGTCCCACGTATTTTTACCCACTTTCCATTTTGGGGTGTCCCACGTATTTTTACCCATTCCATTTTTGGCAAAAATACATAATATTTTATTACCTACTTTTTACAATCCCAACAACTTTAATTATTTTTTTACACTTTATTCATCATTCCCAATAACTTTATTCACTTTTTCTTTTTAAATTACTAATTTATCCCTACTTTCTCTTACATTATATATTAAAAAAATAAAACGTCTTAATCTCCGTGCCCGTACAAACGGGTAAAAATACCCGGGACGGAGGGAGTATGTTATTTTTAGGTAGGAAAAATAATGAAATAAAGTATGTTTTTAAATTATTATAATATGATTCATTACAAATATGCTTTAAGTACTATAAACATATTTTACCTATATAACAATTATATTTTAATAATTAGTCGACCCGTCTCACAATTCCTCTCGCATATACTCTACCTGTCTTACAAGAGAGTATCCATACTTAAATGGCCAGATGGGGAGAGGATTATTATTATTTTTTTTTAAATGTGATAATTTGTAATTTTATTTTGTGTGTTTACAGTTTTATTTTGCTTGTTTTATAGAGTGAATTGTTATACTCCACTTATTAAGAATATGATCATACACTTAGAGTTAATTCAAAATACGTACAATCATAACATATGTGAAAAAAAAAACAAAACATTAATGAATGAGGTGATCGCATGCATCACTGAATAGTAGTCTCTTCGGAAAAATATACATTTTTCTATTTTGGGCGTCCACACCAAAGGTATACATTTCTCTTTTTAAATACATAGGGTCCACACACATCATTAATACATTTAATATATGAAACTCACACATTCCACTAATACAAATATCTAATACACATTAAATAATAATACTCTTTAATCCACGTGTAAAAAACAAATGTATACGTTTGTGGCGGACGGAGGGAGTATAATTATCAATTAACGCATGCCATGTAAAATTCAAATTATCTACTATCTCCGTCCCGTGCAAAGAGGTGCATTTATTTTTTATACGTAGATTAAAGAATATTATTATTTTATGTAAGTGGGTAGGTGTATTAGAGAGATGTGATAGATAGTAGTGGGCCATTGGTGAACCCTTTTTACTAAAAGGGGAAAATGTTGTAATTTGGATGATACGCCCAATATAGTAAAATTGTGTTATTTGGGCGGGACAGAGGGAGTACATGTGAAATCTTAAAAGTACATATTACTTCCTCCGGTCCCAACTTCAACTTCACACTTTCCGTTTTAATCCTCCCAAATTTAACTTCACACTTCCATAAACGGAAAAAAACAACTAATTAATATCCCTCTAACATACATTAATTTTAAATTTGTCATCATCTTTTTAACACACATAATATATTTTATCATTTATTTATTATTCAAAAATATCATACTACCCCAAAAGTAAGACAAAAATTGATTTTTATTAAACTTTGTATCTACAGTAAACGTGAAGTTAAATTTGAGACGGAGGGAGTAAAAGTTTTGGACGTATCTAAAATAACAAAATTAAGAAATGGCATAAGAACAAACAAATAAATAAATAAAATAAGAAAATAATAATTACTACCTCCATTCCTAAAATCATAAAATAATACTCCATCCAACTTATTCTGCAATTGTTATGAAGTTTAAAAAAAATTATTTTTTATCAACTTTATTGATTTTTGGAGGTTAATGTAATATTTTTAGGTAATACTAAATATAAAGTATGTTATATATATTGGGTGGAAGTGTCAAATTTGTAATTAAGGTGTAGGGTAATAGTTAACGGTTTGTTTTGGTAATTAAATTTAATGTGGGACGAAAAAGAAAAAGTGTTGAAATTTAAGTGTCACGTGTAATAAAATCAGAAAGTAGAATTAAGAAGTGCACGGTGGAACTAATGCTCCACTATCAAGTAGTTGAAACAATCCCCGTTGCATTGAATATCTGTTTCACGTATATATGTATCTTTGTTGAAAACTGACATAATTATTAGGTACAAAGATACTACGAACATATTCATCCCACCCATATGTATCCCACATTAACTTAATTATCATAACAAACCCAATTATTAACAACCTGTGTATGCGTATCTATTTATCTTTTCTTGACAACATCATCATTAAATCAAATTAAACCTAGTATATATTCAAATGAAATCTTACTGTATTATACTGACAAGTGGCACAGCGGGTCAGAAGACGACGACGACAGCGACGACGACGATCGAGCAAAGTTCCACAGATCCGTCTCAGAGCTCGACACATCCTGATGATGATGCTTGTGATGATCATCTGAACTATGCATGTTCATCAGCTCGTGGTCGAACGAAAACGAAAAGTCTTCGCTGTAGCCGGCGTAGTGCTTGGAAGACTGTCCGTTGAGCTGAGACGCCACCAGCCGATCCAGCGTGACCCAATCGCACGCGGGTTCGGATGATGGCCCGATTTCGGTCACTAGATCGGTTACGGAGGATTTGAAGGGGAAATCTTGGGATGGGTTTTCATTTAGGGTCGGACTTTCTAATTCGGGAAGGTGTAAGAAGTCTGGAGGGGAGTGATTTGGGAAGTGCATGATTGGTTCGTTTTCTTGCTTGCAAGAAGATGGTCTTCCCATGTACATGAGAATTTGGTCGAGAACGCCGTCGTTTCGTGGGAGGTTGTTGGAGAGAAGTGAGGTTGATGGGCTTTCTAATGCTTTGTGGTAGTTCTTCTTCTTGAACACACGACATACCACCCACCCTTCTTCTGGCCCTGAATCTACACCCATGTTTGACACCTGAGATTACATCAATTACCATGTTTAATTATAATATAATCTTGTAATTTGCATGTGATTAATAAATTAATACATCAACATGGTGATTAGATTGGTTGGTAGCGATTGACTTAGCGTGAAAGTGATGCATTAGAGAAAATATCACTAATCACAATTTATTCTTGTAAATATGGTAGATTCAAACTTTAGCCATTTTTTATTTGCAATTTTCACTTTTGATTATATTTTATCCTATTTTGGTCCTCTTTATGTAAGAATTTGATCAATTATGGTCCAAAATTTGGATAAAACAAAGAAGAAAATGGACTAAATTTGTAACAAAGATCAAAATTGGACAAACTGAATTAAAGTCAGACAAAAAATTATTAAAATTGAAAATTGAAAATAAAAAATAACTAAAGTTGAAATTGACTATACTTTTTTGCGATGTGATTTATGAATGATAGAAGAGAAAGAAATCTACAGGAAATCCGATGTGGGAGTATAACAAGACAAACACTACTAAGTAAATTCCTAACATGTATTTTTAATTCCTTAATCATTGATCCATCCTAATCATGTTATTCCGTGAAGAAGAAGGGCCTTTAATTAATTTCAAGTAGGGAAAGTTTTCCGTAGTTTAAGGCACTGACTCGTAGAAACATGGGGCTAATCCATCAATCAATAGCAAGGTAGAAAATAAGAAAAGAGTAGGGTAATAAAATGATTATCATCTTACATTATTAGCAGTGGAGTCATGAGTACTAGTGTTGTCATCCAATCTATATTCATGCATAATCCAATCAGATTTCTGACCATGTGGAGCTCTCCCTCTGTAAAAAACCAGGGTTTTTCTCATCCCTATTCGCCGGCAATTGCTGTGGATCACCTTGTCCCGCCCGGTCGCCTTCCAGAAACCGGCGGCAGTGGCCCGGTTAGTCCGCGTCCCGGTGGGATACTTCTTGTCTTTATGGCTGAAAAAGTACCAGTCATTCTGCGGGGTGGATCCAATCTTGCATTTCTCTATCAATATATAAACAATCAATTAAATTAGTCATGAGTTTGATCAAGTGGAGATGTATGTATATTTTAAGAGAAATTTTGGAACCAAAACCTTGAATATCCCACGGTTCGAGTTTGTTGAGATCGACGTCACTAATGACGTCAAGGTCGATTTTGTGAGAAGCTACCTTCTTGCGGAGGTAGTAGTGGAGGAGCTCCTCCTCGGTGGGGTGAAATCGGAATCCGGGCGGAACCTTGGAATGTCCGTTGACGGACAAGTTCATATCTTCGCACATTGGTGTAAGTAACTACTTTTGATGGGAGATGTAAGAACAAATTAATTGATGTTCAACTTTAATGAGGAAATAAAGGTTGGAGAAGATGAATGATTTATATCAAAGTGGTAGGGTTAAAATGCATGGGGAAAGTTTTGGTATCATGGTAGGGTGGGACCTATTATTTTTTTTCAAGAATGCCAACCACCTAATATGAAGAGAGAGAAGTGTAAACGTAGGGCTGCTCATTATAGGCAATAGTATGGGACCCACTTGGGATGTTCATAGTCTAAGCTGAGGGCCACAGGAGTCCATCCTTAACCGTGACACTCGACCTCAAAATCAATTTCTCATTTTACTCGTGACACACACACACAACTCAATTTCTCATTTTACTCGTGTACCCAATCCTAACGACATGAGGGCATGGGACACAGATGATGTGGGGAGGGGTGGTTGTGGTTTGCATACGAGGTTATTAAAGTTGCTCGTATTCTCTACTAACGTACTTTGTCTTCACTCACTCATGCATTTCCCAATCTTGTCTTTTTTTAATTATGAAACTAATGAATATTATTGAAACTAATTTCTTTTATCGTACCAATTATTATTGTAGAATATTTCGTATGTGTCGATACTTCATTTGTTTTTCTTCCTCTCAAATCTACTTGTTATGAAATACCCCTTCTATTTTATTTTTATATATTTTTTTTTTTTGCAAAATTACAATGTATGACATCTTTTTACATAAAAAATCATGTGAACGTAAAATTATAAATATACATACATAATATAATTACACACCACACATAAAATAATATTCTCCTCATCCAAACTTTAATTATGCACTTTCTATTTTTATCTCCTCAAACTCTGAGTTCAATCTTCCATAAAATATATAGAGCGACCCTCTTGTGAGACGGATATATATGAGACGGGTTGACTTTTTTTTTTAAGTATAATTGTTATGAGTAAAATATGTTCATTGGTGTTAAAGTATGTTTGTAGTGAATCATAATATAAAACCCAAAAAATATACTAAACTTTAAAATAATATACTTTAATTAACAATAAATACACTTTACCTATGTAACAATAATACTTTAACAATGAGTCGACTCGTCTTACATAATTACCGTCTCACAAATACTTTGTCAAGATAATACTAACACTTACATTTTAACTTCAAATTGACATTCTATTTTAACACATACTTTACCTTCCATTTATTAAAAATACAACATTACTACAAAAGTAAGAAAAAAAACTCTTATTAATATCTATGCAAATATTATATAAGGAATGATGGAAGAATAATTATATTTATCACAACAATATGTTAAATACAACAAGTGAGAGTGTAGAACTCTATACATAAACAATGTGGGACAATCTAAATATACAACAACATAATACGCCCCCTCAAGATGGTGGTGAATTAACAACACCAATCTTGGACATAAGAAGAGAAAGACGAGGGCGAGCAAGAGGCTTGGTAAGAGCATCAGCAAGTTGATCTGAAGAAGAAACATGAGCAACCCGAAGTTGCGAAGACTGAACTAGATCCCGAACAAAGTGATAATCAATAGCAATGTGCTTAATTCTGGAGTGAAAAACCGGATTAGAGCACAAGTAAGTAGCACTTATATTGTCACAATATATCACCGGAGTGGCTGTCAAAGATGTAAGACACAACTCGGTAAGCAATGAGCGAATCCATTGAACTTCCGCAGCAGCTGAAGCAAGGGACCTATACTCTGCTTCAGTCGAAGAACGAGCCACAGTCCGTTGCTTGCGAGATTTCCAGGAAATAGGATTAGAACCAAGAAATACAACATAGGCCTCAGTAGAGGACCTATTATCACAGTCACCACCCCAATCAACATCAGTGAAGCAGTGAAGCAAGAGAGGTGACATACTTCGAAGAAAAATAGAGCATTGCCGAGTCCCATTGAGATAACGAAGAAGCCTTTTAACAGCACCCCAGTGAGTGACAGTAGGAGCATGCATGAACTGGGACAACTTGTTAACAGCAAAGGCGATGTCAGGCCGTGTAAGCAGCAGATATTGAAGACGCCCCAGAACTCTGCGATACTGTGTTGCATCAAAAGGTTCAGACCCATTAGAACTTGAAAACTTTGAGCCAACAACCAGAGGAGTAGAGACTGGCTTTGAATTGATCATGTTAAGACTGGACAGAAGGTCAGTGGTGTACTTGTGTTGAGAGAGATGACAGCCTTGCTTGGAGCGATGCACCTCAATACCCAAGAAGTAAGATAAATCACCCAACTTCTTAATAGAGAAGCGAGACGCCAAATCATCCTCAAAGCGGGAAAGGAAAGCACTGTCATTTCCTGTCAGAACTAAATCATCAACATAAACCAGAAAATAAGCAAGAACCCTATGTTGATGATAAACAAAGAGTGATTCATCTGATTTGGTACACAAGAAGCCAGCTGAGATGAGAAAATATCGAAGAGCAGTGTACCATGTCCGTGGGGCTTGTTTCAAACCATAAATGGATTTATGGAGTTTGCAAACATGTGATGGACGATCAAATGCAACGAACCGAGGAGGCTATTGCATGTATACCTCAGTGGACAGAGCCCCATGAAGGAAGGCATTGTTGACATCAAACTGATAAAGAGGCCACTGTTGACCGGCAATGCTAATAACAACGCGAATTGTGGCCGGTTTCACAACCGGACTGAAGGTTTCAGTAAAATCAATCCCTGGACGCTGTTGAAATCCTTTGGCAACAAGGCGAGCTTTGTACTTTTCTACCGAGCCATCCGGCTTCCGCTTGATACGGAAAACCCACTTGCAACCAACAATGTTGTGAGCGGAGGATGAAGGAACAAGAGTCCACGTACAATTTTTTTGTAAGGCATCGAACTCAGAAGACATTGCATCACGCCAACACGGAACAGACAAAGCTTGTGAAACAGTGTTAGGTTCCATGTCAGAGTAAAGAGAGGATGTAAGACAATACCTTGGATTGGGTTTAAAAATATTACTCCGAGACCGAGTAACTATAGGATGAGGGGGAGGAGAAGTTGGTGGTGAAGGATGTGGTGGAGACACCGGCTGCAGTGGAACGAGTGCAGGACTTGCAGGGTCTGGATCAGGGTGAGTGATAGGTGTAGGAGTGGAGACATGTGGTGGCAAGGGAATAAGTGATTCTGGGGTGATATCATTTGGTGTAGGTGATAAGGAGCTGGGTGATGGTGAGAATGGGAAAACATGTTCAACAAAATCAACATGAAGAGATGTAAAGATCTTGTGTGAGACACGGTCAAGACACAAATATGCACTCTGAGTGAGAGAGTATCCTAGAAAGGTACAAGGTATGGAGCGAGGTGCTAGTTTATGAGAAGTGTAGGGACGGAGCCAGGGATAACAGAGATAACCAAAAACACGAACCTTTGTAATGTTGGGTGCTTTGTGGAAAAGCTTTTCAAAAGAGGATACCATGTTAAGGTTTTGTTTGGGTAGGTGATTGATGAGGTAAGTAGCAGTAGAAACTGCAAACGGCCAGTATTGAAGTGGTATAGAAGCATGATATAGTAGAGCAAGAGCAGTGTCAACAATGTGGCGATGACGGCGTTCTGCATCTCCATTGTGCTCAGGGGTGTGAGGTGGAGTAGTAAGATGAGTGATACCATGTAGAACAAGAAAGGAACGTAATGCAATAAACTCACCACCATTGTCAGTATAGAGAGTTCGAATACGAGTTTGAAGCTGATTTTCAACCAGAGATTTAAAGGCAACAAAAGTGGGTAGCACATCAGATTTGCATTTTAAAGGATAAAGCCACAAATATTTAGTAAATTGATCAACAAAGATAACATAATACTTGTAACCATCACAAGAGGTGATGGGCGAAGTCCAAACATCAGAAAAAACCAACTCAAGTGGTACTGTAGCATTTAAACTGGACTCACCAAAAGGAAGTTTATGGCTCTTCATAGACTTACATGCATCACAATGAAAGTTTGAAGTATTTGGAGATGACAAATTATTGCTAGACAAAATAGAACGAAGTATTTTAGGGGAGGGATGACCTAAACGAGAGTGCCATAAACAAAGCTCATTACGAGAAGAGAGGAGTGCATGGGACGCCCAAGTTGACGTCATTGGAGGAAAGGGCCAAAAGTATAGTCCATTAACTCGTGGGCCCTGCAGCAGAACGGCTCCAGTCACTCGATCCTTCACCTGAAAGAAGGCAGAAGAAAATATAACAAAAACATTATTGTCACAACACAACTGAGAAATTGAAATAAGGTTTTTGGAGATGGATGGCACAACAAGTGTATTTGAAAACAGAAGGAAAGGAAAACGAGGAAAGGAAAGAACGCCTGTATGTGTAATAGGCAGATGTGTACCATCACCGACGACAACACTGTCCTGGCCATCAAACGGGGAGTGGAGAGACAGATTGGACAGGTCCGTAGTGATGTGATGCGACGCCCCTAAGTCTAACACCCAGTTGTGTGCCGGAGGGGTGGAAACTACCGAGTGAGTAGTGGGAAGGGCAAAGAATTGTTGCCGTGAATTGCTATGCTCAGTTTGTGTGTGGCCATGTTGAGCAAGATCAGGACAGCAGCGTGCCGAATGCCCGAAGACGCCACACAGCTGGCACTTGCCTTGATAGCCTCGGCCGATGGGCTGTCCAGCCTGCGGAGACAAGAAGGGCCGAGGCTACTGTGATTGTGGTCCAGATCATTGGTCGTAGCTGTTGCGACGAGGAGGGGCAGGCCGTGAGCCGGAGCGAGACTGCTGCGACGAACGGCGGTTGGCCTGGAAAGCAGTGGCGGGTAGGGCAGATTGGAGTGGAGTCTGCTGCACAATCTGGGCTTCCAATCCCAAAAGTTTGTCATGAAGCTCCTCAAACGAAATGGTGGAATCGCGAGCTTGAATGGCAGAGCCCAACTCCTTATACGAGTCATCCAAGCCATGCAAAATCTTCAAGACGAGATCATCATTGTCCGTGGAAACCCCAAGAAGAGCGAGTTCATCGGCAACCCCTTTGATGTCAAGCATGAACTCCGTGATCGACCGAGTACCCTTGATGGGATTGAGCAGGCGATTCTTGAGGGCAAGAACCCGCCCCCTCGAAGAAGTGCCATATATGGAGGCTAGGGTTTTCCACGCATCAGCGGATGTGTTAGCAGAGGCGATGAAGGGGATCAAAGTCGGCGTGATAGAGCCGATCAAAGTGCTGAGAATTAATTGATCTTGGCGAACCCAATACGTGTGTAGAGGATTCGGGCGAGTGCCGCCTTCAACAGGTTCTGTGGCATCCGGACATGTGTATGATCCATCGACAAAGCGAAAGAGATCATAGCCGGAAAGAAGGGTTCGAAGCTGAAATTTCCAGGCAACGTAATTGGTGGAGGTTAGTTTGAGAGGAACCTGGGAGGCGGTGTTGAAGGCGACGAGAGCAGGAGCATCTGTGGAGGGAGCAGCTCTGTTGACAGTGATTTCTGCCATGGATGGCCGAAAGGATCAGCAAATCTGAGAAAAGAAAAAAAAAAAAAGGAAAGGAGGGGAGAGGATCGTGATTGAGGCGATTAGCCAATAAAGCTCTGATACCATATAAGGAATGATGGAAGAATAATTATATTAATCACAACAATATGTTAAATACAATAAGTGAGAGTGTAGAACTCTATACATAAATAATGTGGGACAATCTAAATATACAACAACATAATATATTAAATTTGGAGTTAAAGTTGGGACGGGAAAGTAATACTTCTTAATCCCATCCCATGTAAAGAAAAAAATGTATAACTATCGAGTAGACGCAGGAGAGTATACATACATACACACGTATAAGAGGTGCTAATTTGCACCGAGTATATGGTGTTTCTTTCCGGGGAGTTTTAATTAGAATGTAGAGTGTTGTTATTTATAGTACCCAATATTAATCAGAAGAGTTCATTGTAATATATTACTACTTTTTTATTTTTTTTAATAGAAGAACAATCGACTATTATTTATAAAAAATGATAGTTAATTATTTTTAAAAATCCATTTTATCTTAAAACAAATTTTACACGAATGTTGCCCAAAAAGACATTAGTAGATATACGTCAATCATACATTCGCGCTCGTCACCCTTCAAATACGGCAAATTTTAGTCGTTGTGTATATTTATGAATCAAGATTAAAAGTTGACAGATTAAATCTAAGCAATAAATTTCATGGAATCTTAAATGAAATGATTAGTTGCTCATGTACTTTTTATTCTAATTAAGTTATAATTTTTATTTTTAAAGTTCAAGTGTGATTATAAAAACTATTTTATTCTCGTAACTTTGCTTATGTTATATTTTTGTCTTAAAAAAAATAAAAATTTCTATTTAGTACCACCAATTAAGAAATATACAAATTATATCCCATTTTTACAGGAAAATGAGAAATTGTCAGAAACTCACCGATTTTTGGCCGGAATGAAGAAGTGGTAGCCATTTAATTTCTTTTTAAATATGTTTAATAGTTTTTAATTTATGTTTTATTAATTATTTATAATTTAAGAAAAAATAATATGCACTGTTGGTATTTAAATTCAATGAACATACTGAATCAAATGCAAGGTGGCCGCCACGTCGTCATTCTGTCCGAAAATCTGTAAGTTTTAGGCAATTTCAACATTTTTCAACAAAAATGAGACATTTTTTGCCCTATTTCTTTACTAGTAGTACTAAATTGAAATCTTTATTTTATTTAGGACGAAAAGTGAACATAAGAAAAGTTATAGGACTAAAATCTGTTTTTATCCCTTTAAGTGTGGTTTATACAATATAAATTGTAATTTCATATTTATATTTATGTAATTTTTTATTTCTTTAAGTTCATGGTTTATTTTATCTTTTGATCAATAAAACATTGCGGTTCTTGTATTATTTTACTTATAACGTTGATCTTCATTTTTAGGGTTTTAGTACTAATTCAAAGGTGTAACTGTATTTTCATCTCAATTTTAACCAACGGTTCATAACCTATTTTAACCATGATTTAGAATTTATCTTAGATAATAGTATTAATTCTAATAATATGATTATTTCTTAAATTTTTAATTAAAAGAAAAGTCAAGTGTATTATACACGCCATGAATACACTCTTAAATCAATTGCTAAATTTCCAAATCAAGATGATATATATGAGTTAAATAACTAAATTTAGAAGTAATTATGTGTCATAAAGATATCATTTATTTACAAAATTGACAACTTATTAAACGAGGCATGCTCTTATATATTGTTAATCTGTCAGCTTCAATTGTTATAATGTCAAAATTTACAGTGGATTTCTTTTATATTTTAGGGTTACATTTCTTATTTCGTGTTAAGATGAGAGATACGTAAGGAAAGGAAAAAATTTAACATTTCTCATTAACGTTGAGTTTGTTTTTTATTTACCTAAATTCGAAAATTAATGAATAGTATTACTATGTTTGCTTTAGGTTTTTGTTTGGGTAAATTTTAAATTTATATCAAATCATAAGTATGTGTAGTGATATTGTACAAAAAGTGCATTAATTAATGTGGGATGAAAAAGATAAAGAAAGAATGAATATCGATTGAGAAGATATAATGCATAAAAATAACGAGAAATTGATTTGTAGGTCTTGAATCACTTTGAAGGAGTTAAAAGTTTTTTTGTCCCATAATAATTTAAAACTTTAGATTTTTTCCCAAAGAAAATATTTGTGTCGATTTTGTCCCATAACTCTGAGTTTTCTTTCAATTTTGCCAAATTTTCGCCGTAACCCCCAATTTTTGTCGGATATTGGTCACGTGCGTTGCACGTGACTGATGAATTTGGGGATTCCTGCAGAAATCTAGGGTTCCGGCGAGAATTGGACAAAATTGAAATAAAACTCATAGTTATGGGACAAAATCGCTACAAATATCTTTTTTGGGACAAAATTTAAAGTTTAAAAAGTTATGGGACAAAAAACTTTGGGTTAATTCCTAAAAAATTCAGTACCTTATTGAGGGTTTTCAAATCTATCACGACCTTTTATTTTTGTCAATTCAATAGATGATCTATTTAATATTTTCAATTCTTTCACGAACTTTTATTTTTGTTAATTTAATATGCGATCTATTTATTATTTTCAATTCTATCACAATTTTTATTTTTTGCTAATTGATACGCCACTTATTTTATTTTTTCAATTCAATTCAATTCAATATTATTATTATTATTATTATTATTATTATTATTATTATAAAAGTAGAACTATGTAGTTATTAATTAATGGAATTATTACTCCATCTAAATTTTTTATTTTTATTTTTAAATTAAAATTGGTTACTAATTAATTTCTTTTGCCATAAAATTTTTATTTTCAATAAATAATTTTATTTATATTATATTTTTATTAGAGTTGTGGATTTAATATATAATAATAGTGATAAGTTCGAACAAAAATAATAACAATAATAATATAATTTTATTTGTTATGGTTAAAAATAATTTCACATGAAGATCGAACAACTAAGATAATTTTTTAATCACATGTTAATTTACTATAATAACATAAAAAAAATCTTATAAAATAAATGATCGGCTTGTGTGTTTTAATTAATTTTTAAATAACTTTTAATAATAATAATAACACTATAATAATAATAACAATAATAACAATAATAATAATGAATTTAATTGAATTGAAAATATAAAATAAGTGGGGTACGAAATTGCAAAAATAAAAGTTGTGATAGAATTAAAAATATTAAATAGATCGCGTATAGAATTTACAAAAATAAAAGGTTGTGATAAAATTGAAAATATTAAATAGATTGTGTATTGAATTGTCAAAAATAAAAGGTCTTGATAGATTTGAAAATTCCCAATAAGGTGGTGAATTTTTTAGGAATTAACCCAAAAAATTTTAAACTACAAAGTCAATTTTTTTTAACTATTTTTAAGAGCTTCATAAGTCATAAAACAAAATATTATCTGTGAGGACAAGATTTGCAATGGACTAAAGAATTAAAATAGAGAAATAAACATCACAAGTTAACATCAGAACAAACAAATCACACATAATTGTGCAGAGTTAAAAGTTTTAATTTTTGTCCTATAACTTTTAAAACTTTAAATTTTGTCCCAAAAAAGTTATTTGTATCAATTTTGTCCCATAACTATGAATTTTCTTTCAATTTTACCCAATTTTCGCCAGAACCCTAGATTTTCATTAGAACCCCCAAATTCATCAGTCACTTGCATTGCACGTGACCAATATCCGGTGAAAATTAAGGGTTCCGGCAAAAATTGGGCAAAATTGAAAGAAAACTTATAGTTATGGGATAAAATCGATACAAATATTTTTTTTCGACAAAATCTAAAGTTTTAAATAGTTATGGGATAAAAAAAACTTTTAACTCCACTTTGAAGACACCATTAATTTTCCCATAATGAGATAAAAATATTTATAAAAAAAAGTTTAATTAATAAATTCTATTTTTTTCAAATTAATATTTAATGATACTGCATAATACGTGGGTTACTAGTAATACATAAAAAATGAGTGAGTTAAGAGTTAATAAGGCTTGTAAATGCTTATAGATGTGGTTTTAAAAAAAAATGTTGTAAATTTTAAAATAAAAAATGGGATTAAAAAAAAGAGACATAGCTTAGTACTTACGATTTCTTTTAAGATCTCCCTCTATCATAAGAAATCGTTCAATTTTTATTTTTCCATAAAAAAATGTGAACGATTTCATGGAAGGGAAGAAGTATAAAACTTACTCCAAATTAATCTCTCTCTCTTATTACTCATTAAACAATTTGAATAGAAAGGTTAACAACAAATTAAATATAATGAGATATATATTGTGCATTTGGGTTTGTACTTAGAGATAAAACATTTTGTTTTTGGGTTTGTACTTAGAGATAAAATATTTTGTTTTAAAGAGTATATTATTTTTCGTGAAAAAGATGAACAAATTAATATTTGATTAAATTTTTTTCTAAAATATTAATAATATATATTTTTATGGAGTATTAAACAATATAACATTCGATATTAAATGGTATAAATCGGATTTATGGTGTGCTGTGGAAGGATTGAATTATATCCGAAGAACATGTGAAAAGAAGCGCACCGACCAATTTGTATGGGCCTGAATCTTCTATGTTATTTTGGTGTAACATTTCTTGTGCCACTCCATTAGATGTGTGAGACGTATGAGAGAGGAGGGAAACTATATCTTAAATCAACCAGTAAACTCTAGGGCAAGAGATTGGATTTCTGCATCCTGTCACGTGTTATTCAATAAAAAGATATTACAGTAGATGTCACATCAAAGTATGAGAGAGGAGGGAAATTATACTCTAAATCAACTAGTAAACTCTAGGGGCAAGGGATTGGATTTCTCTATCCTGCCACGTATTATTCAATAAAAAGATATTACAGTTTATGTCACACCAAAGTGCCACATGATCACATCCCCTGCCAATTTATATATCAAGTATTCTTGAATTTGGATTGAAAATAGGAGTAATATATGCTTCCAAGCAGGAGAGAATCAAAATACCACTGTTCTAACATGGAGAAAAAATAAGACCACTTGAATTAAAATACCATTGTTCTAACATAGAGTAGAATCGCTCACGAACCTAAATCCGTGCATATACACGCAAGACTTCGTCGAAAAAATCCGAAAAAGTTCAAATTATACTCATGATCCTTCAAATAATTATTCAAATATTAATTATTTGCACTCTGAATCAATAATAATAATAATAATAATAATAATAATAATAATAATAATAATAATAATAATAATAATCTTAATTTTTTTAACAATGGATTAACGGAGATTAATTATCAACAAAAATTACATTTATTTTTTTAATAATGGAATGCCAACTGATAAATAATATTTTTACTAATAGAATAATATCTATTTTTATTTACAAACAAAATTAGGCTAAGACTTGGGTGAGAGTACTGTCTCTAGGATCTCATTATGTGAGACGGATAACTCATTAATCCAATTAGATAATTTTAAAGGCCCTATTTGGTTTTATAAAATTAAAACATTGAAAATTAGTTATAGAATAAAATATAATTGGCCTTGTTTGATTGATATTAAATTAGTTTATTTAAAAATTAATTATGAAAGAGAAAATTAATTAGGTGTTACATGCATATACATATTTTTTCTACATTTTTTTCATTTAATTTATATTTTTTATTATCTAAAAATGCAATAATTTAAAATTTATTATTTATTGAATTTATTTATTAATTTAAATATTATAATTTTTTTAAAATGTGATAATATTTTTAAAATGTAGTAACAATTTTTTTAATGTAAAAAAATACTAATCAAATAAAAGTGATAAATTTTCATTTGAATTAACTTTTCATTTGAATTATGTTATAAATAATTCATAATGTTAAAGACTTATGTTAGTTCGTATTATGATTGACTTCTGTGAAAATGATAAGAAGTGATAACTTTTATAGTGATACCCGTGGAAAGGATAAGAAGTGGTAACCTTTATAAAGAAAAGTGATCCTCAATTGATGTGAAAAGTGATAACGGTGATGTAAACTATTTCATAAATAGTTTATATTATAAATGAAAAGTAATAACATTTAAAAAAAGTGATATCAACATTAATAAACGTGATAAATAATTACGTTAGTGAATTTCACGAACAATTTATAGAATTGATAAAACGTTATAATATTATTAATTAAAGATACTAATAAAAAGAAATAACTGATCAATTAAACTATTTCATAAATAATTAGTAGGACGATTAAAAAATGATAACATTTTTAATAGATAATGATATTTGATCAATGGAAATTGATAAAAGAAAATAAAATTTAAATGATCAAAATTGTTACTTGTATAGTTAAAAATGATTTCATTAGACAAAGTCTCTTGTGAGATGGTGGTGCCTGTGTGAGATGACTTGTGAGACGTGTTAAAGTATAATTGTTATATAGATAGAGTATGTGTTAGGTTTATGGATCACTAAATAATACAAATTAAAGTAGTGGAAGGAACTAAAAAAATACAAGAGTGTAATGAAAGAAAATCCAAGAAAAAGAGCTTTCTGGAGCAATTTCAGTTAGAGCACGAGTTTGAATGTCTGTCAAGTCGTTTGTTCTAACCCAATCTTAACAATTAAGTTGACTTCCAGTTTGGATATGAGCTTCAAAATATATTGAGATCTAGTTCCGACTTGATTTTTCAAAATTAGCAGATTTCAGTTCTTACACAAACATAATTGTGCAGATTTCCAAAACAAACATAAGAATCGTTAGATAGAAATTAAGTCAAGTCAAGTCTAGGACGTTACCTACAAAATAATCATGTCCCGGTAGTGCTCACAGTTCCGACATGTTGTTCAAAGGATAAATAACTATACTCTCATACGAGTTGCACCCCATGTACGAGAGCTCTGACGAACGAAGAAACGATGGAACTTGGTTGCTTTATAAATATATGTCTCACTAGTATGCAGAAACTCAAAAGTTCGAATATTTTTTCGGAGAGATCTCAAAGTATTTCAAAGCTTTTCATGTATCTCATCTAATGCAATGTTTTTTCCCTCATTTTGCAACAATGATGAATAGTCCTTTTTATAGGCATCACTCCATTCATGTTTCATGTTCCTGCTGCAGTTATAACTGCATTCAATAGGTATTCAAGAGGGCTAATTAACACAGGTGGTTACAAGTTTTTACATGTTGTTACATATTTAACTCTGCTATATTTGTACTCAACCGTTACATATTCAAATTTGAATTTGTAAACTTAAGGTTGAATGTTTCCAAGAGTCATGAGCAGGGCTGGCCATTTAGTTTTAGGGACCCAGTGCGAAATATTTTTTAGGCCTTCTATTTTTTTCTCTAAGTATAAAAGATAATAATAAAATAGTAATATAAATATAAATATACAATTAAGCCTCTATTAATATATAAGCTAAGATTTGTGTGAATGAAAAGTGATACTCCTATTAGTATATATAAGCAAAGATTTGTGTGAGCGAAAAATGATACTTAATTAATAAAAATTGATACTACTATTTCATGAATAATTTACAATATAAAAGAAAAGTGACAATATTTTATAGTGAAAGTGATAACTAATTTAAAAAGTCTAAAATTGTCTCATATTAACCTAGTATATATATTTGATATCTCTCAATTACAAATATCTCTCAATTATAAGAAAAAAAATCTAATATACTATATTTTATGATATCTCTCTACCAAGAAAGAAAAAATCTATATAATATGTAATAATTGCATCATGTGTGCAATACATACCTCAATTAAAATTCAAAATGGGATTTTAGGAATTAACGAAGCGGGAGCAAAATTCGAAATGGGGTTTATGACATGGCCTGGATTCGAACCCGTGTGGGTAGCAAAAGGAAAAAGTTATAATTCTAACTGAGCCATTCAAAATTACTAAACAAGAAATCAACTTTAAAATATAAAACTAAATTAAATATATACATATATAATTTTACAAAAAAATCGGGGGCCCTACTCGAGGTGGGCCTTGTGCGGTGGTACTTCCTGCACCGCCCTAGGGCCACCCATGGTCTTGAATCATGTAGGCCTCATTTTCAGTTGGAAATAATATAGAATGAGCCCACTCAAAATAAACCTCCTTCATTTGAATTCTTACATGACTTGACCAAAAATCAAAATAAACTATGGTCCAAAAATCAAAATAAACTTTAATATAAAAACCCTATGTTTATGGCTCTCATGTTGCGCTAAGAATTTAATTCTTTCCACCCTAAAATTCCATGATGATATTGATTTGTGTTTACTAACATGAAGATCCATTATTTGGGGTTCAAATATTTGAACAAAAGTAACTTCCACAAAAATTACATTTAATCATTCAACTTGTGTGTTAAATTCTCACTCACCATGAATTTATTTTGAGATTACTAATGCACCATGATTATCTATTTGGATATAACCCTTAAACAAATTGATCATTATATATTCAATTAAATTATATATTAATCTCTAAACCAATTTCTCCAACAATCGGTCACATGAGTAGAGATTAATGCTTATAATTACGCAAACTAGTAACCTTGTTCTTAGAAGCAATATTGCATCTAGATAGGTAGTTTAGGACTTTGAACCATCTGTAGTATAACATTTTCAAGTATACCATCGCTTAGTGGATATAACGTCTTGAAATACTCTCCCTTGATGTATGCCGAGTCAACAATACAAACACAATAATGTTTATTCATCTCTTGTTCTCACGTTTTGGTCCATTTTGGCCATGAAACCCACTTTGAATTCATAAATCTTTGAACATAAAGTGGCCCTCACTTCACACTTACATAGGTGATCTCTTTTCTTCGAGTACCCAATTATACTCAACCTCCACGAGGTGTTCTAAGAATCATTAAAATTCGAATAGACTTAGCCTCATCGCAATACTGGTTTTCAATACTTGCTATTATGCTCTTCTAATGAATGGTTGGCCCACACAACTTAGTTTTCCCGTTGAACTAAGATTTTAGAATCTCCAATCAACAAGGTCGGGTTATCACTGATTCAGTTCTTACGTATGGATTTTAATCACATTCCTTCTAGCAGTTTGTTCATTTGATCTTAACTTATTACTTTTGTGAGTGGGTTTGCTAGGTTGTCTTTTGACTTCGTGTAAATTAATATTATACCACTCGAGATCAATTTCTTACTGTGTTATGTCACCTACATATATTTCTTGATTTTTCATTATACATATTACTCAGTGCTCTACAATCGTGGCCTTGCAATACAATGTATCATCACAGTAGGTACGGGTTTGTTCTAACAAAGAATATCCTTGAGAAAATTACGAAGCTATTCTACTTTTTCAAGCTATAAATTCTGATTTCATTGTGGAACGGGCTATACATGTTTTTTTAATGGATCTCCATGACACCGCGGCTCCTCCAATATTGAAAATATATCCACTAGTTGAAAACGAGTCTCGTGTCTGATATCCAATTTGCATCACTATACCCCTCAAGTACAGCTAGATACTTTGTCTAGTGTAGCCCCACATTAGAGTGTATTTTAAGTATCTCAACACTCATCTAAGTGCCTTCCAATGTTCATTGCTCGGGTTGCTCATGAATCTACTCAGTTTATTTACTGATCATGTAATGTTCGAACGTGTACAATTTGTATTGTACATTATGCTTCCTATGACCCTAACATATTCTAATTGAGCAATTGGTTCACCTTTTTCTTACACAAGTGAACGTTTAGTTCCATAGGTGTATTAGCCGGTGGATCTTCAAATGCATCAAATTCTTCAACACTTTCTCAATATAATAATATAGAGATAAGAAAATTCCATTAAACATTCGTTTTGTTTCACTAATTATGTCATGACAGTTAAGTGCATACCCAACAAATATTCAATCAACTGTTTTAGGTCTAATTTTAACTTTTTTAGGTAGAGGCACTTCAATCTTAGCCAAACACCCCACACTTTGATGTACTTATATGAAGGTTTTTGCGTTAATCACATTTTATATGGAGTATGTTCCTTGTTTCGTGTGGAATTTTTTAAAAAAATGTGGTTAGCCAATAAGATGGCTTATCCTCAGAAATTTTGTGGTAACACTGAACTGATTAACATTGCGTTCATCATTCTCTTTAGGATTCTATTTTTTCGTTCGCAATGCCATTTGGTTAATAAGGAGCCGTTGTTTGGTGTATAATACCTGATTAGGCACATAGCTTTTCGAACAGTGCTACATATTCGCTATCTCTATCACTCCAAATTATTTTGATTCGGGTATTAAGTTGGTTTTTAACCTCATCCTTGTAGAGTTTGAATACTTCTATAGCTTCAACTTTACTCCTTAAGAAATACACATCACAAATTTTTGTGCAATCATCAATAGAAGTAATACAATATATGTTCCACATCTACTTTGTACAAACTTTAAATCACATGTATCCATGTGAATTAATTCTAAAGGTTTAGTGCTCTTTCCAACCATACAAAACGGTTATTTTGCCATCTTTGCTTCTAAACACACTTCACATTTCTTAGAAGTGTTGACATTTGCTACTTTAAGCAATTCAAGATTCATTAATCTTTTAATATTTTAAGATTTACATGTCCCAGTCTTATATGCCATAAGAAAGAGCACTCAACAATATAAGCAGAAGTAGAAGCATTTTTATTCATTTTCTTTTTGCCATCACGGCTTACAACCATAGTGTTAAGTTTGAACAAACTATTTTTAAGATACTTACTGCCTAGGAACTGGCCAAACTTACTAAGCACAAGTTTATCAGACTCAAATACAAGTTTGAACTGATGACTAACAATGAGTGAACCGGAGAACAAGTTCTTTCGGATATCCAGGCCATGCAACACATCCTTCATTTTGAGTTCTTTCCCAGAAGTCAATTTCAATATTACACTTCCAACATCAGCCACTTCAGACGAGGCTTGATTTTCAATGTGGAGTTTTCTATTTTCGGCAAGTACATAGGTAGAAAATGCATTTTCGTTGAACAAACATGAAAAGTGACGTTGATGTCCACGAATCGTTCTTTAATTAGATTATCGACCAAGTTGGCCTAGAAAACCACTGTGAACATGTCTTTATCCGTTAGCTCACAATTTTCAACCACATTAGCATTCATAGGCCTATTGCATTTGTTTTTTTAAGGTTGACGAAAATCTTTCGCTTTATGATTCAATTGCCACAATTGTAGTATTTACTAATAAATTTAGATTTTTGAGCTGTTTGTTTATCTTTATAATTAGATTTTTCCTCTTATTAGATGGGCCCGCATAATGCTCTTTTAAGTTTGCCTTAGCTTCCATTGAAGGTCGGCTAAACTTACCATCCATCTTCTAGTTATCCTCTTCTATTCTCAACTTGACAATATATTCTTCGAGTGTCATTTTCTTTCATTCGTGTTTGAGATAGCTTTTAAATTCTCTCTAGCAAAGAGGTAGCTTCTCAATCACGACAGCGACTTAGAAAGCATCAGTAAGAGTCATACCCTCAGCGAGATTATCATGTAAGATGATTTGGAACTCTTGAACTTATTCCACCACAGATTCAGTGTCTATCATCTTAAAATTCAAGATTTTTGCCACAACATACTTCTTTATTCCGACATCTTCGGCCTTGTATTTGTTGTATAAAGAATCCCATAGTTCTTTAGATGATATTACACCACATTACACACCATAAAATCGTCACTTAGGCCACCAAGTATGTATTTATGGACAAGGAAGTTCCCATGACTCAATTGATTAAAAGGAACATGGCTTTTAGTATTATCGTCATCTTCGGTGACCATTGATGAGCGTTTTCTTAGCATGCAGAATTAATCCACAAGTATTATGGGTATCAATTGTAGCTTAAGCAAGCGACCAAGTTAAATATCGAATAAAAGGACGGCGTATTATCAATTTAACTATTAACTAAATTAATTAAGACAAGATGGCAATAAGATTTGAGAATAATTATCTAATTAACTAAATTAATAAAAATTAAATAACAATTAAAGTAAAATAAATTCTAGAAGAATACGAATGCGACTCAAGAATGGAGAATAGGTAGCCATAGGGTAATCTGGTTTTACTCATTAATTTCCCTTTCGTGTATCAATGTCCAACTCTGCCTTGTGGAATATGGACGCACCACTAAGCCATGCAAATCTACTCTATAGACACAAGTAAATATGCGTGTAACAGTGTGAATAATCTTGGAGCAAGAGATATAATTTTACCCCCTTTCTAGGTACTATTAGTATCAATTATTTTTTCCTAGGATTGGTACTCTAACCCGATATGATCTCCCTTTATAGGTGCTATAAAATTAACTTCTTTATAACCCGAATTCAATTCAATTAATAAACATTTATATAAGATAGTTCTAATGAAATTTCAGAGTCTCCTTACTTAGAATCATGACATGATGATCGTTGTCATTTTCACCTAGATTTTAGTATATTTGTTTATGGATTTTCGTATGTTTTCATCTGTATTTGTGTGACTTTTGGTGTAGTTATATGTAATTAGAAAAAATATGGTATGGATTGATAGAAATGTGTAAATAAGCTTAAATATGTGTAAAACAGGTCAAGAAATGGAGAAAAATGAAATCGGGAGGAAAACAGAAAAGGAAGAACAGGGCACGCTCGGACACATCCCGTGTGCGGAACACAGGCCTGTCCGAGATGGCCGTGTTCGAGCATCAGAATGCATGACACGCCCAGAAGAAGGTCGTGTTCCAGCGCACGAGTCATGCGCCAGCACACGCCCCGTGTGTGGAACACGGACCTATTCGAGAAGGCCGTGTGCAGTCATCAGAAATGCTATACGCCCATGGGAGAGGACGTGCGTGGATACACGAGCTGTGTCCGAAAACGCATAAAGCACATCGAACTGCGTGTGCACTACACGAGCCGTATACTGCTACACGGCCCGTGTAAGTGCCAAAATCATTTTAAATTTTAGAATGTTCCGAAAGCTTCTAGAAGGTCCCTAAGTGATATAAAAGGCTGAGATGTGCGAAATTCAGAGAAGAACACAGAATTAGAGCAGTTACACACACTCAACACCACATTTTCACACACTAGATCCATTTGATTCATCTCCACACATTTAATCCATCCATTCAACTTGATCTTCAAAGATACATTCATCAATTCATCCTTCCATCACTTAAAGAAGATGAAAGCATCAATGATTGAAGATTTTAGCATTTTGGAAAGAAGAAAGGTCGACTTCACAAAAGGGAAGCCAATCTACTTTCCAATTGTTGATTTTCTTCTTATTTTGGCTAAAATGGATCAAGCCTTTGAATGTATTGATCTAAACATAATGTGTAGTGGCTAGTCCTATAGTAGGGCTAATCATATGATTGGTTGAGAAGAATGCTAGATATGTAGGATTTGAGATAATGAATTGAGTTAATTTTGGACTTCCTTTTATGATTAATGAATCATATTTCATTTCAATACTTGTGTGATTAAGTTTTCTATTCATAGTGTTAGGATGACCATTCCAATATTATGATTAGTGGTTTAATTGAATCATCTATTAAGATGTGCATGCATGTTAGTGTGAGGGGAGGTAAGTCATACCCTTCTTATGCTTAGAACATTTATAGGGGGACACTTAAGAAATTGAGTGAAAAGAACCAAACTTATGATCATAGTACCTTAAGGGAATTGAGAGTAAGAACAATCCTAGAAGATTTAGACTTGTCAAAGAATCGAGAACCTAATTGCCTTGGCCATAGGGATTATGAGTAAAAACGTGATTGCTTTTAGTCCATAATTGATGAAGTCCAATATTAAGAATCATGCATATCTAGCTAGTTTCTTAATCATGAGTATGATTAGCCTTGCTCTCTTCTTAAGTGAATTCTATCCACATTCCATTCATCTTATTACTTGTTCGATATTTTATACATTTAGTTGTTAATTGATTTCTTAGTTAATTGATTAGAATAATAAGTAGTATAAATACCAAACCTTCAATCTTGTCACTCCTACAAAGCACAATCAATGACAACTCTGGATACAACTATGAGTTTACTTTTCCTTGGGACGACATACTTATAATTTTTGTTGCTTGGTCACACGTGTACAACAACAATAGAGTCTCTTGCTCTCAAGTATTTTATTAGAAATGCGACTAAGAATACATGAAATCCTGTTCAGCAGTGAACACGCTCAATCAACAACTAAGATATATATTCAGACTTTATATAATAGTTGAAGATGCACAAAATGACCCTGAATATGGATTAAAAATGCATGATCATATATAAAATAATTCCACAAGTAGTATTGTATGGAGTATACATACGAAAGTTTAATTAATTCATAAATACCTTCAAAACTCTAGATCTACCAAAATGGCTCTAGCCCATGGTGTTGCGAAGAACAAACATGAGAATTGGATAGATCTTACCCATAGTCAGGAAAATACAAGATAAATTAGAAAACGTATAAAAACCCCTAGATGTGGGCGTCGTCGCGTCCTTCTACATCTTGAATCTTCCTCTTAGTTCTCCTTTTGATTCAGCAGACGAATCTTCAAAGTGATGGATGAATAGAGGAAATGGTGTGGATGATGGTTGGGGGCTGATCCCCCCCTTGTGGGGGTGTAGGATGATTGTGTTGCAGTCCTTATGGACCTTGGATGGGATTTTTCTTGGAAAATACACAAATACACACACTGGGGGTGTAAAACATGATAAAACAGATTTGGGTGTCCCCGCTCGACCAAAGTGTTCTGGTCAAGCAAGGTCGATCTTGGTCGAGCGGAATTGCACAGTCTCATTGTTTCGCACATAATTTTCACATCTAAATTCTGATTTGAGTGATTCTTCCGCTCACACGGTCCTCTTTTCTTTGGATTTCTATCTGTATAAAGAAATTATAAAAAATCCAATATTTGAAGGTATAAAAAGACATGCAAAGTGACGCAATCGTGCTGTGTAGGAACAACTTGCGCGACGTCACCACTTTGATCATAACTTTCTCGTTTAGACTTCGATTGAGATGTTTCTTATGCCAAAACGATCCTCTTGTCTGTGGATTTCTAACCATATATCACACTTCTAGTTTTGAGCTCCACAAGAACACAGAAAGATTACACAAATTGGACGTGTGTTTTTCAGCATTCTTGCACAAGTTACACCTTTTCTCCAACTCGGCACTTTTGATCCTTTTTCCACCTAAAACATAATAAAACACCTCAAATGCCTCTTTTTCTCATATATATCGAATATAAGACACTTGTGCTAATATATAACGACAATTCCCATCAAAAAGGTGTTAAACTGGACACTAAAACACGCTTATTTTCACTCTCATCAACCACAAACGCATTTTTCTTTAAGAAATTAGTCACTTGCAAAGTTGTGAGATAGAACAATATTTTTTATTACCATCTCTTGAAATCAACACCCGTGAACTTCTCGGGCTTCTCCCAGGTGCCGGAGCAACAAATGCTCTAGGCATTCCCGGGGGAGGATAAAATCTCAGGTTTTAAATCCCGATAGGAGGGTTTAAAGTTTCACCCATATTCGGAGTCGATGTTCCACCGACATTTGACAATAACTAGTGATAGGTACGAGGTAACTATGATTGTTTTTGGGAATATAAGCCCAAGCAATACAAATTACAGTAGTGGAAGGAATTAAAAATACAAGAGTGGAATGAAAGAACATAGTACAGTCTTGAATAAAAGAAATCTAAGAAAATGAGCAACCATGAGCAATTTTAGTTCGAACACGGGTTTGATCGCCTATCAAGTCGTAGTTTTGACCCAATCTTCTGAAGTAAGTTGACTTCAAGTTTAAATCTGAGCTTCAGAATATGTATCGATCTAGTTCTGACTTGATTTTCCAAAATTCGCAGATTCCAGTTCTTACACAAACAGAGTTGTGTAGATTTCCAAAACAAAAAAGAAAATCGTTAGATAGAAATTTAGTCAAGTCAAGTCTAGGACTTTACCAGCAAAACAATCACGTTCCAGTTGTGCTTACTGCTTATGGTTCCAACGTGTTGTTCCCAATAGTAAAATGAGTTCGTCTCTTATACGAGTTGCACCCCATGCACGAGAGCTACGGTGAACGAAAAAATGATTGAACTTGGTTGTATTCTTAATATGTGACTCTTAGTATACACAAACTCAAAGTTTGAATATTTTTGGAGAGTTCTCAAAGTATTTCAAAGCATTTAATATTTCATAGTTTTTCCCATTTTCATAATTTCTAGCAATAACGATGAATGATCTTATTTATAAGCATCATTTCACTCATGTTTCATGTTTCTGCAGCAGTTACAACTGCATTCAATATGACTAATTAACACGGGTGGTTACCAATTTTCATATGATATTACAGATTTGACTCTGTCATGTTTGTACACAACAACTAATCATTTGAATTTGAATTTGTAACTGAAGGTTGAACATTTTCAAGTGTCATGAACAACGTAGGCCTCTTTTTCAGTTGGAAGTAATATGGAATTAGCCCACTCAAAATAAATCTCCTTCATTTGAGTTCTTATATGACTTGACCTTGGTCCAAAAATCTAAATAGACTTTAATTCTCCATAAAGCATATGGTTATGGCTCTCATGTAATGCTAAAAATTTTAATTCTTTCCACACCAATATTTCATGATGACATTAATTTATATTGACTAACATAAATGTCCATTATGTGAGATTCAAAATATTTGAACAAAAGTAACTCTCACATAAAATATATTCAATCATTCAACTCCACATAAAATATATTAAATCATTCAACTTAAGCATTAAATTCTCACACACCATGAATTGGTTTTGAGATTATTAATACATCATGATCATCAATTCGGATTCAAAACATTTGAACAAAAGTAACTCCCACATAAAATATATTCAATCATTCAACTCCACATAAAATATATTAAATCATTCAACTTAAGCATTAAATTCTCACTCACCATGAATTGGTTTTGAGATTACTAATACACCATGATCATCAATTCGGATATAGCCCTTAAATAAATTGGTCATTCTACAATCAATCAATTAAATTGAATATTAATCTCTAAAACAATTTCACCAATTGCTTTATTCTTATTTTATTAATTATTTATTTATTATTTAAAATGATTGCATTATACCTAGAAAGTTAATCAAGTTGGGTGAAAAAAATAATAATAACTCTCACCAATGTATATATCTAAAGACATATATTCTACAATTTTCTTTTGCTGACGTGGATAGGCTGTCCTTCTCCCTTGATGACATGGTAGCACCAGAAATTTTGAAACACTTTTCATTTTCTTTTTATTTTTATTATATTTTTATTCTTACGTTTTTTTTGCATTTATTCTGCTTTCCTTTTTTACGTTTTTTCACTCTTTATTATATTTTTTGTTCTTACATTTCTTTTTGCCTTTATTTTGCTTTCCTTTTTTATATTTTTTCTCTCTTTATCATATTTTTTGTTCTTACATTTTTTTGCCTTTATTCTGCTTTCCTTTTTTACGTTTTTTCTCTTTCCTTTCTGCTTTCTTTTTAATTTCTATTTTATATAATTTTATTATAATTCTCTCCTCCAATCTAACCCCTTTATCTTCCACCATGAAATTGCCGCTACCCTTTTACATTCTATTTCTCTTCCTTGCAATCGCCATCACCGAAACTATCTCCTCCATCTCTATTCCAGTATCGCCTCATTAGGTAATGGATCCATATTCCTATTTCTTCTAATTAGGCTTTTAACCGATAATATTTAGAATTAATTAATATATCTATCTTAGTCGAATTTGATATTTTGTGATGCTAACTTTTGGGGTTTCTGCATATTCTGGATATGAAGAGTATGAATTCTATTATCTTCTTCGCCTCATTTTGTGATGCTTCTTCCCTCTAGAATCAAGTACATAAGGCTTTCTGAATATGATGAGTATGTTCCCATGGTTTACAAGTCTGTTGATTCTGGATGGAAGAAGCAAAAAACACACGAAAAACTTGATATTTTAAAAGGTACCACGAACCAACTATGATTTCTTTTGAAGTTGTATATTTATTCTGAGTCAGGGTCTTTTGATGCTCTGTTTATTCATTTTCATCTTCTTTTACTCTGTTAATTCATTTCCTCTACTCAAGGTATTTTTCAAACTAACCTTTATTTGATTATTAACTTTTATACATGAAAATTATATTTTACATCAAAAGCCAATCTCACTTAATTGTTGGCTGATTTTCCTATACATTCTTTCCATAGTTAACGCTCCTCCCTTGCTCTTTTTTTTGTCCTTTAGTTTCAATATAATTGGAATTTGTCCTTTAGTTTCAATATAATTAGAAGAAGATAATGTTTTCACCAGGCCGCAACCTTTATAGCCGCCATAGCCTTTGTAGCTATCGCCACGATCTCTTTAAACACTCTACTGTATTCATTTTCACCACCGCCATAACCATGTCTGCTGTTCTTATTTCCACAGTTGTGGTCTCATCATCCTCCTCTGATGCTCTGCGTTGTGGGGAACACTCAATATTTCATCCACAAAGTTACTCATGGCCGTGTTCATATCCATAAATCATATTTGATGGGGTAAGCATGATTATTTTTTATTATTTTAGTCTAATGGCTAATTGTGTTTCTTTGTGCTATGTTTATCCTAAGCACACTTATTTTGTGGAACACTAGATATCTGTTATGTTTCAGAAGTTGTGAAATTGGTACATTATTTCACTCCTTTTTCGGGTTAAATATGCATCATTTTAAGTTTTAATATATTACTCCTATCTTTCTAATTAGAAATACACGTGAATCTGAAGTTTTGCAGCTTTTATTTATTGAGTTGTAGATTTTTTTTATTTTTTAAATTGTTTGTCTGTTTTGTAGCTTTGATTTCATTTATGACACGAAATCCTATTTTGGTAATTTCATACCTCCAGTGCGTGGATCTTCTTATTTTCCAAAAAAAAAAACCCAGTAAAGGTCCATAAGAAGAGTTTACAAGTATAAAAAGGGATGCAGATCACATCAAAAAGAGTTAAAGATTTCACAATCCATCCTACACTACCCCACAAGGGGGGATCATCCCCCAACCATCATTCACATCATTTTCTCCATCCATCCATCACTGTGAAGATTCATCTGTAAAATTAAGAGGAGAACCAAGAGGAGGATTCAAGATGGAGAAGGACACGATGACTCCCGCATCTAGAGGAATATCTATCCAACCCCCATGTGTATTTCCTATAATACCATGGGCTAAAACCTTTTTGGTAGATTTAGGGTTTTGAAGATTTTTATGAATTAATTGAACTTTCATTTATATACTGATGAGTGATATTTTGCACCTAGATTTTAGTGCCTTTTTATATCTATTTATGTATTATTTTATCCGTATTTATGTATTATTTGGTTGTATTTTATATTTTTATTGAAATGTGTGTGAATGAGAAGGAAGATGTAGGAAAAAATGGATCTCAATTCGGAGTTGAAATGAAGGTGAACGAGCCAAAATAAAATGTGAAAAACAGGGGCATGCACCAACACGGGCCGTGTATGTAACACAGCCCTGTAAGAAGTGGCCATGTGCTGACATCAATTCATCCAACATGACCACCCTGTGCCCGTGTTATAGTACACGAGCCGTGTTGCAGCACATAAGCCGTGTTGCGTAACACGAGCCTATAAGGAGAGACCGTGCGGCAGCATCAATTCACCCAACATATTGCAAAGCATGATTCGTGTTGTGTAAAATTCTGTAAAAAATCAGAATCCTTCTAGAAGCTTTCCAAGGGGTATAAATACCCAATACTTCAATATTTTAGAGAGAGATCCGAAATTCACAGCCCTACACACACCTCACACACCATTTATTCCATTCCACACCATCATCTTCATACATTCTTCATCCTTTGGATCTACCATCATCCTACCATCAATTTCTACATCCAAGTGAAAGAAAATGATCAAGGAAGAGAGAAAAGTGCAAAGAAGGGAAGGAGATCACCATTGAAGATAGATCAAGGGAGTTTTCATTCAATCTTTGTATTAAACCTCATAGTTTTATCATGATTTGTAAGGATTTAATTGTCTATGTTAATTTCTTTATGAATATGCTAGGCTAATCTCCCTTGTGAGATCAGCAACATGAGAGTTGTTGGATAATTTTGGGATTTGTGTATTTGAATTCATATGTTGAGTGGGTAAATGGATTTTCTATCATTGATGTTTGAGATCTTGAGGTTTATGATGATTTGTGTGTTTAGTTGTTCTAAATATGTGATTAGATTGAGAAATCAATTATGTGCTTATGATAATTGAGTGAATCATTTTATCAAACACTTCATGTGCATTATAAATTGTAAAGAGATTGATAAATCCTTTAGAATTTAGAACCTGTGATTGGTTTGATCGAGAGGTTGATTAATTGTGGGAAGGGACTCTCATTTCAAGCTTAGTACCTAGTTGGAATTGTTTGAGTGAGAACCAATCTATTGAGCTAATTGAGATTCATATCTTATCCATCTCGAGAGGGAGCTTAGGTGAATTTAGTGTGGACCCTTAGTCTTATACCCTAGGATTTATCCTAGGAGATTAATATGAATTTGATGCATTTATCCTAGGATTTCCACTTCTTAATTGTTGTTAATCTCACTTTTACTCAACTTGGAAAACCACTCATTTCATCCATCTATTTTGTTTGCTAATCATTGCTTGTTTGCTTGCATTGATTATCATTTAATTACTTGTTTAATCATCCAATCCTCAATGATTCATCTCTATAAAATTACAATAAACGTGATATCGCTTAAGCTCTAGTATCAACCTCCCTGTGGTTCGATAAATTATTTTAATTAGTCATCCCTACTACAAAATGACTAATCATATACTCTGTAACTTCGTACAACACTATTTTTGAAATTATTTTATATATCATTATGCATTTCTAATCCATATTCAGAGTCGTTTTATGCATCTTTAACTTTTATATAGAGTCGGAATATATATCTTGGTTGTTGATTGAGTGTGTTCACTGCTGAAGAGGATTCCATGTTATGATTCTAAGTGAGGGGACTCCGAAACTTCATTAGAACTATCATATATGAATGTTTATTAATTGAATTGAATTCAGGTTAATAAGTAGGATAAGAGGTTAATTTTATAGTACCTGTAAAGGGAGATCATATCGGGTTAGAGTACCAATCATAGGGAGAAATAATTGATACTGATAGTACCTAGAAGGGGGGGTGAAATTATATCTCTTGCTCCAATGTTATTCACACGTGTTACACACATATTTACTTGTGTCTATAAAGTAGATTTGTATGGCTTAGTGATGCGTCCATATTTCACAAGGCAGAGTCGGACATTGATACACGAAAGTAAAATTAATGAATGAAACCAGATTACCCTAGGGCCACCTATTCTCCATTCTCGAGTCACATTCGTATTCTTCAAGTGTTTGATTTATTTTATTTGTTATTTTAATTATTTATTAGTAGTTGATAATTAATTCCACAAATTTATTGCCTTGTCTTAATTAATTTAGTAAATAATTAAATTGATAATATGTCGTCCTATGGGTTCGATATTTAACTTGGTCGCTTGCTTAAGCTGCAATTGATATCCTTAATACTTGGAGATTAATTTTGCGTGAAAAAAATGCTCATCAGGTATATTTCACAAATTTTGATCGTGGAATTAAAAAGTTGATTATCAAATCAATTAAGTTACATATTTAAACAATAAACATATTTAATTAATCAACAATAATGATTAAGGAAATTAGTTAACAATATTGTTTAAGTTGTAAATAATTTCAAGACATTTACATAAAGACAATTAATAATGAATTAATTGAGATTGGGAAAACGTAATACCCTCCCTCATATATTTGCTTTTTACGTAAATTAATAAATATATTATTTTAATATATAATGGGTTTGGGAATATAATATTCTACTTGAATTATTAGAGCACTAATTATACATTAATTTCTAAAATATTGGATATATGATTTTTTACGTAAATTAATAAATATATTATTTTAATATAAAATGAGTTTAGGAATATAATATTCTACTTGAATTATTAGAGCACCGATTATCAAATAAGCTATATATAAAACGTAATAGAGTTTACAGGACCGAACTAAAAGATGATGACAAACTCCCAACACATGGGATGAAAGACAGACGTAGCAGTGTGTAATATACCACTTCGACAGACGGACACAGCAGTGTGTAATGTACTTCTACGACCATGGAGCCACAGGGGGCAGACAAGCCAAACACACGGCTGGAAATGAAACCTAGTTAAAAAATCAGACAGGTCAAGTAACCGTAGGAACCCCCAAAAAGTCTCATTAAAAACCTTCATATGAGAAAACCTAGTGGGAAAAACCCATATAGAGGAAAAGAATACCTTTCAAAAAAGGGGTCCAAAAAATCTGCCATTTAACCTATAGGACCTAAGACACCACGATCACGGTTGGGCAAGCTCATCCATGTTTTATAGCAAGAGTAAGAATAATCTTGAGAATCGCAACGGAAACAACAAGTTTGAAGTGCGAAAATATCATCAACAAGGATAAAAGTACAGGGAGAGGAGCCACTTGATAAACCAGAGGATGTTGCCACCAGAGTAAAATCCCCTTCACTTCTCATCGTCTGACAAGAGATCATTTTAGTGCACCGATTATACATTAATTCTAAAATATGGGATATATCTTAGTATAGGACAACTCTTGTGTGACACCATCCACTGACCATTTTACATTTTTTAATTATATTATCACTTTTACTATAAAATGTGATATTTATACTATAAATTATTTACGAAATATATTATCACTTTTTATTAATTGAATATCACTTTTTATCTATCTATCGTAAGTTATTACGTGAAACGGTCTCACACAAGTTTTTGTCTTACGTTTGAATCCTGATTTTTAAAAATTTCTCTTTAATATATAAAAAATTACTCTTTGAAGAGTAATATTTTTTTATTCCAAAGAGTAATAGCACATCTCTCTAAAGTGTAATTTTTCATGTACTCAAGAGTAATTAATAAATCAGGGTTAATAATAATTTGAAGAATAATTTTTTCATTAAGAAGAGTAATAATTTATGTGTCTAAAGAATAATTTTTCATGTATTAAAAAGTAATCATTAAAAAAAGGATTCACATATGAACCCAGTTTATACAAGTGATTGTATAGAATATAATAATTTAGTGCATGTGATTATGTACTAATTAATAGAATATGGGATAATTAAAATATGAAGAATTTATGCATATGATTAAAGCACCTAGTAAATTTGGGAATGCACCGATTATGCGCTCTAATTATTCCACGCAATCTGAATTTAATAGAAATTCTTTAGCATTAGTTGATATTCTAATTAGGCAAAAATTTGTGTGCCCGGGCACCGTGTGCCCAGATACACTTTAGTATTAAATGATGTACCCTTTAGTATAAGGACGTGTACCCTTTATTTCCAAAAAAATAAATAAATAAAAGTGTATACCCTTTAGAACAAAACTGTGTATCTTTATTAATTAAAATTTATACCCTTTAAAACAAAATGTTGTACCTTTACACATTTTGTTCACCTGGGAACACAAGAGACCAACTCTACTATTTATTCTTAATTTAGCATAAATTGTGGAATATAAAAAAAATAATAATAAAAAATTATTATTATTATTATTATTATTGTTATTATTATTATTATTATTCATTTATGTTCGTGGTTTAATAACACATAATTGAGTGCATAATTACTGATTATTTATAATTGGAGTATGCTATTTACATCCCAAAATGCTAAACATACCCATAAATGATTTAAATTAAAATATTCTTAATTAATAAGACTAAAAATATCTTTTAAGTTAAAATATATCAAATATCATCTATTTTAAGATGCACCTATCCATACCTCTTTTTTTTTTAATTAATGCACCCCATAATTTTTAAATTAAAGTATTCTAATATAACAAGAAAAAAATTTATTTAAATAAATTAATAAATACAACATAAATTTAATCAAATTATGTTTCATGCCTAAATACTTCTGTCTAATTCAATTATCGACAGTAATGGAATTTGGTTATAACATATTCAACTACTCTTTCTATTTTCTCTATGAATTGAAAAAATAGGCCAATATTACTTTAAATTACGAAAATTTTGAATTTTTTTTCGTAAAATGTGTAAAATTATGATTGAACAATTTCTCTCTTCACATAACGCAAGTCATAAAAAACTCCTTGCAATATGAAAACAGTATGTAGATATTTAATATAGCCAATAGAATTGTCATTGTCATCTTGAGTGTCCTAATTACCTCTCCTGGGATTTGTGGAGCCAAATTTGTTAGTGAAAATGTGAATTGTTTTTCCCGAAACTCCATAGAAAATTGAAGAAGAATTATAAAACCCTAATTCTCATCTTAAACAGTGTCTTTTGAGGTACATTAAGTAAAAATCTCTTTTTTTCTATTTAATTAGGGTTTATATAATTAATGGGGTATGTTAAGAAAAAATTTGGGGTACGAATAGCTATACTATTAATTAAAAGGGTAAAATAATCTAAAATGGGGTATATTTAATAATTTGTGTATATATTTTTTAATTTTTGTGGAGTACATTTAGTATTCAGAGTATATTTAGTATAATTGAGAGTATAAATAGTCACGATCTTTATAATTAAATATTTATTTATATCTACAATTAATAGTAGATGGTGCATGTGCTTAATTTTGACATAATTCAAATATTTTTATTTTATTGACATTTTTATGCAACTATTGACTTTGATGCTATAACATTTTTTTCTATCTTCTTACTCGTATCATAGAAGTACGTGTAATGGAGACACATAGCAAAGACGCTAAACTAGCCTACATAAAGAGGGATTTATAGAATCAAATGAGAGTCAATAATTCAATATGTAAATATTTTAGATCAATCAATTGCATAATAATTTTATTTAGGATAAACAATGATATGTTAATGTTATGTTAAACATTTTTCGACATAACAAATAATGTTATGTAAGATAAACAATTATATATAATTTCAATTTTTTTTCATTCATGTAATATTAATTGAATTAATTCATTCTTATACAAAGCGATGCATATGGACATATACTTAATGACGTAAATAATGAAAGGGGAAGGACAAATATTTTATTTTAAAAAAGTATTCCCTTCGTCTGCCCCATAGGGTGTATTTACTTTTTGAACGTGAATTAAAGAATATTATTATTTAATGTGTAGTTGGTAGTTGTATTAGTTGATGTATGGGGCTCATATTTATTTGTATTAGTGGGTGTGTGTGAGTCTCATGTGTGTAAAAAGGGAAATGAAACCCACTCAAAATGGAAAAATGGGACTCTTTGGAGCGGACGGAGTGAGTAATAATTTAGTTACTAAATAAATATGTATTTTATAATAATAATTCAGATAAAAAATATATTAATGTATTAACAATGGTATAACACTGATTAGGTAAGAAAACTTACATATTACAGGTAATGTGTACATTAAAAAAAATTAATAAAAATATTTATTATTAAAAAATATGTATTTTGTAGTAATAATTCGAAAAAAAATTAAATATAACGCATCATATCCGTGCATCGCACGAGTACAATACTGGTGTTTTCTTATTTTACTTTTCAGTGTATCTCAACTATTATGCATACTTCTATAGCAAATATATACACTATATAATAAAATTCTCCCAAAACCGTCATGTATGCACTCTCATCACCCTGTGCCGCCCCTAGTTGTGGGAAAAAAATCCTCTTTATATATATATATATATATATATATATATATATATATATATATATTAGTACGAAATTCGTGTGATACACGAAATTATTGAGTTGTTATTTTTTATAATTAAATTAATATTTTGATAAAATAAATTAATTATTTTTAATAACGAAATCTATTGGTAAAGTAGTGATCGGTAAATTTTTAGCAACGAAAATTCAATATCGTTGTAAATAATTCCATTGGTAATTTATATAATGATTTCATTGGTAATTCGTTGATAAATAGTAACGGATTTTACTCCGTTTGTAAAAACATAAAAAATTCGTTGGCATATGTTGCTAAAAAATTATAATTTTTATTGGTAATGCATTGGTAAACTAATGGATTGAATTCTATTGGTAAATTATGTTATAAAAAAGAGTTTTTATGTAGTGTAAAATTCATGGGCAATGAAATAGCAAATTTTAAGAAAAATAAAAGTAAATATGCAGTATGGATATTGTCGAAGATTTTGAAGAGATGATTAATACTCCCTCCGTCCCAAAACAATTGACACATTTTTTTTGGGCACGGAGATTAAGGAGTATAATAATTTAATGTAAAGTGAAGTGAGAGAAATAATATTTAATGTGTAGTGGGTAGTTGTATTAGTGGTGAGTGTGATGTGTGTGTGGGTCCATGTAAATAAATAAATTGGTTTCGTGTGGGTCCCATATTCTTAAAAAGGAAATATGTCAATTGTTGTGGGACAACCCAAAAAGGAAAGTGTGTCAATATCTTTGGGACGGAGGGAGTATATTTTTCTATTAAAAAGTAATTTTGAAAGGAAAAGTTTATAGCCATTTTAAAATTTAAATAAATTAAAGAATTACAGAAAAGATGTGATTGGTTGGTTATTTATCATGCATTAAATACTCATTGCATCTCACCTCTTACATTATAGCCAATATATGAAGCAAAAATGCCACTTTTGATGTAGTTTGACATACTTGCCCTTGATTTGACTTAAAAAATTCTTTAATCTATTTTTTTTTCTTGACTCCCGTACAGTCAGTAAAAGTCCAAGTCATTTAAATATTAAAGAAAAAATAAAGACCGAATAGTTCACAAAAAGAGAAAAGACCAGTTGTAATAAGGAATGAGAATGAAAGACCGAGTATTTAAAAAAAAGGAAAATAATGTATTGAGAAAGATGATAGACCGAATGGTTGGAATCAGAAATGAGAATGAAAGACCGAGTAATTCCCATAAAGAAAGAGGAGAGACCGAGTAGTTAAAAATGATAAATGAGAATTGAACTATTGATCCAAAAGACATCGTTTTAATATTTATATATTTAAATTAATTAATGATGATATTTTATCAACAAATATGCATAAGATTTGTATTTATTTTGGTTCGATAAACAAAGTTTTAGGTTTTTAAAATTCAATCATATAATTTTAAAATCTTCCAATATATACGTATAAATTATCAATCCACTCATTTAATATAAGTATATTTAATTTTACAAAAAAAAAATATCTGTTATTTTTATCTATAAAAAAATTATATTCACGGGTCAAAAACTTTTTAATGTATTTAATATATTATCTCTTAAGAAAATTGTCAATGTATTTAAATATATTTATTTCTTAAATATAGTTTATCTCTTAAGAAATTTGTCAATATATTTAATATATTTAATGAAAGACCGAGTAGTTAGTCCACAGAAAAAGGGAAACCGAGTGGTTTAAAATGAGAAATAAGAATTGAAAGACCGACTATTTTTTAAGTATTTTTTAAAAAAGAAAAGAATGAGCAGTTGAAAATAAGAAATGAAAAAGGAAAGAAAAGAGGAAAAACGAGTAGTTGAAAATGAGAATAGTTCAAAGAAAAGAGTAAAGATCGAGTGGTTTACAGAAAATAATTAACAAATAATATTGAAAGACAGAGTACTTTAATAAATAAAAAAAAAGATGATTAGTTAAATAATTAATAATAAATAACAAAAAAAATGTCTAAAGACCGAGTAGTTTAAAAAAAATATTGAGAGTTACTGTCCGAATGAAAAATGTCAGAATGTGAATGTGTCCCATCCCAAAAATTATTGTTAGGAATTTTAAAAGGCTGACACATAGTAGGGATACATTGGTAAAATCATTTCAAAAGTGGGCATTTTTACTTATATTTAGTCAAAGTATGTATTTTTGCAAATGTGAAAACCCATTGGGTAGCATACCACATTTCTCAAACATCAAAAATTTGACAAAATGCCACATCAGCCTTAAAATGCTCTTGTAATGACACATGCAAAGCAAACCTTCCTTTCCTTTGTGTATAATAAAGATAAATGCTCTGCTACAAATTTTCTTATATATTAAAGCAAAATAAGCTATCAAATTTAATTTTGAAAAATGTGATATGTCATGATGAGGTTCATTGTGTATTTATAATTTTTGTAAAAATGTGAGGTGTCATCATAAGGTTAAATGTATATTTATAATTTTTGTAAAAATGTGAGGTGTAATGACAAGGTTAAATGAGTATTTATGTTTTTTTATAATTTTATGAGAAAATTAATTATTTCTAAGTTCTTTTTATTTTGTTTGGTTTGTATTGGATTTCAAAATTTAATTAGTTGATTGATTTTTTTTAATTTATTATATGCTCAATTTTCCCATGACCCGATTTATTATTATTATTATTATTATTATTATTATTATTTTACCCTATTTTAAAAAATAATTTTGGAATAAATATATTATTTTTACACATATATTTAAAAATATGATTTTATTACAATTATTCAAATTAAATTTTCTCACACAATTTTTAAATAATATTTAAAATTATTTCAAATAATCCAAGTATACTATAAGTTATTTTATTATACTACTTTTAAATTGTCTTAAGACCAAGACAAAACATCTTATACAATTATTTTCATAATAATATCATGACTCCATATTAATAATAATGAATAAGTAAGTTATATAGCTATGCACGATTCATTATACTTGATCTGATAAAATCTTTTAATTTAGACACAATTTTAATTATATGATAGATTTTGTTGAATCTATTTATTCTATTCATTTATTTTAAAAATATTTAATTTTAATAATAATGATAACAATGATTGAGTCAATTTTATATATTTTTTCTAATAATTTTTTTTCATCTATAACTATGACTCACTAAGATGAGAAAGTCAAAAAATTTTAATGGCGTGATTGGTACAAAGGAATTAGATAGGAATGGAATCACAATTCCATATTGTATTCCTATTCTAATGATTGGTAAGTTATTTTAATGGGAATCACCATTCTATAAGGGATGTGTATTCCTTTAAATATGGGAATATTGATTCCTCTCAATTACATGGGTTTAGCTATTCCATGCATGTAGGAATCAAATTAAAATTTTATTTTAATACAAATAATATATATTCATTTATTTTTTTATTTTATAATATTATCTTTTATTTCAAATATACATAAATTCATTAAAGTAATAATATAATTTTTTAAATATTATTTAATTATTCAATTAATATTTAAAATATATGAAATAAATAATAAAAATCATATGGGAGGATTACTACTAGGTACACAAAAAAACCCTAAATTACTATGAGATACAAACATACAAAAGTATTACTACTAGGTACAAAAATATATAGTGATATTCCAATATTACCCCTATTAATGTGCTGCACATAAATATTGTGTGCATCAAAAGTTCATGTGCAGCAAAGTGTGTGCAGCAAAAAAAGTGTGTGCAGGAAAAAAAAAGTGTGTGCAGCAAAAAATGTGGTGGTCCGGCGGCGGCGGTCCGACAGCTTTTCCGGCGGCGGCAGTTTTTCCGGCGACCAGTTTTTTTTTTTTTTTCTTTTTTTTTTGGACGAACAGTTTTTTCGGCGACCGGCTGCCGGAGCTCCGGCGGCAGCGGCGCGGCAGCTTTCCGGCGACCAGATTTTTTTTTTTTTTTTTTTCTGACGAACAGATTTTCCGGCGACCCGCCGCCGGAGCTCCGCCGGCGGCGGCGGCGGCGGTCCGGCAGCGGCAGCGGTGGTCCGGTGGTGGGTGGAGGTTGGGGTTAGTGTTTTAAAGGTATATGGGTTTAGGGGTATATTTGGTATTTTACTTTAATATTTTGTATTAAATAATAATTATTTTAAATCAATGTATCTAGTAGTAATTAAGGGTACAAAGTGTGTACCTATCAGTAATTATTTCAAATCATATTTAATATAAAATGAAGTATCATGTAATAAATTTAAAACATAGAGCATATGTTATTATAATGTCTTGTGAATTTTTGAATTGATATATTTTTTAATATTTAAAAGATTTTATTATTATATAAATATATTACCAAATAAAAATAAATAAATATTTCTTATGTTAAAAATATAATTTAGTTATTTAATATAAATAATACAATAATTATACTATATTATAGAATATATTAATAGTGAAATTGGAATTAATTAAAAAATATATTTTACTTAGGTTATTCCCAAGTAATACCAATTATGAGAATTTTAATTTTTAATCATTCATTTTCCATTTTTATTTTATTCATAAGCTCATTTCATTCTAACATAATTCAATTCAATCATATCAATCATGCCATAAGTGCAACATTGTCTTGATAATCATTGCTTCATTCACTATTGGATATATGGGGATGATTTTAGTATTTTATTTATTATTATTTCAAATAGATCAAAATTACAGTAATATATTTGATTCACTTAATGAATTCTTTTATATTATTTGTTTTCAAATATTATTATTTTATATTAAATCATAGTTAGGTGTAATAAAATGTAATTAATTGAAAAGGATAATATATAAACTTAGAATTTCTAAACCTTTCAAATGTTAATTGATGATTTGATTTTTTTTTTTTTTTACTTTTCATGTAAAAATCAAACATATCCAACATATTCAAGTTCAAATTAATACTCCCTCATCCCACAGAAGTTGTGACATTTTTCTTTTTAGGTTGTCCCACATAAGTTGTTAAATTTCCTTTTTAAACATATGGGACTCACCAAAAATAATTAATCTATTCATATTGAATCCACACACACCATTAATACACTTACCCACTATACATTAAAATATTAAAAATTGCTTATAAATACATTAAAAAATATTGTAATAGATAATATATTAATACATTTTACCTATAACTACATTAATTCTTTGTGTGGTCCATTCTTCCGTGGGAATAAACAGTACCCCTATCACCACACATTAAAGAGTGAAAGAATTATGCATATTATCACACTTGCTTTTATTAATACACTTTAAAGTGTGAAGATTGGTGACTTATTAATACACTTAAATGTCACAATAAATTTACATAAAATAAAATCAAAATTGTTCTCTCTTAAACTCGAACCTCTATCACCCGTATTAGATCCTTTTTTAAGTCAGAAAGCCATTAAACTATAAGTAATTCTTGAAATATTTTATTAAAAATAATATATATACATAAAATACATAATTAAGTTTTATACTAAACTTTATAATATTAATTTTATATTATCAGAGTTTAATAGGTATAATAAAATAAAGTTAAAATTATTAATTAAATTATAGTATTAATTTAATTTTGTAAGATAAAATATAATAATATAGAAATATATATAACTAATTATTTTTAAAATAATTAATTTAAAGTATAAGATTTTATTATTAAAATAAAAATAAATTTTATTTTCTTAATCATTAAATTAGTTAAAATAATTATTTATTATAAACAAATTAAAATAATTATTTAGTTTTTTAATAAAATAAAAATTTTCTATTTTAATATTTTAACAACGAAAAAAATAAATAAATAAAATTAAATTATTATACTCCTTAATCTCCGTGCTAAAAAAAAGTTACATCTTTAGTGGGATGGAGGGAGTATAACTTAATAAATTAGATTTAAAATAAAATAAAATAAAAAAATGATCAATTAAGCCTTTGCATCAACAATAAGATTGATTTATTATTATTATTATTAAAAGGGAGTATAATAAAACTTAAATTATTCTCATTCATTTCATTAGTACAATAAATAATATTACTCAATATGGAGTTTTATCCATTGTTATCATCGTTGAATTGATTGGACCTTAATTTCTAATTTTTTTTACGTATAAACCATTATTTTAGTTATAATTTATCAAAGTATAAGCCATTATTTTAGTTATAATTTATCAAAGTTTTCAAAGTACACATTATTATAACTTAATATTTCTAAATTAAATTAAGAGCATGCTCAATAAAGCGTGGCTTCAACCAAAAAAAATAATAATATATTTTTTTCTCTTTTTATTGTCATTTTAATGGTGCATACAAATCCTTAAATTAATTATTCTAATTAGTAAAATGAATTAGATTACTCAATTAAGAGTTTTATACATTATAATCATTGTGATTCTAATGAATAATAGTTTTAATGCTTTTTTATAAAATAAAAAATCATTATTATAAATTAATATGATTGACTATATGTAAAAAAATATAAATTAAAAATAATAAAAAAATTATAAAATACGATTACTCGCGTTGCACGCGGGCATTGTACTAGTTATTAGTTATTTAAAAATAATATGCAAAGATGTATAAAAATAATAATAATATCTGATTTATCTATATAATTCATTTTTATTATCTGAAAAATAATAAACAATTTTAAAAAATTACAATTTAATGAAATAATGTTTAAATAATGATGAATATATATTATGTTTACAAATATTAAGAATTTATCAAAATTTTAATATTTCATGAATTTTCATATTCTTTCCTATAACTAATTTAAGAGTCTATAAAAATAAACTTCGATTACCAATCAGATAATTCGGGTACAATTTTAATACCCAAAACCCAAACCGAAATTATAACTTCGGCTTTGGGTTACGAGAAATCAGATTTTTAAGTTCATTGGGTGCGTTTTGCAGCAATACTTAAAGGTAATTTTTTTAATGGATTAATTACAACAAAAGTCTCAAACTTTTCGCGAATTGTGGATTAGTCCACACTTTTTCATATTTACAAATAAGTACTCGATCTTTAAACCGTTTTGCAAATCAAGCCACCGGGCAGCTGGGGACCTGCTTGGTGACTGACGTGTCATATTTCTTCCACGTCGCCTTCCACGTGTACAAAACGACGTCGTTTCAGCCTTCTGCCTGTCAAAAAGTTAATTGTATGAAAAGTCACAATCTTTTCGCTGATTGCGAATTAGTCTAAACTTTTGGATATTTGCAAATAAGTACCCGATTTTGAGCCTGTATTGCAACTCTAACTATCGGGCAGCTGGAGGACTCCCCGGACGATGACGTGTCACTGTATATGCCAATTCTCTCTAGACTTGTTAACAAAATGAGGTTGTTTTGATTTTTTTTAAGTTAAAATTTAATTTATATAAAAAAATGTCATCATATATCACACATTAACATTATCCATCAAAATTTTTCATGTGAGGGGTTGTGGCAGACAATTTTTGAATTTTGAATAAATGATCCATACGATAATTGTTGTTGCTATATACAATAAAAGAATCAAAATAACGTCGTTTTGTTAACAAGTGTAGAGTAACTTTCCATATACAGTAACACGTCAGCGTCCGAGCAATCCTCCAGCTGCCCGGTGGTTCAAGTTGAAATACGGGTTAAAATGGGATACTTATTTGCAAATATTCAAAAATTTAGAATAATTCGCAATTAGCGAAAAGGTTGGGACTTTTCATGCAATTAACTTTTTGACATGTGAAAAGCTGAAACGACATCATTTTGTACACGTGGAAGGCGACGTGGAAGAAAGATGGCACATCAGCCACCGGGCAGGTCCCAGCTGCCCAATGGCTTGATTTGCAAAATGGGTTAACGATCAAGTACTTATTTGTAAATATTGAAAAGTTTTGGAGTAATCCGTAATTCGCGAAAAGGTTGAGACTTTTGTTGTAATTAACCCTTTTTTAATTTATCAAAGTTAATGATTAATTTACAATAGGATTAAAGTTTAAAATTTTTATTGCAATTATAATTCATGATTTTATCGATATTAACCTTTTTTTTAATTGATTATTTATATTTTTCTTTAAAAAAATATTACTCCCACCTTCTCACATTAAGTTACACCGTTACTCTAAATACAGAATTTAAAAAAAGTTATTTTTTGACCATCTTTGTTAACTTAGAGAGGATAATATTGTATTTTTAAGTTATAGGTGAGAGTCGTAAATTTCTATTTTTACTCCCATCTTATGTGTTATAGGTGAGAGTCGTAAATTTGTAATTAAAATGTACTTTAAATTTTGAGAATTAATATGATGTATTCTTTTTTGGGTAGTGAATTTAATGTGGGATGGACGAAAATAGAAAGTAGGAAATTTAATATGGGACTGAGGGAGTATATAGAGATATGATTCAATTTATATACTCCTTCCATAGTATGTATGCATACATTTTCTATTTTGAAGTGTTCCAAATATTTATGCACATTCCATTTAATAGTAAAAATACATTATAAATTTTATCTATATTTCACACTTTATTCATCAATACCAACTGTTTTATTTACTTTTTTTCACTTTATTTATCATTTCCAATAATTTTATTTACTTTTTCTTTTAAAATTACCAATTAACCCAACTTTTTCTTACAGTTTATATTAAAAATATATTTCTTAATTTATATACCCATACAAACGGGCATAAATACCAGGGCCATATGGAGTATAATATTTTAAGTAAAATAATTACTGATGAGATTAATGAATTGATTTGATTATTTAGTTAATATAAGAGTTGGTCTATGTGTATTCAGGTCCACATGGTGTTCAAAGGTATAACATTTTGCTCTAGAGGGCATACAATTTAATTAATAAAAATTACTTCCTCCGTCATACTACAAGAAGTACATTTTGCCATTTTCTCCGTCTCAATATAAGATGTGCATTTTCCTTTTTAGTAAATGAGATCCATACAAAATAATTAATATATCTTCATGGGACCCACACACCACACTAACACACCTACCCACTATATATTAAAATATTATTTCTCAATCTTCAACTATACATTAAATAATATATCCCTTAATATACATACAAAAAAGAAATGTGCTCCTTGTATTGGGACGTATGAAGTATTATATTTTCAATGAAAAAGTCATTGAAATATGAAAAGTATTAAAATTTAACTAAAAAGATTAATTTTTTAAATTTTTTTTGGAAAATTAAGAGTATAAGTTTTTATATTAAAAGATATAACATTCAATACTAAAGGGTATACTATTAGATTCGGTCCAACAAAACTAGCTCCATGTGCCCGGGTGGACGTAAGACTTCGCCTTAAGATAAATATCAAAATATTCTATAATTAAATTAAAGTAATCATATTTGGGTTAATTGCAAGAAAAACTACGAACATTAATTTTTATAAAAACCACGAACTTTATTCATATTACAAATTAATCCCCATCTTTGAGTGGAGGCAAAAAGACTAAAAGAAAATTGAGTGGTCTATGGATATGCATTATCTGGGTTATTTGGAAGTGGCGAAACAAGGTTGTTTTTTTAGAAGTGAGAATGGAACTTTAAGAAGATTGAGGAAGAGATTAAAGGAAACAAGGTTGTTTTTGAGAGGTGAGAATGGAACTTGAAGAAGATTGAGGAAGAGATTAAAGGAAGATTTTAGAGTTGGAATAAGGTCTATTTGGGTTTAGCAACTGATGTTAGTTTTTTGGATTGGTCATCCTGTGCACTCCATAGTATATGGAGATGATTATAATTTGACATGTCTTATGTGTATTATTACTCTGTATTGTGGTGGTTTTGTATTTCTTGTACCTTCTCCACTTTCTATATATATATGATATTTTTTTTCTTATTAAAAAAAATCCTCATCTTTGAGAAATTTCAATAACAAACTCCACCTTTAAATATTATTGCAAAACGCATTCATCGGGTGGTTTGTAAAATTCACTTTCATAAATAGTATCACTTTTTATTAAATATGTTATCACTTTTTTAAAGAATGATATTACTTTTTATTTATATTATAAACTATTCATAAAATAATTAATAGCAACGTTATGACTTTTTATTTATTGGATATCACTTATCACTTCTTATCCTTTTCACGGAAGCCATTTATAAAGTGGTCTCACACAAGTCGTTGACATTATGAAATATTCATGACACAATTCAAATAAAAAGTCATCACTTTTATTAAATTAGTATTCTTTTAATAAAAAAATATTACTACTTTAAAAATTATTATCACATTTTATAAATTTATAATATTTAAATTTAAAAATAAATTAAAATAACTTATAAATATTAATTTCTTTTAAATAATAAAAAATATAAATTAAAGAAGAAAAACATAGAAAAAATACGTATACATATGTAAGACTCAATTTTCATTCCATAATTAATTTTTTTAATATTCTAATTTGATATCAACCAAACACGTCCTTTAACATACTTGGGCCTAATTATTAATTAATACTACTTTTGTCAAATAATACTTTTTACGTTTACTGTTCCACGTTGTTTAAAAAAGTTGTACTTTTTAATAAACTTTATTGACTTTGGAGAGTATTGTAGTATTTTTAGGTAATAAAAAAGTATAAAATAATGATATGTGTGTGAAAAATGAGTGACAATTTTGAAATTAAAATAACTTTTGAGGTTGTTGGATAAAGTGATGTTTCTTTTTTTGTGGTGTGAAAAGTTTTGTGGAACAAATAAATGACGAAAGTGTGAAAAGTATTATGTGACGGAGGTGTATTCTTGAATAATTATTTTTTCAATTTTTTTAATTTGATAACCAAACATGTTCCTTTTAAGTTATTAAATTTGATTAATGGATAATCTGTCTCACGGAATAGGGTTGGAATAGGGTTGTGAGATTGTTTGACTAAAGTATTTGCGAACAATATGTAGGATCCGAACGTGAAAGATGAAAATTATAAATTTGAGTTTTTGAAATGATAGAAAAAAATTGTATGCATACATAAACGATTTAAATTTAAATGAAAAAAAGTAATAAAATCAAAATAAAAAATAAATAATTAAATTAATTTTAAAGTTAAAATGAATAAATAAAATTAAGAAATATCAACAAAAATTTAAAAATAAACTAAATAAATAAAAAAAAGGAAAGAAATAGGGAAGGGCATCCATAATTCTCTAGTGTCCGAACCTGCCACATACGGGTTAGTTAAATAAGATCCAACTCCCAGCCTATCTTAATTATTTTGACATTCTTGTTTATAGTATAGTATTTTATAATAATAAAATTCTCTCGAGTGGTCCATAAATCAAATAACTCTACATCGGCTTTATCACAGATTTATGGTCCTTGAGTCGTCGCCTGAATGGGCTCTTCCGAGCACACAGATTTAGATCCGTGCCCCTTTGCAATTTTCGTACTCCTTTATAATTTAAACTCCCTAACAATACATAAGATTAAATAGAATAGGAGGGGAAGGGTTGTGTCCATATGGGGACACGGACCGCGTCCCCAGGGGCGCAGGAGCTTTTACCGGGTAACAATTCAGATTTTTCCTTTTTCCTACGTTTCACAAATGTAATTCGTAAAATTAGCATGAAATTTTGAAATAACGATTGCATGTCGATGAGGGGTAATGATTTATCAAATTAACTATTAAGGTATAGTTAGCAAATCAATATATCTACCGAAAAATGGAGAAAATGATTGTGTTAATTGGGGTAGTAGATATTTCATAAAGAATGAAATGTGATACTTTGTTATTTTGATGGATTGACGTGTAGCTTGATTTAAATGTTGAGAATGAGAATAAAGCTAAAAAGGGTGGGGTAGTTAATTAATTATTGAGAATATTACTTCACACCGAACGTTTATACATAAATGAAAATGAAATATTAATTTCCTATACTGAATATTTTAAAGGGCAGTGCTGTAGTCATTCGAAACTTTACTGAAAGCACTCGAAAGTGTCAAAAATACATTATAAAAATACTATTATGCCCTTATAATGAAACTTTCATAATTTACTACTCAACATCTAAATTACTTTTCACATCCAATCCAACCACTCTCCCAACTCAAACTGTTTAAAACAAAAATTCTGTCTCTCATAGTATTCAAACATTCTTAAATATTAAGAAGTTATAAAAATATTTATGCAAATGATTTTCCTGAAAATCATTCTATAACTAATTTGCCAATTAAAAAAATTTATGCATAATAGCATAAGGGAATCAAATCAATCCCTATAATTTAGGAATTGTACAACTAACTTTCCTTGTATTATTTTTAGTATTTATGCTAATCAATTGTATATATGCATTGTAAATCTCTTGGTTGAACAATCAATGAAAAACAAATACTCACCTTAACATGGTATCAGCCTTCTTTGGCAACAGAAACCCTTTCTCTCTCTAAATTTCTTTTTCGCACAGTGTGGGTAATGCTAGAAAACACTTTCAGCCATCAATCGAAAGCACGAGAATTTCTTCTTAAAAGACAACTACAAACTATTCGAAAAGGAGATCAATCTGTTGCAAATTATGGGCTTGAATTCAAAGCAATTTTCGATCAGTTATCGGCTATTGGTGTTCTTATTGATGACAATGATAAAATTCATCTTTTTCATAAAGGTCTCGGCACTAGCTTCTCCAATTTTTCAGCAACTCAGATGGCTCTCTCGCCACTTCCCTCTTTCACCGATCTCCTCCAAAATGCAGTGACATGGGATATGTTTCAACAAGCTTTGGAATCTCCTCCCATCTCTCAAGCAGCATTTGTTGCTAATACTAATGATTTATCTTCTTCATCACATCCTTCTGGTGGTAACGTTTTTAGGCAAAACACGGGTCGCGGCCACAACAGCAATATCTCCAAAATTTCTTGTGGTCGTGGTCCATCATCTAGTCAAGGACAGAGGCAAAATCAATGTGGTGCCTGGCAAAAAAGACCTCCTCATTGCCAAATCTGCAGAAAAAATGGACACTATACAAATACTTGCCCAGATCGTTTCAATCACTCGGCCGCTGCCGCAGCGAACATCGCTGAAGCTTTCTCAGTAGCTTGCAATATCTCAGATTCTCCTACATCAGATTGGTATTTGGATACATGCGCCTCATCCCACATGACTCCTTCATCAACTCACTTGGATTATCCGTTGCCGTATACAGGTTAAGATTCAGTTATAGTTGGAAATGGTGCCTTATTATCTATTTCACATATTGGATCTTGTCACTTAAATGCTTCTATTAAACTGTCAGATGTTTTGGTTGTTCCTAGCCTCACCAAAAACTTATTGTCCGTGAGCAAATTAACACAAGATTTACCAGTTGATGTTATTTTACTAATGATGGTTTTAAAATTCAGCATTGGGTAACTCAAGCCATATTGGCTCAGGGCAGGCGTAGGCATGGATTATATATACTGGATGATGAAAAATAAGCTTTAGTTGCGACTGGCAAACCTACATCATCTTTTGAATTGTGGCATTTTAGACTTGGACATGCTTCTTTTGATATTATTTCTTTTTTGAATAAAGTTGGGTGCATATATGTTAGTGTTTTACTACCCAAACCTGTCATTTCTGATTCAAGTGAAATGGCTAAGAATAAGCGTTTGCCTTTTGTGCTGGATGAAAACCATGCTTCGTCTGTTTTGAATATTGTTCATTGTGATTTGTGGGGTCCTGCACCTGTGAACTCTCATTCTGGTTTTCGATATTATGTTATTTTCGTCGATGATTTTTCTAGATTTACGTGGTTTTATCCATTGAGGCAAAAATTAGATTTTTATGAAGTGTTGTTACAGTTTACTACTTTTGTTGAAAATCAGTTTGCTACTACTGTTAAAACATTTCACAGTGATGGAGGAATAGAGTTTACTAATAATAGAGTGCAAAAAATTTTTCGACAAAAAGGAATTCGCCATATCTTTTCTTGCCCTTATACACCTGCTCAAAATGGTCGGGTGGAGCGTAAACACAGACATGTTACCGAAACATGTCTGGCAATGTTGTTCCACTCACACACTCCTATGAAATTTTGGGTAGATGCTTTTAGCAGCGCAGTGTACGTCATAAATTAGTTGCCATCTAAAGTTCTAGATGGGAAGTCACCGTTTGAGTTGCTTTTCTGTTCAACTCTGAACTTCTCCAATTTTCATCCTTTTGATTGTCGAGTTTATCCATGTCTTCGTGACTATACTGCAAATAAATTTAAACCTAGAAGGACATCATGTATTTTTTTGGGGTACAGCTGTTTGCACAAAGGGTTTTATTGCTACGATCCTGTATCTTTTCGCATTTATGTCTCTCGCCATGCCAAGTTTGATGAGACGAGCTTTCCTTTCTCAAATTCGAAGGAGAAGTCAGGTACTTCTTTTATATCTATTTTTGAATTTTTGGAACCAGCTTGGTTGGTTGGAGCGCCGCTTCAAAAATCTGTTGCTTTAAAGGAAGTCTCTCATCCAAGTTCATGCACTTTATGTGGTGATGATTGTTCACATATAATATCTAGACGACCAATATCTTTATCTCCTACACCTTCACTTACTGAGACATCTGCAACTATTCCGACTGCGCCTGCACTGCCTATGCCACATGTTCCTCTGCCTGCAGTTTCTATACATCATATGCAAACTCGAGCAACATCAGGTATCTTCAAACCAAAAAAAGTGACAAAATATGCTCATAATGGTTTACTTGACTCGCTCATTGCAGTGACCGAACCCCGTGGTGTAAAAACTGCACTTAAGCTCCCAAAATAGGTTGCTGCCATGAATGAAGAGCTTTCTGCTTTACATTCAAATCACACATGGGATCTTGTTCCCCGTCCTCCCAATATAAATGTTGTGGGTTCAAAATAGATTTTCCGTACTAAATTCTTAGCTGATGGGTAGATAGACAGACATAAATCTAGACTTGTAGCACAAGGCTTCACTCAACTTCTGGGCTTTGATTATTCTCATACATTTAGCCCTGTGGTTCGAGCATCTACCGTACGGATTGTGCTTTCCATTGCAGTACTTAACAATTAGCCTCTTCATCAATTAGACATAAAAAATGCCTTCCTGAATGGAGTTCTGACGAAACCTGTGTTTATGGAACAACCACCAGGATTCATCAATGCAAAGTTCCCAAATCATGTTTGTCGTCTTCGAAAAGCCTTGTATGGCCTTATACAAGCTCCTCGTGCTTAGTTTCAGCGCCTTAATGATTTTCTCATCAGTATTGGGTTCATCTGCAGCCGATCTGATTCATTATTATTTATCTATATTCAAGGCTCCACAACTCTGTTTCTTTTAGTTTATGTGGATGACTTTATTCTTACCGGCAATTCTCCAGATGCGGTAAAATCTTTTATTGCTCACCTTCGCCAGGAGTTTGCTATCAAAGACTTGGGAAAGCTAAGTTATTTCTTGGGGCTTGAGGTCACTTATACCGACTCTAGAATTTTTCTAAATCAGTCAAAATATGCTCGTGACATCCTTCAACGAGCAGCTCTTGAAGACTCTAAACCTGTTGCAACTCCATTAGTGGCAGGTTGTCAACTTTCCATGGCTGGTGAACCTTTTCAAGATCCCACTCTATATCGGTCTTTGGTTGGTGCTTTGCAGTATCTCATGATTACTCGTCCAGACTTATCCTTTGCTGTGAATCTTGTAAGTCAGCATCTTCAAAATCCTACTATAGAACACTTTCAAGTTCTAAAGTCGATTCTACGCTATGTTAAAGACACGCCATCTTTTGGACTTTCGTTTACTCGATGTTCATCACCATCTCTTATTGCTTATTCTGATGCTGATTGGGCTAGTTGTGTAGAAACTAAAAGATCCACATATGGTTACTCAGTCTACTTTTGGGGGAACCTTATCTCATGGAGTGCGAAGAAGCAGCCTACAGTTTCTCGATCTAGCTGTGAATTTGAGTACCGTGCTCTAGCAAATGCTGCCTCCGAGATAGTTTAACTTTTACAGCTTCTTCGAGAACTACATTTTCCTCTATCTTCATGTCCAATTTTATATTCGGACAACAGTAGTGCAGTTTTCTTAAGTCAAAATCCAAGTGCACACAAGCGTTCTAAACATATTGATATTGACTTTCACTTCGTACGAGAACTTGTCTCTGCTGGTCGTCTAGCTACAAAATTTATATCCTCTGATTTGCAAATTGCAAATGTCTTTACAAAGGCTTTACGTCGACCTCAGTTTGAATTCTTTCGAGACAAGCTTCGAGTTGGGCCTCATCCCACGTCTCACTTGAGGGGGGATAATAGCATAAGGGAATCAAATCAATCCCTATAATTTAGGAATTGTACAGCTAATTTTCCTTGTACTATTTTTAGTATAGATGCAAATCAATTGTATATATGTACTGTACTTCTCTTGGTTGAATAATCAATGAAAATCAAATACTCACCTTAACAATGCGCAAATCATCATGTATGATAAAACATTATTTGATGCGTTAATTCAGAAAATCAAACCATGCAATAATTTTTAACCAAAATAATTGTTAGTGGGATTCAAATTCTGATTGACTATGTATCTATTAATTTGTTGGATATTCTGATTTTTCTATAATGATTTGATTTCCTCAATAGGCAATCTTATTGGAATTTACAGAAACAATTTCCAGATTACGGAAATGGATCCCCTCTTTTTACTTTTATTCTATTTGCACGGCTTCTTTTCTTTAAATTTGTGAAATCATCCTCTGGTGTAGTCATCGAGATTTCAGACACAGAGAATAAAAAAGGACTTTCAAAAATCATGCTGGGTTAGGAAAGATTTGACAAAGTAGAAGATGTTTTGAATACAAGATTTGTTTGCTCTGTCAAGATAGGGTGCATTTGGATTGGGTGTACCGTGTACAAAGTGTAAATAATAATTAAATAATATTTAATTATTAAATTCACATATGAAAGTTTGTGGATAAGAGAGAGACAGGAGTTAAGAATTGGTTACTTAACTCCCATCTTTTGGGATTAAAAGACTGCGTCATGCAGTTATCAGTGAAGGGAGGAGAATACGTTTGAGTATTCAGAACAGAACGCTAAAACGTGAATACGTGTTACTGAAAGAAGAACGCTAAAACGTTGATGCGCGCGACAGAACGCTGAATGCAAGTGTGCGTTTCTTCTCTAGTTTATTCTCCTGAAATCACAACGAGAAACCCAGTACACATATTCTATAGATTAACACACATTCGTGAAAATACATTCTCTCAACCCAGTGTTGAAGGATTTATCCAGAGATCACAGTTTACCAAGCGTGAGTACCAACCAGGTTCGTACGTGATCTTCCGCTGAAACGAAAACTCTACGGAGAGAAGGTAAGTTTTCTCTCTATGCATGATCGTGAGTTTTCCAACATTGGTATCAGAGCCAATGGTTGGTACTCCGTTAGTCTTCTGGATTTAATATATTTTCATGGTTTCAGTTTTCTGCCTTTATGTTTTTTCAATGTTCTCATGCGATTCCAGATTGATGTTATATGTGAATTGTATTATGTGACATTGATGAGTCATATATGTGTTTTTAAGGCAGATTACTTTATTTTCGGTGGGTATATGTGTATATGACTTGTGAATCACCATGAATGGTTGTGGGTGTGATTTTTCGTCATTTTTTCGAGCAAACAAAAGCATGTTTTGATTATACCACTGGATAGGGCTCATCGAGAGGAGTCCGTCAGTATTTTTTTGCATTTTTTGGCCTTGTAAAACTCAAGTTATGAATTTTTGAAGTTTTTTTCGAAATTGGGGCTAAACTGCAAAAGTTCAGAAACTTCAGGGGTTGATTTTTGAAAATTCAAAAAAGTTTAGGGACTTGATCGTAATTTCGAAAAACCTGAAGGCGGACCGGGTCAATCAGACGGATCCGGGTCAGACCCAGTAGAACCGGGTCGGTCCAGTGGGTCAACCCGTTATCGGAGCCACCGGAGAACACGGCGGCAGGCGGAGGCGCGTGGCTTTCACACTCCGGAAGGCATACCGGCGGTGGCGCGTGACTCCCACGCGCCGGTAAGTGGCAGAGACGCTTGTGGTACAAGCGCCGGCAGCTGCCGTCTCCGGTGGAGGCGCGTGTGTTGCACGCGCTAGAACTCAGACTGTTTCCAGCCGCGCGTGGCGGCGCGTGCGGGCGCGTGGTGGCTGCTGCCGTGCATGGGAGCGCGTGCTAGCACGTGGGAGCGATTGTCGGTGCGTTGGGGCATGTACGGGCGCGTGCAATCGTTTTCCAGCCACTGTTTGATGTTTCCGACGTGTTTTCGATGCATTGAGTCCGATGGTGATGTTTTCGAGAATGTTTGACGTCATCTTTAGTGTGTATGTGTGTTTTTGCTTCATTTAATGACATATTTATTGAATACGAACCTACGGGGTGGCTATTTGGTTGCAATTTTTGAAGAATATGCACCTTTATATGTCATTTAATACTATATTCATGGTGTTTTGGTGATGTTTGAATTGTTCAAACTCCTGTAGCCTATGAAAGTGGGAGCCAAGTTGGACTGATTCACTTGTTAATATACCTATTGCATCTTGGAAAGTTGTTTCCATATGCATTAAATGGAGAGGAAATTCATGTGATATAGTTTGACTAACACTGGTATGTTTGTTTTTGGTTGCTCGTTTTCTCAGAGGCATGTCAGGACCGGGAATAATTTCAGAGGAAGACATTAGCACTAAAAATGAAATCCTCCATGAATTCTTGAATTATAAAATGAAGCCTACACACAACATAAGGGACCACACAATTGATTTGATTGAACTCTACAATCGTTTATTGCCTTTGATTTATAGCAATGTGATTCCACGTGATAAGTATTTCGAAGTTTCCTGTCCTGAGACCTGGGCGAACACTTTGCCTCATTACCTACAAAAGGATTTTTGGGTTCAGTGGGAGACTTATGAAGTGAAGCCTAATGGTCAACAAATTATGGAAGATTTGGTTGATGTTTCTGTAGCAAGAGATAGGACACAGGCACTAAGATCGGCCTGCTTAAGGATGGGAAGGATTCGACATTCTGATTCTTTAAGACTAAGTGGTCGAGAGAAGCGTCGGATAAAGAATCCTCATATAGATCCTTTGGGGGCAAGCTATCTATAGTGTGGGGACTAAGAAATTTGATTATGAGCATCGATGGAAATCTAGTGATGATAAATTAGGGAGATTAATCCATAGATTTCCTTAATTCTTTTCCATTGTATTTCTAATTGGAAATTCAGGGAGTTCATTAGAATTTTATGTTCATGACTTGTCAGACTTGGTATTTTCGCTATTGTGGATGGTTGTTTAGAGTTAAATTTATGAGTGGATGTTCAATGTTATTTGATTAATTACTTGAACAATGTGTTTTACGTTTTGAAATAAGAATCTAGTATTATGACACTTGATAAGATTGATGATTAGTAGTTTCCGAGCTATTTTTCGAGATCAAATCTTGTGTTATTTATTGAGATATCTCTGTTAGTCTTAACGTGAAACTTGATAAAACATTATTAACATACTGAATCACTTTAATCTCTATCAAAGAAATGAGCTTCAAAATCTATTGTCGCTGAGTTGAAAAAAGGTAATAAACTCATTGGTGACAATTATGACACAAGGCGTCATAAATTTTGGTATGTATTGTATGAACAAGATGCATTGGATGCTATAGACCAAATGATAGTTGATCCAGGCGTGGGTTTTAGAAACCAAGGGAGATATGACCAAGAAGCGTACCAGGCATTGAAAAACAAAATTCCATTGCATGAGGTATTCTTGTAAGCTCAGTAATCGATGCAGTGATCATGAATGTGAGCAACAAACCCACCGCACATGATATCTGGGTGTATCTGCGTGAGATATGGTGGTACATCGGTTACAAGGCTTAGGCAGTAGACTATTAAGTTTGACACCTTAAAAAGAAAACCTGGTCATTACATTAGACAAAATCTCAGGGAGATGTCTAATATGATAATCGAACTTAAGACTGCCGGTCATATACTCTCTGATGAACAGTAAATCTAAGCCATATCCGCTCTTTACCTGATCGTTAGAAACGTCTCAAAGTTAACTTGACGCATTATAAAAGGATTGAAACCTTCAATGATGCTTCTTGTCATGTTGAGTTGAAGATGAGAGGCTGGGAGCCTCAAAGTCTTCTTCTGGGACCTTCTATGCCAGTTCTACTTCTAAAGGAGCTTCATGCTTCAAAAGGAAAAGGAATTGGAAGAAGAGAAAGAAGGGAAGACGATCTGATGGTGATGGTGGTAAGCCTGACGATAATCCAACTACAAAATTAATGAACAGAAAAAGGAAAACAAGCGTGATAAAAAGAATAAGAAAGATAAAAGCATGATGCCATGTTACAATTAAAGTAAGTTTGGTCATTATGCTCGTGAATGCCCTGATTCCGGGAGGGAAAAGGTGGATTCATCTTATTCTGTTTTGTGTGAAATTAATGTCTCGAGTGCTGTCCTGCTGTTTGATTCTTATCCATTGTGGATTATGGACTCAGGAGCAATGGACTATGTGGCAAGAGACATAGGAGTTTTTGTAGTTTTTTGCCATGTTCCAAAGGGGACTAGGTAGAAATATGTAGGAAACAATCATGAGTCAAAGTCAAAGGACTTTGGACTTGCAAATTGGACCTTGACAATGGTCCGGACTTTATCCTACATGATGTTCTATATGCTCCGGAGATCACGCGAAATTTGATTTCTATTTCAGTTCTACGTAATTTGGGTTATGATGTACTGTTCACTAAAGGCACTGTGGTAATTAGCGTTAATGATACTTGTCATGCTTCTTCTAGTAATGCAAACGTGAATGATGATGTTTGGCATGCTAGATTAGGTCATATTGGGCAAGATAGGATGAATAGACTTATGAAAGAATGATTGTTGAATCTTTCTTCTAAAGTCGAATTATCCAAATGGTGTGTTCGCCAGGAGTAGTCCAAATGGTGCGAACATTATCTTGCTGGCAATTGACTAGAAAACTTTTTTGGTAAAGCTGTTATATCTTTATCTCTATTAGTAGTAATCCATTCTGATATATGTGGTTCTGTAAATGTGAGAGCACAAAATGGAGCTTACTATTTCATTACGTTCATTGATAATTATTCAGTCTACTTTATATCTGATAAATCTGAAGCAATGGATTGTTTTAGATGATACTTGAGTGAAGTTTAAGATGTGAATATCTATCAGAACAATTCAAGGAATTTTATAATGAAAAGGGTCAATCCGAAAATCAACTGTTCCTTATACACCTCAACAAAATGGTGTTGCTGGAAAAGGAATAGGATTTTGTTGGAGATGGTAAGATCCATGATGGCACAAGCTATTATAACGAGATGCGTTATTTACGGAAGCTTATGTTCTTAATCACGTGCCTTCTAAGTCAGTTGCTTCGACTCCATATGAACTTTGGACGAGTAAAAAACCTGACTTGAGTAACCTTAGAGCTTGGGGATCAGTAGCTTACGTACATGATTCATCGAGTCAGTATGGAAAGTTGGGTCCTAGAGGAAAAATAATATATCTTCATAAGATATTTCGAATTCTAAGGGTTACATTTCATAGGAGATCACGATGGGAGCTTAACTGAGACAGAATAACATAATGCTCATTTTCTGGAAACTGAATTTCCTAGTAAAATGGCATCAGGGATGCTGAACCTGTTTTTCGAGATTGTAGAAAACCAATATCTACAAGATCCAAGTGGGAGTAATAAGCTGATGGTGATGGTGTAGATCTTGATAGTTGATGGTGTGGATCTTGATAGATATTTGCCGATTGAGAATCAAGTGATTCCCAATTAGAGCATTTTTGTCTACAAAAGACCATCATCAATTATCTCATCTCGAAAAGTTCTAGGAAACATATGCCTAAAAGGCATTATGACATTGAAGGGCAAACCTTCTTAGTTTCACCAGAAAATGGAGATGATTCTCATGTTGACGAGGAAGAGCCTATAAACGTTACAGAAGCTCTAACTTGTCCGGCAAAGGAGAAATGGATGAAAGAGGAGATGGAGTCTATGAAGTCAAATCAAGTCTGGGGACTTTTAGATCTTTCAAAGGGACGAAAGAAAATCGAGAATAAATGGATTTTCAAAATCTAAAGAAATGCTGATGACTCAATAGAGAGGTAGAAAGTTCGCTTGGTGATAAAAGGTTATACTCTACAAGGGTATAGACTACGTAGAAACCACTTTCACCTGTAGTGAGGTTTGCCTTGATTTGTCTACTGTTGGCTATAGTGGCTAGTATGGATTTAGAATTACAGCAAATGGATGTTAAGACCGCATTTCTCAGTGGAGAATTAGAAGAAGTAATCTACATGCAACAGCTTATAGGATTTATTCTTCAAGGTCAAGAGGATAAAGTTTGTAAATAGAAGAAGTTGTTCTATAGACTCAAACTATCCTGTAGACAGTGGTATTTGAGATTTCACTCAATGATCATCTCATATAACTTTGTTATGATAAACGAAGACCACTGTATTTACTTTAAATGGTCCAATGATTGTTTTGTGATTCTATCCTTATATGTGGATGACATATTTCTAGCTTGAAATAGCAAAGAGTATCTTGAAACCATAAAAGGATGGTTGCCTTCGAATTTCGAAATGAAAAATATGGGTGAGGCAGAGTACATACTTGGTGTGAAGATCCATAGGGATAGTTCAAAGAAGTTATTGAGTTCGTCTTAAGAGAGTTACATCAAGAAACTTTTATAACGATTCAAGATGGACACCTGCAAACCTAATGATACTCCTATTATGAAAGACGAATCATTGAGTCAGCAAATGTGTCCCAAGGCTCTAGATGAGAAGAATAAAATGGCCAGAGTACCATATGCCAATGTGATTGACTGCAGATTATTCTTTCTGTTATCACTGAATGGGTATACAGACGTTGACTGGAGTGGTGATTTAGATAAACGTAAATCAACTCCCGTTATGTCTTCTTGCTCAACAATGGAGCAATCTCATGGTGTAGCAAGAAACAGACTTGAATAGCACTGTCCACTAGTGGAAGCCGAGTTTGTGACATGTGCGTTTACAGTTCAAAAGGCTATCTGGTTGAGAAGATTCATGAAACATTTGGAGGTCTCAAACACTCCAGTGGGAGCTGTTTTAATTGTGATAATCATGCGGTTATTACTTACTTAAAAGATCCCAAATATCATGGAAAGACCAAACACATTGACATTAAGTATAATTTTGTTAGAGATATTGTAGATAAGAAGAAAGTGATTCTTAGTTACATTTCTACTCGTTTGAGTCTGTGAAGGATTTGAAAACGACGTATTGAATATGTTTGTGTATGTTAATGTAATAGTTAATGGCTTAACTATGCATATATGCTTTATTAATTATATATGATGGTTCATATATAATAGTATGTCGGCAAGTTATGATTGGCTCTCTCATACGAGCAATCGCCTCTAGCTTAGTGGGAGCGCAGAGATGAGATTACTATGATTAATGTAATCGGGATAGATTTCACCACGAATCTAATCCAACTTGTTGTAAAGCTAAATTGATGGAGATCCTACACCTTGGAGGGAGGATATCCGAGTTAAGTGTATGAGACACACTTGAACTCTGATTTACACGATGTCTAAATTAAATGAAATACGACATACGCTTTCTTGGAAGGAAGTTAAAGACATTGTGACATGTGTTTTAGGAAAACGACATGTGCTAAGTTGACCCCAACAGGATTGAGAAAATAATCCCTATTTCTCAATTGTATGAGTCCTTATTTATTGGTTACCCTTATTTACTTTCTATTATATTCTAAGTCTTCATTTTGGTGTTGCTACTTTAGCATGCTACCAAAAGAGCTATGGTTAATAACGGCGATGCGGTACATGTCTAGGAAAGCAGCTATAGTGGGAGACTGTAGATATTTAGTGAGATGGGAAGAACGTCTTAATTTAACATATATTATTGTGATTCATTGACTAGTCAATCAAGCAGGGTCTTGATTATGAATACATTAATAATTTGCAAAAAGGTTGAATATGCTCTGACAATTAAGGGATTGAAAGGAGATATGTCAACATATGTTAAATGTTCAAGAGTTCTGGGGTATAGCGAGCTTGTTGAGTTTCATTGATAAACTGGTTGAGTTGCTATATATCTCTAACAAGTGTATAGCGATTAAAACTCATATCTCGTGGGTCACACGATGTATTAATCTGTACGAGAATATGATTCATGAAGAAAATAAGTCTGGTGACTTTTTGACTTCATATATTAGTGGGAGATATAAATAATAATTAAATAATATTTAATTATTAAATCCACATATGAAAGTTTGTGGATAAGAGAGAGACAGGAGTTAAGAGTTGGTTACTTAACTCCCATCTTTTGGGATTAAAAGACTGCGTCATTCAGTTATCAGTGAAGGGAGGAGAATACGTTTAAGTATTCAGAACAGAACGCTAAAATGTGAATACGCGTTACTGAAAGAAGAACGTTAAAACGTTGAAGCGCGCGACAGAACGCTGAATGCAAGTGTGCGTTTCTTCTCTAGTTTATTCTCCTGAAATCACAACGAGAAACCCAGTACACATATTCTATAGATTAACACACATTCGTGAAAATACATTCTCTTATACCCAGTGTTGAAGGATCGATCCAGAGATCACAGTTTACCAAGCGTGAGTACCAACCGGGTTCGTACGTGATCTTCCGCTGAAACGAAAACTCTACGGAGAGAAGGTAAGTTTTCTCTATATGCATGATCGTGAGTTTTCCAACACAAAGCAATTAAAGTGTTGGGTGCATGAATTTTAAATTTAATGGACGAAGGTTAAAGCTGTATATTCAGAACATATTTTTTTAATTTTGGAATGCATATACCTAAAATTTTAGGTGGTAAAAGCTTCGCCATACTTAAAAAATGATAATTGCAATAAATTAATTAATAAGTATTTAAAGTACAAAAGTATGAAAAGAAAAAGGAGTAAAAATCATATCTACCAATTATGTTAAAATATTTTTTATTTTTTTTGTAACTAATTAGTTACTTTTTTATTATTATTTTTTTTCGTATTATGATCTAAAAGAATGAAGTTGATGCATGAAAGATAATTGACATATCAAATACTCATTAACAATACTCTTACAGGGTATGAATAAGAATAAGAATAAGAAGGCGATTATGATAAATAAATTAATAACTAAAACAAAAGTAAAATTACTGTCCGACAATCTCCCACAAATATTCAATTATAATATAATATTTAACCATACAAATAAAAGTTCACGGATTTTCCAATGCAACAATTTACTCCAAAAATTTGGACCGCAAATAATTTAATGATATGTTCATTTAATATTTTGATTATATATAAACAAGATCCAATTACAAAACATTCTTTCATGATTATAATATGTATTTTGTGAGACTGAATTGTGTGGGACGGAGGATCCATTATTAAAATATGCTTATTATATATGTAAATTGTACTTTTTTTAAGTTAAAGTTTATCAATAATAAATCATATTATAATATCTTAAAATAATACTTTAATGCATAATGCGTCATACTTTAAAAAATATATTTTAACAACCATTAACTTGCAGCAGACTGGATAGATTTTTAATTTCTCCAGGATAGTTATCAGAGTGGCCTAATGACAGAGATATGATGGTGATTAGAATATTTTATAATAATGTTATGATTTATTTCCTTTTATTTATATTTGTCATTAATATGTCAGATCTTTTTATCACCTATAAATAAGTGATATTGTAATAGTTTTAGGCAGTTGAATTTGATTAATGAAAAGTTTGGGTTTATTCCCTTATGTCATGTTTTATTTGTATTCTTTCGGTATTTCTCTTGAATCAACGGACTAATACTCATTTCTGTCTATTTCTACAAGATTCTTGTGAGAAGAATCAATGTTCGAATAGACATCTATCTCGCTATTCCGGTATTCTTCGTAGAATCAATGGATTAGTATCCTATTTTGTCTTCATTTCGTAACTTCCACTGCATCAGTTGTTTATCAGCCAATTTATGATCCTCGATGATGATTCTGAGGCATCAATCGGTATATGATATTATGTATGATAAGCAGATCTATGAATATGATATTCTTTCTTTTTCTAATCTATTTTCTCCGTTCAATCTTGATTTGGACGAGTTTGTTGATAGTGGCTATGAAGGTCCACCGATAGTTGATGAGGAAGATGATGAAGTTTCTTATGGTGGCTGATGAGAGTGATAATTCACGTGTTTTGAGCACCGATTTGTGTGGAAGTACGATTTAGTATATTATCGAGGTAAATCGGGTTGTTTATGAAAAATCCACGAATCGGATGCTACTGAGGTTATTTGATTATATTTATACATGAAAACAGGCTAAAAGTGCTCTGAATTGGAAGACACATTTTTCGAGACATAGCTAAATCAGGGAGGAGTAGCTCGACCAAGCTTAGGTTGGTCGAGCTGCACGATGGAATTCGAGTTGGAGGCATTCGGATTACAGAGGTATCATTCGGCCAAGGTAGTGTAGCTCGACCAAGAGCAATTGGGTCGAGCTACAACAGGGAAGTCGAGCTGGACGAAGCTTCAGTTTACAGACACGCAGCTCGATCGTGGCTCGACCAAGGAGGTCCAGCTCTACCAAAATCATTCTGGTCGAGTTGGGACACGTCAGCACCGAAACATCGGGATTTCAACTCCAGTGCATGTATTTTCGTGTTTTCCAAGAAAAAACACAATAAAGATCCGTAAGGAGAGTTTTCAAAAAGGGAGTTAGATTCCACATCCATCCTACATCACATCTAAACCCTAACTCCATCCTACGGAGCTGTAGAGAGATATTCGTCCAGCGAATCAAGTAAGAACCAAGTGAAGATTCAAGACGGGCAAGAAGCGACAACGCTCACATCTGGGGTTTATTTCGCAACTTAATCTTTCTTGTAATTTTCAAGACTATGGGTAAGATCTATCCAAACACCATGAACGTTCTTCAAAGTGTCATCGGCTTGAACTGCTTTGGTAGTTCTAAGGTTTATGAAGGTTTTACTAGTTAATTTAACTTTCGTGGTATACTCCATACAACAATACTTGTTGATTTATTATATATAAGATTATGCATTTTTAATTCATACTTAAAGTTGTTTTGTGTATCATTAACTATCATATAGAGTCTGAATATATATCTTGGTTATTGATTGAGTGTGTTCACTGTTGAACATGATTCCATGTTATGATTCTAAGTGAGGGGACTCCGAAACTTCATTAGAACTATCTTATATAAATACTTATTAATTGAATTGAATTTGGGTTAGTAAGTAGGATAAAAAGGATAATTTCATAGTACCTATAAAGGGAGATCATATCGGGTTAGACTACTTAGTGTACGAGAAATAATTGATATTGATAGTGCCTAGAAAGAGGGGTGAAATTATATTTTTGCTCCGAGGTAATTCACACGTGTTACACGCTTATCTTCTTATGTCTATAGAGTAGATTTGCATAGCTTAGTGATGCATCCATATTTCACAAGGCAGAGTCGGACATTGATATACTGAAGGGAGATTAATTAGTGAAACTGGATGTCCCGAAGAGCTGTCTATCTTCTCACTTGTTCAACTCTCGTTAATTCTCTACTTATTGGTTTTGAGTCTGGATGCGGCGGACGTATCCGTCTATTTTATTTGCTATTTAATTAATTTTTCTAGTAGAATAATAAATACTCCTCAACTAAATTGTCAAACAATAGTTTTAGTTAATTTAGTTAATAATAAATTGATAATCATCCGTGCTTTGGGTTCGATAATATAAATTGGTCGCTTATCTAAGCTAAAATTGCATTCTTCATACTTGGGGATTAATTGTGTGTTGAGAAAACGCCCATCAGTGGCTATAATGGTCCATCCATCTTTGATGAAGAAGATGAAGAAGGTTTCGGCTATGATAACCCACTAACTTTTCATAAAGAAGGTGATGCAATTTTTCACGACGTTGTGGTGATCCAATTTTTTATAGAGAGATGATTGAAGCTACTGTTAATGTGCCTAATTCAAAGAATTCGTATGATCCAAAAGATTCATATTTTCTGGATCTCATAATTAGTTGCAACATTGAATATGAAAGTATTATTTCAAAGGATTTTGGGTTGTATGGATTCAAGAATATTCCAGCGTGTCTTTGCACTTTCATTTGTGATATGACCCCGCACGATTCGAGGTCGAATCGTATCCAAGTGGAGGAGAATGATGGAGATATGATGTTGATTAGAATATTTTATAATAATGTCATGATTTATTTCCTTTTATTTATATTTGTCATTAATATGTCAGATCTTTTTATCACCTATAAATAAGTGATATTGTAATAGTTTTCGGAAATTGAATTTGATTAATGAAAAGTTTAGGTTTATTCTCTTCTGTCATGTTTTATTTGTATTCTTCTGGTGTTCCTCTTGAATCAAAGAACTATTACTCTTTTCTGTCTATTTCTACAGTATTCTTGTGAGAATAATCAACGTTGGAGTAGACATCTATCTCACTATTTCGATATTCTTCATAGAATCAGCATATTAGTATCATATTTTATCGTCATTTCGTATCTTCTGCTGCATCATCTAACTCCAAGTAATCTGGACTTAAAAGATCCATATCAGACCATGCTCCTATCCTACTCACCATGGATTCCCTATTAATTGGGGTCCAAAACCATTCAAAATTATCAATTGGAGTCTGAATGAAGACAGCTTCAAGAATTTAATTACATCAGAGTGGCCGTCTTTAGATGCTAAAGGATAGGGATGTTTTGTTATCAAGAAGAAATTGAAGCTGTTGAAAGAAAAAATCAAAGTATGAAAATCAAGTCATGAAAGGAGGTTGGACTAAGAGATTGATGATGCTAAGGAAAAAATCTATTCCTTAGATAGGAAAAAAGAGGCAGGCGAATGGTCCACCACAGATAAAGAGCAGTACGTAGAAGCTTGTTGCGTCATTGAGGAAGGCTAGAGAAAATCTGACATACTGAGCTTTCAAAGATCAAGATCAAGATGGCTTCAAGAGGGGGATTCAAATTCTAAGATCCTCCATGTTTGTGTCAATAGTAGAAACAAATTATCGGAGATTAAAGGTCTTTACTTCAATGCGAAATAGGTGGATAAAGTGGAAGATCTGAAAAGTTGCATTTTTTCTTTCTTTAAGGAGAAGTTTGTAGAACATGATTAACTATATCTTAAGATTAAAGGCATTCCAGCTTCAAACATTAGTGAGCCAGTAGATGTTGTTCTCATTGCTCTATTCATTAAAGATGAAATCAGAAAAGTTATGAGCATGCTAAATTTGTGAAAGGAGCTAATCCATCATTCATCACACTAATACATAAGGTATGCAATCCTAACACCATCCAGGATTATAGGCATATATCTCTCATTGGCAGCATGTATAAAATTCTTTCAAAGGTGTTAGTAAATAGAATGAAAAAGGCCATGGAAGAACTCATATCCCCTAATCAATCTGCATTCATTAGTAATAGAAATATTATGGATAGTATTCTTATTGCTAATGAGATAGTGGAAGAGATAAAGGAAAAGGGAGAGAGGGCTTTTATATTAAAGATAGATTTCGAAAAAGCATATGACTAGGTTAATCTGAAATATTTATGGGAGATGTTGGAATTGTTGGGATTTGATTCAAAATGGTGTGCATGGATAAAAGAATGTACTTCTTCACCTACTGCATCTATATTAGTAAATGGAAGCCCTACGGAGGAATTTAAAATTGAAAGAGGGATTAGATAAGGGGACTCCTTTATCCCCGTTTCTTTTCCTATGTGTTGTTGAATGCTTGAGTCGTATGGTGAAAAAAGCATGCTCTAAAGGTTGTTTTACTCCTATGAAAGTGGGTATGGAAGGGGTGGAAGTTTCTCATCTCCAATTCGCAGATGATATAATATTTTTTGGGGAGGCATCTATAGAGAACTTTTCTACATTGAAGAGTATTATGTGGATCTTTGAGATATGGTCAGGCCTAAGAATTATTTTCAGCAGAAGTGTTTTGATGGGTATTAATGTGGAAAATGATACACTTGTAGATATGGCTTATACTTTAAACTGCAGATTGGGATATTTACCGCTACAGTATTTGGAGCTTCAAATTGGGATAGACTATAACAAGAGAGAAGCTTGGACTCCAGTTCTCCATAAACTTGAAAGCCGATTAAATCGATGGGAAAATAAGAAGCTATGTTTTGGTGGAAAAATAACTCTTTTGAATGCTACTCTTTCCAACATTGCTAATGACAACCTACCCTATGCCAAAGCTCCAAAGAAAATCATCAAGAAGATAATGTCATTGCAAAGGAAATTTTTATGGGGTGAAGGGGAACAAGGCTTGAAAAAGATTGCTTGGTTAAAATGGGAGCATGTATGTAAAGGAAAGCAGTATGGAGGGTTGGGTGTTAAGAATATCGATCTTTTCAACAAGGATCTTCTAGGTAAATGGGGTTGGAGGATTTTAGAAAGAGGTGGCCTACTTTGGGTTAAGTTGATTCAATCAAAGTACGGTGATATGATGAAGTGTGTTGAGATTTGGAAAATGAAGAATAAAATGTGCAAAACATGGACAACATGGTGGAAGTCTCTCATATTCCTTATCTCTGAAAATGAGTGATTCCTTGAAGGAAGTATTCAAGTATTAGCAATAGGCATAATACTAATTTTTGGTTTTGCAATTGGTTTGGCAGCATCACCATGAAATCCAACTATCCAAGACTTTTCTCGTTAGAGATGAATCCACAATGTTCAGTGATAGAGAGAATGAAGAGGGTTAATGGGGATATTGTTATAAATTGGAATTGGAGAAGACCTTTATTCTCATGGGAGGAAGAAAAGATAAAAGAGTTATGTGTGAAAGCCTGTAAATATATCTTCTCTTCTCAAGATAAGGATAGATGGATATGGAAATACTCGCACTGTTGAAGCTATACAGTGAAGTCAGCATATAGCAAGATAGAAGAAATGCATGGCTTGATTTTTGGGAGTCCTAATATGATTGGTGGAGTGTGGAATAAATATGTTCCAATCAAAGTGGTGGCTTTCTCTTGGAAAGCAATCCAAAATAGTATTCCAACAATATCAAATCTTATTAAGAGAGGGGCTTTCAATGAAAAAATTTCAAGGGTATGTCAATTATGTGGATCTACTGAGGAAGAATTGAATAATTTGGTTATTCATTATGTTGTAGCAGATAAGATATGGAAGCATATCTATCAATGATTCAACATCAAATATGCGGGCTAAGAAAATACATTTTTGGAGGATTTTATTCATCACAATGAGAAGGTGTTCTTGAAAAAAAAAATGGTCTCTGAGAATTGGTATGGCATGGTGTAGTATGGCAAATATGGAGGGCAAGAAATGATAATGTGTTCAATGGAGGGACTATTGACTGCGAAAATATAGTGATGAAGATCAAAATCAACACATGGATTTGGATTAAATATAAAGGTCGCATAACGTCGGGATATACTTTCAGTGAATGATTGAGATAACCCCAAACATGCATTAGTTTGTGAAGAAGGTGTGAAGATTTATGGTTTTACTGATTTATCCTATCACATTGTAAGTTCTTTTTCTTACTTTAATTTGTAATATTTTTACTCATTTGAGTTAGAGCACCTTTAATGCTCTACTCACATTAATAAAATATTTTGCTTCTTCTAAAAAAAAACAACCATTAACCATATTTTATCTACGTAACAACAAAATTTTTTTATATATGATATGATGAAATAAACCAAAAAAGGGTACACATATAATCCAAACGAATTTACAATCTCTAATAAATCATGTGATTCATCTCTCGAACCAATTTTTCCTTGACTTGACTTTTGTGTTGACTGTGTATGTTGACTTTAACTTGTGTGTTGACTGCGTGTGTTGAGTTGGAGTGTGTGTTGAGTCATATCTTCATTTGAAGCTTGTCCGAGCTCAGATTTGAAGTCTTCTGATGTTAATCTGGAGGCGTTGAGCCTTTGTTCGGATTAAACGTTGACTTAAGAACTTTCTGCAAAAAATGTCATTTACTCTGCGAAGAACACTCAGGCTGTTGATTTGAAGAAAGCCAGATCGGAGGGGTTTAGAACCTTAATCTCTGATCGGAGGTTGTTAACTTGAAGAACGTCGGATCAGAGGGGTTTAGAACCTTAATCTCTGACCGGAGGTTGTTCTTGACTTGAAGATCTTGAAGGAGCGTGGCTCGTGTATCCAGAATGAATGGAGGAGGGCTTCTTTTATAAGTGAAGGTGATTAACATTCCATCTTTAACTCGCATTCTAATTGGCCAAGGCTTGATTTGACCTGATTTTGTGGGATTTCATCTTATTAGTTGATCCAAATTTGATTTGATCACATCTAAGGATTTGGGCTTTGACATCCTTAACTTGCAAGCCTACTTGATTTGAACTTATCTGACTGGATCTACCACTTATCAATTATTCACTAATTTATTTTAGGAATTTATTTATTTAAATTACTTAATAAATAAATAATTAATCGACATATCTTCCCTTTAATAGGCAATAAAATTCAAGTAATTATTTAACATCCCATAAATTTTCACATGCCTATTATTGTGGCTCATTTCTTAAAGGCCCAAAACTAACCCATAACCATGTTTAACCCATTAATTTTAACCGCGTGAATGAGAATTAAAAAAAACCAATTTTGGAACTTTCCTTTCTAAAGATGATCTTCTCAAATTATTACCTGGTGTAAATATCATCTCCAAATCAATCCCTAAATTAACATATCTAGTTAAGGTAAGTTTGTCGAATCCTGCAAAAGAATATCCGTTAAGTTTTTGTACAGCCACAATATGTATATTTTGTCATGCTTCATTCTATCTTCTTCTCACCTAAAAAAATTTTTTCTCACAAGGCTGCAATTAAGAGAGAGGGTAACAGTTTCTCTCCTCTCAATGTTTTCTGTTTTTATTCGTTGAACCTCTAACCCTAATTTCTCTCGTCTACAACTCTTGAATGTTTTATATTTAAGAACAAGTTTTATGATCGTATTACCATATATTAGTAATGTTTAGTCGTTTATTATAGGCTTTGAAGAAGAGTTGGAGCGTGACGTGTAGTATTCGCGTTTAAACTTCCCAAGGTTAATGTGGGTATTTACTCATCTAATATGGGTTAATTATTTCATATGTGATTGTTTATTATTAGAGAATTATTATCATGTCATATTTTTATTTGAAGTATGTGAATCGATATATACAATATGTATATTGGACCGTACTGGTGCCCAACCAATATCACAATCGCGATGTCGTATCTTTTGTCATGGATAATAAACTTAAAGGTGCCTTATCAATATGTTAGAAATTATATTATAAGTGTTTTAAATTTTCGTATATGAAATATTAATGTATATGAGTATGATTAATTTCCACTAAGCTATGGTTGCTTACCTCTATTTTTACCCCTTTTAGATTAAGCATGGCAATAGCGTACGAGCGGGAACACGATAGCTGGGAGACCTAATAAAGATTAATAAATAATGAAAAATATTTTAAATCTCAGTTTGGTTATGAAACTGTGAATTATTGATTTTACTCTCCATGTTTTCGTTGGGGTTTCTTAAAAATTTTGGTTTGAATATTTTTGCAACTCCCTACATGTGATTCTGTCTTTTTATGAAATAATGAATTATGTTGAATTTTGATTTATTGTATTCCGTGGATGCTCTCTACACGTGTGAATATTGAGTGGAAAATATATATGTGTATGTGATGTAGTCTTTATATCTTCAATTGTAATTGGTATGCATGATCTGTAAATTTGACCCCAGCTATTACCTTTTAAAATAATAATTTTTAGTGTGTAAAATTTTGTGAGTGGGCATATACTGTAGGTTAGAGCTATGTTTTTCAAATTATTAAAATGGTAGTAATTTATTCTCCAAATTAGAAATAGTGGAAGCTTAATTCTTTTCCAATTATTTGACTAGGGAGAAATTAGCTTATTGTTTCAACTTATTATAAATTAATATTTAGATGCCCAGTTTCGTTTAAAATTATTAAGAGTGCAATGGTTCGAAATTGTGTGGCGTTTTTATTTAAGATGTGGTCACAAATTTCCTTTTCAATTTTTTTTAAAACTTCTAGTGACCCGCTTAAAGATGTATTTTAATTAATTAATTATATGAAATGAAAATCTAAAAATTTATTTCACACCCCACTAGTTTGACGTTGATACGTCTTATTTAAGTGGTATAAATTTTGGGGTGTGACAATATGGTATCAGAGCAGGTATACGGTTCTGCATAATTGTTCAAAATTTTATTTAAATTCTGCATATACATGATTTAAATAATTTACATGATATGATTTCATAATATAATAAAATTTTTAAATGAAAGTAAAGTCTTTTGCTATGCATCTACCGAGTACGACACCCACTACAAGCAAGGTATGAAAGTATTAATTGCTTAAGCTAATTACATGTGAATTTAAAAGCAAGTTTATGCTATATGAGTTATATGAACTTGATTGGTGTCATTTTTACCTAAATTTTAGTGTCTTTTTAGATGTATTTTTTGTATTTTTATTCATGTTGTATATCTTTTGGTGGTGTTTAATGATGATAAGGAGATTTATGCTTTGAATTGATAAATGTGTGATTTTCGCTATTAAGCGCATTAAATTGCACGATATTTGTATATTTAGAGGATTGGTACTTTAGTGTAATTTGTGTGATTTTTAGGTAAAAATAGATTCTAGACGCAATAAGAAAGATGTGGGAAAAAATAGAGCTAAATTCAGAGTTGAAATGAGGGAGAACGAGCCAAAAAAAATTGATAAAAATTACATCAACTCGAGTCGAGCTCTGTTACCGAACTCGACCCGAGTCCTGAACTCAAGTCGAGCTCGGTCAAAAGTTAGATTTTTGATCAACAACTATTCTAGAAGCTTTCATGCATATAAATACATGTTTTGATCACAAATTACGGGATGAATTATTCTAGATTAGTTTTCACACACACTAGACACCTAAATTCACATGCATTCATCTTTATCTCTTTCATCCTTCACTTCACCCATCCTATCCACTGGATCTCTTCAAATCCATCCACTATTTCATCAATTCACTAATCTAAGAAGGGAAATTCATCATTGGTTGAAGATTGGAGCATGTTGAAGGAAGAGAAGGCCTAATTTGAAAAGGGAAGCCAACTTACCTTTAATTTGTGAATTTCTTCATTATTTGGCTCAATTAGAGCATGTCATGGAGTGTATAAGATTTATCATGATTTGTAGTGGCTAGTTCTCATGTGAGGCTAGCAATATGATTGATTAGGGTTTATGTAGATTTTTCACACCACATGTTTGATAAATTGATTGTTATGAATATTTTATATCATGGATTCTTATTCTCATCTTATGTATGATTTGTGTGATTAAATTACCAATACATGATATTAGAATGGCCATTCCAATTGTTGGCGTTCGATCGTTTGGTTAACGTGAACCGTTAGGGTTCAATGCGATTCTATATCAGTGGAAACAAGAGTATAGAATTGTATTACATTTCACCAAGGTATGTTGAGGAATAACAGCTGCAGAAAATAACCTCTTGATTTTCTGCTGTATTCCCAAGTTCAATCGTGTGATATCCATAAAACAGACACAATCATCAATTCAACATGTTGTTTCTAGGGTATACCCATAAAATGAATTTAGTAATTTTGAATAACTCATCATCTATCTAACCACTTCCATAAGAGTCCTATTCTTTCTTTTGCCACACCATGCTGCTGGAGTTTGCCCGGTGTTGACAACTTAGGATTCAATCCTAACCTCTGATAAATAGTTCCTAAACTATCCTAAGAGGTACTCGCCACCACGATTAAATCGTAATGACTTGCTATATTTTTTATGATCCTTCACCGCATGAGCCAAGAACTTTTGAATTAATCATAGTACTCAAACTTGCAGTGCATCAAAAAAATATCTAACCACCTCTCGCCTGGATAGTCTTAGGACTGCATAAATTAGAATGAACCAATTCCAATATATCTTTGGCTCTACACCACTTTGCCTTGAAAAAGCAATCATGACCTAGTCTCAGATGCCAAAGGTATGTTTGGTTTATATCTGTAAGTTCCTTTCTCTTATTAGGATTAGAAGACGCGTTATCATTACTATTATGTTGCATCGTGAGAGAAATATGATTTAAGAGTGTACAAATTGTTACCAACATACCATAACATATTATAACTCCATCTCTCATCACTATGATCATGTCATTTAAATGAAATGGAGTATCCATCCGTAAATGCATAGAAATTGAAATGAAATTATTTCTATGTAAATGTACGTAAAGACAATTTCTCATAATCAAAAACGTTTATTCCTATCATAAAATTAATAAACAACTCCCACTGCAACAACCACTAATTTCATAGCTTACCCATGTACTCAATAATCTCATCATCACTTATTTATAAACATTTAGTGATTCTGGTATCTACACACAACGTGTCAGTAAATGCCATCACTATTCATGCTTCAACAACTAGTGAATAAGATACTAACCCCGTTCACTCCTTGATGAAAATGGCTATCCTTCGCCACATGTTTTGTCAGAAGTTCCCCACCGAATAAAACCTTTTGTATTTCAGGTGGGACTTTCTCAAAACATCTAGGCAAATTATGGAGGATAAAATTGACCTAGGTTTCCCTTTCAATATCTTTCCATGTTTTATTTTCATTCATGCATCAAGTCAACCATGACCTCCCGCCCATCAACCTTACTCAAGTATCCGAAAATTTGCATGAGATTGACCATCATATCTCTATGAACTTCTCACCTCTCCACTAGAGACTTAAATAGGTACTAGAGGGCATTCTTAGTGAGAACACATACGTTTTATTAAGCAGTAAGAATTAAAACCAAGACTCTTTTCTAATCATCTATTTTGGACAAGTAAATAGATTTATTTTAGTTAACAAAAAAAAAAAAAAAACCATTTGAAAATACAGAGAATCTCGTAAGTAAACACACTGATCAAATCTTTGAATTTTTCCATTTATATTGATTCCCTCAAAATAATATAAAATAAAATTCACCAATATCTCAAGCACCGTGAATTTGCATACTACGATAGTGTGGACGTATACAAATTCGAATATATACAAGAGAAGGTTTTACCCATTAATTTCATTTGTCAACCTAACTTTATGACAAAAAAATTAATAGTCGGTTCCTCTTTAGCCATGTAAATAACAGCAGTGACTCCGACGGAGAGGATACTTATTAGTTGCACCTAAGTTTTCACCATTATTTAATTTCAAGTCCATTGCGCAAGCTTATGTCCCTTCAGATGGAGAAGATCACACGCGCTCGGGTAACTTTCTACAATCATCAATTATAAGTTTGTACAATGATCCACAAATAAACTCATCTGATAGAGAGAAAGGCACCATAGCCAACACGCAAGTTTACGTGCATCACATTACAAAATAATTATTATTTAATGAAGTCAATACCAGTGATCCATAAATATACTTATCCGATGGAGAGGAATGCAATATAGCCAACAGGCAAGTATACTTGCATCACATTACAAACCAATAATGGAGGCCACGGAAATTTTTAACCAATCTCCTCTCCCACTTAGTTATTTAATACCGAGGGTTTTTATATGCATATAATATTCCAAATAAATTACGCAATGCTCCTATTATAGCACATAAGGCAGTAAATCACAAAGAATTATGCATACATATATAACAATAATCAGATAATTAAATCAATTATGACAGTTATATATCAGCGAATTCGATAATTCGCAACCAAGCATGAATGTAGGCAATGCAGATGGGGATCGACCTCCCAGGAGAGGTCGTGGGATCCGACCTCTCCGGTGAGGTTGCAGGGATCGACTTGTCTGGTCAAGTCAAGTGGTTCGGGGTAGCACTCCGAAACCTAATCTGAAAATTAGAAGCCGGTTTTCATGAATTTTTCTCCAGATTACTTGCCCGGCAGCCTGCTCCAGAATAAAAGCTCTAGTCGAATTGCTTCTCAAGACAAAGCTCAACACGAGCAACTCCACACGCCAGAATGCCAGCACTCTCGCCAGCGCACATGCTTGCCCGCCGCCGTGTACTCTACCATGCGTGCCTCCTTGCATGCACCCGCGCCCTGTGCGTCAGCCCGCCTTCATATGGTGTCAGCCCGCCTTCATACGGCAGACATCCGTGCGTCTGCCTGCCTTCATACGGCAAACAATGTGTGCCCTGTGCCCGGCTGTATGCTCAGCGTGTCCTCTGTGTGCCTTGGTTCCCGCGCCCAGCAGTCTACACTGTGCCCACTAGCACATGGCACTTTTTCGACAATGAGTTCCAGCACTCGGCAATGTGCCGTGTGCCACAAATCCTACCAAGCCACTCGCCAACGTACGTCCTCTTGTGCAGCCATCCGTGCATGGTCAACAAGCGCCAGCAAGGTATGCCCGGCCATAGACATGCATGTGTCTGTGTTTTCATGACTCGACAGTCCGCACGCCCTGTGCACGACAACCAGTGCCCGCCGCGCAACCTGCTCGTCAGCACGCCATATGCACGACAGTGCATTCGGTAATGAGTTCCAGCACTCGACATTGTAGCCCGCTAACGAGTGCATCACTCGGTAGTCGGCAGTCTATGCTTGATACGTGTGCTAATTCATGCACCCACGCACGCTTCAACACCCGATGCTTGCTTGATGCCATGCAGGCACACACAATAACGTACTCCCAGCCTTTCCTAACACACCCGCCAGTGTGCGTCCAGCCATACGCAGCATGCTCGGCAATGTGTGGTCTTCGTCTTCTCCAGGTGTCGTCGTGTATTACCGAAACCAATCGACAAACAGGTATAGGGTTTTCATGGATAAAGAAATAATACCAAACCCTAATTCTCATGCGATTCTAATCCGAAAGAAAATCATATAATCACATAAATCCTAGCCTAACGTGTCACACTTCACCACAAAACTGAAGCTCTGATACTAATTTTTGGCGTTCGATCATTTGGTTAACATGAACCATTAGGGTTCCATGCGACTCTATATCAGCGGAAGTAAGAGTATAAAATTGTATTACCTTTCACCAGGGTATGTTGAGGAAGAACAGCGGCAGAAAATAACCTCTTGATCTTCTGCTATATTCTCAAGTCCAATCTTGACTTCGTGTGGGCGACGATCTTCAAGATCCTCTCAATCTGCTTCCTCCATCTATCTCACTTGTGTTAGGCGCAATCAGTTAGAGTTCCAGATAGGCTGAGATGACATAAATATAGGCTAGAACAGGGACCAAGAGGAGAAATTAATTCGGTCCTCCATTGGGATTAAGTATCCAAGTTTAGCCCAAAACTTTTACTTAAGTCCAATAATAATAATATAGTCTACTAAAATATTATTACTACACTGCTACTCTAATCCTAAATTACGCATGGGCTCCTTCTTATTATGAGCACGTTAGTCTCCCCATGTTTAAGATATACAATTACCATTAATTAATTAAGTTACTGACAACTCCATTAATTAATATCTCATCCGAGAGTTGTACCACTCAACCTTGTTATCATGCCGGAATAAATCCACCTGCAGGGTTTACATGATAATCCTTATGAGCTCCTCAAGGGGACATCATCAAGCTTTTTAATAGGACAAATATTCCTTCTACAATCAACAACACACCATAGAGACAACAATATCTTCCAACTCACCGAGCTTGTTCATTTAATATTTAAATCTCATCCATTGATGAATCAAAGAGATATATACTGGCTTACGAGTCAAGATTATTATATAGGGATTAAGAGCAAGAACATCCATAATAATTGAGATCAAGTTCTCCTATATAGTCAGTATAAGTCGAACGATCTCAAGAGGTCCTGCTCAATACACACAAAGTGCACTAATGTGATTTTATAGTCAAGACAAACTAATATCAAATCACACTACAACCATCCCGATAGATTGTCCCTGTCTATCTCGATTGTGAGCATTTGTTTATACTTTATAAGAAGCCTAGAATATGATCTTCCGTGCGATGCCGTACACCATATTATCTACAGTATAAGGTAAATGGACTATTGCATCGACATATAAATAGATTATAAGATGCAATCATTTGATCAATGATTCTCATTTCAAATATTATTAAAACATGATCCATACTAAAGCTGGGCTTTTAGTATACAATTCAATACCAATATTATGCATAGGGTTTTAATTGAATCATTGATTGCATGAGATGACTTAGTTAGTGTGAGGAGAGGTAAACCATACCCTTCTTGTGCTTAAAACCTCATGATAGGACATTAGTAAGGTACTAGTGAGGGGAACCAAACTTATGAACATAGTACCTTCATGGGAATTGAGAGTAAAAGACAATCCTAAGAAATTTAAAATTTTAAAATAGTTAAGAACCTAATTGCCTTGGCCATAGGTATTAGGGGAACATACGTGATTTTCCTTAATATCATAACATGATAATCTTCAATGCATGTGTGTGTGAGTCTACATGAGCCTTATCCATGAATATTGCTTGCCTTGCATACTTCTTAGATTGTTCACCTTCATCTATCTTCCATCACAAATGTACATGTTCTATCTTTAATTTCTTTATTAGTTAGTTTGTAGTGTTAATTCAACCCCCTCCTTTATTGATTAGTCCTTCTAGAGTGAAACATTTCTAAAATACGGATACATTCACTTTCGCCCTTGGGTTCGATATTCTAAATTTTGTACTTGGTCACTACGGTCTACTACGTGATAGAGTACGCTTGCTCCAATCAATTTGTAAATGTTGGGTTTAAGAATTATTCTACTGAACAGTTCTTCCCTTTTAATATGATAAGTAGAAATTGTTGTGTTAGATGAATGGCTTACAGTTGCAACAAAACTGCAAAAACTATCAGTGAAGAACACACAACGACCTGCCTACCCACATCGCTTACATCCTGCAAATGTGGAGGGAAGTCAAGAACATTGGTAAAGGGATCACCGGCTATTGGGCTTGCTTGAAGTTGATTGATATGCTATTGTGGGTTTGGAAGGATATAGCTAACCCAATCTTTTTGAGTGGCTTATGGCACACTGTCAACTCGCCGGTCCTGAAAACATGTTATATGCAATTTACTTTATGTTTTTTGGATAGGGTAGTCCGTTTGGAATCTCCTGATGGGCCTTTGACTCCATATGGAGAGGTACTGCAGGAGGGATACTACGCATTACTGATGAGAGTGAAAATAAACGTGTTTTAGTGTCCTATTTAACACCTTTTTATGGAAACTATTGTTATATATTAGCACAAGTATCTTATATTCGATATATGTTAGAAAAAGGTGCGTTTGAGGTGTTTTATTATGATTTAGGTGGAAAAATAATCAAAAGTGCATAGTTGGAGAATGCTGAAAAACGCACGTCCAACTTGTGTAATTTTTCTGCACTTTTTTGGTAGTCCAAATTAATCATGTGATACACCTTTGGAAATCCATGGAAGAGAGGGTCGTGTTGGCGTAAGAAACACTTCAATCAGAGTCCAAACGAGAAAGTTATGATCAAAATGGTGACGTCACGCAAGCTGTGCCGATCAGCACAGTTGTGTCACTTTCCATGACTTATTACACATTCAATTTTTAATTTTTTATGAGTTCTTTATATATAGATAGAAAGCCAAGGAAGAGAGAATCACGTGAGCATAAGAATCACTCAAATTGGAGTTTTAATGTGGAAGTTATGCGCGAAACGGTAAGACTGCGTAGTGTAGCTCGACCAAAACTATGTAGCTCGACCAAGACCATTTTGGTCGAGCTACGGTCGAGCAAGTCAAGCAGAGGAGCTTTAGTTTACAAACTCGCAGCTCGATCAAAGCTCGACCAAGGCCTATCCAGCTCGAACAAGACCATTCTGGTCGAGTTAGGACACGTCAGCTCTAAATCGTCGGGATTTCACCTCCAGTGCATGTATGTGCGTATTTTCCATAAAAAAACCCATCCAAGGTCCATTAGGAGAGTCTAAAAGTATAAAAAGACCTCATTAGAAGGGTTAGAAGGAAGACAATCATCCTACACCCCACAAGGGGGATTATCCCCCAACCATCATCCACATCCTTTACTCCATCCATTCATCACTGTGAAGATCCGTCTGTGGAATTAAGGAGAACCAAGAGGATTTGAAGAGACGGAAGAGAGAAGGAAGGAGACTTCTACACCAAGGGTTTTTCTAATTTTTTTTTTCTATTTTCTAATTTTTTGGACATATGGATAAGATCTATCCAACACCCATGATTGTTCTTCGCAACATCATGGGCTAGATCTGTTTTGGTAAATCTAGAGTTTTGAAGGTTTTTATGAATTAATTGAACTTTCGTGTGTATACTCCGTACAACACTACTTGTGGAATTATTTTATATATGATTATACATTTTTAATTCATATTCACGGTTGTTTTCCGCATCTTAACTGTTATATAAAGTCTGAATATATATCTTGATTGTTGATTGAGCTCGTTCACTACTGAACATGATTCCATGTTATGATTCTAAGTGAGGGGACTACGAAACTTCATTAAAACTGTCATATATGAATACTTGTTAATTGAATCTAATTCGGGTTCATAAGTAGGATAAATAGATTAATTTTATAGTACCTATAAAGGGAGATCATATCGGGTTAGAGTACCAATCCTAGGAAAAAATAATTGATACTTATAGTACCTAGAAAGGGGAGTGAAATTATATCTCTTACTCCAAAGATATTCACTCATGTTACACGCATATTTACTTATGTTTGTAGAGTAGATTTGCATGGCTTAGTGATACGTCCATATTCCACAAGGTAGAGTTGGATATTGATACACGAAAGAGAGATTAATGAGTGAAATTGGATTATCCTAAAGCTACCTATTCTCCATTCTAGAGTCACTTTCGAATTCTTCTAAGTGCTTTTATTTAATTGTTATTTTAATTAATTTGTTAGTAGATTAATAATTAAATCCTCAAACTTAATTGCCTTGTCTTAATTAATTTAGTTAATAATTAAATTGATAATTCACCGTCCTTTGGGTTCGATATATAACTTGGTCGCTTGCTTAAGCTGCAATTGATATCCTTAATATTTGGGGATTAATTTTGCGTGCATAGAAAATGTCCATCAATTACCTATACCTGCTCTCAGTGATGGGGATTCCGAGGAAGGCCCTGAAGAAGATCATGAAGAAGACAATGAATAAATGAATTATATAAGCGATAGTTTCAAGATTTTATTTTGAAAAACTATAAATAAAATCTCGTAAGCAATTTTATTATTCAGCATCTATTTTGATAGTTTGTAATTTGAAACAATTGTTCGCTTAGTGATGAATAAAAATTTATTATTTTGAAATATGTGTCTCTATTATGTAATTGTTACTCGAGCAATATTATGATATGCATTATTATTTGTATTCATTAATTCTAACGAATACTAAAGTTACTTATGTTGGCAATTGAAGGATGTCTCCAAGGAGAGACAACACTATCAAGCAACTATTGGATGCTCACGAAAATCATGAGGCTAACCTAGACGCTTATGCTAGAGTGGTGCAGGAGTTCTAGGCACACACTCCACCATTCTTCAAAGGGCGTGAAGGGCCAGAATACGTTGAAGAGTGGCTAAGAGAACGGATGTTTCGTATCATGAGATGCACTGATGCACAACGGGTGTTCTACGCATCATATCAACTAGTAGAAGATGCCGACCACTGGTGGGAGGCATACTGGACGATGAGACCAAATGAGAATAGGGAGGCTATCAATTGGGAAAAATTCAAAGCAATTGTGATGGTGAACTACTATCCTCAGACGTACTGAGCTAGGATGGAGGACGAGTTCTACAATCTCAAGTAAGGGAATATATCCGTGATAGACTATGAGCGGCAGTTCAATCAACTACGTCGGTCATCTCTGCAGCTAGTTGACGCTGAAAAGAAACGAGCTAAGAATTTTCAGGATGGATTGCATCAGGACATATACAAAACACTATGGCTTTCTTACCTGACATGAGCTATGCTGACACCTTTATGAGGGTTCAGAAGGTTTAGGCATGTCTAGAGAAAGGGCGAGCAAGCCAGTGGAAACCCGATCATGAGGAAATGGGAGAGCTCCAGCCATGGAAGGAACAACAACAGGCAGACAAGATCAAACAATAACCCGCCTACAGATGCGCAGAAACCAAAGTCTCTCTGCTCGCAGTGTGAAAAGAACCACAATGGAGAATGCCTTAGAGGATAAGAAAAATGCTTCAGGTGTCATGAAGTTGTTCACCGAGCTCAAGACTGCCCGAAGCCATCAAACTATAGGCCTGATCGAAGGGGACCGCCTGTGGAAAGAAATGCAACATGAACTACTGGAGGAAAAGGAAGGATTTTTGCTATGAACCAAATTGAGGAGAACAAAGAACCTGATGTTATGACAGGTACGTTTTCAGTGGGTAAATCCCAAGCCTTCACTTTGTGTAACATTGGTGCATCGAATTCTTTTATCTCTATGAAGTATTGTCATAAGAATCATTGTAAAGAAGTCAAGAGTGATGAACCTCTTGAGATTAGTTTACCATCGGGAGAGAGAATTATTACGCAGTCCTTCGTGAAGGACATAGATTTATACATTAAAGGGGTAGGTTTTAATACCAAGTCGTACATTTTGGACATGCACGGATTCGATATGATTCTAGGAATGGATTGGCTTATGTATCATCAAGTTAACATCAAGTGCAAGGAACGAGAAGTGGTTAAGATAGTCAAGATCCGAAAGAGAAGTCGTCCATAAGATCAAGAGTGGTGTTATACCAAGAGTTTTGTCTGCTACGAAGGCCGCAAAAATGCTTAAGAATAAGTCTTGTCAAGGATTTCTAGTCAAGATTGTAGGCACCAAGACTACGGAGATATCAGCGAGTGACTTACCAATTGTACGTGACTATCTCGATGTCTTTCCAGATGACTTACCAGGAATACTTCCAAACCGACAAGTGGAATTTTCAATAGATTTGCTGTCGAGATTAGCGCTAATTTTCAAAGCCCCATATCGAATGGCGCCCATGGAACTACAAGAATTGAAAGTTCAGCTACAAGAGATTTTGCACTTGGGATTCATTCGCCCAAGCGTATCACTATGGGGAGCGACAGTCCTTTTTGTTAAGAAGAAGGACGGATCGATGAGGATGTGCATTGATTACCGAGAGCTTAACCGACTGACGATGAAGAAAAAGTATCTTTTGCCCCAAATTGAAGACTTATTTGATCAACTGGAAGGATCTAGTATGTTTTCCAAAATTGATTTGAGGTCTGGATACCATCAATTGAGAGTGAAGGAGTCAGATATTTCCAAGACTGAATTAGAACCCGTTATGTACACTATGAATTTATCGTAATGCCTTTTGGCCTGAATAATGTACCTGCCGTGTTCATGGATTTGATGAACTGAGTATTCTACCCGTATCTCGATCAGTTAATCATAGTCTTTATTGATGATATTTTGGTGTACTCCAGGACGAAGCACAACATGAGGAGCATTTGAGAATGGTGTTCAAGACATTTCTTAAGGAGGAGCTATACGTGATGTTTAAGAAATGTGAGTTTTTGTTAAGTCAAGTCACTTTTCTTGAACATGTGGTGACATCACAAGGAATTAAAGTCGATCCCTCCAATGATCAAGAAGTTTGGATTTTCTTGGGGTTAGTTGGATATTACTGGAGATTCATAGAAGGATTTTCAAAGATAGCCGGATCGATGACACGTTTGACTCACAAGGGAGAAAAGTTTATTTGGTCCAAAAACTGTGAAGAGAGTTTCCAAAGGTTGAAGCACGACCTGACTTCAGCACCGGTCTAGACGATCCCCAATCCTAATGAAGAATTCACAGTCTATAGTGATGCATCAAAATAAGGACTCGGATATGTGTTGATGCAACATGGAAAGGTTATCGCTTATGCTTCTAGACAACTAAGACCGCATGAGATGAACTATCCTACGCATGATTTGGAGTTAGCGGCTATGGTTTCTGCCTTGAAGATTTGGCGACACTACCTTTATGGAGGAAGATGTACAATCTTCACGAACCATAAAAGTTTGAAGTATCTTTTCACGCAAAAGGAGCTCAACATGAGATAACGGATATTGTTAGAATTGGTGAAAGATTATGATTGTACAATTGAGTACCATCCAGGCAAGGCTAACGTGGAAGCCGACGCCTTGAGCCAGAAAACCAAAGTGGAGCTTAATAGTTTTCATACCAAGCAAGAAGAGTTGATCAAGGAATTCGCCAAGATGCAAATCAAGTTGGGAAGAGAGAGAATATTTCCACCATTTCAATATTTGTTAAGCAATATAGAGAAAATTTACCCATCCGTAGAAACAGAGTTGGGAAGAAGTCTTATGTATTTTCCGATTCATTTCTCTCCATCTTCACTCATGACTCATGCAATCCTATATGTTAGATTAGTCTAGTTAATCATCATTAACAATCACATAATTTATTACTCCCCCAAACACAAAACTTGCTATCTGTAACATTACATATTATCATTTATTACTATTCATAATTTTCAAAATTTATGTACTTAGTAAGACAAATTGTTCCTTACACTGGATTGTACGTACACTTGAATTTTTTTTAATACATAAAAAATTACTCTTCAAAGTAATGAATTACTCAGGATAAATACCGATTTGGTCTCATAACTTTCCTTATGGTCTTTTTTAATCCCAAAAAAGATAAGTTTGCCAAATTAGTCCCATCGGTGAAGAAATAGGGTCAAATACGTCCTATTTTTTTCGAAAAAAAGTGACATCGCCGGAAAATGGCATGTGATTTTCACGTGATGGCAGGAATTTTCCGGCGATGTCACCATTTTCCGACGAAAATAGGATGTATTTGGCCCTAATTCTTCAACGGGTGGGACTAGTTTGGCAAACTTATCTTTTTGGACTAAAAAGGACCATGAGAAAAGTTATGGGACCAAATTGGTATTTATCCCTGAATTACTCCCTACGTCCCAGGAATACATGCACATATTTAGTGGTACGAAGTTTAAGAAAAATAATTTTTTATTGTAATGATGTAAGAAAGAGAAGGGTATTTTGGATAATTGAATAGAATAAAGTGTATGATAGAGTTGACATTTCACTAAATTGTGTGTAAAAAGAAAGTGACATTTTTATAATATCGTAGTATTATAAAGTTATTGATATTGTGTAATGTTTTCATTTTTTTTTTGGTGTGTAGTTATTCCTGGGACGGATTAAAATAGAAAGTGTGCAAGTATTTTTTTATTAGAGTGAGTACTATTATTTTTTTAGAGTGAGGCTCTTGTGTCTCCGGGGACACTGTGCCTCTTTGCAATTTCTGTTCCTCTTTGCAATTTAAACCCTAACAATACATAAATTTAAATAAAATACGGAGGGGGAGGGTTGTGTTTCCATGTGGGCACGATATGTTTCCGAGAGTACAAGAGCTTTTGCCCTTTTTTAAATGAGAAATATTACTTCTAGTCAAATTTCGTTACATTGTAAGTTTTTCACAATTTTCGAATTGATGAAAAATATTTTTCATTAAAAATATAATTAATTCATTACTTAAAATACTTTTCTATATATTAAAAAATAAAATGGGGGCTTATTGTAACATGTTCAATGAGACATACTTAAAAAAAATTTTAAAAAAAATTATACACTCAACGAGTTGGGATCCCCACTCAACGAGTAATGTGTAGTGACTTTTTGCTGACTCAGTGGATGTAACTCATTGAAAAGTTACCTATTATAAATTATAAATTCACAGTCGGTTGATATTAAATTTCAATCATAACCTTTTAAGTTTTAATTTCTTTTTCAACATCAATCCGTCTTTTAACAGTAACTCATAGGAAAAAAATAAATTGCAAAAAAAATAACTAGTTATATATCGAATAGGGGGAATTTTTTTAAAATAAAACATGTAAAAAACAATTTTAAAAGAGAAAATGTAGAAAATTCATGAATTATTTAATAAATTGGTGTGGTAAATATTTTTATTTTTGAAAAAAATGGAATTATTTAATACTCTTTAATTGAGGGCAAAGACTTGTGTAATATCATTTTACGTAAGTCCTTACGTAAGACAGATAAAAAGTGATAACATTATTAATGAAATTAAAGTGATATTCAATCGAATGAAAAGTGATAATGGTGTTGTGAAATAATGGTGAAGTAAATGAAAAGTGATAACATTTTATAACGAATGTAATAATTAATTGCAAAAGCGTAAAATGATCTTATCGTGGGACGTTCTCACACAAGACTAGTCGATTAAATTTTATAGCAAATAATAACTAATTAAAAAATGTAAAATATTCTCAGCGACGGTTTAATACAAGACTTAGGCATGATTAAGAGTCGGCCTTGAAATTCATCAAGCTTCTGTAAAGTATTATCAACCTTTTTCCCATTTCTACCAACTAATTAAGTAACTGTGGACCGTATTTAAATTATTTTCTTTCTAAAACTCCACCAAAGATTATTTCACATGCTAATAGTATCAAACAAGAGCCACTTCTAACTAACCTAATTAATTAATTATTATAATTTTTGCACACACACATTCCTAAATAATTATAACATCGGCCGTTGAAAAGGAGTGGGAGGCTAAATTTTATAATTATTATCATCTCGTACCTTTTGTAAAGTTTAGAATTAATTAAATAAAATAAGACATATATTATGCACCTGTTATATTACAATTTTAACATTAGGGTTTATATTGCATTTTCCATTTTGGGATTTGTCTTGTTAATTAATTCATAATTAAAATATTCTATTCGTATACGTAAGTAAGAATCCATTACTATTTTATATAGTTTAGGTTTAGGACTAAATTTTGTCCCTAACATTAACTTTTCCTCTATTTTAGGAGGAATGTATGTGGGATGAGATGAGATTATTTTACGTTTTTTTAATTAGATATTATTTTTTATAGAAAATGATATAACTTTTAATTAAAAATTTTAATATTTTTTATTTATATTATTAAATGTTAATAAAATAGTCACTTAAGGGGAATATCAAATTTCATCAATCAGGTATCACTTTTCATTAAAATATAATTACTTTTTATCTATCTTATCAGAGTCATTTTGTGGTACGAACTCACACATGTGTTATTACTTTTTAAGATATATATTCCATCTGATCAGTGCAAACGTCCACATTTTACCTTTTTATACGTCGAGCTCGAAGGTACCAACTTTTTAAGTAAAAGGCCCCAACGTCATGATTTTCAAATCGGATTTGGCCAATCGGTTCGACCGGTTCAATCGAGAACCGAGTCGGAAATCCCCTAAGAATCGCTTTCACAGTCAAACAGGGACGAGGGAGTTGCCCCCTGAAAATTTAGTAATCTTTAGTATATATATATGAAGTTTAATAATTTAATTGATGTGTTTGCTGGCTTAATGGTTCTTCTCTCCTTTTCGAGACATGAGGTCTCAGGTTCGAGTAATATGGGAGTAATAATTATTGCTTTTATTTTTTAAGAACATGTTTTATTTTTTTAAAAGAAACTTTTCTTCCGTATTTTATATTTGTTTTCTTTTTTGATCTTCTTTTTTCTGATAATTTAATTCTTTTTTTCCAATAACTTTTATTCTACATATAATAATAATAAATTTATTTTATTTATAATATACAACATAATATGCTTTATCTAATAAAATTATTTATACTTTACTCATTTATTTGTATTATATTTTCCCAAAAAAAATAACATCAATAATAAATTTAAAGATTACTTATATTTTAATTTTAAAAATGTCACAATATTAACACACATTAATGGAGTACTTTATTTTATTTTTTATATAAAAATATCAATTTACTCCTAAAAAATCAATAAAAGTTCGTAAAAAAGTTAAATTTCTTAAACTACATAAATGATTTCACAAGACGGGAAGAACATTTTATAGTTTTAATGTCATTCTGGCCCCCTCTGAGCCCAATTTTTGGCTCCGTCACTGCAGTCAAATCGAGAAAAATTGGTTTGGACCGGTCAAAATGAGAATGATCAGTTGAACTGTCCAAACCAAAAACAGTCAATTTTGAATTTTTTTAGTCTAACATTTTTTTTAAGATGATGATAGAAACAGATTTAGAAAAAAAAAATCATTTCAATTCAATTTCAATTTTTTCTCTTTTAACTTTCATCTTAATAATAACTAAATACTTCCTCCTCCCAAAAAAAATGAAAACATTTACCTAATGTTTGTTTTTGAAGGTATTGTTGGCATTACTCTAGAAGGGAGGAAGTAGCATTTATTGCTAGGGGAAGAGATTTACGAAAAAAATCATTTAACTCCTAAGTTCAATATTTCGTATTTCATTTTTTCTTTAAAGTACATTTAGTGATTGGTTACAAATTTATAAATGACAAATTAAGATCTTTTTATTAAAAAAATGATTATGTTTAATAGGAATTAATTAACATGTATATTAACCGGTTAGATCTCGAATTATTAAATTATGACAGCACTGCCTCACATATAATTCATCACTTACTATTAATACAATACAATCATTTATTAATTATAAAACATAATACTTATTAATACTCATACAAAAAGTAAATGTGGATATTTGCACTGGTTGGAGGGTTACTATTCTTTCATTTTTTAAAAATTATTAAGTTCACACAGAAGGATGCACACGTGCATCCATATGTGTATAAATTATGAATAAATATTCTATGTATCCGAGTGCACACGTGCATTCATATATACACATTATATTCAATAATGTATATATGTTTCTTAATAATTGTATAATTTTGTTACACTCATTTTCTCAATAAAAAACTAACAAAAAATCGCTAATAAAGTATATACATTTTTATTCATTAGTGTATATATTTTTATTTATAAGTATAAATTTTTTTTAAGTGGATGCATGATGCATTCGAATGCACAATATAATTTGCCTAAAAAATTATTAGTATTTCTTTAATTAATGTGCAAGGAATATCCCATACAACCAATTCTAAATATAATAATTAAATTAACCATTAAAAATAAAATAAAATATAAATATTTAAAAGGATAAATAATATACTCCCTCCGTCCCGCGTAAGGATTACATTTTTCATTTTGTGTTATCCTGCGTTAAGGTTTACATTTCTTTTTGCACAACACTAATACAACTACCCACTTTACATTAAATATTATTTATCTCACTTCACTACACATTAAAATATTATATCTCTTAATCTACGTAGAAAAAGAAAACTCGACGTTAACACGAAACGGAGGGAGTACTAATTATTATAAAGGTAAAAATACAAAAAAGTTCTAAAAATTAATTTTAATCCCAAAGATAAAAGTTATACATAATGAACCACAATTAAAGTTACTCCTTATGATAATATTGCAACAATTATTTACCTTTCATATGCAATATAATAAGAAAGAGCATTCTCTTTCTTTAATATTCTCCCCGTCCATTACACCACTACAATTTTGTATGTAACTATCTCACGAAGGATTTACTTAAAACGAGTAAGAAGTAATATTATTTTTAATATAAATAATATTCAAAGAAGTGATAGTAATAAAGTAATTTATTTAATTAACAATTTATTGTATAAATAAAAAATGACATTATTTTTTAATAAAAAATATAACATCTTTAATAAGAAATGAATAACTAATTTAAAAAGTAAAATAATCTCACTATGAAAGGGTCTCACATAACTAGGGTCGTAAACGAACCGAATCAAGCCGAATATCATCAGACTTGAGTTTGGCTCGTTTATATTTTGCTCGGCTCGAGCTCGGTTCAAATATTAATATTTAGGCTCAAGCTCGGTTCGTTCGAAAAATGATGAGTTCGCGAATAGTTCGAGTTTGACCTCGGGTTCGAATTCGTTAAAGCTCGAGTTCGAGTTTGTTATAGCTCGTTTATCTATAATTCTAATATGAATGCGACCCTATTAACGAACATGTTCGCGAACAGACTCGCGAGCTCGTTAACTAACAGGTTCGCGAACTTTCGAACCAAATTAAGTAGACTCGAGTTCGGCTCGATAAGTTATTCGAGCTTGATATTCGGGCTCGATTCGACTCGTTTAACTTAAAGAACGAATTTGAACGAATACTTTATCGAATCGAGACTCGAATAGTTCATGAATAACTTGGTTTGGTTACATCCCTACACATAACACACTCTCTTTTTCTTGGCAAAAGCTCCTGCGTCCCCGGGGACACGGAGAGATACTTTATGTCCCCATGTGAACACAGCCCTCCACCTATATTCTATTTAAACCTATGTATTATTAGGGGATTTAAATTGCAAAGGAACACGAAAATTGCAAAGGTGCACAGAATGTGCTCCGTGCGCCCGCACAGGAGCCTCAGTCCTTTTTCTTTTATCTTAATAACATCCACATAGCAAAAGTATCAAAATAAATAATCTCTCAACAAATAGTATGCTTTAAAAGATGTCATTCTTACCTAATACATATAATTTAATTTATAATTACTAATAAAAATATCACATTTCCTTAAAGCCAATAAAATATATAAAAAGAAAAAAAAAAGCAATATTTCTTAAATCTTATATATAGAAATTCAAACATTTGTAAAAACCATATCGGAAAATGAGTTTATAATATAATAAAAAATAATAATATTTTAATAAAAATTTATATACCTGATTAATAACAAATGATATATAATTCAAGATATAAATAAAAATTGATATCTTTAATAAAAAATAAAATATTTTTAATAAAAATTGATAATTAGCCAATACAGTTTTATGTAAGTCTTACCCATATGGAAAATGTAAAACGCATTTTTATATTGAAAGTACTCCCTCCGTCCCACATTTAAATTTACGTTTATTTTTTTTCAAGTAAATTAATAGATATAAATTTTAATAAAAGTAGGTTGAAAGATATAATATTTCATGTATACTGGATAGTTGTACTATTATTGTGCGTTGGTCCCATATCCTTGATTAATATATATATATACTAGTTTTTTTCCTCCCGTGTATTACACGGATTAATTAAGTATATTTTATTTTAAATTAATAAATAAATAAGTTTAATGTATTTTATTGTTATCATAAACAAAATATTTATGTTAAATAAGTACTTTAATTAAATTAATAATTTATATAATTATTTTTTTGCCCATGTATATTCATTATTTTTTATTTTAGATATATTTATAAATCAAATATTTATGTTAAATAAATATTTTTATAAATATTAATTTTTTAGTTGAAACTCTATGGTAATTAAATAAAATCTTTTAGAATAATTAATTTTTAAATATTGTCTTATAATAAAATAAAAGGAGTGTAATTTAATTTTTTTTTAAATGGTGGTTCTATTTTTTATTTAATATATTATAATATTTAGATAATTATTATTTTGAAATAATTAATTGATTAAAGACTTATCAATATTTTGTAGATAAGAATAAATATTTTGGAGATATAAAATAGTGATAAAATAATAAATTTTAATATATAACAATAAAATATAAAAATAAATTAATAATTTATATAATTATTTTTTTTGCCCATGTATATTCATTATTTTTTATTTTAGATAAATTTATAAATCAAATATTTATGTTAAATAAATATTTTTATATATATTAATTTTTTAGTTGAAACTCTATGGTAATTAAATAAAATTTTTTAGAGTAATTAATTTTTAAATATTGTCTTATAATAAAATAAAAGGAATGTAATTTATTTTTTTTAAATGGTGGATCTATTTTTTATTTAATATATTATAATATTTAGATAATTATTATATAAACAAAAATAAAAATTGTAAATTGGCTAAAACTTGCATGCCCCTGGAACACCGTGCCACTAAATCCCACATTTTTTTAAAGTTGTACTCTTTAGTATTAAATATTGTTATACCGTTTAGTATTAGAATGAACTAGCCTTTGACCCGTGCGTTGCACGGGAATAAGTTATCACAATGTTATTGAATTTTATTTAATAATTAGAATTCTATTTGAATTGAAATATATTATGTGTATGTAACTATTAGTTTTTTTAATATTATTTGAATTTTATGTTATTATATTTGGAACTTTTAATATTCGAATATGGTGATTGGAGTACTTCATTCGTCCAACGAAAGCTGTTACATTTACTGATATATATATATATATATATATATATATATTAGATAGTTGTATTAGTGTTGTGTGTGGCTCCATGGAAATATACTGATTGTTTTATGTATATTTCATTTCCAAAAAAAAAAAAATGTAACAATATTCACTAAAAAAAAAGTATTTTTTAGTAACGGAATTTACCAAGTTAATTACCAATAGATTAGCAACCAAAATGATATTTTTCTATTACCAATGGAATACCAACAAATTTTTATTCTCTATTTTACCAACGGAATGTAATTACCAACGGATTATTAAGGGAATCTTCGTATAAATTACCAACAGAATTTTTAGCAACGGATTACCAACGAAATTATTTATCGACAGAATTTATTTTTCGTTGCTAAAAATTTACCAACTATCACTTTACTAACGGAAATTTACCAACGAATTCCGTGCTAATGCGTTGGTAATCCAATTTAACAATGAAATTAAGACTTTTAATTGTAGTGATTTGTAAGACGCCCTATTTGGTAAAATATAGCAACACTCATTGGATAATATATTCCCTTTGTCCAACCCAATTTCTATTAAAAATATATATTCTCTTCGTCCGTGAGTGTTGTCACATTTTACTAAATAATGCGTCCTACAAATATTGTTACATTTTTCTTTTTGATAAATAATACCCCATACAAAACAATTAATATATCTCTATAGACCCACACATAACACTAATAAAACCACTCACTATACTATATATTAAAATATTATATTTTACAGCCCACTACATATTAAACACATAGATACATAAAATCTACCCCAAAATACATTTTCTATAGTATATAAAGTTCACAAAAAATATATACTTTCCCCGTCCCACAAATATTATTATATTTAACGAAAATTATACATATACCCCATATTAATTAAGTATGACCTAGATTAATAAATAAAAAATATAACATTAGTTTATAATTTAAAAATTAAACAAACATTTGTTAAAAATAATAATAATATGAAAATAGGGTGAATAGGTTGTGTGGATTACATCCGTCGATTAATTAAGGTGAATATGTGAGTAGATATTGGATTGGTGATGATTATAATTCGATCACGAAAACAACATCACTAATGCAAAAAAATTAAATACCGTTATGAAGTCATTGGGGTTGGGTCTTAATATAATCATGATTTATCTTCTATCTTCCCCCAATTTCTTACTTTAATTATGAATTTAGCCAACAATTGACGAAGCAACCACTTCCCCTTTATTTACTAACCATAGCCACTGCCCTCTTCTTTCTTTGTCTGCCTCATCTTTAATTACTTCTTGTTGGTTGCAATATTAATTTTATATTAACTCATTTCCTCATTATTATTATTATTATTATTCATTATGTAATAAAGTAAGCCTCCATTAAGGTGGACCCAAGCTGTGATGATGTGTGCGTGACGGCAGTAACTAAGCATGTTTTTAAATTAATTAAAATATACTTCTCACATTCCAAAAATATACTATACACTTATTTGGTGACACGAAATTTAAAAAAATTAAAGTAGTCTTGTAATGATACAAGAAAGAGAAGATATATTTTAAATAATTGAATTGAATAAAGTGTATGATATAGTTGATTTTGACTAAATTGTGTGTAAAAATATAATATTTTTGTAATATTATGCTCCCTCCGTCCCATTACAACAAGGAGGGTGGTTTTTTTTTAACATGGATTAAAGTACTCCCTCCGTCCCGTTCTTATGGTTACGTTTGTTTTTTGCACGTGGATTAATGAATATAGTATTTTAATGTGTATTGAGGTGAGAAAAATAATATTTTAATGTATAGTGGGTAGGTGTATTAGTGTGATGTATGAGCCATGGAGAGAGAAGTAATTAATTTGTGTAGGTCACATATGCTAAAAAGGAAAATGTAACCATTAGGATGAGACGCCCAAAAAGGAAATATGTAACCATTAGGATGAGACGGAGGGAGTATATAATATTTAAAGTGTATATGAGGAGATATTAATAATATTTTAATGTATAGTGGGCATGTGTATTAGTATTATGCGTGGATTTCATGCATGGAAATATATTAGTTGTTTTGTGTGTGTCCTATTTACTAAAGAGGAAAATACATATCTTGTATTGAGACGGAAGAAAATAATAAAATGCGATCCTTTCAGTGAGATAGAAATAATATTATTGTAAAATTATTGATATTGTATACTATTTTAATCTTTAGGGTGTTCAATTATTTTCGAGACGAACTCAAAAGTGTGTAAATATTATGTAACAGAGGAAGTAGATATTTTTAAAATTAATTAATTGGTGTTGTAGTTTGCATGAGAAGCAAGCTCAAAATATGAAGGTTCGCTTTCACCATTCATATTTCTACCTCTTACGGTTATCATGGTCACATCATGTCTCTAATTGGAAATGAAGCATACCTAATTTACTATATATTTTCTACAATTAATATAATTATGTATGTTTAATTACGATGCGTTTTTGGTCCTCCTTTAGGACTTTTTTGTGTGGCGTATTTCTACACAACTCTAGACGTACCCAACATTCGAAAATTGACGTGATTGGAAAACCCTAATGATAAATGTGATGTCAAATATTATTGAGATTGTTCAACAAGCCTAATAAATGAATATATTAATATAAATGCTTATATAAAAAATAAATAAATAAAGGATTTTAACGTATTGAGTTTCTTCATTAATGTTAGACAAATTAGTCATAACTTATTAGAGCTAGTCCTCAACTAATCAAACAAATATAAACTAACCACTTGAAAATATAATCTAATCATAATCCTAGAAGGATTTAAGATAAATGTATCACTATCAAATGATAAAATTATAATATTTTAATTTGAAAATAAAATTGTAAAATTTAATATATAAAAACATATTTCTAACTTTATACTCACTTCGTGTACCGGTAGGTATTCATTTATTTTTTACATGTGAATTTAAGAATTATTATTATTTTATAGTGAGTAGTTGTATTAGTAGTATTGTGTGGTGGGTTCGGACCTTTTTGCTTTAAACGGTAAACTGATATCTTTAAGGTAGAAGACCAAAATGTAAAATTGATATCTTATCAACGAAGGGAGGGAGTATTATACTTAAAGTAACACTTGTGTAAGACCGTCTGATGATAGGACTGTTCAGTCTGAATCTCCTATATTACATTTTTTTATTAGTTATAATTTTTCATTTAATATTATCACTCTTTATTGAAAAATATCATCATTTTTTTATTTATATTATGAATTATTAATGAAATAAATTGTTAGACGGCTATAACTTTTCATCAAGCAAATATCACTTTTTATATAGATATTAATAATTGGAATAATTGCATTTCTATCTTATAAGAGTAGTCTTTTTTTTCTTTTCTTTTTTCTCTAACCTCTTTTTTATCTCAAAAGTTGCAATTTAGATCATTGTCATTATTTTTTTTGTATGGAAACCGTTTAACGTTTTAGTCTCTTTATAGTTTACATTCTTTTTTAGGTTTCCAAAAGTTAATGGAAGAAACTAAATTGTAATTTTTGAGACCAAAAGAAAAGTTAGAGACAAAAATAAAATAAGACTGCTCATATGGAACAAAAATGCAATTTTCTCTTTAATAATTAAATATTAAAAAAAATATATGAGCATGTATTGCCTACAACTGGTACCATGTGGAATAGGATGGTGTGCGTGCACCTTGCATTCATGTGATCCTTTTTTTTCATTTTCTTATATAATTATCGTTTTTAAAAGATATTACTATTTTTGTTTCAATATAGTTTTCACACTTTTTTTTTTATTTTAAAAGGGTGTGAATATTTTGCTGGGAAGGATAGAGAATTATTTTAATTGAAAATGTTATCATTTTTTATTTATACTACAAGTTCATTAAATGATTCACTATGCTTTTATCACTTTTTATTATTTCGAGTATCACTTTTAATAAAATGTTATCACTTCTTATCTATCTCACGGACGTGAGACGGTCTCACACAAGTTTATCAACCAATGATTTAATATGATAGGTCTTGCATGAGACCGTCTCACGTGAGACTATTTTTCACTTTTTTAAATAGTTATCACTTTCGCTATAAATCATTATTACTTTCGCTATAAAATGTTATCACTTTTAATTATACTATAAATTGTTCTTGAAAGAATATTATCACTTTTCATTAATTTATTATCATTTTTCTTCATAAAAGTTATCAATTTATGACCATCTCATGTAAGGGCTTACGTGAGACGGTCTCACACAAGTCTTTGCCTATTTAATAATAACTATTTACAATTAATTATTGTTAATTATAATTGAGTGCCAATATATAAAATTATCCAAAATAAAGAGTAAAAGCTTAATACCAACAATCATTTAACTTAATTATATTTAGGAATAATTAACTAATTGATACTTTTTAAACTCTATTGCCCTTGATGTATTTTATTAATTTTACCAGGGGATGGTACACCCATACCCAACCTATCCTACCTTCATCACCAGGCGGCGGAGGCGGCAGCGGCAGCTCCGGCGATATCTCCGGCGACGGCGACTGCAGCTCCGATGGCAGTAGTTTCCGACGACGACCGCTCCGGCAAAAATTCCTGTGACGACGTGGTGGCGTCTATTCTCCGGTGACCGGCGGCAGGCAGTCCGATGACCGGCGGCACTGGCTATAATCTATTACTCTTTCACTAATCTGGCAAGTAGCTCCTGGCAATACATTAGTTAGATATGGAGGGGATCGGAGTATACTCTTTCTGCAATAAAAGCAAATTGTTACTTTGCTTTTAATTCATTTTTTTTGGTTTGTAGAGAAAAATATGAACTCTGCATTGTTTACTTGATTTGGGAACAATATTGACATAAATTAATATAGTTTTCTGTTTGTAAACTGTGACTCCTTAGATATGGTAGATGGCTATATATTGTTGCATTGTTATGCATGACTTTGCATTTTTACATTCACACAAAAAGCGTGAATGAACCCTTGTATGTATTGTGCTTGCCACATAACAGAATTTCTTATAAACCTCTGAATTGAATTGATGTTCGTTTTGACATGATTTTTGTAGAATTATGGAAGCCTCTTGGTGGATTTCTTATATTTCTTTAGGTAAGTAAAATGTTAGAAATATTTTAGGCTCTTATTCTATTTTCGTGATTTCATTTTCAGGCAAATGTGTGGAGCCATTTACAATATACTCAATATTAGAGAGTAAATAAGTCATTCTCTTATAGGAAGGGATTCAATAGCAGTAGATTGAACTTGCTTGCTGCTGGGTATATTGAATTTTAAGTTCCTGCATGGTGTTTATGTTGGAAATTAATCTATGAAACCTTAACCCTATTATGATTAACGAGATTTAAACCGTAAAGCGGAAGCGTACCTGATCCAATGAGTCTCTAGGCGGAACACGAACTCAAGATCAGTGGTTATATGACCTTCCTCAACTAAGCCTCCTTATTCCTTATGGGGACCGTAGTAATCCCTCCCGATGGGGAGAAGGGAAGACGATGTGCGGCTTAGTATATTGGGGACCATAACCGGGTAACCTTTATATACTACTTGATTAGACCACCCATAATCACCTAATCATGTAGTATTGGGTATCTACTCAATAAGCCCATATCATTTACTCCCTCCGTCCCGGAAGTATTGACACATTTTTTTTGGGCACGGAGATTAAGGAGTATAATAATTTAATATAAAGTGAAGTGAGAGAAATAATATTTAATGTGTAGTGGGTAGTTGTATTAGTGGTGAGTGTGATGGGTGTGTGGGTCCATGTAAATAAATAAATTGTTTTTGTGTGGGTCCCATGTTCTTAAAAAGGAAATATGTCAATTTCTGTGGGACAACTCAAAAAGGAAAGTGTGTCAATATCTTTGGGACGGAGGGAGTATTATTATAGCCCATGGACCTTTAACCTTAATTGGATCACTTTAATTAAGTCCATAAAATAATTGAATAGCTAATATAATTGCATAATAATATATTGCCCACAGTTAGATTATATTGGAAATTATAAAATTTTCAACAATCTCCCACTTGGGCTATATATTTTCCGAAAGCAATTATATCAAGAGTCCTTAGTTGCGCATCTTTATGCTATTCATCTTCAGGCTATACTTAACAATCTGGTCCATCTCATATACTAATATGGAACTACCGCGGCATTCACCACATTATAAATCGTGGTTAAACCCCGACAATTACCATATCAATACACTCAATGACATAGATCAAATATGGTGAGTAGCATGGAAATTACATGTCAAATGTGATCAACATCATGTCTATTTCCAACTGATCCTACTTTAATCCTTAGTGAGATCAATTCATAATGTAAAATATTACAAAATGAAATTATTTAAGTGAATTCACAATGAATTCAAATCCATCAACTCAATTCTGCAGAAAACCGAATTATCTAAAATCAAAGTGTCTTAAAACTTTAAAGAGCAATAAATATAGACTCCCACTGAACCAATGTATTCTAAAATCATATAACACCCACATGAGTAGCTAGCTCATAAAATTACAGGGCGTTGAATATATAATTGGTGGATCCGAATTTAGGGTCTATCTCAATATGCTTTACTGAAATTTTATCCACACAAAACACTTTCTTTAACAACCAAGAATTCTATGTCAATATACTTGACTTATAAGAACTCTTATTGCTAATACTTTACTGCGAACTAACTATCACAATCAACTTTATGTGACTAAACTTCGCAACCTTTATTTCATGTTTGAATGCCCCTTAGTGTGCTACTGATTCTGTTGTCATGGTTAATGAGCTAAAGTGTTTGCTTAATACTTTTACTTGTGTAGCTCTCCAGACCAACAGAAGATGTAGCCTGAAGTGGATCTTATATCGTATTGGCATCCAACAAACTCATAATCAGACTACTTTATGATCTCCTACTAATCTGATTATCTCTAATGTTAAAGCATGTTATCCTTAGTTCTCTGTAAAGATCCATACTAGAGTTACTTAAATGTCTACTTAATACATCAACAACAGAAGCCAAATTAAGTCTTGTAGAGACCTCATCATACAATAACTTCCAACAATCAAAACATATATAATGTTTATACATTTATTAAATCTTTAATTTAACTTTAGGGCACCTTATGGAGACTCCACTTGTGTCCCTTAGTTTAAACATTCTCCCACTGAATCACATAATTATCTACATTTGTCTCAAAACAAATGAGACAATTAATTCATGATGATACTTGTGATTCCTTTACGGAAAAGCTTTCTTGAATGCATAGATGGATTTCCTTTTGGTTCTTAAACTTATAATATCGTATCATGTTGCCATCAAGGAACTTTATCTTTACATCCATCTAAATGATTCAAGATTAAAATGTACTAATAATATCACGATTATCTCAAAACAATATCTTCCTTCCCTTTAGAGTATAATCCTTTATCAAGATGCAAACCTAATAATCTTGTATTGATTTATACTCATAACTTATGGCATTAACCCACTTTCGAGTATTTGGACCTTGCATGGTTTGATGAACATTGTTTGAATGTTCTACCATTAATTCCATAGTGTCCACTTTATTTAGGAGAAAATTACATAATTATCCGAATTGATTTTCTCCCAACTCTAGTGGTTTTCTTAGTGACATTAATTCTTGAGGTTGTTGATTTTATTATACCTTAAATATTATTGACATTGTCCCATTGATATTCTGAATTTACATAATTTCTAAAAGTTTAAGTAGGGACCGTATTGACTCCCCCTCAAAGACAATGTCTATAATATTATTCTTCTCCCAAATCAACATCCTCATAGAATACCGTATTACCCGTCTCAAATATGATCCGATTAATTGGATCATAAACTTTTATTTTTATTCATAACCAATAAAGTAGCTTACATTTATTTGAGTCCAATTTTCTTTAGTAGATCCCAATTATCTAGCTTTAGTTGGACATCACCATATGTGAAACTCAAAGAGTTCTCACAACTACTTTGGTTAAAAATTTATTGAGACCATAAGTTGCAATCTTAAGTATTTCTCACATTAGTGACCATATGTTGTAGAGTTCAATTATGTCTTTTAACTGCACCATGCATACTGAATAATTTAATGCAGTGTATTATAAGACAATTCCACAGGCCTTTAGGAGAAAACAAAAGGTTATACTTTAGTTGTCTTTAGCAACTATCTTAATGGGATTTCTTATATTGCCCTTATACTTTATTGAGATTAAGTTTGACTTATTAGTCTCATCCTTATTGTGGAAGTTCACTCATCAAGTATGATTTTGTTGTTGATATATGGAAAACTTAATTAGCAGACTTCTTAATTATACAGAGAATTAATGCAAAATAATTTTTCATGCTCGCATTAAACTTTATAATCTTTCAAAATTTAACTAAATTATAATCATCTTAAAGATTCGAGCACAATATTAGTATCAAGTCTTTGGACAAAAAATAATAATTTAAATGATGCTCTCATGCAGTAGTCAAATACTGACAATAAAACTGTCAAGCAATAGTCTTCCTGTGGGCCGACTTATTACTCACATGTCAAACCAAATAATTGTCACGTATTTACCACCACAGGTACTTGTGTATTTCTACCAAATATTAATCTACCTGTGGGCCGATCAATACCCGCACGAAGATACACTCATACAACATTATTAATTGGGGACCCATCACAAGACACCTTGTGCAACATTAACCTCGTCTGTGGATAAAAATTAACTGCAGGGGTAATCTTGGTGTAATAATCAAGTATTGACAATAAGTTCTGTCAAACAAGAGTCTATCTGTGGACCGACTAATGTTCACATGAACAATCCAAATAATTATCACATACTTATTATCACATGTATGTTATTATTCTGTCAAACTGTGCATACCTGTGGGCCGAACACAGAACACATGAATAATTACACACCCATCTATGTAATTTCAATAAAGTCGCACTTCACACACAGAGGCTGCTGTGGCAACATGAGACTTTGATTGATTAGATTGAAAAATTACTAGACCAATTAAACAAATATTTTAAAAAAAAATATTACGTTTAATTGAACGACATTAAAAAATAATGTCTCCCCAATTTTATTAATTTAATTCAATAAATTAAATGGAAACTTTAGATGATTCATACCATAATGAAAGATTTCTTAATTTGAATAGGATTCCAAATCCTAATTTAAAACAAACTAAATTAAGCAAATATCCTTTATTAATACGTCAAATATACTAACAAATGTTAGTAATCACAATAATTGTGCACGACCAGCTTTGATACCACTTGTTGGGTTTATCCGCCCAGGGAGCCGGGCCCACTCAATCCACTAGCATGATATTGTCCGCTTTGGGTCGCCCACTGGCCCGCACGGTTTTACCACTCTGGGCTTCACACCCAAAAGGCCTCATGCTAGGGAGAGTTCATCCCTCATTTATAAACCCCTTGCCATCCCCACTTCTAACCGATGTGGGACTTTGGTTGACACCCAACCAACATTTTTCCTCAAACAAACTGATGTGGGACTTTGGTTGACACCCAACCAACATTTCCCCTCAAATAAAGTCCCGCAGCTAGACCATCCAGTTTGAGGTCCGAACATCCCACCAACCCTGGGCTGGGCCGGTTAAGTCTGGGGCCTGGCTTTGATACCACTTGTTGGAAATTAATCTATGAAACCTTAACCCTATTATGATTAACGAGATTTAAACCGTAAAGCGGAAGCGTACCTGATCCAATGAGTCTCTAGGCGGAACACGAACTCAAGATCAGTGGTTATATGACCTTCCTCAACTAAGCCTCCTTATTCCTTATGGGGACCGTAGTAATCCCTCCCGATGGGGAGAAGGGAAGACGATGTGCGGCTTAGTATATTGGGGACCATAACCGGGTAACCTTTATATACTACTTGATTAGACCACCCATAATCACCTAATCATGTAGTATTGGGTATCTACTCAATAAGCCCATATCATTTATTATTATAGCCCATGGACCTTTAACCTTAATTGGATCACTTTAATTAAGTCCATAAAATAATTGAATAGCTAATATAATTGCATAATAATATATTGCCCACAATTAGATTATATTGGAAATTATAAAATTTCCAACAGTTTAAATTTTGAAGTTTTACTGAAAATTGTCCCATTTTAACATGTGTTCTGTTTTATTTTATTTTTTACTGTAGCGTGGGTATCAAGTTTCCCCTTTAAAAATGTTTTAAATATCTGGGATCATTTTCTGTGTGAATGTTTGGTTTTGGGTTGTTTAATATCTACATGTTTGTTGAGATTTTGAATATTTGTTTTTGTTAGATATTAAGGTTAAAAGACACATTAGAGTATATATTTGACATTTGATTTCCCATACTGTGGCTCTACTTTAATTTCTTACCAAATTGCATTCTCTAAGCATGTCTATACAGAGCTGTTACTAGATTATATATGAAGTTTTCTGTAGATTTTTAGAGGTATTTTAATTGTTTCAGTACTTTAATTGAATTCCATTGTTTTAGGTCTTATTTTGGTTCTTTTTCCTTGTTTTCTTCGACATGCCTTGATTTATTTGAGTGACTATTATATGTTGTTGCATTTATAGATAATTGCCTTTCCTATGCAACACAAAGCTGGACATTTGATTGCTTTCTAAAAAAATTTCATTTCTTTAAGTTAGTTTCTCCCTGAATTGTAGAATTAATTTGATCTCCATCCCCTTATGTATTTATTTGATTAAGTGTACAGACATATATTTTTTAAATCATGATTATGAATTTGATGTTCTTCAGTGCACTTCTTTTATGCTTTATTAACAAACTAAAAGTTATGGTTAACATTCTTTGTGCTATTGTTATATCTTGTAGTCATTTTATTAAGAGTTAAATTTTATTCTATCTCATGTAATTACAGTGAGACTATAAGAAGACAAAGATCTTACATTATGCAAGGCAAGAAGACAAAGTAATTATATAATGCAATGCATGAAAATGCTCAATGAATTATCCTCCTCAATGAGGATTTAGCTTATAAATTTAGGTTTTATTTATGTAAAATTGAAGTTTGGATTTAGTTAGTTAGGATATTCTTATATTTTTAGATTGAGGGGATGATTTTGTATAGTTGAAATTCTTTTAAAAAATTTGTACATTTTGAATTATATAGTATAATTGCATTATTTTAATAATTAATAAAAATTTATGTTTAAAAATTAACAAATAAATAAGAATAAAAAATGAAAGACATCATTAAAAATAGTTGTCTATTGATATGAAACTGATGTCTATGCTCGAAAAGACATTGGTGAAAAAACGATGTGTATTGGAGCAAAAATGATGTCTTTTTAAGAAAAGACATCAGTGGAAAAACGATGTCAAATAGTGTCAATCGATGTCTTTAACTGGACAGACATCGGTTTATAATCGATTTCATTTTGTTCTATCCGATGTCTTTCCCAAAAAAGACATCGGTTAAAAAACGATGTCTTATGTGTACTAACCGATGTCTTTCCATTGAAAGATATCGGTGGATAACCAATGTCAAATAGTGCAGCCGATGTCTATACAATGGAAAAGACATCGGTTAAAAACCGATGTCTAACAGCGCCCACTTTCAACATCGACTGCTTGGTGAAATAGACATCTGTTAAACACCGATGTCTATCAGCGTTTTTGGTGTAGTGATTATTGACATACTTTAACTACAAATAAGCATACATTACCAATATGATAAACATACATTAATAAAGGGTCAACTCGTCTTACAACCATCTCACAAAAAACCCGTTTTACAAGAGAGTCTTTCATATTTAATTAATTAAAAATATAATAAATAAATTAAAAAAACATGTGAAGTCCGTGCAGTTCTGAACCGGCTGTAGGCAATAGTCCGTGGAGTACTATAATATTCTAATTCCATCTCATTTAAAATTTATACAAAATTCAAATTTATTATTTATACATATGTAAATTCTAACTAAATTTCTCATAGTTCTAATATCCATACAATTATATGAATGAATAGATAGTCGTTAAATTCATCATATACTATATATTAGAGTCAGTTTTGTATGTGTGTATATTGTCGTACTCTTTTTTTTTTCTTATTTAGTTTTATTCCATATGTGGTGAGAAAGTGTGCGATAAAGTGTTTATGAAAAATATTGAGTAGAAATTAATAAAGGAGTGCATGTTAAACTCGGGATGGAAACAGACATGAAATCAAGAAGAAAGATGACGTTGAATGGCCGTACGACCACATGATTTTGATTCCGATTAGTGTACAATGCTATTCATGTATAAACTCATGGCAAAAATGGTAATCTTTCTTAATCTTCATCCATGGCCCACGATTGAAAGATTAGAATGATAATTTTGACGGTAGGATTTATGAGTTGTTCTAGTAATATCTCAAATATCACCCCGTTTGATGGACAGGTCGGCCCTGAAATTTTGGGGGCCCTAGGTGAAATTATTAAAGGGGCCTATTTAAAAAATAGTGTTAATAAATATTTTTTAATTTTTTAATATAGTATACTTAATAAATGAATGAGGCTTGTGTGCGTATGGACGCACGCTGTGCGCCTTTAAATATTAATATTATGGATAATGGTACATTCTTTTGTTCTAAAGGGTATACACTTTAATTAATAAGGGTATACCATTTTGTTCTAAATGATATACACTTTTCATTAATATTTTTTTTATTTTTCTTCAAAAAATAAAGGGTACACATCTTTATACTAAAGGGTATATAATTTAACACAAAATTTTAAAGACACACGGAGTGTGCCCCTTGTGCCCTCCGTGCGCATGCAAGTTTTTGCCTTAATAAAAATATTTGTTTATTTTTTTTAGAAAATTTGAGATACTTTTAATATAATTCTCCATCTATATATCTCTAATTATAATGTTTTATTATAAAAATTATTCAAACTCTAAGATCGTGTATTATTATATGATCTATATTCTCTAAATATTTTCGTATTTTTTAAGTTCATTATCTTTTCTGTTATGTTGCATGTGTTTTTTAAGTTCATTATCTTTTCAGTATTTTGTAAATTTTCCTCTCCAAATTATTTTATTTTCATCCAAACTAAAACCCATTTAAATAACAAAAATTAATAAAAGGAATTAAGAGGCAAATGGATGATGGATAAATCATTAAAAAGAATTAGGAGGCAGATAGAATAAGCACATTAAAATTAGAATTAGGAGGTAGATCAAACAAAAAATTATAAAAGAAAGAGATCAACAAAAAGAATTAAAAAATAAATTAGAAAAGAAAGAGATCACAACTATTAGAATTGAATAAAAAAACAACTAAAGAAAAAAAGTTAAGAATTGAATAAAAAACAGCTAAAGAAAAAAAACAAAGAGATCAAACGATCAAAGAATAATTACGATCAAAATATAAAAAAAGAATTAGAAAAGAAAGAGATCACAACAGTTAGAATTGAATAAAAAAATAATTAAAAAAGGAAGAGATCAAACTATCAAAATTTAAATAAATAATAAGAGACAGATTAGTGAGAGATTAAAGAATTAGAAAAGAAATAGATCAAAAGGAAAATTATTACACTAAGCATTATTATACGGATAAGAATTGGGGGCCCCTAAGATTTAAGGGTCCTGGGCGGTAGCCCTTCTCGCTGATGCCCAGGGATAACATGTAGAAGAGAATACTATGAAAAGGAAAGTATATACCCTATCAATATTTGATTGCATTTTCTTCTCCATCTACCTATTATATAATTAAGAGTTAAAAGTTTATTTTGTCCCATAACTGTTAAAAACTTTAGATTCTGTCTCAAAAAAGATATTTGTATCGATTTTATCCCATAACTATTAGTTTTGTTTCAATTTTGCCCAATTTTTGCCGGAACCCTAGATTTTCGCCGAAAAATCGTCATGTGCAATGCACGTGATTGTTTAATTTGGGGGAATCCGGTGAGGTTTGCTGAGTTGGCAATCTAAACCGTCATGTATTGCACATGTCGGTTTTCAAGCGAAAATCTAGGGTTCCGGCGAAAATTGGGCAAAATTGAAACAAAACTAATAGTTATGGGACAAAATCGATATAAATATTTTTTTTGGGACAGAATCTAAAGTTTTCAATAGTTATGGGACAAAATAAACTTTTAACTCTATAATTAATGATATAGGAGATAGTAGACGAAAATGGTGCAAAAATTCCTTGCCCAATAAGGAATAATGATCATGAGTTTAGGCTATAATTTAAGAATTATAATATATGTGTACCTTAAATCACAAGTATAGACAACCTATATTTTGTGCAACTAAAATTGTTAAACCCTAAAAACTTAAAAAGATTAGTATATTAAACCCTAATTGTGGATGACAAATCTGGCAAAATGCATACATGCACGCAAGTATTTGCTTTAATTATTATAATCTGAGAAATTAATTTGATATTTTCTGAATCTGCAAGTGGATTAGAAATAATTGGAGTCTCAAGGACTGAAATTTGTACCAGTTATTTCATCAATTGAATGAAAAGTTTATTGAATAATATTGTCTTAACTTTAAATTACTTTTTTGATTAACCAATAATCAGTTATTTCACTGTCATTAAAACAGGTGGTCGTCTACACCAACTTTTATTACAAGAGTTGATATATACCTTTATACTCAAATTAACATCAACAATATAAGGAATTAAAATTTATTCTCTATATATAATTAAATAATAAATACATGTGTTAATAATATTGACGTAAAAAATTCGACATATTGATGTGGAATGGATATCTGGGTTAGTAAATTAAAAGTTGTAACTTTTTTGACAAAAATATAAATAAAAGAATCTTATGTATATATCAGATGGGATTTGCAGCCAAGAATTGCATAAAGCAGCTTTATTTGAGGAAAAAAGTGATCAATGAGTGTATAATTATTAGTGAATGATTCATACATTAGTACTGCTGATTATTTTAATAGCAAACATTTGGGGCCAATTTGTTGAAACCAAATTATATATAATTAACACAATTCACCTTTGTTATACAGATATTCATCATATCTAATGGTTGGAAATTAAGTAATACTTCATTTTAATATAGTATAGTAATTAAAATCAAAAGGTTTTGGGTGATTTGGAGAAATAAAGGAGATTTTGATATGTAACATGGTCTACATTAATATAATGAGTATGTATTGAAATGAAATTCCTTTAATTATTGAAGACGGTGAGTAAAATAGATGATAAACCATAGTTGAAATTGCAATAATATTTTTAAAATTAACCCCAAACATTAAAGATAAAATGATAGGAGTAAACAAATATAAACCACAATATTTCATGAAGCAAATTAAATATAAGTAAATTAAATTATAAACTACCATAATCAAATATTACTTGAAAGGTAAAATTACTATTAAATTTTAAAGTTAATTAAATTTTATATAAAATTGGTACAAGTTTTATATAAAGTAATTAATTAAAGTATAATATGAACGAATTGACTATTTTATTGTTAAAATTTAAATAGATATTTTTAAAATAAGAAATTTAATTATCGTTAAAATATGGCCAGTTAATTATTATATTTATGGTATGCTTCTATTGTAAAGGTAGTTATTTGACGTGAATTAAAGAGTATTATTAATTATATATAATGGGTAATTGTATTAGAGGGACGTGATGATCCATGAGGCCATTTTACTAAAAAGGAAGAATAAATATTTTTGTAATAATAAAATGAGTATTTTTGGACTGATTGGAGAGAGTAATACTTTTTGAAACAAAGATCATTTCATAGTAATATTATTTTATTTTATTTTATTTTATTTTTTAAAAAGTAATTATTAATTAAGTTTTATTAAAGATGCAATTATTTTTATTAGAAATGTTATCACTTTTTATTTACTCCATCCGTCTCGCCCATATTGCACCGTTTACTATAGCTTTTGTGAGAGCTTTATGCAGTCAAACAGTGCAGTTTGACCAGGACAGAGGAAGTATATGGTTGATTGTTCATGAAATAATTCAGTGTACCATTATCATTTTTCACCAATCAAATATCACTATTTCTTAAAATGTCTTCACTTTTATCAATATTATCCTCATCATTATGTGAAACGATCTTTCTCATTATATCATCTTATTTATTATCAAAATTATATTAGAAATTGGGTAAATATCAAAATTGGTCCCGGTAAGTATGATATTTTTCAACTTTAATCATTTTTCTTTTGCAATTCTCAACTTTGGTCCTTTTTTGTTCACTTTTAGCCCTTTTAGTCCAAATTTAGTCTTTTTGTCCAAATTTAGTCCTTTATATTAAAAAAATCCAAAAATGGTCTGAAAGTGTATACATAAAGGACTAAAAGTAGACAAAAAAATGATCAAATTTTGAGAATATGACCAAAACTGGACCAAAATGACTAAAAGTGGACAAAAAATTACCAAAATTGAGAATTACAAAAGAAAAATAACTAAAGTTGAAAAATGTCATAGGTATAGGACTAATTTTGATATTTACCCTTAGAAATTTATTAAGTATGCTATAGTTTGTTATTTAAGCATGATATAAGTTATTTACTCCAGGTTTATGATTATTTATATTACTTGAATTATTTATTATCAAAATTATATTAAAAAATTATTAAGTATGCTATAGTTTGTTTTTTAAGCATGAAATAAGTTATTTAAGGTTTATGATTATTTATATTACTGATATCCCATACATTTAAGTTAGACGTATGGATCACTACAAAAAAAAGCCTTGAATAGAGACGGTTTAGAGATGACTTTTAATGATTTGAGACGGTTTTATGGCTGTCTATAATTTGTGCGTAGCTAGAATATAGACAGTATTTGAAACGATTTTATTTTGAGATGGTATTTGAGACAGTTGTAAACCGGACCGGTCGGTTTAATTTGAGACGGTATTAGAAATAGTTTTTTACCGTATCAATTTTGAGATGGTATTTGAAACAGTTGTGGACTGATCGGTTTAATTTGAGACGGTATTTTTTAACATCTCTAAAGCTCTCTCTAACTACTAGCTTTGCAAGATGAACTGATCATGGTTTGAACCATGACTACCATGCCCCCGATTGAGACTCGAGACCACCAGGTCAGCATCATCTTCTTCTTTTTTCTTTTGCTAGATTTATTTATTTTAATTTATAAGAATATTGTAATTCCAAGCCTTGGAGAGGATTCGAACCCAGACCTGCGAGCCCCTATGGGCATCATGTATGTCAACTTTGCTAGATGCTATTCTTATTATATATTTTTACACTATATATGTATACATACACTTATTTCTGTTCATGGTGGACATGGTTTGAACCTCAATTCATTAATTTTGGTAAATTTAATGGTTAAAAGGGGTTTAGAGATGGCTAAAAACCGTCTCTAATTGAGACGGAAGAAAACCGTCTCAAATACAGTCTCAATTATAAACCATCAATAGTTTGAGACGGCAAAAAGCCGTCTCTAATACCATCTCATCATTAAACCGTCTTTAATACCGTCTTAAATTGAGACGGTTTGCATCCGTCTCAATAATTGAAATGGTCAGAAATCGTCTCAAAATTACACGATTCGGTTCTCTAGCATGCCAACACATTTCGTCTCTAAAACCATCTCAAATAGAGACGGAAAAACTCTGTTTCTAATTGAGACGCAAGAAAACCGTCTCTAATACTGTTATAACTTAAAATTGTCTCTAATACCGTCTCAAGTTAAAGACGGCAATAAATCGTCTCTAATTGAGATGGAAAAAACAATCTCTAATACCGTCTCAACGTGAAGCCATTTCTAATGTCGTCTCAATGTTAAATTTGTTATTGTTGACCAATAGTCAACGAGAATGCCGTCTCTAATTCTAAAAAGCTGTCTCAAAAGCCGTCTCAAATAGAGACGGCTAATACACCGTCTCTAATTTTGGTTTCTAATCAAAGCTTTTTTTTGTAGTGATTTAATACTCCATATCTCTTAATAATTGTATAAGTTTTTTATATTTAATTTTTCATTAAAAGAATTTACAGAAAATTTGCTAATAAAATGTATACATTTTTTTTCAATGGTATATACTATATTTTTATTTATAAGTGTATAAATTTTTGAAGGTGTGTACACGGTGCTCCCGGATGCACAAGATAATTAGTTTTAATTCAATAATATACTCCCTCTGTTTGGTTGAATGAGGGTGTTTTGCTTTTTGCATGTGGTTTAAGGAGTATTATTATTTAATATGTAGTGAATAGTTGTATTAATAAATGTGTAGTTTTCATATTTTAATTGTATTAGTGAGTGTATGGAGGTTCCATATGTGTAAAAAAATAAAAGATTCGAAAATGAGAAAAAAAAGACTATTTCAAACAGACGAAAAGGAGTATAATGTTTCTTAAATAAATATATTTTTTTTTTATATTCAAACCATTGTTTTCTTATTATTAAAATAATAACGCTTAAAATTCACTACCAAACTATATAAATTTTAATTTAGTATACATTTATTAATTACTGTATATGAGTTAAATGTGTGTGCATGAATTAGCTTCCTTACAATCATAGGATATTTTACTTTTTAAAACTCCCTTGTTCTGATTTAAAGAACCTTATTTCTTTTCGGTGGGTGGATTAAAAAATATTATAATTTAATATGTAATTTGTAAATGTATTATTATACAAAAAATGAATGAATTAACAACAAAAATGATATTTTTGTTTTAGGAACGGAATAACAACATATTTATTCTCTATTTTAACAACGAAATTCAATCCATTGATAATTACCAACGGATTACCAAGAAAATCATTATATAAATTTCCAACGTATTACCAACGGAATTGATTTTTCGTTGCTAAAAAAATTACCAACCACCACTTTACCAACGGATTCCGTTGCTAATCCGTTGTTAAGCCAATTTAACAATGGAATTAAGGATTTTACCAACGGACTATTCCGTTGATAAAAAATAAATTTTTTTTAGTATTACTGATTGTGTGAGCTGTGAGCCCATATTTTTCTGATTTAATTTAAAGAATCTTCTTTTTTTTTCGGTACGTGAATTAAAAATATTATAATTTAATATGTAATGTGTAGTTGTATTAGTGATTGTGTGAGTCCATATTTTAATGGTTAGAAAAGTTCAGAAATAGTTTATTCTACTATAATTTTAAAACGTTTTATATGAGTTTTTATAAATTAAAATACATTAAAATTTTACATAATACTTCTACAAATAATTTTAAATAAGATAATTATAAAATTTAAAAAATTAATTTTAGAGCGACGCATATATAGAAAAATAGAGAGATAAAATATTGATGAAGATTTGCGTTCAAATTCAATTTTATAAAATTATTATTATTTACAAACAGTTCAAATTCAATTTTATAAAATTATTTAAGTATTTGTAAAGTCTGTGACTTTGTGTACTCTAAGACATAAATTTGGATTTGTTTCAATTTTATATTTTTTAATAAAAAATTATATTTTTGAATTTTTTATGAAACAATAATACTTTTATATTTCAATTTATTTTTTAGTAAAAATAATATTCTTATTATTTCCTCCATTCACCCTTAAAAATTTATATTTTATTATTTTGGACGTCCACTTCAAAGGCATTAATTTTTATTTTTTAATAAAAAAGTCTCATATATGATTAGAGCTATTTTCACCTAGATTTTAGTGTCTTTTTATATGTGTTTTCGTATTATTTTATCCGTATTTTATATGATATTTGGTTGTGTTTGGTATTTTTATTGAAATGTGTGTGAATGAGCTTAAACTCAACACGGGCAACTTCAGGTCGTGTCCAGTTGCACGAGTCGAGTCGGGAGCACGAGCCGTGTCGCCAACACGGCCCTGTAAGAAGTGGCCGTGTGGCGACATCAGAAGAGCCAACATGATCACCCTGTGCCCGTGTTACAACACACGACTCGTGTTGCAGCACACGAGCCGTGTTACGTAACACGGCCCTGTAAGGCGAGGCCGTGCGGCAGCATCAGAAGACACAACACGGCCACCTCGTGGCCGTGTTGCATAACACGACTCGTGTTGTGTATTTTCCTGCAGAAATTTCCAGATCCTTCTAGAAGCCTCCAAAGGGGTATAAATACCCCTTTATTCAACAATTGGCAGAAGATCCGAAAATCCTATCATCTACACACACCTCACACACCATTTCTTTCATTTCTTTGTAGAGGGTTGTGATCGGTGTCAAAGGATGGGAGGAATCTCCAAGTGGGATGAGATGCCCCTTAAGAGCTTTCAAGAAGTGGAGATATTTGATGTGTGGGGCATCGATTTCATGGGACCGTTTCTTCAATCGAATGGATTCCTATATATCCTATTGGCGGTCGACTATGTATCGAAATGGGTTGAGGCCATACCTTCAAGAACAAGTGATGCTAGAGTGGTCATGGGGTTTCTAAAGAAGCATATCTTCACAAGATTTGGAGTACCTAGAGTGTTGGTAAGTGATGGGGGTAGTCACTTCATAAATAAGCTCATGGAGAACATTCTCAAGACTTATGGAGTGAAGCATCGAGTGTCTACTCCGTATCACCCTCAAACGAATGGTCAAGCTGAAATTTCTAATCGACAAATCAAACAAGTCTTGGAGAAAACAGTGAGTGTGAGTAGAAAGGATTGGTCAAATAAACTTGATGATGCATTGTGGGCCTTTCGAACCGCATTCAAGACCACTCTTGGTATGTCTCCTTTTCAAATTGTCTATGGTAAGTCTTGCCATCTTCCGGTGGAGTTAAAGCATAAAGCTTATTGGGCCATTAAGAAGTTGAATTTTGATATGAAAGCTTCGAAGAAGGTAAGATTCTTACAATTGAATGAGCTTGAGGAATTTAGAGAAAATGCTTATGAAAATTCAAGAATTTTTAAGGAGAAAACCAAGAGGTGGCATGATGCTCGTTTGAGGAAGAAGAGCTTTGAAAAGGGTGAGAAGGTGTTGGTATTCAATTCTCGACTAAGACTTTTCCCGGGCAAGTTGAAGTCCAAATGGAGAGGACCTTATGTGGTAAAGGAAGTACTTGATGGGGGAGCTCTAAAGGTTATAGATGAGAACGGGGGAGAGTTATTGGTCAATGGTCATCGTGTGAAGCACTATGTGGATCCATCACAAAGGGAGACCCTCTTTGTGGATACTTTATGTGAAAGATGAGCTAAACATTCGTCTAACTTGAAGACGTTAAACTTAGCGCTCGATGGGAGGCACCCCATCAATATCTTTATTGCTTTGTTTTTGTTGTTTTGTTTTGGCCTTGTAGGTTGATTGTGCTCATGGAGAAAAATGCACATTGAAGAAAAGAGAAATGCTTCATGGATTCAAGTTGATATGTTCCAACACTTATTGCAAACTTAATTCGTGACTCTTGTCTCGAGTTAAGTTTGGGGGGTGATAGTGCGTGTGGACATAGCTTGAGCGTGTGGATGCGGTTACTTCTCAACAAGAAGATCATCAATGGAAACTACAAGGGTAAGTCTCACCACTTTTTGCAAACTTAAGTCTCAACTCTTGTTTCGATTTAAGTTTGGGGGAGAGTGTGTGGTGTGACTCACCACTTGAGTATGATTCTTGTAAAATTGGACAAATTTTAAAATTTTTCTCATGAGTTTGGGTTGATTTTGGCATGATTGGTGGTGTTGAAGTGCATGATAGTCCATATTTATAATGAAATTATTGAAATAATGGTGTTTGTTGAGTATTTGAGCATGAATGAGATGTATTGGAAGCATGATGAAGTTTGGAGCTAACGCTTTTGATTAGCCATAATATAGTGGGCATGACCAATTAAAGAAATTATCGAACCACAGGGAGGAAGGTACTAGAGTTTAAGAGATCTCAAGTTTATCGTGATTTTATAAGGACTACGGAAGAGAGGATAGGAGCAAATGAATGTAATTATGCTAAAGCAAGAAATAAAGATAAAATGAATGCAAAGATAAAAGGGTTCCAAATGATGCAAGGATGAGATTAACAACAATCATGGCATAGATAATTAAGTAATCATGCAATTAATTCTAATCTCTCATGGACAAGGTATAGAAGCGATCACTAATTCCACCTAAACTCTCTCTCGAGATGGATAGGATGTAGGCCCTCAACAAGGCTCCCAAACGCACATAGGATCGAGACAATAGCAAACACCTCCCACTAGGTACTAATTACTCTATGAGTTCCCTAATTAGGTACTAAATCATAAGCAATATTCCCTTTTAAGGTACTATGAATTCACTAATTGTTTGGGTCTCCTCATTTAATCAACCAACCTCTCGATTAAGCTAATCAAATGTTCTATCAAAGGGTTCTAAATCTAGAAGGATATCTCTATCTCATTCTAAATTAATGCACATGAAGTGTATGATGAAATGATTCAATGAACTATCCTAAACACATAATTGATTTCTCAATCTAATCACATGCCCATGACAATTAATCACACAAATCATCATATACATCAAGCAATCAACAATCAATGATAGAAATAACACAAAGCCCATTCAAGATTAAAATCAATTTGCATAAAAACTAAATTATCCAACACCAATCATGGAGCTAATCTCACAAAGGAGATTAGCCTCTCATATCCATAAGAAAATTAACATAGACATTAAGATCCTTACAAAACATGATCAATCTATAAAGAAATGCACAAAAATTAGAATTAGATTCCCCCTTTGAAGTGCTTCAATGGAGATCTCCTTCTTCTTCTTGTGATCTCACTCTCCCTTGCTTCCTTGATCACTTGGATGGTGGATTTGATGGAGGGGATCAAGTGTAGATGGGTGGATGAAGAATGGATGAAGATGATGGTGGAAAATGGAAGAAATGGTGTGTGAGGTGTGTGTGGAAGGGGTGGAAATCGGATCTTTTTAAAATGTTGAATGGATTGGTATTTATACCCCATGGAGACCTTCTAGAAGAATTGTAAAAAATATCCTGTTCTGGTGCCGACACGAGTCGTGTCACGTAGCACGGGTCGTGTCGTGTCAGGGCATGCGGCACACGAGTCGTTCTGCGTCGCACGGCCAAAGGGTGGCCGTGTTGAATGCCTAGACGTCGCCGCACGGCCTCCGCTTACAGGCCCGTGTCTTGTACACGGGTCGTGCTCTGAAACACGGGTCGTGCTCCACAACACGACCAAGTGGTGGTCGTGTTGGATAAATAGATGCCGCCGCACGACCTTTCTGGACAGGCCCGTGTCTGGCACACGGGCCGTTTTGCTGCAACACGAGCCGTGTTGCCAGCACGGCCGGCCGTGTTCTTGCACCTTTGTTTCTTCTTCTTTGTTTGATCTTCCTTCTTCATTTTTACTCCATTTTCACCTGTTATATGTATGTTTAAGATCATTCTCACACATTCCTATGAAAACACAAAACACAACCAAATAACACATAAAATACAGATAAAAATATACGAAAACACACATAAAAAGATACTAAAATCTAGGTGAAAATATCACTCATCACACCCCCAAACTTAAAGTGTTGTGTGTCCTCGCACAACGAAAATGATAAACCATGAGGAGTGATTTTCACCTAGGCAAAGACTAAACGAACATAAGTAATAACACATCAATAGCAATAAGAATTACAAACTATGCTAAGGCATCCTACATCAATAAAATCATAACATGAGAAATTAACAAGTTCAATCAAAAGAGAATAAAGTGTAATATAGTCCCTTTTAGTCCAAGCCTTACATAGGTTATAAATTTCACTCAACACTCTTTAAAGTAGGTAAATCAACACTTATCAATTGATTGGCTTGACTCGCTATAAGCTTGCTCGTGGACTACATTCACAAACCGCCAAGGTTTCCATTAATGATCAAAAAGGTCTTTCATTAAGGATGTAATGATAGGCTCTTTGGTAGGGTATGGAAGATATGGATAATAGTGACTAAGCAAGTGTAAGTAATCGAAGAGACGGCCAATTTCTCCAACTTCTCCACTTTTCTTTCTTCCTTTCTCAACTTTGGTAATCACAAGCACTAATCATCAACTTTCCTTAGATTTTTATCTTATTTTAATGCATGCTTCCTTCTTTGAACTTCTAAGTACTTGAGCATATTGTTATTGCTTTGCTCATTTTCTTGTTTTGGGGTTGCATGTCCATTCTTTCTTGTGCTCTTTTTCATCCTTTTTCTTGCTTGTTTACCATTTCCTTTTTTCTTTTTCTTCGTTATCAAACCTTTCTAGTTACCATCTCCTCAATCACCCACACAAATGAATATATGTAAGGCTTAAGTGGGTAATCATGGCTTGTAATGTGCTTATATCACAATAAATAGGCTTTAAGGCTCAAAGTGGTTAACTAGGGATGATGTTCATGGTAGGAAAATATATGGCAATGACTATAAATGACAAGGATGGCCTTAGATCATTTCACTAATTTCCACAAATCGGGCTCATTCCTATAGTCCTTGAGCAAGTTCTAGCTTATCAAAACTCAATCGATCCACTCATGAAGGAAAAACCATGTATGCACGGTTGAGGCTCAAATGCTCACAAGCTTGTGCTCGAACCTTAAGGAACTTATTACACCACATCCATCTCAAAATTGAACAAGTTAAGTAAAACATGTAACAATTCGAAAGTGTAGAGATTCTTAATCATAACTTGTCATCACTTATCACTACAACATATCATCACTCATATTAAAAAATGACTCACAACCTCCCTAAACAAACCACCAAACATACCAAGACAAAAATAAGAAAATACACAAAACATAAAATAAAGACTCAACAAACAAGAAACAAAACAAACAAAACACATAACATGCAAGAATAAAAATCACCATTATAAAACAATGAAGCACACATTCATAACATCCATAATCAATGTAAGCTCACAATCATCCCAACCTTTATTGAAAAGGAAATCCTAACTTACGAAAATAAACATCCCAAAAACATAACACATAAAGTAGCATGCTAATCACATCAATACACATCAAAATATGTCAAGCAACTAGAAGTGATAAGGTGTAGAATACTCCCTCAATAGGCATTTGGTAAAGAAAGCGTTTGCTCCAAGCTCCATTCATGCTTCCAATACCTCTTCATTCATGCTCAAAAACTCAACAAACACCGTTAGCTCCATTATTGCATTAAAAATATGGATTCACATGCACTTCAACACAACCAATCATACCAAAATCCAACCAAATTCATGAGAAAATTTTAAAATTGAGTGAATTTTACAAGAAGACCTATCATCATCAATATTATCATATCAAGCACACTCAAGTGGTAAGTCACACCACGCACTCTCCCCCCAAACTTAAATCGAACTTAGAAGTGAGAATTAAGTTTGCAAAAAGTGGTGGGACTTACCCTTGTAGTTTCCATTGATAATCATCTTGTGGAGAAGTAAACGCATCCACACGACTCAAGCTATGTTCACCATGCACTTTTCCCCCAAACTTGACTCGAGACAAGAGTCGAGAATTAAGTTTGCAACAAATGGTGACATTTTTACTCAAATCCATGAAGCACTTCTCCTTTCTTCAACATGCATTTTTCTCACAAGCACAATCCACCTACAAGACCAAAATGCAAGAAACAACAAATCCACAATCCTTATTGAAAGCATTAAATAAAGCAATAAAAGGTAATGATGGGTTGCCTCCCATCTAGCGCTAAGTTTAACGTCTTCAAGCCGGACGATAGTCTTTAGCTCATGGTGGTCTTGAATAGTCCTTAGGCACTATCATAGGTTTCTTCTTGAAGTAGTGCCTTGTGCTCTCCCGTTCAACCACTAGAACGGTTCCCTTCTTGTTAAATAACTCAAGTAATTGGTCTCCGAAGGCGTTCTTCACAAGGAATGGCCCTTTCCACTTGTTCCACTTTTTCCATGGGGCTTTATATGCATTTTGAACTTCAACCACATCCCCCGGTAAGAATTCGGGCATTGACAAGTGTTGTTGTCCTCTTGCAACCTTTTTCCTACAATCACCAAACAAATTTTTATCAATAAAATCATGAAAGTTCTTAAGAGAATTTGAAATTTCAATAGAATGAGAAGGTTTAGGCTTGTGGGGAGTGAAATCCATGATCTTAGTTTCCGGAGACTTCTTTTCTTCCATAAGGGCATGAATCTCTTCTCGATTTTGATGTTTTACTTTCTCAACCATCTCTTCAAGAGACTCGACAAATTTATCGAATTCCTCCGTCAACTCTTCTTTCAACTTTGTAGCTTTCACCCACTTAGGCACCCTTTCTCTCTTTTCCTTCATAACCTCATCAACCCCCAAACTATCCTCTTTTCGATCTTTAATAGAGGAAGAAGGCTTGTTGTTCTCAACGGTGGATACAACTTGACTAACTTGGTGCTCAATGGAATCCAATCTAGCACCGAATGCTACTATTGCACTTGTCACCATGTCACACCAATTTCCGATTCGATCCATCCACATTTCATTAAACTTACTCTCCTTCTCTATGCGATCCATAACCATTTCAAACATCTTTTCTCCAAACATTGCTATGTGGTCACTTTGGGTGGAATAAGAGGTGTTGGAGTCTTGAAAATTTCCCCATAGATGTGGTTGATTTCCTTCTTGATGACTAGAAAAATTTCCTTGAAAAACATCTTCCACACCTTGAGGGTATACTTGATGACTCATTTGATGAGGAACTCCAAAATCTCCATAACCTTGTTGTAGGAATTGCATATCTTGTACTCCATAATCCGGTTGCAAATTAGGTTCACCATTTGGCATTTGAAATTTTTGAAAATTTCCTTGTGTGTTCATAACGGAATGAACACTTCTATTCACCATATCTCGAAGAGTATCCATGTAGCTCATATTTTTGGGGTTGCTCTCCTTCTTCTTCCTTCTCAAGGTATGCACCTATAAAAGAAAGAAAAATTAGAACAAAATTTTCCAAAGCAAATATAAGATGCAAAAATAAAAAAAAATATCCTTATTAAGACCACTCTAAACAATCCTTCGTCAAACTACTAGCGACCGTTACCTCCCCGGCAACGGCGCCATTTGATTAGCCATAATATAGTGGGCATGACCAATTAAAGAAATTATCGAACCACAGGGAGGAAGGTACTAGAGTTTAAGCGATCTCAAGTTTATCGTGATTTTATAAGGACTACGGAAGAGAGGATAGGAGCAAATGAATGTAATTATGCTAAAGCAAGAAATAAAGATAAAATGAATGCAAAGATAAAAGGGTTCCAAATGATGCAAGGATGAGATTAACAACAATCATGGCATAGATAATTAAGTAATCATGCAATTAATTCTAATCTCTCATGGACAAGGTATAGAAGCGATCACTAATTCCACCTAAACTCTCTCTCGAGATGGATAGGATGTAGGCCCTCAACAAGGCTCCCAAACGCACATAGGATCGAGACAATAGCAAACACCTCCCACTAGGTACTAATTACTCTATGAGTTCCCTAATTAGGTACTAAATCATAAGCAATATTCCCTTTTAAGGTACTATGAATTCACTAATTGTTTGGGTCTCCTCATTTAATCAACCAACCTCTCGATTAAGCTAATCAAATGTTCTATCAAAGGGTTCTAAATCTAGAAGGATATCTCTATCTCATTCTAAATTAATGCACATGAAGTGTATGATGAAATGATTCAATGAACTATCCTAAACACATAATTGATTTCTCAATCTAATCACATGCCCATGACAATTAATCACACAAATCATCATATACATCAAGCAATCAACAATCAATGATAGAAATAACACAAAGCCCATTCAAGATTAAAATCAATTTGCATAAAAACTAAATTATCCAACACCAATCATGGAGCTAATCTCACAAAGGAGATTAGCCTCTCATATCCATAAGAAAATTAACATAGACATTAAGATCCTTACAAAACATGATCAATCTATAAAGAAATGCACAAAAATTAGAATTAGATTCCCCCTTTGAAGTGCTTCAATGGAGATCTCCTTCTTCTTCTTGTGATCTCACTCTCCCTTGCTTCCTTGATCACTTGGATGGTGGATTTGATGGAGGGGATCAAGTGTAGATGGGTGGATGAAGAATGGATGAAGATGATGGTGGAAAATGGAAGAAATGGTGTGTGAGGTGTGTGTGGAAGGGGTGGAAATCGGATCTTTTTAAAATGTTGAATGGATTGGTATTTATACCCCATGGAGACCTTCTAGAAGAATTGTAAAAAATATCCTGTTCTGGTGCCGACACGAGTCGTGTCACGTAGCACGGGTCGTGTCGTGTCAGGGCATGCGGCACACGAGTCGTTCTGCGTCGCACGGCCAAAGGGTGGCCGTGTTGAATGCCTAGACGTCGCCGCACGGCCTCCGCTTACAGGCCCGTGTCTTGTACACGGGTCGTGCTCTGAAACACGGGTCGTGCTCCACAACACGACCAAGTGGTGGTCGTGTTGGATAAATAGATGCCGCCGCACGACCTTTCTGGACAGGCCCGTGTCTGGCACACGGGCCGTTTTGCTGCAACACGAGCCGTGTTGCCAGCACGGCCGGCCGTGTTCTTGCACCTTTGTTTCTTCTTCTTTGTTTGATCTTCCTTCTTCATTTTTACTCCATTTTCACCTGTTATATGTATGTTTAAGATCATTCTCACACATTCCTATGAAAACACAAAACACAACCAAATAACACATAAAATACAGATAAAAATATACGAAAACACACATAAAAAGATACTAAAATCTAGGTGAAAATATCACTCATCAGCTTTCCTTACCAAATGCCTATTGAGGGAGTACTCTACACCTTATCATTTACTTGAAATGAATTGATTTTGATTTGGATTGTTGTGACTAGCATGCTACTTCATTTGTTATGTTTATGGGAGGTTTACTTTCGTAAATTAGGATTTCCTTTTCAATAAAGGTTGGGATGAAGGTGTGCTTAATTTTCTTATGGATGATGGTATTTTGTGTTTTTTGCATGTTTTGTGTTTTTGTTGTGTCTTGTTTGTTGAGTCCTTATTTTTTTGTTGTGTGTATTTTCATTCTTGTCTTGGGATGTTTGGTGGTTTGTTTAGGGATGTCGTGAGTCATTTTTGAACGTGAGTGATGATATGTTGTGGTGATAAGTGATGACAAATTATGATTAAGAATCTCTACACTTTCAAATTATGACATGTTTTACTTAACTTGTTCAATTTTGAGATGAATGTGGTGTAATAAGTTCCTTAAGGTCCGAGCACAAGCTTGTGAGCATTTGAGCCTCAACCATGCATACATGGTATTTCTTCATGAGTGGATCTGTTGTGTTTGATAAGTTAGAACTTGCTCAATGACTATAGGAACGAGCCCGATTAGTGGAGATTGGTGAAATGATCTAAGGCCATCCTTGTTATTATAGTCATTGCCATATATGTTCCCTACCATGAACATCATCCTTAGTTAACCACTTTGAGCCTATAGGCCTATTTCTTGTGAATTTAGCACATTTCAAGCCTTAATTACCCATTCAAGCTTATATATACCTTTGTGTGGGTGATTGAGGAGATGGTAGCTAGAAAGGAGTGATTGAAGAATCAAAAGAAGAAAAGGACATGGTAAACAAGCAAGAAAAAGGATGAAAAGAGCAAAACAAGAATGCACATGCAACCTCAAAGTAAGAAAGGAGCAAATCAACATCAAAATGCTCAAGTAAACAAAATTCAAAGATAGGAAGCATGCATCAAAAGAAGCTCAATCCAAGAAAAGTTAATGAATAGTGCTTGAGATTGTAAAGATAAGCAAGGAAGAAAAGAAAGTGAAGAAGTTGAGGAAATTGGCCATCTCTTTGATTACTTACACATGATTAGTCACTCTTATCCATATACTTCCTACCCTACCAAAGAGCTTATCATTACATCCTAATTAAAGACCTTTTTGATCATTAATTGAAACTTTGGTGGTTTGTGAATATAGTCCGCGAGCAAGCTTATAGTGAGTCGAGCCAATCGATTAATGAGTGTGATCTACCCTATTTCAAAAGAGTGTTGAGAGACATTAATATCCATTGTGAGGCTTGGACTTAAAAGGAACTATATTACACTTTATTCTCTTTTGATTGAACTTGTTAATTTCTCATGTCATGATTTTAATGTTGTAGGATGACTTAGCATAGTTTGTTGTTATTATTGCTAATGATGTGTTATTGCTTATATTCGTTTAGTCTTTTCTAGGTGAAAATTTCTCCTTTTGATTTGTCATTTTCGTTGCTCGGGGACGAGCAACACCTTAAGTTTGGGGGGTTGATTAGAGCTATTTTCACCTAGATTTTAGTGTCTTTTTATATGTGTTTTCGTATTATTTTATCCGTATTTTATATGTTATTTGGTTGTGTTTGGTATTTTTATTGAAATGTGTGTGAATGAGCTTAAACTTAAGATTTTCACTTTTTATTGGATGCTAAACATGATAAGGAAGATGTAGGAAAAAGCGGATCTCAATTCGGAGTTGAAACGAGGGAGAACGAGCCAAAACAGTGAAGAAATGAAGGAGCCAGCACACGAGCCGTGTAGCCAACACGGCCCTGTAAGAGTTGGCCGTGCGGCGACATCTAGTCACTCAACACGGGCAACTTCAGGTCGTGTCCAGTTGCACGAGTCGAGTCGGGAGCACGAGCCGTGTCGCCAACACGGCCCTGTAAGAAGTGGCCGTGTGGCGACATCAGAAGAGCCAACATGATCACCCTGTGCCCGTGTTACAACACACGACTCGTGTTGCAGCACACGAGCCGTGTTACGTAACACGGCCCTGTAAGGCGAGGCCGTGCGGCAGCATCAGAAGACACAACACGGCCACCTCGTGGCCGTGTTGCATAACACGACTCGTGTTGTGTATTTTCCTGCAGAAATTTTCAGATCCTTCTAGAAGCCTCCAAAGGGGTATAAATACCCCTTTATTCAACAATTGGCAGAAGATCCGAAAATCCTATCATCTACACACACCTCACACACCATTTCTTCCATTTCTTTGTAGAGGGTTGTGATCGGTGTCAAAGGATGGGAGGAATCTCCAAGTGGGATGAGATGCCCCTTAAGAGCTTTCAAGAAGTGGAGATATTTGATGTGTGGGGCATCGATTTCATGGGACCGTTTCCTCAATCGAATGGATTCCTATATATCCTATTGGCGGTCGACTATGTATCGAAATGGGTTGAGGCCATACCTTCAAGAACAAGTGATGCTAGAGTGGTCATGGGGTTTCTAAAAAAGCATATCTTCACAAGATTTGGAGTACCAATAGTGTTGGTAAGTGATGGGGGTAGTCACTTCATAAATAAGCTCATGGAGAACATTCTCAAGACTTATGGAGTGAAGCATCGAGTGTCTACTCCGTATCACCCTCAAACGAATGGTCAAGCTGAAATTTCTATTCGACAAATCAAACAAGTCTTGGAGAAAACAGTGAGTGTGAGTAGAAAGGATTGGTCAAATAAACTTGATGATGCATTGTCTACATCAATTGAGTCTACAATCGTGATCACCCTTAGTCTACATCAATTGAGTTGAATTCCGTTTGCATGATAATATGAATTGAGTGTGCTTGGATGTTTCTAATCCCATGTTTTTCCATACTTGAACTTAAGCACCCATTTTCTATTCTTGTCATTCTACTTATTTGATATTGTTATTTACTTGTTACTTGTTTAGTTGTTAATCAATCTCAAAACCCCTGATCATCTTTACAAAAACAACAATGAACATGAGCTCACGTATTTTGCTAGTACGAATATAACTCCTTATTGGATTGATAATTTTTCTTGGGATATAATACTACAACGATCGAGTATTCTTGCTCGTGAGTGCTAAAAATAGGCAAACAATATATAACTCACAACTCGCTATTGATACAACTACCTATTTCGTATAATATAATAATATTTCTTAATATATTTTAAAAAAAAAGGTAAAGGTCCACATTTTATTAATTAAAGATTTCATCAATTGATGTGAGTATAATGAGGATACGAAATCCCCAATTTTATACACTCAAACTTCATCAATTTATTTTGCTAATTTTTATACATTCAGACTTCCTCAATTTATTTTGCTTTATTGAAGTACTTTTAAAATTTGTTTTCACTTTTTTTTCAATTAAATTCGTTACATAAAAACATTCACTTAAAAAAAAAACGTTATAAGAACTATCACCTCCTATGTATACATTTTATTTAAAAAAAAACACTCGTACCTATGATTCTTTATTATTTGTTTATTCTATGAAAATATCATATTATTACCTCTAGAAATCAAATTTTAGAAATGTTCCCAATTAAATTAAAAAAAAAAAACAACTCGAGACTGGAGTATATATCAAATTAATTTTAAAATATTTTAATCGTTCAAGTATAGTGATGGCATACGAAAACCTAAATTTTGAAACACATGGCATGCGGACAGAGGGTAGCTGTCACGCAAGACTACCAAACTCATCCTAAACACGTGTGGATACATAGTCAACACATACACACCTCAATTAAACACGCAAGCATACTCCATCAGTTACATAAAAGCAAGTGATAATTTTTAGAAATATAATGATATTTTTTTTATAAATAAATAATAAAATATGTTAGGTAGAAATAATTTTTTTTGAAATAAAGTGTATGGAAAAAGGTGGTTATTTTTTACTTTTTGCTTTTTATGAAAATGTACAAATTTTTGTGGGATAATTCAAAATAGAAAGTATATTTTTGCTTTTTATGAAAATGTACAAATTTTTGTGGGATAATTCAAAATAGAAAGTATGTCAGTGAGTATATAATATGGGAAAATGCATTTGGTTCGAAAATAGGTGAATATCTTATTTTAGTCCTTTTATTATTTTAATTTTCAATATTAATTCTTTTTCATTCATATTAAAAGAAAAATTAAAATTGTTGATACAGGAAACTAGCACGTATTTGTGGTTTTCCAATATCTCCGGCCAGAAAGCTTAATTGGCTGTCAAGTTCACGTAAACAAATTCACATTTAATTATATATTATTATTATTCAATTCATAAATAATAGTATTACATTTAATATTTTTATTTATCTAATAAATAAGTTTAGATACCAAATAAAGAAATGTCACCGGATTTGATAACATAATAATAATAAACTTTAATTTTAAATTCATTACCATTTTAAACTCATATAATTTAATTTTTAATTAATTCATTATTTAAAATATCGAATTATTCCTAAAAATTGAGTCAAAAGCAAACTTAAGGTTATCTCCAGCCGTTGAATCTATTTGCAATACATTTATTTATAAAATGCGATTAACTTAATAAATCATTTTCAACAGTATTTTTTATTTTTTGCTTCAAAATATAAAAATTATTTTAATATTCATTATTATTTTTATTTTTGAATATAAAAATAATATATATAATAAAAATATTAATATTTCTTATATATTAAAACAGAATAAATTTATTAATTTAGTTTTTCCAAAGTGTGAGATGCCAGTTTATTGAATATTTATGTCATTTTAAAAAATAATAATTAAAATAGGATTCAAGAACCAATTTACACTGGTTTGCATACATGTTCACATAAACATGTGCCAATTTTTTGAGATGGGGGAGTATCATCTTTACTTTATACTAGCATGTAACCCGCGTGCTACGCGGGCTCATTAAATTTTTTATTAATTTAAATAATAATATTATCTGAAAATTATAAAATGATTTATCATAAATATAATTATTTATTAATTTACATTATTTTTATGTACAATAAATAGAATAAAAATTTATCGATTGATTATAGCAATTAAAAAGGAGTATAAAAGTTTGCTGCAATTTTGACCTAAACCTTTTCCATCGAGATATAAAATTATCACCAATGTGATGGATTGAAGCACCAATAAACTGGAATGGCAATTATTAAAATTTTATCTCTTTTAATATAATTAAATTAAATATTGTTAATTTTATTGTAAAAAAAAACATATACTCCTATTTTATACAGATTAAATTAAATTACGTATAATTCATTGTTACTAAAATGAGTAAATTTTTAGAAAGTCTTGTAATTTGAGTGGAGCTATATTTGGCCATTTAACCATTGAAATTATTTATTTTATTGTTTTACCCCCCAATTTTTCATTTTCGTATTGAAATTAAAAAAAAATTGAAATTTAGTTTCTAAAGTTTCCAACTGTAGTTGAATTTTTAATGTTTTATATATATACACTATTCATTTTTTGTATTTTCCTAAGTATTTATATCTACACTATCCATCTATAAAATGATTAGTTAAAAAAAAACCCTAAACAAAATATTAATGTCTCAATTTTGAGATTTATTAATTTATATTTAAATATTCATATAGTAGTAAAAGGAAATAATTTTGTAAAAAATTTTAGGCCACTTCAATTTTAAAAGTGAAGTAATTAATTTATATCAAAGATTTTCCTAGAGAGGTAAAATAAAATTGACATAATTAGAAAAACTTGTATACAGAAAATTAAATAAGATAAGATCAAGTGAAGTATTACACTCAAATTATAACAAATCATGAATGAGATCCATAGAATCAAATAGAGAACCCACCAAGAAACCAACTTGATTTTCTTTCTTCCTGATTAAAAAAAAAAAACCTGCTTTCTCACAGGTGGCATCGTTGATCTTCTTGAATGCATACAAATAGATTTTTATCCCTAACCCAACAAAAAAATGTCCTAAAATTAAACAAAACTAAGTCATATAATTAAAGTGTAATTAAAAGTTACTCCCTCCGTCCCAAAATTGATCGTCCCAAAATTGATTGCACTGTTACTGTAGATACAAAGTTTAAGAAATGTTGACTTTTTAGGGGTATTGTGATATTTTTAGGTAATAAATAAATTATAAAGTATGTTATGTGTGTGAGGTGAGTGTGGTAAAGTTGTAATTAAGATGAACTTTTAGGGGTGTGGATTGATGTGATATTTCCTTTTTTGGAAGGTGCAATCTATTTTGGGACGGATAAATGTGGAAAGTGTGCAATCAATTTTGGGACGGAGGGAGTACATGTTTTCATGCATCTGAGTGTATGCGAGCGTATATGTTCTAAGGCAACTGGAGTGAGAAGATCATAGGAAAATTTCAGCACATAAACAATATGCAACACTGAGTAATTAGACATTATACACATGAACTATTATCACATTAGTCTATGCTTGAAGAATTTACTTTTAACTGTTAAAAGCAGATAAGTCTTTGCTTGCTCTTTTCTCTTCTTCTGCACAAATGAAACTATTACTTAATAGATTTATAGGATGGAAAGACAAAGACTAAACAGAACTCATTAGTATCCCTTTTAACGTTGGAAAATTTATCATAAATGAAAGAAGCACAGTAGTATGCTGCAAGCTAAGGGGAAAATCAGCACTAAATAGTTGAAATTGGTAAATCCAAACGAACTCACACAATCATAACTTCTTTTAGAGATTAAGTGTCCATTGGAAGTAGTGATACTACAAAGGAGGTAAACAACATATGATATATAGATCATGACATCAAAGGAGCTCCGAACTGAATCTTAAAAAATTCATGTTTAAAGAGAATAATTACCTGATTCTTGGAGGTTTGAATGGGTATTCTATGGGGATTTTATCTTTCCAGAGTAATATTCACTTTGAATGATCAACAATGACAAAATCAATGAGATCACCGTGTTTAAATAAAAGAAATATATAGCAATACATATTTATGAGCTGAAGCCCATGTACGTATCATGCACACTTAACACATATAAGCTCGAAGATAAACAAATAGAAGTACCAGAACCCTGCAGAAGGAGTTCCTTGACTTCCCTCCCACACATAATCTGATCAGATAATCAAGAATAAGGATCATGGTGTTAGCAGAGATTTTATAAATTAAACAAAATAATAAATATCAGTCACATTGTTCAATGTTGCTAGAAACACGACCAAACACTTTATCATGTAAATGGCATTTGCCACCACCAGAGAGAAAGCTACACTGAGAAATTTTGAATGATGTAACATATAAGAACCTATAACATTCCAGCCAGGCTTGATTGTGACAACAGTAATAACAGGAAGTGAGATACACCATAGTTTTACTGATTATACGTTGTTGTTGGATGTAATATAAATTTTCAGTGAAGGAAAAAGAAGGAGCAAATATAAGTGCAGAGAATGAAGACAAACCAACAAAATATAATGACAATTAAAACAGTTTCTCACGTATCTCTCTATTCAAAGATTGTTTTAACTCTGTAATCTTTTGTTGAGTCATTTCACCTCTTGAGAAAGGAGAAGTCAAAGATATCTTCACTTAAAAGCTGGCCATGAACATCTTCGAATTAATTAGTTGTTAACTAAAGGTTCAAATGAAAATCAAGATTACTTACTTGCAGAATGGGCATGCAATTCTCACATATAGTTTCACTTGTTGCCGCTGGAACCAAGTGCAGGTAGTTGACTACTCATACTTCAATATCTGAATATAGTGAGCAATATCAGAATATTTAGAGGTAAAGAAAATGAATAATACATAAACAATTGTAATTACAATTAACTTTGTGCCTTGTGGAATTTGGATCATTCGTAATCCCACGCCTTTATCAAATCTTTCTCGACCACTTTCTCTTTCTCTTGAACCTAAACTCACTTCCTCAGCTGTTGCTTGAGAGACTGATTCACGTTCATCATCATCGTTACCTACGTTTCCTCGCAAAACTTCCATTTCTTCAGTTACAATAAAAAAAAACTCCGTTGAACGTTTTCCCGAAGAAATTGTTTTCAATTGATTGATGCAAATCAGCGTTGAAATTATGTGATGTTGCCACCTCAGCAATGAAATCCTTGTACAGTTGACACCTCATCCAATCCAGAGAAAACCCTCATTTAGTACAATTCAATTCCCCTGTTACACAAGGTGTTACATCTTGTGTTACAGGGGTGTGTGTGTGTGACAAGTGTCCCATTTCACACACAATTGTGTGTGAAATGGGACACTTGTCACACACACACACCCCTGTAACACAAGATGTAACACCTTGTGTAACAGGGGATCCCACTTGCATTTAGTATAATAAAGATAGGACTTTTCATTTTGCAACCTCAATGATCAATTTCATTTAAAACATATTTTTAATACATAGCATCACATATGTATAATTTACACACAATCAATTTCATTTCAAACATATTTTTAATACATAGCATCACATATGTATAATTTACACTCAGTCACACACTCAAATATGTATATACTCCCTCCGTTATACATAAATAGATACTTTTGCTCGTTGCCAGTAAATTAAAGAGTATTATTATAAGTAGTTGAATTAGTAGAGACCCCAATTATGATTATATTAGTGGGTGTGTGCGTGGGTGCCATGTGTAAAAAAGAAAATAGAACTCTTGGGTGGAACACCTAAAATAAGAGTGTGTTTGGATGGAAAGATTTAAGGAGAGATTTATAAATCTCATTCTCAAATTCCTCCTTCATATTTGGATACAAAATGAAATCAATGGATTTATAAATTTAAGATTTTAAGTGAATGAATTTCAAATCAATTGGTTTTGAATTCGATACTTTTTAGATGTTTTGGGAGGATTTTCACATTCTTACTTAAACCGTGTCATTTGAAATCCTTCCATTGTGTAATTAATATATTAATATATAATTATAGTATAAAAATTAACAAAATAATTATATATATATATATATATATATATATATATATATATATATATATATATATATATATATATATATAATTTTATTTTTAATTTAACCCCCCTACCACCAACCTACCCCTACCCCACCCCACCCCACCTAAATTTTTTTAAAATAAAATTTTAAATTTTACTCCCTCCGTCCCAACTTCAACTTCACACTTTCCGTTTGGGTCCGTCCCAAATTTATCTTCACACTTCCATAAAAGGAAAAAGCAACAAACTAATATCCCTCTAACATACTTTAATTTCAAATTTGCCATCACCTTTTTAACACACATAACATACTTTATCATTTATTTAATACCCAAAAATACCATACTACCCTCAAAAGTAAGTCAAAAAGTGATTTTTCTTAAACTCCGTATCTACAGTAAACGTGAACTTGAATTTGGGATGGAGTGAGTAATATTTAAATAATAAAAATATTTTCATTCAACCTACCTCTACCCACCCACCCCAAACCCCTCCCTCCACGTTCTAAAATAAAATTTGATTACCATCCGGCCTACCCCACCCACCTCACATCCATTAAATTTGAAATGACTCAATTCAAATACAACTTAATTGAATGGTAAAGCATGACAACGCATATTGCAGTAAAAGAAAAAAAAATACTCCTTCAGCAATATAATTTACCATGAAATACAATTCATTATTAATTTTAAAAGAATTTGTTGCTGATTATTATTGGATTGTCAATTAAAACAACCTTTATCTTTAAGTAATGAAATGTCAATGAAGTTATAATATTTTTACCAATTAAATAATATTTGTTGTTATTTACCAACTAAATCATAAATTGCCTGCGAAATTATTAGCAATGGGTTATGAATAAAAATACTTACCAACGGAATTGGATTTTCATTAATAAAAATTTATCACCCACCATTATACCAATGAAAATTATTATCGAATTTTATTATTAATTTGTTGGTAAAGAATAGGATTTTTTTTCTTTTTTTTGGTAAGGTAGCTAAGGTTGAACAAGCAATGGTTAAAACAAGTAGAGAGGATGAGATCGTCTCTAGCTTGTCCAATATCAACAAGCTACTTGAATCCCAACAGAAGCAAATCAGCGAATTATCTCAACACGTACCAATCATGCAGCAGGAGTTAAAGAATGAGGGACCAATCCAAAAGGAGTTGGAAGAGGCACACTATGCCATGGGTCAGAGTATTCAAGGGACTAGGTATCCAGACCAAGGAAACCGGAATTACCAAGGGAACTATCGAGGAAACTTTAATAATCGTGATCCCCCGAGTGGTTATCAATAGCCTAGGAGGCCGAAATTCTCGTGGAGCAATTCGAATAATGCGATTCAACCTCCGATGGGTGTTGATCCGGGTGCTAAGGTGGAAGAAGGGAAATCGGGTCTTGAGGATACTGTAAACAGGTATATGACCAAGAATGATGAAAGAGTTAACCGCCTTGAGGCCAAACTTGAAAAGAAAATCGATGACCATGAGGTTATATCTAAGCAGGTGAAGGACCTTACATTACTGATAGGAGAGATGGCAGGAAGTGTTAACAAGCTTACTCAAACTCTTGAGAAGGGGAAGTTCCCGTCTCAAAGTATTGAGAATCCAAGGTCCTGCAACGCCATCACATTAAGGTCGGGAACGCAGTATGAGGGACCTATGAGGCCGGAATCAAATTTGGACATGTCTAGGGTGAGTTTCAAACATGGTTCGACCAACATTGAAGATCGAATAATACAGGGAAGGTCGAACCAACACACTGGACACGATCAGGAGAGACTGCAGCATTGGTTCGACCAAACTGCAGATGGTTCGACCTATCCAAGAGGTCGAACCATGGTCGAACCCCACAACTCGGAGCACTCTATTTTTCCAGAACACCGGTTCGACCAAACCAATCTTGGTTCGACCTATCCAACAGGTCGAACCCAGGTCGAACCGCACCACTTGGAGCACTTTGTTTTGTCGCAGCAACGGTTCGACCACGACGGTCATGGTTCGACCTATCAAACAGGTCGAGCCTTGGTCGAACCTGATGGCGGAAGAAGTACAGTAAGCTGGTTCGACCTAGGTACCCATGGTTTAACCTGTTCCACAGATCGAACCCAGGTCGAACCTCAAATTCAAAAAGAGAGCCATTGTCCAGAAGCAAGGTTCGACCAGTACGTACATGGTTCGACCTGTTCCACAGGTCGAACCCTAGTCGAACCCCACCAGAAATTACCTGTTGCCACTCCGAACACTCTCGATGATGTTGATGCTACTCCAGTGGTTCGGAATGAACAAAGTACTGAGATAATAGCTGAGAAAAAGTGGGAGAGAGCCAAGCGTTTGAGAGATGAAAAAGAGAAAGCGGAGAAGGTTGATCGTGATGAATGGGGGATTCCCAAAACAAAGATACCTCCGACGTTTCCTTACAAGCTTGTGAAGAAGGGATTGGAAGAGAAGTTCAAGAAGTTTTCAGAGATAATGAACAAAATAAGCTTAAGCATTCCTTTCTCAGAGGCAATCATGGAGATGCCGTACTATGCCCGATTTCTAAAGGACATATTGTTAAAGAAGCGGAGCTTAACCGGAATTGAAACGGTAAATTTATCTAAGAATTGCAGGTCAATCATCCAAAAGAAGCTGCCGCAAAAGATGAAGGATCCGGGGAGCTTCACTATTCTATGTGAAATCGAAAAGGGGCCGGCACGGCGAGCTTTGTGCGATCTAGGGGCAAGAATCAATTTGATACCTTTGTCCATCTTTCAGAGGCTTGGTTTGGGGGAGCTTACTCCTACAACAGTGGTTCTCCAATTGGCAGACAGGTCGATGACTTTTCCAAAAGGTATAATTGAAGACGTTCTCGTCAAAGTGGAGAAGCTAGTCTTTCCTGTGGACTTTCTTGTGCTAGAGATGGAAGAAGACAAGGATAATATCCCTTTATTCTTGGGGAGACCTTTCTTTCCTACTGCTGGAGCTATGATTGATGTTCAGAAAGGAGAGCTTAGATTGTGGATGGACAAAGAAGAAGTTCTTTTCAACTTAGACAAAGCCATGAAGATGCCCATGGAGTCGCAGTGTCATAGTATTGACGTGGTGGAGGAGATTGTGAAAGAGGACATGTCTCTGATCCTGTCAAAGGATCCTCTTGAGACATGTTTGATGGAATCTCTTACTTATCCCACTACAGAGCTTGACGGACTCTCCAACGAGGTATGTATTGAATTTCTTGAAAACTTACTTGCTTTGGGTGATGACAGGTTTGAATCGGAAAGAACTAAGGTGGAAGAAGTCAAGTGGACGAGAAAGTACTTACCGTTTGATAACGAGAGCTCTCCGATGGAAGTGAGGAAAGAGGAGTTGAAACTTTTGCCGGAACACTTGAAGTACGCCTTTCTTGGCGACAATGAAAAATATCCGGTAATTGTATCTTCTTCTCTTGATGATGATCAACTTTAGGAGTTATTGAACGTTTTTAGGAAGTATAAATCTGCGATTGGTTGGTCTCTTGAGGATTTGAAAGGAATTAGTCCTTCGTATTATATGCATAAGATAAGATTGTTAGATGAGGCGAAGGCGAGTATTCAGAATCAGCGGAGGGTTAATCCCGCGATTCAAGAGGTAATTAGGAAGCAAATCCTTATGTGGTTGGATGCCGGAATCATATATCCTATTAATGATAGTCCCCATATGAGTCCATTACATGTAGTTGCAGGGTATGAGTTTTATTGTTTCTTGGATGGATACTCAGGGTACAGCCAAATTATGATTGCCCCCGAGGATCAAGAAAAGACCACTTTTACTTGCTCCTACGGGACCTTTGCTTTTCGGAAAATGCCATTTGGGTTATGTAATGCGCCTGCTACTTTTCAGAGATGCATGATGGCAATATTCGATGGGTTGATAGAGAAGATCATGGAGGAGTTCATGGATGATTTTTCTATTTTTGGTTCCTCCTTTGATATTTGTTTGTCTAACCTAGCTACTGTTTTGAAGAGATGCCAAGTGACTAATCTTGTCTTGAATTGGGAGAAGTGCCACTTCATGGTGAAGGATGGGATTGTTCTTGGGTATCATGTCTCGGCTAAAGGGTTGCAGGTAGATCGTGCTAAAGTGGTGGCGATTGAGAAGCTTCCACCACCGACCAATGAAAGAGGAGTGCGGTCCTTCCTTGGACACGTCGGTTTTTACAGGAGATTCATAAAAGACTTCTCAAAATACTCTAAGCCCTTATCTCACTTACTTGAAAAGGATGTTTCTTTTGTGTTTGATGATGAATGTCTAACAGCTTTTCAAGTTTTAAAGGAGGCGCTTATCACTGCACCTATCTTGATCACACCGGATTGGACTCAACCGTTTGTACTAATGTGTGATGCAAGTGATGTAGCACTTGGAGTGGTGCTTGGGCAGCTGAAGGAAAAGAAGTTCTGCGCCATGTACTACGCAAGTAAGACTTTTGATACGGCATAAAAGAATTACACGGTGACTGAAAAGGAGTTTTTGGCTGTTGTGTACGCATTCGATAAGTTTCATCAGTATTTGGTTGGCATGAAGACTATAGTGTACACGGATCATTCTGCGATTCGGTACTTAATGGAAAAGAAGGAGACGAAGCCTAGGATCATAAGGTGGATTCTTCTACTTCAAGAGTTTGACATGGAGATCCGGGATAAGAAAGGTTCTGATAATGTGTTAGCGGATCACCTCTCAAGGTTGGAGACTAGGGAACATTGTGATAATTCTTTCGAGTATATTGAGGAAATGTTCCCGGATGAAAAGATCATGGCCGTGTTTGTTGAATGGGCTGAGCGAGCGTGTGTGGTTGCTACGCAGGGAGTTAATCCATGGTATGCGGATTATGTTAATTATATTGCTGTGGGAGAAATTCCAAGGGATCTCAACCGATATCAACTTGCTAAATTCAAAAGGGATGTTGAGACTTTCATATGGTATGATCCATTTATGTACAAAATTTGTACGGATTCTATCATCCGTAGGTGTGTGCCCGAGATGAAGATGGAGAGTGTTCTCGAGTTTTGCCATGCACAACCTAACGGGGGGTACTTCGGCGCTCAAAAGACAGCAGCCAAGGTACTTCAGTCCGCTCTTTATTGGCCTACCTTGTTCAAGGATTGTGAGACCTATGTGGCGTCGTGCGATAGGTGTCAACGCATGGAGAACATTGGTAGAAGAGACGAGATGCCGCTTCAGCCAAGCATAGTGGTCGAGATTTTTGATGTATGGGGTATCGATTTCATGGGGCCTTTTCCCCCATCGAATGGATTTCTCTACATTCTACTTGCGGTGGATTATGTTTCTAAGTGGGTGGAAGCGATTCCTACTTGCTTGAATGATTCGAAAACTGTTATATCTTTCTTGAAGAAGCATATCTTTGCCCGTTTTGGAGTCCCTAGAGCACTTGTTAGTGATGGAGGTACGCATTTCGTAAATAAATTTCTTGAGAAGGTGCTTAAAGGGTATGGTGTTAAGCATAGGGTCACTACACCCTATCATCCTCAAGCGAATGGGCAAGCGGAGGTCTCTAACCGTCAAGTCAAACAGATTTTGGAGAAGGTGCTCGGAACCAATAGAAAGGATTGGGCTTTGAAGCTCAATGATGTCGTGTGGGGGTTCCGAACCGCGTACAAGACGGTGTTAGATATGTCACCGTATCAGATTGTCTATGGGAAGCCATGCCACTTACCTGTAGAAATTCGACACAAAGCGTTTTGGGCTTTGCGAAGCTTGAACTTGACTCTCAAGGATGTGAGGGAGTTGAGGATTACTCACATCAATCTTTTGGATGAGTTTCGGAGTAGTGCGTACAAGAATTCAGAGATCTATAAGGAAAGAATTAAGAGGTGGCATGATTCGAAGATCTCGTACAAGGAGTTCAAGCAAGGAGATGGGGTATTACTTTTTAACTCTCGTTTAAAGCTTTTTGCAGGCAAGTTGAAATCGAAGTGGACGGGACCATTCATGATTCATCGAGTCTTAGGAGGGGGGGAGTTTTGAGCTTATTGACAAGGATGAAGACATTTTTACGGCGAATGGACATCGCTTGAAGCATTATAGATCGCCGGATGATGTTCGTGTTATCTTTGTGGATACCTTGATCTGATTTGGTACCGTCGTGACTCTCTGACGTTAAACATGAGCGCCTGTTGGGGGCTTTCCCTTCCGTTTTAATGCTTTATTTCATTCGTGTGAGTAAGAAATTTTTATATGTGACGTGCTTACTTATCGAAAATTACATCTCTTTGCAAACTTAGTTTCAACTATAGTTTTTACTAAGTTTGGGGGGGTGTGATGTACTTACCTTGATAAGCACCGATAGTATAATCTTTTCTTTGTGATGTTTGTTAGGAGAGTTGGTTTTTGCGCCATATTAAAATTTTAATCGATTTTGATGTGATGATTTTTTACAACTTGCCTAATGTTAGTGGGTTTTGGTTGTGTTTTCTTTTATGGAGTTACTCATGAATGATATTTTGTGGAACAAATTTTGGATGAAGTTGTGCTCTAGTTGGTACCTAATGATTCGTATTGAAGTTTGAAGTGTATAGGGATTGAAGAACACTCAGTTTGGAAGCTTAAAAGGGTGGTTCGACCAAAGCCAGGACAGGTTCGACCAGTGCCAGGAGGTCGAACCGAGCAGAGGAAGTCGAACCGACGAAGAAAATCATCCAGTGAGGAGGTTCGACCTGATCATTCTAGGTTTGACCTGTCTAACAGGTCGAACCAAGGTTGAACCCGGGACTTAAATCTTATAGTAGAGTGGTTCAACCTGAGCTGTTATGGTTCGACCTGATCTGAAGGTCGAACCTGAGGTCGAACCTGAGGTCGAACCAGTCCGTTCAGAGCACTCTATTTTTTAGGTGATAGGTTCGACCACGACATTCATGGTTTGACCTGTTTAGAAGGTCGAACCACGAGGAGTAATTGTCCAGAAGGTAGGTTCGACCTGTCACAAGAGTGGTTCGACCTGTTCAGAAGGTCGAACCTAGGTCGAACCCAAAAGAAAAGTTATCCAGAAGGTAGGTTCGACCTCGTCACTCGAGGTTCGACCTGTTCCGCAGGTCGAACCCGAGGTCGAACCCCGTCAGGTAAGCATTTTAAGTTGAGTTTTTAAAAGCGTTCGATCATTTTTTTTGTTCACCAAACCTCGAACCTTCCCCGAACCGTAACACCCTTGCACAAATTCATCAGTTACACCTGATTTTGCACCGATTACACAACATTACACTCTTAATTCTTGAATTGGGCGTGGATTTGGGCGATTTTTGTCGCGAATTAGGGTTTCAGTCGTGTTTTTGAGTGTTGTGTGCAAATTATCGATTTTAACCATGGGCAAGACGAAAGGTACGTTTTTTCAACTCAATTACCTTAGGATTGAAGTTTATTGCAAGAAATCTGTTGTGGGTAAGTTGATTGATGTTGGTTTTGGTTGAAATTCATGGTGATAATTGATAGTGTGGAGTTGATTCATATGAATTCATGTTTATTGGTTTGAGATTGCTTGATTATGGATAGAACTTGAGTTTTGTGTGGATTGATCAAGGATATTATGCATCTAGAGGAATGAGCATGTTAACTAGGTTTGAATTGTTGATAGTTTGAGTTGTTCATGAAGTTCAATTGCTGAAATTTATGTTGAATGACTTGAATTGGTTGATGCATGCTTATTGTTTATGAATTGAAGATTAAAGAGAGTGTGATGGATGATGTTTTGAGCATGTGAATGAGCAAGTGGTGTTGAGATAATAGTTGGAGTTGATTAAGCATGGATGCTTGAAGTCTTGAGTAGAGTATAAGATATGCTAGTCATTTACTTGTGTTCTTGTCTTGTTGGTTATGTTGAAATCGTTGTTTTCAGGAAAGGGACAAGGATCAAATAAAGGGAAAGGTAAGGTGGATGAAGCAAGATCGAAGAAGAGGCAAGACAGGCCCTCGAATGTGGACATAGTGATGAGGAAGCTGAGGCTACAAGAGCGTTTACCCAAAAACTTTAAAATTCAAATGCAAAACTGGGACGAGATTAAAGAAAAGTGGGAAGAAGTCTCAGACAAGATAGCTCGGACAAGATACCAAGATGATGAGGCCATGATACTTATGAGCATTAGGGATGATATGACGATGTTGTTCGATCGAGTGGGGATCCGCAGATTTATGGAGTTGAAGAAGCCGACTTACTTCCACGTTACAGCGGAGGTAGTGTGCTCATTTGAGATGGAAAAGAACCCACTTGGCTACCCGTATCAGTGCTCATTTCAGTTAGGAGGAGTCCGAAGGAGATGGACGGCTGAGGATTTTAATCAGCTTTTTCAGACGCCTCTAGAGATTTCTCGAGTGAAGAATGGACACTTCAACGCTAATAGGTTTTGGAGGGAGATAACCGGGGAGATCCGAGACTATAAGATTAGGCAGGCTCGTGCTACCTCGATCAAGAATCCAGTGTTGAAATATATGGATCGAGTGCTTGGAAATACAATGTTTGATCGTTCGGAGGGAGGCTGTGTGTCTAGAGGAGAACTTTATGCCTTATGGTGTATGATGAATGGGGTGAAGTTCAATGTGGGAACATATTTCATCGCGCAGTTGTATCGCTTCAGGACCATTGGATTTCAGAAGGTGAACATTGGAGGGTTACTGACGATTGTAGCTGAGCACTACAATATGGACTTCACCGGCATTACACCTGTTAGAGGAGAGCCCGACTTGGTGATGCTCACATGTGTAAAGGGAGGATTTGCACACTTTAGAGATGGTGATTGGTTCTTCACGAGAGGACCAAAGCCATTCGACTTTATGTTTCCCTTTGACATGAGCAACATGACCACTGTCCGAGAGGTGAGGAACTTGTTGATGAACTCCCTAGGACACACTGCTCTGTCCGTGACTGTGAAGACCAATGGGGATTGGAGAACCGTGGCTAGGTTGTGTGCCGAAGGTAGGTTGGAGGAGCTACAACAAATTGTGGAACAGGGAGAGTACCATCCACCACCGCACCAGCCACTACAGTGGCCACAGCACCCCGAGGTCGAGCATCGGGAAGATGAGCAGCCAGAGATAGAGATTCTGGAAGAGGAGCAGCACGACGCACCTCAGCATGATCCAGCACTGCATCAGCAGCGGGTTGTCCCGAATGATACACGGGAGCAGCTCCGCCTTATTCAGGAGCAACTGATCGCAATCATTGCTAGCCAGCAGGAGACAAACCGGCAGCTCACACTTGCCAACGCCAACTATGCTACGCTGAATGAGAAGTATACGGCCTTGAATGGGAAAGTTGGTAGGTTGGGTAATCGAGTTGATTATTTGGATAGGCACATCGGTGATCTACACCGGATTGTGGAGCGGAGGCTTGATGATGAGGATGATGATGATGAGGGTGATGATGCTCCGGAGGAGTAGTCTTTCAGGTTTTTTTTTGTTTCCTCCGGTTCATCTTGATTCTATTATTTTTCCTTTTATCTTTAGGTTGGGGTGTGATTCATGCGTGAGTGGAATGTATAAGTGATATCTTGTATGATTAATTGGGTATAAGCTTATTGAATTTTGTGCATTCATATGTTCATGTGTTAATTTCTATTGATGAAAAGCATGTTTAGTTGATAAGTATATTGAGTTCTTGTGGAATTGATCTTAATTATGTGCTATGAGGAGTACTAGGATTACTTATGTGAGGATTTGAGCTTTTTAATCATGCTTGATCATGATTATTTTATTCTTGAGAGGATCATTCATATGAACGTATTCTAGAACTTGGCTTGGAGTCTTGTGTGAGACTTATGATTGATAAATTACTAGGACATGATCTTAGGCCATTATTTTGTGATTAAGCTACTTAGCCAAATTTATCCTTCCTAATGATCTTATTAATCTTTGGATGCCCTGTTGAGCCGTTAAAGCTTTTTCTTTGGTAGCCGAAGTGAATAACCTTATAAACCTTTACTTGAGCCTTGATTAACCTAATCCTTGGTAGAGAGAGTGGAGGAGAGTAAGTGTTGCAAGAAGAAAAGAAGGATAGAACATGGTTGGATGAAAAGAATATGGTTAAATCTTGTTTAGGGGTAGTGCCCGAAACTGGTACCCCGATTGTTTATACTTGTTGCATGAAGCTTAGCAGCTGATGACCTATATATGAGAAGGGTAGTGCCTAAAATCGGTACCCGAATTGTTTAAGAAGATGATGTTGATGCCATGAAAAGAAAGAAATTCAGGAATTTTACAAGTTCAAGAGACGACATTGGAGGAGAACTTGCTGTAAGAAGAAGAAATCGAGAACCTCCAAGGTAACTCTCTACTAGTGTCTTAAGTCACTAAGTCCAAATTTTCCTACTTTTTTCCAAAGAGCCAACATTATAACCCAAAAACAAGTCCTTCGTGATCCTAGTGAAGAGTTGATTATAAGTTGATTTTTGAGACCTTTGCCAAGCTTATGGTTACGCGTGAATATGTATTGATATGAGTGTTTATATTAACCTATATAGTGCCTCACGCACTTGAGTGAAAGAGAATAAATACTTATCTTGTGAGCGAAATTACTTAGTACTCCGAATGGTATGTGATTGGATTGATTTTGCATGAGTGATATATATGAAGCAATTAATACTTGTTTGATTGAATGAAGTTGCGTGTGTGATATATATTGTACTTGATCTTGGTGAATTATACACGACTCCTGTGGTTTGATTTGGTTGCCTCGGGACGAGCAACATGTAAGTTTGGGGGCTTGATGAGTGTGTAAATTCACAAGTTTGGCATCGGGTTTTGTGCTAGTTTTGGAGCGTTTTGAGGTGAAAATAGGTGAAAAACCTATATATATTGTTAATTAGCATGAATCAGGTGTTAGTGGAGCTATTTAAGTGATTTTCATAGCAAAAACGGAGTGGAAGTGCTAAGAATCGAAGAGACGAAGTCGAGACCACACGAACCGCCAAGGAAAGAGTAGGGTTCGACCTGATGGAGTAGGGTTCGACCTCTCCTACAGGTCGAACCAGCATTGTGAAACAGCAGAAGGAGTGTTCGACCACGACTCAAGGGGTTTGACCCGTTCATCAGGTCGAACCATGGTCGAACCAGTTCGCGTGAAGATGGGTTCGACCACAACGTTGGGGGTTCGACCTGACAGTTGGTCAAACCAGGAGCGGAAATTGTCCAGTAGCGTGGTTTGACCTGAGGTTCGACCTGTGAGGAAGTGGTTCGACCTGTGCAAGAGGTCGAACCAAGCGCGGAAAGTGTCCAGTAGCAGGGTTCGACCTGGGGTTCGACCTGTTGACGAGGTCGAACCAAAATGCGAAAACTTACCTTATCCAGATTTTCGAGGCCAAAACGCGTGAGATCACTTGAAAAGTCCATTCCAAGCCCTAGAGACGTGATTATAAGTATAAAAGGAGGCTCATGCAGTCAAGAAAAGGGAGACATCGAAGAACGTCCATGCACGAAGAGCTTAAGATCGTGAATCATAAGAGGAGTCCATCCGGAGGGTGGTGACAGAGGTGTAGCTGGAGACTCAAGTAAGATTGGGTCATCTAACCATGATTGTTCTTAGATCAATCATGGGCTAGAGCCACTTCGGTAGTTCTAGGGTTATGAAGGTTTCATGAGTTAATTTGTATTTCGTGTGTATACTCCGTACAACACTACTTGTGGTTTAGTTTATATAAGATTGCATGTTTTTAATCCGTACTCATAGTTGTTTTGTGCATCAATAATCGTTGTGTAGAGTCTGAATGCATAACATGATTATTAGTTGAGTGCGTTCACTAATGAGCAGGGTTTATTGTTATAATTCTAAGTTAAGGGATTCCGAAGTCTTATTAGAACTGTCTTATATAAATGTTTGTTAATTGAATTGAATTCGGGTTAACAAGTAGGATAAAGAGTATAACTTTATAGTACCTAAAAAGGGAGATCAAATCGGGTTAGAGTACTAAGTGCACAGGAAATTATTGATTATGATAGTACCTAGAAAGGGAGGTAAAGTATACGTCTTGCTCTGAGGATACTCACACGTGTCAAAAGCTTATCTATTTGTGTTTATAGAATAGATTCGCATGGTCTAGTGATGCGTCCATAAACCACGAGGCAGAGTCAGACATCGACACATGAAAGTACGAATTAACGAAGGAAACTGGATGGCCTGATGAACTACCTATTATCTTATTCGATCACAACTATTATTTACTTGCTCTTGTTATTTATTAGCTATTTAAATTGTTACTTAGTTTATAAACCAACTGTTTATTTCCAAAATAGTTATAATCTACTAGAACGTAATTAAATTGATATTTATCCGTCCCGTGGATTCGATATTTAACTTGGTCACCTTCGAAACTACAATTGATATCCTTCATACTTGGGGATTAATTGTGTGTTTAGAAAACGCTCATCAACGACCAATTAACCCGAAATATCCTTAAGTTTAATAACCTAGGGTACGACCTCTAGATTAAACTATTCTCGAGTGACCCAATGGATTCGAACTCGACAATGCATGAAGATTTAGATATTAAGACTACTAGGCTATGAAAATCGGCTAGGAATCATGCAACTTAGATTTTGTGATTTCAAGAGGTACTCTCTCATTTTGCTACTCGATTCACTTACTATAACAATTACGGATTATAATATGTAAAATAACTATTGAATAATCAATCACATATGAGAGGGGTAGTCTGCACAAATAATTGAAAATTCAAGATTAACATCAAAGTCAATCACAAAATAAATTCATAAAACATATTGGTAATTTTATTCCTAATCAAACATATAAATAAATCTACTGAGGTTCACAATCCTTGAACTATAAAATGAAATTACATAATTAAAACTATAAAATTAAATAGAAAAACCGATGTTCTAATGGTGGTGTTCTTCCTCCAATGGTTGTGTTCCCAATCTACTGCTCTCCTGGAGTGTCCCAGCGTGATTGATCCTGTGTGATGATATAACCCCCCTTGTTTATCTTCTTATTCTCCAAGAAACCTAATTGATTTCTTTCCTTCTTGAAGAGTGTCCAGGTTCCTTGTATCTCATCTTTAGTAAGTTTTTTATTTATTGTTGATCACCAAATCCTTCTTTTCCTTAATTATCTTGGTCAACTGTTTAATTTTCCTGCAATAAATATTATTGTATTAGTCACAAAAATAAATTATTATGACTGTACAATTTATCTCAATTTTGGCATGTTTCAATAAGAAATAAAATAATAAAACCACAAGTGTATAAAATAGAAATAAGTCGTAATTAACATTAAATAATTCACAACTCACGCGTAAAGAAGTGAATTACATCCAAAATAATCGTGTAAAATTACGACTTATCAAACTACCTACACCTAAACCTTTTCTTGTCCTCAAGTAAAACAAGATCAAAACAAGGCATAATAAAAATGACAATCATGTACAAGTGATAGCAAAACAGTGACACTTTCAATAGTGACCAAATAAGGTACACCAAATACAAATGAGTGATAGAATATCTCACAAAAATTTGCGACTTATGTAGAATATAAAAATTCAAGAATTCATGGTCTCACAATGGTTTCGCTCAATAATGCTCAAGTATATATAATGGGTAGCAAAACACTCAAAATTAAATAATACAAGACATTACCATAAGCTTGCTCCCAAATCAAATCTCCACCAAGTTCAATGAGCGATGTGCAAATATCAAAAGGACTTTAAAATGGTTGTAATGGGGCCTGGGATAAGTTGGGATAAAAAGGACTAGAAAGGCTAAATTTATCACTTTGCAAATTGTGTTAATCATGTAAAACGTACATCAAAGAGATACATCTTGCCATTCTCATTTTTTCCACATCTCCTCCTTAATTTTTCCTTAGAAATTTCTGCTTTTTATCAACACATCCAATTACCCACACCTGTTTCTTTTCATAATTTCGAAAAAACAAGGTAACACTGAAGGGTTCAGTGTCTTTACAGAAAAATTCTGCTATAAATTTCAGCTTCGTTTTTGCTCATTCTTTCCGCCTCCAGATTTTTTCTTCTTTTTTTTTCCTTTTCAACCATTTTTTTCAATCTTCATTCTTCCTTTTCTTTTCCTCTTTTTTTTTCTTTCTCCATTTTTTTGTTTTCCATTTTTTTTCTTTTCCTACAACCATCTATTCCCCTTCATCTTTAATCCAATCACAATAATAATTTCAATGAATTTCACAATATGCAAAATAGTAGGGTTTCAAACGGAAGAGTTCAAGAAAGAAATAGAATATGGCTGTTTTAATATGTTCATTTAACAAAGAAAAGGCTAGGCTCAAAGTGGCTCTCCTAAAAGTTTAACATGATCGGGTAGGTAAAAAGAAGGCCAAAATATAGTTTGCCTAGGTGCCTTTAACATTTAAGTACACATGCTCAAATGTAAGATCTCAAAATGCATTCAAGGAGCAAGTTCTAGAATGTACATATCAAGTTCAATTTGCACTCAATCAAGAAAAATAATAGAGCTTGTATAGATGATAGCTCTTCAAGGCTCAAAGCTCATAAGAATAGGGTAATTTTGCCATGAATTCCCAAACAAAAATAAATTATTTCACATTCGTCACAAAAATAATAAGATAACTCCAACAACTCACAAGTATAGATCAAATTCAACTCTCTTGTCATGCCAAAAATTTCACATATCAAAGCACAATTTCACCATTAATCCAACACCAACTCCACATGTGCACATGTATAAAAATATGATTTCAAAAATAATATTATATGCACATGCCATTAACAAAAATATTGCAACTTCAAACACCACTCAATACACCAAACCTACCCACACCTAATTATTTTGCTTGCCCTCAAGCAAACAACACACAATAAAATTAAAGCAAAAATCAAGTGTAAGAGTTGAAAGAAATCACCGGGTTGAGCTCAATTTGATTGACCACATGTTGGGATTTTTTCTCTTTTTTTTTTCCAAAAACACTATCAACATCATTGTCACTTCACTCCATAGCTAAAAATAAACACCCACCAAAAGAACAAGATTATTTATTAAAAAAAATTGAATTCAAATAAAAATAAAAACCTAAGTTGGGTTGCCTCCCAACAAGTGCCTTTTCTTTACGTCGCTGGCTCGACGTTCACTTTCCTTTCATGTAATATGAGTAAAATGTTCAAACCAATATAATGATCTTATTGGTATTCGAGAAGTGTTCTCTTCCTTCAAAATTATATGGTTCTTGGTTAGCCTTAACATGTCAAGCTCCACAGCAAATTATTTGATCGCCTCAAGAAAAGGGTCATGAATTTCATCAATCTGAAATACGTCAATTGTCTCATTTTCTTGAGGGATATCGGTAACTTTTTCCAACCTGTAATGAGATGAAAAATAATCAGAACTGATGGAAATTAATTAGAATGAATTCACCTGGTGAAGGCTTCCGTGTCAGTTTCTACTTCCAGAAATTTCTGCACAGAATCTGCAGAATTTTCAGCAGCTCCATCCTCTTCAATTTCTACCTCCATCTCAAAATTCTCATCTTGGGTGATCTCCTCGTGATATTCCCCTTCATTTACACTTTGTTGTGCCACCAAACGTTCAACCTCGATCTTTAATTTGCTACATTGTCTTTCCAAATTCCAAATACTCAATTGGGTTCCTTGTTGAAATATCAAATTATTAATTTCCATCCGTTTCACCAAGGACTCCAATGAAGCCTTCGAACTATATTCATCACCATAATACCCATCATCCTCATAATAGCATTCACTATTATTGAAGGATTGAGATCTTTGCTCATAGTAGCCACGCCTTTGATATTCATAAGGTTGATTAGGATAGTGGTCCACATATCAAAAATCATGATGCCTTCCTTGATTGTAAGTGTTGGCATATAGTAGATCATTCCAATGCCTTTGTTGATTAGCACTCCAATATTCATCTCTTTGTCTCACCGCTAATCTATCAATCAAGGATGGATAATTATGAGTGGAATGGAGTGTGGTTGCACAAACCCTACATGGCTGAATATTCTGACCATAGTAACCATGAAATCGATCCATTAGAACTAAGCCTGCAAGGAGAGAAAGTAATTATTCACGAAAAATCAGAAAAATAAAATCAGACCAGACCTGACACTGAAGGGTTCAGTGTCAGTGCACTGTTGGGAAAAATTCAAAAATAAATAAAATAATAGCACAAAAAATTCAACAAAAATTTGGGATTACTCCCCGACAACGGCGCCAAAATTTGATGTGCTGTCGTGTACACCCAAAAATAAGATTTGTAACTTTTCTAAACAAACCCACTAAGAATGTAGTGGGGTAAGTAAGGGTCGAACCCAAGGGAGTAATTGAATTTTAATTGAATCAATCGTATTTCTAAAGTAACCTGAGGGGGGTAGATTGGATTCTAAAAACTAATAAACATTAAAATTAAAATAAATAATTAAAAGTGCAAAAATAATAAAATAAGAGAATAAATAAAATTAAAAACCTAGTCCAAGGATTTGATCCCCTCCCGTATCCTAATCCACATGAATCAAATTCCTAAAACACCAACAAGTTCATAAACTCAAGCCCCTAGGCTAATGGTACGACCAATTAACCCGAAATATCCTTAAGTTTAATATCCTAGTACGACCTCTAGATTAAACTATTCCCGAGTGACCATATGGATTCGAAATCGACAATGCATGAAGATTTAGATATTAGGACTACTAGGCTATGAAAATCGACTAGGAATCATACAACCTAGATTTCGTGATTTCAAGAGGTACTCTCTCATTTTGCAACTCGATTCACTTACTATTACAATTACGGATTATAATATGTAAAATAGCTATTGAATAATCAATCATGTATGAGAGGGGTAGTCTACACAAACAATTGAAAATTCAAGATTAACATCAAAGTCAATCACAAAATAAATTCATAAAACATATTGGTAATTTTATTCCTAATCAAACATATAAATAAATCTACTGAGGTTCACAATCCTTGGACTAGAAAATGAAATTACATAATTAAAACTATAAAATTAAATAGAAAAACTGATATTCTAATGGTGGTGTTCTTCCTCCAATGGTTGTGTTCCCAATCTGCTGCTCTCCTGGAGCGTCCCGGCGTGATTGACCCTGTGTGATGATATAATCCCCCTTATTTATCTTCTTGTTCCCCAAGAAACCTAATTGATTTATTTCCTTCTTGAAGAGTGTTCAGGTTCCTTGTATCTCATCTTTAGTAAGTTTTTTATTTATTGTTGATCAGCAAATTCTTCTTTTCCTTAATTATCTTGGTCAACTGTTTAATTTTCCTGCAATAAAAATTATTGTATCAGTCACAAAAATAAATTATTATGACTGTACAATTTATTTCAATTTTGGCCTGTTTCAGTAAGAAATAAAATAATAAAAGCTCAAGTGTATAAAATAGAAATAAGTCGTAATTAACATTAAATAATTCACAACTCACGCGTAAAGAAGTGAATTACATCCAAAATAATCGTATAAAATTACGACTTATCAATAACAGTATACATGTAATGTTGAACAAAGTGTTAAAACATTAATGAAAACATTACACAAGAACCTAAAGATAAACTCTAAGTGCGGCGTCTCTCTATGTATAGGATCTCCCCAAGTTTTTCGCTAATCTTCAGGGTCTGAGAACTTCTATATATAGTCGTGGATCATGCTGTAGTATCTTTCAAATGAGTGGTCCACTAGGAGATATTAAATTAACCGTGATAGAAGAAATAACCTCCCACTATATTGGGTAGCTATCTTCATCCTCTAGAACCTTCTAGGATTCTAGATCTTTCCAAATTGGTCTCCAGGTTTGTGGGTCCCTTTAAACTTTGTATCCAGTACGTACATCATTCAACTACCACAACCCTGATAGCACCATCAAGCAAAAACAACACGAGCAACATTAATATTTTAATGTTAAACTAAGTGGAGGATCGGTGTGATTCCAGATATGACGACACTGGTCTCAACACTTCACATCAACACAATCAATAAGATTTTTTTTAGATTTAATATTATTTTTAGTCCTCTAAGTTTAGCGTTTTTCGAGTTTAGTCCTTTAATTATTGACTTTCCACTTTTCGTCCTTTATCTATTCTTCTTTTCTCATTATTAGTCCTTTATGTATGAATTAGTCCATTTTTTGTCCTATATGTTCATAAATGTTCTAGATTTAGTCCTATTTTGACTAAGTCAACATTTATCTTGACTAAGTCAACTTTTGTTTTACTAAGACCAGTCCAATTCATGCTATTACCAGATTTTTCCAATATTATACCTATTTTTGTGTAATACTTCATTCTAATTATGATTTTTATCTATAATTTCTTCAAAATAGACATAGTCCATTACGACCATATCAGGCCCAGCATGCTTCTGTTAATTAAACTATATTAATCTCGTAATTAACCAACTTGTAACAGTAACAGTACCTTTTTTTACCGTCGATCCACTGGGTATCCGGGAGGTTTTACACCTGCTCCTCACAGCCAACCACGCGTCCCTCAGTGTGATGGTTCAATCCCGTTCCTTCAGTGGATCTCAGTACAATCCTGGTTTATTTTCTACATTGGGTATACAAGATGCTGCTACTGTTTTTCATCGGAAAGTATGGAGATTAAGGTTGCAGAAAAATGGAAGGCTACATGTAGGCAGAAGCCCATGATTACTTATTTATTAAATGAAGAATTTATTACACACTTATCCTCACATAACAAGAGGAGATAACTCCTTTAGCTACCTATTATAGCTGAACTCAGAACACTCATACAAAGAAAGGAATACAATGTTTATTTAGATAGAGAAAACAGAGGAGAATGCTCGATGCCTTCTATTTTCTCAGCCTTGCTATTTATAGAGGCTTTCGGATTTGAAATCTGAATTTCAAAGCCTCTTAATTCTCTGTGACGTCACTGCTTATGTTATCATATTTGCATCAGCACTTATGTCACCTGCATTGGATTTCAGTTTTAGTGGCCGGCTGGTCCCTTTTCTTTATTAGATGCCTTCTTGTGGGACATCCTTCTTGTCGGTCACATGTCCCTTACCTTTTCAGAAAAGTCACCTGGCTCTTACTTTTTTGAAGAGTCATTTGTCCTCTTTGGTGCCTAATGATTCCCCTGACTCTTGGGTAATTTGAAGAGATTTTACCCTCTTTTTTCCACGCGTCTCTTTTGCTAGGGGTGGTTCAGCATCTCTGCTCATCCCTATGCCCAACCTTATTCCTTTTCCAAACTTTGGTTCAGTTTTGATGGAACAGCTTGTGCATATTCTGTTTGTCCATTGACCAAAATGGGCCATGTTGCAATATCTCCTATGAGTTTGTTTGCTCACCAGAATCTTGTTTCTCTAAAGAAGGTCTTGTTTTTCTTGGAAGGCCTTCTCAGAAAATACCGTCTTCTTCCCTGTTAAAGTGTTTAACAGAAAAGATCCATTCAAAGACGTGTTCAAACTTGAATAGAAATTTCACCTCGACCATTGCCTTAATGCAGGCATACAAACCCCTCGCTCTGCGTGTAGAGATTTGTTCTTCAGAAAATGTAGAAACCAGGGCTGGTTCCTTTCCAGAAGACTCCTTGACTTTGCTTGATGCTGAAATATCAGGTCTTCTTAGCTTTATGAAATGAAAGGCTTCGTCGTTGCCTTTTTCAACTGGTTCTGGAGTTGCACTTGTGAAGTAAAGCTCCAGTACATCTTATCTGGTTAGAGTCGAGTTGTTTTTCCATGCTTTAAAAACTATTTTTCCCAACCAATCTGGCAGTTTTGAAAGCTTTGGGAAGGTTGGTGCAATAGTATAAATTGAGGCTAGTTCCCCAAAATCATACCACTGTTTTACATTGTTTGGATTTGAGCCTTTACATTGTTTGGATTTGAGCCTTCTCGCATCCAAACTCGGGGATATTCCCCAGATATGTCCACCCGGCATTTTTCCGATCGGATCCCTTGTCTGGTGTTTAATTTCTCCCAGCTGGCCTGGTATTCTGCCAATAAGAGAAATCAGTTAAGTTAATACCAACCTTAGCAGTACCCGTCATTGGCCTAAGGTTGATCTCTCCCTCTTTGACCTCAGAGGTGTTGGGTTGACTCGTCGACTCTAGATGTGACTCTAGGTCTTCAATTTTTCCTTGGATTGGTTCCTCTTTTGGAGGTTCTAATCTAGGACTTGTGCTAAGGGTACTTGAATCCCTTGCTCCGGGTTTAGAGCCTCGTTCTCGACTACACTCCTTTTGTCGATTGCTATTGCTATCAACAGTCAGGAGGAGTAGATCTCGTAATGACTCGAATAGACTCGCATTATTGCAAATACAATCTCGTATGTAATTGGACACTTTGGTCTGATTGTCTTCTTGTATTCTTCTAGCACGCTTTGCATTGAGTGCTAGATTCTCGAATTCCCTTTGAAACAACTCAAGGTTGTCCATCAGGTGCCTTGAAACAGTCAGGATGGAGTCTATTTCAGCTCTCTCCATCTCTCGTCAGGAAATCTGCCAAAACATTATCAATAAATATAATAATGATAATGTAAAAATCATAATATTGACATTCTACTAGCCATCTTAAAAGTTTACCTTTTCTGGTTTAGATTCAATTTTATTTTTCAAAGAGGCTTTGACGCTCATGTTTTCAATTTTAAGGATAAATTTCTTCGCGAGAAGAAATAGCGGCCATTTTTTAAACGCCTTCTGGATTGCAAAGAACTCCTTTTCATTGATGTGCCATCTCTTAGCTTTATTCTCTGCAAAGAGTCAGCTACAGTATCTGCATGGTACCTCTCCTTCTGGCATGGATTTAGTTAGAACCGCCGTCCACCTATAGTCACTGGCATATGTATATAGTACCAGATCATCCTCATCGTTTGGAATGGCTAGCTTCGGGAGCTTTTTGCAAACCTCCTTTAATTGCTTAACCATCTCTCGGTGTGATTTCTCCCATTTAAATTCTGTATATTTCTTTAATAGAGGACTGAACACCTTTATGTATTGTGCTAGATTGTTGATGAACATTCCAGCAAAGTTGACCACTCCTAGAAAGCTTTGTAGTTGCTTCTTGTCTTTGAGATCTTTAGAAAATCCTTGAACCTTTTCTATAATGTGTGGTTATAAAATAATTCCAGACTCATTAATCTCTACTACAAGAAACTCGATTTATCTCGCTGCAATTACTGCCTTCTTTTCAGAAAACACCAATCTTTCCTTGTGACATACTTCTGAAAAGACTTCCAGGTGCGCCAAATGTTCCTTCATGTTTTTTGAGGCTATGAGGATATCATCCACATAGACAAACATGAATGAGAAATAATCTTTGAAAAGATTATCCATCTTCCTTTGGTATATTTGAGGTGCATTTGCCAAGCCCATAGGCATGACATTCCAGATATAATGGCCTTGTGGTGTGGAGAAAGCTGTGAACTTCTTGCTTCCTTCTTCCATCATAATCTGGTAGAACCCAGATTTGCAATCAAACTTTGAGAATACCTTGGCATTCTTGATACAATTGACCAAGTGTTCCCTACTTGGTATGTAGTATCCATTGAACTCCAAGATGTTGTTGATTCTTTTGTAGTTGATCACAAGTCTAGGCTTCCCTCGCTTGACTTCTCCATGATTTCGAACCAGAAATCCTGGACTGGTGTATGGAGATACTCCCTGTGATATCAACTTAAGGTCTAGATGTTCCCTAAGTATTAGCTGCATATCCTTTCAATCCTCTTGATTCATCAGGATAGGCTTGTATCTTACGAACTCATGCTCCTTGCCTTCTTTTACTTCGAGTGAAGCTTTGAGTTCGTTTTTATCCCACCAGGCTAGAGAATCCTCATTGAAGTTCCTCTGTATCTTCTTCTTGACGTCTTCCAAAGATGTTTGTTCTTCGATTGTGATGACTCTTTGTAGGCTTTCTCCCAAGCTTGATTTGAGAAGGAGGATCATATCTTCCTTTAGTTTTTTCATCTTCCATCCTCTTCTAGTCTCGGTTCTTATTTGAAGGATTGCTTCACCATATCTCCTTGGATCATTCATCTTTGGATGACTAAGTTTTCCTTTATCACCACGCTTGCTGCGAAATTTGATTGATATTTTTCTTTGAAATGCGTTACGCAGTCTTGGTGTGTTCACAAAGGGTTGTGAAAATAAGCCTCCTTGTTGCGTTTTCTTGGGTAAAATGCTTGAATGTCTATAGAAAATTATTTTCTAATAGAATATCTACCCTGGTGTCGTGAAAATATATTGGTGGAGTTTTCACCTTGTACCATAGGGTACGATCCACTACTCCGATCATAATCTCCGCTTCTTTGATTCCTCTGTTAAGGATTAGCACCCTCTGAGAGAAATCTTTTCCTAGTACTGTTGGCAATTCTTAGCCTGAGTCTTTAAGAAAGACTCCTTCTTTTGCTATGCAGATTCAGGCTCCTGAATCAATGTATGCAAAATACTCTGCACGATGCTCATTATATATCATTCCTGTAGCGATATATATCGAGAATGGACTTATGGTCATGGATAGATCAGAGCTTGTAAGCCTGAGCCTCTACTAAAACCTTGTATCTTTTTCCTTTGACCGTGAATTCCATTCCATCTTGTAATCTTTCCCAAGGTTTGTGATCCTCGAGAAATTCAAGTCTCAGCACTAGTTGCTCTGGGAATCTTCCTGCTACTTCTTCAATCGCCAGCTCAAGTTCTCCAAGTTTGAGTTATCCTTGATATCTCCCAGTTGTTGGCTGTTGAAGATAATATAGGACATCACAAGGAATATAGTTTTCCCTTTTAGTAATGTCAAATATTACTTCGACTCCTCTGCATCCTTCTGGGCATTTAAGTTCACCTTTGGTTGTGAACTTTTCTGGTTCTTGGACTACTCCACGATCGGCTTCTTTCCACATTTTTCACTGATCATTCTATCTTCTTGGAAAGAAATCCTTCTCTGGTCGAATCTGAGGGTATCTTGTCTACTCCAGACTGGTTTGTCACTAATCCTCAAATCCATGTTGTGGATTGGTGGTAACTCCATTATTTCTGGTCTAGTTGTACATGCAACCCTCTCGAACACATCTGGTATCTCAATATACTCCTTCATTTGGAATAGATCCGAATGATGGGTGTTGGACAAAGCATACGAGATACTGTAGGTGATAGAGTAAGGCCTATTCCCTTCTTTCATCAGATCTTTGTTGTTGAAATCTTGATGAAGGGTGAGTACCCTACTGAAGTCTTTATCTGCCAGATTATAAGCAATCCTTGGGTATATATAGGATGCCACCTTCACTGCGTATAGGTTCCCTGAGATTCCTCCCAAGCAAACCTCTCTTGTATTCTTGATCCTCTTATCAAATATTGCAATATCGATTGGTGTATCGATACATTCTTTGAAAGTTGCTTTGATAAGGATCCAGATTGCTCCGATATGGATCCAAGATATAGTCTTAGCCATTCCTTCCTTGAGTTTACTTAGCTCCCGTTTGATTTCATCAACATGGACTAGTTGCATTTCCATCACATTACTCATGAGCTCCATTGGGATGTAAATCTCCCCTTCGGTCACCTTATATATGATATTATGCTTTCTCTTTTTAAAGCTGAGGAACCGCTCTAGTCGTCCCACGGTAAATCTGACGTATAGATTGAGTCTTGGATCCTCCTTCATGATTCTCATTAGAGTCCTATGAGAAATGGATGTTTGGGAAAAGAATCCTGACATGTCCTCTTACATCTCTTGTCTGAAGTTTTCTTCTTCACTCCGACTCATCTTCAGAGGATTCGTCCTGACTGAAGAAATCTTCTTTATAGATGCTCTCGTCTGAGGGTATATCTTCGAACTGATATACCTGTACTAGATCTTGGAAGTAAACAGCTTTCTCCATTTCTAGAGTTATCTAAAACTGTCGCACTTTCCATTTCTGGTTCTCTGGGAAATAGGGTGAGATATGCCCTCTGGCTCCACACATGTAGCAGTTGCAATCCTTGAATTTTTAATTGGCTCATGTGGCTGCTCTCTGGAACATCTTTCTTATGGGAGTTCTTCCTGTACTCTCTGGTTTGACCCATAGAATGAGGCTTGACTCCTTGAACTCCATCTTGATGGTCTAGATCTTTGCTCTGATTTATAGCTTAGGGCCTTCTGTTTAGACCAAAAGGATCTTGGTCTTCTGGACCTCCATCCTCCGCTCCTTTGGGTGAAAGGATGATGTTTCTTTATCCTTTTCTGCTTTCTTGGGTTTCTTCCAATGATAGTTGGAAGATCATTATTTTCGCAGCATAAGGGGACTGCTTGTTGATTCCCATTAATCTCTTATAGTTCTTATGTTGTGATGTTTGATGACACCACTTTGCAATCTTGGCTTTGAGAAAGGACATCCTCCTTGCTATTGAATCCAGCTCGCATGGTTCATACTCTCTGATCAGCATTTTTCTTCACGGGATTAGAATTTTGGCAAAGAATAAATGGAATACTTCCTCCTCCTTCACCTTTGACTTCCATCTATACTCAGTGAAGAGTTTGATGTACTCATCTACGTGACAGATGTCAAGTAGTTCCAGGCTGTATAGGGCATTCCTATACTTTTTTCTTTTCTTCTTCTATTCCCTTGAAGTAGCCTACTCCGATGAAATGGATCTTGAATATCTTGGCCATGTGATCAACGATATTACTGAGGTCTTTGCCTTCAATGGCCTCCTTCTTGACTTTGTCTGAGAGCTCCTCCCAGGCGCACTTTACTGACCCTTCTAGGCTCATAGTTAAAAATCTTATGAACCCTTCTTTATCCAACTCTAGTGTTCCTCCTGCAATCTTCATGGCATTTGTCCATTCGTCGATCAGGGTCGAGGTTTAAGATCAATCCATATGGATTTATCAGTTCGAGGTGAGACCAACCATATGGAGTGTTGTGTAGATTAGATCCTCGAACTCGGCTTGCTCCTATTGACAATCCCATCGCCTTCATTTTGGAGTATCCTTTGTTTTAGGATGCCTCTTCTTATCTTGCTTTATGGACTTCATGTGATCCAAAAGTTTCTTCATTTTGGCTTAGATCACGTTGTGTCGGAGCCTGAGATTGTTGTTTTGAGCTTGATGTTTCTCTAACATTCATCTTTAGATTTACAATTGATAGTCCTTGTAAGGACTCATATAGATCTTTTAGATCTTCAAGATTTGCTCTTTCCATCCGGGGATGTGGATTCTCCTCGAAGGATAGCGATCATCTTCTCACTTATCAACTTTGGCCTTGTGACCTCCGTCGTCTTTCCCTTTCGGTGTAAAAGGGGTTCTATTCCGTAGGTTGGTGGCAATCTTCCTCCTTGCTTTCTTCCCATTAACTTGGTTTTCAGAACTCTAATAGTTTTATCAATTCCTTGATGAGGTCGAGTTGTTTACTCTGCAGTGTCTCCAGCTTTTCCATCTTAAAGCTGATTTCAAATATTATCCTGGACATATTTTGGCAAATATTCTCCAAAGAATTTCATCGTCTTCTGTAATTCTCTAAGATCTTGGTTTATCTTGGAGTTATCTATCTCGATCTCCTTCCACTCTGTCATTCTGTCCAATGTGAAAAGTGATAGGGCTTGCAGATCTCTTTTGAACCCTGGTTTGGTCGTCTCCTCCATTGATCGTGTTTGGGAACACGTCCATGAATCTCAGTGAAACTTCAGAGTTCCACTATATTTCTTGATACTTCCTTGGAGTATCTTATCTCCATCTGGCGGCCTTCCTCCAGATGTTCCTCTTTGGTGTGGTTAGCACGAGAATCTGTCAGTTTCCACCTTCGGTCGAGACTATCCCAGAAATGATCGGCGTCCTCTATTCTTTTTCCGCATATTGTCTATACAGAATATTATAATATTGCTGTATAGAGCTACTTGTTTCATCATATCCAACAGGCCAAAATTCCCTGTTGCTCCAGCTTTGAACAGGACTGATAGTCCTGTCACTCTCGGATGTTGAACTTTCGTTCAGATTCATATTTTTTGAAACTCTCCTCTCATTAAGTGATGTAAGTATATAATAAATTTTTTATTCATAAATAAATAAACATAGGGCTCTGATACCATTTTGAGCGGAAATCGGATGAATATCAACATTATAATCAAGTATAGTCTTTTTTAGAAATGTAGTGGCATTTTTGTAAATAGCATGGTGAAAATTATTGGTTTGGAAATAGCAAAAGCACCATTTTTGGACTTTTTAGGACTAAATTGAGAATTCGCTAGATAAAGGACCAAAAGTAGAAAAGGCCATAATTACAGGACTAATTTTGAAATTAGCTCTTTTTTTTAATTGAAAAAAATTACTAGCTAAAAAATATGTTGGTTAAAACAAAAAATTTAGGGTAAATTACCAAAACCTCCCTCGAGGTTTGTTCAAACTACCAAATAAACCCCATGGTTTGAAAAATTACTAATTACCCCCTTTAACTTATTTTTTATTTGAACATTAATAAAAATACACTTTTTCTTAAAATAAAGAAGGATGAAAATGACATCAAGACCCATATATTTAACATTGTATTTTTTAATTTCACTATTTTTTAAAAAGGATTTTTAAAGGGGATAATTGGTAATTTTTCAAACCACGGGGTTTATTTGATAATTTGGACAAATCTCGAGGGGAGTTTTGGTAATTTACCCAAATTTTTAATATTAATTAATTAGTATTAATTTGTTGATAATTAAAGATTTCATTTTTATTAAGGTAAAATATTTTCATAAATCATACAAATTTCTTTTTCAAAATTAAGGTCCAAACATTAATTATTATATTAATAAGAAAAATGCATTTAATATAGTTGAACTAGAAGACAACACATGTTAAAATAAAAGTACATACAAATCATGAAAGTTTTTAGAAAATCGCAACTACTTCTCACTTATAATCTGCCCGTTTTGCATCTCCATTTTTCATTTCTTTTTGCTCTCAAATTAAGAGATTTTAATATTGTAATGTATAGTAAGGTGAGAGAAGTAGTATTTAATATGAAGTGGGTAGTTGTATTAGTGTTATATGTGGACCCTGAATAATTAATTGATTATTTTGTGTGGGTTCAACCTGATAAAAAAAAATAAAATATAAACCTTAACTTAGACAAATCATAATAGAAAATATAAATCTTAATACGAGAATGAGGGATCGAGTATATATATATACATATATATTAAGATTTATCGTTATATTATTAGATTGTAAAAATTATTAAGAATAAAAGAGTCGCCATATTAATTACACTTATCTAAGCTTATTTTTCTTCCTCTCGGCCTGGTATCCTGCACCTTGCGTTCATGATATCTACATTCAACTGTGCCCTGGAGATGCGATCGAAGCAGACCTTACCTAATCGATCTGGTTCACTATGGTTAACCGCCTGTCATCGAAATATGAATAAAGTGGTACAACGAATCAACCCGAACCAGGATCTATACTCTAAACTAGACCACCCCACTGAAAATGATTTGCTGTGATGTAAACATCAAAGAGTTTTCAATGCACCTATTGTAAATCGGAAATGGAAAATCACTCACTTAGCCATACCTCCAAGTTGTTGATCGGAATGGAATTGGATGCACCGGGTTTGGTTGGTTGTCCAAAGGGCTATCTGATCCGATCAACTGCCTAAGCCGTAACGCGCTAGCGCGCGTACTCTTCTTCTATGAGCAAGACTCTAGAAAAGAAATGCGAAACGGCTGCTCCTCAGACTGATTTACCTCAGGTAGCTGCACGCTGGCCTTCTAAAGAGCTAGTCCCAAAGCGCCTTCTATTCGAAAGTAGCAACAAAAATCTTTAATAAAAAAAATAAGGGCATATTAGAATACAATTTAGAAGATGTGGGTTATGATATCACCAAGAACGAAAATATCCCGATATATCCACGATATATTCATTTTTTAGAGTACCAATATCGATATGGGGAAAAAAGATATTTCTTTTCTAATATCGAGGATATATCGAGAAATATCGATAATAATATCGATATCGAATTGCCACAGTTTAAACTTTTTCAGATATCGAGATATATTGAGGAAATATCGATACAATATCGAGGATATATAAAAAATATCGAAAAATTATCTATAATTTTAAAAAAATAAAATAATTTTTTGTTTTACTTTTACAAACCAAATACATTTTTTTTATTAATATGTTTAATTTAAAAAAATAAAATATAAAATAAAGCAACACTTGCGTGAAACTATCTCATGGTGAGATTATTTAACGTTTGATTAATTAATTATAACTTTTTATTAAAATTATTATCCCTCAATTGCCATATGGAGTGGGTTCAATCATGCATCCACAACATGGTGATTGGATTAGCACACACTATCTAATCCATTGTCAAACAGTTGGACAAGATAGAACAACGTACTACTGACACATTCAGAACTATGTTAAGAATTTCTCTAATTCGATGAACTGGTACTAATATTGTTTAGATCTAGACGGCATGACATGTTTTACATTATAGCCTCATAGATCATCATTTTGGTATTAGTTATTATGTATTAAACAATAAGTAGTAATTATTGTGTGACTTCACATTATTTAAATATGTTGTTATTGATTTACTTATCAAGTGTTATGAGTTTTATTGAGATTTTAAAGTGTATTTATATTAAAATTAGTTATAATTTATTGAAAATTTAATCAATTAATTTTCTTCTATTTTTTTCAAGTTTTAGTTATTTTTTAAATTTTTAGCGATATCGATATCGATATTCGATATATACATCAATATATCCGTAAATTTGAGGTACCTATATTTTTACCGATATAGATATTTTCATCCTTGGATATCACATAAAATTAATTTTTAAAAAATTGAAAGAGTCTCCTATGAACTAGGTTCATCATGCACTTTAATTTTACAAAATTACTCTCCAGTGCATGAAAATTATTCTTTATAAAGATGAACTATTACTCTTTTAAATGGAAAAATATTAATCATCTCAACAACAAAATAAAAATTCATAACTCATCAGAATTTGAAAAGTAATATTTTTCATTTAAAAGAGTAATAGTCATTTTGTCTAAAAAATAAATTTTCATGTATTGACGAGTAATTTTGATAAAATTAGGATGCAAGGTGAATCTGGTTCACATGAGTATTTGCAAAAAAAAAATAAATTAAGGGAACTCATGATCATACATTTTCTAACACATCTATCCTTCCACATCTATATTTATAACTTGTATGTCGTCCGTGTGTTACACGTGATTTTTTTAATTTAAATTTATAAAAGATTTTACAAAAAATAATACATTTAGTATTATTATAAATAACATAATGTGTATTATAATTCAATACTCCCTCCATCTAGTCTTAAAGATTACACTTCTTTTATAATTTACAAAGGAAGCATAATCATTAGGGTGGGACGGTGGGAGTACTTTTTATAATTGATTTTAAATTTCATGTAATTGCTAATTGATAGTATATGCCAATTAAAAACATATTTTGAATCTCAAATTAGTTAATCGAATTTGAAAAAATAAAAATATAAAATTGAATAATCATCTATAATTTATATATTGATAGGCTATCGCCGTCCTACCAAATTAGAACTTATAATTTTTCTGGCTCAATCCAATACAGAGTATAGCAAAGAGTCCGGATCGTATGCAAAGGAGTATAATGAAATTTAAATTAAATAGATATGTTACAAACAAATAAAATAAGTAAGGGGACTTTTGTTTGAGAATAAATCGGAACTAGCACGAATAATAAATCTAATCAATTTTTAAATAGAAAAGTACGTAGACGAAGTTTAATTAGTAACTTAACCAAGTGAGAAAAATCTAGTTTTGGATGACGATCCCCTCCCGTTTACTGAATCAATTAATTACAGGAATTAAACATCTAGCCTAGTGTGCAAACTTAATCCCTAGATTGACGGTACGACAAATCAACCCGAATGTTCTTAAGATCATCAACTAGGGTACGACCACTAAATTGAACTCTTCCCGAGTGACCCTATGGATTCAAACTCGAAAACAAATTAAGACACAAACATAGAATTACTAGGCTATGAAAACTGGCAAGGAATCATACAACCTAGATTCCATTACATCTAGAGGGAATATCTCTATTTGCTACTTAATTCAATACTCACAACAATTACGGATTGTGGATCACGAAATAACATTAAGCAATTAAATAATTAATCTAGATGGCCAGACTAAAATAATTATCAAACTACTATAAATCAATTCACGGCATGTAATATTGGAATAAATTCACATAAAAGATTTAATATAAAAATTCTTAATAATTAATTTAACATTCAACGGGAGGTTCACGAAATCCTAAATTATAAAAGGGGATTAGCCCCGCATGTTCATGCTTAAAAATAAATTAAAATAATAATAAAAACCAGGATGTCAATTCTTCACTTCAAATCTGCCTTGGAGTAAAACTGCCGCTCCTCCTCCTTTCTTCTCTACGAAAAACTCACGTGTAGCCTCTTGTGATCTATCCACCTTCCCTATTTATCTTTTTGTCCTCCAAGAAACCCTACTTGATCTTTTTCCTTATTTTCCTTGATTTTCAGAATCTCCGTGCCGTATTTTTCCACCTTGATCGAGCATCCAACAGATTTGAAAGAGATCTGATTGTGAGAATAAGTGAAAAATATACTGGCTGATTTGTTTTCTAATTTTCTCCACTTAACAGTATGTTTTCACATCAATTCATCTCATTAACGCATCTATCCCAATGATAAGAATAGTCAATATTAGCACATAAAAAACATATAATTCAATCAAATAGACTTGAATTTCCACCAAATAATCATGCTAAAATATGATTTATCAAATCTTCCCAAACCTAAACTTTGCTTTTCCTCAAGCAAACTGAGATCAAAGATGACAGAGAACAGAAAATCAAGGAACTCCATCTAAAAAGGCAAATGAAAGTCACAACACAACAAGAGAAAAGTAACCAATGAGCCTTCGGAACTAATATGAAAAATGACTCTTCACTCAAAGTTTGCAACTTTCATGGCATCAAATCTTTCAAAATTCCAAGGTCTCACAAAGATATACTCAAAAACTCTCAAGTATATGAATAGGTAGCAAGATCACTAAAAAATTGAACAAGAAAAGTCATTACCATAGGCTTGCTTCCAAATCAAATCTCCAGCCATTTTATGTGGATCATGTCCAACAATCAAAGGGTCTTTGATAGGGTTGTAATGGGGCCTTAGGACAGGGTGAGGTAACAAGAGGGATAAGAATGACTAAATGCACCACTTTACAACATGTGATCTTTACAAATCAACTCATCTATCATCCCCCAAAATTTCCTTTTCAATACAATATTTTTCTTTCACTTATAACCTCCCCACACCTGCTCCTTTACGAGATTTAAAATAGCAGGTGTAACACTGAAAGAATCAGTGTCTGAACTATCCAGAAACATTCTGCAAACACAGACTACGACTCTCTTTCTTCTTTTTTTTCTACCCCCTCCAACTTCAAATCAACCATAAAGTATTTCCACAAGATTCACACATTGCAAAGTAATGAAGGGTTCAAATGGAAGAGTTAAAGAAAGAAATAGAGATTTAGGTTTCATTTATGTGCTCATAATTCAAAGAAAAGGCTTAGGCTCAACCTGGCTTTCCTAGAGTTTTCATAATCGGGCGGAACAATATAAGTCAAGAAGATTAAACCTAAGTGCCCTTATCATTTTATCACACACGTCCAATCACATGATCTTGAAATGCATTCAAAAGAGCAAGTTCTTGAATGAGCAATTCAACTTCAATGCACTCAAGAAAGAAAGTTCAATGGAGCTTATAGATGATAGCTCGTTAAGGCTCAAAGCTCACCAAAACTGGGTAGATTTGCCTTGAAATTCGAAAAAAATCAGCCACTACAATCACAATATTTTTGCAAAGAATATCAAATATCAACGTACAACTCCTCAACATCACTGCTACCCCCTCAATCATGCATTACCCTTATCACCTCAAAAGATTTTATTCCTCAATTTTCCAAACTCCATATCAACATAAAATTTAGAGGACAACAAGAACAAGACATAAGATAAGAAATTCAGCAAAGAGCATCAGCAAAATATTCAAAACAAACCATACTTACATCAGTATTCTACCCCAATTATCATATAAAATTCCTACCCCAATTATCATATAAAATCCCTCCCCCACACCTAAACATTTGCTTGTCCCCAAGCAAAGCACAGTATAAGAAAGACCAAATACATAATTGGGTTGAGTGCACCTGATTCAGTTTTGGGTAAAGCTTTGACTATGATCAACTCTTGCAGTTTACATTACTTCTGCTAATCACAACAGAAAATTAAGAGTGAACAATCAGACAATTTATTAAAAATAATAATAAAATAAGAAAATTGAGTTTCCTCCCAATCAGCGCCTTTTTTATTGTCGTTGGCTCGACTTAGGTAAGGTGAATTTTTATCAATTATAAACTGCGTCCTCCAAGTCCATTCGGTCCACCTCAACCGTCTGGAATCCTTCATGATACTCCTTAAGTTGGTGCCCATTAACTTTGAAACTCCTTTCAGAATCTATACTTCTTATCTCAACTGCACCATGAGAATAAACATTAGTCACAATAAACGGACCAATCCAATGAGAATGCAACTTACCAGAAAATAATATAATCTTTGAGTGGTAAAGTAAAACATTTTGCCCAATGCTAAAATTTTTCCTTGATATTCTTGCATCATGAAATGCCTTTGTTTTAGCTTTATAAATCACTGAATTTTCATAGACCTTATTCCTCAATTCCTCAAACTCTTGCACCTGGAATTTCTTTTGCTCGCTGGCCTTATCATAATCTATGTTGCACTTTTGGATTACCCACCATGCTTTATGCTCAAACTCCACAGGTAAGTGACGTGGCTTTTCATAGGCAATTCGATACGAGAACATGTCAATCAGTGTCTTATAGGCCGTTCGATAGGCCCATAGTACATTTTCAAATTGTGAGCTCCAATCTTTCCTAGACGGATTAACCATCTTCTCCAAAATCCTCTTGATCTCACGGTTGGATGCCTCCGCCTGGCCACTCGTTTGAGGGTGTGGTAGGGTGTGGGGTTTTATGAAACACCAAATACTTGTGCAGAATCGCTTCCACTGTTCGGTTACAAAAATGCGTGCCCTTGTCACTGATGATGGCTCGAGGAATTTCAAACCTACAAAATATGTTAGATCGCAGGAAACCTGCAACCACTTTAGAATCATTAGTTCGGGTGGCCTTTGCTTCCACCCACTTCGACACATAATCAAAGCAAGTAATACGTAGGTGAAGCCAAACGAAGAAGGGAAAAGTCCAATAAAATCCATCCCCCACACATAAAAAATCTCACAAATTATTATTCTACACACTGACATCTATCACAAGACTTGAAAATTCATAAACATCCTTAAACAGTGTTGAATAATAAAATCCACACTCAAGTACTTTGAAAGCAGTTCTCCTAAAACCAAAATGACCATCACATGCATGACTATGACAAAAGGCGAGTATTGAATGAAATTCAATCTCAGGTACGCACCTTCTTATCACTTGATCAGAACAGCATTTCCATAAATATGGATCATCCCACATGTAGTACTTAGCATCACTACGGAGCTTATCATATTTTACTTTACTCACACGGGCTGAAAACTGATGGGAGATTAGAAAATTTGCCAAATCGACAAACCATGGAACAGAGCCTTCTGACACACTGAAAGGTTCAGTGTCAGTTGATCTGAATTTTCCAGATTTTGCAGAATAGCCAGCAACTATTCATCTATAAATTTTTCAAGAATTTTTTGCTCATCTTCATCTCTAATCAGCCGACTTAGGTGGTCGACCACTAGATTCTCCGATCCCTTTTTGTCTTTGATTTCCAAATCGAACTCTTGAAGCAGCAAAATCCACCAAATCAACCAAGGTTTTGCTTTTTTTTTCATCATGAGATAACAAAGAGTTGCATGATTAGAGAAAACAGTGACTTTAGTACCCAACAAGTAAGATCAAAATTTTTCTAGAGCAAAAACCACAGCTAGGAGTTCTTTTTCCGTAGTGGAGTAGTTGGCTTGAGTGTTATCTAAGGTTTTTGAAGAATAGTAGATCACATGTGCATGCTTGTCTACTCGTTGCCCGAACACTGCTCCTACGGCAAAGTCACTAGTATCACACATTATTTCAAAAGGCAAGTTCCAATCCGGTGGCTGAATTATGGTTGGTGTTGTTAGCAACTCCTTCAACTTGTCAAAAGCTTTCTTACAGGCATCATTCATCTCAAACTTCACATGTTATTGCAACAACTCACAAAGTGGCTTGGCTATCTTCGAAAAGTCCTTGATAAACCTTCTATAGAAACCTATATGTCTGAGAAAATAATGAAATTCCCGCACAGATGCAGGGTAAGGCAATGTAGATATAAGGTCTACCTTAGACTTACCAACTTTAATCCCATTCTTTGAAATGACATGACCTAAAATAATACCTTGTTCGACCATAAAGTGACACTTTTTCCAATTCAAAACAAGGTTTATTTCTACACATCTTTTCAAGATCAATTCAAGATTTCCAAGGTAACTACTAAAAGTTTCTCCATAGACACTGAAATCATCCATAAAGAACTCTATTATATTACCCACAAATTCAGAAAAAATACTTACCATATACCGTTGAAATGTGAAAGGTGCGTTGCAAAGCTCGAAAGGTAACCGACGACATGCAAAAGTCCAAAAGGGGCACGTGAAGCTTGTTTTCTCTTGATCCTTAGGAGAAATTGCAATCTGAAAATACCCAGAGAAACTGTTCAGAAAACAATAGTAAGAATAACCTGCAAGCTTTTCTAACATTTGATTAATAAAGGGTAAAGGAAAATGATCCTTTCTAGTCATGTTATTGAGCTTGCGGTAGTCCATGCATACTCTCTAACCCGTTTGCAAATTTGTTGGAACTATATCACCCTTGTCATTCTCAACTACAGTCACTCCTAATTTCTTTGGAACCACTTGTGTCGGACTGACCTACTTACTATCTGAGATGGGATAAATAATCCCCACACTCAGAAGTTTTAATACCTCCTTCTTTACCACCTCCATCATGGGCGTATTCAAATAGCGCTGAGCTTCTAGAGACAGCTTTGCATCATCCTCAAGCAAAATACGATGCATGTAACTCCAGCTTCGGTGCCTATACTAAGTAGGTGTACTTCAAGTGTACAGGAAGCGCCTTTAACTCCAGCTTAGATGCCTGCACTATAGATAGAAGAATTTTTAGAAAAATGTCAGGCAATTTAACAGAAGCTACATCTAAGGTGCTTGGTCTCTGAGAAGAACTGTGCAAAGCATTGACATAGTGATTCAGCACCTCATTATCCCATCTTTCAGCATCTTCCCTCATGATTCCATGTTCAATGACTGTATTTAATGTATCCCTATTAGTGAGTTCGAAGTGTTCCTAGACAATAAGCTCAATAGTACTCACAACAGAAAGCAGGTTAGCATCATCAGGGTATTTCATAGCATCATATATGTTAAATTTAATGATCTGCCCATCAAATTCAATCGTGATAGTACCTTCACTCACATCTATCTTAGTGCGTGAAGTGTTGAGGAATGGTCTCCCCAACAAAATCAGAGTGGAATTCGATGGGTGTTCATTCATTTCTAACACATAAAAATCAGCAGGGAATAAGAGTTTGTCTACCTGAACAAGAACATCCTCAATGACTCCATCTGGGTATGCCTGGCTTCGATCAGTAAGCTGGATGACAACTCCGGTCTTTTTAACTCTCCCAACACTCAGCTTCTCAAACACTGATCGAGGCATCACATTAATGGAAGCTCCAAGATCCAACATGACTCTTTCTATCTTAAAATTTCCAATCTTACACGGAACCACAAACATGCCAGGATCCTTGCGCTTCTGAGGTAAAACGCTTGCTGGAAGACAGCTGAAATATTTTCTGCCATCACTACTTTTTCATCTCGCTTCAACTTCTTTTTATTGGTGCATAACTCCTTCAAGAATTTGACGTATCTCAAAATCTGATTAATCGCCTCAATGAGAGGTAAATTGATCTCCACTTTCCGAAATACCTCAAGTATCTACTTATCCTTATCAGTGGTGTTCGGATTCCTCATCCTGCTTGAAAAAGGAAAATGGTTATAATTAAAAGAAACAGGATCAGAGATTTTAACCTAATTTTTTTTGGACCTTATGACACTGAAAGGGTTCAGTGTCAGTGAAGGGTTCAGTGTCAATGTTACGTTTCTGCATATTAGATTTTTCCTCCCCAAACTGATCGTTCTTGTCCTCCACTATTCCAGTAGGTTCTACATCATCTTCTTTCACGTCTTGGTTAGGCTTTTTAGGCGGTACAACCTCCTCCAACTGTTTTCCACTTCGCAGTGTAATGGCGCTCACATTCTTAGGATTAACCTCCATTTGTAAAGGAAACTCTCCACTGTTTTGTGCTTGCATTTGGCCCACAGTTGTAGCCAATTGGGTTACTTGATATTCCAGGTTCTGGATTGACGATTGTGTTATCGTTTTCAAGTCATGGATGGATGAATGTGTCATCCCTTAGAATTTGAGATTGTTGGCAACCATCTCTTTCATCATTTCCTCAAATGAAGCTCCGGAGCTTGCCCCACCTTATTGGTAATTTCCACTATCTTGAGGGAAATCTTGTTGCCTATTCACCACTCTCTGCTCTTGAAACTGCTGTTGCCCCCTATTTCCTCCTTGTCCACTACAATACCTAAGATTAAAATGATCTCTCCAACCCTAATTGTAAGTTTGTGAGAAGGGATCATAAGGTCGCCCCACGATGTTTACTTGTTCCTCGCTAGGTACAACCCTGCAATCAAGAATGGAATGGTCATAAGTTAGGCAATTTTGACAATATTGAGAACTTACCCCTCTTCCATTTGCAAGATTTTCAACAGCAGCTATTAATTTGTTCAAAGTTTCCTCCATTTTGAAGTCATGCACCTCCTTCACTTCTCTAACCTCACGGGTGCCAAATTGTTGGGTGTTGGCAGCCATGCTAGTAATCAAACTCCTAGCAGCAATAGGTGTCTTCATCATGAACGCTCCTCCGCTAGCGGCATCAAGCATGTTTCGATCCATCATGGACAATCCTTCGTAGAAATATTGCAATAGCAACTGGTCGCTTATTTGATGTTGGGGGCAAGCTAATGTGAGGCGTTTAAATCACTCCCAATACTCATGCAAACTCTCCCCTTGCATCTGACGAGCCCCGGATATCTCCTTGCGCAAGACAGCAACTCTAGTGGCTGGAAAGTAAGTTTGGAGGAAAAGTTTCTCCATTTCAGCTCACGTATAAATCGATCCAGGAGGGAGATAATACAACCAATCATTCGCCATGTCTTTCAAAGCAAAGGGGAATGCCCTAAACTAGATTTGTCCCTCTGTCACTCCGATTGGTTTCATGCTTGTGCATACAACCGAGAACTCCTTCAAAAACTTGTGAGGATTTTCACCTGAAAGACCATGAAAAGCAGGAAGTAAGTGAATGAATCCCGATTTTAATTCAAATGTAGTATTATTATTAATAGCAGGAAGATTAATGCACAGTGGCTGATGGACTATGTCCGGATTTACCAATTCATTCAAAGTTTTTTCTGTATTTGCAGCCATGTATTCCTCTCCCGACTCAGAACCTACGGTATCTTCCTCCTCTAAATCAGAAAATTCATAATTCTCCTCTCCAAGATGAAGTGGATCAGCTGCAAGTTCGAGTCCAGTAAGGTTTTCGAAGGTTTCGTCAATGGACGAACTTGTTTCCTTCTTCTTCTGGGACTCCTTTCTCAATCTCCGATCAGTTCTTTCAATTTTTGGTGTGTATTCAAGTTGTTTTGGACCAGAAGAATGAGTGATCATTCATAGAAAAATTTCAAAAACAGGGCACTACTGACACTGAAGGGTTCAGTGCCAATGTTACTGGAAAAATAAAAAAATCTAGAAAAATTCTAGAACCTGTAAAAATGAAGAAAAATATCAGAAACACAGAGATTAAAAAAAATTTTAATTTTACTCCACGAGCAAACGTCACCAAATTTGATAGGCTGTTGTCGTCCTATCAAATTAGAATTTATAATTTTTTCGACTCAATCCAATACAGAGTATAGCAACGAGTACGGGTCGAACCCAAATGAGTATGATAAAATTTAAATTAAATAGATGTGTTGCAAACAAATAAAATAAATAAGGAGGTTTTGTTTGAGAATAAATCGGAACTAGCATGAACAATAAATCTAATCAATTTTTAAATAGCAAAGTACGTAGACGAAGTTTAATTAGTAACTTAACCAAGTGGGAAAAACAAGTTTAGGATTACGATCCCCTCCTATTTACTGAATCAATTAATTATAGAAATTAAACATCTAGCCTAGTGTACAAACTCAAATCCCTAGATTGACAGTATGACTAATTGATGTGCGTTTTTTTGCACGCAAAATTAATCCCTAAGTATTAAGGATATCATTTTCAGCTTAAGCAAGCGACCAAGTTAAATTATTGAACCCAAATGACGGTGTATTATCAATTTAGTTATTAACTAAATTAATTAAGACAAGATAGCAATTAAGTTTGAGGTTTGAGTTATTAATCTAATAACAAAAATATAAAGTAACAATCAAAATAAAATAAACACTAGAAGAATTACGAAAGTGGATCAAGTAGGAGAATAGGCAGCTCTAGGATAATTCGGTTTTACTACTTAACTTCCCTCTCATATGCTGGCCGACTCTGCCTTGTGGAATATGGACGCATCACTAAACCATGCAAATCTACTCTATAGACACAAGTACTATCAGTATCAATTATTTTTCACGTCTAGAACCTAACCCGATATGATCTCCCTTTATAGGTACTATAAAATTACCCTCTTTATCCTGCTTAATAACCCAAATTCAATTCAATTAATACATTCATATATGATAATTCTAATGAAGCTTCAGAGTCCCCTCACTCAGAATCATAACATGAAATCCTGTTCAGCGGTGAACACACTCAATCTACAACCAAGGCATATATTAAGACTCTATATACCAATTGAAGATGCACAAAACGACCGTGAATATGGATTAAGAAAGCATAATCGTATATAAAATAAATCCATAAGTAGTGTTGTACGGAGGACACACAAAAGAGTTTAATTAATTCATAAAACCTTCATAAACCTAGGTCTATCAAAACGGTTCTAGCCCATGATGTTGCGAAGAACAATTATGGGGGTTGGATAGATCTTACCCATATTTCTGGAAAATACAAGATAAATTAGGAAACGAATAAAACCCTAGATGCGGGAGTCGTCGCTTCCTTCTCCATCTTAAATCCTCCTCTTAGTTCTTCACTTGATTCCACAATCGAATCTTCAAAGTGATGGATGGATGGAGGAGAGGATGTGGATGATGGTTGGGGGTGATCCCCCCTTGTGGGGTGTAATATTGTGTTGTGGTTCTCCAATCCAATCTAATGAATAATGATGTGATCTACATCTCCTTTAATACTCGTAGGCTCTCCTTATGGACCTTGGATGTGTTTTTTCTTGGAAAACATGAAAATTCACGAACAAGGGTAAAAATTCCGTCGAAATCAGATCTGCGTATCCCCGTTCGACCAGAGTGGTTCTGGTCGAACAGGAGGCATTGGTCGAACGGCTGGTCGAGCTGCATGCGTAGTCTCATCGTTTCGTACATAACTTTCACATCCAAGCTCTGATTTGTGTGATTCTTACGCTCACGCGATCCTCTCTTCCTTGGCTTTCTATACATATACAGAACTCATAGAGACTCTAATTTTTGAATGTGTAACAAGTCATGCAAAGTGGCACAGCTATTCTATTCTGCACAGTTTGCGCGATGTTACCACTTTAATCATAACTTTCTCGTTTAGACTCCGATTGAGGTGTTCCTTACGCCAAAATGATCTCCTCTTCTATGGCTTTCCAACCATATTTCATACTTCCAATTCAAAGCTCTACTTAAATACAAAAAAATTACACAAGTTGAATGTATTTTTCTCAGCATTCCTGCACAAATAGCACATTTCCTCCAACTTGGCACTTACGATCCTTTTTCAACCTAAAACACAATAAAACACCTCAAGTGCACCTTTTTCTCACATATATTGAATATAAGATATTTGTTCTGATATATGACAATAATTCCATCAAAAAGGTGTTAGATTAGACACTAAAACATGCTTATTTTCACTTTCATCAATCCCCCAAACTTACCCGTTGCTCGTCCCGAGGCAACAAAATAAAAATAAAGAGAGAGAGTAAGAAAATTAGCAAGGAAATAAGGACTATGACTAATACCCCATTCAAAATTCAATTGTCCTCAACTTAGGTCACGCAACTCTTATTACATGTAATAATCAAATTCATAGCATACAAGATAAGACAATCACCACCAGTCAAATGCTCCATTGACATGTTCTCACGGGAATTATATATCACTCGCACTCAAGTGTAAAAGATGTATACTTATGGGTTAAGGTGTTTACGCTCAGATTCAATTCAAGTGCATGTGTAACCATAAGCTTGTCAAATGTCTCAAACTCTCCACCAATAAAAGTATGATTCGACAATGGAATCAAAAAGGCTTTTCTTTTGGATGTAATGTTGGCTCTTTGGTTAAGGTAGGAAATATCTGGATAAGTGACTCAAAATTCGGATCAATCAAGTCGCGATCCATCATGATCTTTCATTCTTCTTACTCACTTCAATTAAGCACAACATCCTCTCAACTCTTTTTTCTCTTTCTTTCTAGCACAATATTTTTTCTTCTTTTTTTTTTTCTCTCCTTATTTTTTCCTTGAGGTACCAGTTTTGGGCACTACCTCTTGCATCCTCCATAGGGTACTAGATTTAAGCACTACCCTAGGGTGTTTTATTCCATGGAGTACTAGATTTAAGCACTACTCCATGCTTTTCCTTAGATGCATTTTCAAGCTCAATCACTGTTTCAACACCAATTTCATTCCTTCCCAAGCTTTTATAAAACTCCATCAACACGCTTTGAAAAGCCATCAATTCTCTTCTAGAAGGACAATCTAAGCTCAAAAAAATTCAGATGCTCAAAGTAGTTATTTCTCGTAGGCTACCAAAGAATAAGGTTTTTAGGCTCAATGGGTCTAACTACGGATAAACATCATTCGATAGGAAATTATTTTGGCTAAGTGTGTGTATATATATATATATATATATATACAAAATTAAATATTAAATTAATTTAAAATTTAATAATAATCAAACATCCAAACAGGGCCTTTTAAAAAAATTCAATTGGGTTAATGGATAATCCGTTTACGAATTAGGATCTGTAAAATAATTTCATGCAAGTTTTTGCATAGAATAAAAGTACGCTATTAGAACAGATAGTAGAAAAACACGAATAGCGTAAAAAGAAGTTGCTTAAAGGAAACAAAATGACTCAAATAAATAAGGTAAAATGGTAGGAATGGAAGAAACTAGGAACAAATGAGAAGAAATGAGAAGAAAAAAAAAGAAGGAATTATAACGGAAAAAAGAGGAACATAAGGAGAAGAAAGAAATATGATTGCGAACATAGGGGCGAATAGAGTTATCACATAGAACTTTTTTTTTAAGCAGTAGTTATCACATAGGAGTAATCACATAGAACTAATATAAAAAAGAATGGTAAAATAATGTTTAATACCTGAGTATTAAATGTCGGTATTGTGTATCCTATCTCAAGTAGGGGATGCACAATACTATAAGAAGAGTATTAATGGTTACGGGCTGAAATTTTTCCGATTTCTAGGTATTATAATTATATCAAGACATACATAATATAAGGAGAAAAACTGTATCAATCCCACCCTAATATACTAAAACAAACGAGCTCTTAGGCAATAAAAGGTGTATAAACAATTGTATGTGTTAAAAGTGATGACAATGTCAAAATAGAAGTACTCCATATCTTAAGGAATTTTGAACTAGGATTTTTTTTTTGAGTTGAATCTTATTGTGGTACAATGAATGAGAAAATGATGAATATAATCTCGATTAGGGGAATAATATACTCCCTCTATCCCACTAAAATATCCATATTTTATTATATTGAATGTCCTATTGAAAGATATTCATGTTCTCCTTTCAATAAAAGAGCCCCATATATGTCTATCATTCCACTAATAATACAACTACCCACTATAAATAAAATAATAATACTACTTCTTAATTCATGTAAAAAAACAAATAATGACCTCTCACCAGATGAAAATAATATTATTCACTTATTAATTTAATTTTGACGCCCTTAATTAAAAAATTGGACGGTTTCAAGTCAAAGTGCTCCTCCGCTGTCATGTAGACAAATAAGACCGGCCCAGTCCTTGTATTATTATTTTAAATTATTACTAACCCAATAATTGATTCTCAGTTATAGTGTGGAAATAATTAATACTCTATCCGTCTCCTCGATAAATGTCCATTTTGTCATTTTGGTCCGTTCTAATACAAAGTGTTCATTTCCTTTTTTGGTTGATGTGACAACACACAATAATACTATTATACTTAACCCACTACACATGAGACACACACTCAACACAAATACAACTACCCACTCCACATTAAAAAAATTATTTCTCTCACCTCATTATACTTTAAAATATTACACTCCTTAATCCACGTGTAAAAAGCAAACAGACACTTATCGGCGGGACGGAGGGAGTATAGGTTAAGATTATGATAAAAAAAAGTCACCTATAACTTAACAAGACTTGCTTATAATTAAATTTGTCCTAATTGTTATCCTTTTCTCAAATTACTAAGAAGGGAAAATAAACGCTTAAAATAGTCTTATGGGATCGTTTAACTTTTATTTTATCAAAGATATTATTGTAAGTAGATGAATTTAATTGCTGGATAAAAAAAAATATACTCATATTAAATATTTATTTATCAAAGAATTTATATAAATTAATTCTTATAATAAATAAATAAATAAATACTAATTGATAATTAATATAATTATTTGAGTTCAAATCCAAGTCAAGTGAGTTTAAAATAAATCAAGCTGCCTGACTCAAATCACATAAATCCTAAAATAAATTAAATAGGTCCAATTCAAGTCAAGCCAAAAAAATAAATGTAAAGTGAGTATGTATATTAATGTTATGCATGGACCTTATGAAAATATTAATTATTTTTGTAGGTCTTATCTACCAAAAAGTAAAATATAACTCTTTAGGTGTGATGCTCTAATTAATAAAATGTAATTCTTGTGGAGCGATAAAGAGAGTATATGAAAAATGATAACTATTTAAATGAACTATTTATTATATAAATAAATAATTTGTAGTATGAAAAAAAGTGATAACATTTTTAATAAAAATTATTAACTAATTAAAAATAAATAAAATAATCTTACATAAATATTGCTCTATAATTTTAATTTAGTATAATTATAAGTAGATATAGATGTGGACGGATAGATGTGTTGAACCATGTATGAACATGAGTTCCTTAATTTTTTTCAAACTTTTAACTTGTACTCTAATTTTTTCGAATTTATTTTTTAGTACATGAAAATTTATTCTTTAAATAAATGAACTATTAATCTTTTAAATAAAAAACATTACTTATCAAATTCAGATGAGTTACATGATTTTATTTTGTTGTTGAAATAAATAATATTTTTAATTTAAAAGTAATATTTCATGTCTCTAAAAATTAATTTTTTATATAATAGAGAGTAATTTTATAAAATTAAGGCGCATGGTGAACTTGGTTCGTAGGAAACTTTCGATTTTTTTTTAATTTTATGTGATAATATAACCCAATAAGCCCTTATTTTTTTTAGGAATAATTACTTGTAGGTACAAACTTCCTATATATAATTATGTTAAGATACATCCATAAAAATAAATTATTATTAGGTACAATTTTTAGAGTTAAAATTCCAAATTTATCCTTAATTAAAATATATCTCAATAATATCTCTTCCACTCTCAACGTATTTCACTTTAAGATTTCTTGACTTGCCATAATGAATTATAATTAATTCCCATGAATTCCTATTCATGTTGTTAGAAACCCCTTGACTTGCCATAATGAATTATGATTAATTCCCATGAATTCCTATTCATGTTGTTAGAAACCCCCAAACAAATCTGCATTTCGTGCAGAAAAATATCATTAATTGCGAGAATTGGAAGATAAATATGCATTTCGTGTAATTTCGTGCAGAAAATTAACTACATAAAAAATCTGCATTTCATGCAGAAAATTAACTATTAAAAAATCTGCATTTCGTGAAAAAAAAATCAACTAAACCTCCTTCAAATTGCATTTTTTTTAACCGGAATTTGCATTTCGTGAAAAAAAATCAACTTAACCCCAATCAAATTTGCATTTTTAACTAAAATCTACATTTCGTGCAGAAAAATCTGCATTTAAAATCTAAATTTGGATATTAGGGCAAAAAGGGAAATACATACATAAATTTTGTAGTTAGTAGTAAGAGTTAATTTAGAATGTATCTATCAGTTAATTACGCTTAGGGAGTATAGTGGATAGTAACCAACCCTTTTTTTATTAACAGATTTTTATTAATTTTATATGATAATACAACCCACATCCTCTAAATTGTATTCTTATAAGCCCATATTTTCTTATTAACAGGTTTGGTATCAAAAGAAGTTTAGATAATTGCAATTAGTATGTCAACTCTTTTATTATTAAATTTAAAATGTACTAACATAAACTAATTGCACGATATAATTTTAATATATACTCCCTCCGTCCACTCTAAAGACGGACATTTACTTTTGTGCACATTGATTAAGGAGTATTATTATTTAATGTGTAGTGGGTAGGTGTATTAGTGGGAGTGTGGATCCCATATTTTAGTTGTATTAGTGGGTGTGTCTGGGTCCCATGTATGTAAAAAATGAAATGATCCTCTTTGGAGCGGATGATTAAAATGGAAAAAAGATCATCTTTCAAGCAGACGGGTGAGTATATATAATTGAGAAGTAAAAGTGATTTTCCAAAAACACATGTCACTCTCATGATTTGTTTATACAGTTTTTTTTTTTTAACGTGTTATCTTTTATATAATTGAGAAGTAAAAGTGATTTTCCAAAAACACGTGAGATTCTCTCATCATTTGTTTATGCAATTTGTTTTTAACATGTGTTGTCTTTTATTGCTTCAATTATGATGAATGCATTTTTCTTATTAATGTAAGGGTGTAACTTAGATGAACCGTCTCATCAAACATGTGATCCCTCACTTCTTAATTAAATTCACTTTTTTTATTAATATTGTTTTTTATTATTTTTTAAAATTTACAACTAAATGATTATTATACCTTAAACTCTAAATCCTAAAAATAAAATATATTTTAAACTATAATGATGAAATTATAATTATATCATAAACATTAAACACTTGGGGTAAAATATATCATAAACCATAAGGGTAAAATTACAGTTAAACCCTAAATCCTATGGTTAAAATTATAATTATACCTTAAACCCTAAATCCCAGGGATTAAATATACCCTAAATCACAAAGGTAAAATTACAATTATATCATAAACCCTAGAGTGAAATATATACTAAAATATAAGGATAAAATTACAACTATACCCTAAACCTTAGGGGTAAAATATATCATAAACCACAAGAATGAAATTATAATTATACCTCTAGAATTAAATAAAAAAAAATAACAGGAAAAAAAAAGAAAAAAAAAGGAAAATAACAAATATCAAAATGAATTAAGGCAAACACGTAAATTAGCAAAATGTAAATTGAAATGAGGCCAGGATGGGGCCGGTTCCATCCAATCAAATTTGTAACCGGTTCCATCAAAATTATTGCCTTAATATAATAATTAATGTTTGAGAAGCCTGCCATGGGATCGGTTCTATACAATTTTGGTAGAATCCGATCCTCTAATGTTTAAATAAATTCTATAGGCTTTATAGCAAATGGGCTTCAATTACAAACTAAATTGTTAATGGATCAAAATTAGCTTACTCACAGTAATGGGCTTCAACACATGAACAGCACAACAAAAGACAGCATGAGGTTGTTGAAGAAGAAGAAAAAATTGATAATTTCGCCTTTTGATGTCTTCGATCCTACTGCCCTTCCGCATCGGAACTTTGGATTGAGGATTTTCTCCTGCAAATTATTTCCAATGTCCCAAGTCCTCTCCTCAAAATCAGGGATTTGACACATACAATCATTTATAAGTCGAAAAGAAGCTGGAACTAGCATACTCTCCAAATCTTGGCACTGCTCTTGGTCCACTCGTCCTAACCTAGATTTCGATCAATGCAACTTTTGAACCAATAAAGATGGATTTTGGGAATTCGTAAAAAAGTTTATGGGAAGGTATAAAGAATTGAACCAAAAGATTGAGAGTTTATGTTATTAGCAATTTGCCCTTCCTAGCTTATCTTGTTTGCCAGGTTGCATAATAACCGTGTCTTGAAGGCTCTTCTGCAAAACATAAACGTTTTACTTTCATTCCCCCTTCAATGCATAAAGGTGAGAATTGTTATTTACTTGGTCTTTTTTCCTTGAACTCCTCCCTTTTAAATCCTTTAATGGGGTAATATAGATGTATAAATGAAAACATTCTTTTGTTTATTTATTTATTTACTGAGTTAAATGCATTGAAGTTGCTAAAAACAAAATATGACAGAAGCATATTCGATAACAATCACGTTGCGATAAAAAGAAGACCACCAACCAAATGGAAACATGGAAAACCGTAGCTTTTCATTTTGGTACAAAATCATGGCAAGTATCAAAGTCTAGTGATCAACAAGAAGTAAAAGCAAAGATGGATTTTGGTAACAAGCTTATCAGTCTATCTCATGATTTACAGCATTTTACTTGTGTAACAAATCGTTACAGCAACAGAATCAACTCCTACAAATTGACACTTTATTATTTCATGAAAGTTCCAACTATGCAAATATGATCCTCCATGTACTGAAATGGTCACAGTAGAAACTGGCATAATAAATTACAACTAATATTTTTTTTTGAACTCACATAATACACATACAAGGCTATTAAAATAATTGAAGCCCTTCACACTGACTAGAAGATAAGGACTTTTTCCATGTCTCACAAAAGACGTTTTCTTAAACAAAAATGTATGACATTTTAAGAAGGGTATTAAGATCGGTTACTAGAATATACCTCCTCTGAGCGATCATGTGCGTAATGAAGAGTAGCATCACCTTGTAATAATAAAAAAACAGATTAAATAACCTCCTTATTTCACATTATGGATGGTCAAGGGTTTAAGAAATACGATTATTAGAAAAAAAACAGCAGCAAAGTTCCAATACAAATGAATTATGAAATGTGCATTTTCAACAATCTAGTACCTTTTCTACTCATCTACGTTCGCATTATCAAATTTTAATCGCAAAGGATTTCGTGGAACTAGATCACCACTCTTGCATAAAAAATTGTCACCCCTCTAAAAATGAGTTAAATTTTAGGTTATATTGTAGGGGTAACAATTTGCCATGCATTAGGAAACAATGTCAAGCATAAGGATAATAATTGTCACACATTTTTAATAGATTAGATCTAAAACTATTAATAAACTCGGGGAGATTATTGGTTTATATGGTGATTAAAAATATGGAAGTAGAAATCTAAATTTTCATGCTCTCAATTACAAAGTCAAAGGAGTTGTTCAGAAATAATGCAGTGAATTACAGTTTTAAGGCTAGTTTGTTCAGCAGCAGAGAATTCAATATATATTTTGGTGGCAGTAAATCATGATATGCTGTCAAGCTTCTAAAGTAGTTTCACATTCTTCATTATTTGGAACTATTGATACTTGTTTGCAAATAACAAGTTAAAAACTGGATTACATAGAAAATATCAAGTACTGAAAAGCCATAATAATTTCAAGAAAATGAAATACTCGCAGGGGAAACAAATCAAGCATTACAAACGTGTTCAAATGATTGATTTTAAGTTTTGTAGTGTCGAGGATTTCGGTGTGGAGATCATCGAGATGGGTGCGACGAACATCAATCAACACACGGAGTTTAGGACTCCCATCAGCATCAATTGCCTTGTAAAGTGCAGGTATCAAAATGGCCATCTTCGACTTCTAAGCTGCTGAGATGATGAAGAGGGAGGATGGAAGGGAATGTTTTCTACATCCAATGAGGAGTGTTGAGAGGAGGAAATTTCGATAAGGGAGAAGCCGATGTCCTAACGTGTCCATCATATTCCAGCCAGGTTTCAGCATCAACAAGACTACGAGCTTCAAACACGAATATATTATCATCACTTTTAAACGACACTCTCGGAAGTAATCTCTTACAGAGTGGGGCACTTGAACTCTAGTACGAGCCCACGCTTTTGATTGGATATCCAGGATAAAGCCTCCACGAAGAAATGAGAGTGAGTTAAGAAAGTGAATGAAGCCACGGAAACCATATCTCCTAGAGAGGGAGAGGGAGAGGGAAACCAATTCATCTCATTTACGGAGGGCAAGGGCAATACAGGGATGAGAGCGATCAATATCCCTATCGAACTCAAAATGAGGAGGGGACAGAGGAGAAAACCAGAATGTGTTTGCCGTCAGGTGCAGGGAGGGCATTAGGCTGGCATTTGATTTGAAACCTTTTCAAATATCTCATCTCCTGCCATTGACGATTCTAATAGATCTGGTGTTAAAACTATTTTGGCTGCAGTTTTTAGCTTAAGATCGGGCTCGGGATCCAGATTGAAAGGGCTTCCTCCCTCGAATAAATACAACCCTGCGCACAAAATGCTTCGTATTTACAAGGATGAATGGCAGGCCGAATATTCTTAAACTCATCCCCACCGCCATAACAATCTGAATCTGAATTTAGATCCAACAAGAATATTTTTGATTTCCCCGTACTCCTTGCTCGTCGAAAGGCAAAACATTCCGACCTTTCTTGATTTGGGATTTTCAGATTTAGACCACCATCGTTGCTCCAATTTTCGGGATCGTCACATTCGGACGATAATCGTTGCATCTTTTGGGGGTCGTTCATGCCGCTGGATTGATGAGCAATTGCTCTGCTCTGCTCTGCACTGCACTGCGTCTTGCTGATTTTAATTTTGGCACAATTATGGGAACACAGAAAACTGAAGGGATTGTGTGTGCGAGTGTGGGCTAAAAAATCTCTTTTCGACAAATACTTAACCATTAATCTATCCAAAAATAACACAGAGTTATCCATGGGAAGAGATCATCTTTCGATTTTTTTCATCACAACAACATTGTTTCTTTTTCACCTCTTCTGCATGTATAATCTTTTTCCTTGCTTTTTCTTTGCAGGCTATGCAAATTTAAAGCTGCAGGCTTAATCTTCTCCAACTAGAAACATTCCATCATTGGTGCGGAGGATTGGGGCAGCGAGATTTCTGGCGGTGATTCAGACCCGCAATTTCACAGCGAGTGCGACGTGAGTCCTGATGTTTCAAACCCGTAATTTTCAACGGGTGAACTCCCCCGGTGGCTGCGCACCTTCGGCAGTGTTGCATCCTACTCCTAATATATTAAAAGTTTGTCCTTTATATTTTAAAACATTTACTACAATGTTACCCAAATCAATGTCTCTTCATTTTATCCTAATTTTGCAAAATTTATTTGTAATCTATTATAAAGTGTCCCCATGAGAACACAAGAATAAAATATTAATTACTAGTATTAAATTTTTGTGTTCTCATGGACACGCTGTGTCCCGAGCACAAGTTTTTGCCTAAATCTATTCTTTTCCTTTTCTTACTAAATACTACTACTGTAAAATTTCCACCCATTAAATTTCCCTCGATGAGCCTCTGTCTACGCTGACGATTCAGTAGCAAACGAGTACAAGTGTTAAGCCTGATCCAACCCTTGTCCAGGTGGACCCTCATAATATAGCTACAAATGTCTTAATTGCAGTTATGCGATTCTTGATTGAAGAGTGGCTGCAGGGGAATTAGCTATCAGTACAGGGGCCTTTTATATTCCAATTTCAGAAATGGTACTCAGCAAGTTTTGAGTGGATATTTTCGTAATTTCTGTAAGCGGTAGATCATGTAATTCTTATGTTCTTTGGTTTCTTGAACATATTAGATAGCGAGAAGAATTTGCTCAATCTTGAATTTTCATTTATAGTGCGACACAGTCAAGTCATAGGATTGGTAATCATCTTGATGAATATAGATGCTTGCATGGGAGGTGTACAAGTGGAAGATGCTATAGTCTAGCTGGAGTTTAGTTCTCTCATGATGCATGAATCCATGTGAATCAGTTGGAGCAGTTAAAATAGCTCAAACTAGCAAAACAGATTGGAAACTAACTTTTGGAAGCAAGGGTGTACAACTGTGTTGTGAGATGTTATTAGGCAGCTTATTGAGCCACCTGGACCTGCTAGGAGGCTGCATCTCATCTATTCAGTGAGGGCTATCTAGTGGAGGTTCAACCGGATCAATAGGTTGAAGGGGTAGCAAGATATAAGGGCTCAAAGTAGGCTGATCACATCAGTTTTTCACATTAAGAATTGAGTGATCTGTGAGTTTATTTACAGTGTGTATAGCTGTAGGATTGAGATCAATTTCGATCTAGTTTGTAAGCAACGCTCAATACAAGAGTTCTCTTCTTCCCAAGTGGATGTAGGTTGTAGAATCGAACCACTATAATTCTCTTTGCATTCATTTTTCGTTTTGAGTTCTATCATTTTATGTGAGTGTGATCTTGAGTGTTTGAGAGTTTCTTGTTCGAATTGCAGGTCAATTGGCGCCATCTGTAGGAAGAAGAGACATTCATCAGATATTCAAGATGAACACCACAAGGTTTGATGTTGAAAAGCTCACAGAGAAATCAGACTACAACCTATGGAAGTGAAAGATGAAGACAGTCCTGATGCAGCAAGGCTTGATGGATGCATTGAAACCTCCTCCACCAGTGAAAGAAGAAATAATCAAAGATCCTCAAGCTGCAATGGGTGGTGTAAGAGGTCCAGTTGATGATCAGGTACTTCAAAAGGCATACTCTATAGTTATCTTATATTTAGGTGATAAAACATTATGGGAAGTTGCAAAGGAAATAACTGTCATTAGATTATGGAATAAATTGGAATCCCTGTTTATGGAAAAATCAACTTCCAATAGGTTACATTTGAAGCAAAGATTATATGCCTTCAAGATGACTGATGAAAGGTCTCTGATAGATCAAACTGATGAGTTCTGCAAGATAATAGATGATCTTGAAAATGTAGATTTCAAACTGACCAATGAAGATAATGCCATCGTGTTGTTATCTGCTTTGCCAAGATCCAAAAGGTATTTCAAAGAAGTTCTTCTTTATGGGAGAAAGGATGTTGTTTAGTTGGAAGATGTACTGTCAGCATTAAGATCAAAGGATCTAGAGATGGGAGCTGATAACATTGAAAAATCAGGTGCAGATGACCTCTTTGCTAAGAAAGAAAATCAAAACAAGAAATGGAACAAGGGTGGACATACTGATCAAAAGAAGAAGACAACAGGACAATCAAGTGCTAAGAAATGCTATTACTGCCATGAACCAGATCACTTCAAGAGACAATGTGTAAAATGAAAAGCCAACAAGTCAAAGAAATCTGATGCACCTAGTGAAAATCAAAGGAACAAGGTAAATCAGGTTGGAGAAATACAAAATAATGCTGGTATGGAAGGTATTGAAGCTCTGTCCATCACTTCATCAGATGTATCTACTGAGTGGGTACTAGATTCAGGGTGTACATTCCATATGACACCCATGAAGCAATGGTTTGAAGAATTGAAGCATCAAGAAGAAGGATCAGTGCTATTAGGTAATGATCAATCTTGTAAGATTAAGAGAGTGGGATCCATCAGATTACTCATGTTTGATGGAGTTCAGAGGCTTCTTAGGAATGTAAGATATGTTCCTGAATTAAGAAGGAACCTCATCTCTCTTGGGATGCTTGATTCTCAATGTTGTATTTCAAATTTAAAGGGGGAGGAGTTCTCACAGTGACTAAGGGAGATAATGTAGCCATAAAGGGAACCAGGAGATCTGATTTATATTTCTTGGATGGAAGTGTTGTTGTTGGACAAGTACACAACACTGATGAGCAAGATGATGCCAAGTTGTGGCATGGTAGGTTGGGCCATGTCAATGAAAGAGGGATGCAAGAATTGGTTAAGCAACAACTGATTAAATTCAGTTCAGATGGGAAGCTCAGTCAATGTGAGCATTGAATTCTTGGTAAGTCCAAGAGACTTAAGTTTAATGAATCAGAACATATAACCAAAGCACGAATGGACTATGTACATTCAGACCTCTAGGGACCTTCAAGAACAACAACTAGAGGTGGAGGGAGATACATCATGACCATCATTGATGAGTACTCCATGAAGCTCTGGATTTATATTCTGAAAACAAAGGATGAGGCATTTAATACCTTCAAGGATTAGCTGACAGAAACTGAAAATAACACTGGCAGTAGGTTGAAATACTTAAGGACTGACAATGGTCTGGAGTTTGTATCTGAAGAGTTTAATTCATACTGCAAGTAAAGAGGGATTAAGAGACACACGATTGTTCCTGGAACCCCTCAACAGAATGGCATAGGATGAATAAAATACTTCTTCAATGGATCAGATGCATGTTGAGTAGTATAGGTTTAAACAAAATATTTTGGGGAGAATTAGCTGCAACTGCAACTTATTTGATCAACTTATATCCTGTTACAGCTCTGAATTTTAAAACTCCAGAGGAAATGTGGTTTGGTAAGCTCCATACTTGCTCACATCTTAAAGTAATAGGGTGTCACACTTATGCTCATGTAAAACTGGATAAATTAGAGCCAAGAGCACTTATATGTGCTATGATAGGCTATCCTAAGGGAGTAAAAGGGTACAAGCTATGGAGTTATGAAGAGAATAAACTCATAGTTAGCATGGATGTTGTTTTAATTGAGAATAAGATGCCACTGATCAAATATAATCAGAATAAGCAATCTGAGCTTGAGGTGGAGTCTGGAGACATGATCAGGTCTGGTGGAAGTGAGGATGATCCTACTAACAGATGTACAGATGAGGTAGCAAGGGCCCAAGGATAACCAAATACTTATCAGCTTGCAAGGGATAGACAAAAGAGAATAATTGTACCACTTGCAAGGTATGTACAAGCTGATATAGTGTCATTTGCACTATATACAGTAGTTGATGTTGAAGCTTATGAGCCAAGGAATTATACTAGGCATTGTTTAGTCAAGATAGAAACAAGTGGCTTGTAGCCATGGAGAAGAAGAGTTGTTGTATTTGAACAAAAATGGGACATGGAAGATAGTTGATAAATTAAAAACTCAGAAGTTAGTTGGATGTAAGTGGATATTCAAGAGGAAACCAACACTTGCAGCTGAAGGTGGAGTCAGATATAAAGCTAGATTAGTAGCTAGAGGGTTCTCACATAAGGAAGGTGTGGATTACAATGAGATCTTCTCCCCTGTGGTCAAACATTGCTCAATCAGAGTATTGCTTGCTCTAGTTACTCAATATGATCTTAAGCTTCATCAGATGGATGTCACTACTGCATTTTTACATGGGAAGTTGGAGGATAGTATTTACATGAAAATACAAGAGAGTGTTACAGTTGAGAGGGCTGATACGAAGGCCTGTTTGTTACTCAAATCATTGTATGGTTTGAAACAAAGACCAAGACAATGGTACTTAAGATTTGATGAGCACATAGTAGCAAATGGATTTCAGAGAAGTCTATATGATAGCTGTGTGCACATCAAAGAAGAAGACAACTTTTATACATACCTACTTCTCTATGTGGATGATATCTTAATTGCTTGTAAAAGCATTAAAGGTATTGATGCAGTGAAAGAAGTACTCAAAGCTGAGTTTGAGATGAAGGATCTTGGAGAAGCCAAGATGATCTTAGGCATGGAAATTAGCAGAGATAGATCAGCTGGTACTTTGATGTTAAAACAACAATCATATTTGATTAAGGTGCTTAAGAGGTACAATATGGACATGTGCAAGTCTGTTTCAAAACCTGTTAAGTAAGGATTGAGTTTGTCACTACTTAATGGAGCAAAACAAGACAAGGAAATAGCTGAAATGAGTAGGATTTCATATGCAAGTTCAGTGGGGAGTCTTATGTATGCTATGGTTTGCATTAGGCCTGATCAGTAATGAGTTTGATCAGTAGGTTCTTGAGTTGTCCAGGTAAGCAACATTGGGAATCAGTGAAATAAGCATTGAGATATGTCAAAGGAAATGAACAAGCAGGGTTGAAGCTCCAGAGAAAGGAATCAGAATCAGAAGTTGTCATTGGATATGTTGATACTGATTTTACAGCAAACTTAAATTCTAGAAAATCTCTTGCAGGGTATGTGTTCAACATGTATGATACATCAGTGAGCTGGAAGGCAAGCCATCAATCTGTTGTGGCATTATTTACTACAGAAACTGAGTTTATTGCACTCACTAAAGCAATTAAAGAAGGCATGTGGCTCACTAGTTTGCTCAAGGAATTAGGAGTATATCAGGACACTGTAGTGGTGTATTGTAATAACCAAAGTGCAATACACTTAGCTAAGCAACAGGGGTATCATGAACGTACAAAGCACATTGATGTTAAGCTTTACTTTGTAAGGATATGGTGTAAAGTGGAGTTGTTGCTGTAAGAAAGATTAATACAGCTGTAAATCCAACTGATGGTGTTACTAAAGCATTGCCAGCAACTAAATTTAAGCTTTGCAAGACTTTAGTTGGTATACATGAAGACATAAAGGTTTCTACTCCTTAAAAGCAACAAGATGGAAAGAAGGGATCAGATTGAGCATGCAACATCTAAGATGGAGATTGATGAATATAGATACTTGCATGGGAGGTGTACACGTGGAAGATGCTATAATCTAGCTGGAGTTTAGTTCTTTCGTGATGCATGAATGCATGTGAATCAGGTGGAAGAGTTACAACAGCTCAAACTAGCAAAACAGATTAGAAACTAACTTTTAGAAGCAAGGGTGTACAGCTGTGTTGTGAGCTATTATTGGGCAGCTTATTGAGCCATCTGGAACCGGCTAGGAGGCTACATCTCATCTATTCAGTGAGGGCTATCTAGTGGAGGTTCAACCGGATCAATAGGTTGAAGGGGTAGCAAGATATAAGGGCTCAAAGTAGGCTGATCATATCAGTTTTTCACATTAAGAGTTGAGTGATCTGTGAGTTGATTTACAGTGTGTATAGCTGTAGGATTGAGATCAATTTTGATCCAGTTTGTAAGCAACGTTCAATACAAGAGTTCTCTTCTTCCCAAGTGGATGTAGGTTGCAGAACCGAACCACTATAATTCTCTTTGCATTCATTTTTTGTTTTGAGTTCTATCATTTTATGTGAGTGTGATCTTGAGTGTTTGAGAGTTTCTTGTTCGAATTGCACGTCACATCTATTCTTCATTTTCACTTTATCTATTTTAATTTGATAATAGTATTTGGCATTAATGGGAGAAATTTAAGGTTTTCATATATGTTGAGATGTATTCCCTCCGTCTTGTTGAATTACAAAGGAAACGTAACAATAATTATAAGAAAGATGGGGTATGAGTTTAACAGACTGTATGGAAATTGAATATGATACTCTTAATGAATAATGTTACCAACAAGTTATTGACGTGTAAAACCTAATTTCATTTATGTTAATTATTTAGTGTTTCTTGAGACACTTTCTCTCTATTTTCTTAACGGGGCTATAAGCACAATTATTAAGAGACTTTTACATTATCCTAGGCATCAATAAATGTGCATATCATGATTGAACATATTAGAATTATTATTAGGGCAGTGCTATTGCCACCCGAAATATTACTAAGAGTACCTAATTCTTAAAAAATAAAAAGTAAAATTCCTGTTATAACCTTGCCTCTAAACCTACACCCAAAATAGTCAAAACCAAGTAATTTTACTAATTGCACCCGAAATCATCACTAATCCCACCCAAATTATTATTTCGTTCTCCAAAATTACTAACGAATTCACAATCTTATCAACTGTTATTTTCGGAGACTGTATGACCCAATTATGCTCTGATTTGCCATGAGCAACAACAATAGTTTTTCTAATTTTGAAGATTTAGAGACAGAGGAAATTTGTGGAATATGAGTGTTGAAGAGGAGTTTGCAGGTTGACCTGAAGTTGATGTGGGTTTTGAGGGGTAAGAAGGAGAGGACATGTTTGAGGAGGTGATCGGGAAAGCTGCTCCAAATTGTGTGAACCACATCGATTTGTTATGGTGAAGGGTTTTTGATCATGTATTTGGAGAAGATTGATTGGTGTTTGTGTAATGAAAATTCTAAGGTTGCTCTTAATATTTGGATTGCATCCTAAGAATATGTTAATCGAGTATTAGACATGGCCAAAAGAATTTAATGGGTGCATACTTTGTCATATCTGAGATATGGGCAGGTTCTTTCAATTCCCAAAATTTATTAAAAAATTCTTTGCAACGTGTGATGAGGATACAGAGAGAGAGAGAGAAAGAGGGAGAGGGGTCTTCAATTTTTCACACTGCTAAAGATGAAGATCTTATGACTTTAATAATTTGGGTGGGCTCAGCAATCTATTGGTTGGGCTTAGCAAAATAGTGAAGTCATGCAGGGTGCAGGTTTAGGGATGGGACATAATAGGAATTTCACTACCAATTATTTTGAGAATCAGGTGCCTTTAGTAATGTTTCGGGTGGCAATAGTGTCACTCTTATTATTATGACAAAGACTTGTGTGAGACCGTCTCACGTATGGGCGCACGTGAGATGGTCAAAAAGTGATAACTTTTACATAGGAAAGTGATAATAAACTAATAAAATGTGATAATGCTATTTCATGAACAGTTTATAGTATAAATAAAAAAGTGATAACATTTTATAGCGAAAGTGATAATGTTTTATAGCGAAAGTGATAACTATTTTAAAAAGTGAAAAATGGTCTTACGTGAGATGGTCTCACGCAAGACCTACCCTATTATTATTATTATGAACTTATTTAACTTTGGAAATAATTACTATCTAATACACACTTTGTATCTATTATTACTCCAAGGTACATCCTTTAATTAAAATTACTTTTAGATACAAAAGATAAAACCAATTTCCAAATATAACCTTTAGATAACCATTCTTAATAACCACGGCCGATTAATTGTGGAATTGGAAGTCCTAGATCACTGATCCCCAAACCACAATCTCCTTCCTAAGCAGTGGCTGAGGAAGACTTCATCCTCAATCATCTCTCCCTTAAAGAAGATGTTGGATCGAGAGCCTCAAATGTCTCTCCCTAAAGAAGATGTTAGATCGGGGAAGATAAGGATGCCCACAATACTCTGGATCTGCTTAAGAAGATTGCCGATCCTAAGGACCCAGTCCCCATCCCTCTCGCCGCCGACCTTGGATATGAGAACAATTGAAAGAATGTGGTTGGTTAACAACTTTGGTCGGATCGAACAATGCAGTGGACCAGTACAAGTGGTTCATTGAGGAGATTGATGAGCGGAGAATACAGAGGGTTTCAAAAGATGGAATACTTGACATAGGAATTATTTTACAGTGCTCATGCCTGCCCTAATTTTCCCTTTTCCCCATCAGTGTCCCCCTCCCCCCCGCCCGGGTGTTTCCTTTCAATTTATTTAGGATAGTACTGCTCCCAGGTATGTGTAGTTAAATGAATTAGGGAGTATTTGGTGAGTTCTCATGTGAATTGGTATTTTGATTTTCTTTTGGATTTTTTTGTTATTGAATTAGGTTTTAATTTGGATTTTTTTTGTTATTGAATTAGGTTTTAATTTGGATTTTTTTGTTACTTTGTGGGTGTAAATCTAATGCTTAGGAGCTTTGTTAATTTTATTTAGAGTTAGTCTCCTGTAAATCGGGTTTACATCATAAATCCTTGTAAACCTTATTTTTCCCTTTAATTTAAACCCCTAGCAATACATAAGATATAATAGAATTGGAAGGGGAAGGGTTTAGGGTGAGAAAAAAATCAGGATTTATATAATAAGCTATGTAAATCGAGTTTATATGAGTGTTTGTGTCTTGTTTAACAGATTTGATTAATTTTGTATTCTTCTTCTTGTAATGATTAATCTGGATTGTTTTGATTGTGAAGATGTGGCCATTGAATATATTGTTAGTTCAGTAGTTTTATCAAAATTGCTCAAATTTTAATTTTGCTCCAAAAAAATAAAGTTCTTACAACAAATTTGGAGATAGAAATTTATCATGATTAGTCAATGAGATAGTGTTGGTGAGTATAAATTACGCTCCACACGCGTTGCAAATAATAAAGAAGTTACGATGCACACAAAATATATGTTGTACATAATAAAGAATATAAATAAGGGATACTTAGTAATAGGTGTAAATTATATCCTATTATTACTCCTAGGTACGTTATCCTAAAATAAATACTATTAGATACCAAATTACATTGCACAATCCCAAATATACCCTTCCAATATAATTCTTATCACAACCCATGAAAATTGCAATAAATATTATCTTATCCCTTTTGTGTCCGCGCACAATTACAAGAATTCATTTTACTAATTTAACAAATTCATTTCACCACCGCAAGAGAGGTGACATCGCTGACACCAATCCCTTTTCTCTCCAATGCACAACCCCCGCCGCCACCGTAGACATCTCTCCATTTCTCCTTCCGTCATTTTCACAATTGGAGCTCATCTTTCTCATATCACAACCGTAAGAGAGGTGACACTGCCGACATCAATCTCTTTTCTATCCACCGCACAAGCCCCCGCCGCCACCTCTCCATTTCTTCTTCTGTCATTTTCATAATTAGAGCCCATCTTTCCCATCTTACAACTACAAAGTTAGAGTCCATCTTAGTTACATGAATTAGGGCTACACCCACCGCCAAGTCGTCACCGCCGAGTCCATCTCTCCCACCGCACGACCGTCAAAATTTTGTACAAGGTAACAAGTCTACATAGTTTAATTTTGTATTTTTCCATTTGGAGCCTAAATTTTAACGACATAGTGTTACTCTCATAATATTCTCCAAATTTTCCCCAATTTCCCCAATTCTTTTGTCAATTTTTGCAGCCCTAATTTTGCCCAAGTTGCATGATCCTCTATTATTGAGGTTGTTTTTTCTTCCATTTTTGTTGAGTACACTAATGTGTTAACACAGAGATCTCTTCTTATTTTATACTTACACCTTATGATTATCTATAAGCTACTTAAAAAATGTTGTTATTTAACTTGGGAGTGATCTGTACAGCCGAAAAAGATTTGGAGAAATGCAAGCAAGGTTGTGGTGGGAAGAGAATAGAGCCAGGATTCAACAGAAATTCCTTTTATCTGCCAATCAAAGGGGAAACACTGCCCATTATCTTTAATTATTTCCATGTAGCTTATACATTTCTAATTTTCACTCCATAGCCATTCCAGCTTTGTAACTTCTATGAATTTCGTAAAGATCATGCCGTGTCTTATTCTTCGTCTTGGTTTTCATTTGGGAGCCTGAGCAGCTACTATGGTAGTGAAATAGAGTTAGACTTGATTAAATTTGTGGAGAAGTTGTGTAAATGGACTTGTGAAGTTTAGCCTTTTTTATTTGCTCCCATTTTCCTGTACAATCAAGCATCTTTTATGTAGCTAACCTGTTGTCTGTTTCCTAATTGCATTTTATAATTTTATCTCTTTTTTCAGTTTATTGTAAACTATCTCTTTTTTTATGTTATTTTAACACTACATATGTCCATTTTCACATGAGGTGAACATTAAAAAGCTTTTAAGAAACTAAATCAGTGTGTTTTTCTGTTTAGTTCCAGTATTGTGCGTTTGCAGTGTAGTGTGGTGTTTAATAGAGCTATTATGAGATAATTCTTCTTCACCGGACAAAAATCGAACAACAACCACCTTAATTTTATCTGCACTGCCCCAATATAACTGAATAATGTTGTGATTTTGATTCTTAGACAGAATTAATATCGTGAGGAAAATGGTAAAATCACCCTACTGCAGAAAGAGAAGTAGGAAATCAATTGGCCCTCATAAAAGGAGAACACTGAGCAAACCGAACCATTCAATCAAAATCGATAGTCTTACCATCTTAAAGCGAAAAGGTAATATTAGTAATATAATTGATGTTTACTAGATTGTAATGCTACTTTATAATTCTGATTGTGTTTTTGTTATGATTTATATAATGTATGTAATGTTTTGCACTAATTTGGGAATGTTGTGTAGTAATTATGGATTGTTGTGAAGTAAGCAATAGATGTTGTGCAGTACTTATTGAATATTGTGCAGTGAGGATTAAAATTTGTGCAGAACCTAAGGAATGTTGTGTAGTAATTTGGGAAGGTCGTAGATCGATGTGACGGATTGTGTATGAAATGTAAAAAATTATGCAAGAATCGTAAATTTGTGCATTAATTTTAAATGTAGTGTAGCAGTTTATTTTTATTGGATTTTGAAATTTCTTAAACCATAATATAGGTAAACAACAAATGGTTGCAAGTGATACTACATCCGAGTTTGAGATTGAATGTGCTCGAAGAAAGAAACCAAGTGGACCCTCAAGTACAAGTTCATATGACACCGCCTCATCTAATGATGGTTTGTGAATATGTGTGTTAGTGAATTAAATCTTGTTCTTGCAATGTAATTATTTTTGAATAAGCAAAGTTAAACATAAGGATTGATGATCTTTGAAATATATTTTTGTTCGATAATATAACTTTTTGCTCTTGTGGGGTAGTGGCTGGGGTATTGGAAAAAATGGGATAGGTTATCTAAAACAGAAAATAATACTAATATTACTTGTTAATCCTGTTTCATTGTTAGCAATTACCATAAAACAAATCATTCAAAAGGATGCAAAAATCATAAAAATGTAATAGCATTAGCCTTTTGTGATGTGTTATACCATTTGTCCGATACTTTTGAAGGAAGCCAATAATTGATAACAACAAGTCAATGAATAATGAATAAAAATCTATCACTTACAACAAAAATATATATCATGTGAGGAATAAAAAAGGGGTACCTTTGCGAATACGGTCGATCATGTGAGTGATAGGTAAATCTCTAGCATCGTTTAGCCAGGCATTAAATGACTCAATAGCGTTAGAGGTCATTTCACCATATTTTGTAACATGAGGAGAATAAACCACAACCCATTTTTCATATGGTAATTGTGATACCCATTCTTCAACCAATTTCCCCCCAAGCTCCTTGAAAGCTGCAAGTTTCACATCGAAAAACTCTTTTGTGGGGACATATACACATTCATTGAAAATACAATAAATCTGCACGCTTATTTTTACTCAAGCCACGAGAACATTTAACCTTCAGGTTCATTAATAAATGTAACAAACAAAAATGGTGAACTGGCTTGTCAAACACCAAGGAAAATGCTAACATTAGCCCAACATTGCGGTCGGATATATAGAAAATCTCTTTGTCATGTGTAATGCTGTCCCTTATCATTGTTAAAAATCACGTCCAATTCTTAGTGTTTTCGGCAGAGACAACAGCAATGGCTAATGGGAACTGCCCTACAAAATAATATACATAATAGATGTGAAAGTAAAAATAAGGAACTTGTGATAAATTAATATAGATTAATAGGAAAAAATGTTTCATTTTGGGTCCAAAATAATATAACCAAATAATAGTAAACTTGACACATCCGCTTCGATATGAACTATCTATTATTGTATTTTCCTATTCTGGTTTTGTAATTGATTCCCGTAGTATACTCTTAATTATTTTTATTACTACCCCAAGTGTTACATTGCAGAGAAGGTGAAGTGATTTTTTTTTTAATACAGTTATCTAGCTTTCATTTGGGATATTCATGAAGTGATGCAAATGCATATTCATGAAGTGAGGCAAATACTTGCTAACATTTCTCTTGAGTTTAACTTATGTTTTTATTTATACTTTTTGACCGATCATGTCATCATCCAATCTCTGTCAGTCTGCTGTATTGCTATTTTAATTTATCTGACTCATGGGAGAAAGACATCTCATTTTTCTGCAGGTTGGAATCTCATTTATGCATGTTATCTATACCATAACATCAGACAAAGACATTTTTTCTTGCATATAAGTTTGAACTCTTTAGGTTATTTTTCTGTATCTTTCTTTTCAATTCCATTTCTACTCTATTAATAAGAAAACTTCTCACTTTATTAACTTATTATTGAGTAGAAATATTTCTACCTTATTGATCTCAGTTTGGATACGATACTCAATTGCAGTGATTAGATTTATTTAATTGAGAAAATGTAATAAGAATTTAGTGTTTAATAACTGCTAGCTAAGTTCTAACCTATTGGAGTTCTTGATGAAACAGGATTAAAGAATCATTTACTTCTTAAATTTTACTGTTTTAATATGTAATTTTTTCTTATATCTATAACATTAATAAACCAAATTAATTAAATGAATTCAATATTCATGAACTGAGTTTGAAGGTTAATGATAAATTTTGCAGGACTGGAACAAAGAGGCTCCCAACATTCAGACTTGGCCAGCCAATGCATTCATAGGATGTATTAGCTATGTCATTTACATTTAGAAGTGAAAAAAATATATATGATATTCTTAGTAATTCCTTAGTAATTTAAGAGAGCTAACATGGAAGTTTGATTTTGCCCCATGTTACTATCTTTTACATTTTGTGAACATTTTTATACCAATCTTATTACCCAGATTATGAGGAGTCAAAGTACATTTTTTTGCTCATAAGAATGATTAATAAATATTTTCACTATATTTTTTTTGGAAGTCATCCCTATTGCTTCTTTTGTGTATAATTTGGTAACACTCACTTAAGTCCAGTCGCTGCAAAGTAGATGAGAATCGAAGTATCTTATCAATGCTTAAAATACACTTCAAGTCTGGTCCATGGAACAAAAATTTGAGCCAGTTCTGTGACCTGACCCTATTATATGAGTTTGTAATATTCCCAGTGAGTCCAGATATTTTAAATTAGAAATTGATGCTATTTTAACTTTATAGGTTTACAAACATGGTACTTCTAGGTACTATATATATATATATATATATATATATATATATATATATATATATATATATATATATATATATATATATAATGACATCCACTTATTTTTCGTGCTCTGAAACCGGTTTCTTAAGATTATATCTTCTGCCCTTATTTAGGTACTGTTATCCTTGCTTCAATTTTATATTTATATTAAGTAAATAATCATTAAAGCCATATATACTAACATAACTACTATACGATTAAGTCAAACTTACAATTTTTCCACATAAATCAAATACGTGAGAGTCTGGACAAATTCTAATTTCCCATTCTTCCCCCACTAATTCACTCCTGATTTTTACTCAGATATTCTAATTGTTCTCACAATAATATCATTTCTTCATCAAGATTTTCTCCACCACACTTTGATAATTTGAGTTTTGTAAAATATGTTAATCTATCAATTCTTTTTCCTTCAGTGTTTATCCTTCGATCTCTCAGCAGCAGCGACTGATTTAACTCTCTACCTTCAATGAATCCATTCTCTTCAGCAGTAGAATGCGGGCAAACCTGGAATGTGAGAACATCGCAACCTCCGATGCTGGCGACTCATCCTCCACTGCTTTCAAAGCCATCATCTACTTCGAACGACTTAAAGAAAAAAATATCTCAAAAAGGTAAAGGGTTTATATCATTAACACTAATTATCTATTTCCTACCGAATATAGTTACAACTTTGATTGTATTACTCTATTGGAAAAATTTCAGATAGAGGTTGAGTTTGCATTTGCTTTTATTGATAATGGTGGATTTATTGTTTCATTAATACAATTTCGTTTTGGTTTGAGTTTAATTGCAATGATAATTGTATTATTTATCTATTTTTCTGGTGGAACTCTGCATGGATCACAACAATGTCAAGAAGTTTAAACTTACCACCTACTCATCCATTAGAGTTGTAAGTTTAATTTTTTTAAAATAAATCTAGATTATGCCTTTTAATGCTCAAGCTCCATCTCTTCTTTTCAATCCTCTTCAATTTTGTAAAATTTTTTAAATGTGTTCATAATTATCTAATTTAATTATATTTATATGTATCATCTCACTTTGTTCTTTCTCCGTTAATATGCATCTACTAAAAACTAATATGCATCTCTTAAAATATTGGAGGAAAACTAATTTGTTATGGCTGAAGTTGTAGATAAACCTTTGGAAATTTGTAGAGTAGGTTTAATTTAACATTATTTAAAAGTGATACTTTGATATTTACTTTTTAACTATTTTTCGTAAATGAAGAATTCCTTATCTAATTATTTTTTTCTTCTTTGTGTCGCTTTGTTAAGATCTAAAATGTTGGAGGATAAGAAGGTTGTTTTTCATTGCAAAAAAAAAAAAAATGATATGTAGAAGAACTCGTATAAATTGGGGTTGCAACAAAGTTCATAATTAGTATAAAAATTAGTACATTGATGTTGAGGTACATATTAGTTATCATCTTACTTTGTGCTAATAAACTCAACTATTTTTTCCTGGCACACTTTAATGTATATGTTAATTACAAACATCTCTATGACTGTAAAGTGACTATCTTATGTTTTCCTTTTATCTTTTTACAGCTTAACTAATCTAAAGCTACTTTAAGCACTATATGATTCAGATTCGAATTAAATGAGGTTTTTAATTTTGGGAGATGCTTAAGTCTTCAAAAGAGGGTAATAAGTCTATGACGGAATGATCAGAAGAAGAACCAAAAGATAATTTCCTGGTTTGTTTACCTTCAATCCTGACTTTTTTTTCCTCTTTTTTTGAAGATTGATGAACATGTGCATATATAGTAATGAAATTTTTTAATACACTTGCATAGTTACCTATATTTTTGCATAGGTTTCAGATGCCTAGATTTGATAGTGGCTGAATATATATTCAAGATCTTATTATTTCATATGTGCAGTCTAAGAGAAGTTTGAATGATGATCAAAGAAGAGCTATACTCAAGGTCACAAATTAAATTTTATATAGATTTTATTGTTTAAATTTAATCCACATTCTTAAGATGTCATTCCCAATCTTGGATCTTGAATTGAGAGAGATCAAGAACCCCCAATGAATACTAAGATTTTTAGCTTTAGCTTTAGCTATTTTCATCTCAGGCCTTTATTTGCAAGTAGTTTACTCTATATCGTGTAGACCTTGCTTGACCACAAGCCATGATGGTATCTTCTCTTTGATTTTATGAATAATCAGGTTAGTATTGTTGTTTAACTATTCATCTTTCAATGTCGTAATCTGTTCCAAAAGTTTCTATTAAGTCCTTTATTATTCTTCCCTTTTATGGAAAATAAATTAGGCTTATTCAGTGATTGTATGCTTTTCAGAAAGATGGAACTTATTTGTTTAACCTGGAAGGTTAATTCCAAAACTTTACCAAATTAATATTGGAAAAAGAGGGAGATGATGAAATCGCAAAACATCTTAGGGCAGTTGGGCTGCAAACTCTATCTGCTATGGTCTATATTTATGTTTAATCACCATTAAATTTTATTTTAATTAAGTTTAAAGAATCTTCCAGGTTCATTTAATGTTTGACCAAGTTTTCCTTCTACTTGGGATCTTTTTGTAAGTTTGACCAAGTTTTCCTTCTATTTGCTCAATGGGTTAATAAAACAAAAATAAAAAATATTTTGCAAATACTTCTTTAGTTAATATTCGGTCTATTCATATTTTGATAACACACATTGATTTATCCATTAGTGTTGATAAGAAAGTTTTGGTTGTTTTAGTTCTTTGATGCAGATCTATGATATTTATATTCTAAATTATGTTTGTAGATTGGCATGATAGATGAAAGATTGCCTATTGCAGTGTTCCTAAATTTGTTTAAATGGGTTTAATTACTTTATTTGAATAACTTCATATCTTAACTCATGGGTTCTATTTTTATTTTTGTTGTGTTCACTTTGCGGGGGGGAATTAAAGATATGAAGTAATCCTTTTTCTATGATGATTTTAGGATGATTCATATGTGGACAGTTAGTTACATAGGTACAATCGGAGTGATTTTGTAAGTTCTTCTTTGGATTCTCTATTTATTTTGGTACTTGCTTTGTAGAAAGTTAGTACAGTGGAGCTAGATGGTAAGACAATCAAGCTGCAAATTATGAGTTATCCTGAATTAATTTCTCATGATTAGTTGTAATCAAGCAGCAAAGCCTTAGCAATGTCTAAAAAGTGATGTTATCAAACTTTCCATTCGCAATATTTGGAAGATTTCGTTACTTTACAATATAAGTTTTTAAAAATAATGATGACAAACTATGTAGCCATAACACAAACAAATGTGCTATGTCATATATAATTCTTTGTAATCATGTTTTGAGTGATAAATAATGAATTCGATCTACGTATGTTGATCAAATGATGTTATTCTTCTTAGAGAAAATGTCTTTAAATTTGTTGTGCATTTCCTATATTCATAATGAAAGTAATATTTATATATAATGCAAAATTTTGCTTTTCAAGAATCTATATGGACATTAAGTACTTCTGCTTTTCAAAATAGTGGACATGCATCATAAAATGATTTAAATTGAGTTGTGATTCAATGTTATCCTTACAAATTTGAATTCCATGTAAGTCTGTTTTAGTATTTTATTTTATAGTATCTTTTATATCAAAGAGCTGATGGTGTAATTGTATAGATTAGGTAAAAAAATCAAGAATCTTTCATAACTTATTTCATTTTGACAATCTACCTTAAATATTCTACGCGCAGGACTCTTGAAGGTAACCAAGGCAATGACGATAAATATTTCTTGATGGCCACTACAAGCAGCAATAGAGGAGGCCCGATTCAGATATTATTCTTGGAGAGTTGTAGCTAAACTTAGCTTTTTAAGAAATTCAAACATTTAAAGAATTAAAGAGCTTCAGAATTATCTTCCATTTTTCTCTATTTTACACTTTCTATTACATTTAAAGAAAATATTTTAACTTGAGAATTTTTCATATATTGTGGAGCATTAGATGATATTTGTTCAAAGAGTTGCATGCTGGAATGCATTAATGTGAGTTAATGCTCTTCATGACGTTGTAGTTATGGGTTGGCAAAGAGAAAGTTATGGATATTACAAGCTCAGTTCAAAAACATGGAAATTTTATTAGTTTTGATGAATTAAATTTGAATTTCAACATGCCCATCACTTTTTATATTTATAAATCAGTATTTTCTTTCTTATGCTTTTGTCATTCAATCTGTCATGTAAGCTAGGGCTAGATTTTGAATAGAATTATTATGTCCAAGACATTTTTTGCCTTATAATTTTATATTCGATTATCATTTTATGATGCAGTGGAGCCGATAATCTCTTGGAGTGAGTAACCCAACGACTTTTCTAGATGGGGCAATGGACAGTGGTCTTTTTTTTCTTTCTATTTCTCCAGTTCAATGGTTAATGAGGAAAAAATTTCTTAGTTTTGAGTGGTAGCAATGCAAACCATTGAGACAACTTGCATTTATATAGAGTTTTAGATGTTGTATCTGAAATGGAAATTAAAAAAGCATCATCAAGTAAGATTGCAGCCTGTTTATAAGTGATAATTTTTGTAATGCAATAGTGAAACCTCACACGTGATCTTGAAGTTTTTTCTGAGTAGTTATTTAATGTGCCGTAAAAGGAGGAAAAGAACAAGGTTTTGATGTCATTCTACGTGACACATTTGGTCTTCTCCTTACTCAAGTAAGAGATTTCAGCGACTTAATATATCTAACGATTTAAATGATTGTAGCTGAATCTTAGTTGATAATTTCATTATGGTCACTTCTTGCAGCACTTTATAATAAGCAATTGTTTAAAGTGCAGATGAGTGCAATTGATAAATTCTTGAGTTGATCACTTTCCTAATGCATGTTGATGTTAGGAGACTATCATGACTCCCTAGGAAAAGCATGTCTTAATCTTATAAAGTTTTCGTAATTCATTGTATAATATTCCTAAGAGAATTGACTGTTACTACATCCTTGCAGTTAAAAGTCCACGTAATTATAAAGAACAACTGAACAAGTCTTTTTTTCTTTTCTTTCCATAATGATTCATTTCTTAACATAATCAAAATGTATGTTTCTTAACATGTTTCAAGATATAATATTCCTAAGAGAATTGAATGTTACCGCATCATTGCAGTAACAGATCTAAGGAATTTGAAAGATATGACTTAAAAAATATTAAAAATTTTATGCATTTGAAGCAAGAGATCTAAAAGCTTGATGACAAAATTAAAAGGGTATGAGGAAGCATTACCTTTGTTAAGTTTCTGTTTCTCTTTTTTGGAAATTTTATAGGCATAGTTCATTTTCTCTTTATGTGAGATGAAAGGTGAGCACACAAATTACTAATCCTACAGATCAGGCTGCACTTAAAAATGATTTTAATTCTGTTCAATTATTTAGAAAAGCATGTTGACTTTTGATTTTCTTAGGTCGAACCCAAATCGTATTTGTTTCTTTGCTTATGACACTGTCTTATGACATATGGGTTCTCATGTCTGAATTCTTAAGATGTATATTTTTCACATTTCTGAATTAATGATAATATTACGCATCGAATAATAGTTTTAAGAGTGATGAGTTGGCTGAAAGTGATATGTATTAACCAATAAATTTTAGTACATAAAAATTTCCTTAGTATTTGCACGGTAACTGGTTTATTGATGTTATTAAATCATAGTTGTGAATGGAGGTTCTATCGATCTATCTACAAAATATTGATTAGCTAATGCAAGTTTTTTGTAGTATTAATTATGGTTTAGATTATTGTGATGAATACTTTTGCTATTTTAAGATTGTTAGAATAGATAAAATTAAGGGGATGCTTGGTTAAAATTTTACAAAGTCAGGTTGTATATTTATATTAGAAAAGATTATAAATTTGAGGCAGATGCTGAAGTGAAATATACTCCCTCCGTCCCAGAGGATCGTTCACTCTTTCCTCATTTGTTCGTCCCACATAATGGTTCACTTCCCAAAAAAGAAAATATCCTTCTAATCTAACAACTCAAAAGTACACATTAATTTTAAAAATGACATCCCTTCATTCCACACATAATATACTTTACACTTTATTTATTACCTAAAAATACCACATTACCCCTAAAAGTCGATAAAGATAGTCAAAAAGTCTTTTTTTTAATATATGTGGTACAGTAAAGGTGAATCATCCTCTGGGACAGAGGGAGTATATTTTATATAAAATTTGGGTGTTTGACTATGACTATGAACTTTAGATATTTTGTGAGTAGATTTACTCTTGGTCTAAAATTGAACTGAATTTATTCTACTTTAAGGTTTGGTGATTTGGAGATAAAGTTACACAAGTATAAGGTGATAATATGATTTGCAATCCATTGAACTCTTTGACGAATTAAGTTCCTTAAGTTTTTTTCTTTTAAGATTTTTAAAACAAATAAAATTTTTGATGGTTTGCTTATGTTGGTTCTTGGTCAAGAGTTGTTGGTTCTTGGTCAAGAGTTGAGGAAGAGGATAAGTGTTTTTATTATTCTTCTCTTTTTTTGGATTTAATAGTACTCACAAAAATTAATGTAATAAATGTCTGTGCATGTTTGATAGGTCATAGGCCTTTTAGCAGTATGTTTTGGTTATAATGCATGACTTATGAAAGTCATGCAAAGATAAGTCAAATACTAGATTCAGATTTCATTTCATGATATGATATTTGGTACTATTTTAATATGCTTAATTTTGAAATAATATCAATTAGTATGAAATGTACTCCCTCCGTCCCGAACAAATGGTAGTTTTTACTTTTTGCACGTGGATTAAGGAGTATTATTATTTAATTTATAGTGGGTAGTTGTATTAGTGGGAGTGTAAGCCCCATATTTTAATTGTATTAGTGGGTGTGTGTGTGTAGGTCCCATGTGTGTAAAAAAGGAAATAGGACTCTTTGGGTGGAACGCCCAAAATGGCAAAAAGAGACTCTTTGGGTAGGACAGAGGGAATAAAATTTATATCCAAAATTTTTTTCAACAGCGATGCAAGCTAATAAGATTTTAAAGCAAACTTGAACTAAGAATGGCTTGGCAATTGTTTTTGTTATTTATTGTTAGAAGTCTAATATTAGTTTCTTATTTTGTAGGAATCATATAAATATTGTGGTGTATTCTGTCTATTGGATTACTGTATATACTTAGAAAAGAGCATGTAACATGCTTAACCTTAATAGTTAGTGATATTACTATTTATCAACATAGTGCAGGGTAATAATTTGTGTATTTGTATATATTTAAGATTGAGTTATCTTATTGGTTTTTTTATCTCATGACTTGATGAGTTGTTTCATATTTGATTTCAGGTGGAATTTGAATATTCCAAAAGTCATATAGCAGTCCATCTCTTTCTTTTCCGATGCTGGTCTTAGAATGTGTAGGCGAGCTTAGATTAGTTTGGAATTAGTGTATAAGTGTTTATGGATATTTATTTGGAAAGAGTTTTCGGGGAATATGCCGTCTTTGGCAGAGTATATAACTTTTTTTTCTTTCATTGAACTCGCTGAGGCATTGACGAATATGAGAAAATATAATTTGATTCAGTTTGGGTATAATGGTAATGGCATTTTCATTTAGCAACTTATGAATTCAGGTCTTTACTGATAGTCCTTATAAAAAGGTTATTATCTCATTTGATATTTTCTTATATTCGTTCGTAAATTTGTATTGTTTAGCTATTCAAAGGATCAAGTTGTCTTAATTGCATATTTTGAAGTTGCAATGTTCTTATGGCAGGAGAAATGCAAGCCTGTATTGTTTATAATCATTAACTGTGTTTAGTGATTAATATATATATATATATATATATATATATATATATATATATATATATATATATATATATATATATATATATATATATATATTCTAAGCAGCCATGTGCTATGCTCATGGTTCTCTAATATGCAGAAACATATACGAAATTTATTGGACAACAAAGTTTTGGGTTCTGCAAAATATATAAGATAAACTTTTGAACTTGCTACATTGACAAGAATAATTATGCTTTGCAAAACATATTACAAATTTATTGGACCTATAAATTTCAAATTATATACTCCCTCCATCCGGTTCTAAGGTATCCATTTGCTTTTTGCACGTGGATTAAGGAGTATTATTATTATATGTAAAGTGGATAATTGTATTAGAGGGAAGTGGTGGGCCATATTGTGTACTTTTTTACTAAATATGGAAAATGGATACCTTTGAAGCGGACGTCAAAAATAGTAAAAAAGATACCTTAAAAGCGGACGGAGGGAGTATTATTCTTCACAAATAATAAGATTTATAATATTATATTTTGAATTTTTCATAATTTTTTTTATGATTCAAGTAAATATGTATGAAATTTAATGCACATATTACATTAGCTATAAATTTATTTGCATTGAATATTTATAAGCATATAGGACAAACATACAGAAAAAATATAATTTTGTAAAATTCATATATAACAAATATGACGAATATAAACAGATTAAAACATAAAAATAACTTCATTCCGAAAAACATAACAATAACTTTGTTCCAAAAAACTTAACGCATTACGCTTAAAATAAACAAATTTAATAAGAAAATAAAATTTAATTTATAATATTTAAAATTTCAAATGTAGATAATCATCAAGTCTTTACTATTATACATTTTTTTGAATTGTCCTAAAACTTTATTCGTCTTTAGAAAATTAAAATTAAATAAAAATTACAAATGTTAAACATAATCTCGTGCATCGCACGGGTCAAAATACTAGTTTTAGCATAATGTGTAATACGTATGCTTAATTTATGCTTTAGATCAGAGGGCTAGGACTAAAGAATTTCGTCCCTCTCAACGAGTATAATATAAATTAATTGGCAAATTATTTCATAAAATCTTTCCATATTCATTTGTCCTTTTCTATCCATTTATTTTAATTTTTTTAATTAATTATATTAATTACAATTTTTATGATACATTCTCTTCAGCATACTATACTTTAAATCTTAATATATTCTTTAAATCTTAATATATCTCTTTCATGTCATACTATTCTTTAAATCTTAATATATCTAATTGACGAGTAGTTTCTTAAAATAGGTTTTTGCAAAAACACATGTATCATTATTTTGTGAATTGTTACACTTTTTTTTATGTGTTTATGTATTATTGTTTCATCCTTATTTATTGCAATATAAACACTTTGTTTGTAAGTTATGTTTAATAAGTTTCTTATAATTTGATTTCTATGTAATATGTTTTTTTATATAGAACATGTATTTTAATTTAATTTTTTAAATATGAATATTAATTAAAAAAACCAGTATTATTAAAAAATCAATTTATTTAATTTTATAATTTTAATATACATGTCGGATCAATTTAATAAAAAAAAAACATTATACATGGGACGGCACATTAGTTATTTATAATATTTTTAAGTATTATTTCAATATCTTTTTATATCTTTCTTGATGAACATGTATTTTACATTATACTTTTAACTGTGTGATATTTGTAATCTATTATTTTTATTAATTTTATTTGATTTATTATAGTTTAGTAAAGTATATTTTTAAAAAAATATAAAATGTTCTTTAACTAATTATATTTTCTTATAAAATTTAAAATAAATGAAAATGTTAATCCAAATAACAGAATAAAAATGTGATAATAATATTATTTAAAAAAACACACACACCTCAATATTGGTTGTAAATAGAGCATGTTTTGTGTGAGACTATTTCACAAGACAATTTTACACTTTTATATTTAGTTATTACTTTCGCTATAAAATGGTATTACTTTTTATTTATACTATAAATTGTTCATGAAATAGTTCACTGCACCATTATCACTTTTCATCGATTGAGTATCACTTTTTATTAATAATATATCACTTTTTATCCGTCTCACATAAATTCTTACGGGAGACAATCTCACAAATCTTTGCCTTAAAAATATTAATTTTGTATATTTTTTTCATTCAATATATGCAATGTACGAGTATAATATTAATAAATATTTAAAAATAAAATTTTATACCTTACATAACAGGCGGGTTATATACTACTCCTTCGTCCTAACTTCAACTTCACACTTTTCATTTTTGTCCGTCTTAAATTTAACTTCACACTTCCATAAAAAAAAGTAACTAACTAATATCCCTCTAACATACCTTAATTTCAAATTTGTCATCACTTTTTTAACTCACATAACATATTTTATCATTTATTTATTACCCAAAAATACAATACTACCTCCAAAAGTAAGTTAAAAAGTAAGTTTTTCTTAAACTCCGTATCTGCAGTAAACGTGAAGTTGAATTTGGGACGAAGGGAGTACTAGTTTAACTATAAATATGGAATTAAAAAAGTATTATAATTCTTTAACTAATTTTAATGACTTTTAAGAGGTAATATAGACTTTTTAGATAATAAATAAATTATAAAATATTAGTTGAGTGGTAGTTTTGAAATGAGTTGATATCCTTATTGCACGCAAAATTAATCCCCAAGTATTAAGGATATCAATTGCAGCTTAAGCAAACGATCAAGTTAAATATCGAACCCAAAGAACGGAGTATTGTCAATTTAATTATTAACTAAATTATTTAAGACAAGTCAATAAGGTTTGAGAATTTAATTATTAATCTACTAACAAAAATATTAAATAACAATTAGAATAAAATAAACACTAGAAGAATTCGAAGTAAAACCAAGTTGGAGAATAAGTAGCTATAGAATAATCTAGTTTCACTTATTAATTTCCCTTTTGTGTGTCGATGTCCGACTCTACCTTGTGGAATATAGACGCATTACTAAGCCATGCTAATCTACTCTATGTACACAAGTAAATATAAGTGTAACACATGTGAATAACCTTGGAGCAAGAGATATAATTTCACCCCCCTTTCTAGGTACTATCAGTATCAATTATTTTCCCCTAGGATTGGTACTCTAACCCGATATGATCTCCCTTTATAAGTACTAAAAAATTAACTTCTTTATCCTGCTTATTAACCCGAATTTAATTCAATTAATAAACATTCATATATGACAGTTCTAATGAAGTTTCGGAGTCCTCTCACTTAGAATCATAACATGGAATCCTGTTCAGCAGTGAACGCACTCAATCAACTACCAAGATATATATATATATATTCAGACTCTATATAATAGTTGAAGATGCACAAAACGACCGTGAATATGAATTAAAAACACATAATCATATATAAAATAATTTCACAAGTAGTGTTGTACGGAATATACACACGAAAGTTCAATTAATTCATAAGAACCTACAAAACCCTAGATCACCAAAACAGTTCTAGCCCATGATGTTACGAAGAACAATTATGGGGGTTGGATAGATCTTACCCATATGTCCGAAAAATAAAAGATAAATTAGGAAACGATAAAAACCCTAGATGTGGGCATCGTCACGTCCTTCTCCGTCTTGAATCCTCCTCTTCGTTCACCTCTTGATTCAGCAGACGAATCTTCACAGTTATGGATTGATGGAAGAAAAGAATAACAAAATCCATAGTGATATTCTCCCACTTCCATTCTAGAATAAATAGAGGCTGCAAAATTCCTGCTGGTCTTTGATGCTCGGCTTTAACTTTCTGACAAGTCAAACATTACTCCACATATTGAGCAACATCTCTCTTCATCCCTGGCCACCAATAATGTGACTTCAAATCTCTATACATCTTAGTAGCTCCCGGATGTATAGAGTATGGTGTTGAATAAGCTTCTATCATTACTTCTTTCCGAATGTTGTCCACTTCAAGTAGACATAATCGACCTCTATAGCAAATCACGCCATTATCTCTTAATTGAAAGTCAGAAGACTTTCCAGAGCTGATATCATTACTTATCTCATCAACCAATTTATCCACCTCTTGTCCCTGTCGAATCTTATCCATCAAAATTGGTCAAAGTATCAGAGCTGCCATCTTTGCTTCCAATGATACTTCCTGAATGATCTAAAGCACCATACAGAATGGCACCAGCTGAACTGAAAGGATTAAAGATACAGTTGCAAGAGTTGCTAGACAAAGGATTCATCCAACCTAGTTTCTCACCTTGGAGAGCACCAGTTTTTTTCGTTCGTAAGAAGGATGGCACATTAAGGATATGCATCGATTACCAGGAGCTCAACAAAGTTACAGTCAAGAATAAGTATCCACTGCCTCGCATTGATGATCTGTTCAATCAGCTACAGGGTGCAGCTATCTTTTTGAAGATTTATTTGCGATCGGGGTATCATTAGTTGAAGATTAAGGAGGAAGATATCCCAAAAACTGCATTCAGCATAAGGTACGGGCACTATGAATTATTAGTAATGTCGTTCGGTTTGACACACTTGAGGAATGTTTTAGAGATTTTGAAGGAAAAGTAGTTGTATGCGAAGTTCAAGAAGTGTGAATTCTGGTTAGACCAAGTTATTTTCTTGGGACACGTGGTATCGGGAGAAGGAATTTCAGTGGATCTAAACAAAGTTAAAGCAATCCATGATTGGCCATAATCCTCAAACCCCACTGAGGTTCATAGCTTTCTTGGATTGGCGGGATATTATCGAAGGTTTGTTGAAGAATTTTCTAAGATCGCTTCACGATTAACATAGTTGACCAGGAAAAATGTGAGGTTCACATAGATGGAGGCATGTTAACAGAGTTTTTAGGAATTGAAGAGACGATTGACATCAGCACCGATCTTACCTATTCCTATGGAGGAGCACTTTGACACGACCCACCTTACATAACTTATAATTCAAATACTAATTAACAAAAACATCATCATTATAAAACTGCATGTACTTTTTTTTCCACATAATATATTCATAACTGAAATCATAGTCTAACATTCGTCACCAGTTTCTGACACCACCTCAATCCACACAAACTTATGACAATACTTATTATATGACATAACAAAATATCAGCGGAAACAAAATAAACCCATGGCCTAGCCCAACAGGTCGTCATCTATGTACATCCGCTCAAAACCCTGTAGGAGCTTCGCAACTTGCATAACACACCACATAACTCAATCATCAGTAGGCTCACCTACAATGCATAAACTAGTGAGACAAAAATCTCAGTAAGTAGAAATCATGCATGCCATTGCATGGAAATGTATTTAGTTTTCTATCGCTTATGTCCTTGTCTTTCAAGTTGGTCTCTTTTATTTTGAAAATTGTTCACGTTGTGGGATCCCCATGACACATTTATGATATGCACCCCAAATGAGCTTAATGATGATGATTTTTCTGAACCCCGAATATAGTGCCGAGAATGATTTTTCAAACCCTGGCACAGTGTTGGGGACAATTTTTCTGAACTCCGAGTAAAGTACTGGGAATGATTTTTCGAACCCAAAATAAAGTGTCGGGAATAATTTTTTCAAACCCTGACAGAGATGTATATATAGTGGCCGCACACACCATTAGTATCTTATTAATTTTGGGAAAAACACTTTTTATGATTATACATGGTATGCAACAAGGGCAATTAAATACGCATCATAAACCATTTACGACATCATTATCAATATTTAATCACAATAAAGCAACAACTTAACTTCTATTCACACAGATCCACTTCTGGAATAACAACTTTAACCCACATAAATCCATTTATAGGATAACAACTTCACCTTGGATCACACAATCCCCTTTTTTAGAATAACAACTTCATCTCGGATCACACAGATCCTTATAAATAATATCTTCTCAGATCATACAGATCTATATTCAACAGTTTCTGTTCACACAAATTTATATAGGACAATGATATTATTTCAAATCACATAAATCCATAACTTGTATTGCAAATTTATCATAAATAATTTACAAATAATATTGTTGAATATGAATTCTACTTTCCCCAAATCACATAAATCCACAGCTTGTACCACAAATTAATCCCAAATAATTCATAACGTAATTAAACTAATCACAAATAATCTATAACATAATTATCACATATTAATCATAAATAATTCACAAGCATCATGTTTATGCATTGTAGTTAGACTTCTACTTACCTGGACTCCAAATAGTAATAATACTATAGACCTCGTGAAGCACTCCAACTAATCTCTTCCTTTTCTGTCCCGACAACGCATGCGACCTTTCCTTTCTCCCTTTTCTTTCTTTCTTTCTCTCCCTCTCCTTTCTTCCCTCTCTCTTTTCCTTTTTCTCACAATTTTTTTTCTTTATTTAGCGAACCTGGTCTCTGTTTTCTGTCCAAAATGGGGTTATCCCCCAATACTGTATGTATATATAGAAAAGGTAAGATGAAATTACAAACCCACTGCCTTTAATCCTATTTATTACTATTAATAGCAAACTTTAAAAAACAACATATGTGCTACGTGTACTGCCTATTTACTAATCTAGTTTATATGTTGTCAATTAAGCCACGTATGCACCATAACTTCTTCTTCTTCTTTTTCTTATTATTATTATTATTATTATTATCCATTACGAATATACTTGCAATACTCAATAACTAAGATATGATACATTTATAAATTAATACACATATGTGTATACTTTTTTACCACTATTATTATTATGAGAACACGTATGATACTTAATAATTAAGAAATAATATATTTATACACATAAGACAATTTAATGCTGAAAAATGCATGTCCAATTTGTGTAATTTTTTGTATTAGTGTGGAGCTCAAAACAAAAAGTGTGATACATGGTTTGAAAGCCACAGAAGAGAGAATCGTTTTGGCGTAAGGAACACCTCGATTGGAGTCCAAACGAGAAAGTTATGATCAAAATGGTGACGTCGCGCAAGCTATTTCTACACAGCACGACTATACCACTTTGCATGACTTGTTACACCTTCAAATGTTTGATTTTCTACAAGTTCTTTATATGTATAGAAAGTCAAGGAAGAGAGGATCATTGAGCACAAGAATTACTCAAATCAAAACTCGGATGTGAAAGTTATGCGCGAAACGGTGAGACTACGCATGCAGCTCAATCGTAGCTCGATCAAGGCCTTCCAGCTCGACCAAAATCACTTTGGTCGAGCTAGGACACACGAATCCAGATCTGTGCAGGATTTCACCTCCAGTGCATGTATTTTCTTATTTTCTAAGAAAAAACTCATCCAAGGTCCATTAGGAGAGCTTAAAAATATAAAAGGGGATACAGATCATACCAATGAAGGCAACAACACGTCCATCCTACACCACCCCACAAGGGGGGATCACCACCCAACCATCATCCACATCCTTTACTCCATCAATCAATCATTGTGAAGATTCATCTGTGGAATCAAGAGGAGGACTTAGAGAATTTGAAGAGATAGAAGAAAGAAGGAAGGAGACTTCTACACCAAAGGTTTTCCTAATTCTTTTCTTCTATTTTCTAATTTTCCAGAGTATGGGTAAGATCTAGGGTTTTGAAGGTTTAATTAAACTCTCTTATGTGTTCTCCGTACAACACTACTTGTGGATTTAGTTTATATATGATTGCATATTTTTAACTCATATTCACGGTCATTTTGTGCATCTTCAACTATTATATAGAGTCTGAATATATATCTTGGTTGTTGATTGAGCATGTTCACTGCTGAACAAGGTTTTATGTTATGATTCAAAGTGAGGGGACTCCGAAGCTTCATTAGAACTGTCATATATGAATGTTTATTAATTGAATTGAATTTGGGTTAATAAGCAGGATAAAGAAGGTAATTTTAAAGAGTAGATTTGCATAGTTTAGTGATGCGTCCATAGTCCACAAGGCAGAGTCAGGGAAAGTTAAGTAGTAAAACTGGATAACCTTAGAGCTAACTATTCTCCATTCTTGAGACACTTTCGTATTCTTCCAGTATTATTTTATATTAATTATTATTTAATTTTCAGAATATTAGTTATTAGATTAAAATTCTCAATCTTTATTGTCACTTGTCTTAATTAATTTAGTTAATAATTTAATTGATAATACGCCATCCATTGGGTTTGATATTTAACTTGGTCGCTTGCTTAGCTGCAATTGATATCCTTAATACTTGGGGATTAATTTTGCGTGCAAAGAAAATGTTCATCACCCCCCTTGTGGGGTGGTGTAGGATGGATTGTGTTGCGGTACTTCCTTGGTATGATCTGCATCCTCTTTTATACTTGTAAGTTCTCCTAATGGACCTTGGATGGGCTTTTTCTTGAAAAATATTCAAATACAAGCACTAGGGGTGTAAAACCCGACAAAAATAGATTTACATGTCCCCGCTCGACCAAAGCGTTCTAGTCGAGCGCCTGGTCGAGCAGCATTGCACAGTCTCACCGTTTCGCATATAACTTCTACATCCGAACTCCGATTTGAGTGATTCTTGCGCTCATGCAATTCTCTTTTCCTTGGCTTTCTATGAATATAAAGAACTTTCAAAAAATTCAATATTTGAGTAGGTAAAAAGTCATGCAAAGTGGCACAGTCCTGCTGAGTAGGAACAGCTTGCGCGATGTCACAATTTTCATCATAACTTTCTCGTTTGTACTCCAATTGAGGTATTTTTTACGCCAAAATGACCCTCTCTTCAGTGGCTTTCCAACCATGTATCACACTTTCAGTTTTGAGCTCCACACAAATACAGAAAAATTACACAATTTGTACATGAGTTTTTCAGCATTCTTGCCAAGTTACACATTTTCTCCAACTTTGTACTTTTGATCATTTTTCCACCTAAAATACAATAAAACACCTCAAATGTACCTTTTTCTCAAATATATTGAATATAAGACACTTTTGTTAATATATAACAATAATTCCCATCAAATAGGTATTAAATTGGACACTAAAACACTCTTATTTTCACTCTCATCAATCCTCCTAACTTACCCGTTGCTCGTCCCGAGGCAACAAAATAAAAATAAAAAGAAAGACAGAGTAAGAAAATTAGCAAAAAAACAAGACTATGACAAATACCTCATTCACAATACAATTGTCCTCAACTTAGGTCATGCAACTCTTATTACATGTAATAATCAATTCATAGCATACAAGATAAGACAATCACCACCAATTCAAATGCTCCATTGACATGTTCTCATGGGAAGTATATATCACTCGCACTCAAGTATAAAAGATGTACACTTATGGGTTAAGGTGTTTACGCTCAAATTCAATTTAAGTGCATGCATAACCATAAGCTTGCCAAATATCTCAAACTCTCCACCATTAAAAGTATGATTCGATAATGGGATCAAAAAGGACTTTTCTTGGATGTAATGTTGGCTCTTTGGTTAAGGTAGGAAATATATGGATAAGTGATTCCACCATGATCTTTCATTCTTCTTACTCATTTCTATTAAGCACACATCCTCCTCAACTCTTTCACTTTTCTCCTTCAAACATCACATTTTTTCTCCTCTCTTTTTTTCTTGAGGTACCAGTTTTGGGCACTACCTCACACATCCTCCATAGGGTACTAGATTTAAGCACTACCCTATGGTGTTTTATTCAATGGAGTACTAGATTTAAACATTACTCCATGCTTTTCCTTAGATGCATTTTCAAGCTCAGTCACTGTTTAAATACCAATTTCATTCCTTCCCAAGCTGTTATAAAGCTCTATTAACACACTTTTAAAAGTCATTAATTCTTTTCATGACGGACAATCAAGACTCAAAAAATTCGGATGCTCAAAGTGGTTATTTCTCATAAGCTGCCAACGAATGAGGTTTTTAAGCTCATGGGGTTAACTACGGATAATCATCATTCGGTAGGGAATTATTTGGCCAAGTAACTCATAAGTTCAATGATGGCCTAAAATCATCTCCCATCATCTAACACATATGTAGTTTCAAGTAAGACAATAGGCAAGTTCTAGAATACACAAAGAAGAATTATGCTCACCAGAAAGAAATATCATGTGATTATGTATATGATTAATAAGGCTTAAAAACTTACATGAGTTTTTAACACGGAACAGAGCATTTTTTATGGTAAGTAATATCCCACAAGTACACATAGAACTTTATACTATAATATAATTTAAGTACACTTCCTTCATCAATTCTAAGAGCATATGAATTTAGGCATAATTCAAAAATATAAGCTCACATGGATCACCAAAACCAAAATCAATCCTTCCACTCCTATTAATTAAAAGCACACATAAAAATTAGAATAAGAAAATGAGGGCACCTGATTTATCCTTCAAAGTATGCACGAGCTCCTCGAGTTGTTCAACTCGATCAGGTCAAGCCTCAGCATAGAACTCGTCTTACCACTCTAGTACCTTTTTCTATCATCAAAACTCAAACACACCTCATCATCATATGATTCATCAGTAATAATATAGGAGATACTAGAAAAATTGAAGAGACAAAAAATTTAAAACTCGACTACTAATACTAGGAAACACACTAAAACAACATACTAAACATTAGATGAGTTACAAAAAATTAGCATACCAATACTGGTTAAAATACTAATATGCCTAAAAAAATCAACCCCTTAACAAACAAACAACCAACGAAAGGAAAAAATTCCCTTGGTGCTCATAAGATGAGGTAAGTACATCAGCCCCCAAACTTAGTAAAAATGTAAGTCGAAACTAAGTTTGAAAAGAGATGTAATTGCTGAAACGTGAGCACTTCAAATATAATAACTCCTCACTCACACAAAAGAAACACGAAAGTAATAAAAATGGAAGGGCAATCCCCCAACAGGCGCTCATATTTAACGTCGGAGAGTCACGACGATATTCAGTTTTGTAAACTACTTGATCAGAGGGCAGTCTTCTCGCATCCTCGCCTTCAAATACTCCCTTTCCCTCTTCTTGTTTACACTCAGCACCTCACCTTTCTTGGTCACAAAATATGATCCTTGGAATTTCCTTCCTCCCATGGCTTTCTAGACACATCCTTGTCAATCTTTCACTCAAATTCATAATCATATGTCCTATTAAAATCAAGATTAAATAAGTTAGAAACCACATCTGTGCTCTTACATGATTGAGTCTCAATGGGCATCTTCATTGCTTTATCAAGAGAGAAAACCATATCTTTATTATCCATTCGCAGTCTAAGCTTTCCTTCCTGAACATCTATCATGGCTCCAGCTATGGCAAGGGACGATCGTCCTAAAATAAGGAGAATGTCATTCTTGTTATCTTCCATCTCAAGTACAAGAAAATTCACGGGAAATACCAATTTATCCACTTTCACTAAAACAACTTCAATTAAACCCTTCGGAAAAGTCATGGATCTATCCTCCAACTAAAGAACAATTATTGTGGGTGTAAGCTCTCCCAAACTGTCTTTTAAATATGGATAAAGGTATCAAGTTGACGCTCGCCCCAAAATCACATAAGGCTTTACATGCCAGCCTTTTTCTGATGTCAGCAAGAATAGTGAAGCTTCCCGGATCCTTCAACTTTGCAGGCAAATTTTCTAAATGATCGAGCTACAATTCTCTAACAGATTCACCGTCTCCACTCTCTTCAAGCTTCTCTTCTTCGATATAATATCCTTCAGGAATCGGGCATAGTATGGCATCTTCATGATTGCTTCAGAGAAATGAATGTTCAAGCTTATCTTGTTCATGATATCTTGAAACCTCTTGAACTTTTCTTCCAATATTTTCTTGACCAATCTTGAAGGAAACGGAGGAGGTATTTTTTTTCTTATGTCTTCCCCACTCATCTCATTCAGCCTCCTTCAGTTTATCCTTCTCAGCTCTCAATTTCTTTGTTCTTTCCCACTTTTTTCCACTATAAACTCAGTATTCTTCTCTTGTGATGGTACTGGAGTATTCTGAACAGTAAGTATAGCGTCCTGTACGAACATCGAAATCGAACGGACTTGCTCGACCTCAGCTCAACCAGAATGGTCTGGTCGAGCGAGTTCTCTATAATCGGAATATGACTATTCAGTTCTACAGGTGGACGCTCGACCACAGCTTGACCAGAATAATCCTGTCGAGCGACTCCATTTTGGTCGAGCGATGTCCCTATAAACTAATCGTGATTTTTCTGCTCTATTATGTCGCTCGACCATTGATGAGAGTGTAAATTCACGTATTTTGGGCTCTGATTTGTGTGGAAATTGAGTACGATTGAGTCTTTTATTGAGATGAATCGGAATATTTATGGAAAAGTCACGAATCAGAGGATACAGGGGCTTTTTGAGCATATTTGTATAGGAAAACAGATCAAAAGAGCTCAGAATTGGAAGACACAAATTTTTAGGTGATTTTCGAAGGTTGTTCGACCTCAGGGCCTTGTTCAACCATCATTACCTTAGTCAAACAAGGTGGTCAAGTCGAGCAAAAAATGCAGACACGTACAGAGAGATTGCTCGACCAAGGGGAGGTTGTTCGACTAACATCATCTTGGTCAGGCAGATGAGGCTTGATCGAACAAAATATGCAAAAACTTATAGAAGGCTTGCTCGATTGTTGCTCGACCAGGAGGCCTTGCTCGACCAGTCAAGGCTTGGTCGAATGGATTTTTGCTGCTTCTATTTTTGAAAATTCCTGATTTCTTTTACCAAATTTGACGTATGCCTCAAGCAAAAGCCCATCCTAGGCCCGTAAGGAGGTTCCACGAGTATAAAAGAAGAGCTTTCACAGGAGAAAACACACCACTTCATCATCTATTCACTACCGAAACCCTACCATCATCCGAGGGAGCTGCGAGGGAGGTTCGTCTGTCGAACCAAGTTAGAACCAAGTGAAGATTCAAGACGAAAAGAGTCGCGACGGCACCCGCATCTAGGGTTTGCTTTGCTTCTTAATTTATCTTGTAATTTTCAAGACTATGGGTAAGATCCTACCAACCACCATGATTGTTCGTAGATCAATCATGGGATAGAACCGCTTCGGTAGTTCTAGGGATATGAAGGTTTTATGAGTTAATTTGTCTTTCATGTGTAAACTCCGTACAACACTACTTGTGGTTTATTTTATATAAGATTGCGCTTTTTAAATTCATACTCACAGTCGTTTTGTGCATCATTAACTGTCATATAGAGTCTGAATACATATCTTGGTTATTGATTGAGTGCGTTCACTGCTGAACAGGATTACATGTTATAATTCTAAGTGAAGGGATTCCAAAGTTTTATTAGAACTATCTTATATGAATACTTGTTAATTGAATAATATTCAAGTTAATAAGTAGGATAAAGAGTATAAATTCATAGTACCTATAAAGGGAGATCATATCGGGTTAGAGTACTAAGTGCACGGGAAATAATAGATACTAATAGTACCTAGAAAGGGAGGTGAATTATATCGCTTACTCCGAGGATATTCACACGTGTCATATGCATGTTTACTTGTGTCTATAGAGTAAACTTGCATGGTTTAGTGCTTCGTCAATAGACCACAAGGTAGAGTCGGACATCAACTCATGGAAGAGAGATTAATAAGTAAAACTGAATGACCCGAAGAACTACCTAATTTCTCACTTGATCACAGTTGTATTTTCTCTATTGCTTGTTTATTTTATTTGCTATTTTAATTACTCGTTATTTAGTTACTTAATCATCATAAAATAATTTGCCAGCTAGTTTTAATTCATTGGAATATAATTAAATTGATAATAATCTGTCCCTTGGGTTTGATAATCACTTGGTCACCTATTAAAACTACAATTGATATCATTCATACTTGGAGATTATTTTGTGTGTTGAGAAAATGCTCATCAAGTTCTTGGCACCGTTGCCGGGACGGCTTAATTATTAGTCCATTATTTCTAGTTTAATTAGGACTATTTTATTCTTGTTTCCTTTTCTTTCTAACTTTGAATTTTTCTTTGGTGTATGCACACTAGATCGAAGGTAACTAATCTAGAACCTTTGGATCCAAAACTAGAGGCATCCGCGAGGAAAAGAAACGCTAAGAAGAAGAAGAACAAGAATAAAAATAAGGAGCCAACCGATACTATTGATCAAGTAGTTGACGTTGGAGAGCTAATTCCGCAAGCAACAGAAGCTGCAACCGAATTCAATTTGGAAGCAAAAGCAGTCAACATGGCGGCGAATCCCGATACACTTGCCATCCGTGAAGTCTTTAAGAACAACGGAGGAGGCAATGCGGGGCTGTTAGGAGCAAGAGGGGCCAGAGCCAATTTTGATCTACACCATGCTTTTATCACCATGCTTTTATCAACAATTTTGGGTATGCAAGTACACAAAATGATGCAGGAGTTCATGAGGATGCGAGGAAGATCATCTTGTTTAAGTTCTCGCTGAATGAAAAACCGAGAGATTGTTATGATAATCTTGATGTTGCTGAATGTGATACCTGGGAGAAGTTGAAAGTGAAATTCTTGGAGCGAAACATGCCACCTTCGAAGGTGTTTAAGATGAAGCAAGAAATCAATCAATTTGCTATCCATGGTAATGAGAAGTTTCATGTAGCTTGGGACAGATTCAAGAACATGCTTCAAAAGTGTCCACAACATGGGCTATTTAAAGCTCAATACATCAGTATTTTCTATAATGGATTGGATTGCGATTCTCGTGTGTTACTTGATGCTTCATCCAATGGGCCATTGCTTACGAAGTCACCCATACAGGCCGAGAAGCTTTTTGAGGATATTTCGATGAAATCAAGAAATTGGCCGACTGATAGAGTGAGAGTCACTTATGTTCTTAGTAAAGTAGCACAGGTTGAGCATACTATGGTGAAGTCGGGAAGAGATGATGAGATCGTCTCTAGCTTGGCTAATATCAACAAGTTACTCAAGTCTCAGCAAAAGCAAATTACGGATATATCTCAGAGAGTACCAATGATGCAGCAGGATAGTGGCTATGAAGGAGCTAGCCAAGAGGAGATCGAGGAGGCTAATTACGCCAAGGGTCAAAGTAAGAGTGTGCACGGATATTGGATTTAATCGAAACCGTATCGAAACTGCACCGAATTAATTTCGAACCAAAAAAACCATTGACTTTTTAATTTTTTCAAAACCGAACCGAACCAAATTTTTGTTCGGTACGGACTTGGATATTTTCCTTTTTCCCTTACCGAATATTGGATATAACCGAACCGAACCGAACCGAACCGAACTGTACCGAAAAACCGAATTTAAATTATGCATTAAAATTATATATAATATATTTATCTTATTATTTAGAGTTTATACTATATATGTCATGAATTAATTAGTTTTACTCTATTTATTAAAGTGTAGTCATAATTAATAAATTAAAATTAGTTATAATATAATTAGAAATAATAATTTTAAAAATATATCTAATGCTCTAAATATTTATTTATTATTGTATATTAGAAAATATATATTTCATAAAGTAAAATAAAATTTAAAAAAAATAGAAAATAAATAAAATAATATATTCAAAATTCAAATTATTATTTGAGATAATACAATGAATAAAGTAAATGATATCTCTAAAGTTTAAATTCAGTCGTAAAATTAATAAATAATTAATAAATATTTTATTTTATATTTATTTAATGGAGATAAAATGCAAAAAATAAATAATAATCCATATTCATGTCTAAAATATTATTATATAGACTTTAATTGAAATACACCTTAAATTTAAAGTTAAAGGTTTAAAAAATTTATTAATTTTCTTTATCTTAGTACTATTGTTTTTTAGGGTAACACATGAGGTTGACTTATGTAAGACTATTTTACATTTTATAAATAATTATAAATTTTTATTAAATATATTATCACTTCTCATTCAAAGTTTATCATTCTTTATTTATATTATAAATTATTTATGAAATAATGGAATGCACCACTCTCACTTTTCATCAATTCAGAGTATAACTTTTTATTCAAATGTTATCTCTTCTTATATGCCTCATAAAACATTTAATGTGAACTGTGAAGTAGTATTATAGAAATCTTTTCTTAATTTTTGAAGTATTATTACCTTTTATTATATATATATATATATATATATATATATATATCTTTAATATACTAAAGGAGAGTTTAATTTTGATGAGGTGTCGTCACTAGAATTAACCTCAATTATTTTAATTCTTAATTAAAAATTTAAATAAAATTTGTTATAGATAAATACATATATTATTTTAAGATTTGAATATGATATTATCAAATCAAAATCAATTACTATTAATTAAAAAATATATAGATAAATACGTATATTAACTTTAAAATTTAAAAAATTTATCCCCTCTCCACCTATAAATAAGACTCTTTATTCATTAATTCTGCATACATAATTTCTTTATCACGACGAACAAAAGCGTTTTTCAAATTTTAAAGGAAGGTATCCGTTTATTATTATTAATTAATTTTTGCTATTTTTTATGTTTAAAATTTTTTGTTTTTATTTAAATTTTTTTGGTTTAGTTCTATTTTTTTTAAGTATGTAATTTTATTATCTTTTGATTCTTTTATGTAATTAAAAAAAAATTTATGATTAATTTCACAAATTTTTTTAGTTAATTCTTTAATAATTTCACCTACTATTATATTTTTCCCACCGTTTTCTTTTTAAATTCTCTTTTGATTATTTTTATTTTTATTAGTTTTATTTGTTGTTTTAGTTTTTTTTAGTACGTAATTTTTTAATATTTGAATTTTTTTATGTAATTAACTTTTTTTCATGTTTAATTTTATAAAAAAAATTATTTAATTTTGATATGCATGGTTTCACTTTTGATTATTTTTAAAGACAAAGTCTCTTATAAGACGGGTTATTTGTGAGACGGGTCGACCCATTATTAAAGTATGCTTATTGTATAGATAAAGTATGTTTAATAGTTGTTAAAGTATGTTTTCTAAAGTATGCTTGATTACGCATTAAAGTATGATTTTAACGTGTTATAATATAATTAATAAGCGTACTTTAATGATAAGTTGACCCGTCTCACACATGTCTCACAAATAATCTGTCTCACAAGACAGTGTCTCATTTTTTTTTTAATTCTATTTTTTATTATTAGTATGTAATTTTTTAATTATTTTATGCTATTAATTATTTTTTCATGGTTTAAAAAGTTTTTATAATTAATTTTGTTATGATTTTTTTCTTTTCTTATTTCTTCAAATTTATTTATTATGATTTTCTTAATAATATATATTTATTTTATTATAATTTTTTCTTTAGTAATTAAATTTATATATTTGAAAACGAAAATTTAATTAATTTCATTCAGTTTATTTTATATTTTTTAATTTTTTAAATAATTTTCTTTTAATTTTTTTGTTTTAATTTTTTTAATATTCTCAACAACATTAAATTTAGGCAAAAACTCCTGTGCACCCGGGCGTACGGACCACATTCCGTGCGCCTTTAGAAATTTGTGTTAAATTGTATATCCTTTAGTACACAGATGTGTACCCTTTATTTCCTAAAGAAAATTATTGTGTGTATCTGGGCATATGGACAATACTCCATGCGCCTTTAGAATTTTGTGTTAAATTGTATACCCTTTAGTATAAAAATGTGTACCTTTTATTTTCTAAAGAAAAAAATATTAATGAAAAGTGTATACCCTTTAGAATAAAATAGTGTACTGATGAGTGATATTTTCACCTAAATTTTAGAGTCTTTATATGTGTGTTTTCGTATTATTTTATCCGTATTTATGTATTATTTGGTTGTATTTTGTATTTTTATGGAAATGTGTGTGAATGAGTTTAAACATATAATTTTCAGGTAAAATGGATTCTAGACGAGATAAGGAAGATTTAAAAAAAACAGAGCTTAATTCGGAGTTTAAACGAGGGAGAATGAGTCAAATTAAGCAAAATACTGAAAAACGCACGTCCAATTTGTGTAATTTTTCTGTACTCTTGTGGAGCTCAAAACTAGAAGTGTGATATATGGTTTGGAAATTCACAAAAAAGATGATCATTTTGGTATAAGAAACACTTCAATCGGAACCCAAACGAGAAAGTTATGATTAAAATGGTGACTTCGCGCAAGCTGTTCCTACTCAGCATGATTGTGCTATTTTGCATGACTTTTTACACCCTCAAATATTAGAAGTTTTATAAGGTCATTATATGGATAGAAAGCCAACAAAGAGAGAATTGCGTGAGCGTAAGAATTACCCAAATCGGATTTCGGATGTGAAAGTTATATGCGAAACGGTGAGACTGCGCTGCACCAACCCGAACTTGACCGGAATCCGACCCGAGCTCGGCCCAAAGTCAATCTTATGATTAGAATGTGTTCTAGAAGGTTCCAAGGGGTTAAAACACCCATTTTTGAGTGTAAAGATCAGTAGGAGATCAGATCCACACCTAATTTATACAATTTTTCACACACTTTCCTCTCCATTCCATCTACCCTTCATCCCATTCACCCATCCTTGATTCCATCCATCAACACTTGATCCCCTCTATCAAATCCACCATCCAAGTGATCAAGGAAGTAAGGGAGAGTGAAGATTGCAAGAAAAATAAGGAAATCTCCATTGAAGGACTTCAAAGGGGGAATCTAATTCTAATTTTTGTGAACTTCTTTATAGTTTGATCATGGAATTTGTAGATTCAATTGTCTATGTTGATTTCTCTAAGACTATGATAGGCTAATCTCCTTTGTGAGATTAGCTCCATGATTGGTGTTGGATAATTTAGTTTTTATCCAATAAGATTTTAATCTTTAATGGGCTTTGTGTATTTCTATCATTGAATGTTGATTGCTTGATGTATATGATGACATGTGTGATTAATTGTCATGGGCATGTGATTAAATTGAGAAATCAATTATATGTTTAAGATAGTTCATTGAATCATTTCATCATATACTTCATGTGCATTAATTTAGAATGAGATAGAGATATCATTCTAGATTTAGAACCCTTTGATAGAACATTTGATTAGTTAATCGAGAACCAAGCCATTAGTGAATTCATAGTACCTTAAAAGATAATATTGCCTATGATTTAGTACATAATTAGGGAACTCGTAGAGTAATTAGTGCCTAGTGGGAGGTGTTTGCTTTGGTCACGATCCTATGTGCTTTTGGGAGCCTTATTGAGGGCCTACATCCTATCCATTTCGAGAGAGAGTTTAGGTGAAATTAGTGATCGCTCCTATGCCTTGTCCATGAGAGATTAGAATTAATTGCATGATTACTTTATTATCTATACCATGATTGTTGTTAATCTTATGCTTGCATCATTTGAAACCCATTTATCTTTGCATTCATTTTATCTTTATTTCGTTCATTAGTTTAATTGCATTGCATTTCTTTTCATGCTTATCTATCCTCCCATTCCGTCGTCCTTATAAAATCACGATAAACTTGAGATCGCTTAAACTCTAGTGTCTTCCTCCCTGTGGTTCGATAAATTCTTTAATTGGTCATCACGACTATATACGACCAATCATGTACCTTTTATTAATTAAAGTGTATACCCTTTTAGACCAAAGCAATGTACCCTTACCCATAATACTAAATTTCTAAAGGCGCACGGAATGTGTTCCCGTGCGCCCGAGCGCACGCAAGCCTCACTCTTAAATTTAATGATACACAAATAAGTTTTTTTAAAGATCCAATATGGATGTGATATTTCTTTATTATTAATTAATTTTTACAGCTTTTTTTTACATATTTTTTGATTAACTTTTTCTATTAATATTTTTTTTGTTTAACTTCTGTTATTATTTTTTTATTAGTTTTTATTTTTAATATTTTATTTTTTACGTTAATAGTTTTTTATGGTTAATTTTATTATTTTTTAATTAATTTTTTTATTAATATTTTTGTTTTAACTCAGTATTTTATTTTTTATATTAGTATTTTTTAATATTTTGGTTTAGTTATAAATACATAAATATTCTTTAAGATTCAAATATGTATATGATTAGATCAAATAAAAATCAAATCAAATCTTATTAAGAAACATAAAAAATAAATAAATAAAAATTAATCCATCTCGACCTATAATAAGACTCTTTATTCATTCGTTCACAAAGAGTATTCATCATGACGAACAATTTTCACTCTCTAAAGAAAGTTATCCTTTTCTTTTCTTTTTTTATTTTTATTTTTTTTATTGGTTAATTTTTTTTATATATTTTTTAAATTCTCTTTTAATTATTTTTTGTTTTTATTTAAACTTTTTTTATGTAATTTTTTATTTTTACGTAATTAACTTTTTTTTATGATTAATTTGAAATTGTGAAATTAATTTTTTATGATTTCTTTAGATTTTTTTTTTTTGAGTTTTTCAAATTATTTCAACCCTTTATAGGGTTCATGATCGCTAACTCTTCCATTTCAAATAAATAATGGGTTTATCTAAAAATATACTCCCTCCGTCCCCTTGATACGTATCCATTTTTTCATTTTGGTCCGTCCCAATATAAAGTATCCATTTCTATTTTTAGATTGATGTGGCTCACAACCACTACACATGGCCCTACACTCAACACTAATACAATTACCCACTACACATTAAAATATTATTTCTCTCACCTAACTATACATTAAATTATTGAGATACTCCTTAATCCACGTGCAAAAAGTAAACGAATATCTTTCAAGGGGACGGAGGGAGTATTAATTATAGTATTTGCAATTTCTTTTATAAATTTTGAAATTTCTTATAAATATTTTTTGTTATTTTTCTTTTAATTTTTATTTTATTTTTTTTATATATTTTAACCAATTTCATTGAATTTTCATTACTAATTTCAATTTTAATAATTACTTATGATTACATAAATTTTTTTGTAAGATACAAATATGGATATTATCAAATCAAATTAAAAAAAATCTTCAAATTCTATTTAAATAATCTACTCTCCACGTATAAATAAAATTCTTTATTCATTCATTATACACTATATTCAAACTTTAAAGATAGGTATCCATTTTTTATTAGGCAAAAACTTCTGTGCACCCGGGCGCACGGACCACATTCTGTGCGACTTTAGAATTTTGTGTTAAATTGTATACCCTTTAGTATACAGATGTATACCCTTTATTTTCCAAAGAAAATTATTGTGTGTATCTGGGAGCATGAACAACACTCCGTGCACCTTTAGAATTTTGTGTTAAATTGTATATCCTTTAGTATAAAAATGTGTACCCTTTGTTTTTTAAAGAAAAAAAAAATATTAATGAAAAGTGTATACCCTTTAGAACCAAATGGTATACCTTTTATTAATTAAAGTATATACCCTTTAGATCAAAGTAATATACCCTTACTCATAATACTAAATTTCCAAAGGCACACGGAATGTGTTCCAGTGCGCCCGGGCGCACGCAAGCCTCACTCTTTTTATTATTATATTTTTAAAAAAATTTTCTATTAATTAATTTCATGCAGATTCTTTTCTATTTTTAAAAAAATTAATAATTTTTTGAAAAAAAATCTTTTAATTATGTTTTTCTTTTAATTTTTTTTATTTTTTGATATCTTTATGTTATTAATTTTTTCATGATTAATATTATAATTTTTTAAATTAAATTTTTTAAAATTTATTTTTTTCATCAAATTGATTTATATTGAATTTATTATTTTTATTTTTTAATTAATATAATTTTATTATATTTTTTTCAATAATTAAATTAATATATGTTAAATTATTTTTATTAATTTAATTTGCAACAACAATTATAAAAAAATTTGAAAACTAATTCAATAATTTTTTTTATATTTTTAGTAGATCAATTTAACAACAAATTAAAATTAAACTTTTACTAAATGAATCAAATTCACATTTGAGTGTATATAGATTGAATTTTACAATTCAATATAATTTTATATTAAATTATAATTAAATAAATATTTATATTAAACTTGAATTATAATTATTTTTTATGTAATGTAAATATATGTTAATTATTTTTTAATAATAAAAATTTAACATTATTAAATTTTAATTTATAGCACTTTTATGATTATATTAAAATTTCGATTTTTTTGTTAAATGATTATTTTGGTTGTCCGTTGATTTATATTTGGATATGAGAATTTAGTTTTTTTATTTAATTGATATTTTTTTTAGTATTTATATGTGCAAAACTCCGTTTCTCATGAGAAATTGGATCCGATTCGCTTCGCATCGTCAAAATTCATTTTCTCAAAAATCCATTTCGATCCGAACCGAATCGAATTTTGGTATGAATTTAATATCAAATTTTTCTTTACGGATTCAATATTGAATTATTTCTTTTAAAAAATCCGATCCGAATTTCGGTATGAATTTTTTAAAAATCCATACCGAATCCCGATCCGCACACTCCTAGGTCAAAGTATTCAAGGAACGAGGTTCTAAAATCAAGAAAACTTGAATTATCAGGGGAACTACAATAATCGTGGTCCGCCGGGTAATTATCAACAACCGAGGAGGCCGGTGTTTTCGTGGAGTAATCCCAACAATGCAATGCAATCTCCTATTGGTGTTGATCCGGGTGCTAAAGTGAAAGAAGGGAAATCGGATTTCGAGGATACGGTGAACAGGTACATGGTGAGGAATGATGCAAGAGTGAATCAGCTTGAGGCCAAATTAGAAAAAAATATTGATGCTAATCATAAGGATTTGTCTAAACAAGTGAAATACCTTACGTTGTTGATGGGGGAGATGGCCGGAAATGTAAACAAATTGACTCAAACTATTGAGAAGGGAAAGTTTTCATCTCAAAGTACTGAGAATCCAAAGTCTTGCCATGCCATCATATTGAGGTCAGGAATGCAGTACGAAGTTCCGATGATGCCGGCCAGTGAAAATAAAGGGAGCAGAAGAGTTGCTCGACCAAACTTCAATTGTTCGATCAGACCTGCTGGTCGAATGGAGGTCGAGCAGACTCCGGAGAAACTGAATTATGATGCTCTGTTTTCAGACCCGCCGTTCGACCAACACCATTCTGTTCGACCAAACTATCTTGGTCGAACAGAGGTCGAACAGCACCTGGAAAAAGGGATTACTCGAGCTGCCAAGTTGTTCGACCAAGACCTTGCCGTTCGACCAGACCATTTTGGTTGAACAGAGGTCAAACAACACCTGGAGAATGGGAGCTCGTGATTAGATAAGTTGCTCGACCAACCCCAGTCTGTTAGACTAAACCAGCTCGGTCGAACAAGGTCGAGCAGTTTAATTCAGAGCCTCATTCGATCCCGAATGCTACACCCGTTGATCAGAACATCATGATACCATCTCAAGAGCATAACACTGAGGTTACAGTAGAGAAGAAGTAAGAAAGATCCAAGAGATTGAGAGTCGAAAAGGATAAAGTGGAGAAGGTTGAACGTGATGAATGGGGGATTCCCAAAACAAAGATACCTCCACCGTTTCCTTTCAAGCTTGTAAAAAAGGAATTGGAAGAAAAGTTCAAGAGTTTTTCAGACATCATAAACAAAATAAGATTGAATATTCCTTTCTCCGAAGCAATCTTGGAGATTACGTATTATGCCCGTTTTTTGAAGGATATACTTTTGAAGAAAAGAAGCTTGAACAGAATTGAAACAGTGAAAATCTATCGGAGAATTATAGCTCGATCATACAATGGAAGCTGCCAGCTAAGTTGAAAGATCCGGGAACCTTCACTATCTCGTGTGAAATTAGAAAGGGGCCGGCACGATGAGCCTTGTGCGATCTTGGGGCAAGTATTAATTTGATGCCTTTGTCCATCTTTAAAAGGCTTGATTTGGGGGAGTTAACCCCCACATCAGTTGCTCTACAATTGGCGGATAAGTCTATGACTTTCCGAAGGGTGTTATTGAAGATGTTCTTGTCAAAGTAGAGAAGCTTGTCTTTTCTGTGGACTTTCTTGCGCTTGAGATGGAAGATGACAAGGATAATAGCCCTCTAATCTTAGGGAGACCATTCATTGCGACTGCGGGAGCGATAATTGATGTGCAAAAGGGTGAGCTATGGCTGAGAATGGATAAAGAAGAGATCTTATTTAACCTTAACAAAGCAATGAAGATGTCCATGGAGATGCAATGTCATAGTATAGACGTGGTGGAGGAGATCATGAAGGAAGATATGTCCTTGATCCTCTCAAAGGATCCTCTTGAGACATGTTTGGCGGAGTCTCTTACTTTTCCCACCACGGAGCTAGATGAACTCTCCAACGAGGTATGTATTGATTTCCTTGAAAATTTACTTGCTTTGGGTGATGACAGGTATGAGTCGAAAAGAACCAAGTTTGAATAGGTGAGTGGACTAGGAAGTACTTGCCATTGGATAGAGAGAGCGCACCTCAAGAAGAGAAGAAAGAGGAATTGAAACCGCTATTGGAGCACTTGAAGTATGCCTATCTAGGTGACAATGAAAAATATCCGGTAATTGTATATTCTTCTCTTGATGATGATCAACTTGAAGACTTGTTGAATGTGCTTAGGAAGTATAAGTCTGCGATTGGTTGGTCTCTTGATGATTTAAGAGGCATTAATCCTTCATATTTCATGCATAGAATAAGATTGTTAGATGAGGCCAAGAGTAGTATACAGAATCAGCGAAGGGTGAATCCCGTTATTCAAGAAGTGATTAGGAAGTAAATCCTAACATGGTTAGATGCTGGGATTATTTATCCTATTAGTGATAGTCCCCATGTGAGTCCAGTGCATGTAGTAGCTAAAAAGGGATGCATGACTATTGTGAAAGCTGAAGATGGAGAGACATTAGCCACTAGGATTCCTACGGGATGTCATGTGTGTACAGATTGCAGGAAACTAAATGAAAATACATACAAAGACCATTTTTCCCTTCCTTTCATGGATTAAATGCTTGATCGTCTTGCAGGGGATGAGTTTTATTATTTTTTGGATGGGTACTCGGGTTTTAATCAAATCATGATTGCACCCGAGGATCAAGAAAATACTACTTTCACTTGCCCTTATGGAACTTTTGCCTTTAGAAAGATGCCTTTTGGATTATGTAATGCGCCCGCTATATTTCAGTATTGCATGATGTCCATATTTGATGGGTTAATAGAAAAGATCATAGAGGTGTTTATGGATGATTTTTCTATGTTTGGTTCCTCCTTCAATATTTGTTTACCTAACCTTACTACTATTTTGAAGACATGCCAAGAAACTAATCTTGTCTTGAATTGGAAGAAGTGCCACTTCATGGTGAAAGATGGGATTGTTCTTGGCCATCATATTTCGGCCAAGGAATTGCAGGTGGATAGAGCAAAGGTGATGGCAATTGAGAAGCTTACACTACCTACTAATGAAAAGGGAGTGCGGTATTTCCTTGGACACGCCGGTTTTTATAGAAGATTCATAAAAGAGTTCTCGAAATACTTCAAGCCCTTATCTCATAACTTGAAAATGATGTTCCTTTTGTTTTTGATGAAGAGTGTCTAACAGCTTTTCAGGTTTTGAAAGAGGCGCTTATTACTGCATCTATTTTGATAACATCAGATTAGACTCAATTGTTTGTACTTATGTGTGATGCAAGTGACTTAGCACTTGGAGTGGTGCTCGGGTAGTTGAGGGACAAGAAGTTTTGCGCCATTTACTATGCGAGTAAGACTTTTGATGCTGCACAAAAGAACTACATGGTCACTGAAAAAGAGTTTCTAGTTGTAGTGTATGCATTCAATAAGTTTCTACATTATTTGGTTGGCATGAAGACTATAATGTACACGGATCATTCTGCGATCCGGTACTTGATGGAGAAGAATGAAACAAAGCCAAGGATCATTAGATGGATCCTTCTTCTGCCGGAATTTGACATGAAGATCCGAGATAAGAAGGGTATGGAAAATATTTTGGCGGATCACCTATCAAGGTTGGAGACAAGGGAGCACTGTGATGATTCTTTCGATTACATAGAAGAGATGTTCCCTGATGAGAAAATTATGGCGGTGTTTGAGGAAAGAGCATGTGTGGTGGCTGCCCAAGGGATGGATCCATGGTATGCGGACTATGTGAATTACATTGCCGTAGGAGAAATTCCAAGAGATCTCAATTGATATCAACTTACAAAATTCAAGCGGGATGTTGAGACATTTATATGGTATGATCCGTTTGTCTACAAGATTTGTACAGATTCTATCATCCGTAGGTGTGTACCCGACATAGAGATGGAGAGTGTTCTTGATTTTTGCCATGCACAGTCTAACAGGGGGCACTTCGGAGCTCAAAAGACGGCAGCGAAGGTACTTCAATCTGCTCTTTATTGGCCTACTTTGTTCAAAGATTGTGAAACCTATGTGGCGACATGCGATAGATCCAAAGGATGGGGAATATAAGTAGGAGAGATGAGATGCCACTTCAGCCAAGCATTGTTGTAGAGATCTTCGATGTATGGGGGCTCAATTTTATGGGGTCTTTTCCCCCATCTAATGGATTTCTCTACATCCTTTTAGCAGTGGATTATATTTCTAAGTGGGTGGAAGTCATTCCCACTTGCGTGAATGATTCAAGGACTGTTTTATCTTTCTTAAAGAAACATATATTTGCCCGTTATGGAGTTCCTAAAGCACTAGTAAGTGATAGAGATACTCACTTCGTAAATAAGCTTCTTGAAAATTTTCTCAAGGATTATGGTGTTAAGCATAGGGTTACTACACCCTATCATCCTCAAGCGAATGGGCAAGCTGAAGTCTCCAACCGACAAGTGAAGCAAGTTTTAGAAAAGGTAGTCGGAACCAATAGGAAGGATTGGGCCATGAAGCTCGATGATGTTTTGTGTGGATATGTCACCGTACCAAATTGTCTATGTGAAGTCATGCCACTTACCCGTAGAAATTTAGCACAAAGGTTTTTGGGCTTTAAGAAGTTTGAACTTATCTCTTAAGGATCAAAAGGAGTTGAGGATAACTCTTATAAATCAATTGGATGAGTTCAGGAATCGAGCTTACAAGAATTCGGAGATCTTTAAGGAGAGAATGAAGAAGTGGCATGATTAAAAGATCTCATACAAGGAGTTCAAGCAAGGTGATGAGGTATTACTTTTTAACTCTCGTTTGAAGCTCTTCACAGGGAAATTGAAATCAAAGTGGATGAGGTCGTTCATTATCCATAGAGCTTACGGAGGGGGGAGTTTTGAGCTTATGGACAAAGATGGGGACATTATCGCGGTGAATGGGCATCGTTTGAAGCATTAGAAGTCGCCGGATGATGCTTGCATCATCTTTGAAGAAATCTTGCACTAGATCGGTACCGTCGTGACTCTACACGTTAAACAAGAGCGCCTGTTTGGGGCTTTTCCTCCCATTTTATTGTTGTATTTTCATTGGTGTGAGTAAGAAATTTTTATATTCGACGTAATTATTATTCGGAAAGTACATCTCTTTGCAAACTTAGTTTCCACTATAGTTTCTACTAAGTTTGGGGGGTGTGATGCACTTACCTCATCATAGCACAGAGAGTGTAATCTTTTCTTTGTAACGTTTGCTAGGGGAGTTGATTTTTTACGGTATAGTGGTGAGTAGTGGTGAGTATTCCCGCCTATCACATGGGTGACCCAGGTTCGATCCTCGGAAACGGCGCCAAGAACTTGATGCGCATTTTCTTTGCATGTAAAATTAATCTCCAAGTATTAAGGATATCAGTTGCAGCTTAAGCAAGCGACCAAGTGATTATCGAACCCAAAGGACGGCGTATTATCAATTTAATTATTAACTAAATTAACTAAGACAAGATGGCAATTAATTTTGAGGTTTGAATTATTAATCTACTAACAAAAATATAAAATAACAATTACAATAAAATAAACACTAGAAGAATACGAAAGTGGATCAAGTAGGAGAATAGATAGCTCTAGGATAATCCAGTTTCACTCATTAATCTTCCTTTCGTGTATCAATGTTCGACTCTGCCTTGTGGAATATGGATGCATCACTAAACCATGCAAATATACTCTATAGACACAAGTAAATATGCGTGCAAAACGTGTGAATAATCTTGGAGCAAGAGATCTAATTTTACCCCCCTTTCTAGGTACTATCAGTATCAATTATTTTCCCCTAAGATTGGTACTCTAACCCGATATGATCTCCCTTTATAGATACTATAAAATTATCCTCTTTGTCCTACTTATTAACCCGAATTCAATTCAATTAATAAGTATTTATATAAGATAGTTCTAATGAAACTTCGGAGTCCCCTCACTTAGAATCATAACATGTAATCCTGCTCAGCAGTGAATGCACTCAATCAATAACCAAGATATGTATTCAGACTCTACATAACAGTTAATGATGCACAAAACGAGTGTGATGTACTTACCTCATCATAGCACAGAGAGTGTAATATTTTCTTTGTAATGTTTGCTAGGGGAGTTGATTTTTTGCGGTATATTAAAACTTTAACCGATTTTGATGTATCAATTTTTTGTAATTTGCCTAGTGTTTAGTGGTGTTTTGTTTTTAAGTGTCGTTGTTGAGTTACACTTGATGTTATATGGTCTAAAAGTGGTTCTCGTGCTTAGAAATTGCTATCTTTATACTTGATGTTGTCCTATAGTTTAATTGTTGCAGGAAAAAATGAGAGGAATACAAAGTTTCAAAAATCCGGGGATTTGTTTGACCAATGAGATGTTGTTCGACCAAACTAGTATGGTCAAACACTGGTTGAGCAAAATGTGCAATTCTTACAGAGAGTTTGTTCGACCTGGACCATGCGGTTCGACCAAGAAGTTCTGGTCGAGCACTGGTCGAGCAAAATATGCAAAACTTACAGAGAGTTTGCTCGACCAAGTAAGGGTTGTTCAACTAGAGACTTGAAGTTGAACGAAGGTCGAGTGGGACAGATGAGAACATGGGGCACGACTAGGCAAGTTGCTCAACTTCCAGCACTTGTTCGACCAAGGTATTTTGGTCGAACGAAGGTCGAACAAAGTCAATTTTAAAGGGCAGATCAGGTTGCTCGACTTACACCCTTTGTTCGACTAATCCGATCAAGTCGAACAGAGTCCGGAGTCAGTTTTAAAAGGTTTGTTTCTCATTCTGTTTGACATACTCCCGTCACCTTCTCTCGAACAACCGATTCCACCCCGTAAGTCTTCTTTCCAAATTTTTCCCTACACTCTAATTTACCCTTCCACACACTTCCACATCTAATTTGAGGGTTTTCAAGTCTGATTTGGGGCTAGCCTCTCGAATTTTTGGTGTTTTTATCATCGAACACCACACGCACACCATGTCCAACAAAGGTATGTTTCTCTTTACTTTTTACTCTTGAATTGTAGTGAATATACTTTGTGAAGATTGGGTGAGTGAATTAAACATAGTTTTGGTTGGATTTGACTGTTGAATTGTTGAAGTTCTTATTCGAAACTTCACTTGAATTTTCATGGTCTGATTTACGTTGAATTGTGGAATTTTTGTGAAATTGATGGTGTGTATAGTATGGGATTAAAGTTAATTTAGATTTATATATATGGGCTCATTGAATGGGAGTGTTGTTGTAGTGCAATTGAGGTGGAAGATGAACATACTTTAGGATTTGTGGTTGAAGTTTATGTGATATGAAGTGCATGCTTGTGTGGAGGAGTGTTAAGACTAAGAGAGTTTCAATTATTCTTGATTGAAAGTGTTGCATGTATAGTTGTGATTATGATTGAATGAACACTTTAGGTTGAGTTGTTTGAAGCACATGAATTTGAAGTCTTGAGTAGGATTCATGCTAGTCTTAGGATGAGTACATCTATCTCTTTGGTATGTATTGAAGTATTATTCTTGTAGGAAAAAGGATTGCTTCTTCATCCAAGAGGAAGGGACCTAAGTCGCCTTCGTTGGGTGAGTTAGTCAAGAAAATGAGGATAGATAAGAGGAGGCCAGCCGATTATGGCATCAAAATTGTATATTGGGAGGAGAAGAAGGAGTTGTGGACTGTAATAGTGCAAAAGATCACGAGGACGCGGTATCAGAATGATCATGCGATGATGGAGATGAACATTATCAGTGACATTCGTTGGATGTTCGGTCTAGTGGGCATTACTCAGTTCATAGAGACGAAGAGAGAGACCTATTTTCATATCACTGCGAAAGTTTTATGCACATTAAGGATAGAGCGTGGAGACCGTTACCTTTCTTATGGTATTCGGATACAGATTGGTGGGCAGGAGCAGACGATGTGGTCCCGAGAGTTTAATAAATTGATTGGCTATGAGAATGAGATGGATGTGGAGCATGATGATTTCAAGTCGGATGAGTTTTGAAGAGCTATTAGAGGGAGGCGAGAAAGATATAATTAGAATACTTCCAAGGTTGCTTTCATCCGCAATCCTGTGTTAGCATATATGGATAGAATTTTTGGTAACACGTTATTTGCAAAGTCCAAGGGAAGTTGTATTCCAAGGGGGGAGTTGTATGTGTTATGGTGCATGCTACATAGAGTCCATTTTAATGTAGCGGTGTACTTCTTCCAGCAGCTTCATAAGTTTACTACACACGGATTTCAGCATGTGAACATCGGAGGGCTCATCACCTTGATAGCTGAGTACTATAAAGTCGATTTGAGCAGGCATAGGCCTATCCGAGGGGATCCAGACTTGATTCTGACATCATGTGTGAGGATGGGGCTGATTGAGCGGCTAGATTATACTTGGATGTTCATCCGAGGAAAGAATCCTAGTACATTCAAATTTTCACTGTCAATTGTTGATCTCACTACCATTAGGATCAACAACAATTTATTGATGAATACCACGGAGCATAAGGTGATCTAGAAGACTTGTTTGGAAAGAGGAAATTGGAGACTTCTTGTTGAGATGCACGCTCAGGGGATCGTCTTAGATGAGGACATGGTCCTGATAGGAGATCTGACCGACTTTGTAGAGAAAGAGCCGCAGCCGCCACCAGCTTTTGTATATCTGGAAATGGGTATTCCTCCAGTGCAGCCTCCACAGCCACAGCTACATGAGTAGAAGTTTTATGAGCCACCACCATATAAGCAACAAGATTTTTGGCGAGTTCAGGATCAGTTTTATCGGGAGCAATTCCAATTGATGAATGAGCACTTCGCTATACTTAATGCAAATCAGCAGAAGACGAGTAGGCAGCTGGCATTAGCAAATGCGAATTATGCCGCACTTGATGCGAGGTACAACACGCTGCAGGGCAACTACGTTGAGATGGATAGGAGATTAGGGAGGATGCATGCCGACGAGCGCAAGTTGGATAGGAAACTTAATGCTCTTCATAGAGATGTAGATCGGTTGTGCTTGGAGATGGGCGATGGTGATGACGAAGAGGGTGCTAGTGATGATGATAATCCGGAGGAGTAGAGAGCATCAGGTTTTTCTTTGTCTGTTTCATCTCATCTCCCTTCTCTTTTATCTTTACAGGTTTGGTATTTGTGGTGTGAGTGGCATGTACTTAATATTGATAATGATTGGGTGATTGATTGTTGGAAGATGTTACATGGATTTGATTTGGGTTGTTTAGTAATGAGGATTATTCATGTTACGCATGTGCCCTTATTTTGATGCATGTTGATTTATTGATAACAAGCATGTTCTATTTTTACTTATAGTTCATAGAAAATTGATGTTGATTGCATGCTTTGAAGAGTGCTAGGATTCTATTAACCATGTGAGGGTTTGAGCCTTTTGATCTTGCTATAAGCATGATAGTTTATTCTTGAGAGTTATTTGTATACTCGTATTCTAGAACTTGACTTGGAGTCTTGTTTAAAGTCTATAATTGATAGATACTAGGAAATGATCTTAGGCCATTGTTGTTGATTAAGTCACTTAGCCAAATTTATCCTACCTTATTATATGAGTATCATTGGAAGTCCTTTTGAGCCTTTTAGCTTTTTCTTTGGCAAACCTTTGATAAATAGACGTTTACCTTTTTTAGCCTTGAACACCTATTACTAGTAAAGAGTGGAGGTAAATAAATGCTATATGAAGTGAAGAAGAATAGGAATGAGAGATTTGGTGTAATAAGAATCAAGAGACAAGTGGTTAAATCTTGCAAGGGATAGTGCCTGAAATCGGTATCCCTAATACTAGAAAGGGTAGTGCCCAAAATTGGTACCCTTATATTTGAAGAACACCGGAATTTGTATTCTACTGCTAAGAAAAGATGTTAATCTAAGAGAAGATGGAGAAAGTATGTATTAAAGTGATCATAAGAAGGAAGAAGGAGAAAAGAAAGAAGCTGTTTAAAAGCAAATCTACAAGGTACTTCTTTACTAGTAATTTTAGCTACTTATCTATATTCTCCTACCTTTACCAAAGAGCCAACGTTATAACCTAAATACAAGTCCTTTGTGATCCTAGTATTGACTTAGTTATGGATGAATTTTTGATACCCTTGTCAAGCTTATGGTTGCACGAGTATATGAATTGAAAGTGAGTGTCTATACTACCCATGAAGTGTACATCTTTTACACTTGAGAGAGAGAGTAAATACTTATCCGTGAGCTAGATGAAATAGCACTCGTAGAAGTATTGTGATTGATTGATATTTTTGCGTGAATGAAAGGTATGATGGATTGCATGTTTTGAATTGATATAATTACATGTGTTAGGATAGGTTGTGCTTGATCTCGTGATTACACTCTCTGTATTTGTTTTGATTTTGGTTGCCTCAGGACGAGCAACATGTAAGTTTGGGGGTTTGATGAGAGTGTAAATTCACGTATTTTGGGCTCTGATTTGTGTGAAAATTGAGTACGACTGATTCTTTTATTGAGATGAATCGGAATGTTTACAGAAAAGCCACGAATCAGAGGATACAAGGGCTTTTTGAGCATATTTGTACAGGAAAACAGATCAAAAGGGCTCAGAATTGGAAGACACAATGAGGTAATTTTTTAAGGTTGTTCAACCTCAAGGCCTTGTTCGACAATCATCATCTTAGTCGAACAAGGTAGTCAAGTCGAGCAAAAGATGCAAACACGTATAGATAGCTTGCTCGACCAAGGGGAGGTTGTTCGACCAACATCATCTTGGTCGGGCAGATGAGGCTTGGTCGAACAAAATATGCAAAAACTTACAGAAGGCTTACTCGACCGTTGCTCGACCAGGAGGCCGTGCTGACCAGTCAAGGCTTGGTAGAACGGATTTTCGCTGCTTCTATTTTTGGAAATTCCTAATTTCTTTTACCAAATTTGACGTATGCTTCAAGCAAAAGCCCATTCTAGGCCCGTAAGGAGGTTCCATGAGTATAAAAGAAGAGCTTTCGCAGGAGAAAACACACCACTTCATCATCTATTCACCACCAAAACCATACTATCATCCGAGGGAGCTGCTAGAGAGGTTCGTCTATCGAACCAAGTGAGAACCAAGTGAATATTCAAGATGGAGAAAGTCGCGACGGCACCCACATCTAGGGTTTGCTTTGCTTCTTAATTTATCTTGTAATTTTCAAGACTATGGGTAAGATCCTACCAACCACCATGATTGTTCCTAGATCAATCATGGGCTAGAATCGCTTCGGTAGTTCTAGGGATATGAAGGTTTTATGAGTTAATTTGTCTTTCATGTGTAAACTCCATACAACACTACTTGTAGTTTATTTTATATAAGATTGCGCTTTTTAAATTCATACTCACAGTTGTTTTGTGCATCATTAACTGTTATGTAGAGTCTGGATACATATCTTGGTTATTGATTGAGTGCGTACACTGCTGAGCAGGATTACATGTTATAATTCTAAGTGAAGGGATTCCGAAGTCTTATTAGAACTATCTTATATAAATACTTGTTAATTGAATAATATTCGCGTTAATAAGTAGGATAAAGAGTATAACTTCATAGTACCTATAAAGGAAGATCATATCGGGTTAGAGTACTAAGTGCTCGGGAAATAATTGATACTGATAGTACCTAAAAAGGGGGTGAATTATATCTCTTGCTCCGAGGATATTCACACGTGTCATACACATGTTTACTTGTGTCTATAGAGTAAACTTGAATGGTTTAGTGATGCATCCATAGACCACAAGGCAGAGTCGGACATCAACGCATGGAAGAGAGATTAATAAGTAAAATTGGATGACCCGAAGAACTACCTAATTTCTCACTTGATCATAGTCGTATTTTCTCTATTGCTTGTTTATTATATTTGCTATTTTAATTACTCGTTATTTAGTTACTTAATCATCATAAAATAATTTGCCAGCTAGTCTTAATTCATTAGAATATAATTAAATTGATAATAATCAGTCTCTTGGGTTCGATAATCACTTGGTTGTCTATCAAAACTACAATTGATATCCTTCATACTTGGGGATTATTTTGTGTGTTGAGAATATGCTCATCAACCGTTGCTCGACCAAAGGGTTTAGTCGAGCAGTGGTCGAGCGAGGGACCAGAAAATAGAGCATTGTTTCTCTGTTCAGAGACGTGTTGCTTGACCGTGGCTCGACTAAGTGGTTTGGTTGAGTGGTGGTCGAGCGTGGATACTCCATCTTTGTTTTTGCTTCCTGGCATCATCGGACCTTTATACTGCATTGTTGACCTCAATGTGATGGCATTGCACGATTTCGGATTTGTTATGCCTTGAGATGAGAACTTTTCCTTCTCCAACGTCTATGTCTGCTGATTCACACTTGCGGCCATCTGATCCATTATCAAGGTAAGGTCCTTCAACTGCTAAGAAAATCTGCATGATTAGCATTCATACTCGCTTCGATACGATCAACCCTTGCATCATTCCTTGTCATGTATTGATTTAAGGTATCTTCAACACTCTTCACTTCTTACTGCTGTATACTAGGCCCCCTTTGTGTCAACTCTATAATCTACTTTTGTTGAGACTCTAGTAGTTTGTTGATGTTAGCTAGACTAGAGACGATCTCATCATCCCTATTTAGTTTCATCACTTGATTCTCAACATGTGCTACCTTGCTAAGTACATAAGTGCCTCTTACTCTCTCTTACTATTTCCGTAGGCCAGCCACGTGAATTCATAGAGATGTCTTCAAATAACTTTTCTGCTTCGAGTGCTATTTTAGATAACAGCACTCTACCTGATGATGCATCAATAAGAATACGCGACTTACACTCCAATCCATAGTAGAAGATGCTTATGTATTGAGCCTTAGACATTCTATGGTGTGGGCACCTCTTAAGCATGTCTTTAAACCTGTCACACGCCTCAGAAAATTTCTCACCCTGATTTATAACAAATTGATTGATGTCTTGTTTCATTCTGAAGATCTTTTAGGATGGCATGTATCTCTCAAAGAACTTCTGCTGCAGTTGGTCCCATGTAGTACAATCTGTGGCATCAAGAGTCTCATATCATGCTTCTACCCTATCAATCAAAGAGAACTTGAATAGGGCGATCCGCCTAGCATTATCATGAGCTTCAGCACTCTTTTGAGTGTTTGCATAAATAAGAAATCTTTTAAGATGTAGATATGGATCTTCAAATGAACATCCAGAAAAGGGATTATTCTTTACAATGTTGATAAGAGCGGGATGTATCTCAAAATCATCATCTTTCCCCCTTACTTCTATCAACCCCATTTTGCCAATCCCATTATTTGTAAAATTTCACGTATGGCAACATTATCCAGATTCTGCCTTGCTCCGGCCATATTTAGCACTGTGTATTATTCCTTCCTTTCATTCCTCTTCTTTTCCTAGTGCACAAGTACATCAGAAAAACTTAAGGTTAGTTAGAAATAAATAATCAAAAATAAAAATCTTAATCAAACTAGAAATAATAAAATCAATAATAACAGTCATCCCTGGCAACGGCGCTAAAAACTTGATGAGTGTTTTCTCTGCACGCAAAATTATTCCCCAAGTATTAAGGATATTAATTGCAACTTAAGATGGCCACCAAGTTAAATATTGAACCCAAAGGACGGAGTATTGTCAATTTAATTACTCCATCCATCCCATACTACTTTTCTCACTTTCCTCATTTGTTTATCCCACAAAATCTTTCTCCCCCCAAAAAGGAAATACCACTTTATCCAATAACCCCAAAAGTTACTTTAATTTCAAATTTGCCACTCCTTTTTCACACACATATCATTACTTTATACTTTTTTATTACCTAAAAATACTACAATACCCTCCAAAGTCAATAAAGTTGGTCAAAAAGTACAATTTTTCTTAAACAACGTGGAACAGTAAAGGTAAAAAGTTTTCCGGGACGGAGGGAGTATTAACTAAATTAATTAAGACAAGACAATAAGGTTTGAGAATTTAATTATTAATCTACTAACAAAAATATTAAATAACAACTAAAATAAAATAAACACTATAAGAATTTGAAGTAAAACCAAGTTGGAGAGTAAGTAGCTCTAGGATAATCCAGTTTCACTCATTAATTTCCCTTTTGTATATCAATATCTGACTCTACCTTGTGGAATATGGACGCATCACTAAGCCATGCTAATCTACTCTATAGACACAAGTAAATATAAGTGTAACACGTGTGAATAACCTTGGAGCAAGAGATATAATTTCACCCCCCTTTCTAGGTATTATCAGTATCAATTATTTCTCCCTAGGATTGGTACTCTAACCCGATATGATCTCCCTTTATAGGTACTATAAAATTAACCTCTTTATCCTGTTTATTAACCTGAATTTAATTCAATTAATAAACATTCATATATGACAGTTCTAATGAAGCTTCGGAGTTCCCTCACTTAGAATCATAACATGGAATCCTGTTCAGTAGTGAATGTGCTCAATCAACAATCAAGATATATATTCAGATTCTATATAACAGTTGAAGATGCACAAAACGACCATGAAAATGAATTAAAATACATAATCATGTATAAAATAATTCTACAAGTAGTGTTGTACGGAGTATACACACGAAAGTTCAATTAATTCATAAAACCTTCAAAACCGTAGATCACCATGATGTTACAAAGAACAATCATGGGGATTGGATAGATCTTACCCATATGTCTGGATAATAAAAGATAAATTAGAAAACGATAAAAACCCTAGATGTGGGCGTGGTCGCGTCCTTCTCCGTCTTGAATCCTCCTCTTGGTTCACCTCTTGATTCAATAGACGAATCTTCATAGTGATGGATGTATGGAAGAAAAGATGTGGATGATGGTTTGGGGATGATTCCCCCTTGTGGGGTGGTATAAGATGGATTGTGTTGTGGCACTTCCTTGGTGTGATCTGTATCCCCTTTTATGCTTGTAAGCTCTCCTAATGGACCTTGGATAGGCTTTTTCTTGGAAAATACGCAAATACAAGTACTGAGGGTATAAAACCCGATAAAATAGATTTGCATATCCCCGCTCGACCAAAGTATTCTGGTCAAGCAAGGTTGACTTTGGTCGAGCTGCTGGTCGAGCAGCATTACTGTGTCACCGTTTCGCACATAACTTCCACATACGAACTCCGATTTTAGTGATTCTTAAGCTCACGCGATTCTCTTTTCCTTAGCTTTCTATCAATAGAAAGAAATTACAAAAACTTCAACATTTGAATGTATAAAAAGTCATTCAAAGTGGCACAATTGTGCTAAGTAGGAATAGATTGTGTGACGTCACCATTTTCATCACAACTTTCTCGTTTGGACTCAAATTGAGGTGTTTTTTTGGCCAAAACGACACTCTCTTCAGTGGCTTTCTAAAAATGTATCACACTTTCAGTTTTGAGCTCCACACAAATACATAAAAATTACACAAGTTGGACATACGTTTTTCAGCATTCTTGCACAAGTTACACATTTTCTCCAACTTTGCACTTTTGATCCTTTTGATGAGTGTGTAAATTCACAAGTTTGGCGCTATGTTTTGTGCTAGTTTTGGAGAGTTTTGATGTGGAAATAGGTGGAAAAGCTATATATATTGTGAATTAGCATGAATCAGGTGTTAGTGGAGCTATTTGAGTGTTTTCTTAGCAAAAACAGAGTGAAAGTGCCAAGAATCAAAGAGACGGAGTCGAAGCCACGCGAACCGCCCAAGAATTAGGTGGGTTCGACCTGGTTGGAGGAGGGTTCGACCTCTCCAGCAAGTCGAACCAACATTGTTGAACTTGCAGAGATGGATTCGACCACGACTTAAGTGGTTCGACCTATCCATCAGGTCGAATCGTGGTCGAACCAGTTCGCGGAAAAGAGGAATCGACCACGACGTTTTAGTTCGACTTGCCAGTTGGTCGAATCGGGAGCGGGAGTTGTCCAGTGTTGAGGTTCGACCTGGGGTTCGACCAAGGCCTAAGTGGTTCGACCTGTCCAGAAGGTCGAACCTGTGCAGAATTCTTCCAGTAGCGGGGTTCGACCTGGGGTTCGACCTATGGCCAGGGGTTCGACCTGTTTGATGTGGTCGAACCTATGCGCGAGAACTTATCTTATCCGGATTTTCGAGGCCGAAACGCGTGAGATCACTTAGAAAGTCCATTACAAGCCCTAGAGACGTGATTACAAGTATAAAAGGAGGCTCATACAGAGAATAAAAGGAGCTTTTGATCGTCAATCGTAAGAGAGATAAGAGTAGAGGTGGTGATCCATCCGGAGGGCTGTGACAGAGGTTCGCTGAAGGTTCAAGTAAGAATGATCAATCTAACCATGATTGTTCCTAGATCAATCATGGGCTAGAACCACTTTGGTAGTTCTAGGGTTATGAAAGTTTCATGATGTAATTCGTATTTCGTGTGTAAAACTCCGTACAACACTACCTGTGGTTTGTTTTATATAAGATTGCATATTTAATCCATACTCATAGTCGTTTTGTGCATCAATGATCGTTGTGTAGAGTCTGAATACATAACATGGTTATTGATTGAGTGCGTTCACTACTGAGCAGGGTTTATTGTTATAATTCTAAGTGAAGGGATTCCGAAGTATTATTAGAACTGTCTTATATGAATATTCATGAATTGAATTAAATTCGGGTTGATGAATAGGATGAAGAGTATAACTTTATAGTACCTAAAAAGGGAGATCAAATTGGGTTAGATTCTAGACGTAGAAGATAATTGATTATGATAGTACCTAGAAAGGGGGGTGAAGTATATCTCTTGCTCCGATGTTATTCACACGTGTCAAGCGCATATTTACTTGTGTCTATAGAGTAAACTTGCATGGTCTAGTGATGCGTCCACAAACCACAGGGCAGAGTCGGACACCATCACATGAAAATACGAATTGCTAGTGAAACTGGATGACCCGAAGAACTACCTATTATTCTTATTGATCACAACTCACTTTTCTCTACTCTTGCTATTTCTTTTATTATTTCGATTAGAAGTTATTATCCATTAAACCTTTACAACTACCAAACATAGTCTAAAATATACTAGAAGATAACAAAATTGATATTTATCCGTCCCTTGGGCTCGATATTGTAACTTGGTCATCTTCGCTACTGCAACTGATATCCTTATACTTGAGGATTAATTCGTGTGTTGAGAAAACCCCTATCAAGTTCTTGGCGCCGTTGCCGGGGACGGCATAAAATATTTTTTTTGTGTTATTTCTAGTTTATTAGGACTATTTACCTTGTTTTGTTGTTTTCTTTCTTATTCGTTTTAGGTGTATGCTCACAAGATCAAAGAAAGGTAATCTTGAACCGTATAATCCTGAGATTGAAGCATCATCAAGAAAGAAGAAGAAGAAGAAGAAGAGCAAGGCAAAAACAATAGACCCAACTGAAGCTCTGAATTTTGGAGTCGAGGTTGACGAGCAGATTTCGCAAACGATTGAGGCTACAACTGAAGTTAATTTGGAAGTAGAAACAGTCAACATGGTAGCGAATCCGGATAATCTAGCCATCCGAGAAGTTTTCAGAAATAATGGGGCTGGAAATTATGAGCTTTTAGGAGTAAGGGGAACTAACAAGCGTTCGATCTTCATCCCGCTCTTATTAGCATGATAGAAAGAAACTCCTTTTCAGGAGGGTCTTTCGAGGATCCGCAGCAGCATCTGAACAAGTTCTTGGGCTATGCAAGTACTCAGAAAGACGTAGGAGAACATGAAGATGCTAGGAAGATCCTTTTGTTCAAATTCTCGCTTACTGAAAAGGTGAGGGATTGGTACGATACTATTAACGCAGCTGAGTGCACCACGTGGAAGCAATTGAAGTTAAGGTTCTTGGAAAGGTATATGCCACCTTCAAAGGTGTTTAAGATGAAGCAAGATATTAACCAATTTGCTATCAGTGGAGGTGAGAAATTTCATGAAGCATGGGATAGATTCAAGGACATGCTAAGAAAGTGTCCTCAACATGGGTTATCTAAAGCCCAATATATCAGTATATTCTATAATGGATTGGACTGTGAATCAAGAGTGCTACTTGATGCTTCTTCTAATGGAGCATTGCTTACAAAGTCATCCGTTGAGGCCGAGAGATTGTTTGAAGACATATCGATGAATTCGAGGGATTGGCCTACTGATAGAGTAAGAGGTACATATATTCTTGGAAAGGTAGCTCAGGTTGAACAAGCAATGGTGAAAACTAAGAGAGAGGATGAGATCGTTTCGAGCTTGTCTAATATCAACAAGCTACTTGAGTCTCAACAGAAGCAGATCAGCGAGATATCTCAACGAGTGCCAATCATGCAGCAATAGATGATGAATAATGGAACCATCCAAGAAGAATTGGAGGAAGCAAATTATGCCATGGGTCAAAGTATTCAAGGAACGAGGTACCCAAATCAAGGAAACCGGAATTACCAAGGGAACTATCGAGGGAACTTTAATAATCGTGCTCCCTCTGGTAGTTATCAACAGCAACCAAGGAGGCCTGAATTTTCATGGAGTAATACGAACAATGCAATGCAACTTCTGATGGGTGTTGATCCGGGAGAAAAGGTGGAAGAAGGGAAGCCTGGTTTTGAGGATACTGTGAATCGATACATGGTAAAGAATGATGAAAGAGTGAACCACCTTGAGGCAAAACTTGAGAAAAAGATTGATGATCACCACAGAGATTTGTCCACTCAAGTGAAAGATCTCACGTTGTTGATGGGTACAATTGCGGATAATGTGAACACATTGACTCAAACTGTAGGAAAAGAGAAGTTTCCGTCTCAGAATATAGAGAATCCGAAGTCGTGTAATGCCATCACACTGAGGTCGGGAACGCAGTACGAGGGACCGATGAGGCTGAAATCGAAGCTGGAATTTTCTAAGCCTCGGTTCGACCAAAATTCAGAGGGTTCGACCTGGCATACAGGTCGAACCATGGTCGAACCTCATCGGCCAGAGCACTCTGTTTTGATGCAGGATCGGTTCTACCACGATCGAAATGGTTCGACCAACTCTTCAGGTCGAACCCAGGTCGAACCGAAGGATAGAGATTATGCAGTGAAGCAGTTCGACCTCGGGGCCAATGGTTCGACCTCCAATGATGGTCGAACTCAAGTCGAACCTCCGAAGCAGAATGAGATCCGTCTTCCAGGAGAGAGGTTCGACCAATACAGTCCTGGTTCGACCTCTCAAACTGGTCGAACCCTAGTCGAACCTCGCCAAGATGTTTTGATTGATGCACCTGATGTTCCTTTTGATGTTGATGCAACTCCAATGGTACAGAATGAGCAAAGTACAGACATAATAGCTGAGAAAAAGTGGGAAAGAGCTAAGCGATTAAGAGCCGAAAAGGAGAAAGCGGAGAAGGTTGATCGTGATGAATGGGGGATTCCCAAAACAAAGATACCTCCAACGTTTCCCTACAAGCTAGTGAAGAAGGGGTTGGAAGAGAAGTTCAAGAAGTTTTCAGAGATAATGAACAAGATAAGCTTGAACATCCCTTTTTCAGAGGCAATCATGGAGATGCCATATTATTCTCGATTCCTTAAAGACATATTGATGAAGAAGCGAAGCTTAACCAGAGTTGAAACGATAAACTTATCTGAGAATTGTAGCTCAATTATTCAAAAGAAGTTGCCACCAAAGATGAAAGATCCGGGGAGCTTTACTATTCTATGTGAGATCGGGAAGGGGCTAGCACGGCGAGCTTTGTGCGATCTAGGGGCAAGCATAAAGTTGATGTCGTTGTACATCTTTCAGAAGCTTGGTTTGGGAGAGCTGACCCCGACAACTGTTGCTCTCCAATTGGCAGATAGATCAATGACGTTTCCGAAAGGTATAGTTGAAGATGTTCTTGTAAAGGTGGAGAAGCTAGTCTTTCCTGTGGATTTCCTTGTACTAGAAATGGATGATGACAAGGATAATGTGCCTTTAATCTTGGGGAGGCCATTCCTTGCTACGGCTGGAGCTATGATAGATGTTCGGAAGGGAGAACTGAAGTTGAGAATGGACAAAGAAGAAGTACTTTTCAACTTGGACAAAGCAATGAAGATGCCAATGGAGTCCCAGTATTATAGTATTGACGTGGTGGAGGAGATTGTGAAGGAGGATATGTCTCTGATCTTGTCAAAGGATCCTCTTGAGACATGTTTGATGGAGTCTCTTACTTATCCCACTACGGAGCTTGACGGACTTTCTAACGAGGTATGTATTGAATTTCTTGAAAACTTACTTGCTTTGGGTGATGACAGGTTTGCATTGGAAAGAAAAAAAGTGGAAGAAGTCAAATGGACCAGGAAGTACTTGCCTTTGGATAACGAAAACACTCCAGTGGAAGAAAGAAAAGAGGAGTTGAAACCATTGCCGGAACACTTGAAGTACGCTTTTCTTGGTGATAATGGAAAATACCCGGTAATTGTATCTTCTTCCCTTAATGATGATCAACTTGAGGAGTTATTAGATGTCTTAAGGAAGTACAAGTCTGCAATAGGGTGGTCACTTGATGATTTGAAAGGTATTAGTCCTTCATATTGTATGCATCGGATTAGGTTGCTGGATGAAGCCAAGGCTAGTGTTCAGAATCAGCGTAGGGTGATTCCCACAATTCAAGAGGTGATAAGGAAGCAAATTCTTACGTGGTTGGATGCTGGAATTATATATCCTATTAGTGATAGTCCCCATGTGAGTCCATTGCATGTAGTTGCTAAAAAGGGGGGCATGACTGTAGTGAAAGCTGAGGATGGAGAAGCTATAGCCACGAGGATTCCTACGGGATGGCGTACATGTGTGGATTACAGGAAATTAAATGAGAACACGTGTAAGGACCATTTTCCTCTTCTGTTTATGGATCAAATGTTGGATTGTCTTGCAGGGTACGAGTTTTATTATTTCTTGGATGGATACTCGGGGTATAATCAAATCATGATTGCTCCCGAGGATCAAGAAAAGACCACTTTTACTTGCCCCTACGGGACCTTTGCTTTTAGGAAGATGTCGTTTGGATTGTGTAATGCGCCTGCTAATTTTCAGAGATGCATGATGGCGATTTTTGATGGTTTGATAGAGAAGATCATGGAAGTATTCATGGACGATTTTTCAGTCTTTGGTTCTTCTTTTGATATTTGTTTGTCTAACCTTGCTGTTGTTTTGAAGATGTGTCAAGAAACTAATCTTGTCTTGAATTGGGAGAAGTGCCACTTCATGGTGAAGGATGGGATTGTTCTTGGGCATCATGTTTCCGCCAAGGGATTACAAGTAGATCGTGCTAAAGTGGTGGCAATTGAGAAGCTTCCACCACTGACCAATGAAAGAGGAGTGCGGTCCTTCCTTGGACACGCCGGTTTTTACAGGAGATTCATTAAAGACTTCTCGAAATACTCTAAACCCTTATCTCATTTACTTGAAAAGGATATTCCTTTTGTGTTTAATGATGAGTGTCTAACAGCTTTTCAAGTTTTGAAGGAGGCGCTTATTACTGCCCCTATCTTGATCACACCGGATTGGACTCAACCGTTTGTACTTATGTGTGATGCAAGTGATGTAGCATTGGGTGTGGTGCTCGGGCAGCTAAGGGAGAAGAAGTTCTGCGCCATGTACTACGCGAGTAAGACTTTCGATGCGGCACAGAAGAATTACACGGTGATTGAAAAGGAGTTTTTGGCTATCGTGTATGTATTCGATAAGTTTCGTTAGTATTTGGTTGGCATGAAGACGATTGTGTATACGGATCATTCAGCGATTCAGTATTTGATGGAGAAGAAGGAGACAAAGCCTAGGATTATAAGGTGGATTCTACTACTTCAGGAGTTTGACATGGAGATTCGGGATAAGAAAGGAACAGAAAATGTGTTGGCAGATCACTTGTCAAGGTTGGAGACTATGGAGCATTGTGATAATTCTTTCGAGTATATTGAAGAGATGTTCCCTGATGAGAAGATCATGGCTGTGGCTGTTGAAGGAACCGAGCGAGCATGTGTGGTTGCAGCGCAAGGTATGGATCCATGGTACGCGAATTATGTTAATTACATTGTCATTGGAGAAATTCCAAGGGATCTCAACCGATATCAACTTGCGAAATTTCGTAGGGAAGTTGAGACATTTATATGGTATGATCCGTTTGTTTACAAGATTTGTACAGATTCTATTGTCCGAAGATGTGTACCCGAGATGGAAATGGAAAGTGTGCTTGAGTTCTGCCATGCACAACCAAATGGGGGGCATTTCGGAGCGCAAAAGACTGCAGCTAAGGTACTTCAATCCGCTCTTTATTGGCCTACATTGTTTAGAGATAGTGAGAGCTATGTGGCGTCTTGTGATAGATGTCAGTGCATGGGAAATATAGCAAGCGAATGAGCAAGCAGAGGTCTTCAACCGTCAAGTAAAGCAGATTCTAGAGAAAGTGGTAGGAACTAATAGAAAGGATTGGGCTATGAAGCTTGATGATGTGTTATGGGGGTTCCGGACCGCTTACAAGACGGTGTTAGATATGTCACCGTATCAAATTGTCTATGGGAAGCCGTGCCACTTACCTGTAGAGATTCAACACAAAGCGTTTTGGGCTTTGCGACGCTTGAACTTGACCCTTAAGGATGTGAAGGAGTTGAGGATAACTCACATGAATCAATTGGATGAGTTTAGGAGTCGTGCTTACAAGAATTCAGAGATTTATAAGGAAAGAATGAAGAGGTGGCATGATTCTAAGATCTCATACAAGGAGTTCAAGCAAGGAGATGAGGTACTACTTTTTAACTCTCGTTTGAAGCTTTTTGCAGGCAAGTTGAAGTCTAAGTGGACGGGACCGTTCATGATTCATCGAGCCTTAGGAGGGGGGAGTTTTGAGCTTATTGACAAAGATGGAGACGTTATCATGGCGAATGGGCATCGGTTGAAACATTATAGGTCGCCGGATGATGCGTGTGTCATTTTTTATGATACCTTGTTCTGATTTGGTACCGTCGTGACTCTACGACGTTAAACATGAGCGCTTGTTGAGAGCTTACTCTTCCGTTTTATTGCTTTATTTCTTTTGTGTGAGTAAGAAATTTTTATTTTTAAGATGCTTACTAATCGGCAATTACATCTCTTTTCAAACTTAGTTTCGACTTACGTTTTTACTAAGTTTGGGGAGGATGTGATGTTATTACCTCATTGAAGCATTAAGAGTATAATCTTTTCTTTGTATTGTTTGTTAGGGGAGTTGGTTTTTGCGGCCATATTGAAATTTTAATCGATTTTGATGTGATGATTTTTTACAACTTGCCTAATGTTCAGTGGTGTTTGATTGTGTTTTCTTTTACGGAGTTACTCATGAATGATGTTATGTGGAACAATTTTTGAAGTTGTGCTTTAGATTGTACCGAATGAAGTTGTGTTGAAGCTTGAAGTATGTAGTGAATGAAGAACACTCAGTTTTGAAAATTAGGATGAAGGTTCGACCAACTCTAGGAGAGGTTCGACCAGTTTCAGAGGTCGAACAAAAGCAGAGGAAGTCGAACCAGCGTCGAAAGTTGTCCAGAGAGGAGGTTCGACCTAAGCCATAGTTGTTTGACCTGATCAGAAGGTCGAACCTAAGGTCGAACCTATCAGTTGGAAGCACTCTATTTTCCAAAAGAGGGGTTCGATCAATTCAAGGAAGGTTCGACCTGATTAGCAAGTCGAACCCCTGGTCGAACCGAGAAGATCGTTTGTCCAGAAGAGAGGTTCGACCTCGCCATCCATGGTTCGACCTATTCAGGTGGTCGAACCTGAGGTCGAACCAAGCCAGGTACGCGATTTAAGTTCGATTTTTCAGAGGGGTTCGAACACTTTTTTCAAAACACCAAACCTCGAACCCTCTTCGAACCTCTACACCCTTGCACAAATTCTTCAATTACACTTGATTTCACACCGATTACACAACACTACACCTTGAATTATCGATTCGATCGCGGATTTGGGCGGGTTTCGTCGCGAGTTAGGGCTAAATCGCGATTTTTGGTTGTTGTGTGTTCCCGATCGGTTGTTCACCATGGGCAAGTCTAAAGGTATGTTTTTCCAACTCAATTTCTCTAGGATTGAAGGTTTAGGTAAGAAATTCGATGTGAATAAGAGGATTGATGTTGAGTATGTTTGAATTTCATGGTGAATGTTGATATTATGATTTGTTTCATATGTATTCTTGTTTCTTGGTTTTTGGTTGTTTGATTATTGATAGAACTTGAATTTTTATGTGGATTGATCAAGGATAAAGAACATATCATAGAATGAGCATGTTGATTTGGTTTGAAATTGATGAAATTGAAGTAGTTCGTTGAGGGAAACGTGTTGAATTTTTGATTGAATTGCTTGAATTGATTAATGCATGCTTGTTGGTTATGTTTTGATGATTAAAGAAGGTGTGATTGAAGATGTTTTGAGCATATTGAATAAGCAAGTGGTGTTGAGATGATAGTTTGTGTGAATATGCATTGATGCTTGAAGTCTTGAGTAGAGTATGTGATGTAATAGTAAAATACTTGCTTTCTTATCTTGTTGGTTGGATTGAAGTATTTGTTTTCAGGAAAGGGACAAGGATCAAGTAAAGGAAAAGGAAAGGCAGAGGAGGAAAGATCAAAGAAGAGGCATGACAGGCCTTCGAATTTGGACAAAGTGACAAAGAAACTGAGGCTACAAGATCGTTTACCCGAGAACTTCAAGATTCAGATGCAAGAGTTGGATGAGATTAAAGAGAAGTGGGAAGAAGTTTCAGAAAAGATAGCTCGCACTCGATACCAAGATGATGAAGCGATGAGGATAATGAGAATAGGGGATGATATATTTTGGATGTTTGATCAAGTAGGGATCCGAAGATTCATGGAGTTGAAGAGGCCGACGTACTTCCATGTTACAGCTGAAGTAGTTTGCTCATTTGAGATGGAGAAGGACCCGCTTGGGTACCCATATCGGTGTACGTTTCAGCTTGGTGGAGTGAGTAGGAGATGGATGTCTGAGAATTTCAATGAGCTGTTTGAGACGCCTTTAGAGATCCCTCGTTTAGAAAATGCTGCATTCAGTGTAAAACGGTTTTGGAGGGAGATCACTGGGGAGATTCGTGATTATAAGACCAGACAGGCTCGTGCTTCCGCAATAAAGAACCCAGTCTTGAGGTACATGGACCGCGTCCTGAGCAACACGTTATTCGCCCGCTCGGAGGGGAGTGTTGTGTCTAGAAGAGAGCTTTCGCCTTGTGGTGTATGCTAAACGGGGTGAAGTTCAATGTTGGAGCTTATTTTATTGCGCAGCTGAATCGATTCAAGACCATTGGATTTCAAAAGTTGAATATTGGAGGGTTATTGACGATCGTGGCTGAGCATTATAACTTAGATCTCACCGGCATTACACCAGTAGAAGGAGAACCCGATTTGATGATGAGCACGTGCGCGAATGGAGGATTTTCCCATTTTAGAAATGGAGATTGGTTTTTCACGAGGGGTCTCAAGCCTTTCGAATTTATGTTCCCCTTCGACGTGAGCAACTTGACAACTATTCGGGAAGCAAGGAATAAGTTAATGAATTCTCTTGGACACACCGCCTTATCTGTGGCAGTGAAGTCGGGTGGTGATTGGAGAGCGGTAGCACAGATGTGTGCTGAGGGGAGGATGGCTGAGTTACAGCAGATAGTTGATCAAGGAGAGTTCCGTCCACCTCAGCCACAGTAGCCTGAAGAGGAGGATCAGGTAGATGAGCAGCCAGAGATGGAGATCCAGAAGGAGAGCAGCATGATGCACCTCAGCATGCTCCGGTACCGCAGCAGCGGCGAGCAATTCCAGGTACTCGGGAGCAGCTTCGCTTGATTCATGAGTAGCTGATCACGGTGGTAGCTGCACAGCAGGAGACGAACAGGCAGCTCGTGCTCGCTAACGCCAACTACGCCACGCTGAACGAAAGGTACTCTGCCTTGGATGAGCGTGTTGGTAGAGTGAGTAGTCGAGTGGATATGATGGATAAGCACATTACCAGTCTGTGCCGAGCTGTGGAAAATAGAATGGATGAGGATGACGATGATGATGAGGATGATGATGCTCCTAGGGAGTAGTTTCAGGTTTTCTTTTGGCTTCTCCAATTCATCTTATCTCCCATTCTTCTTTTTATTTTTACAGATTGGGGTGTGATTCATGTGTGAGTGGCATGTACCCGATATAGTTGATCTTGTATCATTGTTTTGTATATGGGTTATTGATTCTGTGCAGTCATGTGTTTACGTGTTTATTTTCATTGGAAAGAGCATGAATAATTTGTTAAGTATATGGAATTCATGAGGAATTGATTTTGATTATGTGCTATGAGGAGTATTAGGAATTGATTACCTATGTGAGGATTTGAGCCTTTATCGTGATTAATCATGATAGTTTACTTTTGAGAGAATCATTCGTATGAACGTATTCTAGAACTTGGCTTGGAGTCTTGTGTGAAACTTACAATTGATGAAATATTAGGATATGATCTTAGGCCATTTTTGATTAATTGAGTCACTTAGCCAAATTTTACCTTTCCTAATGATTTTATAAATCTTTGGTAGCCCTATTTGAGCCTTTTAAAAGCTTTTTCTTTGGCAAGCCAAATATAATAGCCTTAATTACCTTATTTGAGCTTTGAAAATACCCTATTCATTGGTAGAGAGAGTAAGGTGAATAAGTGTGGAAGAAACAAAGGGACGATGGAATTAGGTTTAGTAAAAAAAGTGCATGGTTAAATCTTGTTAGGGGTAGTGCCTGAAATTGGTACCCCGAATTGCTTATACATGGGGCTTGAAGTTTTTAAGAAGCAGCCGAACGATGTTCGAGAAGGGTAGCGCCTGCAACTGGTACCCGAGCGATTAAAAGAAGAATGATGTTGATGCAAGGAAGAGAAGAAAAATTAAAAATTGCGAGTGCAATAGAAGAATTGGAGGAGAATATGAAGCCGAATGAGAAATCAAGAACCTCCAAGGTAACTCTCTACTAGTGTCTTAAGTCACTACGACCAAATTTTCCTACCCTTTCCAAAGAGTCAACATTACAACCTAGAAACAAGTCATTTGTGATCCTAGTATTAATCTAATGTAAGTTGATTTTTGAGACCTTTGCCAAGCTTATGGTTACGCGTGAATATGAATTGATATGAGTGTTTATACTAGCCTATAGTGCCTCACGCACGAGCTAAAGAGAGTAAAGACTTATCTTGTCAGCGAGATTACTTAGTACTCCGAATGGTGTGTGATTGGATTGATTTTACATGAGAGAAATATTTGATGCAAGTAATTCTTGTTTGATTCAATGAAGTGGCATGTGTAATATGTGTTGTACTAGATCTTGTTGAATTATACACGACTCCTGTGGTTTAAATTGGTTGCCTCGGGACGAGCAACATGCAAGTTTGGGGGTTTGATGAGTGTGTAAATTCACAAGTTTGGCGCTATGTTTTGTGCTAGTTTTGGAGAGTTTTGATGTGGAAATAGGTGGAAAACCTATATATATTGTGAATTAGCATGAATCAGGTGTTACTGGAGCTATTTGAGTGTTTTCTTAGCAAAAATGGAGTGAAAGTGCCAAGAATCGAAGAGATGGAGTCGAAGCCACGCGAACCGCCCAAGAATTAGGTGGGTTCGACCTGGTTGGAGGAGGGTTCGACCTCTCCAGCAGGTCGAACCAACATTGCTGAACTTGCAGAGATGGATTCGACCACGACTAAAGTGGTTCGACCTGTCCATCAGGTCGAATCGTGGTCGAACCAGTTCGCGGAAAAGAGGATTCGACCACGACGTTTTAGTTCGACTTGCCAGTTGGTCGAATTGGGAGCGGGAGTTGTCCAGTGTTGTGGTTCGACCTGGGGTTCGACCAAGGCCTAAATGGTTCGACCTGTCCAGAAGGTCGAACCTGTGCAGAATTCTTCCAGTAGCGGGGTTCGACCTGGGGTTCGACCTGTGGCCAGGGGTTCGACCTGTTTGACGTAGTCGAACCTATGCGCGAGAACTTACCTTATCCGGATTTTCGAGGCCGAAACGCGTGAGATCACTTAGAAAGCCCATTCCAAGCCCTAGAGACGTGATTACAAGTATAAAATGAGGCTCATACAGAGAATAAAAGGAGCTTTTGATCGTCAATCGTAAGAGAGATAAGAGTAGAGGTGGTGATCCATCCGGATGGCTGTGACAGAGGTTCGCTGAAGGTTCAAGTAAGAATGATCAATCTAACCATGATTGTTCCTAGATCAATCATGGGCTAGAACCACTTTGGTAGTTCTAGGGTTATGAAAGTTTCATGATGTAATTCGTATTTCGTGTGTAAAACTCCGTACAACACTACCTGTGGTTTGTTTTATATAAGATTGCATATTTAATCCATACTCATAGTCGTTTTGTGCATCAATGATCATTGTGTAGAGTCTGAATACATAACATGGTTATTGATTGAGTGCGTTCACTACTGAGCAGGGTTTATTGTTATAATTCTAAGTGAAGGGATTCCGAAGTATTATTAGAACTGTCTTATATGAATATTCATGAATTGAATTAAATTCGGGTTGATGAATAGGATGAAGAGTATAACTTTATAGTACCTAAAAAGGGAGATCAAATCGGGTTAGATTCTAGACGTAGAAGATAATTGATTATGATAGTACCTAGAAAGGGGGGTGAAGTATATCTCTTGCTCCGATGTTATTCACACATGTCAAGCGCATATTTACTTGTGTCTATAGAGTAAACTTGCATGGTCTAGTGATGCGTCCACAAACCACAGGGCAGAGTCGGACACCATCACATGAAAATACGAATTGCTAGTGAAACTGGATGACCCGAAGAACTACCTATTATTCTTATTGATCACAACTCACTTTTCTCTACTCTTGCTATTTCTTTTATTATTTCGATTAGAAGTTATTATCCATTAAACCTTTACAACTACCAAACATAGTCTAAAATATACTAGAAGATAACAAAATTGATATTTATCCGTCCCTTGGGTTCGATATTGTAACTTGGTCATCTTCGCGACTACAACTGATATCATTATACTTGAGGATTAATTTGTGTGTTGAGAAAACCCCTATCACCTTTTTCCACATAAAATACAATAAAACACCTCAAATGCACCTTTTTTTCAAATATATTGAATATAAGATACTTGTGCTAATATATAACAATAATTTTCATCAAAAAGGTCTTAAATTGGACATTTAAACACACTTATTTTCACTCTCATCACCAGTGTACCTATATGTGTATTAATTTTCATGTATGTCTTTCTTAATAATGATATAACCATTTACATTTATTTTCTCATTAAAAAAACTAATAAAAATTTTTGCTAACAAAGTATATAAGTCTTTATTTATTAGTGGAGTATAAGTTTCAGAATGTGGGTGCATTGGGATGCTGGTGTGCTGTTGCCAGCACCAGAAAATAATATTTATGAATTTTCGAACAAATCCACTAAAAATATAGCAGGATAAGTACGGGTCGATCTCAAATTAATAATTAAATTTTAATTGAATTAAATGTACTTTTAAAAGTAATTGGAGGGGGTGATTAGATTAATCTAACAATAAGCTTGGAAAATAAAAGAAATAATTAAAATATTAGATAAACAAATAAAATTAAAATCTAGTCCAAGGATTTGATCCCCACCCGTATCCTAATTCACATAAATCAAATTTCTAAAATCCCAACAATTTTATAAACTCAAGCCCCTAGGCTAATATTGGTACAATCAAATATCCTTAAGATTAATAACTTAGGATACGATGATGAGAATGAAAATAAGCGTGTTTGAGTATCCAATTTAACACCTTTTTAATAGAAATTATTGTTATATATTAGCACAAGTGTCTTATATTCGATATATGTGAGAAAAATGTACGTTTCTGGTGTTTTATTATGTTTTAGGTGGAAAAAGAATAAAAAAGTACAAAGTTAGAGGAATGCTGAAAAACACACGTCCAACATGTATAATTTTTCTATGTTCTTATAGAGCTCAAAACTGAAAGTGTGATATATGCTTGGAAAGCCACAGAAAAAAGGATCATTTTGGCATAAGAAATACCTCAATCGGAGTTCAAACGAGAAAGTTATGATTAAAATAGTGACGTCACGCGAGCTGTTCCTACTCAGCATGATTGTGCCAATTTGTATAACTTGTTACCCTTCAAATATTTGAATTTTTGTAAGTTATAGAAATACAAGGAATAGACGATCGCGTGAGCATAAGAATCACTTAAATCGGAATTTGGATGTGAAAGTTATGTGAGAAACGGTGAGACTGCGCAATATTACTCGACCTCCGCTCGACCAAGACCATTCTGGTCGAGCGAGGACACGGAATCCTATTTCTGGTAATTCCGCACATCCAGTACATGTATGTGTGTATTTTCCAAGAAAAATCTCAGTAAAGGTCCATAAGGAGAGCTTACAAGTTTAAAAGGGGATGGAGATCCCACCAAGGAAGTACCGCAACACAATCCATCTTACACCCCACAAGGGGGGATCACCCCCCAACCATCATCCACGTCCTTTCCTCCATCCATCCACCACTGTGAAGATTCGTCTGTTGAATCAAGAGGAGAACCAAGATGAGGATTCAAGATAGAGAAGAACGCGACGACGCCCACATCTAGGGTATTTATTGTTTTCTAATTTATCTTGTATTTTCCCGACATATGGATAAGATCTATCCAACCCCCATATGTATTTCCTACAACACCATGGGCTAGAGCCTTTTTGTTAGATCTAGGATTTTAAAGTTTTTATAAATTAATTGAACTTTCGTATGTATACTCGTTACAACACTACTTGTGGAATTATTTTATATATGATTATGTATTTTTAATTTATTTTCACGGTCATTTTGTGCATCTTCAACTGTTATATAGAGTCTGAATATATATTTTGATTGTTGATTGAGCGTGTTCACTGCTGAATAGGATTCCATGTTAGGATTCTAAGTGAGGGGACTCCGAAACTTCATTAGAACTATCATATATGAATATTTATTAATTGAATTAAATTCAATTATTGGTTTGTAAGTGATGTGAATAAACTTGCGCGTTGGCTATAGTGCCTTCCTCCCTATTGGATGAGTTTATTTGTGGATAATTGGTACAAATTTCTTCATGATGATTGTAGAAAATTACTTGGGCGCGTGTGATCTTCTCAATCTGAAGGGACATAAGCTTAGGCAATGGACATGGTATCAAATAATGGTATACACTTAGATACTAATAATATGTATCCTCCCCATCGGAGTCACTGCTATTATTTGCATAGCTAAAGAGGAATCGACTATTAATTATTTTGTCATAAAGTTAGGTTAACAAATTAAATTAATGGGTAAAACCTTCTTTTGTAAATGTTAGGATTTGTATACGTCCACACTATTGTGGCATACAAATTCACGGTGCTAGAGATATCGGTAAATTTATTTATATTATTTTGAGAGAATCAATATAAATTTTAAATTCGAAGTATTTGATCTGTATATTTATTTACGTGATTTTCAAATGGTTATGAATCCACTTGCTGTTATACTTAAATAACACAAACTTACTGGCACAAATTATGTTGACTGAAAAAGAAACTTGGATATTGTTCTGACTGCTGAGGATTATATCTTTGTACTCACTGAAGAATGTTCTGTAGAACCTACTGATGACTCTAGTGAAGAGGAGAGAGCAGCTCATAGTAGGTGGGTTAAGGTTGATAAGATGGCGCGGTGTTACAGAGTTAAATTCATTTTTGGTTCCACAGGAATTGGGTTCGTCGATTTCACTCCCAAAATAGATATTTTTTTAATTTAGTCCCGTAACTATGTTATTTGATCGATTTATGGCCAATTTCCACCAGAATCTCAATTTCCACCAGAAAAAGCCCTAATGCGGCGTATGTGACCGAACGATTTGGGTGAATTCAGTGACCTGATCTGACGTGGCAGCTAGATGAAATCTTGGCCGTGAAAACTGCCATAGGATGGCTTGTTTTTGGAATCTGGCATCAAAGCATTCAAGAAAATTGCCACCGCAATCTTGTTTGGATACTTCTCCATCGCATAGTTGGCCGGGTATCCGCCGCTGCTATGTCCGACCAGAATCACCTTCTCACTGTCGGGAACCACTGCCAGCAACTCCAACAACGTCTCCGTGTAGTCATGCAAACTCCTAACCTCCTCCAACTTCTTCCCATTGTCTCTGGCAGCCACGAAGCTGATGGGGGAGAAGCGGTTGCCAGCCGTCTCGACACGTGGCTTAAGCTTGTAGTAGACCCAAGATCCGTAGCCGACGCCGTGCACCGCCACAAAATGCTTCTGCTATGCTGCCCCCACCATTTTTGTCCTGAAGTTGTTTCAGGTGAATGGGATGCGAGTGGGTGTGATCTTGTATGGCGGGAGTTTTATAGCAATATAGTGTGGTGGGATTATAATTGTAATACCTTGATCAAATTGAAAATAATTGTAATAAAATTGATGGAAGAAGATGGGAAGAAGGGAGAAGTGTTTGGAATGAAGGTGGGGCTGCAGCTAGATATGGTATTAATTTTTATTTTTTTCTAAATCGGCATTGACGTGGCGAATTCAACGGCCAAGATTTCATCTAGCTGCCACGTCAGATCATGTCACAGGATTTCTTCAAATCGTCCGATCACGTGCGCCGCACGTGGGCTTTTTCTAGCAGAAATTGGGATTCTAGTGGAAAATTGGCCATAAATCGATCAAATAACATAGTTACAAGACTAAATTGAAAAAATATTTATCTTGGGACTGAAATTGACTAACCCAATTCCTGTGGGACCAAAAATGAATTTAATTCCTGTGTTACATTATGGCTTCTATGTCAAATGTGCTGCAACATTAGCATCAATCCATGAACACTGCCTATGATGTATGCAGAATCTCAGAGAACTCTTTGGACACCAGAGTCGACCTGCTAGGTCGGAGGGCATGGTTGTGCTGATGAACACCAAAATGGCTGAGGACACTCCCGTAAGGGATCATGTCCTTATAATGATGGGGAAACTCAATGAGTTGGGGGTCCTTGGAGCTGAAATCGATGGGAAAACACAAGTCGATATCATACTCCAAAGCCTGCCTAAAAGTTTTGAGCAGTTTTGCATGAACTATGGTATAAACAAAGTATTGTACATGTTGGCAGAACTTCTGACAGAACTTGTGGCGACGGAAGGACTATTTCATCGAGCTCCTCAAGTTCATGTTACTAAAAATATTGCTTATCCTAAGCCGAGAGGCGGAAGGAATAAGAAGAGACAAGGAGATTCAGCACCTATGAACGTAGTGAAGGCAAAGAGAGGTATGGTCAAGAAGCCTAATGGCAAGTGCTTCAAATGCAAGTAGCTGGGACACTACAAGGCTGATTGGCCTCTTCTAAGGGGAACAAGGATGGTAAGTCTTATTTACTAGTTGTTGAATCGTATTTAGCGGCTGTATCTGTTGACACATGGTATATAGATATAGGAGCCACTGATCATGTCTGCAATTCTTTGCAGGGGTTCCAGCAATCCCGACAGCTAAGTAATGGGGAGATTTCTATATTCATCGCGAGTAGCGGCCGTTGCAGTGCGAGACGTCTATTTATTATTTGATAGGAATAAAACTCTTGTTTTGAGGAATTATCTTTACGTACCTTCTTTTATAAAGAATTTAATTTCAGTTTCTAAGTTATTCATGGATGGATATTCTGTTTCTTTTAATGACAAGGTTGTTTTGAAGAAGAATGGAATTATTATCTGTGTTGGTATGTTGATAGATAATTTTTATACTCTTAATCCAATCTCTCTCACAATGCAACAAAAAGAATCGAATAATACATCTACTAATAAGATAAAAGAACCTTCAAAAATGAATCAAACATACTTTTGGCATTTAAGACTAGGTCATATTAACTTGAGTAGGATTCAAAGGTTGATAGCTGATGAACCTTTGAGTTCCATTAGAAGTGAAAAATTATCCAACTTGCGAATCATGCTTGGAAGGGAAAATGACCAAAAGGCCTTTCAAGGCAAAGGGGTATAGAGCCAAAGATGTGTTGGAATTAGTTCATTCTGATTTATGTGGTCCTATGACTATCCAGGCAAGAGGTGGTTATGAATATTTTGTCACTTTCATTGATGACTATTCTAGATATGAATACATTTATTTGATGCGCCGTAAGTCTAAATGCTTTGATAAATTCAAATAGTACAAGGCTGATGTGGAGAACCATCTTGGAAAATGTATCAAGACACTACGATCTGATCGTGATGGAGAGTACCTCTTAGGAGAGTTTAGGAATTATTTATCAGAGGCTGGGATTGAATCCCAATTGTCTGCACCGGGCACACCCCAGCAGAATAGTGTGACGGAGAGAAGGAATAGGACTCTTATGGAAATGATTAGATCTATGATGAGTTATTCGGGATAACCAAATTTGTTTTGGGCATACGCCCTAGAAACAACAGCTTACATTTTAAATTTAGTACCTTCTAAATTAGTACCATGTACACCCATTGAATTGTGGACTGGGCGCAAGCTTAATCTTAAATACGTTCAAATTTGGGGTGCCCCAACACATGTGTTAAAGGGAGATACTGATAAGTTAGAATCGTGTACTGATGTTTGTCTGTTTGTAGGATATCCTAGAAGAACGAAAGGTGATTTATTTTATAATCTAAAAGATCAGAGGGTGATCGTTAGCACGAATACCAAATTTTTAGAAAAAGACTATATAATGAACCACAAGCCCATGAGTAAGTTGTTCTAGAGGAAGTTAGAGGGGAAACACCTAATTTAATACCAACTGTACAAGAGGATATACCACAAGCTACTGCACCGCGAGTCACATCTGATACACAATTATCTGTAGGGCCTCGTCACAGTGGGAGGGTTGTGAGAAAACTGAATAGATTCATATTTTCGGGAGAGTCGTCAGACTTGGTCCCTGGTGAATATGAAATCGACCCATGGAATTACGATGAAGCACTACAAGATAAGGATGCACAATCTTGGTAAAAAGCAATGAAATTTGAAATAGAATCCATGCATTCTAATCAAGTCTGGGTACTTGTAGAGCCACCCAATGGTGTAAAAAAGTCATTGCATGTAAGTGGGTCTACAAAAGAAAAAGAGGATCAGATGGTAAGGTGGAAACCTTTAGGCAAGGCTTGTTGCGAAGGGGTATACTCAGAAAGAAGGGATCGATTATGAGGAAACCTTTTTGCCTGTGGCCATGCTTAAGTTGATTCAGATTCTTTTATATGTTGCTACACATATGGATTATGAGGTATGGCAAATGGATGTCAAGACAGCTTCCCTAAATGGAAGTCTTGAGGAAAACATCTATATGAAGCAACCAGAAGGATTTATTGCAAAAGGCAAAGAGCATCTTGTGTGTAAGCTTAATAGGTCCATTTATAGACTAAAACAAGCTTCAAGATCATGGAACATCCGTTTTGATGAAGTAGTCCAGTCATATGTATTTATTCAATGTCTAGATGAATCTTGTGTATACAAGAAAAGTGATGGAAATGTAGTGGAATTTCTTGTACTCTACATAGATAATATCATACTCATTGGAAACAATGTAAAGATGTTGTCGGGCATAAGGGTATGGTTTTTTAAACAGTTTGAAATAGAAGACTTAGGGGAAGCCGGACACATTCTAGGGATCAAAGTAATAAGAGATCGCAAGAAAAGAATGTTGTACTTATCTCAAGCTTCATACATTGATACAATCCTTACTCGTTTTAGCATGCAAGACTCTAAGAAAGGTTTTCTGCCTTTTAGACATGGAGTACCTCTATCGAAGGAAATGTGTCCCAAGACACAAAAGGAAATAGAGAAAATGAAGACGGTTCCTTATGCTTTGGTAGTAGGAAGCCTCATGTATGCAATGCTATGTACGAGATTGGATATCTATTATTTTGTAGGCATGGTCAGTAGGTATCAAAGTAACCCAGGACAAGGGTATTGGACTGCGGTAAAATATATTTTAAAGTACCTGCGAAGGACTAGAAATTATATGCTGGTTTACCGGGCATATTCTTTGCTACCTGTGGGTTACACTGATTTAGATTTCCAGCAGATAGGGATGCTGTAAATCTACCTCGGGTTATGTGTTTACTCTTGGAGGAGAGGCCATAATATGGAAGACTGTTAAGCAGAAATGCGTTTTCAACTCCACCATGGAAGCTGAATATGTAGCGGCCTCTGAGGCAGCTAAGGAAGTAGTATGGCTCAAAAACTTCTTAATGGACTTGGACGTGATTCCTGGTTAGCCCAAGTCAATCACAATCTATTGCGATAACAGTGGTGCAGTAGCAAATTCAAAGGAACCACGAGCCCATATGTCGACTAAACACATTGAGCCCAAATACCACCTAATACGAGACATCGTTAAAAGAGGGAAAGTTGTTGTTGCTAAGATTGCATCAGAGGATAACCTAGCTGATCCTTTCACTAAGGGCCTTTCAGCGAAAGCGTTCGATGGTCATGTAGAAGGAATGGGGATTAGTTGCATGTCAGCGGATATGGCAGCATAGTCTTTTAGTATAAGTGAAAAATTGTTGGATTGTATATTAAAAGTCTAACTTTTAATATGAATAATATTTTAACAATTATTTTGAAATGAGAATCATATGATCAAATATTTTGCATATTATAATTTATTTATATGTCATTGTGAAAGTTCATTTACTTTATATTGTATATAATATGGTGTGCAGCGTCGCACGGAAGATCATATTGTTGGCTTCTTATAAAGTATAAACAGATGTTCACAACCGAGATAGATGGGGACAATCTATTGGGATGGTTGTAGTGTGAAGTGGTATTAGTTTGTAATTACACTAGTACACTTTATGTATATTAAGCAGGACCGCCTGAGGTTGTTCGATTTATACTGACTATATAAAAGAAAAGACCTCTGTTATTATGGAAGTTCGTCCTCTTAATCCCTATACAATAACTTCAACACGTAAGTCAGTATTTGTTTCTTTGATTCATCATTGGGTGAGATTTATTTATTAAATCAATATACTCGGTGAGTTGGGAGATAGTGTTGTCTCTATGGTGTGCTATTGATTATAGAAGGAATCTGTGTCCTAATAAATTAGGCTGATGATATCTCCTTGAGGAGCTCATAAGGATTATCATGTAAACCCTGTTGGTGGATTTATTTCGGCGTGATAATGAGGTTGAGTGGTACTACTCTTGGATAAAAGATTAATTAATTGAGTTGTCAGTAACTCGTTTAATTAGTGGGCATTGTATATCTTAAACACGAGAAGTTTAAGGGCTCTGATGCATGTTTTCGAGTGCACACAAATAAATTCCCAAGTGTAGAGATATCGACTGTAGCAGCAGGCAACCAAGTTTTAATATCGAATCCTAGGGACGACCATCAAGTTTACACAATCACTAAATTATATAAGACATGTGACAAATTCAATTGTTTTGATAATTTTTAGAACTAATGATTACTTTCAAAATTAAATAAAATCAATTAAATAAAATATGGATATTCAAGAATGAGAAATAGTAGCTCTAAAGGTTTTGGATTAAGCTAATTAATTCAATACTTTGATGATCGGGTTCAATTCCTATAGATACTTATGGAAGAGTCACTAAACTTTACTAATTCACTTATTTGGTCTGACAAAATTTGTAACTGATATGGCTTATCTCCAAGGACTCTAGGTTAATAAATTTATCTCCCTCTCTAGGTACTTACAATACTATTCCATCCCTCGTCAGGTACTAGAACTAATATATGTTCCCTTTTTAGGTACTATAATTTTATTACCTAATTTTCTAAATATTATTGATATGACAAGGCATCAAATCAATAACATTCATCACAAATTCTATGTCTAATAAGCTAAAGAATCAAATCAATTACATTAACTTATACAAAATAACTAAATAATATAATTGTGCACACAAGTTATAATTATTCCAAGTATTGTTCAATAACAGGAAATAACCACACATGTTACGCAATTAAATTAAATAGTTTCCAAGAAATTCATAGAAAAACAAATAAACATTCTACAAGTCTTGAACCCATCATCAAGTATCAAATTAAATAAAATTTAATCCATCTAAACCCTAGAACTAAAAAAAGTATTTACCCCATGGAGTTACAAGCAACTTCCATGGGTGTAGGAAAGATCATACCAAAATTCATATCAACTTGAAAGAAATTGAGTTCAATGTCAAAATCCTAGAGTGAAGAATAGTTTCTGCTATTCTCTCCGTCTCTTCCAATCGTGATGATTCTCCTCCTCGAATTGAGCACCTTGATGGATGGATGAAGTAGTGAAAGGGTGAGATGGTGTGAGTGATTTGGCGGATGGTGTGTTCTCGCCTGAATAGGGGCTTGTGTCGTTCTATTTGTGGCTTCTCCTTTTTCCTCACTAGAATTGGAGTACAGGTCCGTGTGTAATGGGCAGCAAGAATTTTGGCTTCCTTCAATAAGTGGGCTCCCTCACGTGGCCTTTCACACACAAAAAAATCTCATTTTGGGCTCACTACTTTCAATTCTCATGAATTAATTTTCAACATTGGCCCACTACTTTCAATTCTCATGTCTTGAGCCCACATTTGCATGATGATCATGAGAAACATCAACTGCAGCCTCCACTAAACATGACATCACCTATTAATTAAAAATTCAATTTACAAGTGCTAGACCTCAAACACACATTGCTGCATGAGTTCGACTAATTGGAGTTCCTATTGACGCTCCTCAATCCATTAGTACAATAATTTTAATTCAAAATAAGCCCATAATCTGCAAAATCTCAATAATACTCGTGAAGTCATAAAAATTATGAAAGTAAGCAATAAACTTAACAAATAATGCTAAAATAATGCAATAATCATATGAAAACGGCCTATGAAAATCGCAAATTTCCGTGCTAAACAACTCCCCAAACTTAATTATTGCTCGTCCCGAGGCAATAAAAAGAATAAAAGAAAAATAGGACGTGACATATGATTATATTGGCTTCAGAACATTTTTAGAAAAAATAAATTCCTATCAATCAAGCAGACAAGCATGTGATACGTCACAAAAAATCATTACTAACTAGATTCATGCCTTGGTACATGAAAACTCACTAGGATAAGTATATCTCTCAACTCTCTAGTGTATATAGGCTTCAAAACTCTCAACATGATTTAACTGCGGTGTTTAACCATAGGCTTTCCCATTATCTCAACTCTCCTTTTACTCATAGCTAGAAAACTATGGATCAAAAAGGACTTTGTATTTGAATATAACATTGGCTATTTGGTTAGGGAAGGATAAATATGGACAATATGACTCAAATAGTAGAAAGTTAAAGCTAGAGATTTTCTTTTGTACTGCAGACCGTTAAATATTCAAAGCATCTCAAACTTGAACTCTTCTTATTCTTTTTAACGCAAACAATTTTCATTCATTGCCCACCTTCAAGCACAACAAATTTTTTTCTATCTTGGGGTACCAGCTATGGCACTACTCCACAAATTTATTTATTCAGCTCTTCATGGCATTCTAATTTTTTTTCTATCATAAGGCCTTCATCACTTTTCAGCTCCAAATATTTTTCACCCTTTCTAAGCTTTTGCAGACTCAATACACACTTTGACAACATTTAATTTTCCACTAAATATAGAAATTCAAAGGCTCAAGTAAGATATCAAAGTGGCTAATTCTCGTAGGTAGCTAAAGAAATAAAGCTTTTAGGCTCAAAAGGGCTAACTACGGATAAATAATTATTTGGTAGGGAATTATTTGGCTAAGTGACTCAAAAATTCAAAAATTGCCTTAAATCATTTCCATAATCTACTAGACTATTCTTGAATATTCAAGGAGACTCAGGACAAGTTCTAGAAACATGTCACAATTAATCAAGAGACTCTCAATAATTAAACAATCATGCATTAGAATGTTCATTATTTTCAAAAGGCTTAAAAGCTCACTAAGTATAAAATAATTCCAATAGTCAAGGCTATCCAGCAATTCATGATTCATGCAACAACAAAATTTTATCCACTCAATCAATAAGAATGTTCACATTTAAGCATAAAAATATTTTCATCATAAACCAAATCACGTCACATACCTAAAATTCTATAAGAAGTGTTCAAGTTCATGGAGCAGTTAACAGAAAATTACGCTTCTCATACCACAACATGCAAATAATAATCACTTAACTCAAAAGGTTAGCATACTTACCTCGGCTAGCAGTCTCTCTCAGTAGACACCTCCACTCTTCTCATAAAAAGAATAATTTCAAGAAACTACCTCCTCCTCCCCAAACTTATTTTCAATAGAATATCAAAATAAGTTTAAGAAAGAGTATAGGGGTCTTGAAATACAAGAATTTAATACAAAAAATAATGAGAGAAAAGATAAAATACTTACCTCAAATAAGTTGCAACCGACTTCTTCTTCCTTTCTAGCACATCCAAATAACTCAAGTGTCCAACATGAAACATCCTATTATCAGTCAAAAATAAGGAGAAAAACTCATAACTATATCACATAATCAACAAACAAAAACTCTGAGCTCTAGGGTACTCACACAACAAGACACAACAAAGAAATTTTATCCCCGGTGCACATGAGACAAGGTAAGAGCATCACTCCCCCCCTCCCAAAAAAAAACTTATTTCGAACGTTAAAGTTTGAAAATAAGTTTGAAAAGGATGTGATTGTCTTAAGAGAAATTATGCACCGATGATAAAATTTCTAACTCACAACACGAATTAAAATAAAGTGAAAGCTATTAAAACGGAAGGGTAGCCCCAAATAGACGATCATCTTTAATGTCGTTGAGCACGACGTAGTGTCCTAATAGTTCAAGTGATCAAGAAAGTGAACTTCCCTTTCTGGTGGTAACTTATAGTGTCTCATACAATAACCATTAGCTGCAAAGATTTCTCCTTTCTTGTTTTTCCATGCGTAATTTTCCATTTCATGGAACTCTTTGTAGCTGATCTTAGTTTCATGCCACATTTTTATCTTATCTTTGTAGATCCTTGAATTCTCATAAGCTCTCCTTCTGAACTCGTCTTTCTTCAGCGGCAAGTGCCGCTGTTTCCATCTTATCTGCTCTAGTCTCGCCATTTTCTCCTTGGTCTGCACTCATAAATATTATTAAAATATTCAAAAGATTCAACAGAAAGCTTATTAGACATATTATCTAAATAAGTAGTGGGAAAAGTGAGAGATTTGCTTATGCATGTTTTCAAAGGATCTTTAGACATGATAAAAGGCATGCTTTCATCAACGATATCCTCCACCACTTCCAAACTCTTGCATTCTTCCTTATCTTCTGGTCACCTCATTGCTTTCTCCAGAGAAAAGATAATCTCTTCATCATTAACTCTCAGCTTCAGTTCTCCCTTTTGGACATGAATTAATGCACCCCTCGTAATTAGGAAAGGTCTTTCTAGGATAAGAGGTATATTATGGTCGTCCTCCATGTCGAGCACCAAGAAGACTACTGAAAAGATGAACTTATCGACTTTCACCAATACATCCTCTATCATCCCCTTTGGATAGGTTAGAGATCGATCAGCCAACTAAAGCGCTATCGATGTTGGCTTCAACTCCCCCAAACCTAACTTTTTGAACATGGTGTATGGCATCAGGTTGATGCTGGCTCCAAGTTCGCATAAAGCCCTCTTCTCAGGTCCTCTTCCAATTTCACATGGAATGGTAAAGCTGTCTGGATTCTTAAACTTTTCAGGTATCTTCCTCTAAATTATTGAGCTACAATATTCAGTGAGATTCACCGTCTCTACCCTAGTCAAGCTCCTCTTCTTGGACATAATATCCTTGATGAATCTGGTATAATAAGGCATCTGCTCCAGTGCTTCTGCGAATGGGATATTTATCTGAATTTTGTTGAAAATTTTCAAGAATCTCTTGAACTTCTCATCAAGCCCTTTCTTGAGGTAACATTGAGGAAATGGAAGGGGTATTTTTTTTGGGAATCTCCAACTATCTCTCTCTGGTCCTCAACCTTCTGTTTCCCTTCTCTCAATCTCTTAGCCATTTGCCACTTTTTCTCAGGAATTTCCTTCTCAACTTGAATCTGAGACGAATCTGGAATTTTTGGAATCACTGTATCACTAATTAACTCTAACTCGACTTGAGTTGGGTCACTGTCAAGCCGAATTAGCTCATTGTTGCCCACTGTATCCTCTGTTTCGTCCGCTGGCATCACTGGTCCCTCATACTGCTTTCCAGACCTTAATGTGATGGCTTTGCACTCTTTTGGGTTGATTTTCGTTGTAGATGGAAATTCACCCTTTTGCTGCTGCGAACCTAATGTAGAAGCCAGCTGACCAATTGAGTACTCCAACTCTTGAAACTGCTTGGACATTGAGGAGTTCATCCCCATAATCATTCCTTCCAACTTGGTGATTCTTGATTCATGAGCCTTATGGATTGTTTTATTATTCACAATGTATTGCTTGGTTATTAGGCGGCCATCTGTATCCTTGTGTGCTTTGACCCATGGCCTAATTAGCATCTTCAACTTCTTGCAAGTTCATCACTATGCCGTCACTGTCACTTCCTTGATTGCTTCCCCCACTGTAAAGATTGCTCAAGTGCTTATTCATTTCTTCCAACTGAGTAGCAACCTTATCAAACTGATCTGCCTCAGTCACTTTCTCCACTACTCATGCAACCTTTCCAAGCACATAACTTCCACGAATTCTATCTGAGGGCTAGTCACTTGAGTTCATGGATACGTCATCAAAGAGCTTCTCAATATCTCTTGAGCTCTTTCCAAAGATGGTTCCCCCTACAGATGGTTCTCAACTCTCAAATCATTGTCCAGACCATTGTAGAACACACTGATAAGCTTAGACTTCTTGAGGCCATGTTATGGGCATCTCCTTAAAGCTCCTCTGAACCTCTCCCACGCCTCATTGAATATCTCATCTATTCGCTACTTGAACTTGCTTCAAAGCCATCACTTTTGATGGTGGCATAAAGCGTTCAACGAAAAGCTATTGAAGTTCAGTTTAATTGCTGCAGCTCCCCTGCTCAAATGTATCATACCACTCTCTTGCCTTATCAGCTAAGGAGAACTGAAATAACCTCATCTTCTATGTATTATCATTGGCATCCGCCATCTTTACCGTGTTAACATAGCTGTTATAACGCTTCAGGTGCCCATACGGCTCATCAAACACACCTCCCGCGAAAGGATTCCTTTCCACCATAGAGATCAGGGCTGGTTTGATGTCATTTGTTTCATTGACACCTATAACTACGCCTGTCCCTCCCAGATTAGTGAATTTGAAAGTCTCGCAGAGTATTATGTCATCCTCATCTGGCTGTCTAGCGTCTGCCATGATCACTGTTTCAAATTCCTCTTCAAGTTCTGGGAAGTTGAGGTTCTCAGTTTCTTTTTCCACTTCTAACACTGTAGACTGCTCTGGTGATTCTATTTTATTGTTCCTTTTTGGCTCTTTTGCAGTCTTAGGAGTTGTATTAGCAACTATTCCTTTCCCTTTCCTCCTCCTCGCAGATGCTTTGATTTCCAGAACAAATTTTAGGAGTGGAAGTCCCTTCTTTGATCTCGTGTGCATACAACTGTGAAGTAGAATATAAGTTTAAGAAAAGAATTAACTAACTCAAAAATAGTCTTAAATAATGTAGCAATTAAAAGAAAAATAAACAATTATCCCATCCCCAGTAACGGCACCATAAACTTGATACGTGTTTTCGAGTGCGTACAAATAAATTCCCAAGTGTACGGATATCGACTGTAGCAACAACCAACAAGCAACCAAGTTTTAATATCGAATCATAGGGATGGTAAATTATCTATTTCCACAATCACTAAATTATATAAAACATGTGACAAATTCAATTGTCTAGGATAATAAATTTATCTCCCTCTCGAGGTAATTGCAATATTATTTCTCTCCCTTGTCAGGTACTAGAACTAATACGTGTTCCCTTTTTAGGTACTATAATTTTATTACCTAATTTCCTGAATATTACTAATTGACAAGGCATCAAATCAATAACATTCATCACAAATTCTATGTCTAATAAGCTAAAAAATCAATTCAATTACTTTAACTTATACAAAATAACCAAATAATATAATTGTGCACACACAATTATTCCAAGTATTGTTCAATAACAGGAAATAACCACAAACATTACGTAATTTTAATTAAATAGTCTCTAAGAAATTCATAGAAAAGCAAATAAACATTCTACAAGTCTTGAACTCATCATAAAGTACCAAATTAAATAAAATAAATCCATCTAAACCCTAGAACTACAAAAAGTATTTATCCCATGGAGTTACAAGCAACTTCCATGGGTGTAGGAAAGATCATACCAAAATTCATATCAACTGGAAAGAAATTGAGTTCAATGTCAAAACCCTAGAGTGAAGAATAGTTTATGCTCTTCTCTCCGTCTCTTCTAATCATAATAATTCTCCTCCTCGAATAGAGCACAACGGGATGATGGATGGATGAAGAAGTGTAAGGGTGAGATGGTGTGAGTGATTTGGCGGATGGTGTGTTCTCGCATGAACAGGGGCATGTGTCGTTCTGTTCGCGGCTTCTCCTTTTTCCTCACAAGAATTGGAGTACAGTTCCATGTGTAATGGGCAGCAAGACTTTTGGCTTCCTTCAATAAGTGGGCTCCCTCACGTGGCCTTTCACATACACACACACTACAAGAAACTACCGGATTATCGACGGATTTACCGACGGACAGAAATCGTCGGTAATTACCAACGGATTGCCAACGATTAAGTGATTTTAGACATTTATTTATAAAAAAATCATAAAAAAAATTCTGACAGTTTTTGCAACGGATTACCGACGGAATTAGAAACAGATTTTATTATGTCAGTATATTCGTTGCTATTTAAGAGCGATTACATGCACGGGCTTATTCCTGATAAATTACCAACGGATTTAATCCATTGGTAAATATATAAATATTTATTTTAAAAAATTAATTTAAGTCTTTAATGTACTGACGAATTACATCCATCAGTAAATATATAAAATTTTATTTTTAATAAATTAATTTCAATTTTTAAATTACTGACGAATTTAATCTGTCGGTACATGTATAAAATTTTATTTAAAAAAAATTAATCTTTAATTTACCGACAAATTAAATTCATTGGTAGTAAAATTTTATTGGCAATGACTTTTATAGGCCTTTTTTTTCTTTAAATTGGTGCAACCGGATCTGCCACGTCATACATTCTGAAGTGGGTGAAACCCGTTTAAGCGACATTTATCCTGCAATCATATTCTCTTTCTTCTTCATCAAATCTGCCGATGGCATCGCTCTCCTCTTCTTCGCAAATATAACACGCACACACACTGAGAGTTTTAGGGAGAGGGGGGAGAGAGAGAGCCACTTCTCTCCCAATCCTAATATCTCAGAAGGAATGTAGAAATCTCTCTTTAAGTGAATTTATCTTGTTTTTCGATTTTGTTAAATTTGAAATCAAGAGGAAAATATTTATTGAGAGCTTCAAAGTTGATAGCCCCCAATGTTAAGTACACAGTCGATGAAATTCACACGTGTACAACTATGAAACCACCGAGCTTGTTCATGAGAACAAAAATGGAGTTTTATCAAACTATTTCTCAGCCTTTTTATGGGGGACATCCACTTCCAATCTTAAATTTATTTTTAATTATTTGTTCTCAGAGGCAAGAATGATGCGATTCTCTTTGCGAATTTAGAGATGAATAATCTCTATGAGCTTTTTATGATGCTTATTGATATGCTAACTTGCTATCTTTAGATTTTCAATAGAAAATCGGATTTATTTACATTTAATTTTAGTTTGTTTAAATTACATTTTTATTCTATCTTTTGGTAAAAAGATTGATGAATATTTTGTGCGAGGGGATTGTTCCCTTGTGAGCTTCACAAATAGAAATGCTTATTGATATTCTGACTTGATTGTGTGATTAATTTATTGCTTTTGTAGATTTAAATTTATTATTAAACATAAAAACTGATTTGTTGTTTATTACAGCATGATTGTACATTGATTGCTATACCAAACATTGGACAAAGTTTTCATGAACAGGGTAAATTAAAATAAGAGATCACAATATTGAGGTTCTCTTTGTTATGAAAAGAAATCTGAACAAAAATATAAAATTGGTTGATGAACAGGGGAATTTTATGGGCAACAAAAGACAAGGTGCTACAGGCAAATTATTTTGGGTCATTGACTCAAGCGTCCTCCATTAGAGTTCGGTCCTTTAATGGAGAAGAAATATATGCTCCATTCAAGAGCTTGCTTCCCATGGTAATCTATATCTCTCTCTCACATTGTTTCTTTATGATGTTCTGTGTTTTAATAATCATTTAATAATTTTTAATAATTTGACTATGATGTCAACCCGGATGATAAATTCAAGTGATTTAGGAATGATTTCAAGTACCTGACTATCAATGAATTATACATGAAATATGATCTGTTACATACAATTATTAGACCAATCTACTTAACCCAAGCTTGGTTGTGGTTGTATTATATGGTGCAGAGGTCTCTAAACGTGGTGCAAAAAAAACCTCCAAAGTATCCTGGATAGAGGTAGATACATTATTCTTCATTATACAGCCATATGAATGGTTGGAAAAGGGAATAATTAAGTGAAGATATATACATTAACCTTATTTTGATTTTAGAATGATGATGTTGTACAAATGTTGCTCTTGCAAAGCTTGAAGATGATAAAAGATTATCTTACATCAAGGCATGGGAGGAAAGCGAAAAAACTAAAGGCGAGACTGAAATGAGCTGGCCCATGTAGAGGGCCAAGGCTACCAGCTGGCGGTGGTAGCTACCTTCGGCCCACATGAGCCAGGAGGAGAGGTCGGACCAGGATGTTTAGGGATATCCCATCACTGGAGATTTAGTTAAGCCCTGTTTGGCTTGGGCACTGCAGTTTGCTATTGCTAATTTTATTCTTGCCTATCAATGAATAATATTTCTGATAACCCACAGTTGATGTAATTTATTTTCTTGTGTGTGTATTGTTGTGATCTCTATAGATGTACGTGTAAAATAGGTCAGATTTTGAAAAATATGAGATGCTTGTAAAAGTATAGTGTAATGTGGTTCCTATGTTTTAATGGATCCGGCAGAAACTTTCAATAATGTATCAAGTTTCATTTTCATGTAAGTATTTATTATGAAAATAATTAGGTTACTCTTGGAATTAATTTGGTCACTCTTAAAATTATTGGACCACTCTTTGATTCGAGACTCTTAATATATATAGGTTACTCTTTGGAATTAGATAGATTACTCTTTTTCATTAATTAGGCTACTCTATGGAATTAATTAGGTCACTCTTAAATTTATCGGACCACTATTTGATTTTAGACTCTTAATATACAAAGGGTTACTCTTTGAATTTAATTAGGTCACTCTTTATAATAATTTAGGCTACTATGAATAAGTCATTGGATTACCCTTTATGTTGATTTATTCATGTTCTGTATAGAACAAGGAATTTTCTTTAATTAATTAGGTCTCTCTTTATAATAAATTGGGTTACTCTTTATAATAAATTAGGTTACTCTTAGAAATATGCATTAATCATAAAATTTTAAAAAGATTGGTTTACTGTATATAATAATTTGGGTTATTCTTTATAATGAATTGAGTTACTATGAACAAACTTTTGAATTACTCTTTATTTTGATTTGTTGAAATTACATTCCATTTGGTTAACGTGATTATCATTATTTTTTTATATATAAATTGGTTTACTCTACATAATAATTTGGGTTACTCTTTATAATAATTTGGGTTACTCTTAAATTTGATACACTAATTTCAAAGATAAAATCATATATGATAACGAATGAATTAAATAGTACTACATTTATAAGTTGCTCCTTCTGCCCTGTTGCACTCTACGCCTTTCCAATTTATTAAGTGCATCTTCCAGCTGTGACGCACCAAATATCCACTATTTTAACCAACTCATCACTCTATTCATAAATAGCACAACATAAGAGAACCCTAACCTATCGCTAGGGAGGATAGGATTGCACTTAATTTTCTCTGCAGTATTCATCTCCTACCTAGAAAAAAAGATCAAAAGTTTGTGAGCACCAACATTCTGCCTTTTCTTAATTTTTATAAATCAGGATTCTACCGGTTTATATGAAAAGAAAGTATAACCTTTACAAGAATCTATCCAAATGTGTTGGAACAAAGGTTAACCGATGTAAGATAATGAAATTCAAAAGAAAATTACCTTAGGATTGATTGTATTAATACAGGAATCGCCTCTGATGGAGGCGGAATCGCCTCTGATGGAGGTTCGCGGAGGAGATACGTGACCCTTGGAAGAAGACCAGGAGCGGCACCTTCGACCCAGCGGAGGAGGCAGCGCTCGCCTAAGACCAAGCCGCTAGGAACATCCACGGTGCCAAAGCTAAAACCAACTTCGCCTACGCCGAAATTCCACCGCCCACCGCTGCGCACTACCCCCCTCACTCCACACCCCTCAGCACCACCATCCTCTAATTCATCGACCACGAATGCGTATTGAACAGCACCGCCACTATCCTAACCGTAACACCGCTGCTTTCCACCGTTCCCCCTAATGTGAACACCATCGACAAGTTTTTCTCGTATCCTATTACACTTCCATCTTCAATTCTCAGTATTTTCGGCCTCAATTGATCGAATTGGGATGACAGATACGGTGGAGAGAATGATTCGAGGCTTAAATCCGTCATATAATTGATGCCTGTGAAGTTGTAATACACGTGCGGATTGCTGCCTCCGACCAGCACGCGGCCGTCGGCGAGCAGCACGGCGGTGGAGTGGTAGAGTCGTGGCCTCTCCGTCACCGCCATGATTGAGAATCTTGTACCAGTGTTGTTAAAGAACGGACTGTATATTAATGGCGTCATCACCGGAGTTCTTTGGACACGGTGTCGTGGGCTGTAGGACAGGTCTTCGATCTCTGGGGGGAAGAGAGAATGAGTGTTCTCTTCAAATTGGAAATTCAAGTCTGGAAGAATGATAATGAATCAATTTTGAATTTTTATGGGCATTTGACCAAAATAATAGGAGTGGGATCCGATCCGAATTAAGGAGAAGAGAATCCGGTTCTACCAAATATTTGGTTGGATCGGTCCCATGCTAGTCCCTCTCAATTTTATTTAATAAAAATACTTTTATCTTTAATTTAGTTTTTAATTTACCGACGAATTAAATTCATCGGTAAACATATAAAATTTTATTTAAAAAATTATTTCAGTAATTAATATAGAGACGGATTAAATCTGTTTGTAAAGATATAAAATTTTATTTTAAAAAATTATATTCAGTTTTTATTTACTGACGAAATATTTCCGTCTATAAAGTAAAGCTTTATTTTACTTAAATTTACCGAAATCACTCATCTTCCCCCCTCTGATAAAACAAACGAATCTAGGGTTGTGCCAACAAACCCACCCCTCTTCCCAAATGAATCGATTTCTCAAAATTTTCAGAAATCTTTGTAACTCCAACAATCAAAATCAAAACTAAAGCCCTAGTTCATGAAGTTTTCAAAATCAAATGAGGAACACACTGACTGTCGTCGGCCACAAATGAAGAACACGCTCCCACCAGTGGTCGCCCTCCGCCCTGCTCCCGCTCCCCCGCTCGCGACACCACTCGCTCTCGTGATCCCACACCTGCCTCTGTCTTACTTATTTTTTCTTAACTTATTTTCTTGGACTTTATACCAATGCCTATCGTTTTTTAGTTGTAGGACTAATTGACACCATTGACTTATCTGATGATGAGGTTGTGAAGTTTGAAAACTTTCCTAACTTAAATCGGCTAGGCACCTTGTTATTGAATAACAACAGAATTATTTGCACCAGTACCAAACTTGGAGGTAAGATTTTCATCTTGTTGTTGCCTTGAATAATTCAAATATGTCTCTGAAAATTTTATATATGTCTGTTTTTGAATTGCTGGTATTTATTTGCTTTAGAACTGCAGGGTTGGAATTAGGCGAAGTGTTGAGTCCTTGAGTTAAAATGATTATGCTGGTTTGCTGGAGGTTATTTGCATTTTGTTCAGCGGTTGTAGTTCTTCAAGCATCAGATATTGGTGTGTGTTTGATTTCGACATTTACCTTGGTAAGTAATCTGGTCATCTTTTGTATTCCACCATTGATAGTTAAAGAGAAAACTATGATATTTATTGATCTTCTCCATCCAAAATCTTTGTAGGTGCATATGATGAGGAAAAAGCTGCTGCAAGGGCCTATGAATTAGCTGCTCTCAAATACTATGGTCCAGGAACGCTCATTAATTTCCAGTAAAAGGTTTCTTTGATCCATTAGGTAATCAAAATTATTTCAAGCTATAAAATCCTATTACTATGTTGTTGTTCTTGGCTCGCTTAGAATAATATAATCATGAGTTGGTGGAGATTGGTATGATGTTTTGTGGGAAAAACTAAAGTATTTGCTCTTTAACTCTTGAGTTTTTTTCTATTGGCATTTCTTAGCTAGTCATTGAAACTGATTTTTAGTAGATGAATTCTTGGTTAAAGCATATTAACTTGTTGGTGAATGGTTTACTCTTAAACTATTGAGTTTATTAGAGTATTTAGTTTTGGTTGCTCCATAAGTAATCCACTGTGTGATTAACTTAGATTTATTTACTGTCACATTTGACTTAGCAACATCTTAGACATGGCTTTTAGTTAGTTGATGATTTTCTATTACTGTTGGAGAGAAACTATCGGTTTTTCATGTTTATCTTCTCAACTAGTTACTTTTTTTTCTTGTTTTCAGTTTCTCAATTAGGTAAGGACTTGTATCCTATGTGCTAAAAATGCTCTTCTATTGTGTGATTATTTTTAAAAATACATGCTATTCTGTTGTGTAAAGCATTTCATCTGCCTCCCTCATATATCAAATGTGAGCACTGATCTCTTATGAATGTAATACGATAATGAAATGATCTCACCCGTAAGGCAAAAAGACTAATACTGCATTGGCTATTGTTCTTTTTATATTTCTTTATGTTTGATGATTTTGATCTATGACCTCAACTATTACTGCTAACATAGATTTTATTCATTAGAAGCTCAAGATGAGGAATTTTATGAGGGGAAAATGGAGTTTAAAGCTTTCCGATTGTGTTCGATTTTTCTATTTTACTTTTTAATAATTTTCATGCTGGAAACCTGATTGATATTTAGGCACACTGAAGCTTAAGAATGATGAAAGACTGTTTTTTTCTTCTTTAGTTATGTTTTACTTCCAATAGCATGTTTGTCTTTTCTCTATAATTTATGTACTTTAATTTAAAATTTTTATCATTAATATGGCTTTACTTAAGGTACTTTTCCTCAGAGTTTTGATCTTTTTACTGAAGTTGTTCTGCTTCTTTAAACATTTTTTTTCGTGTCTGATTTTGTTACATGTGACTAATGTTGGTGATCAAGATTGATTAGATCAAGGTATTGTTTTTCTCTCTTCATGAAGGCAGTCTATGGTTGATAGCTAACTTCATCACTGTCTATTGAGGTACTCAAAATAAATACATAGACACAGATGTTATGTTATATTCATGTTTAATTGCTACTATCGAGCTACCTATAAATGGGTAAATGAATACTCAATTGGTACAATTACCTAGTGATTTTATATTCTCTAACAATGTGTGGATTGAATTGTTAAAAATATTGATTTTCTTACCTATTTTACTTGTTTGTTCTTAACTTATCTTCATATTATGGTTGCCTTAATTAATTCAAATATGCCTCTTGAAGATTTTTTATGAGCATACAAGTTAAGCCAACAAGTTTTGGTTTTAAAAAATAATTGCAGAATTTCTTCCAAAATTACGCACATTAGTGCTGAACAATAATAGGCTGAACAACCTGGTTGAGATTGCAAGAGCATTCCAGCTACAAGTACTCCCTCTCTCCCCTTCTCTCATGCATCAACATGATTGTTCAGTCCTGCTCTCAATGAAAAAGGGTAAAATTTATTTAATTTACTTAAACTTTCTGGGATTTATTATTGACTTACCTTTTTATTTCTTAGGGGTCACACCTAGAACTTGATATCAAATAAGGAATAAGGCTCCAAAGGAAGATCTTCTATTGTAGCAATATGGACAGCAAGCATCAAAGGAAGATCCTCTATTGCTTTGGATGAAAGCTTTTGGAATCAAAACAACAGAGAAAAAAGGTGATGACAAAGATATACCAATTTTTGTTTTTGTGGGATCATATTGAATTATTTAGGTGGAGTAATTTCTATATTTGTTCTTAACTGATGTAATAGGAATTGAAGTAGGTAGACCAAATTCTTGTACTTTATTTACCCAAAATTGCTGTAAATTTAGAGACAAGCTATTGCTCTAGATATTGAAATTATGTAGATTTTTTTGAATTTCAATGTTATATTGAGTGAAGAATTTATATTAGGTGGTTTTTTGAAGATTTATTAAAGACATAGACTAAATACATACCCCTCCTTATTGAATACTGATGAGTGATATTTTCACCTAGAATTTAGTGTCTTTTTATATGTGTTTTCGTATTATTTTATCCGTATTTTATGTGTTATTTGGTTGTGTTTTGTGTTTTCATGGAAATGTATGTGAATGACTCGTGTAGCTAACAGGGGCCTGTCCAGAATGGTCGTGCGGCAACATCTATTCATCCAACACGACCACCACTTGGCCGTGTTGCGGAGCTCGACTCGTGTTGCAGCACACGACCCGTTTAGCCAACACGGGCCTGTAAGCGATGGCCGTGCGGGAGCATCAGTTCACGCAACACGGGCACCTTATGGCCGTGTTGCGCCACACGACTCGTGTCGTGTCAGGAATCAGAAAAATTCAGAATCCTTCTAGAAGCTTGTCAAGGAGTATAAATACCCCTCCATTCAGATTTTTTGAAAAAGATCCGATTTCCACCCCTTCCACACACACCTCACACACCATTTCCTCCATTCTTCACCTTCACCTTCACCTTCATCCATTCTTCATCCTTTGGATCTTCCTTCATCCAACCATCAAATCCTTCATCCAAGTTGCTAGAGAAGCAAGGAAGAGAGGTGAATTGCAAGGGGGAAGAAGAAGATCACCATTGGAGACATCCAAGGGAGTTTTCATCTAAACTTTGTATTGAAACCAATTGTTTATCATGTTTTGTAAGGAATTTAATGTCTATGTTAATTTTCTTATGGATATGAGAGGCTAATCTCCCTTGTGAGATTAGCAATATGAATTGTGTTGGATAATTTTTGGTATTTTGCAATTGAATGATTATGTTGATTGGGTTAATTGATTTTCTATCATTGATGCTTTAGATCTTGAGGTTTATGATGATTTGTGTGTTTAATTGTTTTAAGCATGTGATTAGATTGAGAAGTCAATTGCATATTTAGGATAATTAAGTGAATCATTTCATCAAACACTTCATGTGCATTATAGATTGTGAAGAGATTGAGAAGTCATTCATAGTTTAGAACCCTTTGATAGAACATATCATTTATTAGATTGAGAAGTCAATAGATTATGTGAAGGGACTCTCATTTCAAGCTTAGTACCTAGTTGGAATTGTTTGAGTGAGAACCAATCCAATGAATGTCATTCCATATCCTATTCATTCCGAGAGGGAGTTTAGGTGATCTTAGTGTTGGCCCTTAGCCTTTTTCCCATGACACATATGAATTCATTGCATGATACCTAGATTTTCCATGCTTTAAGTATTGTTAATCTCATCTCTATCTACTTGGCTCATTCATCCATCTCCCATTCATCTATCCTTTTATTTTATTGTCATTTCTTGATTATCCCCCCTTCTCGTTCATCTCTATAATACTATGACAAACACAAGATCGCTTAGACCCTAGTACCTTCCTCCCTGTGGTTCGATAATTTCTTTAATTGGTCATGCCCACTATATTATGGCTAATCAAATACATACCCTATTATTAAATTGTTAAACTATTTTATATTTAAAAATTCTATATTACCCTTAAGATCATTAAATACACACCCTCCGTATATTTTAAATTAAATTATATTTTATTTACATCTAATCTTATAAAATCCTTAATATATGCCATGTCGACGGCAATTATGATTTCCCAATCCAGCAGTTTATTATCAAGAGTTGGATAATGTCTTTAGAGATCTGCAAATCAAGAACATATATGGAGTAATATTTATGAAGTTCATAAAGAAAGAGAGAAAGAAAAAAGAGAGGCGGAAAGTAATTATTTTCTTAAAATAAGAATCTCGGCATCTGCAAATCAGATTAAAAAAAGAACTGCAATTGAGCAGATGATTTCAATAGAAAAATAAAGAATTACAAGAACGAAGCCAAAACCCATAAAGATTCGATTTTCATCACTATAACATGAATCTAAATTCAACATAATTTAATTTCCCGTGCGCCCGTAATTCCTCTATGTCGGTAAAATATTCTGACTTTTCTTGATTTGAGATGATGATCTTCGTTCCACTTTTTTTTATTTGGGATACCAGATAATCGTACATGCCGCGGTGAGAAGAATATTAATAACTATGGTGATGGATGATTTTTTTAGTAAATAGTTGAAACTATACGAACTTCACGCTAGTTGCAGGAATTAGGGATTTTGAGGGTGTGTATGATGTTAAAATTAAAAGGATAATTTAGAAATTTTAGGGGATTTGTATATACAATAATATTAAGACTTAAAAATTAAAAGGGGGATGTGTATTCAAAAGGGGTGTGTATTCAATAAAGAGGGATGTGTATTTAACAACACTCTTTATTAAATTGAAAAAAAATATATTTTTTTTCCTTTTGCATTTTATCGATGAATTTTTCCGTCGGTAAGTTATTATTTATTTTAATTATGAATTTTGAATTTGCCGACGGAATATTTTTATCGGTAAACTTACCGTCACTATATTATAACTTCCGACGAATTGACATTGAATGATTATCGACAAAAAAATTTCTATACTGACGAAAAAATTCATCAGTAATTACCGACGAATTTAAAATTCCGTCGCTAAAAAATTAGCGATGCAGGTTTTTGCGACAAATCCATTTCCATCGGTAAATTATTTTCCGATGAATTTTTTATATGTTACCGATGGATTTTTTCGTCAATAATCTTGCAGTTTCTTGTAGTGACAAAATCTCATATTGGGCTCCATTAACACATGAATTAGTTTTCAACATTGGCCTACTACTTTCAATTCTCATGTCTTGAACCCACATTTGCATGATGATCATGAGAAATATCAACTGTAACCTCCACTAAACATGACATCACCTATTAATTTAAAATTCAATTTACAAGTGCTAGACCTCAAACACACATTGCTGCATGAGTTCGACTAATTGGAGTTCCAACTGACGCTCCTCAATCCATTAGTATAATAATTTTAATTCAAAATAAACCCATAATCTGCAAAATCTCAATAATACTCTTGAAGTCAAAAAATTATGAAAGTAAGCAATAAACTCGACAAATAATACAATAATCATATGAAAACGGACTATGAAAAGCGCGAATTTTCGTGCTGAACAGGCTCATAATAAGAAGAAGCCCATAACGTAATTTGGAATTAGGGTGGCAGTGCAATAATAATTCTTTAGTGGATTGAATTAATTATTATTAGGCTCAAGTATAAGTTTTGGGCTAAACTTGGTTATTTAAACCCAATGGCAGGACTAACCCTAATTTCTCCTCCTGGTCCCTGCTGTAGCCTATATATAAGCCATCTCAGCAGTTCAGTCACTTGTAGAACACGACTAAAACCGTGAGAGGCAGAGTGAGATTGCAGATTGAGTCTGTCTTGAAGATCGTTGCCCACACAACTTCAAGACTAGGCATAGGAATACAGCAGAAGTCCTGAAGGTCGTTTACTGTTGTTTTTCGATCTCTACACATGCAATCCACGGTGAAAGGTAATTCAATTCTATATTCTCTTTTTCATTGCTATAGAATTGCATGGAACCCTAACAGGTCACATTAACCAAAAGATCCGAACGCCAATACCTAGGTACTCTTTTTCCTTCATGCGATTTTTTTCCATCGAGTTTTATCGTATGGAGGTTTTTAACGAGGCCTACTGGATTTTAGCAACTCATATTCGAGATTGCTCTTTGTAGTTTCACAACAAGAAGCAATCTCGGGAGCTAATGTTGTAGGTGTTATTACACCTATATGAAGTGTGACACTAAGCGCTTTAGAAACCAAGGATAATCTTCATACAATCGAGGCACTGGACTTTCATTCCCGGGGATAAGTTATTCCATTATCCTCAACATGCATAAGGATAAACCCAGCACATTTTCTCATTCCTACAGAAATGAGATCTTTCCCATTCTGTATCCTTATTCATTATATCTTCAGCTCGACGGAAACATCCCCAGCCAACCAGGCAAAGTCGGATGAAGCTACACTCAAGTAGCATAGAGAAGAGTGATATTCTTACCTAAAGAAAAAATAAAATATTCTCTCCACCAATGAAAAGCCTTGAAAGGAAATGGGACCGTTCTCATAAGAAATTGATTCCCTTCTACACATGTCAACACCTTATTGGATTACACATGAAAACAAAGATTAAGGCTTGGGCCTCATACAAAGAACATGAAGAGCTACAACTATAAAGGAAGGAATCCTACACATGTGAAGGGACTTTTGCTCATTTCATCTTCTACACACATATTCAACACCCACAAATATTTCTCTATCTATATTTCTACTTCTACACATCTTCATTACTGTAAAGTTTCCTCCATAGAGTCTCCATGTACAAGAATGATTCATGAATACAAACAAGTTCACGATGGCGGAAAAAATCACATATGTTTGATGTGTTTGATTTCCTTTGCCGTTTTATTCATACACCCGTTTTACACCATGAATCTCGATGGAATTCGAGCATCAACAATTAAGTCATTATTTTATTAGCAAAGTTTTGTATGAATTTGTTTAAGAATAATATCTTAAATTGGTGAGTCTCCGTTTAAATCTTATTTTTGCAAAATTATTTTTTAGTATATAAAAAATTATTTTTGAAGAGTAATATTTTTCAGTCTGAAGAGTAATAGTATCTCTCTAAAGAATAAGGTTTCTTATATTAAAGAGTAATCGATAAATTATTTTCAATCATTTATAGAGCAATTTTTTATTTAAAAGAATAATAATTTATATTTTTAAAGAGTAATTTTTCTTGTACTAAAAAGATAATAATTGAAACATAATTCACGTGTAAACCCGTTTACACAAATATTTATCTTATTATTATTATTATTATTATTATTATTATATATATATAAAACTATTATTAAATTAATAAATTAAACTATTACTTTTTTAAAAAGCATTATAATTTTATGGGAGGATTACTACTATGTACACAAAAAATCTTAATTACTATGAGATACAAACATACAAAAATATTATTACTACTAACTACAAAAATATATAGTGATATTCCAATATTACCCCTACAATGTGCTGCACATAAATGTTGTGTGCAGCAAAAGTTCGTGTGCAGCAAAGTGTGTGCAGTAACAAAAGTGTGTGCAGTAAAAAAAAAAAGTGTGTGCAGCATAAAAGTGTGGTGGTCCAGCGGTGGTCCAACAGAGCTCCAGCGGCGGCGGCGGCGGTCCAGTAACTTTTCCGATGATCGGCCGCAGTCCGGCTGTGCTCCGTAATCGGCTAGCGGAGCTCCGGCGAAACAGTTTTCTGACAGTCCGGCCGTGGGTAGGGATTTAGGGTTTGTGGTTTAAAAGTGTATAAGTTTAAGGTTATATTTGGTATTTTACTTTAATATTTTGTATGTGATAGTAATTATTTTAAATCAATGTATCTAATAGTAATTAGGGGTACAATGTATATATCTAATACTCCCTCCGTCCCACAGCAAGGATCTCTTTTTTCCATTTTGGTCGTCCCACCCAAAGGGTCCTCTTTTCTTTTTTACACACATGGGACCCACTCATCCCTTCTAATACAATTAAAACATGGGGCTCATACTCATACTAATACAACTACCCACTACACATTAAATAATAATACTCCTTAATCCACGAGCCAAAAAGCAAAAACTACCCTTACCGTGGGGCGGAGGGAGTAGTAATTTTTCCTAATTTTATCTCTGTTTCACGAAACTTATTATGTAAGATAGTTTATTAAAAAAAATTAATATAATTAAAAACGTATTAGAGTATTATTATGCTATCTATTTCTAAAAATAATAATAATAATAATATTGGAACAATTGCATCTCTATAGTTCATAAAAAAAAAAGTTTGAACAATCTAAAAAGAGAAAAAAAATCTCAATAAAATAATATCAATACATTTTTATAAAAAATTGTTACTCTTTGAAACCAAAGTGAAATATTATTGTTTATGTACAGTAAGTAATTATTTTATTTTAAGAAGAATAACATTTAAATATTTTGGAATGAATATTTGTAAATTGAGTTTACCTTAATTTATGAGTTAAAAGGATAATTATATACTTAAAGAGTTGGTCTCTTGTGTCCCCAATACACAAGGTGTGTAAGTGTATAATATTTTATTTTAAATGCTATTCACTTTAATTAAAAGAGTTATAACTTTTTCATTGAAAAGATCAGTTGAAATATGAATAATATAAATATTTGATTAAAAACATTAATTTTTTTTCAAACAATAAAGAATACAAATTGTTATACTAAATAATATAATATTTAATATTAAAAGGTACAACTTCATAAAAACTAAGGATATGGGAACACGCAAGTTTTAGTCATCCTTAAATTTTCTAAATCTTAAACTCTACCTAAACACCTTACACTAAAAGTATAATAAAATATGAATCACTAGGTTGTAAGGTGAATACGGTTCACTTAAGTATTGAGTATTAAATAAGTATTAAGTAAAAAGTAATATTTGTCGGTGTATAATTAGTTATAATAATTTTTTTAAGAAGACCAACACTTGAAATTATAAAGAGTAATATATATTTTCGCTAGAAATTGATGCATGAAAGTATTTCTTTTATATATTTTAAATTATCATCATAGAATTAATAAAGTGAATCAATGAAATACATATTTTTAGTCTATATTCAAAAAGCAAATATGAAATGGAGAAAGTATATTATTTTTATGGTTCACATGCATCTAGCTTTGTGGATCCTAATTTTGGCACAATAAAGTTAGACACGTGATAAATTTTGTGTTAATATACACTTTCTCCCATTCATTAATAAGACTTGTATGTACTTTCTATGTATATTTAAAAGTGAATATGTAGCATGTTATCCATTTTTTTTAATTTAAAATTTTGTTTCCATTGATCAGGAAAAAAATATATATAAATCCTTTTTTCGCCCACATGTAATATATAGGGAAAAGTTTTGCGGTACCCTTAGGCTTTTAAAAAATTCTTTTCTATCTATTTTATATGAGAAATTTAAAAAATATCCGAATAAAAAGTATCAAGTCATCTTTCTAAACTGTTGAAAAAAATATTATAGAATCAATAATTCTTTTTATTTTACTCCATGCTGAGTTGATACTAAAAAATATTACATCAATACTTTTTTTTTATCAAACCGACTCAAACTTTTAATGGATCGAGCCTAGGGGTGTGCATCGGTGAAAAACCGAACCGAACCGAACCGAAATTAGAAAACCGAACACCAATTTTTATGAAAAATATAGAACCGAACCGAAACCGATTTAGTGAAGATACATAACAAAACCGAACCGATATTATCGGTTCGGTACGGTTCTCAAACCGATTTCACCGAATAAACTGGAAAAGATAAAAAAAATAGCAAATGTCCAAGAAATCAAACTAGAAATTGCTAGATTGGGTGGGGTTGGGGCCGCTAGGCCATCGCTTCTCCAATCGACCTGGGCTAATGGCCATCGCTTCTCCAATCGACCTGGGCTAACAACTGCACAACAATCTCATGGTCGTTCTTCATGGTCGATCTGGACCATCTGTTTGGACGATGACCCAACAATTTCATGGAATTAAATTTGAGTCGATCTCCCTTCAATTTTCGAACAGCCTCCCATTTTAAGATCTCAGATCTGTTTCTTCAGGCTGAATGGAGTGTTGGACGGCGTGGTCTTCTTGGCTGCGAACGGCGTCGAAGAATGAGTAGCGGCTGATGGGAGGTTTGAACGTGAGCAACGATATAGAATTTATGTCTTCCTTTTGAGGAAGAGAGAGAGAGAGATTCTCAATTTGAGAAGAACAGGCTGCCGTCAATCACTCAATCTAGAGGAATAAGAGTGAGTAATTCTCCTTCAATTTTGACTTTGGGCCTACTTCCACTTTAATTTTAAAAGAATTTTTGATCAAATATATAAGGCCCATTCAATTTTTCATGCTGGGCTTAATGTATTTATTCAACATATATATTTTGAATCAACCACTACACACTAATTCGGTTTTCGGTTTTTTCTCGGTTTTTTAAGTTCTTAAACCGAAACCGAACCGATCAACCGATTTTATATTTCTTGAAAACCGAAACCGAACCGATTTATCGAAAACCGAACCGAATTGGTCGGTTCGGCTCGGTTCTGTCGGTTAAATCGGTTTTACCCGTATTCTTCTCACCCCTAATCGAGCCATGAGCTCCACAATTTGCTTATTTAAATGAAGGGTATAATATGAATACTTTACAAGTATATCAATTATAAGTCCTTCAAAAATTATTATTATACAGTATATCCTAAAAATTTATCTAAAATGTAAGAGTAAAAGTTAATTATAAAACATAAAATAGTATATAAAGTAAAAATATAAAATATTATATAGAGTGAAATTACAATTAATTTAACGATAAAAACTAAATATTCAAAATAAAGTATTAAACTTTATTGAATAAAATAATAGGGTTATATACAATGTAATGGTTTGCATAGATATCTTTGTCAATGGCTGGAATAATTTACTACTCCTTTCCCGATGGTTACTTCTCTCTACCTTTAAAGAATATAATAATATTTTAAAGAATACTCCCTCCGTCCGGAAAACTTTTCATTTTTACTGTTCCACGTTATTTAAGAAAAATTGCATATTTTGACCAACTTTATTGACTTTGGAGGGTATTGTAGTATTTTTAGGTAATAAAAAAATACAATGTTATGTGTGTGAAAAATGAGTGACAAATTTGAAATTAAAGTAACTTTTGATGTTGTTGGATAAAGTGGTGTTTCCTTTTTTGGGGTGAAAGTTTTTGTGGGACAAACAAATGAGGAAAGTGAGAAAAGTATTATGGGACGGAGGGAGTATAATAATATTTTAATATGTGGTGAGTTAGAGAGATATAATATTTTAATATAAAATGAATAATTGTGTACTTCCTCCGTCCCGCCCAAATAGCACAATTTTACTATATTGGGCGTTCCGTCCAAACTGCACCATTTTTTTTTTTTAGTAAAAATTGTCCACCACTACCCATCACATCTCTCTAATACACCTACATACTTTATATAAAATAATAATACTCTTTAATTTATGTGTAAAAAGTAAATGACACACCTTGACTGAGACGGAAGGAGTATATATTAATATTAGTATTGTACGTGAGAATTGAGATTTATAGAAATATATAATTTATTTTGTGTACGTCTCATTCATTATTAAAAAAATTATAAATTAACTTTCAACTTGAAAATGGGTAAATATTACAGGACGGATGTAGTAATTAATTACTGCATAAAATCAAATCTAATAATTGTCTGAAATTTACAGAACTTTTTAATTCCGAAGACAAAAATAATTAAGAAATGTATAGTATTCATAAATGAAGAAGTCAAACAATGAGAGCGTGACTTGTGGGTTCAAGTGTATTGTTGCCTTGCTGGGTATAAATATAACATGGACTTGGCTTTGTGAGTCATTGCAACTACACATACAGTTGAGAGAGAGAGAGAGATTTGCAATTTGCAGAGAGAGAGAGAGAGAATGGGTAGTTTGGGAAGCAACAGCTACAAGGTGGAGCACAGAATATCAAACGACACCGTCGGAAAGGTCGTCACATGTAAAGGTACATACACCATCAACAATATCCTACATACTCATTTAAAATATTAATTTAATCGAGAGATTTATTTTACAGCGGCGGTGGCGTATGGTCCGGCGCAGCCACTGGTGGTGGAAGAGATTCAGGTGGATCCTCCACACGAAATGGAGGTCCGAATCCGGATCCTTTTCACCTCCATTTGCCATACCGATCTCAGTGCTTGGAAAGGCGAGGTATACCTATGCATATACATGGAATATCTTTTTACTTCGTTTTTCTATTTTATTTTCATATTTCATCTTCTACCCTGTCTATTAAAAATTCTTTCCAATTTTTTTGAAAGGTTCCATTTGTCTTTTTAATGAAATTTAAAGAATTAAAGTATAGAATTTTTAAAAGGGAGTGAATGAAATATAATGATACTTTTATTTTTCCACCAGCTTTAATTTATATTGATAACAAATTAATAATTTAAAATTTAAAAAAAAATTAGAAATATTGATTTTTGGTGTGAGACTCATACTTATTAAAAGATTATGTAAATTTTTAAGAGAGACAGAATAAAATAATAGCAAACCTATGGTAAAATTTGACATGAATCACAATAATTCATTAAATTTGTCTTTTTAATGAAATTTAAAGAATTAAAGTATAGAATTTTTAAAAGGGAGTGAATGAAATATAATGATACTTTTATTTTTCCACCAGCTTTAATTTATATTGATAACAAATTAATAATTTAAAATTTAAAAAAAAATTAGAAATATTGATTTTTGGTGTGAGACTCATACTTATTAAAAGATTATGTAAATTTTTAAGAGAGACAGAATAAAATAATAGCAAACCTATGGTAAAATTTGACATGAATCACAATAATTCATTAAATTATTATATAATATTTTTTTATTATTATATTTTCGAAGAATTTTGTCTAGCTTTGGTCCTACTTACATTACTATAATATGATAAAATGAAAACTATTTTTTACAATATTTAAAATAGTCCTTCTCTTTTTTATATAATTATATTAGAAAATTAATTTTTAGACTATACTATACAAATATTACTTCCTCCGCCTTATATTATATTTCATATTTTTTATTTTTATTCGTCAAAATATAAACTTCACTAATTAAAAAAAATTATATTAATCTTCAATTTTAAAAGTAAATCTCCGCATTTATACCAATAGTGCAAATTAACCTGGAATGAGGGAGAAGTACAAATATAAACGGGTGAATAAGTATTTATTTATTTATTTTAATTCTGATGTGATAATAAAGTGGACATGGACTATCTTCGTCAACTCCATGGAAATTACTATTTGAAGAAAGAAAGGACGGAGTATGATAACGAATCTAATAAAAATAATTGTAAATTATATAAATAAAAATATATCGCTATTCATTTCATTTTTCAATTTACAGAATCTTTAAAAAATTAAATTGAAAAATCATTGTCAAATAAGATTTGTTCTTTTTCATGTGGTGAAGGTTCCTGAAAGTCAGCGTGCTTATCCTCGAATTTTTGGCCATGAAGCATCTGGGTAAGCAACTCATTAATTAACCTTTTTTTTTCTATAAAAATATTATTTAATAAACCCACAGTGGCATTTATTGTTAGACTCATCCTAAATCACCAATATATTCATTTATTTATTTCTAAATGTAGAATTAATAAATTATATTTTTGTGTTGAAAAAGTCTTCATATTTGCTTTCTTACATATTTTAAGTATATTTAATTTATTAACATTAGAAGACCTATATGAAGGGTAGGAATAATATATTTTTTCAATAACAAAGTGAAATATATATAAAATGAAAAGTTATAATTATGTAAACGCTATTTAAAGTAAAATAAATAGAGAGTTAAAACTATAATATTTACATTTACATTTATTAATGCCAATTTTCAATACAAAAAGTTAAATGCATGCTCTTAACAATTCATGCTCTACTAATTACTCCCTCCGTCCCAAATTCAAATTCACGTTTACTGTAGATACGGAGTTTAAGAAAAGTTACTTTTTGACTAACTTTTGAGGGTAGTATGGTATTTTTGGGTAATAAATAAATGATAAAGTATGTTATATGTGTTAAAAAGGTGATGACAAATTTGAAATTAAAGTATGTTAGAGGCATATTAGTTTGTTACATTTTCCTTTTATGGAAGTGTGAAGTTGAATTTGGGACGGATCAAAACGGAAAGTGTGAAGTTGAAGTTGGGACGGAGGGAGTAAAAGATTAATTTTGTCGCAGCCTATTCACCAACTATATTGATTTTGAATTTAATAATAATATAATAATATATAATTAATATATTGCCGAAGCTAGAGGCAAGTCTGTAGGAGGTACTCTAAAAATTGTTGGGTATAGCATGCACCAAGTGTCGCTAATTAATTGATTAACCATGTCTTAATTAATTATCATTTTTTTACAAAGAAGTGTGTATAATTATTGCTCCTTCCTCTAACTTAAGATAAATAAAAATATTGAAAAAAAAAAACTTAATTACTAATTTTTTAGCAATTTTTTTAAACAATAAAAGGAAAATATGTTATGTATAAGTGTAGATTACAATTTTGGAATTAAAAATTGCTGTGAAATTATTATATTGAATTTCATTTCTTTGTGAGTTTGTTTATCATGAGATTTTGGAATTTAATTTTTTTAATTTAAAAGACTATTAAAATTTAAATTTGGCTTTCGAAATTCGAATTTTAAAATCTCAATACGTTTAATCATATACATAATCCGAATTTGACATAAAATAGAATTTCAACCTATTCAAAATCTAAAATATTTTCATATTTTCAATTTATTTTTTATACTAATCTCAACTTCTTTAACATTTTGGGATTCAAGAAAAAATTTATTACCTTTCAATATTAATTAATGTTTTAATCAATTAATAAATATTATACTTTGTGCAATTAATGTACCACTACAAAAAAGTTGCAAGACAGTGATGGATTTTTGTGACGGAAAATTTGCCGTTATAATTGTAACGAACTTTATGATGGCATTTTGAAAGTAGTAACGGCTAATAATTGACCGTTTAAAATTTCATCATTTTCAATATTTGTGACGGCATTTGTGACGAAAAAATTTGTGACGGACTTTTTTCCGTCACAAAAATATTTTATTTTTATTTTTTTAATTAGTGACAGAAAAATGCGGTCACAATGTAAAGGGTCTCGTTTGTGACGGACAAAGTCTGTCACAAAGTCCGTCACAAATTTTGTGACGGAATTTGTCCGTCACAATTTACAATTTAAAAAAATCATTAAAATTGTATTGGCTCATTACATTATGCTATTTAATTTAATTATATAAAACAAAAGGTAAAACTTGCATGTTTTTTTTAAGAAATTATTATTCTTTTAATATGTATTGTGAATTTATTTAAACTTAAATAGTTGAATATATTGTATTATTGTATATAGTAATATTAATTTTGAAACCAAAATAATTATAAGAAAAGAGTTATTTTTTAAAAGAAATTATTATTTTTTTAATATTTATTGTAAATTTATTTAAACTTAAATAATTGAATGTATAGTGTTTATATAGTAATATTAATTTTAAAATCAAAATAATAATGAGAACATATTTTTTTTAAAGAAATTATTATTCTTTTAATATTTATTGTGAATTTATTTCCCTTGATTAATTGAATATACTGTATTGTATAGTAATGATAATTATAAAATCAAAATAATTATGAGAACATAATTACTTTAATTTTAAACGGCAATGAGTTGTATGAATTGTTATAATTTAAATATTTATTTGTCTTGATTTTTATTAAATAATATAGTCATATATTTTGTAGTAGATGAATTTGTAATTAAATAATAAAACTTTTAAGATTATGTATAAAGAAAAATATAAAGATTATGTATTTTCTAACAAAGAGAATTAAATTGAGAAATTAGGAGAATGTTATTTATTTTAACGAAAATTAACCTATTTTTCATATATAAATAAATAATATATTTAGATATTATTTACATATTAACACAAATTAATTGAATATATACAATATTTATTAAAGACTAACAGAAAGTACATCTAGCTAAATTGGCTCAACACTTGTGCACAAGCACTCTTGCTTGTTGCCCACCCAGGTTCAAACCCGATTGGGGGAGAATGTTATTTATTTTAACGAAAATTAACCTATTTTTTATATATAAATAAATAATATATTTAGATATTATTTACATATTAACACAAATTAATTGAATATATACAATATTTATTAAAGACTAACAGAAAGTACATCTAGCCAAATTGACTCAACACTTGTGCACAAGCACTTTTGCTTGGTGCCCACCCAGGTTCAAACCCGGTTAGGGGCGAATTTACACAATTAAATTCTAAGAAGGGTATAAGGGGTAGAAATATAATAAAATGGAGATGAGTTAGCCGTAGCCGGTATGGCTGGAGCCGTCAAGCACTCACATGATCAAGAGGGGTTCGATTCTTGTCTACTCAATTTTTTTTAGAATTTAAGTTTGTGACGGAATTTTCCGTCACAAAGTCCGTCACAAATGAAATCCGTCACATAAATCCATCATAAATATTGGTTAAAAGAAACCGTCACAAATTCCGTCACTAATTTTTTCGTCACAAAATTCGTCACTAATTGTGACGGGACCGTCACTAACACTTTGTGACGCATATTCGGGTGACGGGCGCTTTTCCATTACAAAGTTCGTCACAAAGTCCGTCAATCCGTCACAAAATCCGTCACTGTCGGTCAATTTTTTTTAGTGCACATTAATCATAAAAAAACTAGTCATCTTATGACCATTCTTAATTAATTAGCATTAATTTTTTTAATTCACACATGGTGATGTAATTTGTTGCTAGATTTCTCTTTTTCATCATTGTTTCATACTCCCTCTCTCACACAAAAAATTGCATCTTAATTTCGGCACGGAGATTAAGAAAGTGATAACTTTTAGGGGTATAATGTATTTTTTTGTAATAAATAAATGATAAAATATGTTAGGTATAGATTTTTTTGTTAAAATAAAGTATATGGAGAAGGGTGGTTGTTTTTTACTTTTTGATTTTTATGAAAATGTGCAAACTTTTGTGGGAAGCCCAAAATAGAAAGTGTGTCATCTGAAATGAGACGAAGAGAGTAATGTGAGAAGCAATATTATACTCCCTCCGTCCCGGGCAAAGAGGTGCATTTGTTTTTTACACGTAGATTAAGGAGTATTATTAGTTTATGTAAAGTGAGTAGGTGTATTAGAGAGATGTGATGGGTAATGGTGGACCATTAGTGGGTCATTTTTACTAAAAGTGAAAAATTGTGCAATTTGAATGTGACGTCCAATATAGTAAAATGATGTTCTTTGAGCATGACAGAGGGAGTATAAATGAGCATTAAACTCTTATGAGACATAACGTGGAAAGTAATTTTGACACATGTCAAGTGAATTATTAAATACTCCCTCTGTCCATCCCCAATTTATCCGTTTGATTTTTGCGCATGGATTAATGAGTATTATTATTTAATATATAGTGGATAGTTATGTTAGTGGGGTGTGTAGGTCTTATATTTTAATTGTATTAGTAGGTGGGTGGGTCCCATATGTCTAAAAGTGAAAATGAATAGATTAATAGTGGACGACCCAAAATGGTAAAATGAATAGATTGAGTAGGTGGGTGGGTCCCATAATACTTTTCACACTTTCCTCATTTGTTTGTCCCACAAAACCTTTCACACCCCAAAAAAGGAGGAAATATTATTTTATCCAACAACCTCAAAAGTTACTTTAATTTCAAATTTGTCACACCTTTTTCACACACATATAAGTACTTTATACTCAATAAAGTTAGTCAAAAAGTGCAACTTTTCTTAAACAACGTGGAACAGTAAATGTGAAAAATTTTCCGGGACGGAGGGAGTAGAGTACTTGATGTCTTGGAGAAGAAAATTTAACCTTATTATACATTAATATTTTTAGCCTTTTTTTAAAAAAAAAAATGTATCATATAAATATAAAAATAAAAATAATTATAATGAAAATGTGGTATTAATTGTGTAGCATTAGGAATAGGGGCTAAGTTGGTTTGAATTAATGTTGTGATGAAGTGTTGTGGAAAGCGTGGGAGAAGGTGTAACAGATCTACAGATAGGGGACTATGTGGTCCCCATCTTCAACGGTGAATGCCAGCATTGTCGTTATTGCAAATCAGAGAGAACCAATTTGTGTGAGAAGTTTCGGGTCAACCCGTTCAAGAGTACCATGACCCAAGATGGCAAGTGCAGATTTTCTACCCGTGACGGAAAACCCATTTACCACTTTCTCAACACCTCAACCTTTACCGAATACACCGTTATTGACGCGGCATGTGTGGTCAAGATTGACCACAATGCCCCCCTCCACAAAATGACTCTCCTCAGTTGTGGTGTTTCCACAGGTAAATTTACTTCTTTTTTATTTTATAATTTTTAAACTCCTCATTTAATGAGTTAAGTTTGTTATAAATTGAGTTTACATTATAAAATCTTAAAAATCATATGGTCCTTTTAATTTAAACATCCTAACAATATATAGGATATATAAAATTGAAAGGGATGACTACAAATTGATACCGTGAACTCGATTTACCCAAATATTTTTGCTTTTAATATAATTCAATCATATTAGTTAGATCTCTAATTTTCCTCATAGCATGAATTCTAGATTCATGCATTCCAATCAAATTAATAAAATTAATACAATTTTTAAGAGTATTAATTAATTTTATAATAGAGATATTTATTGTGTGAAATTAGATGCAGGGAATCTCTTTCTGGAAAATGTTGGTTTTTTTTAATGTTGAGTATTAAGAAATATTTGACTTAATTTAATAAAAATATTAATATAATTCATCTGACCACTAGACTCTTCACTTAAGTGGGAGACTCAGGGGTATTAGTGTACTAATAAAAATATTAATATAATAATTTTTTTATTGACTAACAAAGTTAAATTTTTTATAATTTTAAAAATTAAACTGTGTTAAACTTTATGAGTAAAAACAAAGTAACAATTACTGTGTGCCACCATCAAACATAAAACTATACAGTAATTCTTAATAACGATGATATCTTTTATTTTAGATATTATCATATTTTTATTAAAAATATTTTTATTCGTTTGAAAAATCATTTCGTAATATGATTTCATAGAAGTATTTAAAAATACATGATACATGTGGTGTAGGTCTTGGAGCAGTATGGAACACGGCGGATGTGGAAGCCGGCTCAACCATCGCTGTTTTTGGTCTTGGAGCCGTCGGATTGGCTGTAAGTGTCCCCCAATCTTTAATTTATATACTCACTCCTATATTTATTTATGTGAAAATACGTATTTTATTTGTCACGATTTTACTATTTTTTTATTTTCTACATCCATATTTTACTTTTACTCCTATTTTTATTTTGTGATAATCGGGTGCAAGTGTTTTCTTTCTAGAAATGATATACTTTAAAATGTGTAATATAATTTTATAGTTGGTTGCTACTTTTTCAATAATGTTCTCCTTGATTTCATAAATAAATTCAAATTTACTATTTTTATTTATCTCATAAATAAATTCATTCTTTCAAATAAAAGAATAATACATAATTCAACAATCATTTCAAAATTATCACCCTACTACAACAAAATTTATTTATTATTTAAAAGTATTAAATTACTCTTAAAAGCAAGTTACAAAAGAATTTTTTTTTAAACTCACTGTCTACAATAATTTTGAATTTTATTATGAGATAGAGGAAGTATAATTTATCATACCCAATGTTAATACAAAGAGTTACAATATAGTATATTAAAAATATTCTAATTAAACGAACCCAACATAAATATATAATATTAAAAAATTAAATTAGTTTCTTTTAGCAAATTATATATAATGGCAGCTTCTATTACAAAAAATAATAACAATAATAATAATAATATAAATTAATATTAAAGTTGAATAGTTTCTATTAGCAAATATAAAGGACAACAACTTCTATTAATAATAATAATAAGCCCCCAGGGCATAGCTCAAGTGGTAAAGGGGAGGGTGGAAAGACCTTCCAGCTGAGCTTGGTTGCTGTAGGGTGGGGGTTCGAATCCTGCCTTTGGCATGGATTTTGGCCCCTTGCAAGCACAAGTTTAACAGTGAGCAGGGCAGGGGCGTTTAACAGTGAGCCCTCCCTATAAGCCACTTGAGGCACATCCTGCGATTTACCTCCTCCACCAATCCCCAGGACAGGGGCGGTGCTCCACCAATCCCCAGGGCAGGGGCGGTGGGGGCCCCTAATGGTGGGGTACATCATTTTTTCAATAATAATAATAATAATATAAATATAATATTAAAGTTGAATAGTTTCTATTAGCAAATATAAGGACAAAATGTATGTTCTGTAGAATCAGTACTAATATAACTACTTTTGCAATTTCTACTACCATCCAAATCAATTGTGCCTGTCACCGTTTGCATTACAAAAAGTAATATTTTAACTTTGTAAGGATAATATACTTTTTTCTTAATAAATAAAATATAATGTGTACTATTATATATTATGATAATGACAATGACAATTAAGAAAATAGAGTAAATAAATGGAGAGGGAGTATCTCATTCATGAGACATTTGTAATACTCAAAATTTTATAATATTAAAATTAAGAAAACTTTTCAATGAAATTAATTTCATGAAAATTTTTGTGATCTACATGTTTTGAGATTAATTACAATTATATCTTCAAATTAATATTAAATTTTAATGGTAAAAATTAAACCAATACGATATAAACAAATCATATAAAAAGCAAAATAGTAAAAAAAAAAAACGGTTTCATTAAATCATCAACTCAAAATCAATATTAAATCATAAATTATAAAAGTAAAATAAAAGTTTACTCTTAAATTTTCATGGATATTAAGAAAATGTATTTTTCATTTACTTTTAAAAATAATTTGATATTTTTTTTATAATAAACAGATTAAAATATGTTATATGTGTAAAGTGTTTCTGATAAATTTAAAAATAAATTGTATTATAAGGTTATTAAGTTTGTTGTAGTTTTTTTTTTTTATGAAGTGTGAAGATGAATATGAAACGGATAAAAATAGAAAATACGAAAATAAGTTGATGATGAAGGGAGTATAAAATAATAAAATAAGAAAAATACAATTTTTTTTATTTTTTGTTTTTTTAAATGTCTAGATTAATACTCCCTCCGTCCGCTTCTAAAGTATCCATTTCACTATTCCTAGCGTTCGCTTCAAATGTATCAATTTCCTCTATTTAGTAAAGAAAATACACAATATGACTCACCACTTCCTTTTAATACAACTACTCACTTTACCTATAATAATAATACTCCTTAATCCATGTGCAAAAAGCAAATAAAGACCTTAGAACTGTTCACGTGCAAAAAGTAAATTGATACCTTAGAAGCGGACGGATGGAGTAGAATAATTTGTTATACTATAAGGTAAAGATCAGCACAATAATACTATATACGTCCTACGTATTTTTACCTGCTTTCCATTTTAAGTCATCCTTGTATTTTTATAAATTTCATTTCATAAATGGCATCTTACTTGCTTTTTACATTTTATTCATCAATTTCAACAACTTTATTCATTATTTTCAACAACTTTATTTACTTTTTATTTTAAAATTATCTATTTATTTCTAATTTTTCTTATATTATATATTTAAAAAAAATAAACATTTCTTAATTTTTGTGCTGGTATAAAAGGATAAAAATACCCGGAGGTGATAATATGATACAAGTGGGATCAGTATGAGATCTGTATCTTCGTCTTTAATAATGAATGTGAAGTATAACTCGCTGTCGGCACCTAAGCAATGAATAAATAGTTGTATGATTGTAAAATACTATAAAGTAAAAAATAAGAATTGTCAATATCATAAACGACACGAGATCTCTATATTTATTTTAACTGCGACTATATTGTTACAATATTTATTTTACTTAGCAAACTTCTGCCTAGTCAACAAATTCCAAATGGTCACATCAAGAAATATAAAATACTTGCCGACGCTACGAAAGAAAAGCTAGTTCTTTTATTAATTTAATTGATATTTTAGTGTCAATGTCTTTTGTTTAGATAATAAATAAGGTGTCAAATATAGTGTCTGTTAGATGAGATGAAATTTTTAAAATTAAAATGTATATTGAGGTTATTATTAATTTATATTTTTTATTGGATGGTGCAAGTTATCGTGGAATGACAAAAATGAAAAATGTAAAAATAATTATGAAACGAAGTAAATATATATTTTTACACTTTTTGCTTTTTTTTTAGAGTAAACTTTTTCATCAAATTAAAATAAAAACATCCACCTAAATAGATAACTCAAAATATATTTTTATTTTAAAATAATATATTTTATAAATTATTAATTAAAAATATATATTATTCTTAAAAAATAATAAATTTTCCTTTTTTTCTTTTTTATTAAGCTTTGTGTTTATCAAATCAGTATAATCTAATTTGGAATTAAAAGAGTAAATAATAATTCCCAGGAATTGGCACAACGATGATGAATTGAGGTCTTAACACTACAACATAAATGATGTTATGTTACACTTCACAGTAATACTTTTATTATATATAACACTTAATTGCAACACTATTTAAATTTTAATAATATGTAACACTTGGTTTATATGCAACATCAATAAGTAATATTTTTTAAAAGTAACACTTTTTAAATAATACTTAAATAAACATAAAACTTTTCAGATTACACTTTTTTATATGTAACATTTTATTAGTATCATTTTTCATATATTACACCTTTTATGTAATACTATTAAATATTTAACACTATCATATTACATTTTTAAATACATAATATTTTATATAAATGAAATATGTAATATTTATATAGTTTAAATAATTTTAAAAAAACTAACACACTATTAAACAATTTATATATTATACAAGTTGAAAAAAATATATGCTCATATAAGTAAAATGTTTATTGTATAAAATATTTATTATGTTATATAAAAATATTAGTAATGTATGAAAAAATATATTTTATATTTATTTAAAATAATTTTAATACATATAAATTTATTTATAAAAAAAATATATTTTAATTATATAATATGATTATTTTTAATTATTTAAATTATTATATTTCTTAATAAAATTATATCGTATAATATAATAATTTTTTAAAATTAGTTAGTATAACAACAACTCAAGTTTAAATGTATTAGATGATTTTAAAAATTATATTTTAATATGTTAAATAAAAAGTGTTGAAGTCATGTATGATAAAATAAAAACTCAAAATAAAATAAAGTTATAGTTAGTCAAGGTGGTCGAAGTAACTTATTCCATCTAAGTGGCCAAAGGTTCAAACTTGGTAAGTTCTTTTTTTTTCCTTATAAAATGTGCCACATGTAACATTTATAAAGTGTTAAATAAAGTTTTTATCTATTGTAATATTTTTTAAAAGTGTTATTAGTGATCGAAATAGTGTTGCTTTCGACAATAAGTAGCACGGACAAACATTACACTATAAAAAATGTTACATATTATCTACAATAATACTTTTTGACGATTAAATAATACTTTTGACGTGTTATATAAAGCAAGTTATGTTGTAAGATGAAATTCCAAGTGTCATGTTTGAATTTTCTAAGCTTTCAGATTTAAAACTCGTGTGTGCGATAAACTATTGTGGAAACAATCATATTGCAAAATTTCATCTTGAAATGTAGAAAAAACAAAATTTCAAATAACGTTAAGAAAGAATCAACTAAAAATAGTATAATATATAGTATCTATCTAGTCTTAATCGAGTGTTCATAATTTAATGCATAAATATCAAAGAAGTCAACCCTCCAAATTCCCATTTGCATCATATCATTTAATTTCGTGTCCAACTGCCGCCTTATTAAAAAGTAGTATAGTATACTATTCATATAAATTTGTTGGGTAAGTCTTGCGTGCGCCCGGGCGTATGAAAATTCATTTTGTGCGCCTTTAGAAATTTAGTATTATGGATAAAGGTATATTGCTTTGATCTAAAGGGTATACACTTTAATTAATAAAAGGTACATTATTTTGTTCTAAAACGTATACACTTTTCATTAATATTTTTTTTATTTAGAAAATAAAGGGTACACATTTTTATACTAAAGAGTATGCAATTTAACACAAAATTCTAAAGGCGCACGGAGTTTTGTTCATGCTCCTAGATACACACAATAATTTTCTTTAGAAAATAAAAGGTACACATCTGTATAGTAAAGGGTATGCAATTTAATACAAAATTCTAAAGGTGACGGAATGTGATTCGTGCGCCTGGGTGCACATGAGTTTTTGCCAAATTTGTTTGAATTATTTTGATAGATCTTATCTACTCCTATTTACAAATTACAAATGGGTCAAATCCTGTAATATAACGGGTTGAGTATTTAGTTATAGAAAAAAAAATACCATAATTAAAATTGAATTTGAAAAATATTATATAATATATATATATATATATATATATATAAATGTCACCTTTTCAATCGTTTTTTCCTCCTCCTTATTAGGCTATTTAAGTACTCCCTCCGTTCCGGAGAAATTGACGCATTTTTTTTAACACGGAGATTAAGGAGTATAATAATTTAATGTAAGGTAAAGTGAGAGAAATAATATTTAACGTGTAGTTGGTAGTTGTATTAGTGGTGAGTGTGATGTGTGGGTGGGCCCATGTAAATAAATAAATTGTTTTTGAGTGGGTCCCATGTTTTTAAAAAGGAAATATGTCAATTTAAGTAGGGCAACTTAAAAAGGTGAGTGTATCAATATCTTTAGAATGGAGGGATTATTACATAATTGTAAATACATATAGTTGCGTGCAACATAATACATATATTGATTAAAAGAAAATTTATATAATCGCATATGTATATATAATTGCACATACGTATATTCATATATGTAATATCGCATAATCGCATAAAAATTTGTATATATGAAATTGTAGTTGCAGTCGTATAAAGCATCGCAAACTATGAAAATTGATGTCTAAAAAAAGTTATAGTGAATAATTTTTTTTAAAGGAAAATATTAAAAGTGAAATTTTTACATACACCTTTTATTTATTTTTAGGTATATATAATCATTTAAAATTTGACAAAATAAAATTTTGTGTGACTGAAATGAATTTTGTGAAATAAATAATTAGTAGAAATAATATTTTCAATAAAATATGATATTGGACATATAAAATGTGATAAATTCAATTAAATTATTTATTACTACTCATTTTTGTTCATTCAATTGTCAATACTTATTATTATCCATATTAATTTAATATAATTATTATTTTTATGTATATTTATATTTAAAATAATATTCTTGTCAAACTTATTATTTACTAGATGTATAATAAAAATTAAGTTACTTTTAATTAAATGTGAAATAAATATATAAAAACATAAAACTATAAATTAAATACATAAATTACAATATATATCCCAACTTATATTTTACCGTTATTGTAGATATAAAGTTTAAGAAAAATTAGTTTTTGATTAATTTTATTAAATTTTTTTTTGTTGGGAATAATGTAGTTTTTTTAAAAATTAAATTAAAAAGTATGTTATGTGTATTAGGTGAGAGTAGTAAATTTTGTAATTAAAATATATTTTTAGGATTGAGGATTGATGTCAATTTTTTTTAATTTTCTTTTGTGGTGAAGTTTAATATGTGATAAAAAAAATAGAAAGGGTGAAATTTTAATTGTGATGGATATAGTAGTATATAAACTAAATTATACTCCATATATCTCTGTTTTAGAAACATATTCAATTCTTTAATGCACTTTTAAGAGTAATTGGATAGTTTTGAAAGAATGAGTAAAGGATGTTATATGTGATATTTATGGAATTCAACTTTAAAATAAAGTGTATTGAAAGATTTATTGTTTTAAAAGTATTTCTATTTTGAAAATGTGATGTGAAGGTGGTTGAAGGGGCAAGAACCAGAGGAGCATCAAGAATTATTGGTGTCGACATAAATCCTGATAAACGATTCAAAGGTATTTTATGTTTATTTATTTGTGTACAAAATATTCATATTATGGAATTTATAATGAGAGAATTAAAATTTAGAAAGTAACACCATACTTGATGAAGTGTAAATTGAGTGTATAAATACATTCTAATTTTACACTCTAGATTACAAAATGGGAGCAGCTATTTAAATGTACCCCATTTACTAAATATACCCCAATATATTTTAATAAAATAAATGCACATTACTAAACATGCCACAATAATGACAAATTTGACCTTTTAATTATACATCTCATTTTTAGTTATGCTCCACGTTATAAACAACGATGAAAGAGACGCTGGAACGATCTTCATGAAGCTCCAAATTTCTTCTTCTTCAAATCTTTCTACAAACTCATACATCTAATGATTCTAATCAATATAATTATTATTTTCTGAATAAAAAAAAATATTTTGATTAAAATTTATCTACACTTCATTTAATTTTGAATTTGTCTTGCATGCATCTGTAGATATGCATATATGTGAACTAATTGTGTGAATTTCAAAATAATCAATTTTGTGTTGAGAGTGGAATCCAAAGTAGCATTTTGCATTTGAACATGAATGTGTTGGGAATCTGTAAAGACTTGAAATATTGGAGAATTCTACAAACTAAGAGGATGTTGATTAAGTTCCGAGTCAGGACAATTATATTTCTTTGTTTTATAAATTTGCATCAGAGTATACTGAGAATAAAAATTATGAAAGAGATACAAATCGTATTGTGGAAAGTTCAGAATCAAGGATAACATCTGGAAAGCAAATGATTGAATGAATTGGGTTTTTTTTTCTTGTTGTTTGTGCTTTGCGAACCTGTTTTAAGTGATGGAATTAATGTGTTGAAACAATGTTATCTTTTAAACTCGTGAATGACTCGGTTTCTTTGAAGGCAAAGCAACCCATCATGATCATCTGTAAGATGATTTCAGTACATTCTTGAAACTTAATTAGGGTTTAATAAATGGGGTACATTTAGAAATATGGGGTATGAATAATATAGAGATCTAATCATATAATTTTTAAAAAGGTATTTATGTAATATTAATTATGAGTTTTAGTTTAAATATTAATGGGTACATTTAGTAATTTTGGGGTGCAAATAGCCGTCCTTACAAAATATTTATTTAGTACTATGAAATGTTGCTCTTTCTAATAATAAAATTTTACACTTTTTAACATGAATGTAAAAAATTTATGAACTTATAAGTAATACTACTATGTAGAAGAGTAGAAGTTCACTACTTTGAAAAGTAATACTTCACTAACTAAAGAATAAAACTCGGGTGTAAGTATATATACCCGTATGTAAGGATAATTTACTTTATTTTAATGTTGAATTTATTATAAAATATTGCAAATTTCTTGAGAAAAAGTCTGAGGATAAAATATTAAAATTTTAAAAATAAACCTAGTGGTAAAGTTGAGGTGTGTGAAAAATAATTTGCATAAGAATTTGCGATTAAAATATGGGGAATGCGTATGCACAAAAACACATGGACGAGTTTGTGTTTCCTCCGGTATTCACTATATAATTGGATGACACATGCTATTTTTGATCTCTAAATTTACGTCACATGCTTCGAGGTTTTATTGATAATTTATAAATTACTCCCTCCGTCTCATGTCACACTTTCTATTTTGGGTTGTCCCACAAAAATTTGCACATTCCTAAAAAAGCAAAAAGTTAAATACAATCACCCTTCTTCATACACTTTATTTACAAAAAAACCACTCATACCTAACACACATAACATACTTTATCATTTATTTATTACCAAAAAAATACCATAATACCCCTAAAAGTCACAATTTTATTAATCTCCGTGCTAGGAAAGGGGTGCAATCTTTCCTGGGACGGATGGAGTATAATTTTTTATATTACGAAAATATAGAATGTAGAATAAGGAATTTAAGGAAAAAAACACAATCCTATAGTTTTCCAGCTCTCTGATCAAATTTTATTTTTAATATGATATTTTTAATTGCTTTAATAGCAAACACTTGTGTAAATTGCTTTTACGTGTAAACAATGTGATCTTTCCTTCCAATCCTATTATAATATATACTTTAGGGCATAGGGGCAGGGGGGTGGGGCCCCTAATGGTGGGGTATACCATTTTTCATAATATATACTTCAGGTTTAAATTAAAGAGGACCACAGAATTTACAATGTAAATTCAATTCACGGTAAACTAATTCTTGCTTTAATAGGTGAAGCAATTGGAATCACAGACTTCATAAATCCAAAGGATTTGGAGAAGCCAGTGCACGAGGTTAGAGATTTTATCTCTTCTAATTTAAGTGTAATTTACTCTTACGCTGTAAAATATTCTTCACAATTGTACAATTATTTAAATTAAAAAGAAAACAATTTATTTTATTAGTTTTTTTTTTTTTGAATTAAGTAATTAAGAACTTTTAGATATATACTCCCTTCTATCCCCGCGAATTTATATGTACTTTCTTTGTACATAAATTTATGAGATGAAAGTAAATAAAAAAATATACAAATTTGAAATTAGTTAATATTATTATTATTATTATTTTATTTTTTTGAGTGAAGATTATTTTAGACAAATAAAAAGATATAGTGTGAAGAATATTTGAGATGAGGAAGCAATGTGTGTTACGTATATCTCACTAATCCTTTAAATGTTCATCATTACTGTAAATGTGTAGTTTAAGAATGTTTATTCTCACTAACTTTTACTTTTTAAAAATATTGTTAAATTGTATATTTAGGTAATATATATATATATATATATATATATATATATATATATAAAATAAAAAATACATATATAAATAAGGGATGTCTTTTTAAGAGTTATTATGTGATGCATGTGTGAAAACTTCTAATAGGATGACCCAATGAAAAAAATGTGAAACTTTTAGCGTGACAAATATATTAATGTGTTTTTCTTATCTTGCCTTTTATTTATTGAAAAATTAGAAAATAATGAAATTGTTTATTTTGTGGTCAGAAAATAAGGGAAATGGTGGAAGGAGGCGTCGATTATGGCTTTGAGTGTGCAGGAAACCTGGATGTTCTGCGCGAGGCCTTCTTGTCAACTCATGATGTAATTACTTCACTCCATTACAACATACTATTTGCCTTTCTAGTTAATTATTTATTCAAGAAAATAAATTAAATTAAATTAACATACTAGAAATTTTGTGCATAATCCATTTATCTTAATCCTTCCATTAAACTTTTAAGTTTCATTCCAATATATATATCATTTCTTGTTACGCCATTTATAACATTACAAGATATAATTCGAATCTATAGTTTCTTCTTAATAATTAACCATCTCACTTTTTCAAGTGTATACCAAAAATATGATTAAAAGTATTTGATGAATAATTAAAATTGTATTTTGGTGCAGGGTTGGGGATTAACAGTAGTTATAGGAGTACATGCATCACCAAAATTGCTTCCTCTGCATCCAATGGAGTTGTTTGATGGGAGAAGAATTGTGGGATCAGTGTTTGGTGACTTCAAAGGCAAATCCCAATTGCCTCATTTTGCAGATCAGTGCATCAAAGGGGTAACTTAATTTATTTATTTGGATTATTCATATACACACCTCTTCTATTTTATGCTCCATGTGATATGAGTTCAAAAGTTTTGGTGTGATTATTTTACGCTTTTATAATTAATTATTACTATTTTCTTTTAAAATGTTATCACTTTTCTTAAATGTTATTATTTTTTATTTATACAATAAATTATTCACTGCATCATTATCATGTTTCATTAACTGAATATCACTTTTTATTAATTTCACGGAATATCACAAGTCTTTTACCCCCTCCCTCTCTCTCTATATATATATAATTCACAAAATAAGGTATAATTTTTATATTAATGATTTAGTGTTAAGTTACATGGATTACATAAAAAGAAGCTTTAACAATAAATTATTCAAGCTCAAATCCTAGTAAGTCCAAATATGAAATCTTAATCCATAGAAAACACAATTCATATTAATTAAGAAGTATGAGGTCCTAATTTGAGGGAGTGATTAAATTTGGACTGATTATTGGATACAAGAACCCTAAATAAGATTGTTCCTGGTAATTTATGTATGAATCCATGTGGAAGTAACAAATATGATACTTAAATATCTTTAATTTAAAATTGCAGGAGGTGAAGTTGGATGAGTTTATCACTCATGAGATGCCTTTTTCCAAGATTAACGAAGCTCTACAGTTGCTGATTGATGGCAAATCTTTAAGATGCCTTCTCAACCTATGAGAGTTATTTATGTTTATTTGTGCTGGATAACAATATTCTATGATGTACACAATAAAAGCATACTTCAACCAGTGTTTGTTGCATATTAATTAATGGAGAGGTTTTATTAGACATGTATTTTCTCTAAATAATCTCTTTTCACCTTAAAAAAAAAAAGCCCCAGAGCATGCTTATTATATACTTTTTCCGTTCCACAATAATAATTATATTTTTAATTTGAGCATCTCATCTCAATAGTTATATTTTCCTTTTTGGTAAATGAGACCTATACAAATTAAACAATTTATATATTTTAATGGGGCTCACACACAATACTAATACAACTACTCACTTTACATTAAATGTTATTCGATCATCTCACTACATATTAAAATATTATATTTATTAATCCCCGTGCAAAAAGTAAACGTAACTATTATTACGGGACAGAGGGAATAGGTAAAATATGTTTATTGGTAGTTAAAGTATTCTTACAGTGAATCATATTATAATTACCTAGATGTAAGGAATAAATCCATAGATTCTAAAACTTAAAACTTTACTATAATTAACCGAGATTTAAACTTTAAAGTGGAAGCATACCCAGACCATTGAGCTCTCTAGGCGGAACATGAGCTCGATGATCTAGTGATATTGTGATCTTCCTCAACTAAGCCTGCTTATTCCCCCTAGGACCGTCGTAATCTCTTTCGATGGAGAGAATAAAAAATTGTGTGCGGCTAAGTGTATCGGGGACTGTAACTTAGGGTACTTTTATATACTACTCAACTAGGTCACTCATAATCACCTAATTACATGATATTGAGTATCCACTCAATTGGCTTATATCAAATAATGTAACCATAAAGTTTTACTTTAATTTAATCATTTCATTAAGAATAGTATATTATTTGAATAGTAATTAATATAATTAATTAATAATATAATGCACATAATTAGATTATATTACAAATTTAAATTTCCTAACAATCTCCCACTTGAATTATATATTATTTTCCAAAGGAAATTATACTAGGAGTCCTTGGTGCACAACTTTATGCTATTCATTCAGACTACTTTCAACAATCTGGTCTATCTCATATAATATCAATGTAATTACCGTGTCATTCACTACATTACAAATTGTGGTTAAACCTCGACAATCACCATATAAATACACTTAATGACATTGATCATATATGGCGAGTATCATGAAAATTACATGTAATGTGATAAACATCATGTCTATTTCCAACTGGTCCAACTTTAATCTTTAGTGAGATAATTCCATATTGTATAATATTACAAAATGGAAAATTACTTAAATAAACTCAAAATGAATTCATAATCATCAACTTTATTCCGCCAAAAATTGAATTATCCAAAATCAAAGTATCTTGAAAACTTTAAAGAGCAAGAAATACACACACTAAACCAATGTATTCTAAAACCATATGACAACCACATGAATAGCTAGCTCATGAAAATTAGAGGGTATTAAATACATAGTTAGTGACTTGTCTTTCTTTGATAGCCAAATATATTTTATTGCAAAGTAATTGTTGCGATAAACTTTATGTGGCAAAGCTTCACAGCCTTATTTCATGATTGAATGTCCCTTAATGTGCTACTAATTCTATTGACATGGACAAAGAGCTACAAGTGTCTTCCAAACACTTCTGCATAATATAGTTCTCCCAACCAATAAAAAATGTAGTTTGAAATGGATCTTATAATGTATTAGCATCTAAACAGACTCAGAATAAGAACACCTTATAATCTTCATTAAATTTGATTTCTAACATGTAAGCGTGTTATCTTTAGTTCTCTATAAATACTTTATATAGATCCATAATATAGTTACTTAAGTATCTACTTAATATACCAACGACAAAAGCCAAATTAGGTCTTGTACATACTTGACCATACATCAACTTCCAACAACCAAAGCATATAAAATATTTTACATTTCTTAAATCTAAAAGTTTAATTTTAGGGCACCAGATTGAGACTTCACTTATCTCCTTTAGTTTAACTTAAACTTTCTCCCACTTGATCGCTAAAATCTCCATGCGTGATAAGAGTAAGTGTACTATATAGTGTAGGCTCAAGTGACCAAGTAGTAATATCTAATCCACGTGAAAGAGTCCTAGTATATCTGGACCTTAATCTTGTTATGCTTTATAAGAATGATCGAATTTGAAGGTTGATTATGAATAATGGTTAAAGTAATAATTATCTAAGAATTAACTAGAGAAGAAAATAACAAATGACTAATTCAAATCACACAAGTAGAGAATGGAATGGATAAGGGTGTAACAATCTAAGGAAGTGGTGTTCTTAGTCGCATTTCTTGTAAAATATTTAAGAGTAAAAGACTCTATCGCCGAGTACACGTGTGACCAAGTACAAAATTTATAATAATGTCGTCCCAAGGGAAAGTAAATTCATGGTTATATCCGTATTTTCTATTGATTTATACTTTTTAAGAATGATAGATTTATTATTTGGTATTGAAACTACTACTTATTGTTCTACTCAATTAACTAAAAATATGAACTAACAATGTTTTATATCAAACAACAAACAAATGATGAATGAGATGGAGATAGAATTCACTTAAGAAGAGAGCAAGGCTAATCATAATCATGGTTAAGAATCTAGTTAGATATGCATAACTCTTGATGGTGAACTTTATTAATTTGTGGACTAAAAGCAATCACCTTTTTACCCCTAATTTCTATGGCCAAGGTAATTAGGTTCTCGACTCTTTTACAAGTCTAAGTCTCCTAGGATTGTGCTTAATCTCAATTCCCTTAAGGTACTATAATCAGAAGTTTGGTTCTTTTCACTCAATTTCTTAAGTGTCCCTCTATGAGTATTATAAGTATAAGAAGGGTATGGCTTACCTCCCCTCACACTAACATGCATGCTCAACTTAATATATGATTCAATTAAACATCTAATCAATGGCCATCCTAACACTATGAATAGAGAATTTAATCACACAAGTATTGAAATGAAACATGATTCATCAATCATAAAAGAAAGTCCAAAATTAACTCAATTCAACATCTCAAATCCTACATATCTAGCATTCTTTTCAACCAGTCATATGATTAGCCCTACTATAGGACTACCCACTATACATTGTACTTGTATCAATACAATCAAAGGCTTGCTCCATTTGAGCCAAAATAGGAAGAAAATCAACAAATGAAAAGTAGATTGACTTTCCTTTCATGGAGAAACCTTCTTTCTCTTCAATTCTTCAATCCTTGATGCTTTTCTCTTCTCAAATGGTGGATGGATGGGTTGATGGATGGAGTAATGGATGGATTAATGGAGATCAAATGGAAATTGATGGATCTAAGGGATGGAGATGAATCTAATGGATCTAGTGTATGAAAATATGGTGTGGAGTGTGTGTAACTGCTCTAATTATGATCTCTCCCTCTAAATTTCGCACAAGTCATCCTTTTATATCACTTAAGGGCCTTCTAGAAGCTTCCGGAAGATTCTAAAAACTGCACTGACTTTCGCACTTACACGGGCCGTGTAGCAGCACACGGCTTGTGTAGTGCACACCTAGTTCGACGTGTTGTATGTACTTCTAGACATGGCTCAAGCTGCGCTACATGGCCTAGGTCATGGGCGTGTAGCGTTTTCTGACGACATTGCACAGCTTCCTCTTACAGGCCCGTGTTCTGCACACGGGGCGTGCACTGCTACACGGCTCGTGCGCCAGAACACGACCATCCTCCTGGGTGAGCTCGTCGTTCTGATGACAGTACACGGCCACCTCGGACAGGGCCGTGTTCCGCACACAGCCCGTGTCCGGGCGTGCCTTGTACTTCCATCTCCGTTTTGCTCCCGACTCTATTTTTCTCCATTTCTTGACATGTTTTACACATATTTAAGCTCATTTACACATATTTATCAATCCAAACCACATTTCTCATAATTACAAATACTCCACCAAAAGTCACACAAATACGGATAAAAACATCCGAAAATCACGAACAAAGACATTAAAACCTAGGTGAAATAACAACGATCAACCCCCCAAACTTAAAGTGTTGTTCGTCCTCGAACAACTAAAAATGATAAACAAGAGGAGTAATTTTTACCTAGAAAACACCTAATGAACATAAACCACAACACATCACCAATAATAAGGACTACAAAATCACATTAAGTACCCCTACATCATCAAACTTATAACATGAAAGATTAACAAGTTCAATCTTAAGAATGACAAAAGAGTAATCAATCCCCTTTCAATCCAAGCCTCTCATAGGATATCAATTTTACTCAACACTCTATGGAGTAAGGTTTTCAACAACACTCATCAACCGGCTATACCGACTCACCATAGACTTGCTCATGGACTATATTCACAGGCCACCCTAGTTTTAATAAGTGATCACAAAGGTCTTTATCTTAAGATGTAATGTTTAGACTCTTTGGTAGGGTAGAAAATTTTGGGTAATAGTGACTATTCAAGTATAGATAATCGAAGAGATGATTCTTTTCTCCAACTTCTTCACTTTCAAAATTCCTCCCTTTGTCAATTGTTCAAAAGCACTAAACATCAACATATCATGGATTCATTGAGCTTCTTTTGAATGGCATACTTCTTTTTCTTTGATTTTTGTGTTCCTTGAGCATATTTTAGGATTTTACTCCTTTTTCACTTTTGTTGTTGACGTTGCACTTGCTTTTTAACTTGAGTTCTTTCATCCTATTTCTTGATTCAACCTTTCTTCCATTTACTTGCACATTTTTCCATATCTTCCCTTGTAAACCATCATCATCCTCAATTACCCACACATAGGTTATATATATAAGGCTCAAGTAGATTTTCAAGGCTTGTATTGTGCTTAAATCACAGGCTTGTAGGCTCAAATTGGCTAACTAGGGATAATATTTTTGGTAAGGAATTTTATGGCTATGACTTCATTTAACAAGGATGGTCTAAGATCATATCATAAATTTTAACCATTCGGGCTTCGTTCCTATAGTCCATGAGCAAGTTCTAGTTTGTCTAAGTACAACCGGTCCTTTTATCAAGAATTAACCATGGAGGCACGGTTGAGGCTCAACTCTCAGAAGCTTTTGTTTGGACCAAAAGAAACCTAATTACACTTCATAATTCTCAAAATTGAATAACTTATGTAATCCATGTTACAATTTTAATAAGTAGAAAACATTAATATGCTTGCCATTACTTATCACAAATGATGCATCATAGCTCACATTCAAAAATACTCAACACCTTCCCGAAAACTTACCACCAATCTATCCCTACAAGAATAAAAACTACATCAACATAACATAAAATCAAAAACTAACCACACAAAAAAACATAACAAAAACACATAACATGCATAACCAAAATCATCCATCTCAAAATATCAAAACACATCAATTCACATCCACAAAAAGTAAGATCAAATTCCCATCACATCCAAATAATGAAAATCAAACCAAAATACCAAAAATAACAAAAAGTAAATCACACAAAACTGAAAATAAAATCCCAAAGTAAAAATCTCCCAAAAACAAACAATTTTAGTACAATCCCATCTAACAAATCAAATCAAGTGTCTAATCATAACTAAAATGAACTAATGGAAGTGCCTAGCACTCAAAGTACTCCCTTCATGGCTCTGGAGGTGGAGGTGGATGATAGGTATTCCATGAAATGTATGCACGAGGAGATCCGGGGAACTGGAAGTTGAACATCATCGTCATCATCTCCTCCATGTTGTTGGAGTGCACCCGCGACCGCTCTTCATAGTACTCCCTCCGACGCTGTCCAACTCTCAACTCCTGAATATGCATTCCGTGCTCCTGCTGGACCTCTCGGATCTCCCTTATCTGTGCTCCATATGTCTGTTGCACATGCCTCATATCTCTCACCTCGTCCATCATGTAATTCCATCGATCATTACCTTGTTCGGGTCCCATTGGTGGCTGCTCCTCTTCCTCGAACTGTGGCGGCTCAGGGACTTGCTCCTCAAACTCCACCTGCTGAGGTGGTTCATCTTGCTCATCTCCTTCCATAGGCACTGGCTCCGCTCTCAAATTAGCTAGCTCGAGATTCTCTTCAACCCTCATCTGTCTGAGAACCTCTTCCACTTCATCTCTATTTTTCCTATAAAAGGCTCTCACAACCCTAGAGTGGTTAACACTAGCCATTGCCAAATTAGCAAACTTCCTTCGAGTATACACTGTAGTGAGCTCTGGAGTTGGCAAAGAAAATGGAGCTCCCTTTTCTTGCCTCAAACAGTACTGATTCCCAACTATAGACAAAAATTCCATTCTTATCAACTGCTGATAGTTCAAGCCATCACTCACCATTCTGTTTTCCATTCCTGCAAGATTTATTTCCAAGCCTTGAGCAATCATGGTAATCATATGTCCCATTGTTCACCAATCTCTTCCACCAATCTTGCTGGTTGAATCCACCTCCTTCATAAAAGCTCTGATAGTTCTCGCATGATGGGCACCCAAAGCATTCATTCAATACGGGCAAAGAAATCTTTTCTCTCAACACATTATCAAGTTGAAACGTTACTGAAAGAGGAAAACCATTCTGATCCTTCTTCACTTGAAGCGTGCTCATGAACTCAGCAGTTAAATGGTAGTAAGTAGGTGGTCTTTTGTCAAAGAAAGCTTCCATCTATGCAAATCTGAATAGCTTCCTTAAATCCTCCTCAATTCCTAACCCTCTCATTATTTCTGTGTCTTGGAATCGAGTTGGTTTGATCTTTGGAGCAAGTATTTGCCAACGGAGCACATACTTACCCCAATAGTCTTCAAATTCCACCCTAAAAGAATCCGGATGAACCCCTTCTTCCATTAGCTGAGCATCCAAATTAGCCAACTCCCCTGGATCGGTAATGGCGATGAAATCCTCATTTCTTGGTCTAACTCTCCTCTCGGCCATCTACAATTTACAACAACGCTCAAGTCATATTCAATTTCATTATTAAAAATGTTAATGCACTTAGTTTAAATTCCACCCTAATCATTCAACTAAGTGTGAAATATACTATGCATCAACATTACACATTCACATCATTATACCTCCAAAATTCACTACAACATTCACTTTACCATCATTCCTCTCAACTAACCATGAATTAATCTCAATTCCTATCATACTTGCACACATGAGTTCCAAATTATACCATCACCAATCACTATGCACATATAATCTCAAATTTGGCCAAAATTTTCTCTTAGATATTTCATCGAACACTTGGCATGCTCAATTTTTCAATACAATTTCAAAGCACAATTCACATAGCCTCATGCCCAAATCCTCAACATCTAAGATTATTTCTTCACAATTTAAGCATTATACATTCATGTTAATTCAGTTTTCACAACACATGCATCCAAGTTCATCATTCTCACAAATCCCCTAATTCAACTTCTCATAAACCCTAATTTCATTCTCAATTCACAAATCAAATTAACACATGTATGTTTACCAATTAATAACTCATTCAAAACTCACAATATCACAAAGCCCATGTATCAATGTATTCAATTTCTGTCAAAATTCAAAAGTTAGGGTTCAAAGAATTCATACCTTCTAAACTTTGAACATGGAGAAGTGTTCTTGGTGTTCACAATTGATGAAAGTCACTCTGAATCTCTCAAAACTAACCTTGTTGTGTCGATTTTTTCTCAAGGAGAAGGATTTGGTGTGATAACAGTGAGTACGGACGAGAGAGAGTGTGTGGAAGTGAGTACGGTTCGGCCCTTTTAAAACTGGCTTCGAACCCTGCACGGCTCGTGTAGCGCTACACGGCCTCAAGTGTGGCCGTGTAGTGTTTTCTGACGTTCATGCACGCCCACGCGTTACAGGGCCGTGCTCTGCACACGGCCCATGTTCCTCCTCTTCTGCACGGCTCGAGCTCGGAGCTCACCCAAGACCCTGGGCAAGTAGCCACTTCTGATGTCAGTACACGCCAGGCCTTATAGGGCCGTGTACTGAGCTCGGCCCGTGCAGTGTATTTTTCATATTTTTTGATTTTCACACTTCACCTCATTTTTGCCCTATTTTTGCACTCCTCATACACCCTATTCATGCTCACAAATGCTTCAAAATATTATTCACACCACAATTATGATCAAACAATGGATTATCATGTATTTAAACATCACCAAACATACCAAAACAATCCTAACTCATGAGAAAATTTTTAAAATTTACCTATTTTGCCACAAGACAATATCACAATACACATGATCCATCACACACCAAAGCATAAACAAGTGGTAAGTCACACCACGCACTCTCCCCCCAAACTTAAATCGAAACAAGTTGCGAATTAAGTTTGCAAAAAGTGGTGAGACATACCCTTGTCGTTTTCACCAATGCTCTTCATGAACTTACCTCGTGATAACTCATGTGCATTTTCTAAAATTCACATATGATCAAATATGTCCACCACGCAACCTCTCCCCAAACTTAAATTAACACAAGTGTTAAAATGTAAGTTTGTAAAGAGTGGTGTGGCATATATTATCATTTCACCTTTAGCACCCTTGTCTTTCATCATATGCACTTTTCTTCATGAACTTCACCACCTACATACCAAATCTACAAGAAAACTATTAAATAAAGAAAATAAAATCTACACTACTACACAATCAAATAGGTTCAAGAAGAGAGGGTATCCACATACACTATCTCCTTTTGAGAAGGAGATAGGTAATGTTCCACCCGATGATCATTTACCACAAACTCATTATTAGGACCCTTAAGCTTCGACGTATGTCCACTCAACACTTCAAGAACTTCATATGACCCCATCCATTTAGACTTAAGCTTTCCGGGAAACAACTTGAGCCTCGAATTGAATACAAGAACTTTGTCCCCGGGAGCAAATGTCTTCTCTTTTACCTTAGCATCATGCCATCTCTTCATATTCTCCTTGTAGATAATTGAGTTATCAAATGCTCTTCCTCGAAACTCCTCCAACTCAACTAACTTCAATAACCTTGCTTGACCACTCTCCCTTTCATCCATGTTGAGGCGTTTAATAGCCCACAATGCATGGTGTTCCAACTCCACGGAAAGATGACAAGCTTTACCATAAACCAATTGATATGGTGGCACACCAAGAATGGTTTTAAAAGCCATCGATAAGCCCATAAGGCATCATCAAGCTTGTCCGACCAATCCTTCCTCCCTCCATTGATGGTCTTCTCCAAAACTAACTTGATTTGGCGGTTTGAAACCTCCGCCAAACCATTTGCTTGAGGGTGGTACGGTGTAGTCACTCGTTGCTTCACTCCATATCGTTTCAACAAACTCTCCATCAACTTGTTTACAAAGTGAGACCCTCCATCACTCACTAAAGCCCGTGGGACTCTAAACCTAGCAAAAATATTCTTTTTCAAGAATGTTTGCACAATCAAAATATCATTTGTCTTAGTGGGGATTGCCTCTACCCACTTTGACACATAATCCACGGCTAGCAAGATGTACACATATCCTTTAGATGAAGAAAATGGTCCCATAAAATCAATGCCCCATACATCAAATATTTTCACATCAATTCTTAAACTCACGGGCATCTCATCTAACTTACTTATTCCCCCTATTCTTTGGCATCTATCACACTTAGCCACAAATTTCTTTGCATCCTTAAACAATGTTGGCCAATAAAAACCCGATTGTAGGATTTTAGCCCCCATCTTTTGATGAGCAAAGTGACCTCCACACAAAGACGAATGACAAAGCTCAAGAATCCCCATGACTTCTTCCTCGGCCACACACCTCCTTATTACTCCATCATTAAAAATTTTAAACAAAAAGGACTCATCCCACAAGTACTTCTTCACTTCAACATAAAACCTTTTTTCCTTGTACTCATTAAGCAATGTGGGCTTGATTCCACAAATAATAAAGTTGACATAATCGGCAAACCAAGGAGAGTACACACTTGCTCAACTTCTAATAGCAAAATTTCCTCATCCGGGAACCCATCCCCAATTGGCTTCATGTCTTCATTCTCACCTCCATTTTTCAATCTAGACAAATGATTCGCAATCACATTCTCCACGTCTTTCTTATCCTTGATAATCACGTCAAATTCCTGCAAAAGCAACACCCAACGGATTAAACGAGGTTTAGCATCTTTCTTACTCATTAGGTATTTTATGGTCGTGTGATCCGTGTAAATAATCGTTTGTGTTCCAACCAAGTGTGGTCAAAACTTCTCAAAAGCATACACGACGACTTAAAATTCCTTCTCCGTTGTGGTGTAATTGACTTGGCATGAATTCAATGTCTTCGAGGCATAATATATTGCTCTAAATTTCTTCTCCCTCGTTTGCCCCAACACCGCTCCTACGGATTGATCACTAGCATCACAATGCAATTCAAAATGTAGGCTCCAATCTGGGGTAACGAGTATTGGAGAAGAAGTGAGAGCATCCTTGAGCACCTGAAATAAAACACGACATTCATCATTGAAGCTAAATGAATAATCTTTTTCAAGTAGTTTACAAAGAGGTTTAGCAATTTTGGAAAAATCCTTAATGAAGCGTCTATAAAGCCCGCATGACCTAAGAAGGATCTCATCCCCTTCTCACTAGTAGGAGGGGGAAGACGTTCTATGGCCATCACTTTAGCTCTATCCACTTTTAAACCATGCTTTGAAATATGATGCCCCAAGACTATCCCATCGGTCACCATAAAGTGGCATTTTTCTCAATTTAGCACAAGATTTGATTATTCACACCTCTGCAACACAACAGTGAGATTAGTCAAGCATATATCATAAGAGAAGTCATACATGAAAAAATCGTCCATAAACACCTCCATAATATTTTCAATTAAACCATCGAGGATAGACATCATACAACGCTGAAAAGTGGCAGGGGCATTACATAGACCAAACGGCATCATTCTAAATGCAAACGTACCGTAGGGACATGTGAAAGTTGTCTTCTCTTGGTCTTCCGGTGTAATCAATATCTGATTGTACCCGGAATAACCATCAAGAAAACAATAGTACTCATGCCCTGCAAGACGATCCAACATTTGGTCTATGAATGGCAATAAAAAATGATCTTTACGAGTATTTTCATTCAATTTACGGTAATCAACATATACTCTCCAGCCCGTGATAGTTCTAGTGGCAATTGTTTCATTTGTATCGGATCGCACAATTGTCATACCACCCTTTTTTGCCACTACATGTAAAGGACTTACATATTGACTATCACTAATTGGAAAGATTATTCCCGCATCAAGCCATTTTAGCACCTCCTTTCTTACCACTTCTTGCATTATAGGATTTAATCTATGTTGGTTTGGCACACAAAACTTCTCATCATCAATCAAATGAATCTTATGCATACACATAGATGGACTAATACCTTTCAAATTTTTTATGCTCCAACCAATAGAGGATTTATGCTCTCTCAAAACTCTTAACAACTTTTTTAATTCTAAATCATTAAGGGAAGAGGATACGATTACCGGATATGTTTCATTCTCTTCCAAGTAAGCATATTTCAAATGCTCCGGTAATGGTTTCAACTCTACCTTCTTCTTCTCTTGCACTTCTTGTTTTGGTTCTTCATCAAATCTCTCCACTTTTGCTTCCTTTGTTTCCTCGCTAGTGAGTTCCCTACAAGCATTTAAACCATGCAATTCATCAATCATTTCATCATTTTCTAAATAAAAAGAAGATTTAGATTTTATAAATTCAATAGAATAAGAATGGCTTATTATAATTTCCAACGGATCCTTGGAGTGAAGGTGATACATATGCTCTTCAACAATGTTATCCACCACCTCCAATCTTCTGCATTCTTCCTTGTTCCGCGGATACCTCATAGCCTCTCTTAATGAAAATATCACTTCTTCCTCATTCACCCTCAAAGTGAGCTCTCCTTTCTCCACATCTATTAATCCCCGTGGCAAGAAACGGACACCCAAGTATCAACAGAACATTAGCATCGTCATCCATATCAAGTACCACAAAATCAATGGGAAACACAAACTTACCAACTTTGATCAAAACATCTTTCACAATTCCCTTTAGATGTGTCAATGACCGGTCGGCTAATTGAAGTGTGACCGACGTTGGTTTGACCTCACCAATACCTAATTTCTTAAAGATTGACAAGGGCATCAAGTTAATGCTAGCCCCTAAATCACATAAAGCTTTGTAGTTTTCATGCTCTCCCATCTCACATGGAATAGTAAAAATCTCCGGATCTTTCAATTTAGGGGGAAGATTCTTTTGCAAGATCGCAGTACACTCCTCCGTTAAATTCACCGTTTCAAACTCCCCAAGCTTCTTTTCTTTGATAAAATATCCTTCAAAAACTTGGAGTAGTTGGGCATTTGAAGCAAGCATCTGCAAAAGGAATATTCACATGTATCTTTTTCAACATCTCAACAAACTTGGCAAATTTCTCTTCTAATCCATTTTTCAAGAATCTTTGTGGAAACGGAATTGCAACAGGCAACTTAGGAATTCCCCACTCATCCCTTTCAAACTTCTCTTCTCTCTCTTTCCTTTTCGCTTCTCTACATCTTTCCCATTTCTTTAGAGACTTCACCTTTTCTTCTTCAAGTATAGGGGTACTTTCATCTTTTTCAACAATCTCAACTTCTTCCTCTTTCTCTTCTTCATCCAATCTTTCCATATGCTCAAGTTCGCACTCTACTTCCTCTACTTCCGTTGGCATAGAAGGCCCTTCGTATTTTATTCCACTACGAAGCTCAATCGCCTTACATTGCTCCTTAGGATTAGTAATGGTCGTAGATGGAAACTTCCCTTGACGATGAACATCCCCCTTTTCACTTGCCATTTGACTAATGTGAGTCTCAATTGTTTTAAATCTTCTCTCATTTACATCATCTTTTTATCTATTTTCCTCTTAAGTTCTTTCATAAATTCTAACACTTAGCCATTTGATCTTCCATGGTAGGCTTCCCTTCACAATTTTGAGCTTTCTCCCCCAAATTGATGCCCGGTGGAAGAGTGAGGGCGTTTCTTTGATTTCCATATGACAAATTTTCATACCTACGAGGTTGATTGAAATTTCTTTGAAAGTTACCTTACCCCCATTCTCCTTGCCTTTGTGGATATCCCCCTCCATGATTACCAAAGTTACCACTATAATTTCCTTGAAAGTTCCTTTATTGCATGAAGGCAACTTCCTCAAGTGACATCTCCGGTGGACACCATGTATCTTGAATTCCAAAATTATAGGACATACCTTCTTGAGGCATAGATGTCGGCATTTGACAACTTTGAGAAAATTGGCTCATATTAGGCATAATCATGCCTTGTTGAGGATTAGGAAACACTTGTTGACTCATCAAAGGCAATGACATACCTTGGTGAGAATTTGCTAGCACTTGTTGACTCACCATATGTTTGGACAAAGAATCCGTAGACACTTTCAAATTAGCATTCATTCTCCTAAGTATCTCCGTGATTGTCTTATCGGTTACATCTTCCTTAGGCACCTCCACCTTTTTCACTTGTTGCAAGCACACTTCTTCCATCTTAGCAATTCTCTCTCTTTCATACGTTCCCGCAACTCGATCCATAGGCCATTGACCCGTATTCAAAGCAATCTCTTCACATATAGCAATTGCTCTCTCCGAAGTTTGCCCCAATATAGAACCTCCCGATGAAGCATCAACAAGCATTCGTTCACTCCCATTCAATCCGGCATAGAAAAATCCTATTTGTTGATCTTCGGAAAATCCATGTTGTGGACACTTCCTTAGCATTTATTTGAACCGGTCCCAAGCCTCACTAAAAGTTTCAAGAGGCATTTGCTTAAACTCCAATATTTGACCTTTTAGATGCAACATCTTTGATGGTGGAAAATAATTGCTTAGGAACCTTTGAGCCAACTCTCTCCATGTATTATAAGATCCCGGGGTATAGTATGGAACCAAGCCTTAGCTCTATCCCTTAATGAAAAGGAAAAAAGCTTCATCTTGACAATATCGTCACTCACTCTGTTAATCTTGATGGCGTTAGCTAACTCTGTGAACTGTGATAGATGAGCATTTGGATCTTCCATCGTTCCACCTCCAAATTGGTTTGCTTGCACCATATTGATCAATCCCATCTTGATCTCAAAATTATTAACATTAAGAGGCAGCCCCATGCATAATTCCCAAACTGAGGTTGGAAGTGATCTCGGATGTTCATCCCTGCTCCATTACGACCATGGCCCCGAGGTTGATTTTGCACCACCGGAGGAGCTTATTGGTTATCTCTAGCTTCTTGTTGTGCCATCAAGTTTTGAATAATTGCTTGCAATTATTGATTTTGCAAGTGCATTTGTTGCGCATAAGCTTGTGGCACAAACTCCGGATTAACATTTCCTTCTTGAACATTATCACGTCCTTGAAAATTCCTCATATTACCTTCTTCATCAACCATATTTGCATTATCCCTTACGTTTTCCATACTTTTCTCCGTCGGCTCTAACACTCCTCTTCTTTGTCTTCTTAAGGTAGCTTCCAATTCCAAGTTCAAAGGTTCAATAAATTGAGACCTTTAACGAGTTCGCATGTACCTATAAGAATTTCCAAGTTAGCTCTCCAAGAATCAAGACAAGTAGACAAGTAAACAAATAAAAGAAATATCCTTATAAAAACTAATCAATTTTAAACTCGTCACAACCAAAAGTTTAACATTTCCCCGGCAGCGGCGCCATGTTCTTAGTCGAATTTCTTGTAAAATGTTAAGAGTAAGAGACTCTATCGTCGAGTACACGTGTGACCAAGTACAAAATTTATAATAATATCGTCCCAAGGGAAAGTAAACTCATGGTTATATCCGGATTTTCCATTGATTTATGCTTTGTAAGAATGATAGATTTATTTTTTGGTATTGAAACTACTACTTATTGTTCTACTCAATTAACTAAAAATATGAACTAATAATGTTTTGGATCAAACAACAAACAAATGATGAATGAGATGGAGATAGAATTCACTTAAGAAGAGAGCAAGACTAATCATAACCATGGTTAAGAATCTAGCTAGATATGCGTAACTCTTGATGGTGAACTTCATTAATTTGTGGATTAAAAGCAATCACCTTTTCACCCCTAATCCCTATAGCCAAAGTAATTAGGTTCTCGACTCTTTTACAAGTCTAAGTCTCCTAGGATTGTGCTTAATCTCAATTCCCTTAAGGTACTATGATCATAAGTTTGGTTCTTTTTACTCAATTTCTTAAGTGTCCCTCTATGAGTGTTCTAAGCATAAGAATGGTATGACTTACCTCCCCTCACACTAACATGCATGCTCACCTTAATATACGATTCAATTAAACATCTAATCATAATATTGGAATGGTCATCCTAACACTATGAATAGATAATTTAATCACACAAGTATTGAAATGAAACATGATTCATCAATCATAAAAGGAAGTTCAAAATTAACTCAATTCAACATCTCAAATCCTACATATCTAGCATTCTTCTCAACCAATCATATGATTAGCCCTACTATAGGACTAGCCACTACATATTGTGCTTGTATCAATACAATCAAAGGCTTGCTCCATTTGAGCCAAAATGAGAAGAAAATCAAAAAATGAAAAGTAGATTGGCTTCCCTTTCATGGAGAAACCTTCCTTCTCTTCAATATGCTAACTTCTTCAATCCTTGATGCTTTCCTCTTCTCAAATAGTGGATGGATGGGTTGATAGATGGAGTAATGGATGGATTAATGGAGATCAAATGGAAATTGATGGATCTAAGGGATGGAGATGAATATAATGGATCTAGTGTGTGAAAATGTGGTGTGGAGTGTGTGTAACTGCTCTAATTATGATCTCTCCCTCTAAATTTCGCACAAGTCATCCTTTTATATCACTTAAGGGCCTTCTAGAAGCTTCCGGAAGATTCTAAAAACTGCACTGACTTTCGCACCTACACGGGCCGTGTAGCAGCGCACGGCTCGTGTAATGCATACCTAGTTTGGCGTGTTGTATGTCCTTCCGGACACGGCTCGAGCTGCGCTACACGGCCTAGGTCATGGGAATGTAGCGTTTTCTGATGACATTGCACGACTTCCTCTTACAGGCCCGTGTTCTGCACACGGGGCGTGCACTGCTACACGGCTCATGCGCCAGAACACGGCCATCCTCCTGGGCGAGCTCGTCATTCTGATGACAGTACACGGTCACCTCGGACAGGGGCGTGTTCCGCACACGGCCCGTGTCTGGGTGTGCCTTGTACTTCCATCTCCGTTTTGCTCCCGACTCCGTTTTTCTCCATTTCTTGACCTGTTTTACACATATTTAAGTTCATTTACACAATTCTATCAATCCAAACCACATTTCTCATATTTACAAATACTCCACCAAAAGTCACACAAATACGGATAAAAACATCCAAAAATCATGAACAAAGACACTAAAACCTAGGTGAAAATGACAACGATCAGGTAGCAAGACTAACAACATTATGGTCAAGGATTGGTCTAGACTTATAAAAATGATATGGTGATTATCTAGGATCAAGGTACAAAAGGCACCCACTAAATCTACTTAAACTCCTTCATAAGACACTTAAAATATAGAATACCAAGGAAGTCCCTAAAAGGCTCTTAAGAATATCTCAGATACTCATAATTCTCATTAAGTTACAATGCTTATATTGTTAGGTTCTTTCACTAATTCAAACACCATCACAAGTAATTCTCACTAGTGTCCTATCATGATATTCTAAGCATGAATTGGTCATGATCACTAACTTAAGTCACACTAATAGCCAAAATCCACAAGCAGACATGATTCAATTAACATTCATACAACATAATTGAGTTCACATTCTAATAACATGACATGGTGAATTAACCACATAAATTATCATATGAATTAAGAAATAAGCATTCATAATAGAAATACTCAAAATCTATTCGATTCACCATTACAATTCACAAGCCTGAATTCCATAACCAATCATGTTGCTAGTCTCACCAATAAGACTAGCCTAACAACTTCATCATGAATTCAACACAAAGTGTCTTACATAACTCCAATAATGCCATTAAATGAGAAAAATCACAAATCAAAAGATGAATTGATTCCCTTTTGAATAGTGGAGATCCTTCCTTCAAAATGCAATCTTCTCTTTAAAACTTGAGCTCCTCCTTAAAAAGATGATGAGTAGATAATTTATGGAAGGATTTATAGGATTTGATGGTGAATTTAGATGGAATGAATATGGAGATGTAGAGAGGATATGAGTGTGAAAAGTGTGAGAAAGTGTGTGTGTTCTAAGCAGAATTTGAAAATTGATTTAAAATCAAACGGAAAGGCAGTTTTAATCACATGGGAAGATTGTAGAATCTTTTAAACAGATGGTTGAATATTGCTTCGACTCGACTCGAGTTGTGCAATTCGAGTCGTATCGAGTTTTGGCTTGGTTTTTTTACAGCTATGGAGCTCGACTTTTGTTCAAAACTAGGCCTTCTAGTTCGGGCTTCTGTAGGGTCGACCTCCGAACTCGATGTGTGTCCAGCGTTTGAGCTTGACTCGAGTCCTGAACTCGAGTCGATTCCTGATCGCTTTCCAGCATTCGAGGCTCTTTCATCTCCCCACTCCGTTTTGCTCTCTTTTGCACCTGATTTGAACATATTTCAATCAATTTCAAAATATTCTTCTCACAACTCTAAATGCACAAAAATGCTATAAAACACCACCAATGATACACAAACAAGAACAAAATATGCAACAGATCTACTAAAAATGATACAAAAATCTTGGTGAGAATTACTACGATCAAAACCCTTAAAATTGTATTGTTTCTCGTCTCTAAACAATGAAAATAAATAAACAAATAAGGAAAAATTTTCACCTAGGAAATATGAACTAAGGAAACACAAGCAAGTAGCAAGAATAATAGATCACATTAGGACTTCCTTCTACAAAGAACTTTACACATGATACTTTCGTAAGCTCAACATCAAGAGAACTCAAGGCAGTATTGTTCCTTCCAGTCCAAACTTCACGGTAAATGTTTGTACACAACTCTCTTTTAAGTGTAGTGATAACGATCACTCATCAACCAATCAAGCCCGACTCACCATAGGCTAGCAAGGAGACTATGTTCACAAGCCACCATAGTTTTGACTCGAAAATCAAATAGGTCTTTTCTGTTATATGTAATGACAAGCTCTTTTGCAAGAGTAGGGAAATTATGGACAATAATGACTTTAAAAAATAAGTGTGAATAATCGATGAGATGATCTCTTCAAACCTCATCAATCCAACTTGACTTTTCATCCATTTCCTTTCCTTTCTTCAACATATAACCTGATCACCATCCTTCTTTGAATTTGAGATAAAGAAGTATAATAAAGAAGTAAGATAAAATCAAATCCCCAAACAAATCCCAAAATATTAAAGAAAAATCCATCCTCAACATAACAAATCAAAGTTCAATAATCTAATTCATCACAAGTTATTCCTGTTGGATTGTATACTAAAAGTCTTGCTTTTTGTATACACAATGTTTTTGGCAATATTTGAAATGAGAATCATGTGATCAAATATTTTGTATAATTATTGCAAAAGTCCATTTACTTTATACTTTAGATAATGTGGTGTGCGGCGTCACATGGAAGATCATATTATCGGCTCCTTATAAAGTATAAACAGATGCTCACAATCGAGATAGACGGGGACTATCTATTGGTATGGTTGTGGTGTGATTCGGCGTTAGTCTGTCTTGATTATAAAATTGCACTAGTGCACTTTGTATGTATTGAGCAGGACCGCACTGAGATCGTTCGGTTTATACTGACTATATAATAGAACTAGATCTCAGTTATTATGGATGTTCATACTCTTAAGCCCTATATAATAATCTCGACACGTAAGGCAGTATTTATTTCTTTGATTCATCAATGGGTGAGAATTAATAGTTAAATCAATAAGTTCGGTGAGTTGGGAGATGGTGCTGTCTCTATGGTGTGCTGTTGATTGTAGAAGGAATCTGTGTCCTAACGGAATGGGTTGATGATGTCCCCTTGAGGAGATCATAATGATTATTATATAAACCCTGCAGGTGGATTTATTCCATCATGATAATAAGGTTGAGTGGTACTAATCTCGATAAAGATATTAATTAATGGACACTGAATCTTAAACACAGGGAGATTAACGAGCTCATAATAAGAAAGAGTCCATAACGTAATTTGGGATTAGGGTGGCAGTGCAATAATATTTCTTTAGTGGACTGATTTATTATTATTGGACTTAAGTATAAGTTTTGGGTTAAATTTGGATGCTTAAGCCTAATGGGAGACCCAACCCTAATTTCTCCTCCTAGTCCCTATTGTAGCCTATAAATAGCCAATCTCAATAGTCCGGATATCTTATCGAACATGCCAAGAACCGTGAGAGAGATTGACTGCAGATTGAGTTCGTCTTGGAGATCGTTGCCCATATAATGTCAAGATGTGGCTTAGGAATACAGCAGAAGATCAGAAGTTCATTTGTTCATGTTGTTCAACATCTACATCAACAAACCCTGGTGAAAGATAATACAATTCTATGTTTATGCCTCAGCTGCGATAGAATTGCATGGATACCCAACGGTTCGCGTTAACCAAAAGATCCAAATGCCAACAATTCCTATCAATTAGACCAACTAATAAACTTTACAAATAACTCCCTTCATTACTCCGGAGGCAGAGGCGGATGCATCTCCCTAGGATTGAACAGACGAGGAGCATTAGGAAAGTGAAATTTTAACATCATCACCATTATCTCCTCGATTATACAGAGTTTGCCCTCAACACTAGCTTGGGAAGTTAGATGAAATGGGCAGAAATTGACCTGGGTGCCCAATTTTATTCTAGATTTCGACCCCGACTCTATGCCTGTCTCATAATGGAACTCGAGTCGATTTCCGAACTCGACTTTGGCCAAGGTCGAGTTCACATTTCAGGCTTCCACACCTGGCCTCCTACAGGGTCAACTTACGAAGCTCGAGATGAGCTCGAACTCAATCTTTTAATTTTTTTTAAAAAATTCCCTTGCTTTCTCTTGATTTTTTGCTTAGAAAACCTCATTTCTAATTAACAAACTCATTAAAGTTCATTAGCAATCCAAATATAACACAAGTATGGATAAGGATGCCGACTTACACCACTAAAAAAATCTAAAACATATCTATGCTCAAGAGAAAATTTTAAAAATTCACACAATTTTACAAGAATAACTCACAATCATTGCAATACAATAAGTACACTCAAGTGGTGAGTCACACCACACACTCTTTCCCCAAACTTAAATAGGAAAAAGAATTGAGAATTAAGTTTGCAAAAAGTGGTAAGACTTACCCTTGAGGTATCAAACAATGCTCTTCTCATAATCAAGTATCCAACTCCCTCAACAAGCATAGCCAAGCTACACCACAAAAAGTACAAAAAACATGAAAAACAAATAAAAGAAAAATTAAAGGGAATGTGTTGTCTCACATCTAACGCTAAGTTTAACATCTTCAAGCCAGATTGATTTTAAGCTTTTACAACCCAGAAAAAACCATGACCACATCGGTCCTCATCAACACTTTGAATCTCTCCTTGATCACTTTCTTATCAATCACCATTAGCTCTCCATTTTTATTAACAAGCTTCAAATCACCAAGGATGACTTTCTTCTCCACACGAGTTTTATTTATTCTTATCAATCTTTCAATCTACATCAGAAGCTCTCCTCTTATCCTTGTCATAAACCAACGTGCTAGAACTTGAAATTTTCATGTATACAAGAAAGAAAGCAGTTAAAGTATAAAAAACGAATGAATCCAAAGAATTCTCAAGCTCCACATTATCATCCAGAGGATTAGATGGGGGATTCAAATGAGAACCTTCTACTTTTATCTTAGCACACTTGAGAATTTAACGCATTTTGCTTGCAATTTCAATAAGAGTTCTTCTTTCTCCATATGAACCTTAGCACTTCCCATGGCCAAGAAAGGCTTCCATAAAATCGACCGAGAATGCTAAATTCTCTACTTTTACCACAACATCGTCCACTACACCAAAGGGTCTAACCATGTTTCCATCAACAACCTCTAAACTCACTATATTGAAAATTATAAAAAAAATTCATAGATATTTGAGTTTTTCTCATTCCTAAAAAAAAAAAAAAGAAGTAATAAAAAAATCAATGAAAATAAAATTAATTAAAGAAAATTTATATATAAGAACATATGTGGCTAATGAGGTGGAGTTGTTAACTCAACCAAATGTTGATTTTCAAGGTGGGACTGTTAGGACACATCCACAAAATGTTTAATTCCCACCTACTTTTACAAGTTATTATATTATAATTTCTTTAAAAAATATTTAAATTTATAATAACATCAGTATAAAAAGTTCGAATTCATGAATATTATATATAAGTTATCATTTTCAATTACTAAAGAAAAAATAAGGGATTAAAGATTTTAAACAAACACTTGCGTGAACCATTATATGAACTTTAGTGGTTTATATTTTATTATGTTATTAGAATTTATTATTTATTATTAGTGTTTAGAATATTTAGAATTTAAATTATTACTACAATTTTTTAAAAAGAAAGCGTTTATATTATAGAGAATCTCCATGTTATTTTATTTTATTTTTTTGCATCAGATAAATATTAATTCTGCTGAATAAAGTAACATAAAGTTTAAATTGTGCAAAAAATAAGAAACCTTTCATTTCTTTATATACTAATTAATCCTTCTAATTCTAGAAGACTACAATATAATTTATACTTTTTTTGGAATGCACACAAACATCAATATTCCAACACAAGTACAAAAATCTTAAATTAGTCAAAAGATGAATTGTTTCATCTTCTCTGCAAGACCTATAAATACAGACCGCATAATCCAAACATTTCACATCTGCATAGAACTCATCCACATCCTAAGTATGTAGTTTGCTATTCAATTTTTTTTAACTTTTAGATTTCATATGTTCTTTATTATCTTAATTTTATCAGAGAGTCATATCCATAAACTTATAATGGAATTATCATACAATAGCATACATTTCAAGATAGTGATGGCACCACTCTTCAAGTTGGTCAAGGATATCAATTCTTCAACGGAAGAATTGACAATGAAGTTACGTTTAATTCGTACATACCATGTTACTGCATATGGCAATATAAGATTTAGTGAAACTATGGAATGTGTCTTTCATGATAAAGAGGTATGCTACTACAATATTCACATGCATAATTTTACAGATTTGCAAGCACTAACTTATATCCAACATTTAATTTTTTTCAGGGAGAGAGACAACATGCAACAATCAAAGCAAGCCTCATAGATCATTTTAGGCATGTACTAAGGTAAACTATATGCTATAAATAATTTAGTTGTTGAAGTGAACAAACAGGTTTATAAGACTACAACCAATAAAAAGTTGATATATTTTATCAATGAAACAAGAGTGGTGGAGGTTTTAGACGATCAATTTCCCTCTAAACCGTACCAATTTCTGAATTTTGGGGATCTTTCAATTTTAGCTAAATTGAACGAGACTGAAATATGTGGTATTCAAACAAATATACTATTTATTATATTTATAGTTGTTATAAGTTCATAATAATTTCACCATATCTATATTTATTTATTTTTATTACAGACGTGATTGGAATCATGACCAAAATTTCAACTCCACAAACAAGGAGATACAAGGAGGAGAAAAGATTTGAAAGTATTATTTTTTTTTCTTTGAGTAATATATTTGAATTAATTATATTTTTTTGGTTAAATACTAAGAAAATTATTTTACTTAATACCTAGAGCGAGTTACTATCATATCCACAATTCACTTTTCAAAACTTGGATTCAATTTGGAAAGCAGTGAAGTCATAGAATTTAAGTAATGGTAAATTTTATTTTATTTTATTTTTTTCTAATGTACAAAGCATGTAATTTTTATATTGTTAGACTGACTTTTTAATGTACCTATACATCTAGTATGATAGAAAAGTATATACCAATGCCAAGTTTCAATTCTATTTCAACTAAAAAATTAATAAAATGTATGAATATAACAAGCAGAATTTTTCAAGTCAGGATGCAACCAACTTAGCCATATTAGTTTGAGAATGCTGCACAATAATTTATGAATTAACTCAAGGGAGAAAGATGACATAAAATGTCATAAGAGAGGCATGCAAGAAGATATACTTGTCCAGCTGAAGTTTTCATAATCATCTGATGGCAGCTATGTACCTTCCTTCAAGTAAAAGGTAGGCTATAGTAAATTCTCTCAATTAACCCAATCTCCTCTGCTCTGCTCTAAATCTTAACAATTGAACTGCACTAGGCATTGACTAAAACAACATCAGCAAACTAAAAATATAGCAAGGAAAGTATTGCCTTGGTGAGAAGACCTAATGGCCTCTGTCGGAAGAAACGATTATTGAAGAGAAGGTGAGAGCACAATCATCACCATTACCGTGGAGGAAAATAGCGAGAATCTCATAATCCACATCATTTTAAACCTCAACACAAGAATTTAAGAAATCAATTTTGAATTAAATGAATAATGGGATAAAGGGGATCTTGTACCTTGAAATGTAGTGCACGAGCAATTTTCAGCACCAATTCAATCCTCAGTGATTTCATTCCCAACGTCACTGATTTTTTAAGAGAGAAACCAAGGAGACCGATCTTTGGATTAGAAAATTGACTGCACCAATCTCGTTGCGGTGACGCGAACGAAGCAGTGATGGATCGAAGTTTTAGAGAGGTCGTTGGTGAGTTGTTACCGGATCCGGACGGCAGACTATCACTCAGTGGTGGAGGTTTGGGCGAATCGTTATTTGGTGAAGGTAATGAAACGTTTGGTGTCGACGGCGATGATGGTGTTGATGAATTAGAGTTTGGCGGTGGTGTTGAGGATGAATTTAGACTTTGGAGACGCCGGTAGTGTTGAGGATGAATCTAATCTAATGGCATTGAAGAAGAATTGGGGGGGTTGGAAATGAATTCGCCAGCAGTGGTGAAATTGTAGAATCCTAGTTCTCCGAGTAAATAAACCCCTGATCCAATATTATTAATGCTTTAATAATTGATCAATTTTCCAAAATTTAATAAATAAAAAAAATTAAAAATCGTTAATCTAATATTAGAAAATACTTCATAATAATTAAGAAAAAGAAATTATATTTTCTTTGGCAATTCCTTGCTAATTGCTAATGGAATGAATTCCGTTATTATTTCGTTGTTATTATATTAATTTAATTTTCGTTGGCAATCCCTTTCTAATTATCAACGGAATGAATTTTATTTGTAAATATTCTGTTGTTATTCCGTTATTATTACATGAATTTAATTTCCGTTAGCAACCATTTGATAATTACCAAAAAATTCATTCCGTTGGTAATATTCCGTTGCTATTAGATTGCTATTACAAGAATTTATTTTTCATTGGCAACCCCTTGGTTATTACAAAACGGAATTAATTATGTTGTTAAATGTTTCATTGCTATCACATAAATTTAATTTCCGTTGGCAATCAATTGGTATCACTTGGTATTTACCAACGGAATTCATTTCGTCGCTGCTATTACAATAATTTATTTTCTGTTGACAATCCCTTGATAATTACCAACGGAATTAATTCTGTTGGTAAATATTCCATTGATATTCAGTTGCTATCACACGAATTTAATTTCAGTTAGCAATCCATTGCTAATTACCAACGGAATTCAATTTCTGTTGGTAATCCCTTGATAATTACCAACAAAATTCATTCAGTTGGTAAAAAGGAATTTTTTTTTTGTAGTGATAGTTTTATAAATTGAAGGTTTAAATGACATTTTTAGTACATGAACAATTTATAAACTCACTACTGTCTTTTATTGAAGTGCTATCATTTGAAGGAGCAATGACGTCCTTACGACATGAACAATGTTAAACTTTGCACATGGCTTAATGGATTTTTATGCAGCCAATAAGTGAGAAATTATCAAACAATAAGAAGAAATCAAGCAGCAAAATACCAGAGCATTAGACAAAGCATCATATTGCAAAGCCTACTCACTTATGATATTACAATAAATTGCTAACTAAACATTATGATACAATGACCCATTAATTCTATTTTCTACTTCTTGAGTGAGTAATTATATGCATACCTGCCAAAAGAAAATACAAATAATTAAAAAAAATACAACATTTGAATATATCAGTAGGTTAAAACTCAGAATTGAAATCAATCAATCAAGTGGTGGATGAACAATAATAAAATATCATTAAATAAACTTAAACTCAATTAAAGATATTAAGTAGACTGCACTGTCTTGCAACATTTTATATATATATATATATATATATATATATATATATATATATATATATACCAGATTGTAACATATACACTACAAAAAAGTTTTTTTTTACCAACGGATTGCCAACGGCAATTGAATTTATGTAATTGCAATGGAATAGGAACGGAATATCACCAACGGAATGAATTCCATTGGTAATTACCAAGGGATTGCCAATGAAAAATAAATTCGTGTGATAGCAACAGAATATTACCAATGGAATAAATTCAGTTGGTAATTATTAAGGGATTGTCAACAGAAATTAAATTCTTGTGATAGCAACAGGATAGCAATGGAATATTTATCAATTGAATGAATTCCGTTGATAATTAGCAATGGAATAACAACGGAATATTTACCAACATAATGAATTTCGTTGGTAATTACCACGGAATTGGCAACGTAAGTTAAATTCGTGTGATAGCAACGGAATATTTACCAAGGGAATTCATTTCGTTGGTAATTACCAAGAGATTGACAATGAAAATTAAATTTGTGTAATAGTAACGGATAATAACATAATATTTACCAACAGAATAAATTCCGTTGGTAATTACCAAGAGATTGTCAACGGAATATTAACCAACAGAATCTATTCCGTTGCTAATTAACTTTTACTTAATTATAAACTATTTTCTAATATTAGATTAATAATTTTTAATTGCTTATATTTATTTAATTTTGGAAAATTGATCAATAATTATAACAATTGTAATAATATTATGGTGAAAAGTTATTCCACAAATACTAAATTTGACTTTTCTTTTAAATATAAAAAATTAATGCTAATTTGGATCAGGTTCATTTACTTGGAGAAATTAATCGATCTTTTTTCACGAAAACTTTTTGTGAAAATGTCGATCGACGATTCTACGATTTCACCAAAGCCGGCGGATCCATTTCCAACGCCGCTAGCGCCCGATTCATCTTCAACGCCATCAGATTCGACTTCATCACCTCCAACTTCAGATTCATCCTCAATACTACCGCCATTTTCAAAGTCTAAATTTATCCTCAACACCACAGCGGGACGCTAATTCATCACCACCATCATCACCGTCGACACCGGACGTTTCATTACCTCCACCAAGTAACGATTCGCTTACACCTCCACCACTGAGTGATAGTCCGCCATCCGGATTCGGTAACAACTCACCTCCAGCTATGCCGCTGATTGACAATAGTCCCCTTCAAAAGAGAATCCTCCGCCTCCGCCGAGTAATAAGGGTGGTAACAACGACAATTGTGAAAACAACAACAAACTCCACCCAATTTCGATACGTACGGTTAGATCTCTCTCTTTTTGTTTTTGTTGTGATTATGAAGAGAAACACACCTGGATCCTACTTCTAATCTCTCAAGCAAAGACAACACACTCAATCTCACGTTTTCAGATTTGAAAGCAAAGAACAATTGAATCAAAAACTGTAAATGAAGAGAACAACACTCAAGGAATTATAGTGGTTCGATCATGATGATCTACGTCCACTTTCAAAGGAAATCGAGCACTCTTTCATTGATAGACAATTACACTTGAAGATGAAGATTAACTAACTACTTTGATCACTCATGGATCAAACTACGAAACTTGCAGAAGCTGAACAAAAACCGTGTGCTTCATAGCAGCAAACTTGCTGCTTATATACCAAGTGGACAGTTGGCTTGTTTCAGCTGTACAGCTGATGCCTCTCACCATCCAATGAGGCCTTGACACATCAGCACCTTCCTAACAACATACTTAACAAACTAACTCCCTCCTTCTTGGATCAGCTCCCTAACCAACACAACTGATCAATAACCACCTAACAAACCCTAACAATCAGCATGCACTCAAGCAGATAGTGTGTGATCTATTCCAACGTATAAACTCCAAGAAATACGTATGCATTGCTCACATACTTTCCAGCCAACGTGATTCACCGTTTGCATGAAATCATGATCATGTTTTATACTCCAACTTCTAACAGTTTTCTAGTTCTGTAAATTTGTATTTAGCTTGGTGATGTCTGATGTGTGTATCTAAATTTTAAGTTTTTAGTTTTAAGATATGTTACTCTAATTTGGTGGAGGAAAGAGTGCCTAAAAAGTATTCAATTGATTGGAAAATATGTAGTTGTGTACACATTGCAGAATAGAGAAGAAATTGATATAGGATTGCGCTCAACACAATTCACTCGTTAGGAACGAATTTTCTGATTAACTTCAATACTACGATAGTTTGCTTAGGCTAATAGAATTTTTTCTAATGGAAATCAATCAATGATGACCAATGATTCATTTTGACCATGCTGGAAAGAATGGAGCTTAATTTGTTCCGCTAGTTTCAATCCTTCTATTTCCATTGAGATTGAAGAATTTGGATCCATTGATTTAAACTCCATAAATTATGCTCATTATTTTAGGGAATTCTTCATCGATATCTATTATATAATATTTTTAAACTGTTATTTTAGTAATAATTTGAATATGTAATCCAATTATGTGATGTTATTTAAAACCATTCCTTCTATTCCTCATTAGGCTCCATATCCTTCTATCCAAATGCAACCTTATGTTACATTGGAATGTTAAGGGTGTATATTTACAGATTTAGAATCATGCCAATAAGAAAATAGTTATAAACATTTGCTTGACTGTTGGGTCTTGAAACCATTTGATACTTTTGATTCTTGAATTTGTAGATGTAGATAATGATGGCATGTAAAAAGAACTATTCTGTAGTCTCTGCTCAAGTAAGAGGATAATCTTATTGCACCAACTTTGAACTTTCCTCTGTCCGCTTTCTTTTTCAAAGAGGCTTTGAGTTCTCTATTGGTGACAAATAGTTTGGTTTGGTTCTGTTATGCTAATTTTAGAGCACTCCATTGAATGCTGCCAATTTGAGTTTCTTCGTCATGCAATGTTTAAAGCTTTATGCAAATTTAGAATGTGGGCAGTCCGTAGAGCCTCCATTAAGTTAAGGTAATTCATTATTTTGAAGTTATTTTGTTTCTTTAGACATGTTTTTCCAAACCCAGAATTTAAGGTTGATCTTTATGTTATGTTCCTTCTTTAGTTGACTACTTGTGCTCCCTTTTTCTTATGACAATTAGTTTTGTTTGTTTGTTTGTTTGTTTATTGCATTAGCATTTCTTAGCATTGTTGTGTGAGATTGTTTGAGTTGGTTCTTGGATGAAGGGTAGGAGGAGATGAAGAATGTTTTTGTTTTGGGGTTTATATTCTCTGATTTTGGAGTTGGTTATTTATGATATTATATCCACACAACAGGGGTGAATCTTTACAATTTCCATGTGCTTGTGCTATGTATCTAGGTGATTATGGTCATTCTGCTATTTCTCTGTATGAAAGATATATTAGACCAAAGTGAAAGCTATAGCAGACTAAAATGAGCTGTGGTATGCTCTCTAAAGAATAATTTTCTTATTTACTTCACCCTCATACATGGTTGAATATTATGTTTTGTTGTTCTTATGCATATCCCAAAGCGATGCTGTTTGTGAGATGATTATCGAATTTTTTATTAGTCTTTAATTATTTTCAGACTGCTACTTTCATGTTTCATGACATTCTTCTTGATTTGTCCCTGCTAACACTGCTACATGTACCATTATGACTGTCATATTTGCTCCTATCTGATGCTATTGGACATTAAACTTGTAGTTTGTTTAATTACTCTTTCAAAGGAATATTAATGAGATATGTTTTTCAGGAATCAAGGATTTACCATAAGGAGTAGTCGAATTTGCTTGGCGGCTGTTGTTTGGAAAACTTGCAATGTTTGTGTAATTTAAATCTCCAACAAGAATATTTTATGGGTTGCTATCTCGTACAAAGTCATATATCACATGAACATCATGTCGTTTTTTCTTATGAATGCATTTATGCTTATGATGATGCTTTGATATTTATGTTAGAGATTATTTGGATATTTGTTTATTCATGTATTTGACTATGAATTAAGTTTGTACGTATAATGATAATTTGACATTTATGTAAAAAGTATTTAAGTAATATTTCAGTTTTAAGTATAATTTATATTTTAGAATATTTAATTTAAGATAGAGAGGAAAGAATTAGGAATATACTCCCTCCGTCCACCAAAAATACATACATTTTGCTATTTAGGGCGTCTGCACCAAAAATATATATTTTCCTTTTTAAATACATGGAACCGATCCGATGAAAGCCTGATAGTGTGCCAGATCTTGAAAGTCTCGCAGCGAGTCATAGCCCACGTTGTTCAGGCAGATGTCATGCCAGATCGTTATGCCCACTCCTAAGAAGAGCGTAACCACGAAGTAATTAGTACAACCATCCGCTTGAATCAAGAAGTCAAAGGAGCTTGACACCTCGTGGAAGAATTAAGCGTCTCCATCCTCGACCTAAGCGACTATGGGAACACATCACCCCCCTTTCATCCATTGGCGTGCGTATATATATAAGCTCAAGCCCCTCGATACAAAGGAATTGACCCCAAAAACAAATGTATACATATTTGGTGGACGGATGGAGTATTATTTATACAATGAGCTATTTATAATTTATTTTAAATAAAAATTAAACAACGAAATTTTTATCAACAAATTGAAATGGAATATTTACCAATGGATTGACAATGAAATATTTACCAACGGATTAGCAATGAAATTTTTACCAACTGTTTAGCAATAGAATATTTACCAACGGATTAGTAAAAAAAAATTTACCAAAATTTCTTTACACATTTTTTAAATTTTTGGATAAGAATAAGTTTAAGAAGTGACGTGTGTTGTGTGATCAAATTGGCCTCCAAGTAATTATTATAATACTAATAGGTGGATAATATTTTTTTATGTGGATAATATTTTTTTTATTACAATCTTGGCCTCCATGTATATATACTCTTGTTTTCTTTTTAACTTGGGGGAATTAACTCAAGGTGAGAAAGTAACCTTTTCATTCTTTATGCATATATATATATATATATATATATATATATATATATATATATATATATATATATATATATATATATATATATATATCCGTGTACTACGCGAGATCATTTAATATTACTCTTATTTTTTATAATTAAATAATCTTTGTCATATAACAATTCAATATTAATTAGGGATATATTTTTTTTATAAGACAACTTCTTTCAACAATATAAAAAATTTACAACAAATTATAACTTTTAACTTTTGATAATGTGAAATAATTAAATCATGTGTAAAGTTAATATATATGTATATATATTATAAATTTTTGAAAGTAGACTTGTATTTTTTTCCTCTTGAAAAATCAATTCTTAAGATGTAAATCCATTCAAGAAAACTTGAATCGATCCTCTTACTCTTGAAAAAACAAATTTTAAGATGAAAATATATTCAAGTATCTTTTGAAAATTTTATTTTTAAGATGTAAATTATTCAAGAATACTTGAATCGATTATCTTTCTCTTGAAGAATCGATTCTTAAGAGGTAAAACAATTCAAGAATACTTGAATTAGTTATCTTTCTCTTGAAGAATACTTGAATTGATTATCTTTCTCTTGAAGAATCAATTCTTAAGAGGTAAAACAATTCAAGAATACTTGAATTAGTTATCTTTCCCTTGAAAAATACTTGAATTGATTTTTTAAAAATATATCGAATCTCTACTTGATTCACTCTATTGAAATAAATTTTTATACTTTCATAAACCAATTCTCTAGGGGAACTTGAAGAAAGCTCATATTCCTCTTGGAGAAATGAATGTGTGTATTTAGATGAATAATAAAAAAGTCTTATTTATAGGTGGGGTGAGAAAGAATATTATATGAAATATTCTTTTTTCTTTTTATATATATGATTTAATTTGATATTAATTAATTTATTCCATTAAAAAATTTAGTAACTAATTAACGATACCCAAATAAATAAATAAAATATTAAAAATTTAATCATTATTAAAAATAAGAAACACATTATTTAAAAGAGTGAGACTCTTGTACCCCGGAGACACCATGCCCCTTTGCAATTTAAATCTCTAGCAATATATATGTTTAAATAGAATATGGAGGGGAAATGTTGTGTTCCCATGGGGGCGCGGTGTGTCTCCGGGGGCACACAAGTTTTTGCATATTTAAAAAAGAAAATATTATAAAATAAAATTAATTAAAAGTAAATAAGAAAAATATTAAAAAAAGTATTAAAAATTTCAAAAAATTAGGAAAATTACATGTCACATTGGAGCGCTCTGGAGATGACACGTCAACAAGAAAAGTTTCTGCTAAAGTATACTTAATATATATATATATATATATATATATTCTTATTTTTTGTAATTAAATAATCCGTATTATATAACGTAACAACATTAATTAAGGAGATTTTTTTTCTTATACCTAGACTATTTCTTTCATCAATGTAAAGAATTTACAACAAATTATAAGATTTGACTTTTGATAATATAACGTATAACTAAATCATGTAAAAAAGTTAATATATATGTACATATATTCTAATTATTTGAAAGAATCTTTATGACTTGTATCTTTTTAAATGTTACTTTATAACACAATATAATTGAAAACTATTTTTTGCTCCCCCTGTCTCTTTAAAAAAATGTACAACCACATATGAGCAATTTTGTTTCTTTGTTGTATATTTATATAGTTGCTAGTATTTTTTTTCATTGTATTTAAGTGCAATTATGATCAAAATATGTAACTCTTAGTAATAAATCCTTAATTTTACTGTTTGTCTAAAATAAATATCAATTATATATATAAAAAATCTTAATTAATTTTTTTTTTCCATACATGATTTGATTTGATATTAATTTATTTATTTATATCGAATGATTTATTTATTGATTGCTGATGCGCGTTTTCTTTGCACGCAAAATTAATCCCCAAGTATTAAGGATATCAATTGCAGCTTACGCAAGCGACCAAGTGAATATCGAACCCAAAGGAAGACGTATTTTCAATTTAATTATTATCTAAATTAATTAAGACAATATGACAATTAAGTTTGAGGTTTAATTATTAAACTACTAAACAAGTAATTAAAATAGCAAATAAAATAAAATATCACTCAAAGAATACGAAAGTGGATAAAGTAGGAGAATAGGTAGCTCTAGGATAATTCAGTTTCACGCATTAATTTTCCTTCCATGTGTTGATGTCCGACTCTATCTTGTGGAATATGGACGCATCACTAAACCATGCATATATACTCTATAGACACAAGTAAACATGCGTGTAACACGTGTGAATAATCTCGGAGCAAGAGATATAATTTCACCCTATTTCTAGGTACTATCAGTATCAATTATTTCCCTAACCAATTGGTACTCTAACCCGATATGATCTCCCTTTATAGGTACTATAAAATTAACCTCTTTATCCTACTTACTAACCCGAATTCAATTCAATTAATAAGTATTCATATATGATAGTTTTAATGAAGTTTCGGAGTCCTCTTACTTAGAATATAACATGGAATCCTGCTCAGCAATGAACGCACTCAATCAATAACCAAGATATGTATTCAAACTCTACATAACAGTTAATGATGCACATAATGATCGTGAGTATGAATTAAAAAGGCACAATCATATATAAAATAAATCCACAAGTAGTGTTGTACGGAGTTTACACACGAAAGTTTAATTAATTGGTAAAAACCTTCATAACTTTAGTTCTACCAAAAAGGCTCTAGCCCATGATGTTATGAAGAACAATTATGGGTGTTGGATAGATCTTACCCGGATGTCTGGAAAATTATAAGATAAATTAGGAAACGAATAAACCCTAGATGTGGGAGTCGTCGCGTCCTTTTCCGTCTTGAATCATTCTCTTGGTTCTCCTCTTGATTTCACAAACGAATCTTCAAAGTGATGGATGGATGGAGGAAAGGAAGTGGATGATGGTTGGGGGTGATCCCCCCTTGTGGGGTGTGGTATGGTTGTGGCCTCTCTTATGGCTCTCTTGTTGTTTCTTTTTTTCTTGATGGTGTGATCTATACCCCCTTTTATACTTATAAGCTCTCCAATAGGCCTTGAAATGGGCTTATTGAGTGATCACACGCATTGAGGGTGTAAAAATACAGATATAGTAAGTTTTCGCACGTCAATTCGACCACGATGCTAGGTCGAATTCACCTCCCCTGGTCGAATTGCAGGTCGGATCACCCTACTGGAAGCTTCAGACATCGGATTCGAGCTTCAGGTGCTGGATTCGACCAGCACAGCATGTCGAATTGAGGTGTCATGGTCGATTTGCTTCTTTTGAAGTCCAATTCGACCATGATTCGACCACATGGTCAGGTCGAATTCAAATATTGTAGTCGAATTGTCTTGCGTAGTCTCACCATTTCGCGTATAACTTCCATATCCGAGCTCCAATTTAAGTGATTCTTGCGCTTACGTGACCCTCTCTTCCTTAGATTTCTATTTATATAAAGATCTTACAAAAACTCCGAGATTTGAAGGTTTAACAAGCCATGAAAATTGACACAACCGTTCTGCTCGGTACATCTCGCGCGACGTCACCATCTTGATCATAACTTCCTCGTTTGGAACTCTATTGTGGTGTTCTTTATGCAAAAACGATCCTCTTTTCAGTGGCTTTCTAACCATATATCACACCACCAGTTTTAATCTCCACACAGATATAGAAAAATTACATAATTTGGACATGCGTTTTTCAGCATTCATTGCACAAGTTGCACATTTTCTCCAACTTTGCACTTTTGATTATTTTTTCACCTAAAACATAATACAACACCTCAAGCACACCTTTTTCTCACATATATTGAATATAAGATACTTGTGCTAATATACAACATCAATTTCCATCATAAAGGTGTTAAATTGTACACTAAAATACGCTAATTTCCATTCTCATCAATCCCCCAAACTTACCCATTGTTCGTCCCGAGGCAACAAAATAAAATAAAGCGAGAGAGAGAGTAAGAAAATTAAAGGGAAAACAAGGACTATGACCAGTACCCCATTCAAAATACAATTGTCATCAACTTAGGTCATGCAAATCTCATTACATGTAATAATTAATTCGTAGCATACAAGTTAAGACAATCACCACCAATTCAAATGCTCCATTGACATGCTCTCACGGAAGTATATATCACTCGCACTCAAGTGTAAAAATGTACACTTATGGGTTAAGGTGTTTACGCTCAGATTCAATTCAAGTGCATGCGTAACCATAAGCTTGCCAAACGTCTCAAACTCTTAACCACTAAAAGTATGATTCGACAATGAGATCAAAAAGGACATTTCTTTTGGATTTAATGTTGGCTCTTTGGTTAAGGTAGGAAATATATGGACAATGTGACTCAAATAGTGGAGAACTAAAGCTGATTGATCACTTCAACTTTCATCATCTCTTCCTTTTCAATGCAGACGATTTTCATTCCTTCTTCACCTTCAAGCACAACTATTTTTTTCTTTTCTCAAGCACATCTTTTTTTCCTTCTCTTTTTCTGCTTTTTCTCTCGAGGTACCAGTTTCGGACACTACCTCACGCATCCTCCATAGGGTACTAGATTTAAGCACTACCCTATGGTATTTTATTCAATGGAGTACTAGATTTAAGCTAAATCATTGTTTCTATACCAATTTCATTCCTTCCCAAGCTGTTACCAAGCTCTATCAACACACTTTGAAAAGCCACTAATTCTCCACTAATAAGACAATCAAGGCTCAAAAAATTCAGATGCTCAAAGTGGTTCTTTCTCGTAGGCTACCAAAGAATGAGGTTTTTAAGCTCAACAAGGCTAACTAAGGATAAACAATCATATGGTAGGGAATTATTTGGCTAAGTGACTCATAATTCAAGGATGGCCTAAAATCATCTCCCATCATCTAACACAACATGTAGTTTTAAGTAAAACAAGAGGCAAGTTCTAGAATACACGCACAAGAATGATACTCACCAGAAAAGAAATATCATGTGATTACGTACATGAATATGGCTCAAAATCTCACATGAGTTTTTAACAAGTAACAGAGCACTTTCCATGGTAAGAATATCCCACAAGTACACATAGAACTTCATATCACAATATAACTCAAGTACACTTCCTTAATCAATTTCAAAAGCATATGAATTTTAAGCACACTTCAAAAATATAAGCTCACATGGATCACCACCATAAACTCAACCTTTCACTCTATGAATTAAAAGCACATATAAAAATTAGAAAAAGAAAACGAGAGCACCTGATTTTCCTCCTTCGAAGTATGTACAAGCTCCTCGAGTCAAAGCCTCAATGTAGAACTCATCTTGCCACTCTTTTACCTTTTTCTATCATCAAACTCAATCACACTCATCATCAAAAGATTCATTATTAATAAAATAAGAGAACTCTAAGAAAGAATTAATTGACTATCTAATCGACTCCACACACTAGAAACACCACTGAACACTAGACAAATTGTAAAAAATCGACACATCAAAACCGTTTTAACATACCGCAAAAAATAACTCTCCTAGCAAACATTACAAAGAAAAGATTATACTCTTGGTGCTTCAATGAGGTAAGAACATCACACTCCCCAAACTTAGTAGAAACGTAAGTCGAAACTAAGTTTGAAAAGAGATGTAATTGCCGATTAGTAAGCACCTTAAATATAAAAATTTCTTACTCACACGAAAGAAATAATAAAGTAATAAAAACGGAAGGGCAAGCCCCCAACAGGCGCTCATATTTAATGTCGGAGAGTCACGACGGATGTAACCTTTTAAACTACTTGATTGTAGGACGGTCTTGTCGCATCCTCACCTTCAAATACTTTCTTTTCCTCTTCTTGTCTACACTCAACACCTCACCTTTCTTGGTCACAAAAATATGATCATTGGAATTTTCTTTCTCCCATGGCTGTCAAGACACCTCCTTGTCAATCTTCCACTCAAATTCAGAATCATATGTCCTTTTAAAATCAAGATTAAACAAGTTAGAAATCACATCTATGCTCTTGCACGATTGAGTCTCTATGGGCATCTTCATTGTATGATCAAGCGAGAAAACCATATTTTTATTATCCATCTGCAGTCTAAGCTTCTCGGCTCTCAACCTTTTTGCTCTTTCCCACTTCTTCTCAATTATAAGCTCAGTATTCTGTTCATATAATGGTACTGGAGTAACATCAACATCATGTGGAGCATTCGGCATGGAAAACGGTGCAGAACGGTTGGGTTCGACTGGATTCGACCAGGGCTGCTGGTCGAATTGGGCGAATAGTGGTCGAATTGTGCACTTGAAAGTTTATTCTCTCCCTGTCTACTGATTCGACCAGGATTCGACCTGTAGGTCTGGTCGAATTGAAGTGCTCCTAGTCGAATTGAGTTTCTGTATGATTTCTGTCCTTCGATTCGACCAAGATTTGACCAAGGGATCTGGTCGAATTAGATTGATTCAGGTCGAATCGAATTAGATTGATTCAAGTCGAATCGAGCTTCTGATGAATCGAGCTTTCTGGTCGAATCGAGGCTCTGATGCTTCCAAATCACGTCCAGGTGTCTCGTTCGACCTTTTCTGTTGAGTTTGACCAACCATGCTAGTCGAATTGGGGTCGAATCGAGCTCCCGACGCTTTAAAATTTATTTTCGGCATAATCGGTCCCTCATACTGCGTTCCAGACCTTAACGTGATGGCTTTATCTTCCAATTTTTGTGTCAATTGATTTACGTTCGTGGTCATCTGCCCCATAATCAAAGTAAGGTCCTTCAACTGCTTAGATAAATCTGCATGATCAACATTAATTCTAGCTTCGATGTGGTCAACCCTTGCATCGTTCTCAGCCATGTATCGATTGAAGGTATCTTCAACACTTTTCACTTCTTGCTGCTTCATACTAGGCCCCCTTAGTGTCAACTCTGTAATCTGCCTCTGCTGGAACTCTAGTAGCTTGTTGATGTTAGCTAAACTAGAGACGATCTCATCATCCCTACTCGGCTTCACCACTTGATGTTCAACTTGCGCTACCTTGGCAAGTACATATGATCCTCTATCTCTCTCTGTAGGCCAGTCACATGAATTCATAGAGATGTCTTCAAATAACTTTTCTGCTTCAAGTGCTGTCTTTGATAACAGCGCTCCACCTGATGATGCATCAATAAAAACACGCGACTCACAATCCAATCCATAGTAGAAGATACTTATGTATTGAGCCTTAGACATTTCATGTTGTGGGCACCTCTTGAGCATGTCTTTAAACCTATCCCACGCCTCATAAAATTTCTCACCCTGATTCATAACAAATTGGGTGATCTCTTGCCTCATTCTTAAGATCCTTGAGGGTGGCATGTATCTCTCTAAGAACTTCTGCTGCAGTTGGTCCCATGTAGTGCAATCGGCTGCATCAAGAGTCTCATACCAAGCTTCCGCCTTATCAATCAAAGAGAACTTGAATAAGGCAATCCGCCTAGCATCATCATTAACTCCAGCTCCTTCTTGAGTGTTTGCATAACCAAGAAATTTTCGGAGATGCTGATATGGATTTTCAAAACAACCTCCAGAAAAGAGATTCTTTTCCACCATACTAATAAGAGCGGGATGTATCTCAAAATCATCATCTTCCCCCTTACTCCTATCAACCCCATGTTGCCAATCCCATAGTTTGTGAAAATTTCAGGAATTGCAACATTATCCGGATTCTGCCTTGCTCCGGCCATGTTTAGCACTGTGTGTTATTTGCTCCTTTCATTCCTTTCCTTTTCCTTGTGCACAAGTACCTCAGAAAAATTCAAGGTTAGATAGAATTAAATAATCACAAATAAAAGTCATAATCAAATTAGAAATAATAAATTAATAACAACAGCAGTCCCTGGCAATGGAGCCAAGAACTTGATGCATGTTTTCTTTGCACGCAAAATTAATCCCCAAGTATTAAGGATATAAATTGCAGCTTACGTAAGCGACCAAGTGAATATCAAACACAAAGAACAGCGTATTATCAATTTAATTATTATCTAAATTAATTAAGACAAGATGACAATTAAGTTTGAGGTTTAATTATTAAACTACTAAACAAGTAATTAAAATAGCAAATAAAATAAAATATCACTCGAAGAATACGAAAGTGGATCAAGTAGGAGAATAGGTAGCTCTAGGATAATTCAGTTTCACACCTTAATTTTCCTTCCGTATATTGATGTCCGACTCTGCCTTGTGGAATATGGACGCATCACTAAACCATGCATATATACTCTATAGACGCAAGTAAACATGCATGTAACATTTGAGTAACCTCGGAGCAAGAGATATAATTTTACCCCCTTTCTAGGCACTATCAGTATCAATTATTTTCCTGGCCAATTGGTACGCTAACCCGATATGATCTCCCTTTATAGGTACTATAAAATTAACCTCTTTATCCCACTTACTAACCCGAATTCAATTTAATTAATAAGTATTCATATATGATAGTTCTAATGAAGCTTCGGAGTCCCCTCACTTAGAATCATAACATGGAATCCTGCTCAGTAGTGAACGCACTCAATCAATAACCATGATATGTATTCAGACTCTATATAACAGTTAATGATGCACAAAATGACCGTGAGTATGAATTAAAGAGTCACAATCATATATAAAATAAATTCACAAGTAGTGTTGTACGGAGTTTACACACGAAAGTTCAATTAATTGGTAAAAACCTTCACAACTCTAGTTCTACCAAAAAGGCTCTAGCCCATGATGTTACGAAGAACAATCATGGGTGTTGGATAGATCTTACCTAGATGTCTGAAAATTACAAGATAAATTAGAAAATGAATAAACCCTAGATGCGGGAGTCGTCGCGTCCTTCTCTGTCTTGAATCCTCCTCTTGGTTCTCTTCTTGATTCCACAAACGAATCTTCAAAGTGATGGATGGATGGAGGAAAGGAAGTGGATGATGGTTGGGGGGTGATCCCCCCTTGTGGGTATGATATGGTTGTGGCCTCTCTTATGGCTCTCTTGTTGTTTTTTTTTTCTTGATGGTGTGATCTACACCCCCTTTTATACTTGTAATCTCTCCTTATAGGCCTTGGGATGAGCTTTTTGAGTGATCACATGCATTGAAGGTTTAAAAATACGGATATGGTAAGTTTCCACACGTTAATTCGACCACGAAGCTAGGTCGAATTCACCTCCCCTGGTCGAATTGAAGGTCAAATCACTCTACTGGAAGCTTCAGACACTGGATTCGAGCTTCAGGTGCTGGGTTCGACCAGCACAGAAGGTCAAATTGAGGTGTCGTGGTCGAATTGCTTCTTTTGAAGTCCAATTTGACCAATATTCGACCACACGGTCAGGTCGAATTCAAATATTGTGGTCGAATTGTCTTGCATAGTCTCATCATTTCACGTATAACTTTCACATCTGAACTCCAATTTGAGTGATTCTTACGCTTACGTGATCCTTTCTTCCTTGGCTTTCTATCCATATAAAGATCTCATAAAAACTCTAAGATTTGAAGATTTAACAAGCCATAGAAAGTGACAAAGCCGTTCTGCTCGGCACATCTCGCGCGACGTTACCATCTTGATCATAACTTCCTCGATTGGAACTCGATTGATGTGTTCTTTACGCCAAAACGATCTTCTTTTTAGTGGCTTTCCAACCAGGTATCAAACCACTAGTTTTGATCTCCACACAGACAGAAAAAGTGTACAAGTTAGATGTGCATTTTTCAGCATTCATTGCACAAGTGCACCTTTTCTCCAATTTTGCACTTTTGATCATTTTTCCACTTAAAATACAATAAAATACCTCAAGTGCATCTTTTTCTCACATATATTAAATATAAGACACTTGTGCTAATATACAACATCAATTCCCATTATAAAGGTGTTAAATTGGACACTAAAACACGCTAATTTCCACTCTCATCAATTGCAATTAATGATACTAAAGTAAATAATTTATAATTATATAGGAAAAATAAATAAATAGTAAAACTATACATGAACGATCAAATGACAACAGACTTTATAATACTATACTTAATATATATATATTGATTATTTATGAAAAATAAGGTCAAACATTTTATAATTAATTAAAAAATTATTAAAGTGTTTTAAATAGTTGCTATATACATATATACATATATATATATGTATATTTATATACTTAGTATATGTAATATTATAAATAATATTTAAATGGAGTATTAGTTTTTACTCATGATTATGATTTAGTATTTCTTATAACTATATAATAATTATTCTATTTCCATTACTTGTTATTTTTAAGAAACTAATACAATATATACATATATATATATATATATAATATAAATAAAATTAATTTATATATAATATTCTTTTAAATATTCATAAATTTGTAATGAATTTATTAATTTTATTAGTTTCAAATTATTAAAAAAATTAAGAAAATAAATTTTATAATTCATATGTCATAATTGAATAATTAAGATATATATAAATAAATTTAAAAGTTAACAAATATTTACAAACTCAATTTAATGTTATTTGATATGACATAATACTTTTAACTTAAAGAACTTAAACTTTCGATTCTATACATGATTTAGTTTTTCAACCTCTTATTTTCTAGAGGTAAATCGATTCAAGAGTACTTGAATCGTCGATCATCTTTTGCATGAATAATACTTGAATCAATATTTTAAAGGTAGATCTCAAAAAATACTTGAATCAATGCTTAAGAGGTAATTATACTTGAATCAATTTTTTTCTCTTGAAGAATCGATTCTTAAGATGTAAATCTATTCAAGAATACCTGAATCGATCCTCTTACTTTTGAAAAGTCAATTTTTGAGATGTAAATCTATTTAAAAATTCTTGAATCGATTCTCTTCCTCTTGAATAATTGATTCTTAAGAGCTAAATCGATTTAAGAATACTTGAATCAGTTCTCTTCCTCTTGAAAAATACTTGAATCAATTTTTTAGAGGTAGATTGAATCTCCACTTGATTCTCTCTATCGAAATAAGTTTTTATACTTTCTTAAATAAATCCTTTAGAGAAACTTGAAGAAAGCTTCTATTCCTCTTGGAGAATCGAATATGTGTATTCAGAATGAATAATCAAAAAGTCTTATTTATAGGTGGGGTGAGAGAATATTATTTGGAATATTCTTTTTCCCCTTTATATTTATATAATTTAATTTGATATTAACAATGGAATCTTTACCAATAGATTAGCAACAAAAATTTTTACCAACAGAATTTACAATGGATTAATAATTGAATTATTACCAATGGATTAGCAACGAAATATTACCAACGGACCTCAATTTTGGTTGTTTATGCATTACCAATCACCACTTTAACAACTAACAACTAAAAATTTTAGTTGTTAATCCATTAGTAACATGGTTTAGCAACGGAATTAGGGCATTTACCAACGGAATATTCCGTTAGTAATTTTTTTTCTTTTTTGTAGTGATAGTGTTGTAAAGATAACTATCATTTAACCTTGTAATCTTTTATTCCTAAGAATTGTTTGACACTTTCAGTTCGAAAGTGGGAAAGATAGATCATATAATTTATGAAATAAGTATGTTAACATCTAGCACCTAACAATGTTATGTGAAAAGGCTCTATTTTAAAATTGTAAATGTTTATCATGATAAATTTTTAATTTATTTCCTCCAGGAATTATAATTTTAATTTATAAAATGAGGAAAATCTAAATATTATAAATTATATATAACGTAGCTAGCTTTGAAATCCCGCCCCCAGTACTATAAATTCAATATCAGTTCTTCATCATGAATCAATAAAAAACCACACATGTATCACAAATAGGGATAATTGCACTTTCAGTCCCATTGGATTATCCCAGTTGCATTTTTGGTCCCGAACCTTTTTTCTGGTCCCAAAAGTTGCAATTTTAGTCCCAAAATAGTTCTTCCAAAATTTTTTATTCCTAATCAACTTATATCATATCTATATTGCCAGATATTCATCGTCTTTTTAGTTTTCAAAATAGACATAGTCCATTACGACCATATCAGGCACATCATGCTTTCGTACATTAATTAAACAACATTAATCTCATAGCTAACCAGCTTAAAATAATAACAGTACCTTTTTTGATCGCCAATCCACCGTGTATCCGGGAGGTTTTACAGCTGCTCCTCACAGCCAACCACGCGCCCCGTAGTGTGATGGATCAATCCCGTTCCTTCAGCGGATCTCAGCACAACCCTGGTTCATTTTCTACACTAGGTGTACAGGATGCTGCTACTGTTTCTCGTCGGAAAGTATGGAGATTGAAGTTGCAGAATGAAATGGAAGGTTACATGCGGGCAGTAGCCCAAAATTATTTATTTATTGAATGGAGAATTTATTACACACTCATCCTCACAGAACGAGAGGAGATAACTCCTTTAGCTACCTATTATAGCTGCAATCAGAACGCTCATAAAAAAAAGAAAAGAAAGAGATACAATGTTTATTTTAGAAAGAGAAAACAGAGAGTGATGGTCGATGCCTTCTACTTTCTCAGAACTCTTATTTATAGAGGCTTTTCGGACTTGAAAACCGAATTTCAAAGCCTCTTGATATTTTGTGACGTCACTGCTTATGTTACCATATTTGCGTCAGTGCTTGCATCACCTTGCATTAGATGCCAGTTTTAGTGGCTGACTGGTCCTTCTTCTTTATTGGATACCCTGTAGTGGGCCATCCTCCCTGTCAGTCACATGTTTTTATCCTTTCGGAAAAAAGTCATCTGGCTTTTACTTTTTTGAAGAGTCATTTATCTTCTTTGGTGTCTGATGATTCTTCTGGCTCATGGGTAATTTGAAGAGATTTTACCCTCTTCTTTCCACGTGTCTCTTTTGTTGGGGGTGGTTCAGCAGCCCTGATCATTCATATGCTTAACCTTATTCCCCTTCCAAACTCTGGTTCGATTTGGGTGGAATAGCTTGTGCTTATTTTGTTTGTCCATTGCCCAAAATGGGCCATGTTATAATATCTCTGATGGGTTTGTTTACTCACTAGAATCTTGTTCCTCTAGAGAAGTTCCTGCTTTTCCTGGAAGGCCTTCTCAGCAAACCCTGTCTTTTTCCCTGTTAAAGTATTCAACAGGAAAGACCCATTCAAAGTCTTATGCTCAAACTTGAATGGGAACTTCATCTCCACCATTGCTTTGATGCAGGCATATAAACCCCTCGCTCTTCGTGTAGAGATATGTTCCTCAGAAAATGTAGAAACCAAGACTGGTTCCTTTTCGGAAGACTCTTTGTTCTTATTTAATGCTGAAACATCGGGTCTCTTAGCTTGATAAAATGGAAGGCCACTTGGTTACCTTTCCCGACTGGTTCTGGGGCCGTACTAGTGAAGTACAGCTTTAATACATTGCCTCTGGATAGAGTCGAGTTATTTTTCCATGCCTTGAAAACTGTGCTTCTCAGCCACTCTGACAGTTTTGAAAGCTCTGGGAAACTTGGTGCAACAATATATATTGAAGCTAGCGCTCCAAAATCATACAATTGTTTCACATCATTTGGATTTGAGCCTTCTCGCATCCAAACTTGGGGATATTCCCCAGATATATCCACCTGACATTTCTCTAGTCGGATTCATTGTCTGGTGTTCAATTTATCCCGGCTGGCCTGGTATTCCTGCCAATAAGAGAAATTAGCTAGGTTAATACCAACCTTAGCAGTGCCTGTCATTGGCCTAAGGTTGATCTCTCCCTCTCTAACCCCAGAAGTGCTGAGTTGACTCGTCGATTCCAGATGTGACTCCAGGTCTTTGATTTTTCCTTTGACTAGTTCCTTCTTTGGAGGTTCCAGTTTAGGACTTATGCTAAGGGTACTTGAATCCCTTACTCTGGGTTTAGAGCCCCATTCTTGACTACTCTCCTTTTGTCAATTGTTATTGCGAATAGACTCGCATTATTGCGAATGCAATCTCGTATGCGATTAGACACTTTGGTCTGATCACTTTCTTGTATTCTTCCAGCACGCTTTGCATTGAGTGCCAGATTCTCGAATTCCTGTTGGAGCAACTCAAGGTTGTCCATCAGGTGCTTTGATCCAGTTAGGATGGAGTTTATCTTAGCTCCTTCCATCTCTCGTTAGGAAATCTGCCAAAACATTGTCAACAAATTTAATAATGACAATATTAAAATCATAATATTAGCATTCTGCTTGCCATCTTAGTAGTCTAGCCTTTTTAGGTTTAGATTCGATTTTATTTTTTAAAAAGGCTTTGACACTTGTGTTATCAATTTTAAGGATGAGTTTCCTTGCGAGAAGAAATAGCGGCCATTTTTTGAATGCCTTTCGAACCACAAAGAACTCCTTTTCATTGATGTGCCATCTCTTTACTTCATTCTCTGCAAAGATCCCACTACAGTATCTGTATGACACTTTTCCTTCTAGTGTGGACTTCGTGAGAACTACTGCCCACCAATGGTCACTGGCATCTGTATAGAGTACCAATTTATCCTCGTCATTTGGTATAGCTAACTTGGGGAGCTTCTTACAAACCTCCTTTAGTTGTTTAACCATTTCTCGGTGTGATTCCTCATATTTGAATTCAACATCTTTTTTCAACAGAGGACTGAACACCTTCCTATATTGCGCCAGATTGTTGATGAACATCCTAACAAAGTTAACCACTCATAAGAAGCTTTGGAGTTACTTCTTGTCCTTGAAATCTTCAGGAAATCCTTGGACCTTTTCTATAATGTGTGATTGTAGAATAATTCCAGACTCATCGATCTCGACTCCAAGAAACTCGATCTGTCTTGTTGCAATTACTGCCTTCTTTCCAGAAAGCACTAATCCTTCCTTGTGACATGCTTCTGAGAATATTTCCAGATGTGCAAAACGCTCCTTCATATTTTTTGAGGCTATGAGGATGTCATCCACATAAACAAAAATGAATGAGAAATAATCTTTGAAAAGATTATCCATCTTCCTTTGGTATATCTGGGTGCGTTCGCCAAACCCATAGGCATGACATTCCAGATATAATGGTCTTGTGGTGTGGAGAAGGCTGTGAACTTTTTGCTTCCTTCTTCCAATCATAATCTGGCAGAACTCAGATTTGCAATCAAACTTTGAGAACACCTTGGCATTCTTATTATAGTTAACCAAGTGTTCCCTACTTGGTATGTAGTATCCATCGAACTCTAGGGTGTTGTTGATCCCTTTGTAGTTGATCACAAGTCTCGGCTTTTCCCGCTTAACTTCTCCATGATTTTGAACCAAAAATCCTGGACTGTTGTATGGCGATACTTATGGGAATATCAACTTAAGGTCTAAATGTTCCTTAAGTATTTGCTGTATATCTGATGAGTGATATTTTCACCTAAATTTTAGTGTCTTTTTACGTGTGTTTTTGTGTATTTTTATCAGTATTCATGTACTTTTTGGTGGAGTTATGTGTTTTTATGGAACTGAGTATGAATGAACTTAATCATATAGAAAATAGGTGAAAAAGGAGTAAAAATGGAGATGGAAGATGAAACGAAGAAGAAGAAACAGTGTAGCAGCAATACGGCTGCCCGTGTCAGGCGCACGAGTCATGTCGCAGCACACGGTTTGTGTAACCAATACGGGCCTGTAAGGAAAAGCCGTGCGGGAACATCAATTCATCCAACACGGCCACCCATTGGCCGTGCATCAGCATACGACTCATGTGCCGTCTTGAGTGAAGGTTGACAGATAAACCCTGACATGACTCGACTCGTACTGAAGCACACGAGTCGTGTCGGTACCAGAACAGGAAATTTTTACACATCTTCTAGAAGGTCTCCAAGGGGTATATATACCAATTCATTCAATATTTTGGTAGATTGGAATCCAAAATTCAGCTGCTCACACACCTCACATACCAATTCCTTCATTTTACACCATATCCTTCATCAAATTCATCTATCTAATCACTCCATCATCATCCCACCATCAATTTCTACATCCAAGTGAAGGAAAATGATCAAGGAAGAGAGAAAAGTGAAAAGAAGGGAAGGAGATCACCATTGAAGATAGATCAAGGGAGTTTCCATTCAATCTTTGTATTAAACCTCATAGTTTTATCATGATTTGTAAGGATTTAATTGTCTATGTTAATTTCTTTATGAATATGGTAGGCTAATCTCCCTTGTGAGATTAGCAACATGAGAGTTGTTGGATAATTTTGGGATTTGTGTATTTGAATTCATATGTTGATTGGATCTATGGTTTTCTATCATTGATTATTAATTGCTTGATTTGTATTGATGATTTGTGTGTTTAGTTGTTCTAAGTATGTGATTAGATTGAGAAATTAATTATGTGCTTAGGATAATTGAGTGAATCATTTCATCAAACACTTAATGTGCATTATAAATTGTAAAGAGATTGAGAAATCCTTTAGAGTTTAGAATCCTTTGATAGAACATATGATTGGTTTGATCGAGAGGTTGATTAATCGTGTGAAGGGACTCTCATTTCAAGCTTAGTACCTAGTTGGAATTGTTTGAGTGGGAACCAACTCATTGAGCTATGTTTAGAACCATATCATATCCATCTTGAGAGGGAGTATAGGTAATCTTAGTGTTGGCCCTTAGTCTTCAATCCATGATTCATGTGAACTCGATGCATTTATTCTAGGAATTCCACTTCTTAATTGTTGTTAATCTCACTTTTACTTAATTTAGAAAATCACTTTTCATCCATCTATCTTGTTTGTTAATCATTGCTTGCTTGCTTGCTTTGATTGATTTAATTTCTTGTTTGATCAAACTACCCATTGATGATTCGTCTCTATAAAATTGCAATAAATGTGATCTCGCTTAAGCTCTAGCGCCGACCTCCTTGTGGTTCAAAAAATTATTTTAATTGGTCATCCCTATTACAAAATGGCTAATCAAATGGCGCCATTGCCGGGGAGGCAACGGTGGCTAGTAGCTTGAAGAAGGATCGTTTCGAGTGATCTTAATAGAGACATTTTTTTTATCTTATTTTTCTTGTTATTTGTTTTGATAGTCTTTCGTTCTAACTTCTCTTCTTTGTGAAGGTGTATGCAAACGAGGTCAAGGGGGACACAATCAGAGCCTATTGATCTAGAAACTAAACAAACTTTTCGAAGAAGGAGAAAAGAAAATAAATTAAAAGAGAGTGATCAAATGGATAATTTTCAAGGTGACAATCATATGGAAATAGAGCATAATGGGGAAGGCGGACAAAATGTGCAATACAACGCATCTCAATTTAATGCCAACCCTCCTCAACATGCCTACCAAAATCATGGAGCTTTCAACAACCAAGCTTTGCTTCAATAAATGGTGCAACAAGCTTTATTTCAACATGGATATCCACAAGCTTATGCTCCTCCACAACAAGCTTATGTGCCACCACCACCACTTCCGGTACAACATGGAGTTCACAATGATCAAAGGGTGATAAGGGATTTCTTTATGCCGAGAGCGATGCCACATATGATGGGTCCACCAATCAACGCCAACAACTTTGAAATTAAAGCGGGCTTGATTTCTATGGTGAGAGACCAACAATTTGGAGGAACCTCGAATGAAGATCCTAATGCTCATCTAGCTCAATTCATTGAGATTGCAAATACCGTGAAGATGGATGGGGTGAGTAAAGATTGTATAAGGATGAGGTTGTTTCCATTTTCATTGAAGGATAGAGCTCGATCATGGCTATCTACCATTACTCCGGGTACATGCAACACTTGGGACGAGCTTGCATAAATGTTTTTGAACAAATACTTTCCACCTTCTAAGACGCTTCAATTGAAGAACTTGATCACTCAATTCAAGCAAATGCCTCAAGAGAGTTTTTATGAAGCGTGAGAAAGGTTCAAGGATATGCTACGCAAGTATCCACAACATGGATTCCCGGAGAATCAACAAGTTGGATTTTTCTATCAAGGACTTGTGAATGGGCAAAGAGTGCTTGTTGATGCTTCGGCGGGTGGATCCGTACTTGGAGTAACTCTGGAGAGGGCCATAAGGATATTTGATGAGATTGCTATAAATGTATACCAATGACCATCGGAGCGAGTAAGTGGATGTTATGGTTTTGAGAGTTTTGATCAAGGGCAACAATTTAGTGTGAAGAGTGCTAGTGTTGATCAAAGTCTGCCAAACATGGAAAAGATAGTGGCGGAGGTTATGAAATAAATGAGCTTGTACCAATGTGTGAATAATCAAGGAGCTAATATAATTGAGGGGCTAAAAGTCGATTAAGGTGTACTACCTCCGAATATTATGAGTGGAGAATAATGGGCCAATTCAATGCCACGAGTGGAAGATGTGCAATACATGCAAGGAAGAAATTACCATGGGAATTATCAAAATAATTACCAAGGTAATTTAAACCAAAGTCAAGGGAATTATCCACCAAGGCAAGGAAGCTTTAATGGTCAAAGTAGTGGAAGCTCATACCCACAACAACAACAAAGACAAGGTAACTTTTCCTACTCCAACCCGAGCAATGCAGTTGCTTATCCACTGGGATATCAACCGGGGGCCAAGGCACCAAAAAATGTAGGAAGAGCATTGATTGATGAACTACTTGAGCAATTGATCGCATCAAACAAAGCTTGAGATGAAGCATTGAAAAAGGTGGAAGAAGCGAAAGAAAAGAGACTCAAAGCTTTGGAGTACAATGTTGGACAAATTGCAAGTTCTTTGAGTGCTCAACAAAAAGGAAAGTTTCCAGCCACAACCGAGGTGAATCCGAAAGCTCAATGTTTGTTTGTTAATATGGATGAGGAACGAAAGGTTGAAGAATGATTGGTGGAAAACAAGGTTGTTGGAGAAATGAAAGAAGAGCAAAGGCCTAAATGGATACCTAAGTGAAAGAGGGTGCAAGAGGAAAAGAAATTGGAGGAGAATGTGACTATTGGGGTATTCTGATTACTCCATTCCTTATTCCCTATCCACAAATATTTGTAAAAGATGAGAAAAAAAAGAGTTTGAGGAACATGTGAAGAATCTCAAGAAAAATTATGAGGAGAAAAGGAAAGAAGAACAACCCGAAGCAAGTGGATCAATGCAAAAAGGGGGACCTACAAAAGTTGGTGATCCGGGAAAGTTCATAATTCCTTGTGATTTTGAAGGGAAGGGTACCCTTGATGCATTGTGTGACTTGGGGGCGAGCGTCAATGTGATGTCTCATGCCACTTTCAAAGACCTTGAAATTGGAGAGCTAAAGCATACTACTATCCATCTTGAAGTAGTAAATGGAGAAGTTGTGAAGCCACTAGGGATTGTTGAAGATGTTGAGGTGAAAGTGAAAGGGCTAGCTTTCCCAATCAACTTCATGGTGTTAGAAGTGAAGGCGGACCCTCGAGTTCCACTCATTTTGGGAAGACCATTTCTAGCTACCGGAAGAGCAAAAATTGATATTGGAAGAGAAGAGTTATCTTTTAGCTCAAAAGGAAAAAGTGTCACATTCTTGTGCAATAAGGAAAAAGGAGCCAAGTCTCATTTGAAACCTCCGGATGATTTCATGGATCATGACTCTATTCTCTTTGACAATTTAAATTCATTTCTTCATGACTATATGAAAATTTCAAATACTAACTTGTCTTCATGTGATGTTAATAGGATGAAAGCATTGGAGCTTGAGTGGAAGCTTGACAAAGAAGAAAGAGAAAGTCCACTAGAAGCTCTCTTTGATGATGATTTGATGCTCGCGAGTAAGAATGGTGAAGTTGAGCTTGTTGACAAGAAGAGGGCAAAACAAATGTTTAAAGTGAGGATGCGAGGAGAAAGTATGGTGGACCAACATTTGGTCCAACGAGCGTGAAAATTCCATTCGGCTTGAAGACGTTAAACTTAGCGCTAAATGGGAGGCAACCCATTCTTTTTATGTTTTGATTGTTTTGTTGTTTGTGTTTTGATCTTGTAGGTGGATTGAGCTCATGAGAAGAAAATATATTGAAGAAAAGAGAAGTGCTTTATGGATTCGAGTAGATATATCACCACTTGTTGCAAACTTAATTCTCGACTCTTGTCTCGAGTTAAGTTGGGGGGCTAGTGCATGGTGAACATAGCTTGAGTCGTGTAGATGCGTATGCTTCTCTACAAGAAGATCATTGATGAAACTACAAGGGTAAGTCCCATCACTTTTTGCAAACTTAATTCTCACCTCTTAGTTCGATTGAAGTTTGGGGGGAGAGTGCATGGTGTGACTCACCATTTGAGTGTGCTTGATATGATGATGATAGGTCTTCTTGTAAACCATTTGAGTGTGCTTTATATGATGATGATAGGTCTTCTTGTAAACCATTTGAGTGTGCTTGATATGATGATGATAGGACTTCTTGTAAAATTGGTAAATTTTAAAATTTTCTCATGAGTTTGGTTGGATTTTGGTATGATTGGTTGTGTTGAAGTGCATGTGAATCCATATTTTTAATGAAATTGTTGAGCTAATGGTATTGTATGAGTTTTTGAGTATGAATGAAGGGTAGTGGAAGCACGAATGGAGCTTGGAGCGAACGCTTTCCTTACCAAATGTCTATTGAGGGAGTACTCTACACCTTATCACTTCTAATTGATTTTGATTTGGATTGAATGGATTAGCATGCTACTTTATGTGTAATGTTTTTGGGAAGTTTACTTTTCAATCAAAGGTTGGGATGATTGTGAGCTTAATTATCATGGATGATATAGAATGTGTGCTTTATTGTTAATGATGGTGATTTTTGTTTTTGCTTGTTATGTGTTTTTATGTGTTTTTTATTTTTTTGTGTCTTTATTTTATGTTTGTGTGTTTTCTTATTCTTGTTTAGGGATTCTTTTGGTGGTTTGTTTTAGGGAGGTTGTGAGTCATTTTTTTGAATATGAGTGATGATATGTTGTGGTAGTAATTGATGACAAGTTATGATTAAGAATCTCTACACTTTCGAATTGTGACATGTTTTACTTAACTTGTTCAATTTTGAGATGAATGTGGTGTAAGAAGTTTCTTAAGGTCCGAGCACAAGCTTGTGAGAATTTGAGCCTCAACCGTGCATACATGATATTTTCTTCATGAGTGGATCGATTGAGTGTTGATAAGCTAGAACTTGCTCAAAGACTATAGGAACGAGCCCGATTAGTGGAGATTAGTGATATGATTTAAGGCCATTCTTGTCATGTATAGTCATTGACAAATATTTCTATACCTTGAACATCATCCCTAGTCAACCACCTTGAGCCTATAAGCCTATTTCTTGTGAATTTAGTACATCACAAGCCTTGATTTCCCACATGAGCATTATATATATACCTTTTGTGTGAGTGATTGAGGATATAGTAGCTAGAAAGGATTGATTATGCAAAACAAGAAAGGAAATGGTAAACAAGTAAGAAAAATGATGAAAAGAGCACAAACAAGAGTGACATGCAACCTCATAACAAGAAAATGAGCAAAGAAACAACAAGATGCTTAAGAAAATAAAAATTCAAAGAAGGAAGCATGCATTGAAAGAAGATCAATTCAAGGAAAGTTGATGGATAGTGCCTATGATCAAGTAAGAAAAGAAAGTAAGAAAGAAATAGTTAAGGAATAGAAGAAAGTAGCTACCTCTTCGATTACTTACACATGATTAGTCACTCTTACCTAAATTCTCCTTACTATACCAAAGAACATATCATTACATCCTTAATTAAAGACCTTTTTGATCACGAATGGAAACTTTGGTGGTTTGTGAATGTAGTCCACGAGCAAGCTTATAGCGAGTCGAGCCAATTGGTTAATGAGTGATGATTTACCTTACTTTAAAGAGTGTTGAGTGACATTTATAACCTATGTGAGGCTTGGACTAAGAAGGGACTATATTACACTTTTATTCTCTTTAGATTGAACTTGTTAATTTTTTATGTTATGAGTTTGATATTGTAGGATGACTTAACATAAACTGTAATTCTTATTGCTATTAATGTGTTATTGCTTGCTTTCATTTAGTCTTTTCCTAGGTGAAAATCACTCCTCTTAGTTTATCATTATCGTTGTGCGAGGACGCACAATACTTTAAGTTTGGGGGTGTGATGAGTGATATTTTCACCTAGAATTTAGTATCTTTTTACGTGTGTTTTCGTATATTTTTATCAGTATTCATGTGTTTTTGGTGGAGTTATGTGTTTTTATGGAATTGAGTGTGAATGAACTTAATCATATGTAAAATAGGTGAAAAAAGAGCAAAAACAAAGACGGAAGATGAAATGAAGAAGAAGAAATAGGGTAGCAGCAAAACGGCGGCCCGTGTCAGGCGCACGAGTCGTGTCACAGCACACGGCCTGTGTAGCCAACACGGACCTGTAAGAGGAAGCCATGCGGGAACATCAATTCATCCAACACGGCCACCCATTGACTGTGCGTCAGCACACGACTCGTGTGCCGTCTTGAGTGAAGGTTGACAGATAAACCCTGACACGACTCGACTCGTGCTGAAGCACACGAGTCGTGTCGGTGCTAGAACAAGAAATTTTTACACATCTTCTAGAAGGTCTCCAAGGGGTATATATACCAATTCATTCAATATTTTGGTAGATTGGAATCCGAAATTCAGCTGCTCACACACCTCACATACCAATTCCTTCATTTTACACCATATCCTTCATCAAATTCATCCATCTAATCACTCTATCATCATCCACCATCAATTTCTACATCCAAGTGAAGGAAAAGGATCAAGGAAGAGAGGAAAGTGCAAAGAAGGGAAGGAGATCACAATTGAAGATAGATCAAGGGAGTTTCCATTCAATCTTTATATTAAACCTCATAGTTTTGTCATGATTTGTAAGGATTTTATTGTCTATGTTAATTTTTTTATGAATATGGTAGGCTAATCTCCCTTGTGAGATTAGCAATATGAGAGTTGTTGAAAATTTTTGGGATTTGTGTATTTGAATTCATATGTTGATTGGATCTATGGTTTTCTATCATTGATTATTAATTGCTTGATTTATATTGATGATTTGTGTGTTTAGTTGTTCTAAATATGTGATTAGATTGAGAAATCAATTATGTGCTTAAGATAATTGAGTGAATCATTTCATCAAACACTTCATGTGCATTATAAATTGTAAAGAGATTGAGAAATCCTTTAGAGTTTAGAACCCTTTGATAGAACATATGATTGGTTTGATCGAGAGGTTGATTAATCGTGTGAAGGGACTCTCATTTCAAGCTTAGTACCTAGTTGGAATTATTTGAGTGAAAACCAACTCATTGAGCTATGTTTAGAACCATATCCTATCCATCTTGAGGGGAGTTTAGGTGATCTTAGTGTTGGCCCTTAGTCTTCAATCCATGATTCATGTGAATTCGATGCATTTATCCTAGGATTTCCACTTCTTAATTGTTGTTAATCTCACTTTTACTTAATTTGAAAAATCACTTTTCATCCATCTATCTTGTTTGCTAATCATTGCTTGCTTTGATTGATTTAATTTCTTGTTTGATCAAACTACCCATTGATGATTCATCTCTATAAAATTGCAATAAACGTGATCTCGCTTAAGCTCTAGCGCTGACCTCCCTGTTGTACGATAAATTATTTTAATTGATTAATATCCTTCCGATTTTCTTGATCCATTAGGATAGGCTTGTATCTTACAAACTCATGCTTCTTTCCCTCTTTTACTTTGAGTGAGGCTCTGAGCTCGTTTTTATCCCACCAGGCTAGAGGATCCTCATTGAAGTTCCTCTGTATCTTCCTTTTGACATCCTCCAAAGATCTTTGTTCTTCGATTGTGGCGTCTTTCTGTAAGCTTTCTCCCAAACTTGCCTTGAGAAGGTGGATTGTGTTTTCTTTTAGTTTTTCCATCTTCCATCCTCCTTTGGTCTCGGTTCTCATTTGAAGTACTGCTTCGCCATATTTCCTTCGATCATTCATCTTTGGCTGGCTAAGTTTTCCTTCATCACCATGCTTGCTGCGAAATCCGATTGGCATTTTTCTTTGAAGTGCATTACGCAGTCTAGGTGCTATGATCTTATGTTCACAAAGGGTTGTGAAAATTAGTCATCTTGTTGCATTTTCTTGGGTAAAATGCATGAATGTCTGTAGGAAATTATTTCCTAATAGAATATCTGCTCCGGTGTCATGAAAATATATCGGTGGAGTTTTCACCTTGTACCATAGGGTACGATCCGCTCCTCCGATCATGATCTTTGCTTGCTTGATTCCTCTGTTAAGGATTAGCACCCTTTGAGGTAAATCTTTTCCTAGTACTGTTGGCAATTCTTCACCTGAGTTTTTAGGAAAGACTCCTTCTTTTGCTGTGCAGATTCCGGCTCCTAAATCAATGTACGCCGCAAAGTACTCTGCTCGATGCTCCTTATATATCACCCCGACCGTGATATATATAGAGAATGGACTTGTGGCCATGTGTGGATCAGAGCTTATAAGCCCGAGCCTCTATTAGTAGACCTTTTTCCCTTGACCGTAAACTCCATTATATCTTGTAGTCGTTCCCAAGATTTGTGATCCTCGAGAAACTCCAATCCCAGCACTAGTTGTTCTGGGAATCTTCCTGCTATTCCTTCAATAATAAGCTCAAGTTCTCCGAGTTTGAGCTGTCCTTGATATCTCCCAGTTATTGGCTGTTGAAGGTAATACAAGACATCACAGGGAATAGAGTTTTCCTTTTTAGTGATATCGAATATTACTTCGATTCCTCTCCATCCTTCTGGGCATCTTAGTTCACCTTTGGTTGTGAACTTTTCTGGTTCCTGGATTACCTCCATGATAGGTTTCTTTTCCTATTTTTCACTGATCATTCTGTCTTCTTTGAAAGAAATCCTTCTCTATTCGAATCTGAGGCTATTTTGCCTACTCCAGACTGGCTTATCCTTGATTCGCAAATCCATGTTGTGGATTGTCAGTAATTCCATTATTTCTGGTCTGGTTACGCATGCAACTCTTTCGAACACTTTTGGTATCTCGATATACTCTTTCATTTGGAATAGATCCGAATGATGAGTGTTGGATAGAGCATATGAGATACTGTAGGTAATAGAGTAAGGCATATTCTCTTCTTTCATCAGATCTTTGTTCTTGAAATCTTGATGAAGGGTGAGTGCCCTACTGAATTCTTTATCTACCAGATTGTAGGCAATCCTTGGGTAGATGTAGGATGCCACCTTGCCTGCGTACAGGTTTCCTGAGATTCCTCCCAGGCATGCTTCTCTTGTATTCTTGATCTTCTTATCAAAGATTGCAATATCGATAGGTGTATCGATACCTTCTTTGAATGTGGCTTTGATGAGGATCCGAATTACTCCGATATGGATCCAAGACTTGGTCTTGGCTATTCCTTCCTTGAGTTTACTGAGTTCCCTTTTGATTTCGTCAATAGGAACTAGTTGTATTTCCATCACATTTCTCGTGAGCTCCATTGGGGATAGCAATTTTCCCTTCGGTCACTTTGTATATGATGTTGTGCTTTCTCTTCTTGAAGCTTGGAAAGAATTTGTCCTACCTTCCTATGGTGAATCCATCGTATAGGTTGAGCCTTGGATCCTCCTTCATGATTCTCATAAGGGTTTTATGGGAAATGGATGTCTGGGAAAAGAATACCGACATATCTTCTTGTATATCCTGTCTGAAGCTTTCTTCTTCACTCTGACTCATCTTCAGAAGACTCCTCTTGGTTGAAGAATTCTTCTTCATAAATGCTCTCGTCTGAGGGTATATATTCGAACTAATATACCAGTACTAGATCTTGGAAGTAAACAGCTTCCTCTATTTTTGGAGTTGTTTCGAACTGTCGTACTCCTCTCTTCTGGTTTTCTGGGCTATCAGGTGAGATATGCCCTCTAGCTCCGCAAGTGTAGCAGTTACAATCCTTGAATCTTTTGTTTGCTCATGTAGCTGCTCTTCGGAACATCTTTCTTGTAGGAGTTCTTCCTGTACTCCTTTGGTTTGATCCTGAGGAAGAGGCTTGACTTCTTGAACTCCATCTAGAGGGTCCAGATCTCTGCCCTGATTTATAGCTTCGGGCCTTTTATTTGGACCAAAAGGATCATGGTTTTCTGGACCTCCATCCTCTGTCCCTTTGTGCGTAAGGATGATTTTTCTTCATCCTTTTCTGCTTCCTTGGGTTTCTTCCAATGATAGTTGGAAGATCATTATTCTCGCAACATAAGGGTACTATCTTGTTGATTCCCCTTAGTCTCTCGTAGTTCTTGTGTAGTGATGCTTGATGGCACCACTCTGCAATTTTGGCTTTAAGGAAAGACATCCTCCTTGCTATTGAATCCAGCTCGCATGGTTCATACTCTTTGATCAGCATTTCATTCCATGCGCTTGGAATCTTGGCAAAGAATAGGTGGAATACTTCTTCATCCTTGATCTTTGATTTCCATCTATACTCTGTAAAGAGTTTGATGTACTCGTCTACGTGACAGATGTCAAGTAGTTCCAGACTGTATAGGGCATTCTTATACTTCTTCTTCTTTTCTTCTTCCATTCCTTCGAAGTAACCTACTCCGATGAAGTGGATCTTGAAAATCTTGGCCATGCAGTCAACAATGTTGCTAAGATCTTCACCTTCCATGGCCTCCTTCTTAACTTCATCTGAGAGTACCTCCCAGGCGCATTTTACTGATCCTTCCAGGCTCATAGTTAGGAACCTTATGAACCCTTCTTTATCCAGTTCCAATGCGCCACCTGCAATCTTCATGGCATTTGTCCATTCATCGATCAAGGTTTCTCTATTCTTGAAGTCTAGAGTGTTGAGGTTGAGGATCAACCTGCATGGATTTATCAGTTCACGGCCGTCCATATGGGGTGTTGTGTAGGTTAGATCCTCGAACTCGGCTTGCTCCTGTTGACAGTCTAATCGCCTTCATTTTGAAATTTCCTGGGTTTTGGAATGTCTCTTCTTGTCTCCCTTCATGGACTCCATGTGATCCAGAATTTTCTTCATTTAGGCGCGGATCTCGTTGATGAGCCTGTGACTATTGTTGTGAGCTAGATGCATCTCCAACATTCATTTTTAGATCTACTATTGATAGTCCTTGGAAGGACTCATATAGATCTCGTAGATCTTCAAGATTTGCTCTTTCCATCCGGGGATGTGGATTCTCCTCGAAAGATGGCAATCATCTTCTTGCTTTCCAAATTTGGACTTATGAACTCCATCGTTTTCCCCTTTTGGTGTAAAAGGGGTTCTGTTTCGAAGGTTAGTGGTAGCCTTCTTCCTGACCTTCTTCTTGTCCCCTTAGTTTCCAGGGATTTTACTTGTTCTGTCAACTTTATGATGAGGTCGAGTTGCTTGTTCTGCAATTTCTCCACCTTGTCCATCTTAAGGCTGATCTCGAACATTGTCTTGGATATGCTTTGGCAATATTCTCCAAAGAATCTCACCGTATTCTATAATTCTCTAAGATCTTGATTCATCTTAGAGTTATCTGCCTCGATCTCCTTCTACTCTATCAGTCTATCCAATGTGTAAAGTGGTAGGGCTTGCAAATTTCTCTTGGACCCTGGTTGAGTTGTTTCCTCCATTGTCTGTGTTTGGAGACACTTCCATGGATCTAGGTGAAACTTCAGAGTTCTACTATATTCCTTTTTATTTCTTTGGAATATTTTATCTCCATCTGGCATAGTTCTTCCAGATGTTCTTCCTTGGTGTGGTTGGCGCGAATATTCGCTATCTTCTTCCTTTGGATTACACCGTCCTACCATCAGTCGGCTTTCTCGTATTCTTTCTCTGTATATTGTCTATACAACATACAATAATATTATTGTATAGAACTGCTTGTCTCGTCGTAGTTAACTGGCCAGATGTCCCTGTTACTCCAGCTTTGAACAGGGCTGTTAGTCTTGTCATTCTCGGATGTCGAACTTTCGTTCGGATGCCATTTTGAAGTACGGAAAGTTGAGTTAAATCTGGCATAAAATAGGTATAGTATAAATTCTGACTTGGAACTAATTTTGCACATTATGGGGTCAATTTTGCAAATTTACATTTTTAGAAAAACTTCTACGGGACCAAAATCGCAGGCTACGAGACCATTTCTGTAAATGACCTCTCCAATGGGACTAATCCTGCATCTACCCCATCACAAATATCATGCATGAATACGGCTATAAAAATCTCATCTAATTCATGTTCATACACTTCAATATATTCATAGTATCATATTTCACAATTCACATATTTATATTATCTTTGTAACTGCCAATACTTAGCTCATTAACAAAGTAAGAAATAACTGAAATTATCATTTATATAATGTTTTCATAACCGAATCGGAGATAGAACCGGTGTCCCCAACGGTTCGAGGTTCAACCAAAAAATGAAAATGATCTAATATAATTTTACATTAATAATTTAAATCACTAAAAAAATAAATAAAAGTTGATAGAGATATTTTTACCTTGTTGGCATAATAAAAAAAAATTCTAGCAACAAAAAATTAAAGGGGTATGCTATTTACACCACAAAATTACTAAACATTCCTAGTAATATTTAAATTTAAAATTTCTTAAATTATATTACAAAAATACCCTTAATAACAATGTAATTTTTATTACTAAATATACCCATCAAAACACTTACTTCGTCTCTCTCTATCTCTGCAGAATCGGTTGATACTCCCATCCACACACATTTTTCCTCTTCTATTTTCCTCTCTCCATATGTATACAATAATTTTTTCTATTTTTTCCTGGTGCTCGTTCTTCATGAGGTGTTAGGGTATTCAAAAGTGTTAGAATCCCTAATATTAATCAAAACCTAGAGTTAATCACAATTGGAAGTTATTAAAATCGCAATACAACGGTTGAATATGACAGCCCATCCCAAATGACTGGAAAATCCAGCACGTTCCATTTGCTCCGCCAATCATTGCCGCATAGCATGAACTTTCACACACTAATCCCACGACTCTTGAATCTTCACAAAAGCTAATTACCTATAAATTAATTAACTACCCCCTTTTTTGTCATATTTTAATCCCAAAAACTTATAAAGCTCATTATTTCTGTTACCCAGTGCCTTATTTAGGTCCATCATACCTCTCTCTCCTCACAATATCTCACAACTCAATTGAATTTCCGTTGTGATTTCCAAATTTTATTTCTACACAAACAACTAGTTTGTAGATAATAGAGATGGGAGTTTCAATTGAGTTCTATAGAGAGAAAGAGACCTTGGATGTTTGGGGTATGTTTAATTAATACATTGGGGTATTTTTAGTAATACATTTGTAATAAGGGTATTTTTGTTATATTAATTAGAAATTTTAAATTTTTATATTTTCGGGGTATGTTTAGCAATTTTGGGGGTGCAAATAGCCACCTCCATAATTAAATATATAAAATAAAATATAAATTATAAAAAATATAAATATATAGTATTTCATGAAAGCTTCCAATTTTGATTTACCTCTTTACGTTGGAATTTAAACGTGATATTTCAAAAAATATTTAAGAGAATTAATTTAAACCTTTGAAATAAGTAACATCAAAAATAAATTTAATTTAAATAATATTTTTTTAAAACATTTTACTTTGGGTATTGATAGGCGTTTTCTGCGCACCCTAATTAAAATCCCCAAGTGTAAGGATGTCAATTGTAGTGGCAAGTACACAAGTTAAAATATCGAATCCACGGGACGGTCAATTATCTATTTTACTTTAAATTACCATTCAACTAGAATGAATGTAACCAATATCCAAGATTTTTAAATTAAATAATAACTAAAGAATTTTAAATGACAAAATAATAAAATAAATAAAAGCAGGGAAGAAGTATTCAAGATTGAATCAAGAGAGAAATAACAGTTCTAAGGTATCAGGTATAGTGCAATTGATTTGGTCTCCTAGACGTCCTATTGTTCATTCATGCTATTTTATGGAAATACATCACAAGATGACGCGTGAATAGTTTTGAACCTCCTTTCTAGATACTAATAAGGCGAATTTAACAAACCTCTGAATGGCCAACTCGACTAACATATATTCTCTGAAATTAATATTCAAACTTATTCACTTCCTACTTGATTTCCTAATTGCATTGTTCCACTAGGATAATCAAGCATCTTGTTTACCGGCCTTTAGGATTATCGTGTTCACGGGCAAACTACTATAATCCTTAGCAAATAGACAATATTAATAATGCATGCACTCAAGCTAACACAATATACCAAGCATCACGGGCAATGTCAATAGCATATTATGAAGACGTTACACACTTATTAACATAATCTTATAGAATCAAATAAACAAGAATATTAATAGCATGAATCAACAATATTAATCTAGGTTTCCAAATCAACTACATTAACCTTCAAACCTTAAAACTTGTAAAAGATCTAGCTCATGAGCACAACACTCATGGCTAAGCAAATCATAACAAAAATCAACAAGAAAAGATGAAAGAAAATAATACGAAACCCTAGTGTCACGTGGCTTGCGTTCTTCTCCTTATCTCCCGTTGGATTGCTCTCTTAATCGCACTTGAATTCTCCTCCTCTCCTTGGCGTTTTGCAGCTTGCTTGCTGCCTTTACAGCAGCTCCTCACGTTGCAAGCTTGCTACCCTTGCACAGGGCAGCAAGCTTGCTGCACTTGCAGCCCCTTGTGGTGTGTTGGTGGTGTGTTGTGTGTGGAATTCAATTGTAGGATGCCTTGGAGATAAATTGCAGCCCCTATTTATAGTTGTGGAAGGGGACACAACATCACATGCCTCCATTCCACTTAATGGCTGCCCATGTTACTCCATACTCTCACTTCTTTTTGTTTGAAGCTCCCATGTTGCTGTCCATCATGTGTTTGTGATCTTTGCAGCTCACTTTCATCCATTTCCAGCTTTGTTTTCTTGTCTTTTTGCCTTAGGAATCCAATTGTGGGTTGGATGCTTCATGTGATCCATGTGGAGTGTATTATCTTTACTTTTGCCCATGTGTGCACTATTTTTCCACTTGATGATGCATGGCTGGTCGAATCCATGTATTGAGGTCGAAGTGATGTTTCTTCAGGTCGAATGGACTTGCACCTCCTCATCGTTTCGTGTATAACTTTCACATCCGAGTTCCGAATTGAGTAATTCTTGCGCTCACGCGATCCTATCTTCCTTAGCTTTCTATCAATATAAAGAACTCAGAAAAACTCTAAGATTTGTATGTTCAACAAGCCACGGAAATTAGAACAGCAATTCTGTTTGGCATAGTTCGCGCAACGTCACCATTTTGCTCATAACTTCCTCGTTTGGAACTCGATTGGTATGTTCTTTACGCCAAAACGACCCTCTATTCAGTGGCATTCCAACCATGTATTACACAAACAGTTTGGATCTCCACAACAACACAGAAAAATTATGAAATTTGGACGTGTGTTTTTCATCATCCTTGCACAAATTGCACCTTTTCTCCAACCTTGCACTTTTTGGTCATTTTTCCACCTAAAACACAATAAAACACCTCAAGTGCACCTTATTCTTATAAATAATGAATATAAGATATTTATACTAATATATGACAACAATTCCAATCAATAAGGTGTTAAATTGGATAGTAAAACACCCTTATTTTCACTCTCATCAGGTATTCTTTCACTCTTACGGCTCATTTGGTTAGACATAATAAGGGGTAAAATGACATGTTATATAGCCTTATTTGATGTTTGGTAGGCCGTATTCATTTTATGGCGAGCCCGATATAAAAGTTTGCGCCCGGTGTAAATTACTGTTTACTTTTACATTATTAATCTCACTTAAACCGTAGTATTAATATTATGTGATCCACAATACATCAATATAAATTGCTGAAATTACCATTGAGGACATAAACTTTGCACGGAGAAATCAAATTTTAGAATTTTGAAAATTCATTTAATTTCTCATAATAACCATTCTCCATCTTAATGACACACTTGAACAAAACCCACCTTCTAATTTTCACTTCTGATAATTATCAATTCTGTAACAAAATTCCACACGCCAAGAAGCCCAAATAAAGATATGGAATTGATAACATGAATCAAAAAGAGGAAGAAAAAAATTGCTTCATGATTTATCTCTACTGATAATTTCATTATGAAAGATTTAAAAAAAAAGAGAGAGAAGGAAAAGAAATGGAGATTGAGGAATGAGGATAAGAGTTTCGTATCAGAAAAGAACATTCTCTCTCCTATCTAGAATGTACATTAATTAAAAAATAATACCCAAAATTCTGTCACCTATTATCCACAATCGTATCGATCAATACCGAATTTCATGTCCTAGAAGTTGAATCTTGAAAATACTGAAAGCTTCAGCAGTCGTGGCTGTCAATGGCGAACTGAAAAGTGGGTGACAGTTGGTGGGGGGTTTTGAGATGATAAATAGGGAGTATTTTATCAAATGAGGATATATTTGTTATTGAAAATAATATAAAAGGTTATAAATTTAATTTGATTTTTTATATTTATTTATATATCTACGAAACACCTCTCACCTTTATTATATCAATTTTAGTACTTCCTACCAAACAATTTCTATTTTTCATATTACGTATATTTATCTTCATCTAAATCTCATCCTTATATATGCGCCCTTATCTCATCTCATCTATCAAACGAGCCGTTAGGATAAGTACCCACTCTTCATTTTCAAAAAATCACAACAACTCCGCCGCAACTGCTCTTTAATTAGGAAAATGAATACCACCATGTCAGCTTCTACCACCCCCAACAACCCCGCCCATTACCTCAATCTACCATTGCCGCCACCAAAATAGGTACGTTTCCTATATATCTTTCCATTCCATCCTCTCTGGTCACTAACAAGGTCATTTCACCTGCTCATCCATTACTCTCCAAATGCCTACTGCAGCCACCACCCTGCACCTCCTCAGATAGCGTCGTCGGACCCGCTATTCTCTCGGAGAATGTCTTTCTTAGTTAGCTTTTATGAACTCTTTTGAAGGTTAGAAAAGAAAAGTAAAATGTAAAATGAATTGTTTCCTCATTCTCTTCCATTTGTTAACAGTCAAACTCAAAAACTGTTTCTCTTCCAATTGTCAACAGTCAAACTCAGAAGAAAAAATTAAAAACTAGAAGTTTCCATTTTGGTCGGTTCTACAGGTTATTCCAATTTTGAACGGTCAGAACCAGTTCTTCCTGATTTTAATACGAAAATAGATTTTAGGAGTTTCCAGACCGGTTCTGGTATCAGTTCCCGATTGAACTGGCCGATCCGATCCGGTTTAAAATCACTGCATTTATATGATCTGCTTTCCCATAAAATCTCATTCAATAACATATACGGAGTATTACTAAGAATTCATTACATTATTAATTAAGTGGAAATTTTACTTTCTGAAAATTCAAAATATTTAGTCAGGATAAAACAGTATGCATGAACTCTTAATATTAAAATTTAAATATAAGAAAATAAAAGTACTCAAACAGATAAAGAAATTTTGACATTCAACAGTTCCCGCTTCAGCTTCTCCTGAAAACCTGAAATGCAATCTTTATAACCGGAACAACAAACATCGTCTTCATATTAGAAACCTATGAAACAAAATTTTAAAAAATATAGACAAATTACACCTCAGCCTTAAAAAAACTCCCAAATTGACACATAGATAGGGAGAAACCTTTGTTTAGTTAGATAAAGATAATTAAAAAAAATATTTTTAAAATTTTCAATAATAATAATAATAATTATAAAATTAAAATTTTAAATTTTTTACTTTTTTTTAATAATCAGAATATGAATTAAATAAGATATATACTAGTAAAGTAACATAGTAAAAGTTTATTAGGGATATGAGATTTTTAACTTGTACAAATTTAATTTTAGTATTATTATTATTATTATTATTATTATTATTATTATAACGTATATCTATATATTTATAAAAAAAGAAAGTCTTCCATAAATAGAAATTAGTGTTTTATTAATAAAATAATATATTTATTGTATTAAGCGTGAAAAATATTGTAAAGTAATTTAATAAGAAAAATAAGAGAGATATGGAGAAGAAGAGAAGAATACAGAAGTAGAGAGAAAGAGATATTTCTATTAACGTGACTGATGTGAATGTCTACAAAACTCTAATATTCTCACTCTTTATATAGATAAGAGAAATGGTACAATGGTAAATAAACTCTCTTCCTATTCTAATAATATAAGGAGTAATGTCCATATAAAATATTTCACAACTCTCCCACTTGGACATTACGACGTTACGACGTCATATGCATGCCTCGTTAAAAATCTCACTAGAAAACCCTTTGGAAAAAATCAGTCGAGGAAAAGAGTACATGTCTTATCATTTTAATATTTCATAATAGCAACCTCATTAAAAAACTTTCAACTAATGAAATCTCATAGAAAAAAACTTAGTTAAAGAAAAAGAGTACAGCTTGGTCTTCATGACCAAATCTTCAGGATTATTTAGAAGTTGTTTCTTCCCCAAGACATTTAACTTGTCTGTCTCATTAAAAACCTTCAACTAAGAAAACCTCTTATGAAAAAACCTAGTTAAGGAAAAAAGAGTATAGGTCATAAAATTTTTATGTGTTGCTTTAGTTGTCTCTTTAAAAACCTTATACTAAGAAAACCTAATGGGAAAAACTTAGCAAAAGAAAAAAAAAATAACTTTTGGTCATCAGGACCTAATCTTCTGTGTTGATGTGAAGTGTTGAGACCAGTGTCATCACATCTGGAATCATACCTGTCCTCCACCAGTTGTTTTATTAACCACTAACGTTGTTTTATTATTTCGACTGATGTTGTGCTTAATGTTGCTTTCAGGGTTGTTGCGGTTGAAGTGCTGAACGTGTTGGATGAAAAGACCAAGTCAAACGCAGACCTTGAAGACCCTGGAGCAAACTGGAAAGATCTGAAAGCTTTAGAAGGATCTAGAAGGTAAAAATAACTACCTCTCTTAGTGGGCGGTTATTTGAGTCTACATGGGTGCAATCTACATCTTCTACGTGGAACACTCATCATTTAGAGCCTGCAGCCATCTATAAATGGAAGTTACTAGTTGCCAAGTCAAGTGATCGAAAATGCAATCTCACTATATAGTGTAAAAGATCCTAGATAGGATTCTGTCATAGTGTTTGTACTGGTGTTGTAACACTTGGTTCAACATCAGTTGTCTACTGTTATTCCCGTACGTTTTGTGTGCGCTGTTCACAGGCAGTGGAAGCCCACATGTGAAGTAGGCTTAAATTCTAACAAGTCTAGGTTCTGCCATTTGGGAATGTGTTCAGATTTTAGATCCGATTTTGTATTCGAAAGGTGGAAGAATTGTTTCCATACCTAAGAGTCTGTTTTTGTAATCACATTTTCCAATAGTGATATTTTTGCCATGAGGCCGCCACAAACTTGCAAAAGTTTGTGGAAAGATTGAGTAATCCGTGTGTTAAGTCTTCCGCTGATTTACAACTTGTTCTATACTTAGTCAAGTTTCATTATGATACATACAGTATTGTTTAAAGTGTTACCACACTTAGGACAACATTGTACCAAAAACACACTTTGTACCATTGGGCACCCGACAAGTGGCATCAGAGCCAACACTTGACGATACTAAGTGTTGATTCCTGGTGTTAAGTGTTGAGTTATTATGGATTACTCTGCATCCGTCACCCGTCCTTCCATTCTTGATGGAACAAATTATGCCTTGTGAAAAACCCGGATAAGGTCATACATCAAAGCATGTGACGATAAAGCTTGGAAATTCATTTATATTTGGATGGATGCCTTCCACTGAAGAAGATAAAGATGAAGATCAGATTCTCAAAGATGAACTCAATTGGACTGCCGAGGAGAGCAATCTATCTGTACACAACTGCAAAGCTCTCAATGCAATCAGCTATTCGTTTGATCCAGTGATGTTCAACTTGATTCAGAACTGTATATCTGCTAAAGATGCATGGGAAAGACTACAAGAACACTGTGAAGGTTCTGGTAGTGTCAAAAGAGCAAAGGCAAGGCTGTTGAGCACGAAGTTTGAAAGCTTGAGGATGAGAGAAGATGAGACCATCAACTCTTACAATGAAAGGCTGTATGAAGTCGTGAACGAGCTGCAATCACTTGGTGACCCAATTTCTAATTCCAAATTAGTAAACAAAATGCTTCGTACACTTCCTAGGAGATTTAATAGTAAAGTTTGTGCTATAGAAGAAGCTAGGAATACTGATACTATGAGTCATAATGAGCTTATGAGCATTTTGAAAGCCTATGAAATGGATATGTCTCAACAAGATTCTGCGTATGATAGAAAAGGTGTTGTTGTTTTTAAAAGTGATGCTCCTTCATGTTCAGGAAGGACATCAACCTTTACTGAAATTTCACAAATGGATAAAAATGTTGATGACATTTCAGATGACACTGATAATATTACTTTACTTGCTAAGAAATTTGAAGCCTATTTGAGAAATCAGAAAAATAAGTCTAAAGCAAATACTCAGCCTAGGATAGAACATTCTCCTCATACTCCTTAAACTCGTACTCCTCAAACTCTTACTCGAAGACCCACTCAAAGAAAACTTAAGTATGATCCTGAATTTAGAAAGACCCTCATTTGTAGTGAATGTACTGGTTTTGGTCATTATGCAAATGAATGTGCTAACACTCTTTTGAAGAGAAGGATGAACTTAAATGTTTCCTTGAGTGATGATGAATCTGAAGGTGATCAAGAGATAAAGGATGAAGAGCTGGCATTTCTGTCAGAATGTGTAAGTGAAGGACTTTCTGGAAATGACTCAGATGTTGAGTTGGATGTGACAACATCCACTTTGACATCAAGCAAGGTATAGTCGATTTCTGATTCTGATGTGAAATGTACTAATGCTTTCTATACTAGAGCAGGTACATCTGAAGAGCAATTGGATAGCAAAATTGCTGAACTTTTGAAAGAACTTCAAAAGGTCAACCAAGAGAATGATGGTTTGATTGAAACTATCACAAGACTTGAGGTACATCTTACTAGAAAGGATGCTGAAATTTCAAAACTCCAAGAATAATTGACTGCTTCAACACTAAGTTTCAAAAAATACTCTAAGAATACATCTGTCAAGAATGAAGCTTTGTGTGTTGGTAAATCTGATATGTGTGGTCTTGGATTTTCTGGAAATTCTAACCCTTTCAGTTTTGAAAAAACTATATATTTGTGAAATCTGGATCAAAAAGTTTTTCTAAAAAGTTTCCAAAACAGAGAGACAAGCGAACCTTTATCTGTCATTACTGTTCAGTTCCTGGTCACATTCGCCCATTTTGTTTTAAACTGAAAGATGACTTATTCTCTGGAAATGTGTTGCATGAAATATTGCCACACAAGTATTCACACACACCAAAAACTTCTTGGGTCAGAAAACCAGAAGTACTATCTAATGTGGCTTGTACTTCTTTACAAGCATGCATACCTGGTTTATGGTATTTTGATAGTGGTTGTTCTAGACATATGACTAGAAATGTTGAATATTTGAAAGATTATGAAGTTTTTGATGGTGGTAAGGTTACTTATGGTGGTGGCTCTAAGGGTAACATTGTTGGTAAAGGAACTTTAAATGTTAAAAGTTTCCCAAATTTGAAGAATGTGCTGCATGTTGAAGGTTTGCGTGCAAATTTGATAAGCATAAGTCAATTATGTGATGATAATCTGCATGTGAAATTTGACAAGAATTCATGTTTTGTGTTGAATGAAACTGATGAGTGTGTGATGGTTGGTAATCAATCTGTTGATAATTATTATCTGATTGGTAACAACACTTACTGCAACATCACACAACATGATGAAAGTGTACTTTGGCATCAAGAACTTGGCCATGTAAATTATAGAAATTTATAAAAATTGGTTAAGTTGGAAGCTGTTAAAGGATTACCTAAGCTCAGTTTCAAAGACCCTCCCATTTGTGGTTCATGCCAAAAAGGTAAGCAGGTAAGGTCTTCACACAAAATCACCACTATATGCACATCCTCAAGATATTTTGAATTGCTTCACATGGATCTTATGGATCCTATGGAGACCGAAAGTCTTGGTGGTAAGAAGTATTCTTTGGTTGTGGTAGATGATTTTTCTAGGTTTTCATGGGTTGAATTCATTAGAGAAAAATCAGATGTGTTTGAAGTGTTTAAAATTCTTTACAAAAGGGTCAAAAATGCTTTCAATCTTAAGATTTGTAGGATTAGGATTGATCATGGTAGAGAATTTGAAAATAACATGTTTTCTGAATTCTGTGAAAAGAAAGGTATAGTACAAGAATTTTCATCTCCTAGCAAAATGGCATAACTGAAAGAAAAAATAGAACTCTGCAAGAAATGGCTAAAGTCATGCTTACTTCAATGAATGTATCTAAAAGATTTTGGGCTGAGGCATTGAACACTGCATGTCATGTGTCTAATAGAATTCTGTTTAGACCAGGTAGTTCTATTACATCTTATGAGTTCCTGTATAGGAGAAACCCAACCTGAAATACTTTCATGTATTTGGTTGCATGTGCTACATTCTGAATGATAGAGAGTATCTTTCAAAGTTTGATTATAAGAGTGATAAATGTCTTTTCTTAGGTTATTCTAAGAATAACAAAGTATACAGTCTTTAATCTTAGAACCAGAACTGTTCAAGAATCTGTAAATGTGGTATTTGATGATACATCTAATATCGCAGGTAAAAAGATGGAAGATAACATCTCAGATCTGATTGAAATTTCAGAACCAGTAAACAATGTTGAGCCAAAAGTGATTACATCACCTATAATATCTGAGAATGACTGAGAAAACGATGAGAATCAGATCCATAGAACTCCCAGGAATTCTCTTAACTACATATATAAGAAGGATCACCCTTCTTTACAGATCATAGGAGAATCCTCAGTTGGTGTTCAAACCAGAAGGAAAGGTAAATTCAGAGGTATGATAAGATCAGTTTGCATGTCCAACATATACAATCAGGTATATGCTGAATGTTATTTTCTTCTGTAGAACTCAAAAATATTTCTGAAGCTTTAAAAGATGAATGTTGGATTCAGGCTATGCATGATGAACTTGAACAATTCACTAGGAATAATGTTTGGAGTCTAGTCCCTAGGCCTACAAACACTAATATCATTGGAACTAAGTGGATTTTCAAGAACAAAACTGATGAATCTGGTAATGCAGTAAGAAACAAAGCTAGACTTATTGCACAAGGATACACACAGGTTGAAGGGATAGATTTTGATGAAACATTTGCACATGTAGCTGGAATAGAGTCTATTAGGCTTCTTTTGGCTATTGAATGCTTTGTTGGTATCAAACTGTTTCAAATGGATGTTAAAGCTGCTTTTTTAGATGGAATTTTAAATGAAGAAGATTTTGTTGAACAACCAAAAAGTTTTGTTGATCCTTTCTATCCCGATCATGTGTATAAATTGAAAAAGGCTTTGTATGGTCTAAAGCAATCTCCTAGAGCATGGTATGGTAGACTAACTGACTTCTTACTTCAATTTGGATTCATTAGAGGTGAGGCTGATAGAACTCTTTTCATTAAGCATGAATCAGATGGTTTCTTGATTGCTCAAATTTATGTTGATGACATTGTATTTAGAGCAATATCTCAAGTCATGATGGATAGTTTTGTGAAAGCCATGACTACCACTTTTGAAATGAGTCTTGTTGGTGACCTAAATTACTTTTTAGGGCTCCAAATTAAGCAAATGATAGTAGTATTTTCATCTTACAGAGTAAGTATGATAAAAACTTAGTGAAAAGATTTGGTCTTGAAAATGCTAAGCCTATGAAAACACCTATGGGAACATCACAGAAACTGTGCAGAGATGATGTTGGCCCTGATGTTGACCATACTCTGTATAGATCTATGATTGGTAGCCTTCTGTATTTAACTGCTAGTAGACCTGAAATTATGTATAGTGTATGTGTTTGTGCTAGGTACCAAGCAAATCCCAAGGAATCTCATATGAAAGCTGTGAAGAGGATTATCAGATATGTGGCTGGAACTAATGACATGGGGTTATGGTTTTTAAAGGACACTAACAACTCTCTGGTTGGATACAGTGATGCTGATTGGGCTGGTGATTGTGATGACAGGAAGAGCACAAGTGGTGGATGTTTTTACATGGGTAACAATCTTGTTTCTTGGCATTCTAAAAAACAAAATTGCATATCCCAATCCACTGCTGAATCTGAATATATTGCTGCTGGAAGTTGTTGCACACAGTTGCTTTGGCTAAAAAAGATGCTAGATGATTATGTGCTTGAGACTGACACTTAAATGATTTACTGTGATAACACGAGTGCTATAAATATTTCAAAAAATCCAGTTCAACACTCACTCACTAAACACATTAGCATTAGACATCATTTTCTAAGAGATTTAGTTGAGAAGGGAGTAGTCAAATTGGAGTATATTTCCACTGAGAAACAACTTGCTGACATATTCACAAATGCACTTGATTTCGAGAGGTTTTCTTCATTTAGGAAATCTCTTGGACTCTGCATTCCATAAAGTCATGCATGATGTTGCTTAGAGTGTTTCGACACTCGAGGCAACACTACCGTAAGTTTTACCATTTTATGTCGAAATTAAGTGATTTGGTGACCTATTTTTTTACTGCTAACTATATTCTGGTTGAATCTTGAGGTATTACTGGGACATACACTAAAAGAACAGTTCTTAAAAAATCAAAGGTCCAAACATGCTGAGTAACTAGGCACACGGGGCTGACAACCACGATGTGTTCTTTTCAAAAGGCTATTATGGTTTTAAAAAGGGAATAAAAGAACACTCTTGAACTGCTACTGAGTAACCAGACACATGGGGCTGACAACCACGATGTGATCTTTTCAAAAGGTAGTATGAAATCTTGAGATTAAGTGCATTAAAAATCCACAAAAGGATAAGAGTGTATGTGTGCCTAAATTATTCATCCTTGATTGATTTTTCCAGAATGTCTTTTGCCGTAACAAAATTGTTATTAAATTATTTGTTTTCAATATATTAAGTGGTAGAACTTATAGTATTTATTATTCTGCATTTTAATTTTCGTACATTATTGTTTCTCTATATTTGATCATGGCTGATTTTTAAGGGAATATGCGTTAGTGGCCATGAATTTTCATTATCTGCTGCAGTGCATATCCTTTCACACATAGTTTGCAATTATTAATTAGTGGAAATAACATCCATCCCACTACTGTTCACTCTTCCTATATATTTTGAAAAATAATATTTGAAGTGACATGTTTGTGTGCTTGAGTGTGATCTCCCCGTTTCACCTTCACTCACGGTTATCAATAAAGTCTGTCTCTCTCACATTTTAAATGGCACCTCCAAAAGCAACCCGTTCCACTTCCAAAACTAAACCTTCTTCCTCACAAAATTCACTCCAAACCCTAGCTGATATGGCTGATAATGTCGCGTAAGATGCTGCACCAGATGTCAATCTGAATGCTGCTACACAACCGACTGCTCAAGTTTCTGGAATCCCTCTTCCACAGAGTATTGTCCTTCCAGCTCGTACACCCGAAGATATCCCCATCAAAGCCACCCAGCCGTTGGGAGCCAATTGAGCAAGGGTTATACCCCAGGACTCGAAGATATCCCGGATACAAGGATGGAGAGGAAATCAAAGGCCGAGCTCAAGTTGCAACTCGTAGGCTGCAACCGCATTCAGTGGAGCATAACACATGCGGCCGTCGAGAGAAGGAAGGAAGAAATCGATACCTTCTCCATACTGGAATTTGCTAAGAGTAATGACATCACTCCTTTTTAGCCAAGAATTATCAATGGTGGAAGAAACCTCGACAATGGAAAAGGGGAACTCCTTATCCCATTGTGGAAGTTCTCCGAGATGAGCCAATAACCTGGGGCCAGCGTCAACGATCCGAGGGTTATACTCCAACATAAAATCAGAAATGAAATCGACAACCCTCTAATTTAAAGCAAGTCGGGAAGGAGAAGGGGGACTCGAACGCCCCTCTGAAAATAAAGAAGACGAACCAGAACTACCAAGCGAAGAATCGGTCGAACAAGAAAGGGACTTAGGGATCTAAGAGGAGAAGAGGAACCCTCGCAGGCCATATCGTGCAAAATTGCAACGGGAGAAAGATAAAGTACTGAGAGAGAAAGGGGAGGAAACCCTAGCTGACGACAACGGAAAACCCAGAGACGCAAAACAATAGAGCTAGGGAAAGAAAGGTAAGAGAGAAGGAGGATAATACCTGGAGGAAGAAATCAAACACACAGTATAAGGGGAATGCCCACCGCCTACAGGATCAAAAGGAGAAAGAAGAGAGAGAGAGAGAGGAAAGAGAAACTGACGAGTTGTTCAAATTTCAAAATTCGAATCAGCAGTTACACCCAAATACCAGAAATACCCCCTCCACCTCAGCAAAAAATATCTCGAAGATGCCTCAAAGAACCCGATAATCCAGGAACTTATCAGGACAAAAATAGCTAGGGGAAACAACAAGGAGCCGAGATGGAAAGAATCTTGGCTATCGCAGGTACCAAAGCATGTGGGATATAACCCGTGAAATGTGATTCGACCCTGAACAATCTCAAGTCATGATATTATTCAGGCTCGAGGGGCTAATGTTATGAGTAGTATATCCCCCATGCTTCGTAGGCCAAAGCCCAATAATCCCTAAAATACTTGGAAAAGAAGGCCCAACCCTGTAACGGCCCAAATTGAAGATACGTACTGAAAGGATAGTCAAGGCAGCCCAAAGAAGTCAATGCAGCCCAAAGGCCCAGCTGAAGAAAGAATAAAGGAGGAACCCATTAAAGGGGCCAAAGCCAGGAAACACCCTCGGCAGGGAACCTCGGCGGCATTCCCCCCTGCTCGAGGGTTCGGACGAGCAACACAACACTGGAAGTCAACCTGTCCGAGGACCAAATGAACAACAAAGGCGGTGCAGTAAAGAACAGATACCATCATGAAGACTGACAAGTGCAGCAGGCTAGAAGACAAGGCTAACAGGAAGAAGGGATGTCTTGGACAACAATCCTAACTAGAAGACAGCAACCGACTGGCGCATCCTACCCTAACTACCAATAGGAAGCCAGCAAAGGAAAGAGGTACTCTGTGAAACCCTGCAAAAGCGACCCATGCTACCTAGACTCCTCCTCAGGCTGGTCGGCGTACCAGACAGCTTTATTAAAGACGACTTATCTCCATTCAAGTGGCGCAAGACGATTGGTCCCGGATTAAGGTTTTTAGATAGTATAAATAGCCTCTCTCACATGAGAGAGACAGGTAACTAATGCTCACTTTAGACATTATACTTGTAAGATTTGGTGGTTTATGAGTGTTGTTCTAAGGGAGAGTAATAAAATCGAATATAGTTCTTTGGTGGAAATTCAGTCTTTTATTGGTTTTAATCCCTTTTGTTTGTGGTTTTATTATGTTTGATTGTGTTCGTTCTTGGTTCCGTTTCTAAATAATTTTATCTCTTAAACACCATTAACGAGCCAAGAACACGCATCAACAGTCTCCTTAAAAAAAGGATCAACATGATAAAGCAGTGAAAATTCTTCAGAAGATCAAATCTGAAAGTGTAGAGTATTAGTTTATTTGAGGAACGACAAATTATTTTGTACAGTATTATCACTTCACCAAATATCTTTAGGAAAATAATATATTACGGAATAAAAATTTATTTTTTAATTAATTTAATTGATTTTTTTTGTAAAGTTGTATTTTTAAGTTATAAATGGAGTACTTCCTCCTTCCGCCATAAATGGATCAATTTACTTTTTACATGTGGATTAAAGAGTATTATTATTTAATGTATAGTAGGTAGTTGTATTTGTGGGTGTGTGGACCCATATTTTAGTTGTATTAGTAGATGTGTGTGGGTCCCATGTGTATAAAAAAGGAAATGAGACCCTCGAGGGCGGATGCCCAAAATGAAAAAATGAGACTCTTTGAGGCAGACGGATGGAGTATATGATGAAGTAAGTTATATAGTATATTGGATGATAATGACATTTTTTAAAATACAACATATTGAGAAATTATTTGTTTAGAGTGAAGAGTATAATGGACAAATAAATTTGAAAAGAATAAAAATTTTATTAAAAGTGCATCTATATTTGTGTGAGTTTTGAAAACAAAATAAGCATAGCTTTAGAATATTCATATATTCATAATTATTATTACACATTTTTTAAAGTTAATGAGTAAAGGTTTAATGATTTAAGTTTGGTATTTAGACGATGGATTATATTAGTTCAACTATAAATATTGTATACAACGAAAATTTTCAAAGTCTGAAGTACAACTTAACTTGATCAAGTAATTTCTCTTTACTATTTATACAAATTATCTACTATTTCAATGTGATTAGTCAAACAAATTGCATTTTATTTACAAATAATTTTATATTTTATATTTCCTCTGTCTCACCATAACGTTAACGTATTTTCATTCTGGGTACACATCATAAGATTTACATTTCCCTTCATAATAAATGAAACTCACATAAAACAGTTAATACATCTCTATAGTGCCTACATGACTCAATACTAATACAATTACTCATTATATATTGAAATACTATATCTCTCACCCTCACCACATATTAATACGGCCCTATACGACACAATACTAATACAACTACTCATTATATATTAAAATATTATATCTCTCACCCCACCATACATTAATACTTTAACATGGTATAATATATAAATAAAGTTTACATTAAAATATAACACCTATTAAAAATATAACTACCTACTAATCCCTATTTTTAACTCATTAACCCCTAAGTGCACCGGTGAATCACGTAATGACCCAAATATTAAATATACACATATTAACATTAAACCGACCCCTTAGTATGCCTGTTGGGCTTACTCGGATCTCAATAGGTCCGGGTGCGGGTCACGGATTCACGATATTTTGAAGCTACGCTAAAGCTACCCGCAGCATAGCGTTACGGACGCCACTTCATTTTCCAAACCCAATTTCACAGCGCTCTGGGTTCCGCTCTTCTTCTCTCGACCAAAACACTGAATTTGATTCATACACGCTTCCTCAGGTACGTCTTCCATATGATTTTGGGTTTATTATGTTGTTTTGGTGAAACTCGAGGGGAATTAGGGTTTGATAGAAATCCAAATTAGGTTTAGAGGTTTTTAGAAGCTATGAAAAGCCGGTCGCATAGGCCGACGGCGGAACCCCACCACGACGACTGGGTGGATGGGTCATGGACGGTGGACTGTATTTGCGGTGTGAATTACGATGACGGTGAGGAGATGGTGGATTGCGATGAGTGCGGGGTGTGGGTGCACACGCGCTGCTCGCGTTATGTCAAGAGTGAGAAATCATTCTCTTGTGATAAGTGCAAGAGCAAGAACAGCGGCGGTGGTGGAGGTGGCGGCAGTGTTAGGAATGATAGCGAGGAGACAGAGGTGGCGGAGTTCTTAGTTGAGTTACCCACCAAAACACTGCTGATGGATAATCCCATTCCGACAGCTGTGTCTTCACATAGGCCGTTTAGGCTTTGGGCTAATATTCCTATGGAGGAGAAGGTCCACGTGCAAGGAGTGCCAGGTGGGGAACCTGCCCTGTTTTCTGGAGTGGAAATGTCTTCCGTTATTGGACCTCAGCTGTGGAAGTGTGCTGGTTATGTTCCTAAGAAGTTTAACTTTAGGTATTCTGAATTCCCATGCTTGGGTGACGTTAAGGTTGAAGAGGAGGAGGGAAGGAGGGATAAGACTAGTGGTGAGGATATTGGCAATCGAGATGATAATGGTGCTGGGGTGTTGATCTCTTTGCTGCAAAAGAAGGATAACGTTTTGCCTGCTCCAGTAATGGATTCCAGCTGTTTAAGGGGACCTGTTGAAAGCAAACCTTCTCGTGAAGTAGTGACTCCAAGAGAGAAGAAGAAGAAGAAGGTGGGTGTTGAAGATCCAGATTCTAGGACCCCTGAAAAAAGCATAAAGAAGGAAAGGAGCTCATTGCCTGTTCTCTTGCTCTCTGGAAAACGCAGAAAAGATGGATTTATGTTGTCAAAGGATCAACGACTGAAGAAAAAGGCGAGGGCCATTGAGAGAGAGGGATATGTCAAAAAACGAGCTGTTCATTCATCAAAAGCAGGTGATTTTACATTCATTTTACTATATTTTACCTATTTTAGTATTTATTCCACCGGGGAGCTTATTGTGCTTGCTTTGGTCAATATTCTATATATCAATGGTCATGTACTTGCCAAATGTTGTGTTTTTATGCTGATCTACATGATTTATTTTTCCACCTAAACTAGTAGTTTCAACTTTCTCAGGTGATGGAAAACGTTTGGAATTTTCTCAACACAAAGGCTTCAAGGCTACTTGTGAGAAACATTCCCTTGGGGATCGACTACTGGATGGTCTTGGTGAGTGTGCTACCAACTTAGCTTCAAATGAGCACGGTTTAGAGGCCACCCTCAAAAATGATGTTTCAATTGATGAAATATCAAAAAGAGGGAGTAGGGGAGATGATGTTCTTGTGGGATCTGACAATGTCTCTAAAACCAGTTCTCTCTTGGGATCATTGCCAGAAGTCACTGATTCGCAGAAAACACCTATAAAGGAAGAGGTATGCACTTCCATTATGGCATTATCATGTCATTTGTTGTAATATCATCATATGTAGAGTTTGCGTCATTAATCATCTAATTTGATTCAAATTAAAGCCGTTATTGGGCCATTTTATCTGTGCATTTATCACATTTTCAGTGAAATGCCTAGGTTTATAATTCAAGGTGAATTGGAGTACGCAATTACTCATAAATATTTAGCTATTTGTAGTCTGGAACTAAAGAGATTGTTGGAAACCTACCTCATTGCTTGCTTTATTATTCTTTTCTTATCCGCTCAATGCATATAATTTATCATGAATTACGGCACTTCTTTCTGTGGCGGAATAGTAATTCTGTCATTGCTGTTAGAATACTATTCCTTAAAGATATAAGGAGAATGTGTATTTCTAGCATAGTTGTTACATAGGCGTGGCTCAAGCTAAAGGCACGCCGGGCACAACCTTTTGCGTGTTTCCAGCCAAAAGGCAATGTTCAAATATACACGCCTTTAGTTCCTATTGAGCTTCAGGCTAGGCGCCTTGGATGTGCAGTTTTGTAAGATTTCCTTATTTGCTGTATGCTTTTATTTTGTAAGGTTTTGTAAGTTTGATCCATTGATTTAAGATGTACATAAATAACGCTACCCTCATTATTTCATGAAAGAAAGATTAAATTTTAAAAAGAAATAAAGATCAAAGGAAACTTCTTGTCCACTTACACTTTCAAGTGATAGGCCTAAACAAGGAAAAGTTAAAGGTATCTTATACAACTGCCTATATTATTTATACTTTGAGACGAAGTAGAAATTAATGTTGAAGAGGATAAATACGGCACTAAGACAAATGATGATTAGTTGATAACTATGTCCTTGCATTGTCATGCAAGGTTTTTGCCAAGAGAAATAATTATGAAAACAATTTATTTTGTTGAATGACAACTTCGTTTAAAAGCTTAGGCTTATCGAGAGGGGTATTATTTAAATAATTTATTAAGTGTGTTGTCTTTATATTTAATTAATGTTTTCAACAATTTTTTTTTAAACATAAAAAATGAAAACAATAAAAAACATGAATGGGGAAATATGTAACTTCATAGTTTTGTAGTAGTTTGAGCTCTTATTTGATAAGTAAACTTGTACCATTTCAAGAATAAAATTTGATATGCATAAGAAAAAAAGCCTCGTAGTTAATTGATCTTAGTATAAGGATAAGCTGTTGTGTAAGGTGATGATTTGACTTGGGGTGTAGTTTAGGACTCTTGGAGTGGAAGAGCCATCATATGATATTTAATTCCTCATTTGCATTTTGTGCTCATGTTAAATGTGTTAATTTTATGATATACATTTTCAACTTGAAATCATTAGGTAATATATGCCAAATATGTTATCTTCAAGTATTGGATGTGTGGCTCATGTTATGTTCCTAAATATAATAGAGGCACACTTTAGTCATGAATCTTGGAGCTAGAATGTCTTGTGACCTCTCACCCCAAACTAGTATATGAGATTTTTTTTTAAAAGTTTTTATTTACTGTAAGATTTGGAAAAATTCCTTATAAGCATAGATAAATTTCTAATTGATTATCCTACTATAACCGAATAAATATTAGCAACTATTTTAAAAACTTAATTGCTACAAATGTGAAAGGATAACTATTTTGGTTGGAAAAAGCTTGTCTGGAAAGCCACGTGTTTAGGTGGTTTATAATAGTATATAGTATAGAAGATTTTGCTTTGATTAGTAGTACTTGTTGAATTGTAATATCCCTCCATCCCTCAACAAAATTTATGTCTACTGTTCCATATTGTTTAAGAAAAATGATTTTTGACCAACTTTATTGACTTTTGGAGGGCATTTTAGTATTTTTAGGTAATAAATAAAGTGTAAAGTAATGTTATGTGTGTTTAGGTGAGAGTGACAATTTTGAAATTAAAGTAACTTTTTGAGGTTATTGGATAAAGATGTTGTTTCCTTTTTGGAAAAGTGAAGGGTATTATAAGATAAACAAATGAGGAACGTGTGAAAGGTTTTATAATTTTATGGGACAAGAAAATGAGGAAACTGTGAAAGGTTTCATGCAATTGAGGCATAGTTGTCAAAGGCGCGCCTTAGGCGAGGCGAAGCCCTGATCGCCTTTTGGGATTTAGGTTGAAAACCCTCGCCTTTGTGCGCCTTTTGCGCCTTTTTGGATGTAAAAGGTGCGCCTCGGATACATTTCCAAATTTTGGATTTATTTATTTTCTGTTTTTCTATTTTTCTATATTTTTTATGAAGAGTAAAAATTTAATGAATATAATGATCAATTTGATGGTGACCATAGACCATGATAATTATGATTTTTATCTCTTTGGTAATCATTTGAGTCTTTGACATTTGATAGTTTCTTAAACTTGAAGGATTCTGCTTATTTGCTTTTTGTGATTGTCTATTTGTATTGAGTACTTGAATTGTGAAGTTCATTACGACGTTATGCACGGGTTTTTAATTTGTGATTATGTTATTTGTGAGTTATTATGTATTATTATTTGATTTTTTTTTTTTTTACCTTTATTTGGTTGGACAATTATGTGTTGAGTTGAATATATTAATGTATAAATGTTCTAGAGTAGCTTGTACCTTAGGCGCGCCTTAGGCTCCAACAAGGCTTTTGTGCCTCTCGCCTTTAACATCTATGGATGGAGGGAGTATTCATTAGCTTAGGAACCTTAAGTATTAGAGAGAGACTTCCATGAAACCGTTTGTGGATGCCCCTTTTTAGAAAATGGTACTCTTTCGAACGCTGAGTGTTATTCTTCAGAATATTAGTGGGTATGCTTGTTTGAGGTTTATGTGGGTTTTGATAACTATGAGTAATGATAATTTAGTTTGTTTTGGATTTTTTGTTGGATAGGTTTTAACTTTGTCAAATTAATGTGTAAGAGGTGGGTAGTGAAATGTGTGAGAGAGTGATAATTGATGTGAGGAAAGATATTCTTGATGAATAGGAGAGATGATTTATGGAAGGTGGGTGAATTGGGGAGTAATAGGGTAGGTGTATATAGGGGTGGTTTTTTGAACTCCATCTAGAGTAGCAGTGTTTTTTAAAACCTCAAACAAACATAGTTTGAGTGCCAATCTTTTAGAAAAGTTATAACTTATCATATACTTCCTTTGTCCTGGAAACATGTGCACCATTATCGTACACTTGTAGTTTAAGATAAGTTGCCGTTAGACCAACTTTATTGGCTTTTTTTTTGGTGAAAGGTTTATGTAATAAATAAAGTATAAAATATGATGCGTGTGCTAAGTGATTGTGACTTTTTTAAGTTAAAAGTATATTTTGAGGTTATTGGATTGAGTGTGTATCTTCTTTTTAGGGTGGTGCACATCATTGTGATATAGACGAAAATGGTGGGTGTGAACATTGTTTTGGAATGGAGGGTGTATAAGAGTAGTCTTATGCTTCATTCCGTACTGTATTACTCTTCAAAATATCTGAGTGTTACTCATACGTAAGAGTAATTACACTTTGTATTGAAGAGTAACCATTTTTTATATTGAAGAGTGACATCCATCATGCACGCAGAAGAGTAGAAAATGGGGGCACTACCACTTTTGTGCCTGGGGGAATACAATATTTGTTTTTGTCATGACTTGTGTGTTTTGGATGTAATAGATGTATTAAATAATATGAGCTGGTTAGTAGCCACTAGCCACTAGCCACATGGCTAAGTTATCATCTTTTCTAATTTTATACCTCACACCAGGAGAGCTCTTGTGCTTGTACCTATTGCTTAGTCTCCAGGACTCCTCTATGCCATTGTCTGCCTTGCCCTTTAGTTCTATGTTTACTCTATCAATTTTATCATTCTTAGTTGAGCTTTATTTATTGTTACTTATTTAATCATTAGTCATAAGATAGTTATTACTAGGTATATATTTTACTCATCTAGGTTGCTGGGTGTATACAGATTGGGGCTCGTGAGAAGAAGCCTGTGGTTGTAGAGGTGAGAACTGCTGTTGAAGATGCCAAAGAAAGTGAACACAGCTTAAATTCAGATGATGATCAGGCAAATTCACGGCCTAATAAGAAATTGAAAGGTGGGATGTATGCTGATGATCACACAGATCATTATGGTGAAACTTTAAAGAATGATGTTAAAATAAACAGCCCTAAAGCCACAACTCAATACCATGAGTCAACTGTCAATATTGCCTCAGAAGGTAAAGTAGTTGGGATATCAACCATAGGCTCCGAAACAAGTGAACCTAAGGTACTTGATGAAAGCAGGACCTTGACTGCTGATGGTTCAAGAACAGATAAGTCTGAAGAATTGGGTGGTAGTGCCTGTCAGTCCAAGAGAGAACCTCAGGGATCTGAAGGTTCTTTGGTATCAAGAAAAAGGACTTCGGGACTTAAACATAGTTCAGAAGTGGCTGATGAATTGCTTAAATCAGATGTCGCAGCCAGAAGTAACTCAACAGCTTCTTATCAACGCAAAGCAGTCATTTCTACATTGAAATCATCTTCAACTTCAGGAAGTATTAAGTCCAAATCCTCTGAAAATTGCATGGCTGCAACTGGCCAAAATCTTCCTATTCACAGTAGACAAAAGGAGTTGTCTGATGGCAGTTCACTAACTATGAAGGACAATTCTTCTGCGGATAAAGTTGAGCATGAAGAAAAAAGTGTTAGGCAGAAGAAATTAGTGAAAGAACCTGCAAGATCAAGCTCTCTTCCAAAAGTATCAGAGCCCACTAGATTGTCAAATGCATCTAATTCCAAGCGACCATCAACTGATTTAAAAGATCCCACTGTCCATTCTTCTTCAAAAGCGATTTTGGTGCCAAATGTGACATCTGGTCGTATTTTAAGTGAGTGTGCCAGTCCACCAACAACGGACGGTGCTTCACACTTGGAGAATAAAACTGCGAGTTCAACTGTTCCTGTAAGAGGTGAAAAGTTTCAACAGTCAAGTAGTCATCCATCGTCTAGAGGACATGTAACTTCAATGACTGCTCAAACATTCTCAAATGTTCCTGCCACCTTGAGTGATGAAGAGGTATGGAGAAACTACGTGAGCTACTTTTCCTTGTTTTAATGTTACATTAAACCTTGCAACCTATGCCATCTGCAGCTTGCTTTACTTTTACATCAAGAGCTGAATAGTTCTCCAAGAGTTCCTAGGGTGCCACGCATGCGTCATGCTGGCAGTTTGCCTCAGTTAAGTGGTCCAACTGCAACAAGCACGTTAATGAAACGATCATCTAGTGGTGGGGGTAAAGATCAGATTGTGGTATGTCTGTTTTACTTAACCTGTTTAGTTTTTTTATTTTTATTTTTTGCAAATTTCGTAGTATTGTTAAATCGAGGTGATGAGTCATATCTTAATGAACTGAAGGCTTCCAGAAGGAGGGCCAAAGATTCCTCTGGTGAAGGTTCGCATACTTCTCATGAGGTTGATAATGAAGCTAAAAAGATGGAGACCAAGCCTCACTCGCCTGATAGCAGGAGGCAGGATGCTGGCTACAATGTGGAGTTGGTTTCAAGAAAGGATGCAGATGGAGGTCTAGTGAAAAATGTTCAGTTAATGAAGAAAACATATGTTGGCAGCTCTTTTTCATCATCTGGTGAGGCCAATGGACACAATATATCTTCTAGTCACCCGTCATCGAGGAATGCTTCTGATGATGATCCACGTCTTCGTCAAACGAATCGCACTTTACCCAGTTTGTGCTCTATCTGAGTGAAAATTCAATTTTTATATATTTTATAATTGTGATACATATTGCTAGAGCATGTCTGCTACAATTTTCGTTAAACGATTTCGAAAGCGTAGTTCTCCCTCATAATTGGAGAAGCAATGTTGTGTAGGTTTGATTGCTGAAATTATGAGCGAAGGCAAGCGGATGACATATGAAGAACTCTGTAATGTGGTTCTACCTGTAAGCTACTTTGATTATTTCATGGCTATCATCACTCCTCTTCTTCCCTGTCTACAGTGAAAACTCTTTGTATTCCATTTTTTCTAAACTTATTTGACTACAATTTTTTTTTTTTTTTTTTTTTTGCTTATTGCTAGCATTGGCCTCACCTAAGGAAGCATAATGGAGAGCGCTATGCGTATTCAAGTCACTCCCAGGCTGTACTTGATTGCTTGAGGAACCGAAGTGAATGGGCACGTTTAGTTGACCGAGGTCCAAAGGTAATCTTTTCTATGTCTCTTTAGTATTTAAATACTCCCTCCATCCCATGACAAACTTCACACTTTCCATTTCCATACATCCCACACTAAACTTCACCAACCCAAGAATGGAAATACAATCTCAATCCTGTAACCTCGAAATTCATTTTAATTTCGAAATTGTTATCTACAGTTTATGTAGCATATTTTATTATTACTTAAAAAGATTGCATTGTCCACCAAAAGCGAATTAAGTTGGTAAAAAAAAAAAACTTTTCTTAATCATCGAGTCTACTATAATTGTTTAATATGGGACGGAGGGGGTATAAATTTCTTTTAAATTTGTGTAACATTGTCAGATCAGATATTTTTGCAGCGGTTTTTTTTTTTAAAAGTAGAATGATATGATCATATGCCCAATAAACAAACATGAATTTAATAATGTTTTCCCTAGTCCTAATATGTCACTTAAGTTGATCTCATGCAATCATTTTTATAATTTTATGAAGAATTTACTTGTATAAATTAGGTATTTACTACTCCCGTGTGGTTTATCTAACCAAACCTGGACCCAGGCCAGGTAAATGCTATTGACCTGTCTGACAATCATTCCATTAAAAACTAATACTAAAATTCTATTTCGGAGAGGTTGAATAGCTAGCTGCTGCTTTTGTTCTACCCCTACTCCCTTTCCTTGTATATCTATGCATGTGTTCTTGATAGATTATCCTGTTGGTTTCTTACTGATCATTTTGTGGAATTGAAATTGTTCTTACAATATACTAAAAAGTGATTCTGGTAATTTTGTAGTACGTTCTTTTAGCATTAATTCTCTGTCTTGCTAGTTCTTAGGTGGCAATGGTATTGTTTCTGAGTGTATATGATTGTCCGTCCTTACGTATATTGCGTAAAATTCATTATTTTGTTTAGCAGTACTTCTAAATTCCAAAATTTGTGACCATATCAACTAAAGGCAAGTCAATATCCTCTTCCAGACCAATGCTAGTAGAAAGCGACAGAAACTTGATGCTGATTCAATTAGCATGGAGTCAGAGGAAAATGAAGATGAGAAAGTGAAAAATGCCAAGAATGTTGGGACAAAGAGTTTTGATTCACACCAGGAAGACTTCCCTAAAGGAAAACGAAAAGCCAGGAAGCGCAGGCGACTTGCTTTACAGGGAAGAGGTATTGTGAGGAGGAGGCGTAGGGCTGATGTCATTAGTGACGATGAAAGTGAATCGTTTTCTAATTCTAGTGAAAATAGTGTGTCCAGTGAAGAAGAAATACAAGGTGGTGGGGCATCTTTTGTTGGGAGCGAGGCCTCCTCTAGTTCAGAGGATGAGATTCGATAGATCTCAAAATGTGTGGGTACTCTTCCAGTGTTGAAGCTGTCGCCGTTTTGATTTAGATGAAGTAAAGCTGAGCAGCTGATCTTTTTTTTGGTCTTCAAGTGCAAATATACATGCTTATATAGAAGGCTTTTTTGATGCGCAAGGACATGTAACAATGTTGTATATATAGATTCCAGTCATAGAAGTATCACTAGATAGTTTTAACTAGATTTTTTAATGTAGAATATCTTATTCTGCCTCACTTGGCCCTTTTATTTTTGTAATTTGTAATCAGATTCTCTAGTAATGCACACAGCTTCTATCGTCTTTTCATTTGACCTTGTTTGAACATTATCTGTTATATTGGATTGCGGTCTTTATCAAGGTTGGAGAATTAATCGTAGCTGCTCGACTGCGATGCTCGACTTTCGTTGGACCTGGATATCTCCAGTAACTTCTGGTCAATTTCCTAACATTGTAGCACGCTGCGGTGGTAGGAAATGAAAGCATTGGTAGAGGATGCTCATCTGTTCTTATTTGCTCATATGTCCGCTCTGATGATTGTGTGGTTGTCTGACAGATTATAATTAACTTTATTATTTTCATTGCATGCAATTTCTTTAGGGTGGTTTTTGTCTTGGATGCAAGTAGAAATAAAAAATCTTGATTTAGGATTAGTTGGATTTAGTAAAACTAGATCTATATTTGTGTTAGAGAGATTCAAGTATTGTAGATTTTTACTTCATCTCAAATCAATTTGTAAGGGTAATGTTTATAAGATAGTAGGATGTGATAGATTGATGTAATACGATTTTATTAAATCCAACTTAGTGGAATAGATAATTTTAAACCTGGATAGGAAACAAACAAAACCTATAATATTGAGATGAGCTAATGACAATTTTTTTTATGATGATAAATTATTATGAGATTTTGGATGTTTTCAAATTCAACAATTGATTTAGGCTTTGACTGTTGCCACCCCGGATCAATCAATATTTCCGTTAGGGTTTGACTGTTGTCACCCTGGATCAATCAATATTTCCGTTTTATTACTTTTGTGTTTCACAATAAAATTTACTCTCTCCATCACATATTAAATTTTACATTTTTTTATTTTTGTTCGTCACATATTAAATTTTACCATCTAAAAAAGGAAATATCAGATCAATTTTCGATCTTAAAAGTATATTTTAATTATAAATTTATCACTTTCATGTAGCATATAAAACATACTCCCTCAAAAGTGTTCATCTATTGGGCAACAAAATTTTTCTCTCTCTAGAGTCCTAGGGTTCTAGGGTCTTCTCCTAGTGATACCCTTAGGGGTTTTGGTCCTCCTGTAGAGTTCTTGTTTTCCTTATCTTCTTCAGCCCCTTTCTCTGTTTTTTAATTTCCCTTTTATCTTCTTCTATCTTCAACCCAATTTCCTTTTCTTTTTAACCTTGCTAGTTGTGTTTTTGTTTGTTTTGCAGGATCTTCATCGGGTTATAGGCTAGTTTCTCATCACTCTGTTTCACCAGCCATATATCTCCATCTCGCCGCACCGCTTTCTTTCTATGGCCGACTCTCTTGAAGCAATGTATTCAAATTTGTCACTTGAAAGGGAAGAACATATCACTATTGAGACAACACCAGATCTCTAACTTAATCTTGAAGGTACCTTCTGCTTGATTGGAAAAATTCTTGCACCTCGTGTTATTTCTGGACGAGATATCGAAAGAATGTTTAGACGACTATAGCAACCCAAGAACCCCTCATCTGCAAGCAGCTTGAAGACAACATTATGCTCTTCTCTTTCGAAGTTGAAACTGATATGCTGCAAGTTTTAAAAGGATGCCCTTCGATCGCCATCTCCTAATCCTACAGCGAGCGAATGATGCCTCTGTTGCATCAAAAATTGAATTCAAGTGCTCTCCCTTTGGGATACAGATCTCAGACCTTCCTCTTGGTCTTATGTCAATTGACTTTGCAAAGACAGCAGACAACCTTGTGGGATCCTTCATTGAAATAGATGGCAGTTCCAGAAGCAATCTTACTGGGAAATAGCTTCGTTTGAGGGTGGATATTGACATCACTAAGCCTCTCCGCAGAGTAATTTGCATCAATCATCAAGGTAAACCTCATCGTTGCATATTGAAATATGAGAGACTCCCTATTTTCTGTTACTTTTGTGGCCGCATAGGTCATACTGATCGAGATTATGACTCCAGGCTTCATAGTCCTAATCCCAACCCCAACCCCCATCCCATGCCTTATGGTTCTTGGATTCGTGCTCTACTTTCCACATCTCATTCCACCCATCCTACTCAAAGAAACTCCTGCAACACATGCCTTCCTTCCCCCACCCACCAACCCAAGCAACAAATCATCATCCAATCTCGCAACACTACTGATAACACCGACCCCGTCATTCATGCTATTGGATCAGAATCCCCCACACCAAAGAATACAACTTCTACTCCATGCCTTCCTACTCCAACTGATTCTCAATCATCCATGCTAGATCATTGCCATAACATTCTAGCTATCTCCAATTCCTCCCATCTCTCCAGGACCCATCACTCGATTGATGCCCTCCGTTTACCTTATCAACTTACACATAACACTGCCATTGAAAAATCCAAATCATCAACCCCAGACTACAACTCTCACCCACCCATCCCTGATGTCCATTCATCTCTCTCCATAGTTGTGCTCTCCGATCCTATAGACGAATCCACCCTACCTTCAAACAACATATCTTCTTTTGATTCTCTTCCAAATTCACAAAACATGACCTCCATACAGAATACTCCAACCACTCTTCCTCCTCCACCATGCCTTGAACCCTTCATGGACTTTCTTGTTAATATTCCTATCAGAAAATTCACTTGCACCCGCGACGGAAAGTTGCATAACTCCCCTCCTATTCCTATGGACATCTCTATTTCAAAGCGCAAACTTATTGATGAAGATGATACACCTACTATCTCTGCCCACCCGAAAAAGAAATTAAAACCACAGAACACTGGATGATTCTGACTTTAATCCAATGGGGGCGACTGATTCTCAGTCCCATCGATCCCAATGAGTGTCATAAGCTGGAACTGTAGAGGGCTTGGGAACCCTATTACAGTTCAAGAGCTCTACGATTTTGTTCGCATAAAGTCCCCCAATTTGGTTTTTCTATGTGAAACAAAATGTGCTAGTTCAGTCATTGATCGTGTTAAAAGCAAGCTTGATTTCTTTGGTGTTTCAGTTCCAGCCAGAGGTCGTAGCGGTGGCCTTGCTATCCTCTGGAGAAAAGATGTTGTTGCAACTTCAAGATGTTTTACTGATCGGCTCATTGATTTGGATGCTTCTCTTTTTGATAAACCCATTCGGGTCACATTCTATGGACAACCTGATGTTTCTCTTCGAAGGAATGCATGGGTCGAATTCAGTTCTATTGCTTCGGACCCATCTACTCATTGGCTTTGTTTTGGTGATTTTAATGAAGTATTATTGCAATCTGAATTTCAAGGCAATGGCACTCGGGCAAATTGGCAGATTGATTGTTTCTGTAATGCTTTGGATAATTGCTCTCTTACTGATATGGGGTTCTTCGAAAATATCTTCACTTGGCAACGTCTTTTGGTCCATCCCTCTACCCAAAGAGCAAGATTGGATCGTTTTACTTGCAACCCTGCTTTTTCTTCTATATTCTCTTGGCACAAAAACACCCACCACTCCACCTTTCACTCTGACCATTCCCTTATACATCTCCAATTTGGCTTTCGTCCACCTATAGTCACAAATCATGGTAAAAAACATTTCCGTTTGAAGCCTTATGGGTTAAATCCTCAGAATGTGAAGCTGTTATTAGAGAGCATTGGAAGTCAGATGTTGACTCCTTTCAATCCAAACTTGATAATTGAGCTATTGGTCTCCTCTCTTGGGCGGATCCAATGTGAAAACTCTCAAGAAGAAAATTGATTCACTTAAGAAAGAAATTTCTGTTCTTAGCAAAGGATTAATCACTGATTCTGTCAAGCAAAAACTCTCAGATGCTCGATCACAGCTTCTCTTTTTACAAGAACAAGAAAGCATTCTCTGGAAACAAAGAGCGAAATAGCATTGACACCGTGAAGGGGACCGTAACACTAATATCTTCCACTCTCAGGCTAGCTCACGGCGTGAAAATAATAAAATCTCCTTTTTGCAAAACAGTAATGGTGTTATGTATGAAAAAAAGGAAGACATTGAGGCCATCATCCACAACTACTTTTCTGATCTCTTCAAATCCTCTCATTGTGATCCTCAAGACCTTCATCTAGCGTTGAGCCGAGTCAAGAAAACTATGGATGGTGAAACACGTGAACTCATTAACTAGCCTTTTACCAGTGACGAGGTCCGCAAAGCTCTCAAAGGCATGCACCCGTTTAAAGCCCCCGGCCCTGATGGTATGAGCCCTGTCTTTTTTCAGAAATTCGGTTACATTGTCGGTTTAGATGTTACAAACTATGTTCTTAACTTTTTGAACAACTTGGTATTCAATGATTGCTGGAACCGTACTTTTATCGTGCTCATTCCTAAATTAAAAAACCCATGCATGGTCAGTCAATTCCGCCCCATTAGCTTATGCAATATTGTTTATAAACTTGCCACCAAATGTGTTGCCAGTAGAATTAAATCTTCCCTCCCTCGTCTCATCTTTGAATCCCAATCTGCCTTCATCCCTGGGTGATTAATCACCGACAATGTGCTCATTTCATATGAAACTCATCACCACATGAAAAATTGTATAAAAAATAGCAATCCATTGATGTCCATTAAGCTAGACATGAGCAAAACTTTTGATAGGATTGAGTGGCATTTTGTTGTTCATGTGCTTTATGCTTTAAATTTTCCTGATCATATCATCCATATCATTCACAAGTGCATCTCTAGTGCATCTTTTTCTTACATGCTCAATGGTGAGAATTTTGAAAATCTAACCCCCGAACGGGGCATCCGATAGGGAGACCCCTTGAGTCCCTACCTCTTTATCATATGCTCGAAGATTTTCTCTTGTATTTTACAGGACCTTCAAGCTTGTAGGAGAATACATGGCATCAAGATAGCCCGAAATGCCCCCTGCATCTCTCATCTCTTTTTTGCAGATGACACCCTCATCTTTGGTAGGGCGACCCTTGAAGAAGCACATCAATTGAAAATGGCAATATCATTATATAAAAGAGTTTCAGGACAATTGATTAATTATGATAAATCGAGTATTGTCTTCAGCCAATGTGAATTCTGCACTTTGCCAAGCCATTGCGGATTGCCCGGGCATACGATCTGTAAACTCTCATGGGAAATACCTTGGCTTACCATCTATTGTGGGCAGAAACAAAAAGGACATCTTCAACTCTTTGAAAGATAGAATATGGATTCAAATTTTAGGTTGGTCCACAAAGAATCTTCCGAAAACAGGTAAAGAAATTCTCATTAAAGCTGTGATCCAAGCTATCCCATCTTATGCAATGACTTGCTTTAAACTCCCGGATTCTTTTTTGGATGATATCACCTCAATGGTTTCTAAGTTTTGGTGGGGAATGAAGGACAATAAACGGAAGATTGCATGGGTTTCTTACAAAAGAATGGCTGTTCGTAAAGACATTGGTGGACTAGGTTTTCGAGATTTGAAATCATTCAACATCGCTCTTTTGAGTAAACAGGGATGGCGTCTGCTCACTCAACCAAGCTCACTGCTCTCACGACTTCTAAAGGCCAAATACTATTCCAACTGCTCATTTTTGTTGGGATAAACACACGAATAATCAAATAATAAACTATTCATCTACGTAGCGGAATAATCAATTATCCCTATCTTGTGTGAATCTAGCAGGAAACAATCCTAATAATATGATGCACGATAAAGTAAGCAATCAACAATGCACAACACAAGCAATTTAACGTGGAAAACCTCCTCAATGTGAGAAAGTAAACAACCACGGGACCGAAGCCCACCAAAAATTTCACTATGAGATAAAAATTCAAGAGTTATAATCTGCCACCACAGACGTACTACCACAACGTATCAAGACACTCAATACTTGATAACAAACAACGAGATTAGAAGACCTCACCAAACTACACCAACTGATATTCGGAGTTCGCAACTGTAGGAACTCAGAATCTGATCTTCACCGTCCATAATCAACCCCTATAAGTCCTAAACGTGCTGTCAAAATTACAGCTCGATCCAACGGTTATTTTGTGGGAACCAGCTCTTTCCCCTCGACTGCGCAGAACTAAATCGCCTAAAAATCTGCTTCTGTTTTCGGCCTATTCCTGTCTACAAAAAGCTCTAAACACGATCTTCACCGTTCAAAATGTACTTCCACAAGTTCTGAACGTGCTGACCAAAATTCAGCTTGATCCGACGGTTGAAACTCCGGCTATTGACTCTGAAATATCACTACGCTGGATTCTCTCTCAAAACGTGAATTTTATTTTTTTTACCCTCTTTTTTCTTCTCTCTTCCCTTAATGACTTACGAGACAAGATTACACCAAATATCGGGCCTACTTGGGCTAATCTTGTAATGCACCGAGTTACGCAATGGGATTGGGACGCTACTAGATATACAATTCCCAATATAATAATGGGATCGAGAAAACGCAGCAGAAATAAAATAAAAAATCAATCCCCAAAGCGATAATAAAGTGAAAGTTGCCTAGAGATTATTACATATTAGCATCTACTCACCCGAGTAAAGTGAGATATCCAAAACAAGTACATTCAGATGATATATCTGAAATAAAGTTCTAACATAATACTAAAATATAAGTCATAATATAAAGTCTTCTAAGGGCTTGGATCAACTGCAGAGGTCTCTCCATCTTCTAAATCTTGTTCTGAAAATCATTAAGGGGTGAGCGTCTAAAATACACTCAGTGGGTTAACTTAAATGATTGCACAGTTAAAAATAAATATGTATGTCAAATATACCAAAAAATGTAACACATGCCAATTTAATAAGAAAAATAATTTGCACATTGTCGTTCGATAACTCAATAAAAATATTTTAGATCGAACCGTCATCCGATAACTTATGGTAGTTGGTATATATGCACCGAGTCGTCACCCCAGTACGATGTTAGCATACTTTGAAATACATTTTAGTACTGAACCGACGTAGCCAGTAACTTGTGTTAGTTGGTATATGTGCACCGAGTCGTCACCCCGTACAAGTGTTAGTAGAAAAAAATATTTGTCATCGAACTAAAAGCACACATGACATATAACATGACATATAAGTAACACATATCACATTTTAACGTAACAATTATAACATAAAATGTAGCACTCGGTAAAGAGTGAAAGTTACCCCACCTTAAACTTATTGGAAGTGTGTAAAGTGGATTGTTAAGCTTGCTCGCTCTCTGGTATGTCTGCAAAAGTACACTAAACTGAGTTCTACTTCTAATAATAAAACTCCTAGTACTAAAATTAATTTCTAACAATAATTTCTAATACTCAAGATAAATTCTAAAATATTATAATTTAAATAAGCTAATTATTAACTTAAGAAAATAATAATAGCTAATTGTTAAATAAAATAAGCAATTTATAGTGTGCACCCGGGTGCACCTAAAGATAGGATGCACCCATATACAAATATAAACAAAAACATATACAATTAAGAGTAAAAATGTATACAATTTAATTGTTAATTTTTTTAATAAAAATTTGTATATAATATTCAATAAAAAGTTATACACACATATGAATGTTAGTTTTTTTAATGAAAACTTAATGTGAAAAAACATACAATTATTACAAAACACGTATACAAAATAGAATAATATGTATACAAAATAGAATAAAAAGACATACACATATGGGTGCACCCTTATACCCGGGTGCACCCAATATAGACTCAATAAAATATGTTAAAATAAAATATTTATACTTAAAATAATAAAAATACATATTTCATTTTAAAAATTAAAAATAGTAATAAATCGTAACATTACAAAAATATGGATACAAATGATATTAATTTTATTAAAAACGAATATTAAATAAAGATTTTATACCTAAAATAATATAGATGGTAAAATTATAATTAATACTTATTATAAAAACTATAAAAAAATCAAAATTTATAATTATAAATGAAATGTTAAAGTATATACAAAATTATAATAATACTTAATTAAAAAGTATTAAGTTAAATATATAATTAGGATATTAAATAAAGTAAATAAATAAATAAAATAAATAAGTAATTAAAAAGTATTAAGTTAAATATATAATTAGGATATTAAATAAAGTAAATAAATAAATAAAATAAATAAGTAAATAAATAAATAAATAAATAAATAACTAAAGAAAGTAATCAAACATACTTGTTGCTACTGCATGCGTGCCGTACGTTTCAGTTTCAAATTTTAAGTTTTCATTTTATATAAATTACAAACAAGTCCCTGCATTATATTAAATTCTCATTTAAACTTACCCTAAATTTAAACTTTATTACAAAATGACCCAACTCGAGTTATACAACTCCATTTGAAAATTCGAAAGTACATATGGAGTCCTCGCAAGATGAGGATCACATGCATATCATTTTTTCATGAAAATAACGAAGTTCAAAGGGGACAAAATTTTTGTACGAAGTGGGTATCTTCCAATTTTCTCCATTTCATGTACAAACTCAAAACTAATTATATGTTTGTGAGGAGAGCTTCAAAATGGTCTATAATATTAAAGCTATGTCGTAACGAAATAAAACATGCCATTAGAGGGTCCAAAGCTTCGTCTTAAGTTTTTCTTACTCATACGAAATTCATTTCACAAAAGAATTATATATATGAAATCTACGCATTGAGATGATCATTTTCGTATATAACATGTTAAGGTTTGCAAAAGAATAGAGAAATTTCAAAAGCATCAGTGTGTTAGAAGATGATATATATATATATATATATATATATATATATATATATATATATATATATATATATATATATATATATCTACGCATTGAGATGATCATTTTCGTATATAACATGTTAAGGTTTGCAAAAGAATAGAGAAATTTCAAAAGCATCAGTGTGTTAGAAGATGATATATATATATATATATATATATATATATATATATATATATATATATATATATACATGTGTGTGTGGATGCAATAAAAGAGAGGAAGAGTTACCTTATTCTGAATTGATTCCCTCTTTTACCTCCCAAGTTAAAAAGAAAAGAAAAGAAAAGGACATATATAGATATGCACACATGAGAGTAAAGTGAATCTTATCTATTGACATAATCCAATTCTAATTTGCTTACGTATTCATCCCACCTTACCAATTTTTTTGCCTTATCCAAAATGATTAAACATGTGCTCTAAATAAATTAATAATATATATATATATACATATATATATATATATATACATATATATATATATATATATACATATATATATATATATATATACATATACATATATATAGGGTATTACAAACCTAACATTGTTGGCTATTGGGCTCTTCACATATTTGGAAACCCAACCCAACAAATCTCCCCCTTTCTGATTATGTGGAGAGACTAGCCATTCCGGCTATCACACGACATACCTCGAGCTTCTCTCTAGGCAATGTCTTTGTCATCATGTCAGTACCATTATCATCTGTATGAATCTTTTCATGCTCAAGCAACTTATCAATGATGACATCCCTCATCCAATGATATCTCACGTGAATATGCTTCGATTTTGAATGAAATGCAGCATTCTTACTGAGGTGGATAACACTCTGACTATCACAAAATACTACATATCTCTCTTGCTTCAGTCCAATCTCCTCCATAAACCTTTTGAACCATAACACCTCTTTGCATGCTTCCGTTGTAGCGATGTACTCTGATTCTGTTGTGGAGAGTGCAACACACTTTTGCAATCTTGATTGCCATGACACAACGCCACCTGCGAATGTCACTAGGTAGGCACAAATTGACTTTCTAGTGTCCATATCAGATCCCATATCTGAATCGGTATAGCCAAATAACTCGGGCTTCCCAACTCCAAAGGTGAGTCTCAAACTAGACGTACCTCGTAGATATCTCATTATCCACTTCACAGCATTGCAATGCTCCTTTCCCGGATTAGACAAATAACGGCTAACAGCACCAACTGCATGAGCTATGTTTAGCTTTGTACACACCATTACATACATCAAGCTTCCCACAGCTGAAGCATATGAGACTCTTCTAATTACTTCCTTCTCTTCATCAGTTGAAGGACTATGATGAGCACCAAGCTTAAAATGAGTGGCAATAAGAGAACTAAGCACTTTAACTTTGCTCATGTTGAATTTCTCAAGCACTTTCTCAGTATACTTCTTCTGTGATAAGTACAACTTCTTGTTTGCTCTTTCTCGGTTGATGTTAATGCCAAGGATTTTCTTTGCTGGCCCTAAATCTTTGTGTAATCACTTGAATTTTATTGCCTATTAAAGGAAAATATGTGGCAAATTAATGCAATAATTATCAATTAATTATTTATTTATTAAGGTATTTAAATAAATCTATTCCTAAAATAAATAAGTAAATAATTGATAATTAGGCCAAATCCAGTCAAATAAGTGTGACTTAAAGCCTAAGCAAGTGAAAGGCCCAAACCCGCAGAATCAGGTCAAATCAGCCCTGGTCAATCAGACTGCGAGTTATTTATGGGGCGTCCTCATCCTTCACCTATATAAGGAGCCCTCCTCCATTCATTCCAGACACACATTCATAAATCCGAAGACGCTAATGCTCTGAAGAGATTGAAACACGAGCAACACTCCTCAAGATCTTCAAATATCTTTAAGTCAAGAACGACATACGATTCGGAATCAAGGTGCTAAGCCTCCCAAATCAAGCATTCTTCATACACTAAGTTCTTCAGCGTTCTTCGCGCCAAGAACATCATACGACCCGGGATTAAGGTGCTACGCCCCCCAAATCGAGTGTTTTTCACAATAAACACGTTTAATCCTTTTGAATTATTATTGTAATTCTCTTGTATTTATTTTATCATATATACAAATTTTATTGTTACAAATTTTGGCACGCCCAGTGAGACAGTCTCTACCTCTCATCTCTTCTCTCAACAAGCTCAAAGATACAAAGTATGACTCCTCTTAGGAACGCGATAAAAAGGTCATCTACCTTAAAGCCTTTATAGCTACAAGCTGTGAAGACGCAAGTTATGACTCCGCTAAAGATTGCGAGACGAAGGAATACTGCATCAAAGCCTCCAGAGTTGCAAACTGAAAAGGTTAAAATCGTTACAAGAAGTATTCCCGAAGGCTCGGTAGAGACAAACCATATGGTGGGGATTACTCTCAATAAGCCATTGCATGGAGACAATGGTGGTGAAAATATTTCTGCTTACTCAACTCCTCGTTCAATGCCAAGCTCGCCATCTGCCTTAGCTGTAGATGCAGTGATGACAACAAATGCTATGACCATTGAGGAACAACTCGCAAGTATGATGAGAGCCATTGAAGGACTCAACAAGCACATGGAAGCTCAAAACGTAAAGATCTCCGTACTTATGAAGAAAATGAAGAATGCGGAGACAAGTAATGCAAACGAGAAACAAGTTGAGGATGAAGACGATGAGGAGGACTCCGCGAAACACCATCCTTTAGAAATAAATCCAGTTGAGGAAGAGATACAAGTTTCAGTTGACAAGATGCTTCCTATCAACCAACTGAAAAATATCGTACTAGAGACGATAAAAGACAAGTATAAAAGGAGCTCCAAATCTTTTGTTGTCTACAAAAGCCATATACAAAGAGAGTTGACAACTTGAAGATGCCAGCTGACTACCAGTCTTCTAAGTTTCAACAATTCGAAAGCAAAGGCAATCTAAGGCAACATATAGCGCATTTTGTCGAGACATGCAATTATGCTGGAACCTTCGATGATCACATGGTCAAATAATTTGTCCGCTCATTGAAAGGAAATGCATTTGATTTGTATATCGACTTGGAAGATAACTCCATCGATAATTGGGGGCAAATGCAACAAGAATTCTTTAATCGATTCTACAGCACTCGAAGAACTGTTAGTATGATCGAATTGACTAACACTTGCCAGTGGAAAGAAGAGCCAATAATTGATTATATTAATCGATAGAGAAATCTAAGCTTGAACTGCAAAGATCAACTTTGTGAAGTCTCTGCCACCAACATGTGCATTCAAGGGATGCAGTGGAGCCTACGATACATCCTACAAGGAATTCATCCAAAGACTTTTGAAGAACTAGATACAAGAGCTCACGACATGGGGCTGAGTGTAGCATCAAGTGACTTTTGAATGGTCCTTAATTAACGACTCATATGAATTTGAAGACATGTCTTCCGATAAGCCTCTTGAGGAGGAACTGCAAACAAAGACTCCAGTATCTATAAAGATTCATAGAAATGAAGTGGAAGTAAGAGAAAACAACACATCCCAAGATTGGGGGCAATGAACAGTTGATAAATCAAAGTTAAAGCTCCTTGACACGAGCTAAAACTGTCTGTATTACACTCCTTGATACGAGCTTAAATTATCTAAAATCTCCCAAGTGAAAGCTCCTTGATATGAGCTAAAACTATCCACACAATGCTCCTTGATATGAGTTTAAACTGTCTAACTCAAATTAAATCTCCTTGAGAAGAGACGAAACACTCTATACATTACGCTCCTTGATATGAGCTAAAACTATCCACACAACGCTCCTTGATATGAGCTAAAACTATCTACATGTTACACTCCCCGACACGAGCTAAAATTGCCCACAAAATACTCCTTGATACGAGTTTAAACTATCTAAAATCTCACACATTACGCTCCTTGATACGAGCTTAAACTATCTAAAATTCTCAGCTCCTTGATATGAGCGAAAAACTGTCTACATTATGCTCCTTGATACGAGCTTAAACTATCTACACATTATGCTCCTTGATACAAGTTATGAGCTAAAACTATCCACACAATACTCCTTGATATGAGTATAAACTGTCCACACATCAAATCATATCTCCTTGAGAAGAGACAAAACTCTCTACATGTTCGATACTCCTTGATATGATTATAAACTATCTACACATCAAATAAAATCTCCTTGGGAAGAGAATAAACTCTCTACACATAAACTCCTCGGCACGAGCGAAAACTGTTCACACAATACTACTCGTCACGAGTGAAAAATGTCCACACAAGACTCCTTGACACGAGTATAAACTGTCTACAAGTTCAAATTCAAGACTCATTGACACGAGTATAAAATGTCAACAAATTCAAGTTCAATGCTCCATAACGTACGAGCCTAAACTGCATGTTACTCCTAGCCCGCATGAGTATAAAATGTGTATGGCACCCCCCATTCAAACGAAATCATTTTTCTTGAACTACATTATGACTTGATCCCCTTCAAAGAGGTACGTAGGCAGCTTAGTACTCTGCTAAGTTCAATCATAATTCAGGCTATTCATATCAAGTAGGTGAGGCAAGTAATAAAATTCAATCATGTTGATCAAGAATGGATTATCGTAATTTGTTCACTTCAACACAAAGGCGTCAGTGAACTTAATGCGAGGGGGCATTTGTAGGCACTTGAATTTTATTGCATATTAAAGGAAAATATGTGGTAAATTAATGCAATAATTATCAATTAATTATTTATTTATTAAGGAATTTAAATAAATCTATTCCTAAAATAAATAAGTAAATAATTGATAACTAGGCAAGATTCAGTCAAATAAGTGTGACTTAAAGCCTAAGCAAGTGAAAGGTCCAAGCCCGCAGAATCAGGTCAAATCAGCCCTGGCCAATCAGACTGCGAGTTATTTATGGGGCGTCCTCACCCTTCACCTATATAAGGAGCCTCCTCCATTCATTCCAGACACACACATTCATAGACCCGAAGACGCTAATGCTCTGAAGAGATTGAAACACGAGCAACGCTCCTCAAGATCTTCAAGCATCTTTAAGTCAAGAATGACATACGATTCGCAATCAAGGTGCTAAGTCTCCCAAATCAAGCGTTCTTCATACACTAAGTTCTTCAACGTTCTTCACGCCAAGAACATCATACGACCCGGGATTAAGGTGCTAAGTCCCCCAGATCGAGTGTTTTTCACAATAAACACGTTTAATCCTTTTGGATTATTATTGTAATTCTCTTGTATTTATTTTATCATAAATACAAATTTTGTTGTTACACCTTCATGGCAAAAGATTTGCTCAACTGTTTCTTCAACCTGTCAATTCTTGAAATATTTCTGCCAACAATCAATATATCATCAACATACAGTAATAATATAATGAAATCATCATCCAAGAACTTCTGAACAAACACACAATAATCAGAAATAGTCTTCTGGTAGCCTTGCCCATAACTGACTCAAATTTCTGATACCACAATCTAGGTGATTGCTTCAAACCATGGAGACTTTTCTTTAGTTTGCACACATGGTCTTCTTTTTCTTTCACCTTGAAACCTTTAAGTTGCACCATGTATATCTCTTTATCTAGCTCACCATGAAGAAAAGCAGTTTTGACATCCATCTGCTCAATCTCCAAATCAAGGCTAGCTGCCAAACCAAGCACAAAAAGGATGGAAGACATTTTGACAACTGGAGAGAAATTTCTTCAAAATCAACTCCCTGTTTCTGACTGAAATCTTTAACAACCAATCTAACTTTGAATCGAGGCTTTGAGGTGTGCTCATCTTGTTTATCTTGTACACCCACTTGTTCTTCAAAGCATGCTTCCCCTTTGGTAATTTTACCAAATCAAATGTTTTAACTTTATGCAAGGACTTCATCTCATCTTGCATTCCTTCCAACCATTCATTCCTGTGTTCTCCACGAACTGCTTCTCCATAGCATTCAGGCTCTCCCCCATCGGTCAATAGCACATACTGATCAGGAGGATACATTCTAGAAGGTACACGATCTCTACTACTTCTTCTAGGTGGTTCTTGAACCTCCTATTCTTGAACATCAGGTGGTTGCGGCTGATCGATATCCTCTTCATCATGCAAAAGATGATCGACATGCTCATCATTACCAAAATCAGGCTGATCCTAATTCTCCTCTTCAGCTTCTACTTGACCTTGACCGTGAGGAATAATTTTCGAGTCAATCAAGTCATCACTAGGTGTAGAAACTAAGTTATCCATCTTCTCAATATCTCTTATGGTTTGATCCTCAACAAACACAACATACGGACTTCTGACAAGCTTTTTCTGTACGGGATCATAAAGTCTGTAACTAAACTCATCTTGGCCATAACTAAGAAACACACACTATCAAGTCTTCATATCCAACTTAGACCTCTTATCTTTGGGAATGTGCACAAATGCCTTACATCCAAAGACCCGCAAATGATTATAGGAAACATCTTTTCCTGATCAGACTCTATCTGGAACATCAAAGTCTAAAGGAACACATGGAGTAAGATTTAAAACATGTACAACAGTACTCAGAGCCTTACCCCAAAATGATTAAGACAATCCTGCTTCTGATAGCAGACATCTTACTCTCTCGATCAATGTTCTATTCATCCTTTCTGTAAGCCCATTCAACTGAGGAGTCTTTGGAGGAGTCTTTTGATGTCGGATACCTTGCTCTCTGCAATACTCATCAAAAGGACCAATGTATTCCCCTCCATTATCTGATCTGATGCATTTCAATTTCTTCCCAGTCTGTCTCTCAACTAAGGCATGAAACTGCTTGAATGCAACGAGCAACTGATCTTTCGTCTTCAACGTGTAGATCCAGGTCTTTCTTGAGTGATCATCTATAAAAGTAATAAAATATAAAGCACCACCAAGAGTTCTTATTTTCATAGGACCACAAACATCAGAATAAATTAAATCGAGTATACCTGTAGGAGTTGAGGTCTTGAAAGCAACTCGAGTTTGCTTTCCCGCCAAACAGTGAGAGCACTTCTTCAAAGATGCATTCTTCAAGTCTGGAACGAGATTTCTCTTCTCTAAAATCTTCAATCCATTTTCACTGATATGACTGAGGCTGCTATGCCACAACTCAACTATCCCCTCATTCTTAACTGCATTAATAGAGCCATCAAGTAGCTTTGCTTACATCAAGTACAACGTAGAATGTTTTTGACCTCTAGCAATAACTAAAGAACCTCTTGTAAGCTTCCACTGACCATCGAAGAACAAACTGTAGAAACCTTCATCATCAAGTCTCCCAACAGATATCAAGTTTAACCGAAGATTAGGCACGTGCTTCACATTTCTCAAAACTAGTGTAGAACTATTACTAGTCCGCAAACATACATTTCCAACGCCTATGGCTTTAGCTAAGCCATCATCACCCATCCTAACATTTCCATAGTCACCTGACATGTAGGATGTGAACATCTCTCTATGACATGTTGCATGTATGGATGAACCACTATCAACAACCCAACTACTCTCACGACATGCAAGATTGACAACTTCATAATCGCGAAAGATAAGAAAATCACTTGTTGCAGCAGACACTCGATCATTATCTTTCGTTTCATCATTCTTCCTTTCTTTCCCATTTTCTTTCTTGTCATCTTGCTTGGGGTTTCTACAATACCTTGCTATGTGTCCTGGAGTTTTATTATTCGAATATTCAACCTTGCTGTATCTGTTGGTTTTACTCCTCCTGCCTTTTTGCTTGCCTTTTGGACCTCTACTATTACTTCTCCCCCTCTTCTCTGTAACCAAAACCTCTAATTGATGTAAAGGGCCCTGTAATTTTCTCCTCGTTTCCTCATTCAAAACGCTGCCCTTAACCAAATCCATTGTAATGGTACCATTGGGGGCTGAATTAGACAAAGATGTCCTGAATGTCTCCCATGAATCCGGCAATATACCAAAAAGCCATAAGCCCTATACTTCATCCTCAAACTTGATATTTATTTCCGACAATTGATTAATAATGCCCTGAAATGAATTCAAGTGATCAGTCATAGGAGTGCTATCTTTGAATTTCAGATTCATCAACTTCTTAATTAGAAATAACTTGTTGTTCCTAGTTTTTCTAGCATACAGTTCCTCCAACTTTTTCCACAATGTCCGTGTATGTGTTTCTCCACTAACATGGTTCAATATATTATCATCCACCCACTGCCTAATGTAACCACATACTTGACGATGCAATATATTCCATTGATCAACTGTTTTATCATCAGGCTTTTTAGTTTCAAATACAGGCAAATAATAATATTTCACATAGAGAAGATCCTCAATCTTGCCTTTCCACACATGATAATTAGAACCATTGAGATTCACCATTCTATTAGTATTTGTTTCCATATTCACCACAATACACAGAGCAACAACCCGCTCTGATACCACTTTGTTGGGATAAACACACGAATAATCAAATAATAAATTATTCGTCTACGTAGCGGAATAATCAATTATCACTCTCTTGTGTGAATCTAGCAGGAAACAATCCTAATAATATGATGCACGATAAAGTAAGCAATCAACAATGCACAACACAAGCAATTTAACATGAAAAACCTCCTCAATATGAGAAGGTAAACAACCACGGGACCGAAGCCCACCCAAAACTTCACTATGAGATAAAAATTCAAGAGTTACAATCTTCCACCACAGACGTACTACCACAAACGTATCAAGACACTCAATACTTGATAACAAACAACGAGATTAGAAAGACCTCACCAAACTACACCAACTGATGTTCAGAGTTTGCAACTGTAGGAACCTCAGAATCCGATCTCCACCGTCCATAATCAATCCCTATAAGTCCTAAACGTACTGTCCAAATTACAGCTCAATCCAACGGTTAGTATGTGAGAAACAGCTCTTTCCCCTCGACTGCGCAGAACTAATCGCCCAAAAATCTGCTCTTTTTTCGGCCTATTCCTGTCAATAAAAAGCTGAAAACACGATCTCCACCGTTCAGAATGTACGTCCACAAGATCCAAACGTGCTGACCAAAATTAAGCTCGATCCAACGGTTGAAACTATGGCTATTGCATCTGTAATATCACTGCACTGGATTCTCTCTCAATACGTGAATTTCGTTTTTTTGCCCTCTTTTGTCTTCTCTCTTCCCTTAATGACTTACGGGATAAGATAACATCAAGTATCGGGCCTACTTGGGCTAACATAACATTTTTGGCTATTGGGCTCTTCACATATTTGGAAACCCAACCCAACAATTTTCAGAAGCGACTCTCAGCTATCGACCATCCTGGTCATGGAGAAGCATCCTTGAGGGTAGGAAGGTTCTTAATCTCGGCTGTCATCATCTAATACTTTCTGGCACCAACACTAGAATTCTGAATGATAGATGGATTCCCAGACCATCTAGCTTCCAGGTGAGAAGGGTTCATCTTCCATGTCTCCCATCAGCTACAGTTGACTCTCTCATCGACCAATCTACACGTAAATGGAAGGAAAATCTCATATTGTAAATGTTCAATTCTGACGACGCAGAACTAATTCTTGCCATGCCCATTCCTAACACTGCTTCTCTGGATAGATGGACATGGCACTATTCTCGAAACGAAAAATTCTCTGTCAAATCAGCCAATCACATTGCCATGGAGTCTGGTATTGCTTATAACTCCTTACACCCACTTAGCTCTTCTAGTGCAGGCCCACACACTATACGGAAAAAAATTTGGAATCTCAAAATCCTACCTCGAATCTCTCACTTTCTTTGGAGATGCTGCACAAATTCACTGCCAACAGTTGAAAATCTTCATAAACAAGGACTACCAATTGCAGACCAATGCAACTTCTGCAATACCAACACAGGTTCTGCCGTCCACCTTTTCTTTGTGTGTCAGTTTGCCTCTGATATTTAGAATGCTAGTGGATTGAAGGATTTTATTCAGAATTTTCAACAACCTTTTTTTGAGCTGTGGTTCCGATTTATTTTACTTTCTGAGGATTCTAGTCTCATTGTTTTCTTCTCAGTTCTAGCTTACTCTATATGGTCAGCTCGGAATAAATTGATATTTGATGATGCTTTCTCAAGGTACAAAGACATAATCCTCGCTGCTTCGCATCTCATATCAGACTATAGAAATGCTAGAGGTTGTCCTAAAAGACCAAACAATGCACTATATTTAGTCCACTTTCATCCTCTGGATAAAGGAGTAAAGATATTCTTTGATGGAGCTATCTCTCTTCACAAAAAATGTGCAGGTACCGGAGTTTTTGTTAAAGCTGAGGACAACTCTTTCATCTATGGGCTTTCTAAAAACTACCCAGGAATTATCAACCCCGTGATTGCCGAATTTCAAGCTCTTTACCAAGCTCTTGTGGTTGCTATTTCCCTCCATTCAAACAATTTCTCTGTCATTGGAGATGCTTCAACTGTCATTCTCTGTATTTTGGGAGAGGAGGATTGTCCTGCTGCTGCTACCCCTATTCTTTACGACATTAAATCACTTCTTGAAAATCTACATATTAGTTCTTTTTGTTGGGTCCAACGAGCTCTTAATAGTGTAGCACATGAATTTGCATTCTTTAAAAAAAAACAATTTGTACTGTGATAGCTCGTGAACCTCACCATCTGATTTTATCTTGTCAATCAGTGCTGGCTGATTCCATCTTCTTAATGCATATTTATTTCTTCAACAAAAAAAAAACATATTCCCTTCGTCCTGCTCAAATAGCATCATTTTACTATATTGGGCATCTAATTCAAATTGCACAATTTACCTTTTTTAGTAAAAAAGGCCCATCAATGGCCTACCACTACCCATCACATCTCTCTAATACACCTACCCACTTTACATAAAATAATAATACTCCTTAATCTACGTGCAAAAAGCAAATGCACCTCTTTGCTTGAGACGAAGGGAGTATTTTATAATTTATTTATTACTTAGAAATATTATAATTACCTAAGGCAAAAAAAAATTCTTAAATTTTATATCTACTTAATGGGATGGAGGGAATAACATTTTTTTACATTTGTAGGTGGGCTTTCCAACTTAACAAAAACTTTATACCCCAAAAAGTTCAATAATGGGCAAACACTTGTGTGATCCGGGTTCGAACATACACCTTGATTTAACAATTACTCTATAATATATGAAAAATTACTCTTTAGATAGATTAATTATTAACTCTTATGAATAAAAAAATTTGCACTTCAAATTCTTAAGCTTTCAGATTTTCAGCATGTTCTTCTTTCATTATCTCCCCCTCGCCATTTAGAATGTCCTCAAATGCTAGAATTTTATACTCAAACTTTCCAACTTCTCAAAAAAAAAACACTCCCTTGCTTTCCTCTAGTTTCTAATCACTGTTGCCACTCAGCCATCAGCCCTAACAAACTTATGACATTGGTGAAGAGTAGAGAGTACTGCCCCGAATGCATAAATCAAGGATTCTCTAAGGATAGAGTTATACGAGGATAACTGATCCACAATCTTGAATGTAACTTTTTCTGTATCTGAGTGCACCCATCCGAACTTTCTAACTGAACTGATAGATCCACCTCCAATATGGGTCGGGTCGGTGCATTCTCGAATCCTTTTATCTTGTCACCACAAGGCCTGACCTTGTGGTGCTTCTCTTCTCCGAGGTTTTCGAAGACGGATTTAAAGATTATATTTGCATATGCTTTGGTGTCACCTAGGCATCGGTGAACATGTATACCAGATAATATGGGTGAATGACAAGAGGGTCAGAGTTGCACTTACCCTGTAAAAATCTATCTATGTAAAGACTATGTCTACCTCCCGAACTTCTCTCTCTTCCGAGGATAATGATAGAATTTGTGGCACTTGTAGGTCCAGCTCCCTAAGCTCGACCTTTCTTTTCTTCCTCGAGGCCGTAGTGAATGCTTGCGAGATGCCGTCGTAAGGAGTAACCTTGGCCGCTTCCATCATGTGTATCTCTCCTGGCCTGTCTTGCCTCAGCTCATTCTCTCTTTCGACCCTTTTTGGTATTCTCGGCCTCCTAGGTGGAGGCAGAGGCAACTCTTGGACTCTTCAATTTCTCCCTCTATCTGGGGACCTTACTCTCCTCGGTGGTGGAGAAATATTATCCCTTCTTATCCTCAGCCTCGTGGTAGCAACAACCCCTTCAACCTTCATTCCTTGAATAACCTTCAGAGTTCTGCAATTAGATCTCTCCATTGGTTGGTGTAGTGCCCAGCATTTTGGTGATATGGCAATATCTCATTAGGTTCAGATACTCAGCTCCTTTATGATCGGCCTAAGGACTTGTCTATTCCTTATTTGATAGAACACTTCTGCCGAAGAAAGATTTACCTTGGCCGTCAGTTCTATCTGCATAGCTTGGATCTCAATATCATCGAGAAAATGCTTAAAAGCGGCTGGTGCCTTATAGTCTTTCTCGTTATTGTTTACTTTATTCATTCCTGCCTCTGTACTTGCTTGTTCATCCTCCTTTCTTTGCCAATGCCAAAGTATATTTGGTCTGAATATATTCATTAGCCAATGTCATGAATGCGGCATAAGTCATGGGTGGTTTGAGTTGAATGGCTTCCATAAATGGGTGTTTGGATACGAAGCTCATACTGCAATAATTAGATATAACTCATCATACATAATCTCGTCTTTTGATCTTTGTTCGTTGAATCTCTTTAGGAAATCTTAGAGACTTTCCTTCGGATCTTGACGATAGCTAGCCAACTTGTACTTTGGCATTTTTTACCTTCCCAAATAAACGAATTGGGCAATGAATGCACTTGTAAGGTCTGACCAGCTATGTATTGATGTAGCTGGGATAGCTCTGAACCATATGTGAGCTTTATCCCCCAAGGTCAGCAGAAACATTCGACATTAGGTCGCCACATTACTTCACTGAGCCTCCATCTAGATTAGATATCTATCTATGTGGGCGTAAGAGTTGGAATCGCAATTAAAAATGGGAATCTGTGGCAATTTCATTTTCAACTACCTAGGGGCGTTATAGATCTCTGCGGCAAAAGAGGATTGGTTAACCATTTTTTGAAGGTTATCATATTCTCCGGTCTTCTGTCTTTTTTCTATCTCCTTCAACCCCAGAAATATTGCCGTTCGATCATTTGGTTAACGTGAACCATTAGGGTTTCATGTAATTCTATATCAGCGGAAGCAAGAATATAAATTTGCATTACCTTTCACCAAGGATTGTTGTTGAAGATGAAATTTTTTAAAATTTTGAAAATTCTCACCGGCAGCTTGCGCGACCTCACGATTTTTGGCATAACTTCTTCATCCAAACTCTGATTTGAGTAATTTTTATGTCAAAACGAACCTCTCTTTCGTGGGTTTTCAACTATGTATCACATCACCAATTTCGAGTTCCATACAAATACAGAAAAAATATGAAAGTTGAGCGTGCGTAGATATCGAACAGCAGGAACAAATGACCTTTCGATCTTCTGTTGTATTCCTAAGCCGCGTCTTGACGTTGTCTGGGCAACGATCTCCAAGACGATCTCAATCTGCAATCGTTCCTTCCTACACATGGTTTTGGGCGTGTAATGCTAGGGTTCCGGACTGCTGAGATTGGCTATTTATAGGCTACAACAAGGACCAATAGGAGAAATTAAGGTTGGCCTCCCATTGGGCTTAAGTGTCCAAGTTTAACCCAAAACTTATACTTAAATTCAATAATAATAAATTAGCCCACTAAAGAAATATTATTGCACTGTCACCTTAATCCCAAATTACGTTATGGGCCCCTTTTTATTATGAGCCCGTTATTCTCCCCATGTTTAAGATTCAATGCTCATTAATTAATTAAGTTACTGATAACTCCATTAAGTAATATCTTTGCCGAGAGTAGTACCACTCAATCTTATTATCATGCCGGAATAAATCCACCTGCAGGGTTTACATGATAATCATTATGAACTCCTCAATGGGACAACATCAATTAATTCCGTTAGGACACGGATTCCTTTTACAATCAACAGCACACCATAGAGATAGCACCATCTCCCAACTCACCGAGCTTATTGATTTAATAATTAAATCTCACCCATTGATGAATCAAAGAAATAAAATACTGGCTTACGTGTCGAGGTTGATTAAAAGTACGAACATTCATAATAACAGAGATCTAGTTCTATTATATAGTCAGTATAAACCAAACGATCTCACCGTGGCCCTGCTCAATACACACAAAGTGCACTAGTGCAATTTTATAGTCAAGACAGACTAACGCCAAATCACACTACAACCATACCAATAGATAGTCCCTGTCTATCTCGGTTGTGAACATCTGTTTATACTTTATAAGGAGCTGATAATATGATCTTCCGTGTGATGCCGCATACTATATTATCTACAGTATAAAGTAAATGGACATTTGCAACAATTCATAAACAATTATGCAAAACTTTTGATCACATGATTTTCATTTCAAATATAGTCAAAATATTGTTCATACAAAGCTAGACTTTTAGTATACGATCCAACAATCTCCCACTTATACTGAAAGATTATGATGACATACCCTCTGTCATACATCTAATTCCCACTCCCACTACATGACCATCAAAAACTTTTGCCTTAAGGTTCTTGTAAAAGGGATTTACTAGGTTATCATCCGATGCAAACTAGGTGACAACTTTTTCATCATCATACGATTTCTCGTATCAGGTAGTACTCGATCTCAATGTGTTTAAGTGCCTTATGGGCTCGTGATTCCTTCAAGTTTGCAACTGCACCATTATTATCACGATAAATTGTGATAACCTTAGGCAAACTCAGAATCACATCTAAGTCCATTACGAAGTTTCTAGAGCCATACAGATATTTTGGTTGCCACAAGGCTCCAATTTATCACCTTTCCATGGTGGAGTCCAAAATATTTCTATATAATCACTCCTCCATATTATGGCTCCACTTCCCAAAATAAACACATAACCTTGAGGTGGATTTACTGCCGTCCCCATGATTTGAAAATTTGAATCGATGTAACCCACAAGAAGTAATGAATATGTCCGGTGAGCTCACATATTATTTCTAGTCCTTTTCAGACACATAAATATATGTCTTACCACTGTTCAACATTCTTGTTTTGGGTTACCTTGATACCCACTAGCTATGCCTCGGCAAAATAGATATCCATTCTCGTGTACCACATTCCATAGATTAAGCTTCCTTATTGCCAAAGCATGAAGAACCGCTTCCATCTATTTTATCATCTTTTGTGTCAAAAGACATATTACCTTAAATAAAAGTCACTCTATTACCGAAAGGTATAAAACCTTTCTAGGAGTTGCATGCTAAACGAGCAAGTATTGTATCAACATACGAAGCTTGAGATAAGTACAACGTCCTTTCTTGTGATCCTTATCACCATGATCGCAAGAATATATTTTGCTTCCCTTAAGTCCTTCATTTCATACTGCTTTATCAACCATACCCATACGCCCGACAATACTCTTCCATTGTCTCCAATGAGCAAGATACCATCTACGTACATATAAGAAATACTACCACATTTCTGTCCCTCTTTTCAACATACAAGACCCATCCGAACATTGATTAAATCCATATGGATGGATTTCCTCATCAAAACGGATGCTCTATGATCTTAAAGCTTGCTTTTGTCCATCGATGGACAATTTTAAGCTTACACTCAAAATGCTCTTAGCCCTTTGCAATAAATCACTCTGGTTGCTTCACATAGATGTTTTTCTCAAGACTTTCTAATCAGGAAAATTTTCTTGACATCTATTTGATATACCTTATAATCAATATGAGTAGCAATAGACAAAAGAATCCGAATTGACATAGGCATAGCTATCGGTGAACAGGTTTTCTCATAATCGAATCTTTCTTTCTGAGTATACCTTTTCGTAACAAGCTTTGCTTCAAAGGTTTCCACCTTACCGTCCAATCCTCTTTTATTTTGTAGAGTCACTTCCAATAGCTTTCACACTATTTCGTGGTTCTACAAGCACCCAGATATGATTTAGAATATATAGTTTCTATTTCAGAAATTATTGCAACTTGCTAAGATATTGCATTTTTTCTTGTAGTGCTTCGTTGTATCCGTGGGTCAATTTCATATTTACTACGGACCAAATTTCACGATTTTCCCAAAACATATATCTTTTCGGTTGTAGAACAATCCTCCCACTATGACAATGCACTACATGCAATTGTGTATCTGATGTGACACGCGATGCAGTTTACTTGTGGTATATCCTCTTGTACAATTGGTACTAAAATTTGTGTTTTCCTTTCCACACCTTTTAGAATATTTTAATTCATGGATTTATGATTTATTATATAGTTCTTCTCCAAAAATCTAGTGTTCGTGTTAACAACCACCCTCTGATTTTTTGGACTATTAATTAAAACACCCTTCATTTCTCTAGGATATCCCACAAACAGACAAACTTTATATGACATGCTGTTTCTAGGGCATACCCATAAAATGAATTTAGTAATCCAAATAATTCATCATCTATCTAATCATTTCCATAAGAGTTCTATTCCTTCTTTTCGTCATACCATTCTGCTAGGGTTTTCCCGGTATAGACTACTTGAGATTCTATCTCAACCTCTGATTAATAGTTCCCAACCTACCCTAAGAGGTACTCGCCACTACGATCAGATCGCAGTGACTTGATATATTTTCCATAACACTTCACCGCTTCAGCCATGCACTTCTTGATTTAATCATAGTACTCAAACTTGTAGTACATCAAATAAATATATCTTTTTTCTAGAATAATCGTCAGACTAAGTGACGAATATTCATAATCACCTCTCGCCTGGGCAGTCTTAGGATCGCATAAATTAGAATTAACCATTTCCAACATATCTTTACAATGCTCTATACCCCTTTTGCCTTGACAAGGCAATTAATCATTTTTACTTCCAAGCAAGATTCGCAAGTCTGATAGTTTCCACTTTCAATAAACCTAATGGTCCATCGGCTATCTACCTTTGAATCCTTTTCAAGTTAATATGATTCAGTCTTAGATGCCAAAATTATGTTTAGTTCATCTCCGAAAGTTCCTTTCTCTTATTATGATTAGAAAATGCATTATTAATTACTATTTGTTATATCCATGGGATAAACATGATTTAAGAGTGTACAAATTATCCACCAACGTACCATAACAAATTATAGTTCCATCCCTCATTACTATGATCATGTCACTTAAATGAAATGAAGTATTCATCAGCAAAACATAGAAACTGAAATCAAATTCTTTCTAAAGGAGAGTACGTAAAGACAATTTCTCAAAATCAAAAGTTTATTTCTATCATAAGATAAATAAACAACTCCCACTGCAACAACCACTACTTTCGTAGCTTTACCCATGTATACAGTAATCTCATCATCACTTAGTTATAAACATTTAGTGATTCCGGTATCTACACACAACTTGTCAGTAGACGCCATCACTAATCATGCTACAACAACTAGTGAATAAGATACTAAGCTTGTTCACATCTTGATGAAATTGGCTTTCTTTTGCCACATGTTTTGTCAGAGGTTTCCCACCGTATACGACCACTTGTAATTCAGGTGGAACTTGCTCAAAACATCTAGGCTAACAATGAAGAATAAAATTGATTAGGGTTTCCCCTTCAATTTATACTCCAAGGACATCCAATTCATTCATTAAGTCTACCATGACCCCTTGCCTTTCTTTCTTTCTCAAGTATCGAAGAGTCGCATGAGACCATCATATTTTTATGAACCTCTCACCTCTCCACTAGAGACTTTAATAGGCAGTAGAGGGCATTCTTAGTGAGAATACATTTTAATTTTCAAAGCAGTAAGAATTAAAACCAAGATTCTTATCAATCATTATATTATGGACCAGTAAATATTTTTTTTTTTTAGTTAACAATAAGTGAAATAAAACATTCAAAAATCCTGAGAATCAAGTAAAAAATACAATGATCAAACATTTTGAATTTAAAATTTATATTGATTTCCTAAAAAATAATATAAAATAAATTCACCGACATCTCAACCACCGTGAATTTGCATGCCACGTTAGTGTGGACGTATAAAAACCCTAACATTAGCAAGAGAAGGTTTTACCCATTAATTCCAAAAGTCAATTTAAACTTATGACACCATAATTAATAGTCGGTTGTACTTTAGCCATGCAACATAATAGCAGTAACTCCGTTGGGGAGAATACATATTAATTGCACCTAAGTATATACCATTATTTGATACTAAGTCAATTACCCAAGCTTATGCCCCTTCAGTTGTAGAAGATCACACGCGCCTAAATAATTTTCTATAATCATCAATTATAAGTTTGTACCATTGATTCACAAATAAACTCATCCGTTGGGGAGGAAGGCACTATAGCCAACGCAAGTTCATGTACATCACATTACAAACAATAATTATTTAAAGAATTATGTACCAGTGATCCGCAAATATACACATCCGTTGGTGAGGAAGACACTATAGCCAACTCGTAAGTATACTTGCATCACAATACAAACCAATAATGGAGGCCGCGGGATTTATTAATCAATTCCTCTCCCACTTAGTTATTTAACAAGAGAATTTTTACATGTATACAATATACCAAATATAATACACAACCTAGCATGCTTCAATTACGATAAATAAGGCAGTAAATCAAGGAGAATCATGCAAAAATATATAATAATAATAACCATGGAAAATAATTAAAATTTCCAACTATTATGACCAGATTATCAAATTTTTGAAATTATCGATATCGTCCAGATTATCAAAATTATCAATATCGACCAGATTATCGAAATTGTCGATATTGTCCACATCATCGAAATCATCGATATCGACTAGATTATCGAAATCGTCGATATCGTCCACATCATCGAAATCATCAATATCGACCAGATTATCAAAATCGTCGATATCGTCCAAATTATCGAAATCATCGATATTAACATGCAACCATATATAACAATAATAGACAATTAAATCAATTATGGCAGTTATATATCACGAATTAAAATGGTACTAGCATGCTTCTATTTAAGGCACTAAATCAAATAGAGCATGCATCCATATATAACATAATCAATTATCACAGTTATATATATATTTCGAACTAAATCGCAAAAAATAGGACATCTTGTCTAGTACTCCAGCGATTAAACCCATGCATTGCGCAACAAGCATGATTACTTGTGCCCTAAGTCATTCATCATCACGGGCTGCCTTAACTCGAAACTCGCCGGAACACATAGCCGTCGCCGTCTATGATCGCTGTCGGTCGTGCCGATTACATGCAATAGCTGGTTGGACTGCAGGAAGTCCGCTCCCCAGCCTTGCAAGGTCGCCATCCCCATCGCGTCCAAGCCATCGTGCCGCCCGTCGCTGTGCGTGCATGTCGCCGCCTCACTCCACAAGGGTCGTCCTTTTCTGCCGCACGATCAGTGCCGCCAAGCATCCACCAGCACACCATACATCCTCTTGCATGATCCGCGCCACCCGCCACTCCCGCCAATGCCGTCGGGTCACGTCGGATGCAACTTGCTGGAATCGCGCAACACGTCTATCAAGCTACAGTGATGCACGCTTCCAGCCGATGTCGTTGTGCTATTTCCAAGCGGCAGCAAGCCGCATCGTGTTGCCACGACATCAGGCCGTGCGCGCACTGTCGTCGTACGGTCGTAGTGTGCATCTGTGCTTCGTCACTGGCGTCGGTCGCACTGCTAGCCTTCGATGCCCATCTGCCGCTCGCCGTGTGTAGTCGTCGACCAACGTCGTTCTTCCAAATGTATAGGATACACAAATATCTAAATCCTAAGTCACGTTTGATACATAAACCCTAGCCTAACGTGTCACGTTTAACCACGAAACTGAGGCTCTGATACTAATTATTGGGGTTCGATCGTTTGGTTAACGTGAACCATTATGATTCCATGTAATTCTATATCAGCGGAAGCAAGAATATAAATTTGCATTACCTTTCACCAGGGTTTGTTGTTGAAGATAAAATTTTAAAAAAATTTCAAAAATTCTTGCTGGCAGCTTGCGCGACCTCACGATTTTGGGCGTAACTTCTTCATCTAAACTCCAATTTGAGTGATTTTTACGCCAAAATGATTCTATCTTCCGTGGATTTCCAATCATGTATCACACCATCAGTTTAGAGTTCCGCAAAACACAAAAATTAAGAAAGTTGAGCGTGCATAGATATCAAACAGCAGGAGCAAACGATCTTCTGATCTTCTGTTGTAATCCTAAGTCGCGTCTTGACGTTGTGTGGGCAACGATCTCCGTGATGATCTCAATTTGCGATCGTTCCTTCCTACAACCAGTTTTGGGCGTGTAATGCTAGGGTTCCGAACTGCTGAGATTGACTATTTATAGGCTACAACAGGGATCATGAGGAGAAATTAAGGTTGGGCCTCTCATTGGGCTTAAGTGTCCAAGTTTAGCCCAAAATTTATACTTAAGTCCAATAATAATAAATAAGTCCACTAAAGAAATATTATTGCACTGCCACCTTAATCCCAAATTACTTTATGGGCCCCTTCTTATTATGAGCCCGTTATTCTCCCCGTGTTTAAGATTTAATGCCCATTAATTAATTAAGTTACTGACAACTTCATTAATTAATATATTTGCCAAGAGTAGTACCACTCAATCTTATTATCATGCCAGAATAAATCCACCTGCAGGGTTTACATGATAATCATTATGAGCTCCTCAATGGGACATCATCAACCAATTCCTTTAGGACACGAATTCCTTCTACAATCAACATCATACCATAGAGACAACACCATCTTCCAACTCACCGAGCTTATTGATTTAATAATTACATCTTACCCATTGATAAATCAAAGAAATAAATACTGGCTTACGTGTCGAGGGTATTATATGGGGATTAAGAGTACGAAAATCGATAATAACAGAGATCTAGTTCTATTATATAGTCAGTATAAACTGAACGATCTCACCGCGGTCCTGCTCAATACACACAAAGTGCACTAGTGCAATTTTATAGTCAAGACAGGCTAATGCCAAATTACACTGCAACCATACTGATAGATAGTCCCCGTCTATCTTGGTTGTGAATATCTATTTATACGTTATAAGGAGCCGAAAATATGATCTTTCATGTGACGCTACACACCACATTATCTACAGTATAAGATAAATGGACTTTTGCAACAATTCATAAACAATTATGCAAAATGTTTGATCACATGATTCTCATTTCAAATATAGTCAAAACATTGTTCATATAAAAAGCTAGACTTTTAGTATATAATCCAACAAGAAGCACTTCTTCCATCAACTCTGCCTTATCATTCCAAACTGGACATCTGGAAAATGAAGACATCTCCGAATATTCTTCTGCCACTGAGGCGCTGCAGGCTCTCTGGAAGGATATTGCTCTCCTTTTTCTATTGTATCATGGTGGTATTTAGACCTTATGTTGTGTAGAGCGAGCCGATGAGGTTGGCGTGATGGTGATGGCACTACAAGAAACAGTCGGAATACCGACAGATTTATCGACGGAAGAAATCCGTCGATAATTACCGATGGATTACCGATGGATTACCGACGTTTTATTGATTTAATACGATTTATCTTTAAAAAAATCATTAAAAGAAATTACCGACGGTTTTTGCGACGGCTTACCGATGGAATTACCGACAGATTTTTTTTCGTCGATATATCCGTCGTTATTTTGGAGGGATTAAATCCCGGAAGATTACCGACGCTAATTTTCCGTCGGTAAATAAGTATAATTTTATTTAAAGAATATTAATTTTAGTCTTTAATTTACCGACGGATTATATCCATCGGTAAATATATCAAATTTTATTTTTTAAAAAAAATAATTTTAGTCTTTAATTTAGCGACGGATTTAATCCGTCGGTAAATATATCACATTTTATTTTTAAAAAAATTAATTTTAATTACCGACGGATTTAATCCGTCGGTAAATATATCAAATTAATTTTTTAAAAATAATTTATTATTTACTTTACCGATGGATTATTCCGTCGGGAAATATACAAATTTTATTTTTTAAAAACATAATTTTAGTCTTTAATTTAGCGACGGATTTATTCCGTCGGTAAATTTATCAAATTTTATTTTTAAAAAAATTAATTTTAATTACCGACGGATTAAATCCGTCGGTAAATATATCAAATTTATTTTTAAAAAATAATTTAGTATTTACTTTACCGACGGATTATTCCGTCGGGAAATATATCAAATTTTATTTTTTAAAAAAAATAATTTTAGTCTTAAATATATCAAATTTTCTTCTTCAATCTCTCACGGGCCTCCTTTACTCAATCGGCTGTGTGCCCCTTTTCAACCAGCCGCCGGCCACCTCCATCGGCGGCCTCTTTCAAATCTGCCTTGGGCAGTCCTCCGCTGCCGCCTCAGCCTTTGGGCTTCGCGATTTAACCGCCGGAGGATCTGTCATGCGATTCAGCTGCTTCGACCATCGATGGGCCTTCCCACTGTCTATCCCATCCGCGTCTGGTCTTCGCTGCTTGCCGATAGCTCAAGGGGTTTTCGGCCATGCCTCCGACGGTCTTCTTGGAGTCGGCTGCACCAGATTCGCAGCACATGGTTTTCTGTGTCGGCCGCGCCGATCTGACGGCCTTCGCTCCAGATCTGCTTTTGACGGCCGCTCTTCCTCCGCCGCTTGTCCGGTCTCTGTTCTTTCTGCAGGCTTCGTCTCTAGCTTCGGCAGCATTGGAACGGGAACAGCCCGACGGGTGACGATGGCAAGATCCCGCGGTAAGACGTCGCACAGCACTGGGCTCGCCGTTCGTGGCATTGGCGGCGGCATACGGGAAGCAGCGATGGCTCACGGTTGGCGGCTGAAGACCAAATCCGGAATGGCGTTCTTTTAAAGCAGATAGATTTGCAGAGAACGGCGGCACGCGGTGGCTCTCTGGCAAGGGATGATAATGGCGGATGTGGCGCCGGACTGATGTTGTTCTCTGATGGGCAGCAACTTCCAGCGGCGGTATTCAGATGGCGACTGGCTGGCGGCGCGTCAGGAACCAAATCCGCACCGGCAGTGGCTCGTTGTGCGAAAGTGGCGGCGGGACGTCGTATTGGAAGGGAGAGAGTGCAGCGTTGATTTTTTGAAGCAAGGAGAGAGAAGTGGACAGTCACCAAAAATCAAAGTTAAATCTGTCCCCTCTACACTAATTCAACGAAACACAGGTACTCATCGATTCACTTCTCTCTCAATCTCACTCACTATTTTTCTCTTCTTGTGTGTGATTATTCCTTGAGCTCTGTATTTTTTTTCTTGGAACCTTGCGAGATATCAATTTGTTGGAATGGCGGAAAGCAAGCTGGATCTCCGGAGTGATGACGATTTCTATCTTAGGTCCACAAACTAGTTCAACTGGTAAGACCTTACCTAGGCATCACCGCCATCGGCGAAAATTCAAAGGTCATGCAGTTTCACCCTCACCTTCAACCAATCCAGGTAATGATCTAGTTGGAAAACTCTTTTGCCCCTAATTCCATTGTGTTGGCACTGAACTTAGGGTGGACATTTAAGGTCCATTGAAACTATAAGAAGTGAGACAAAAATAAAAGAATAGTAAACAATCATGCATCTATCAATAAAATGATCTTTTGATGCAAATACTTGATTACACCTGTATAATGATGCTCTGTAAGATGAAGTTAATCAGTAAAGGTGCTGACAATTCTTTCAACCACATTCTCCTTATTGTCTACATGCTTCAGAGTATTATTCCTTTATCTTAGTGCCATGCTATGCTTCTCATGATATGAATTAGCAGTTTGATTCTTTCATCTAACAATTCTAGTATAACTTTTGTTAAGCATTTGAAATGGCAAGCAGAAAGTTATTTATTGCCATTGAAAATGAAAGTCAGTTTGGGTGCTTGATCATGTTCTTTCTGTAAAAATATTTTCCTTGATAGAGGTGGAGAAAGCCACAGAAAAGTTTAGCCAAAAAAAAGTTTTGGGTGAAGGAGGATTTGGTCGTGTTTATCATGGGATCATTCAAGATGGAACTGAGGTAGCTGTGAAGTTGTTGACTAGGGACAATCAAAATGGTGACCGTGAATTCATTGACTTGAAAGCATTATCTGCTTTTACAAATGTATGATTCTTTTAGTTACTTGAGAATTTTAACATGTTTTCTTATACCACTTTTGTGATCACTTCTTTTTGCAACATAGTAGTGTTTCTATTGTGTTAGGAGTCCAGTCAGCAGTTCGCTTTGGGTGAAAGCTTTTGGAATCAAAACAACAGAGAAAAAAGGTGATGACAAAGATATACCAATTTTTATTTTTGTAGGATCATATTCAATTATTTAGGTGGAGTAATTTCTCTATTTGTTGATGTAATAGGAATTGAAGTAGGTAGACCAAATTCTTGTAATTTACTTACCCAAAATTGATGTAAATTTAGAGACAACCTTTTGCTCTAGATATTTGAAATTATGTAGAGTTTTTTTAATTTCAATGTTGTATTGAGTGAAGCATTTATATTAGGTGGTTTTTTGAAGATTTATTAAATTGATTTTTTTTTATTTTTCCTTTTGCATTTTACAGGCGGATTTTTCCGTCGGTAATTTTTTTTAATTTTTCTTTTTGCATTTTACCGACGGATTTTTTCGTCGGTAAAATTACCGACGAAAAAATCCGTCGGCAAGTTATTATTTATTCTAATTTGAATTTGAATTTACCGACGGATAATTTCCGTCGGTAAACTTACCGACATATTTTTCCATCAATAAAAACGTCACTATATTATAACTTCTGACGAATTGACATTGAATGATTACCGACGAAAATCTTTTTTTACTGACGAAAATATCCGTCGGTAATTATCGACGGATTTAAAATTTCGTCGCTAAAAAATTACCGACGCAGGTTTTCGCGACAAATCTATTTCCGTCGGTAATCCGTCGGTAAATTGTTTACCGATGAATTTTTCATATGTTAGCAACGGATTTTTTTCGTCGGTAATCTTGCAGTTTCTTGTAGTGTGGGTGTCAGTTTACTCCATCACGTCTCTTGGCTGGAGGCGGTGGTAGAGTTCGTTAGGTTACTCCACTTCTGAATCCTACGATGGACGTCTTTCCGTCCACAATATATCCAATATCTCCTTGTTCCTCCCGATGACTATCATTTCTTTGGCTCCTTGAACGACCTCTATTTCCTCAGTCCTTGGAGTTTCTTTAGTGCTTTCATCCAGTTGTTTGTTCCTTCTTTTGATATTATTGATGATATTTCTGGCATAGCCATCAATGTTGACTTAGTGTTTTCCTCTATGAACTTCTCTCCTTTTTTCCAGCTCTTCCCTTGAGTTAGAGCTCGTTACTACACGAACATTATCAAAATTCAACCTAAGGCTAAATAGTCAGAGCAGTATACTCATGAATAATAGTTCTGATTTTCTCATTCATTTACCTCGTTCTTTCCAGGTCATTTAGGACAGGAATTAGTGGCATGATCGGAGTTGTTAGCCCCAACTCCCTCACCTGAACATTGATCTGATTCTCACTTCTGGTTACATTCCGGCGGACTCAAGTTCCGCCGGCCGTTGTTTCACTGACCACTTCAACTAAACTTGCGTCCACAATTATCTTCCTGATCTCAAAACATAACAAAAAAGGGCTCATTTCTCTAGCGTAAACAGTTGATTGTTGTTATTGTGGATCAAGTTATGATTAAGATTAAGCATGGAGCAGCAAATGAATTTCACAATAACAAGCTCATCAAACAAAGTTCTAAGAAGAAATGGTAGAATAAGCACTCTCCTCTTTATTATATTTAGTGACTTCGTTCATACATTCACCCCAAACTCCAACACTCAACAATGGGGAAGAACAAGTGAAGTGTCACCTGTCTCTCCCAACTAAGGAAAGTTTATTTATATGTTATGCTTTCTTCTTCTCACATGTTTTCATCCTGCCCTACCTCTTGGCCAATTAGAAGATGCCAAGGGTAAGAAAGGTAATTAGATTTGCTTCTAGTGGAGAAGACAGCCTCTGCCATATAGGTAAGATAGGCAATTGGTTCATGTCCTTTGATGCTTTCCTATTGGTTGAGGGAGTAAGGCATGTCCTTTGTCTGTTGTCCTTGTGATGATGATGTGGAGAGTGACTTATTCTTATCCTTTTTGCTTATTATATTCGAATAGCCGTTCGATCTTGCCACCCTCTGCTTGAAAGCCTCACCTTATTTTCAACCGGAAACTAAGTTATCATAAGGTCAGTTTAGCCTGAGGATATTCGACATACCAACCTAGGGTAATAAGGTCGGCCATGTGTGTCTTTGGGCCTCTCTTCTAGCCTTTCCTCAATCTCGGCTCATGGGTCCCTGGTTGTAGCCAGTCGATTATATTGGGCTGGCCTTATCCTCGATCCAATAAGGTCTTCCTTGATATTTGAGGTTTTTTCTGGGTATTGGGTCGTACTCCAGCCCATTAATTATTAGAGTGAGGTATAATGCCCATAATATAGAACATCACTAATCATGTTAACAGTGACATCACTCAATCACACTTATAAATTTAAAATGTTTTTAACATATATTTTTTTGTTTATTCTAAAGTTAATTTTCAGATGTGTTTGGTAGCTTTTTTTTTTTTAAGAATGCAATTAATATTTAAGTGCATTATTGTAAGACTAATAATCTTTTGTGAATAATAATAAGACGATAGTTAGCCAAAATAGAAAGTAAAGGATTTACCCTCCAAAAATACTTAGCCAAAAATAGTAGTATTAAGAATTTTGTATTAAAAAAGAAAAGAAATGGCAAGAATAGCTACACATATTCATGTTACATTTATTACTCCACTAATTACATGTCTTTTTATTTTTTTATTTAGTATTCAATTATATTAGTTAGAATTGAATAAATAATGCAGTGCAGCTTTGTTAACCAATCAAATGTGATTTTGCCAAACCTATTTGAATACGCAGCCGAGCCGCCCTCCCAGACCCAATGTGCCTGGATAAATGTGTGAATCTTTCCAAGGAAGCTATTATCCTTTAATGAGCAAGAGAAGCAAATCCCATGTTGATCTGGTGGAAGAAGCAACCGGCGGTGATGGTGGTGGGGTGCCGGCCGGAGTAGGTCAAGAAGCTTGTGATCCCATGGGAGGTGCCATTGGAGATGACAGCATCTAGATCTGGTGCCATTGTTGGAGGCATGGATACTATAGGCGATGGAGCCATCATCGAAGGCATGGTTGCGGGCGGTGGAGCCATCATCGGTTGCGTTCTCACCGGTAAAGAGGCGCACAATGACGCAGGTCCTGCGGTTGTGCCATTCTACGGTCTCTGTCTCAAGATCCTTGTTGCAGGTATTGTAAATAGGGTCATATAGTATTTCATTTTCCTGTTTTTTTCTATTTATCTAACCAAATAGTTTATGGAATGTGTTAAAAAGATCTTGTGGAATAGGAATTACGGCTAGTAGGCATTGATTACCCCTAATTTCAACATTACTTCCCCCAATTTTATTTCCATTGCTATCAGGTATCGCCAGAGCTGCAGTGTGCTTTCGTGGATGTCCTACTTCGCAGCACTCTGCGACCACAAGCCGGCGGATTTCCTCTTCCACGCTCCTTCTCTAGGAGAAGGCTACGACCAGCTTGATCCCATAACCATTGGCATGACCAGCTCGACGATGGAAAAACGAAGACGACTACTTGCATTTAAGGTGATTCTTTCGTGTGTTAGTTTGGTTAATCCAGTATCTTTCGAAATTGCAAAAAAAATTGTTCTAAAACGAAGAAAATGATTTGAGTTTAAATTTCTATGAACTTATTCTTTTTGTAAAACCTGCATCATCAATCGAAAATTTAAATAGAAGAAATGATTTGGAAACTGGTGGTTGAAATTATGAAAATGCAGGAAAAATCAAGAAATACTGTGATTATAATCTGTGATAAGGGGCACCTACTTAGCATCTACTCCTCTCACAACCTCAATTTGCTCCCACAAAAAAAAAAACACTCAATCCATCAGCTACTTCTCACTTGGTAGCTAACACTAAAGCCATGTGCTCGATCAAGTCCAACACTCGGTTACTGCAACAATACAAAATCCGCATTGAAGAACACCCCCGCCTCACCGTCACGGAAACCTCCGCCTACGTGGCTGCTGGAATTTTTTTTTACCAACAGCGTCGAAATCAGTAAGCCCGATTGCTCTCACTGTGCGTAAATGTGTAGCAGAATTTCTTTTTATTCTTTCTCTTTTGGTGAACTGATCTTTGGTTGTTGTAGGTGGATGAAGCCTCCGGCATATTTGATGAATGAGCTCCACCTGCTGCAAAGAGTGCAGTGTCAATGGTGACGAAGTTGGTGAAAGAAGCTAAAGAAAGTGAAAGGTCCAGTTGTTTTATTATTTAGTTTTGGGTTGCTTCAGAACGTTCAATCAAGGGGGGTTTCACCATCTAATAAATTTCTCTATATGCTCAATCGTTTAGTTTACTTTTATAAACAAACTAATACAGCTAGCACATTTCTTTCGTTTTAAATCTACTTTAGTAGCGCAGGTTTAGGTAGTTGAAAGAGCTAATTCACAGTTCACTATAGAGAGTTACTCTTATTATAAATCCTGCATCATTACATTGTTGAATTTCTGAATTTGGCTGCGCAGAATTGTATTCCACAAAAGAAATTTGGAAACCAAGAACTAAAGGTTAAGTTGCAGAACTCAACGCTTATTTTCTTTTAACATAAGTTAGAAATTAATTGCAAATTCCTTTCTGTAACTGTTACAGTATTGTCGCAGGAAAGTGCTTCTCAGAAGTTTTTGGGGTTTGTTGTGTTATTAATTGATCGCTTATGGTGGTTGGTGATTTGAGATATTAATTGAAATTAAAAGTTTTGTAATGGATATTGTTATGGGTATTATATCCCCATGCTTGTTAAGCTCAAAAAGCCAAATAACCTCTATTATACTTGAAGAGGAAGACCCAATCCCTTGGCGGCTCAAACGATGGACAAAAATGAGAAGGAAATCAAGACAGCCAACAGGGATCACGACAGCCCGAAGGCCCAGCCCAAGAAAGAATAAAGGCGAGTCCACCTGACAAGGGCGAACTAAGAAACGCCATCGGCAGGAAACCTCGGCATTCATCCTTTCCCTAGTCGAGAGCTCGGATGAACACCCCACCACAGAAAGCCAATCTATCCGAAGACCAAAGAGGGCAGCGAAGATGGGACAGTAAAGAATAGACACCATAATGAAAGAGAACAAGTACTGCAGGCTAGAAGACAACACTAACGGGAAGAAAAGGCATCTTGAGCAGTAATTCTAACTAGGAGACAACGATTGACTGGCGCACCCGACTCCAACAACCAATGGGAGGCCAGCAAAGGACGGAGGCACCCTGCAAATCCCTACAGTGCAACAAACGGTGCCCAGACTCTCCCTGCTCGTGATCGGCCTACCAGGCGGCCTCATTAAAATCAACTTGTCTTCTTCCAGATGGCGCAAGGCAATTGGCTAGATTTTAGGGTTTTGGGACAATATAAATAGTCTCTGTCACAGGAGAGAGGCAGGTGACTGATACTCACTTTAGACATTACACTTGTAAGAAATTGGGAGGAACGAGTGTTATTCTAAGAAAGAGAGTGCAATAAAATCGGTTGAATTCTTTGGTGGAATTGAATTTCTATTGGTTGTGATCCTTTTATTTATAGTTTATTATGTTTGATCGTGTTCGTTCTTGGTTTCGTTATCAAATATCTTAATTCTTCATACACAAAATTAACGAGCCAAGAACAGCTGTCAACAGATATAGTGTGGTTCAAAGCCAACCAAATCCTACATCTGAACATTTGTCTCAGACATACAACAGCACTATCAAAGATTTATCACTAAAGTGTATAGTTTGATGAAAAACTTGGCCTGCAATGTTGGCACCTGACATGAGAGGATCTGTTGTAACCATTCCTGGCTGCATAAATATTGGAACAAATACAATAATATTTTCTGATTTCTTTAACTGTTAGGTAAATATACAAGTTATGTTGAACCCAAAATAAGGGATTCGAGAAGGAATATAAATATTGGTATCCATAATTGATAACACCATATTTACATTGCACGTTTGATGCCAAGACAAATATTTGTTCGAGAAGGTATGAAGAAGCCTATTTTGCATGTGCTGTTGAAAATTGAAGTAAGTGGAATTGAAGGATGTGAATGATTCCTCGAGTCATGGCATGTATGTTGTTGGATTGGCTTTTAGTACAATGTTGCAAATGATATTTAGTAAGGTAATCATCTAAACATCTCTTTGTTTCATGCCTTAAATCTTTAATGCTTTACTTTGTCAATAGAGGTCCATCTAAATCTCCACTGTTGATTTGTTTCTCTTTTGTTTTGACGGCCATCACTCTTTTGATTTTTAATGAATTTTCGTACCTAATTCAGTCGGTTTCTCCAAAAAAAAAAAAATACAATCAACACCTGCCTCTTTTTTTTTTTTTAAGAAATGGTACTTTTAATTTATTATTAAAGGGACTTTCACTACAAATTTTTTTCTTATCAACGGAATAAACCGGTGGTAAAAGTCTCAATTCCATTGTTTAAGTGGTTTACCAACGGATTAACAACGGAATCCGTTGATAAATTTCTGTTGGTAAAGTAGTGGTTGGTAAATTTTTTGCAATGAAAATTCAATTCCGTTGTTAAATTTTTCCATTGGTAATCTGTTGTTAATAATTTTGTTGGTAATTTATATAATGATTCGTTGGTACCAACGGATTGAATTCTGTTGATAAAATAGAGAATAAATCCGTTGTCATTCTATTACTAAAATAAAAAATGTCATTTTTATTGTTATATTCCATTATCAACGGATAAAAATAGTTTTTTTTTGTGTGTGTGTGTAGTGTTTGGAGCTAAATTAAGATGACACATTGTAAGGCTTATAAATGTAAAATTTCCATTTATATGGTCATTCCAGTTATTATTTTACTTTAAAAAAGATATATAGAGAGACCGTTTTACCCTCTTATTGAGACATTTTTCACTTTCTTATAGTAGAACAACTTAGCATTGAGCACGTGCGATGCACGGGATTATAAATAATCTAATACTCCATTAATATTAAATTTATTTTTATTTATTATTTGAAATTTTATATTAGAATTTAATTTAGTTATTAATTTTATATATAATTAATTTTATTATACTTATAATACTAATTTACATTATAAAATTTAAATGTAATTTATTAAATTTTTTTAAAAAAATATTATACAATTCTTTTAAGTTATGTTTACGGGGATAATTGGCTCGACATTAATATCATACTAATAAAAAATGCATATGTACTCCCCAATTATCAACTAATTCGCATTGATTTAAATATAATATAATTAAGAAAAATCAAATTATTTCAATTTAATTGAAAGATATAAATCGAAATCGTGTTTATATAAAGTGAATAGATTTTTCAATAAATAAATAAATTTAAATCTTATTTATTAATATCTAAAAATATTTCTTTATCATAAAAGTAGATTTTATTCAATTATTAATATTTATTAAGAATAAAAATATAATTTATTAAAAGGTTACATTTTACCTTAAAATACACTCATTGATTTAAACAAAAAAAAAAAAACTGCTAAAGCAAATAAATATGGTTACATTAAAAAATCTTATTCTAATTATTAAAGTACACTTGTATTGTCTTTCATACCATCATCCATTATATAATTACCTTTTTTTTTTAACACCTTGTAAGAGTTATTTTTCAAATTCATCTGCACACATATTCTCACAATCTTGCAAATAAAATATTATTCAAATCATTTAAACGTTTGACATATAACATTTTTTTTTAACATATACCCCGATTGGTCTACTAAACTTCGCCTAATTGATACTTTTTCCTCTATAAAATTCATTACAACTTGTGTTAGAATATACTCTCCTCGCCTCATTATAAACTTCACACTTTCCATTTTTTTTCGTCCCACATTAAATTTCACCACCCAAAAAAAAATATCATATTAATCTCCATTCATAAAGTATATCTTAATTACAAATTTACCACTCCCACCTTAACACACATAACATACTTTATCATTTATTTATTATCTGAAAATACTGCATTACCCTAAAAAATAATAAAGTTGGTAAAATTTTTTTTCTTAAACTCCATGTCTATAGCAACGGTGAAGTTTATTATGAGATAGAGGGAGTATAATATTTTCAAAGCCATCTCATCATTTTTGTTCCTATAAAGAAAAAAAAAAGAACGCATCATCGAATCTGTGTTGAGCCTGCACGATGCATAAGATTAATTAATTGATCTGATATTTAAATATTAAATTATATTTTAATTTTATTTTATGAAAATTTATATTTAAATTTTAATTTATTTACTAATTTTATATATGGTCAATTTTATTATATAATTCCTCCTTCTCATCGAATCCTTCATATTTTTTTATCATTTTTTTTATCCTACAAAACTTTTTACATCCTAAAAACTTTGAAAAACCAATACATACATCTAATAACCTCAAAATGTACTTAATTTCAAAATTGTCACTCTCACCTTATGCACAAACATTAATTTACATTTTATTTATTAGTACTTAAAAGCTAAAATATCTCAAAGTAAATAAAATTAGCTAAATAATAGATTTTCTTAAATAACACGAAAAAGTAAACATCAATGATTCTATAAAACCGATGAAGTATGATATTTTCATGTATTGTTATACAACTGTTTCTACTTATTTTCAATCTTTAATAGTTATGTATGGTTCAACATTAACACATACTTAAAATTAGTTAGCTCATTCGTTTGTATTAAGCACATGCAATGCAATTTCAAGTTATTTAACAAAATAATACTACTATGAAATAATTTTAATTTATAAAGCAAGATCACACGTGCAACTTAAATAACTGTTAATTTATAGTATACAAAAAATTACTCTTTAGTTAGATGAACTATTACTCTTTTGAATAAAAAATATTACTTATCAAATTTTGATTTTCAAAGTAGGAGAAGAGTAGAGAGAGAAACTCGTGTTCAGTATAGAAGAGAGAAAGAGAGATGGAGAAATTGAATTTCGATTGTGAAAGGAATGATCAATCAAAAAATAAAAGAAAGTAAAAAATTTAAATTAGAAAATAATAATAATAATAATATAAAAATAGAAAGAGCTCGAGAAACTCCCACCAAGACATGTCATCAAGATAAACGTAGAGGCATCCCAAGTCAGAAAAAAAAAAGGCTAATAGATATCTTTAAATTACTATAATAAACGATTAATATTAATACTAGGTATTGGAGTACCTCATCCTGATGAGGTGATAGCCCTGATTTTCATGTAAAATTCAATTGATAAATTAAAATCTCAAATTAAATATGTTTAACAAATTCTTACATTATTAGACAAAATAATAAGAATAATACCATAAGTAAATCAGCCACTTTCACATCATTACACCAGTATCTTACATAAGATTATTCCATTTGATTAGGTTTTGATAGTCTCCTCTATATCTATAATGTGATTAAGAAAAAAGAGAAATTTCATTGGAAACCAAGAAGTTCCATATTTATAAGCATCCACAAATTGAGGTGCCAAGCGTCATGGAAATGCAGCAAACTTCGTAGAAATAACGATACTATCCTGCACCTGCTTATTTCCTTGCATATAGGCAATAAAATACCGAATCAACAATATGAAAAGAATCTATTTTCTTTTACTAAGGTAAAACAATCAAATACTGAAAATTCACAAAATTTGTGGATAAACATCACAAAAGGCTTTCAACTTTATCCATTCAACTTCTCATGCCATAAGAAGCAGTTGTATCAAACAAATAAATCTCATTCTCAACGGAATTATTAAATTTTAATGATGTTTATTTTTCTTTCCATAGTGTTGTGCTACCACTCTGCCATACAAATTTTAGTTTAACTTCTAGGCAGCAGGGAGAGATACATGAATCACACTTAAATTTTGGAAAAACTAAAACAACGAATCTCAATATCATTACTTCAAGAAGAGAAGATTTTTGTTGAAACTCATACCTTGTACTTGTCTTTAATATCAGATGGTGATATGGATATCAGCAGCTAAAGCTGTGTTCTTTCCTTTGGCATAGACAATTGAAGAATTTTGACTAAAAAGAGTAAATTGGTGTATTGGCTTCTATATCCATGAATAGTTTTTTCTCATAAATCAATCAAAGTCCTTATTAAAGGTAATTTATATATAGACTAAAGTCTATTACAGATGTAACAAATAGTGAAGTCAAATAAAATTAGAACAACGGAACTAAATTATTTCTTTAAGACTAAAAATATATCATGAAATGATCTTAATAAAGGAAATGTATAAGATCTTTCACATCTGTCTTCTAACCCATTAACCAGATTTCTTCATTTGATTACCTCATTTCTATCTATTTACCATCACTAACATCATAAGCACACTGTTAGAGGCCCTTGGTGACTCAAACCTTTTAATGGATTAGAAATTTCAAAGTTCAAATATCTTATACTATTTGATAAGAATGGTTCAAGTTTATTATTCCTTTAATTTCTTCTAACTACTGAGGGAGTATAGACTCATTAAAACTACATATTATTAGCTTATGGAACAACTAGGAACTATGAGTCACCCAAGTTACAGTAAGAAAGAAACTCTGGTTCAACAGAGAACGCAACAAATTGCTCACCAAAAAGTAATAAATATTTAAAAAACTTAAAAATATACCTGATGTACATGAGCTGAAAAACTGGATTTTAATCATATCAAGCTTATAAAATGCAAACCCATTTCCCTGGTGCTCATCCTTTTCCAAGTCTTCTGCCAAACTTGGGTTTTCTTGAGGTACATCTTTCTCATATCTGTGGCCATAAATCTATATAATGCCTTCTTGCAATAGTTCAGTGGAATTTAAGTAGAAACACCTCATTCTGGCATGTTAATAAAAATGCTTATGTACGAAAAATGAAAATATAAAAATGCATCTTACTTCCATGTTCATCAGCTACATAAGGCAAGTCTTGCCAGAAAATATTCTCATGAATTTCTTCACTGAAACCAGAGAATGTTTACTCTGCAGATCAAGACCATGGTAAAGCAATATACAATTATTATTACTCATTAAATCACTGCATAGTTTCAGATATTTCACTTGATTGTAGATTAACATTGCAAAGTTCTTGTCCAGTGTAATTTATGACATTGAGAAGTACACAAACATGGACCATTTGCATATACTCAGCATTTAAGAAAGAAGCTCTAGTTTTTTCACCATTTGTATATATTAAACAGCCATGGAAGTCTTACATGAACTGAAAAAAATATTGAATTTGATGATTGCAAAGTTGGACCAATTTTACTTAATCTTACCTAATTAGTAATTACCCAAATATTAGCAAAGGAAAAACAAGAAACAATTTCAAGATGACTGAATAAAAAAGGATATGAGCCAAAATGGCATGAGCTGATCATCTAATGGTACAATCAGCTACATGTACATCATTCATCACATGGATTACGTTATATGCTATGAAGCAAAATAAACCACAAGGAAACAGAATAAGTAAGGATACTCACCATCGTCAATGCTTCCAATGTGCGTTCCTCCTCGTTATGTGCATGCACCACACTATAATCTTCTGAATTCTTACCAATATCAGCATCTGATGACCTCTTACATTCAATTTCTGACGCTGATTCATAATTTTTACCGTCTAAAATATCATTATTTTTAGAATCCAAATTGATAACATGGCTACTAAGAGCCATGGAGGAGCTTTCCTTATTATTAGAACCATCATTCCCGTGCTGAAGAATTAATCTTAAGCATTAGAAAAGATGAAATATGCCAAAATCTAAATGTGGCAAACATAATGAAGGCTATTTACCAGCATAGAAGCATTAGCGGGGAGGTAATCAATATCCTATCCAAGAACCTTACAAACAGCTTGTCTAAATGCTCTGTGTGATTTTCTACTCTTCGTATTAGCAATCGTGAAACATACCTTGACGTTCTTCAAAGTTTTCTTTCACCACTAAACCCCACAAACCAATCAAGTAAAATCTTCACTGACCAAATTCTTCTCATAATACTCCATCATAGAACATTTCGTGTTATGTAGAGCATACTGCATGTCATAAACCTTACCTGCTATAATATCACAGAAGAACAACATATACATGAATAGCTATTATCGATGTTTCAAAATTCCCAAAAACTGTTATCTTCAAATAATAGTACAAGTTTTTGGTAAAAGTAGGGATTTCAGGATTAGGAATAAGACTGTCAATAGTAATGAGGCACAGCCCAATAGGTGATGTAGTATGAAACCGGAGACGGAAATTAAAGAATATCATGGAAACTAATATCAAAATCCCCTGCCCTCTGGAGAGTTTCTTGGACAGTTTTGAACTCTTCATTGCTTATGTCAAGATTAGAACAGAAATATTTCTATAAAACAAATGAGACAACCATCAAATTTATAGTTAAAATAACATAAAAAAGTTTCAAGAACTCTACTCACCAGATAGTCCCCAGCATGGATCATATCCATTTCCATTGATTCACTCATCTCCTATTCAACCTTCACATGTTAAATATCATCCTAAGAATAAGGTAGTCAGTACATTTAAAAAAATTCACGCTTGGATATTTTTTCAAGCATCTCATAGGCATGAGTTAAAAAGACAAATTCTGCAAATCATAACAATTACTGCTAATTACCATTTTCTCTAAAGCAACACCAATTTTCCCATTCATGTCAACAATCATTTTTATCTTGAAAGAATTGATAAATCATTTGGGTAATTAGTTTCATAAACTTTGTTATCCTTCATAAAGCAATCTATACATGTAATATTCATTGGTTTTTTTTTATTAAACAAGCCTAGCTCTGTAACTGCCATTGAAAAATGACCCAAAAAACTGAGGGTAAAACGACAATGATACATTAAAGAGGACCACATGCAATGAAATGTCGCAACCGAACACAATAATTAGTTTTTAAATCTGCCTTGATTGATAAAGAATGTGCGGAGGTCAGAGAAAGAGGTAGAGCAGGAAGTGGAGAAAGGCGAACTGGTAGATGCAAGTATAGATGCGTTTGTAAAGCGGAGACGGCTGCAGTGTAAAGAGGGAACAGAGTAGGGATTAGTAAGGGTCGACTCATTCACCACCCAGTGTATACACGAATGAGGAACCTATTAATTCTTATTCATGAAAAATTCTTACCTGCTGAGGCCGGCAATTGGTGAAGCCTAAGATAACTTGAAGCCATAAAGTCGATATGTTGAAACCATAGAAAGATTTCATGGGGAAGAGATGGGACGGTAGGCAAAGGCAGAAGAATTGAATCCCCCCTTTCTACATCAACAGCTATCAAATATTATAATGAAAAAAAAAAAAAAAAAAAAAAAATATATATATATATATATATATATATATATATATATATATATATATATATATATATATATTTTTTTTTTTTTTTTTTTCATTATAATATTTGATATATATCAAATATAAAGGAAACTCAAATGCATGAATTACCTTCGAAGATTTACAACCCAGCAAAAAATTGAATGTCTCCAATCTCCAACGAAACTCCGTAACCTCGAACAAAACAACAACACAAAACATTCATACAAAAATTGAAGAAAATTTCACGGAAAGAGTAGGCCAGAATTTAGGGCTTCCATACCTTTGTGGAATTCGGCCGGCAATTCCAAAAAAGGTACGTGCGTCAGCATTGCGGTGCAGCAGTGAAAGATTTTTCAATAAAATACAAGTCTAGACTAGAGTGGGGGGAACGAAAAGAGACGGAGGAAGCGGAGTGATGCCACGTAGAGAGAGTATTGGTGAGCCTGCAACCGGGTAGCCACGTATGCCACTGAGAGCATGAATAGATGACACACATCATTAAGTATTACTGGCAACCGTTGGGAAACTGGCCAACTTTGGAATTAAGACGCTTTATAGATAGTAATAGATATAAATGATTATTGACTTAATTATGTGCTATTAAATCATAATAACCATAAATAAGAGAATAATATTAATGATGACTATATATATTTTCATATTTCAAAAACTGTCATAGATATCTTTAGATTATTATAATAAATGACTTAAAAATAATATTAATATATACTCCCTCCGTCCCGGAATTAAGTTTACCGACACTGTAGATACGGAGTTTAAGAAAAGTTACTTTTTGACCAACTTTATTGACTTTTGAGGGGTATTGTGGTATTTTTAGGTAATAAATAAATTATAAAGTATGTTATGTGTGTTAGGTGAGAGTACTATTTTTGAAATTAAGATAACTTTTGAGGTTGTTGGTTAATGTAAAGTTTTCTTTTTTGGGTGGTGAATATAAGTGTGGGATGGACGAAAACAGAAAGTGTGAAGATAAGTATGGGACGGAGGGAGTAGATGATTGTGCACTTAATAAATACAAAATATATAATATGTTGATATTTTTTACAATATTGTCCATAATTCATGTAAAAATATTTATATAATTAATGCAAAAAATATCTACGGAGATTCACCTTTTCATAATATTCATATATTTACGCGAATCTTCAAACAATGATAATATAAGATGAAATATATACTAATAATTTTTTTTAAATTCTTTTTAAATTAAAATCGTGAACAATCGCTCATATTTTCCTTGCAAGTATAGATTTTATATTGATTGAACTTAATTGGATGTAAATATTGCAGAAGCTATGCAACGATCTTTTTCATTGTCTCCATGAACTTCAATCGGTGTGTTCAACGATAGCGCATGCTTAGCAAATGTAACTTCATTTTTCCTCCTATAGAAAGTATCAAGAAAGATGAATGACTACAGAAAAACATTATCATCATATATTAAAAAAGTAATATGTAAAATATCTTTTTATGAAACAATAATCATGATAATAAAATTTTTAAATATATAAATAGAAAAAAATAAAGGACAAATATTAGAATATATGTTAAAATTAAAATTAGTCCAAAATCAAACTTTTGGAATTTGTATGGTAGACCGGTTGTAAGTCCCTGCTACCCATGACTAATGAATACAGCTTCAAATCTTCAACCGCTTCACACGACTACTTTATCAATATCATGTAAATACAAAAAATTTAAACAATAATGAGAAAAAAATCGATTCACAAACATAAATATAAAATAGATGAACAATTAAATATACACAATTCTCAAAATACACCTAGTGCATTGAGACGAAACATACTCTCAAAATGATTAAATTATGAACAGATCTAATCTCATAAAATCTCAAATGATTAGATAGAAAATTAGTGGATCCAACATCATGAAGCAAAATTACATTAAAAAAATTCAAATTATGATCCAATTCACTCTTAGAATATGAATAATCTTCAATTTAGAAAGAGTGAAATGTTTGTTTAATGAAGAATTGAGGAGAGAAACTTGTGGGTGCAAGAGATCAAATGGGTTTTAAATGAAAAAAGAAAATACAATTTAAGCATAATTATTAATTGCAACAATTACATGCAGTTATAACACAAATAAAATTAAATCATAATTAAACAAAAAATATAAAAGATTAAGTATGGAAGGTTTGAAAAAAAAAATCAGTTTAATCTAATAATTACATGTAATCATGGAATAAGGAGAGTGATGACACATAGACATTAGAAAATTGTCATTTAGATGTATGAAGAGTAAAGGATCCATGTACCGAATGTTTTTTATTTTTGAATTCAAATAATTTCATGAATTATTCTAAGGATGTTATTTCTCTATTTCATTCACTACATATACTTATAATTCCATGTCATATGATCAAATCAGAAAACATTAAAATTTTCATCCTATTAAAGAAAACTTAAAAACTTTTCAAATTCTATTTATATAATTTTGTTTTGTCTTTTGCTTTGTTTTAGTTTGATTTATATTTTTTTAAAAATTTTAAAACTTTTTTTTTTAAATTGCTTATTCATTGATGCAGAAAAAAGAAATGAATAATTCAAAAACTGTATTTATAATGGTAAAGTAAATATAAACTTGAAAGTGAAATAAAAAAATAATTAAAAAATAAAAATAGAAATATTATTCTCTCTAAAATTTTCTATTGATTGAGGGAGAGAGTATTATTTATATTCTATATATAATTAATACTCTTTTAGAAGAATTACTATTCTAATTAATTAATGGTTGTCGAAATTAAAATTCTCTTATGGAGTAAAAATTAATAACCTTTTTAGTAATTTGATTTATTTTACCACATATTTTATTTAAGGGATTTGTCTATATTAATCTTACAATGGTAAAGTCTTACATAAATTCATCACAAATTTAAAATTCATCTCCAAATACTTAAGTTTACAATTTCATTAAAGAAAAATATTTCATAAAAGAAAATATCTTTAATCTAATAACCTTACAATAATTGGACTTCAGAGTAAGTTATTTCAATTGATTCAACAAAATATTCGATCTTTCAAATTCATTTCACAAGCAGATTATATTCTAATTATTATCAACATTATATTTTATATTTATTATTTAATATTTTCTAATCAAACAAAATTTAAATTTTAAATCAAATAATGTTATATATTCTATATGTATTATTTTTAAATTGAAATTAATAATATATTTTTAAATAATATTGCACGCGGGTATTACTAGTATATATATAAACAAAGAAGTTTACATAGAAAGTAGCTCATTTTCCCGCCCAAATGCCCTTCTAAATATAGAAATACCAGTTTTGATCTTTTAATATCTGAAAAGAAATACTTTAAAATTATTATTTTTAATGAATAATTGAAGATTAGAAGCATGCGCTGCCAACGCCCCATACACATGCAGTTGTACATGGAGATGCGTGACTTGCCGCCCTCCCTGCCCTGTAAGAGTATGCTGCCCCTATTAAATTTTGTTACTAATGGTTGCAAAATAATAGCAGATGGCAATAATTTGAATTTCAAATTTTTTGCAGGAAACGTTTCATCTTTCTGTAAGATTATAAATAGTGTTGATTCAGATCTGCTCCGACGGTTTGCTTCTGGACGTGGCCGGAAATGAAGCGGTGGCGCGAGGAGGTTGGTTCGGGCGTGCGTGGATGGGAATTGGAGACGAAACAAGTGGAGAGGTTGATGGTGGTGGGAATGCGGTGGACTCAGCCATCAATAAGGCAAAATTCAACTCAAATGCCTATGCCCGTCCATCCCACCAGATTTGATGTAGGCTTCCAAGTGTTTGGGAATGAGAGAGCGGGGCAAACGAATGAAATGTGTCGACATGCTTTTTTGGATTTTTCCTTTCAGATTTTCCCTACTTTTCCTTTCATCTTAATTCACTATTTATATTTATTTAATTCTCCAAATATTCCATTTTCCCTAATTTCCGCACTATTTATACACCATATTTGCATAATTATAAAACCAAATCCTCTACTTATTATAAATTACAGAATCTATCATGTATGGAATATAAGTTACAAAATCAGGAATTTCTGACATTAATATTTGGAAAGACAAGGGTGCGATGTCTTATTTCGAGAGACTTTGGTGAAATTATTTATTTATTGTTATTTTTACATAAAATTTTACTTTCTTATTTATAATTGCTAAGGTGAAAATTCACAAATTTAAGCAAAATCATAGAAACGAGAGTGAAAACAATTCATTCCCAACAAAATTTAATTTTCCTATATCATTTTTTATTTTTATTTTTTATTTAAACTTAACACAAAATTTTAAATTTACATATTTTTTTTTATTTTTTTATAAATAATACTCCCTCCGTCCGGTTCTAAGGTATCCATTTGCTTTTTTCACGTGGATTAAGGAGTATTATTATTATATGTAAAGTGAGTAGTTGTATTAGAGGGAAGTGGTGGGCCATATTGTGTACTGTTTTACTAAATAGGAAAAATGAATACCTTTGAAGCGGACGCCAAAAATAATAAAATGGATACATAAGAAGCGGACGGGGGAGTATATCAAATTAATCATTTTTTTAGAATGTATAGAAGATAATAAAAAAAATGACAAGAAGCTCATGGAATAACTTCGCTCAGAAGTAATTATATACTCCTCTGTCCCTCATTAAGAGGGTTTTTTGCTTTTGGCACGTGGATTAAGTAGTATTACTATTTAATGTGTAGTGGGTAGTTGTATTAGTGGGAGTGTGGGTCTCATATTTTAATTGTATTAGTGAGTGTATGAGTCACATGTGTGTAAAAAAAGAAAGAGGACTATTTGAATAGGACGAACAAAATGAAAAAAAGACAATTTTTAAAGGGGGCGGAGGGATTATGAAAAATAAAGATATTTGATTAATGAAAAGAGATAATAGCTTCTCAAAAAAAAAAAAGGGATAATAGTTTAATTGAATCATTATTGTAACAGAAACACTTGTGTAAACTAATTTATTGAATACTCTCTCCTTCCCATAAAAAGAGTAAAGTTTACTGTTTCCATGGAGATTAAGAAATATAATATTTTAATGTGTAGTGGGTTGAGTAATTTAATGTATAATGGGTAATTATATTAGTGTTGTATGTGGATCCCATGAAAATAAAGTGATTGATTTATGTGAGTCCATCTACTTACAAAAGGAAATGTAACTCTTATAGCGGGACACCATAAGTAAAATGTAACTCTTGTGGCGGGATGGAGGGAGTATATAAATAATGATAACATCTTTAATTATTAAATAAAATAAATAAATACAATATTTTAAATCATTATATTTTTCAATAAAACAATGTTCCATAAATTTAATAAGAAAAAATGTAAAAGAAATATTTATATCTCATTTAAAATGGAAGGGTGGGATGAATACTTTGTAATAAGACGAATCAAAATAATGAGATGAATATTCCATCCATCCCGCAAATATTATTATATTTTACTAATTAGGATTTTTCTCAATTATTATTATATTTCCCTTTTTGATAAATAACTTCCACAAAAATACTTAATATATATTTATCAAAAATACTTTTTGATAGACAATTATTATATATTTTTTTAAAATATTATATAATTAAACTCACAACGTACGTACAAACATTAAATATTAAAATATTATATCCCTAAACTCACAATATACTTACAAACAGTAAACATCTACTCCTTCCGTCCCAGAAAAGTTTGCACACCCTTTTCCGCACGGAGATTAAGAAAGTGATAACTTTTAGGGGTATTATGGTATTTTTTTGTAATAAATAAATGATAAAGTATGTTAGATAGAGGTGATTTTTTTGTAAATAAAGTGTATAGGGAAGGGTGATTGTGTTTGAATTTTTGCTTTTTAAGGAAGGTGCAAACTTTTGTGGGACAACCCAAAATAAAAAGTGTGCAAACTTTCCTGGAACGGAGGGAGTATATAACTAAAGGAGTATCTTTTAAGAATACAATATGACATCAGCATGAGAGAATTACTAGTTGTTTTGATGAAATAATGGAGTCATTTTTGTATGGTTATCCAAATCAAATATCCATACCTCTGTTGGCTCACTCTCATGAAATAACACAGCTGCTCGAAAAGATGTGCAAACGTCCACTAAATTTGAGAAAAATGGTAAAGCGTTTTTCACTTTTTCTCTTTTTTAAAGTTTTTATGTTTTGATCCAACGTTGTTAACTTTTGGCTTGAACTAATAATTTCAACTAAATCATGAGATCGTTGAAGTTGAACAACAAAAATTCTATGGATGGTTTCAAGACGGATAATTACTTTATCATCAAAAAATTTATGAGGCCATTTTATGGAAAATAATCTTGCCCCGTATTACTAGTTATATGGCAAGCAATTATTTTCTACACGACACAAACTGACTACTCTTTATTTATAAGAATTGATACCATTTTTCTCTTTATGATACCCTTTTGTAAATTTAAAGAAAAAAAAAACATATACAATACGATTGTGTTTGGATTGAGTCATTTCAAATCCAATAAATTTGAAAATGAGTGGATTTTAAAGAGTTAGTCTCTTGTGAGACGGGTTATTGGTGAGACGGATGTGAGACGGGTCAACCCGTCACTAAAGTATGCTTATTTGTGGTTAAAGTGCGCTTATTTGTGGTTAAAGTATGTCGATAATAAATCAAATTATAACACACTAACATCATATTTTAATACATAATCCAACATACTTTAAAAAAACATACATTAACAACCATTAAACATACTTTATTTAAATAATCGACATACTTTAACACGTCTCACAAACCGTCTCATGAAAGTAGCGTTTCACAAGAGACTTTGACGATTTTAAATTCCTTAGATTTTAAATCAATTTATTTGAATTCCACTGTTTGGATAAATTATAGACTTTTGAAAAGATTTCAAATTCATGATTCAAAAATTACTTTTAAAATAGAAATTTATATATGATAAATAAAAATAATAAAATTTTATTATATTAAGTATTAAAATCTAAAATTTTATTAAAAATTTTTTTTGGGAGAAAACTCTACCACCCAACCTACCCGCTACCCACCCCCTCCCACCCCCACCCAAATTTTTTTAATAAAATTTTAAATTTATAATATTTGAATAATAAAAATATTACCATCCAACCCTACCCCCTACCCACCCCCCTCATCCAACACCTCCCCCACCCCCAAAAAAAATTTATATAAAATTTATATTTTAATATTTAAATAATAAAAATATTACCGCTCAATCTTACCACTCTATCTATCCACCCACCCCACCCCCACTCACCACTCCCACCAACCAATTTTTTTTTAAAAAAAAATTAGATTTTAATATTTAAAAAATAAAATCTAAAATTTAATTTTATTTTTATTTTTTTCTTTTGGGGAGGGGTGGGGTTTGGGGGTGTGGAGGGGGTAGGTTGGGTGGGTTGAGTTAGGTGATATTAATTTTATTATTTAAATATTACTCCCTATGTCCCATACTTATCTTCACACTTTTCGTTTTTGTCTGTTCCACACTTATGTTCACCACCCAAAAAAGAAAACTTCACATTAACCAACAACCTCAAAAGTTATCTTAATTTCAAAAATATCACTCTCACCTAACACACATAACATACTTTATAATTTATTTATTACCTAAAATACCACAATACCTCTCAAAAGTCAATAAAGTTGGTCAAAAAGTAACTTTTTTTAAATTTCGTATCTACAGTATCGGTGAACTTAACTCCGGGACGGAGGGAGTAAAATCTAAAATTTTATTAAAAAAAAATTTTTTTGGGGGAGTGGGGGGTGGGGGTGGAGGGGGTGGGTAGGGGGTAGGTTAGGTGGTAATATTTTTATTATTTAAATATTCAAATTTAAAATTTTATTAAAAAAAAATTGGGTCTGGTGTTTGGTGGGGGTGAGTGGGTAGGGATAGGGCTGAGTGGTAATATTTTTATTATTCAAATATTAAAAATCTAAAATTTTATAAAAAAAACTTTGGGGTGGGCTTGGGGTTGGGTGGTTGGGTGGGTGGTTGGTATGGGTAGGTTGGTTGGTAGAGTTTAAAATTAAAAAAATATATATATTTAATTAATTTATTAATTTTTCATACTATTTTTATATATTAATATAATCAATTACACAACAACGGAAGGATTTTAAATGACACGATTTGACTAAGGATTTTAAATCCATTAAAAAATAATTAAAAAAATTCAAAATCAAATCCATGATTTGAAATTCATTGATTTAAAATCTTGAATTTATAAATCTATTGATTTCAAGTGGCATCCAAATACGATGGATGATGTTATGAATATTATATCCTCGTGAAAAACAAACACAACCTAAAGAAAAACAAAAACAAACTAGAATGGAATCGATTCTACATAAAACTAGATTATTATTTAGTATAAATAAAATTATTTTATAGTTTAAGAAACAGTTACTCTTCTGTAAAAAAATAACACTTCCCTCCATCCCATATTAAATTCAAAGTTCATCTAAAAAGTTTTTTTTATTTGTTTTCAAGGATTGTTTAATATTTTTATGTGATAAATAAATTATAAAGTAAATTATATAAATTGTAAAAATGTATCAAATTTGAAATGAAAATGTATTGTGGGTTGTTGGAATATTTCTTTATTTGGAATGTAAACTTATTTATTAGACGGACAAAATTAATAAGTGTAAATAATAGAATGGAGGGAGTTTTATTTTTTTTCTGAACTCTTTCGAAAAAAATACTCCCTACCTATGTATTTAAAAAATAACCCTCCATATTTTAAAGAATAACCATTTTAAAAGGGCAAAAATTTGTGTGACAACATCGCAACTATTTCATTAATAAATTATAATATAAATAAATAAAAAATGATAAGACATTTTTAAAGAAAAATAATATCTCAAACATAAAAATAATAACCAATTAAAAAAATGTAAAATTGTGATGCGATATCACTCAAAACCTACCATTCTAAAAAAAATTGCACCATACATCCAACTGTACACTAGCACATTATTAAAAAAAAATGTTTTGAATATACCTCTAAATCCGATTCCACACAATTATTACTCTAAATAAATAAATAATTAGGAGATTAATTTAATTTGCAACATAAATATGTAGCCTAGGATCCCGAATCCTCAAGACGAATAAAAAACCATAAAAGTAGCGGTCCATCATTTATGCATGTAATGTAATCTAAGTAGAATATATTAGCACAAAAATAATTAGACTCATCATGTGCTGCTTTCCTGATCTCTTAACAACTCACACAAGCCCAGAGAGAGAGAGAGAGAGGAACAAAAAGCAAGAGAGTGCCAGCCTGAAAGTGATAAAGAGCAATGCATCTTTCTAATATCTCATCACTCACTCAATAAAAGAATACCAAACCCCCTATTGCCAGTTACTTGAGATCCATATCCCTATAACCACTGCATTGTTTCCGTCGACCAGCCGGCTTCGAGCCAAGAAGACAACGAACCCGCCTTCATCCTAATTCCGAACCTCTCCTCTCCATCTGATGCGCCCCATCGCCGATCAGAGTTGGAATGCTAGTATGGCGGAGACCGTGAGGCACAGAAATGATAATGTCCAATGCAAGGGGAGTCTCACCTGCATTGCATTTCAAACAACACATTACAAGTGAAGTTGGTATATATCAATCAGCTCCTATCCTACTACATTGCAACACCATGTACATGATTATTCTCTTCTAAGGGATTTTCAGTGATCTAAGATGTAATCTTGACTATGCTTGCCCTCTATATTAACTTTGGTATGAAAACGGAAATGGAAATAGAAACTAAATCTAGTCTAGTTCTGATCATTACAACGATACCATACCATTCAAGAAACATAACCCTTTTTGTAGGTTTTAAATCTTGTCATCAACCTACAAACAAGTCATGAAAAGTTGAACCAAACAAAGATTCTAATTTTAACACTTCCAAACCGATGTGGTAAAATGAATCATGGACAAAGTATAAGAAAGGAATCACTTCCAAAGTGAAAACAGGGCTAGTAGGGTGGATTGTGTGCCTAAGAAAAATATCTCAAAATTTGGCCTATTATGATCACAAAATTCAAATTAGAGAACGTTCGAGGGTGGCTCTGCTCCCAAACCAAAATGTATCAGCTTCAATCCCTTCGTTTTATCATTCTCCGGACGCCCACAGTGTCGTCCCTGATGAGGGAAAGAATTTCAGCATCTGTAGTAATTTTGAAAATTTACTGGCAGTTATTGGGAGGGAATCAGATGGTGAGTCATACATGGATAGAAAGCTCTTTAAGTCTACTTTCTAACGCAACAAACGGAGACTCGTTTGGAGTCTTCTAGAAGGAGTTATGGCCTTTTTTCTGAAGTGTGGCAGATACATCCGAAAAGCTGTCAATTCATGCATTTGAAGAGTTTTGGAGTCTTTCCAACTATCTATTCTTGGTCAAGTCAACATGTTCATCTCTTAATTGATATTCATGTGTTTTAGTGGTCAAAGGAAATAATTAGAGTGATCAAATGAATCAGCAAGAGTAATTAATGTATGGATGTTTCTAGGTACTTGTATGGCTCCTATAAATTGAGCCTCATTCCATTGTATTTGCATTGAAAAAATTTGTGAGAATATAAATCTTTTTGGAGTGTTTACTCTTGCCTAGAAGATGGATTTCTTCTAATTTTCTCTTAGTCTTTAGGTGGATTCCTTAAGACGACGAGTTTATTCCGAACTTGTGGTGGATTCCATTGAGTGAGGAATTGTATCCGAGTGTTCTCTTGTGTTACCTCCTAAATCTCCAATTTTCCGGTATCAAAGTGGTACCAGAGCCGAGGTTAGTCATGCCTCCTCGTCGTAGAAATAATGCTACTGAGGAACCAAGGCGTGAACGTGACATTCGAGATATCGAGTTGGATGATTTGAGGAGACAAGTGCAACAACTTCAACAACGTCTTGAACGCCGCGAACCTGTTGAACGTGATGAGTCGCATCATGATTCTGAGGATGAGCAATCTGAAGACGAAGACTTTAATCCTTTTCATGGCAGCCATGGATCGGGTGGTGAGTCTCATGGAAGGTTTAATATCCACGAAAATCATGCTTTTCGAAGGAACTATAACACAAAAGTTGATGTCCCGGAGTTTGAAGGAAGGATGCAACCGGAGGAGTTTATTGATTGGTTACACACAGTTGAAAGAATATTTGAATATCATGAAGTTCCGGATGACCGCAAGGTGAAGTTGGTGGCCATCAAGTTGACAAAGTATGCGTCACTTTGGTGGGAATATACTAAAAAACAACGAGCTCGAGAAGGGAAAAGTCGGGTCGTGACGTGGGAAAAAATGAAGAAGTTGTTGAAGAAGAAGTTCTTGCCAAATAATTATAGACAACATAATTTCCTAAAGTTTCATAACTTTAGCCAAAAGGAGCAAGGCGTGGAAGAATTTACTGCTGAATTTGAACGTCTCATGATGAGGTGTGAAGTTGAAGAGCCGGAAGAGCAAACCATAGCTCGCTATCTTGGTGGGTTAAGGTCTGAAATTGCTAACGTGGTCCAACTCCAGCCATATTGGGCGTATAATGATGTGGTGCAACTTGCAATGAAGGTGGAAAAGCAAGTTAAGGAAGCCCCAAGGAATCCACGATATGGGAGTAAAGATGTTGTTCCCAATAGAGGTACTTCTCATCATTCAAAGTTTCCTTCTAATAAAGTTGTTCCTTCAAAGGTTTCTGCAAAAAAAGATGAAGTAAAATTCAATCAGCCTAGTGCTTCGACTTCGAACACTCGACGATGCTATAAATGCCAAGGACTTGGACATATAGCTTCCGACTGTCCAAATCGGAAAATTGTCTCTCTTGTGGAAGAAGTTGAGTCCGAAGAAGAGGAGATGCCGATTTATGACGAAAGTGAAGATGAAGAAGAGATCACGTATGCCGATCAAGGTGAGAGTCTTGTTGCAAGAAAGTGCTTGAGTACTATCCAAGAGGAAGAAGAGTGGTTGCGGCATAACATATTTCACACTCGGTGCACCTCCAACAGAAAGGTATGCAATGTGATTATTGATGGAGGGAGTTGTGAAAACATGGTGTCTAATGAGATGGTAGAGAAGCTGAAAATGAAAACAAAGGTACACCCACAACCTTATAAACTTTCTTGGCTTTCTAAAGGAAGTAAACTAAAAGTTGATAAGAGGTGTTTAGTTAATTTTTCTATCGGCAAGAATTATAAGGATAACATTTGGTGTGATGTTATACCCATGGATGCTTGCCATCTACTTCTTGGAAGGCCGTGGCAATATGATCGGAAGGTCACTCATGATGGATACAAGAATACTTATTATTTTGAGAAGGATGGAGTGAAAGTTGTGTTGGGTCCTTCTAAAATTGAGAGTGTTTCTAAACCTTCCAAAGGGGATGAAATTATTCTACTCTCAAAATCTCAATTTGATGTTGATTTGGAGGAATCTAATGAAGCTTATGCTCTTGTGGTGATGGAAGCAAATGAAATGAAGACGGAGATTTCACCTATAATGGTACCTTTACTTGAAGAATTCCAGGATGTTGTTCCTAGTGAAATCCCATCGGGACTTCCACCTATGAGGGACATACAGCATTGTATTGATTTCATACCCGGAGCTTCTATTCCAAACAAGGCAGCTTATCGAATGAACCCGCAGCAGCACGATGAGTTGCAAAGACAAGTGGACGAGCTTTTGGCTAAAAGCTTGCTTAGAGAAAGTAAGAGCCCGTGTGCAGTCCCGGCTCTACTTGTCCCGAAGAATGATGGTTCTTGGCGAATGTGCACTGATAGTCGAGCAGTTAATAAGATCACAATCAAGTATCGATTTCCAATCCCTCGCCTTGATGATCTTTTGGACCAACTACATGGAGCATCAATTTTTTCGAAGATTGATTTACGAAGTGGTTATCATCAAATTAGAATGAGGCCCGGAGATGAATGGAAGACTGCCTTCAAAACAAGAGATGGGTTATATGAATGGATGGTGATGCCATTTGGTCTTACAAATGCTCCAAGTACTTTTATGAGGTTGATGAATCAAGTCTTCAAGCCTTATATTGGTATTAAGATGGATTCCAACAAAGTGGAAGCTATTGTTAATTGGCCAACTCCAACAACCATTCGTGATGTACGAAGCTTTCATGGTCTCGCATCATTTTATCGAAGATTCATAAGAAGTTTCAGCACTCTTATGGCTCCGATCACTGAATGTTTGAAAGGAGGGAAATTTCAATGGTCCAAAGAAGCACAAAGGAGTTTCGATGTCATCAAACAAAAAATTACAGCAGCACCTATTCTTGTACTTCCTGATTTTGAGAAGTTATTTGAGGTTGATTGTGATGCTTCAAATGTGGGTATTGGAGCCGTGCTTAGCCAAGAAGGGAGGCCTATTGCATTCTTTAGTGAAAAGCTGAATGGAAGTCGGATGAATTATTCTACATATGATAAGGAGTTCTATGCTATTATTAGAGCTTTGGATCATTGGAGTCATTATCTCATATGCAAGGAATTTATCTTGTATTCTGACCATGAGGCTTTGAAATATATCAATGGTCAACACAAGCTCAATAGCCGACATGCTAAATGGGTGGAGTTTCTTCAAGCTTATACTTTCCACATTAAGCATAAATCTGGAAAGTTGAATCAAGTGGCGGATGCGTTGAGTCGTAAGTATTCTCTACTCACCACATTGGAAGTAGAAGTTTTGGGCTTTAGTATTCTCAAGGAGCAGTACAAGGATGATCCTCACTTTCAAAAGATATGGGAAGAATGTTTGCATGGTCCATCAAATCACTTCTTATTGGAAGATGGTTTTCTTTTTAAAGGGAATCAGCTGTGCATTCCAGATGGGTCTCTTAGAGAACTTGTTATTAAAGAAGCTCATGAAGGAGGACTTGCTGGACACTTTGGAAGAGACAAGACCTTGTTTCTTATCCAAGAAAAATTTTATTGGCCCCGGATGGAAAGGGATGTTGCTCGATATGTGAAACGTTGTCGGATTTGTCACTTAGCAAAGTCTCAAGCTCAAAATACCGGTTTGTATACACCATTGCCCACTCCAACTGCCCCGTGGGAAGATATTAGCCTTGATTTTGTGGTTGGGCTACCAAGAACTCAGAGAAACAAGGATTCTATTATGGTGGTGGTGGATCGATTTTCCAAAATGGCGCATTTTGTGCCATGCAACAAAACGATGGATGCTTCTAACATTGCTGATTTATACTTTCGAGAGATTGTGAAGCTACATGGTGTTCCTAAAACTATGACGTCCGATCGAGATTCGAAGTTTATGAGTCATTTTTGGAGAACACTATGGCGGAAGATGGGGACTACTTTGCAATTTAGCACCTCTCATCATCCTCAAACGGATGGTCAAACTGAGGTTGTTAATAGATCTGTTGGAAATCTCTTAAGAAGCTTGGTGCGTTCCAGCATTCGTCAATGGGATCTTGTGCTTGCTCAAGCGGAGTTTGCTTATAATCGCTCCCGAAACCAAACAACGGGAACCAGTCCTTTTGAAGTTGTTTATGGCAGCAACCCAAATAGTCCATTGGATTTGGTTCCTATCATAACCCCTCATTCTTATAGTGGGGATGCAGAAGAAAGAGCCAAGTACATTAAAAGGATGCATCAGGAAGTGCATGATCGAATTGTCAAGCAAAATGAAAAGTACAAAAGGAATGCAGATAAACATCGGAGGCCTGCTGCATTCCAAAGAGGTGATTTGGTTTGGATTCACTTGAGGAAAGAAAGATTTCCAAGAGGAAAGCATGGAAAGCTTAGTCCACGCGCAGATGGCCCGTTTAAAGTTCTTGAACGCATTGGAGAGAATGCTTATAAGATTGAACTTCCTGGAGATTATGGTGTTTCTGCAACTTTTAATGTCTCTGATTTGTCTCCATATCATGGTGATATTGCTGATAAAGATGAAGACAACTCAGGGACGAGTTTGCACGCAGTGGAAGCGAATGATGAGGGAAAGAATTTCAGCATCTGTAGTAATTTTGAAAATTTACTGGCAGTTATTGGGAGGGAATCAGATGGTGAGTCATACATGGATAGAAAGCTCTTTAAGTCTACTTTCTAACGCAACAAACGGAGACTCGTTTGGAGTCTTCTAGAAGGAGTTATGGCCTTTTTTCTGAAGTGTGGCAGATACATCCGAAAAGCTGTCAATTCATGCATTTGAAGAGTTTTGGAGTCTTTCCAACTATCTATTCTTGGTCAAGTCAACATGTTCATCTCTTAATTGATATTCATGTGTTTTAGTGGTCAAAGGAAATAATTAGAGTGATCAAATGAATCAGCAAGAGTAATTAATGTATGGATGTTTCTAGGTACTTGTATGGCTCCTATAAATTGAGCCTCATTCCATTGTATTTGCATTGAAAAAATTTGTGAGAATATAAATCTTTTTGGAGTGTTTACTCTTGCCTAGAAGATGGATTTCTTCTAATTTTCTCTTAGTCTTTAGGTGGATTCCTTAAGACGACGAGTTTATTCCGAACTTGTGGTGGATTCCATTGAGTGAGGAATTGTATCCGAGTGTTCTCTTGTGTTACCTCCTAAATCTCCAATTTTCCGGTATCAGTCCCACTCAACTAATATTAAACTTCTCAGTTCCCCCCTTGCCCTAAATAGGCTTGACAAGCCCACTTGTTCAAACTCTGATGGTTCTAATTAATCATTTCTCAACATTTAAACAACACTACTCAAATATGCAGTCTTCAATTCAACTTAATCAGTTCCACTAGCAAGAGCTTCTCTCTTTCAACATTTTATATCAAGATTCAAATACTTGTTTCATTACTTTTTGCATTCTTAAAGAGTGGTAGCGATTAAATTTATGGACTAGTAGGACATCAATAATCAATCAATCATCCAAATTCACAGTTAAAACAAGGCACATTTTTAATGCAATCCAGATAACAGAAATATAAAAAAACGAGAGAGAGAGACTGACCGCATCATCGGCAGTAATGGCCAAGTATCCGTTAGAAGAGGTCCCAGTTACCGGTGGCGACGACATCGTACCACCAGAGGACCCTGTGGAATTGGTACTCAGCAAGCCCGTGGTATTAAACCCGAGATTATACACCGGCGTCCCATCGGGCTTGAATAGCCCGAAGTTCCTCTCCGAAGTGGGCCCGGGCTTCTCGTTCTCGTTAAACAAAGCAAACAGGTGCACGTTCAAGTCCCAATTGGGCCTCAGTGGCGACCCCTTCTTCTCAGAGACAAGCTTAATCAAGTTCCCATTATACTTGCGGGCATTCTCCGGCGTCGCCCCTGCCTCGTCGGCGTCCCCCCTCGACGGCCACCCCGTTTCCGAGATCTGCAAACACACGTTTTTGTAACCTAGCTTTTCCATGGCGGAATGAGCGGCGTCAATTTGGGCATAGAACATGTTATCGTAATGAAGGCCCGACACTGGGTCCACCATTCCCGAGCCCGATTCGAACAGGACGAAATCTAACGGCACCTGTTTGGGGTTAGCCTTGTAGGCGAAGAAGGGATAGGCGTTGATTAAGAAAGGGGAACCCACTTTGCAGTGGAAATCGAGGATGCAGGTCAATTTCTGGGTGAGATCCCGGCGGAATGCTCCGGCGGAGGGCGGATAAGAAACTTCTAGAACGGCCAAATTGTGGGCGGTGGTGACGGTAACTTGCTTATCGAGGTTGAGAGAAACGAGAGCGGAGTGGATGCTTTCCATGGCAGGGAGGAGATTGGAGGAGAGAGTGGTGTCGTTGAGAGTGAGAACCTCGTTTCCGACGGCAATGCATGTGACCTTGGTCGCCGGTAAGTAGCACTGAACGTTGGATTTGACCCAGGCGAGAGCTTGCTTGGGGTCTCGCATCCGGGACAAGTACTCGTTCCCGAGGCCGACGATGAACTCGACGCCGGAGTTGGCGAAGGCTTTGAGGACGCGTGGATCGGCGTCGTAGAGCTTGACGCGGGTGGCGCCGATGGATTTGACGAGGGGTATGACGGATTCGGGGTGGGGGAGGTTGTTAGCGATCTGGCCGTAGTTGATGCCGAGGGAGAAGGCCGGCGAGAGGAACAATGAGGCTGCTGCATAAGCATTCTTTCAGCTTAGGTAATGAGGAAATAAGAGCAGAGATTAGAGTGAGGAAAAGTATTAGATATATACCTGAGAAGAGGAGGAGAAGAAGTAGTGAGGAGGAAGGCGGCGGCATGTCTGATTACAACAATGGCGGTGGAGAAGAGAGAGAGAAGAGTGTGCAGTGACAGTGTTACTGCTGGCCTGAATGTTGGTGTGTTTCTGTGCTTGGCTTGGCTTGGCTCCTCTCTTAAAAAGCGTTCTCTCTCACTAAAAAAACACATTCTCTCTCTCTTCTTAAAAAGCGACTCTCTCGACTCTCAGTATCACACTTTTATCTCTTTCTCTCTCTTCAATTGAGATTAAATTAAATTAAATTAAATAAAAGCAGTAAATAAAAGCAAAGTGAGCCGTTAAACCAGAAATCTTATGCCATGTCTTTTGTGTTATTATCTCTTAATAACTCATACCACTATACTTTATTTTACACAAATCATTATACGGATTTAAGCTTATTTTTCTCAAAAGATGACGATAAAGGATAATATTTTTAATGGCATTTGTGAATTGGATTAACACCTACCTTATTGATTATAACTTTGTATCATACTTATATTCATTTTTTCTATACTTATCTTCACTTCGAGTTTCGTATAAAACTAGACCATGCATTAATCTGAAAAAAAAAGAGTTAGGGTTTTTCAGTAATTTAAAATTAAATGGCCTAATCTGACTTGCATGTCAGTATTTTTTTTCTTTTAAACCGCAGGTTATTTTCCCTCTTTTTTTGTCAATTGTCATGTCAATTCCCGTCTCCCCATCTTTTCATCCCCTAGGAGCGCATTTACTTCTTTAGGTAACCCATTTTTAGGTTGGTTAACCATTTTTAATTTCTTTTTACTATTTTATTTAATTTTGATGGGTTATCCCTTTGGTCACTGTTCACCTTATTTAAATAACCCACAAAAGATCACTAGTTTATTCTGACATTGTGTGTTTAGAAGATAAAATGACTTATTTATCCTTGATTTTTCTTCATAACGGGTTTTACTCCAACCCTAGACACTAGACGACGTTCTCTCTAGTCTGCCTTCCCCCACTCAACATTGGGAACGAATCCTACCGTAAGTAAGGCGTCTTCCACACCTAGCAGCTGAAATCTTAGGTTTGGGTCAACTCTAGCCAGCAAACGACTGTAGCAAACACCTCTCTATTCTCTCGGTGTTGTGTAAGTTTTTTTCCCTCTTTCCATCTAGAGTGTTTTATTTTTGTGTGACTTTTTGTCCATTACCTTTTTTTTAATGGAAAAACATCAGTAGTTGCCACATCCTTGTAAAAAAAATTAAAATTGATTGAAGTGCATTTGAATTATAAAATTATTAATACATTGTGATTGGATCAAAATTTTACAAAAAACTTGTGGCAAGAATTTGTAAAAACAAGTGATCATTGAAGGCAAAGCATCACCATGTTTATCTGTATTAGTGTAAAATAATATTGAGAGTAATAACGGTGGCTTTTTTCTTTTGATTGAAGTTTAAGTAAACTCCACTTTTTTTATTTTGAATGAACACTAGTCTTAGACAACGGAAATTTGAGAGAGATAAATCCATAAACATCATCAGTGATGCAGTATTTTTTACATATTTAGATGCAGGAATAGTTTTGAAAAAAAGAAATAGTAGAATATGATCCATCACCCCCACAAGCCTACTCCAATTTAGCAGTTTATTCTTCTTCCTCTTCTTCTTATCGACTTTAGAGTTTTTGTTTAAAATAATTATGTATATCGTAAATATGAATGCTAATTTTATTTTATTTTTTTATTTGAAAAATTGATGCTAGAGTGTTTTCCTATCATGGATCCTAGCCAATCCAAAGACTTAAGCCGTCATGAAAAGATTTTCATTGTTCTGAATGAAATAACTTATATGATAATGGTCTCAACTTTTTAGTTTGCATATGCTTCATTTCTTGTCATCCAATCAATGAGAACGTCTGCAACCTCAGTATAGTATAATAGCTAAGATACTTATGTTAGCGTTCGATCTTTTGGTTAATGTGAACCGTTAGGATTCCATGCAATTCTATATCAGCTGAAGCAAGAATATGAATTTGTATTACCTTTCACCAGGTTATGTTGTAGAAGAGAAAATTCTCGTCGGTAGCATGCGCGACCTCACGACTTTGGGCATAACTTCCTCATCCAGTCTTCGATTTGAATGATTTTTATACCAAAACGATCCTCTCTTCCGTGACTTTCCATCCATGTATTATACTACCAGTTTTGAGTTTCACATTAACTTAGAAAACTCATGGAAATTGATGATTAGGTTGTTGAAATGATCTCTCCGATCTTCTGTTGTATTTCCGAGTCTAATCTTGACGTCGTATGGGCGACGATCTTCAAGATTCACTCAATCTGCTCTCTTCCCTCTTTTCACGTGTGTTAGGCGGTGAATTAGGGTTTCAGATAAGTTGAGGTGACTTATTTATAGGCTACAGTAGGGACCAAGAGGAGAAATTAGAGTCGGGCCTCCATTGGACTTAAGTATCCAAATTTAGCCCAAAACTTATACTTAAGTCCAATAATAATAATAATAATATATTCTACTAAAATATTATTACTGTACTACCGCTCTAATCCCATAATTACGTTATGTGCTCTTTCTTATTATGAGCCTGTTAGTCTACCCATGTTTAAGATATACAATGCTCATTAATTAATTAAGTTACTGATGAGCGTTTTCTCAACACACAATTAATCCCCAAGTATGAAGGATATCAATTGTAGTCTCGAAAGGTGACCAAGTGAATATCGAACTCAAGGGACGGAGTATTATCAATTTAATTATTATCTAAATTAATTAAGACAAGGCAATTACGTTTTAATGGTTGTCTAACAACTAATATGCTGGAAATTAAATAACAAATAAAATAAACTATCACTCGAAGGATACGAAAGTGGATCAAGTAGGAGAATAGGTAGCTCTAGGATAATCCAGTTTTACTCATTAACTTCCCTTCTATGTGTTAATGTCCGACTCTGCCTTGTGGAATATGGACGCATTACTAAACCATGCATATCTACTCTATAGACACAAGTAAACATGCGTGTAACACGTGTGAATAACCTCGGAGCAAGAGATATAATTTCACCCCCCTTTCTAGGTACTATCAGTATCAATTATTTCCCCCTAGGATTGGTACTCTAACCCGATATGATCTCCCTTTATAGGTACTATGAAATTATCTTCTTTATCCTACTTATTAACCCGAATTCAATTCAATTAATAAGTATTCATATATGATAGTTCTAATAAGACTTCGGAATCCCTTCACTTAGAATTATAACTTAAAACCCTGCTCAACAGTGAACGCACTCAACCAATAACCATGTTATGTATTTAGACTCTACACAACGATTATTGATGCACAAAACGACTATGAGTATGGATTAAAAAGGCACAATCTTATATAAAATAAACCACAAGTAGTGTTGTACGGAGTATACACATGGAAGTTCAATTAACTAGATAAAACCTTCACAACCCTAGTTCTACCAAAAAGGCTCTAGCCCATGGTGTTGTAGGAAACACACATGGGTGTTGGATAGATCTTACCCGGATATCCGAAAAATATAAAATAAATTAGAAAATGAATAAACCCTAGATGGGGCGTCATCGCATCCTTCTCGCTCTTGAATCCTCCTCTTGGTTCTCCTCTTGATTCCACAAACGAATCTTCAAAGTGATGGATGGATGGAGGAAAGAATGATGGTTGGGGGGTGATCCCCCCTTGTGGGGTGTTGTATGTTGTGGCCTCTCTTCCCCTCTCTTGTTGTTGTGTTCCTCCTCTTTTTGGGGCTGTATAGACCTCCTTTTATACTTGTAATCACGTCTCCTAGGCTTGGAATAGACTTTTCAAGTGATCACACGCGTTTAGGCCTCGGAAATACGGATTTGGTAAGTTTCCAATCAATGAGAACGTCAGCAACATCAGTATAGTATAATAGCTAAGATACTTATGTTAGCATTCTATCATTTGGTTAACGTGAACCGTTAGGGTTCCATGCAATTCTATATTAGCTAAAGCAAGAATATGAATTTGTATTATCTTTCACCAGTTTATGTTGTAGAAGAGAAAATTCTCACCGATAGCATGCGCGACCTCACGACTTTGGGCATAACTTCCTCATCCAGTCTTCGATTTGAGTGATTTTTATGCCAAAAACGATCCTCTCTTCCGTGACTTTCCATCCATGTATTATACTACCAGTTTTGAGTTTCACATTAATTTTGAAAAATCATGAAAGTTGATGATTAGGTTGCTGAAACGACCTCTCCGATCTTCTGCTGTATTTTCAAGTCCAATCTTGACGTCGTGTGGGCGACGATCTTCAAGATTCACTCAATTTGCTATCTTCCCTCTTTTCACGTGTGTTAGGCATTGAATTAGGGTTTCAGATAAGGTGAGATGACTTATTTATAGGCTACAGTAGGGACCAGGAGGAAAAATTAGAGTCGGGCCTCCATTGGGCTTAAGTATCCAAATTTAGCCCAAAACTTATACTTAAGTCCAATAATAATAATAATAATAATATATTCCACTAAAATATTATTACTGCACTACCGCTCTAATCCTATAATTATGTTATGGGCTCTTTCTTATTATGAGCCCGTTAGTCTCCCCATGTTTAAGATATACAATGCTCATTAATTAATTAAGTTACTGACAACTCCATTAATTAATATTTCATCCGAGAGTAGTACCAGTCAACCATATTATCATGCCGGAATAAATCCACCTACAGGATTTACATGATAATCCTTATGAACTCCTCAAGGGGACATCATCAACCTATTAAATAGGACACGGATTCCTTCTATAATCAAGAACACACCATAGAGACAATACTATTTTCCAACCCACCGAGCTTGTTGATTTAATACATGTAAATATCACCATTGATTAATCAAAGAAATACATACTGACTTACGTGTCAAAATTATTATAAAGGGAATAAGAGTACGAACATCCCTAATAATTGAGATCAAGTTCTCCTATATGGTCCTGCTCAATACACACAAAGTGCACTAATGTGATTTTATAGTCAAGACAAACTAATACCAAATCACACTACAACCATCCCAATAGATTGCCCCTGTCTATCTCGATTGTGAGCATCTGTTTATACTTTATAAGAAAATCGATAATATGATCTTCCGTGTGTTGTCGCACAACATATTATCTACAGTATAAAGTAAGTGGACTATTGCGTCAACATATAAATAAATTATAAGATGCAATCATTTGATCAATGATTCTCATTTCAAATATTGTTAAAACATTGTTCATACTAAAGCTAGGCTTTTATTATACAATCCAACAAATTAGACAAATACAGTACATGTGTGAATTAACTCGTACATCCGACCAAACTTATGCGGATCATTTGAGGATAAATATGGCTACATTCTTTCGTCCTTGCCACAAATTAGAAGTGATAGGTGGTCTTGAGGCTACCCGAAATTGTAGTGTTGCCGAGAAAGTTACCACATTTTTATCTATAATTGCCCACCACACAAAGAATCGAATTATTAAATTTAATCACAAGCGGTCGAGTCGAACCGTCAGCGTTAACTTTCACAAAGTTCTGAATGATGTTATTAAGCTCCATCTGATGTCGTTAGTACGATCGAACTGAATCCTATAGACGTCGAGTGCTCAGACAATAAATGAAAATGTTTCGAGGTGGCTTCTCTTTACACTATTTTGATCAATTTTATATGTTTGGTTTGAGTTTAGGGTGTTACCTTCTAAAAAATATTTAATCTTGCAGGGGTGTTTAGGTGCGTTGGATAGTTCATACGTCAATGTTATAGTCTCTGTGAGTGAGCAAGGACGTTATCGGAATAAGCATGGTAATATTGCAGTCAACGTTTTAGCAGTTTATGACATAAAATGAATTTCATTTATGTGCTGAGTGGTTAGGAAGGAAGTGTTAACCGAGTGTTGCATAGTGCTTTGTTGAAGAATTCAGGTTTTTTAGTACCCCAAGGTATTCATTGTTAATATCAATCCAACGTTATGTTGAGTATCATTTTGTTTTACATTTTTTACATAATCATTTAATCAATTGTGCAGGGAAATGGAAGATATGCTAATGGAAATAGATTTTTAGCTCCTTGTTATGGTGTCTGGTACTATTTGAATGAGTGAGGTGCTAGAAGACAGCTTCCTAGGAAAAAGGAGGAGTACTTAACATGAAGCACTCACGTGCACGAGATTGAGAGAGCATTTGGGATTCTTAAAGGTTTATGGGTAATTCTTTGCAGTCTATCATTCTATCTGGTTAAAGTTCACAACCGTATCGTCATGGCATGCTGTCTCCTACGTAATTTCATCTGAAGAAACAATGATTTAGATCATTTTAAGGTTCAATTGACAGAAAATTTAAAAAATGATGATGCTGATGACACTCTTCACCAATTAGAGAGCACTCAATCAGGGAGGAAATAGAGAGATGAATTGTCATTGTCTATGTATAATGAGTGGGGAAGATGATGATGCACATCATTAAAAAAACACAAATACTCTTGTCTTTTACTATATTTGATTGTAAGCAGATTATGGGAGAATGTTAATTTAATGTATAACTTTGTGGCTTGCTAGTGTTTTTAATGATTATATATTGAGTTCAGTGTTGCATTATTGATGTGCTTCCAGGTTTATTATATATTTCTCAAACATTTGATGATTTTTGGGCTTTATCTTTGCAGCGCTCATGGATGTAACTAATTGTAGTCAAGATAAAAGTAGGAATACCACTTCAAACGAAGAATGACACCGTGTTTGTTCTCATCATGAGGAAAATGCCTTTATCACAACCTTAGGGGAGATAATTGAAGATGGGTGGAAGTGTCAGAATGGTTTCAAGAATGGCTACCTTGGAATTCTGGAGCAGGCTATGCACAAATTGTTGCCAGGTTGTGATCTTCGAGTTCTTCTATATATATCTTAAAAGATGCATGCTTGAAAAAAGGATTATGACCATTTGCAAACTATGATGGGTATCTCTAGCTTTTCCTGGGATCCTGAATGTGGGCAAATTATTGTAGAGAATGAGTCAGTCTGGCAAGAATATACTAAGGTATTAATCTTATTGCTGAAATATCTTATAATCAATAAAATATTTCTAATTCTTACTCTGATGTTTCATCATACATCCTGTATTAGAGACTACCTCTCACGGGGCAAAATGAGACACAAGTTGTATCTTTTCTATGACAAATGGGGGATATATTTAGAAAAGATCGAGCAACATGAGAGCACGCAGAGGATTTTTATGAAGCTTGTGGTGTCCAACTGAATGAGAACAATGCAGTACTATGTCTAAATTATCTCCTAATATTGCAGCTGATCAAAATGAGGACATTCAATTTCGTCACGATCTGACACAACAACTTTTGGAAAGAACACTAGTCGTAAAAGAAAAGTTATTGCTCTTGATGTCATAGGGGAGCAAATGGTTAATCTTAAGAGTCAATCCAACGACCACACAGATGCTCGTCTAGGTGAAATTTCTTATTATTTAGGGTATGAGACTATTATGTCTGAGAAGAGAGCAAGTCTAAATGAAGCCTTGTGCGAACTAAGTATTTTGAGTCACGATGAACGAATTGAGGTGGTAAAATTTCTAATGAAAGGTGGTAGGGAGCTTGAGTTATTTTTTAGCTTTCCACCTTTGGACTGAGTTCTAATGGTGACATGTATAGTGGCAAGGCTTTACCAAGTCTGAAGACGACTGCATTGTTAAATTCATGCTTGTATGACCGAATTTGAGAATAGTTACCTTTGTGAAGTGGAAGTTGTGTATGCCAAGCTTATTAGCATTTTATTTTAAGTGCAGATTACATGGCTGCTTGTTTAGATGATAATTCCTAAATATATTCTAGTTGGTTGACATTGGTATTTGCATTTCTATGTATTTCTATTACTTTTCCAGTTTATGGAATCACTTTTTATAGGTTTTATTTGCATTTCTATGTATTTCTATGTTCCAATTATTTGTATTTTTATGCATTTCTATGTATTTCTTGTTACTTTTCCAGTTGATGAACTTGGTATTATAATACTGAGGTTTAGATAGTGAGAGAAGCATTAGATCCTAACAAAACAAAATGCTGAGGTTTTGATGGCAAATGCATATACGGGAAACCAATACATTTCTAGCATGTAATATAAGCAATCAAACCAAATATAGTGCATTAAGTTGACAATTATATGGCAATACTTAGTGGAAAATCATATTAGATTTTTAAAAGTGTAATGTGAACCTCGTAAGCAAGATTCAATAGCTTCAATGATACTTATATGAAAATAAACATATGTGCCATAGGAAAGAGAAAGCAACATTACGATTAATGCACATGTTGTCTAAGAAATTATATATGATATCTAATACATTATTTATTGAAGTTTTAAGTTTGGGTGCAACTATTTGCATCCCAAAACTTCTTAATGTACCCCAAAATTATTTAAATTATAATATTTTCATTTAATATTACTTATATATCTTTATTACTAAATACACCCCTCAACTATATTTTAATTTTACTAAATATACCCCTACATTAATCTTAACATGAAACTGTCTTTCCTCTTTTCAAACCCAGCATAAGGATAAAGGATAAAGCATAGTTTGATTCTGTTTCAGACGAGAAAAATTAGGTTGAGAATTAGATTAATTCGGTTTCTTCTTCAAAATCTTCATTCACAACTGGTGAATTAATAAACCACATCTAGGATTTCTATCTGTATAGAGAGATGAAAAGGATAAGATGATGAGAGAGAAGAGATGATGATAACAGAGTATAAGAGAGAGATATAGAGAGGAATTGGGAATTAAAAAGGGGTTAGATAAAATTAACAAGTATTTTCCATTATAGAGTGTGAGGATTTGGACAGAGCAACACCACCCATACCCATTGATGCAACATCTAGGCTAACAAACCCACTATCAGGATATATACTAATATTGTGTGTGTTGCATATATATACATATACATACAATGCTAGCGGGAACGCTATTGCTGTAGAAAATCAAAATTCTTCTATTATAGTTAGGTTTAACATAACTCCATAGAATATTAGCATTGCTTACCCATTACAGGAACACCATTAATTTTAGATTTCTCTTCAAATTCAAATCTATTCACCGGGGGTGGATGAAGATTTCAAAGAAGAAATCGAACTAATTTAATTCTCACCCCAATTTTCTTCATCTGAAATAAAATCAAACTACGCTTGATCCTTTATCATTGTGCAGGGTTTGAAAAGAGAATAAGTTTCATGTTAAGTAAAACTAAAATGTAGTTTAGGGGTGTATTTAGTAATAAGGGTATAAAGTAATATTAAATGAAAATATTATAATTTAAATAATTTTGGGGTGCATTAAGAAGTTTTGGGGGTGTGAATAACCACACCCTTTAAGTTTTTAAACTATCAAATACTCATCCTTGAAATGTATGGTGTGGTTCAAGTGTGTATATGTAATATATATGGAAAAAATGAAACCATATAACTTAATTCTTGCAGCGTGATGCTAGTAGACATAGAATGTAAAGATTAATTACATTCCATTAATTACATAATCAGAGCCATTAAATATTTAAAAGACTAATTGAAATGTTAATTACTTCATTCATGTAATTTTCGAGTGAAAACATTTTTCATAATCCATGTTTTAAATCAGAAAACTGGGTTAATAAACTATTAATGAAACATTCCTTCTCACCCAAATGAATCAATAATAAAGCTTAAATAATAAATAGAAAACTAGCTATTCTACATAATTAAAATTCCACATAATACCAATACATTACAACGGACACAATACCAAAACATAATACAAGGATTATTAGGGAATTAATATTAGTATTTAATACAAGGATAAAATGCAATATTTAGTGTAGTACACTTAAACATCTGAAGAAAACATCCAATGTATGATTGCTTACACAGATTACACATTGCCTTCAATAAAAGCTTCTTACCATAAAACCATTTAACAGTCATGATGTTAAAATGGTGACCATGATGCTATGGATCTAAGCCTAACTCCCTGCCATTGATGGTGGGAACTCGAATTATCCATATCTTCGGGTCTTGCATCAGTAACTCCACCTGAAGAGTTTGTAGACGCGCTCGAACCCTGATTGGTGTTTGGTGCTCCATGAGAACTACTGCCGCTTGTAAAATCTAACCATGCTTCTTCATTCTAAAAGGCATTGTCCATATCAAGAGTGCTTTCCAAAGAAGTGCACACACTAGTATTTCCTCCAGTGTAAGGGTAACTGGTCTCTACTACGGAGGAATCTTGTTGAACTTGGGCTTCTGTGTCGCTCAATATTTCAATTATAAAGTGTATGCTATCAGCATTGTGTTTGATGTTTGCTTCATCGAACATTTTCTTTGGCTCATCAAATGAATGCCCGCCTTCCTTGTAGTATGCGGCTGCTAACTTCTCTTACTACAATATGATCATTTATAATATTCGAATTAACGAAACCATAAATAAAGAATAATAAACCTCGCATATCTAATACTTACATCTATCATGCACTTCCACACCACATCCGAACAACATAACATGTTGGCTAACGTGTCAAAACTAATTTCTTTTTTTAGAAGTGAACCACTTTCAAACCTTGTACCTCTTGTTCAGTTTTTATTTTTGATTCATACAACATTCAAAGTTAAACCTTGAACGTTGTGTAGTGTTCAAGTCGTGTTGGAAATTAATTCTTAAAACCTTAACCCTATTATGATAAACTGGGATCGAACTGTAATGCGGAAGCGTACCTTAATCCATAGAGTCGTTTAGATGGAAGATGAACTCGAACAAACTCGGAGATCGGTAGGTATTGTCGTCTTTCTCAACTAAGTCTCTTCATTCTTTATGGGGACCGTAGTAATTCCTCCCGATGGGGAGAAGGGAAGACCATGTTCAGCTTAGTATCTTGGGGGCCATAACCTGTGAGCCTTTATATACTACACAATTGGGCCACCCATTATCACCCAATCATGTAATATTGGGTATCTAATCAATAAGCCCATATCAAATATTATTCTAGCCCATGGACTTTTAACCTGAATTGGATCACTTAATTAAGTCCATAAAATAATTGAATAGCTAATACAATTGCATAATAATATATTGCCCACAATTAGATTATATTGGAAATTATAAATTTTCTTACAATCACCCACTTGGGCTATATATTTTCCCAAAGCAATTTATATTAAGAGTCCTTAGTTGCGCAACTTTATGCTATTCCTCTTCAGGCTATACTTAACAATCTGGTCCATCTCATATACTAATATGGAACTACCGCGGCATTCACCACATTAAAAATCGTGGATAAACCCGACAATCACCAATATCAGTATACTTAATGACATAGATCAAATATGGTGAGTAGCATGGAAATTACATGTAAAATGTGATCAACATCATGTCTATTTCCAACTGGTCCTACTTTAATCTTTAGTGAGATCAATCCATAATGTAAATATTACAAAATGAAAATACCTAAGTGAATTCACAATGAATTCAAAGCCATTAACTTTATTCTGCAGAAACTGAATTATCCAAAATTAAAGTGTCTTGAAACTTTAAAGAGAAATAAATATAGACTTCCACTGAACCAATGTATTCTAAAACCATATAATACCCACACGAGTAGCTAGCTCATAAATTTACTGGGCATTGAATACATAATTGGCGGATCCTCATTCAGAGTCTATCACAGTATGCTCTACAAAAATTTTATCTACAAAAAATACTTTCTTTAACAACAAAGAATTCTATGTCAATATGCTTGACTTGTAGTACTCTTGTCGTTAATACTTTACTGCGAATTAACTGTCACAACAAACTTTACGTGACAACATTTCACAACCTTTATTTCATGTTTGAATGCCCCTTAGTGTGCTACTAATTCAGTTGTCATGGTTAAGGAGCTACAAGTGTTTGCTTAATACTTTTACTTGTATAGCTCTCCAAACTAACAAAAGATATAGCCTGAAGTGGATCTTATACTGTATTGGCATCCAACAAACTCAAAATCAGACTATTTTATGATCTCTTACTAATATGATCTTTTATGTGCAAGCATGTTATCCTTAGTTCTCTGTAAATACCTTATAAAAGATCCATACTAGAGTTACTTAAATATCTACTACATATACCAACAACAAAAACCAATTAGGTCTTTTACAGACCTGTTCATCATACAACAATTTCCAACAGTCAAAGCATATGGAATATTTCTACATTTCTTAAATCTTTAGTATTTTTTTCTTTAGGGCACATGATTGAGACTGCTCTCCCTAGTTTAACTTAAATCTTCTCCCACTAAACCACATAATCATCTACATTTGTCTCAAAACCAAATGAGACAATTACTTCATGATGATTCTTGTGATTTCTTTACGGGAAAATTTTCTTGAATGCATAGATGGATTTCTTTTAGCTCTTAAATCGTTGAGATTATTTCATCAATGTTATCATCATGAAACTTTATCTTTACACCCATCTAATTTGATTCAAGATCAAAATGTGCTACCAATGTCACAATTATCTTAAAAGAACCTTTCTCAGTAATTGGATAGAAAGTCCCTTAAAACAATACCTTCTTTTCCTTTTGAGTATAATCCTTTACTATGATGCAAACCTGATCATCTTGTATTAATTTAAACTCACAACATATAGCATTAACCCACTTTCTAGTATTTGGATCTTGCATGGTTTGATGAACATTGTTTGAATGTTCTACCATTAATTCCATAGTGTCCTCATTATTTAGGAGAAAACTATATAATCATACGAATTATTTTTCTCTCAACTCTAGTGGTTTCTTTAGTGACATTAATTGTTAAGTTTGTTGATTTTGTTATGTCTTAAATATTATTGACATTGTGTTATTGATATTCTGGATTTGAACCATTCTTAAAAGCATATAAGTGGGAGTCAAAATAGACTCCTCCTTAAAGACAATGCCCTTATATTATTCTTCCTCCCAAATCAACATCCTTAAAGAATACCGTATTACCCATCTCAAATATTATCCAATTAATTGGATCATAAACTTTTATCTTTATTCATAACCAATAAAGTAGTTTGTATTTATTTGAGTCTAATTTTCTTTAGTAGATCCCAATGATCTAGCCTTAGTTGGACATCACCATATGTGAAACTCAAAGAGTTCTCACAACTACTTTGGTTGGAACTTATTAAGACCATAAGCTGCAATCTTTAGTATTTCTCCAATTAGTAACCATATGTTGTGGAGTACTATTATTGTCTTTTAACTACACTACAAACACCATTCATGCTCAACAATTTTAATATGGTGTATTATAAGACAATTCCACAAGCCTTTAAGAGAAACCAAATGTTATACTTTAATTTCGTCTTTAGCAGCTTTCTTTATGAGTATTCTTTTATTGCTCTTAGCTTTATTCAGACAAAATTTTCTTGAAGCCTACTGGTCTCATCTTTATTATTGAAGTTCTCGTCATGTATGATTTTGTTGCTGATATAGGTTAAACTTAATTAGTAGACTTCTTTATTATACAGAGAATTAATCCAAAATGATTATTATGCTTGCACGAAACTTTATAATCTTTCAAAATTTAAATAAATTTGAATCATCTCGAGGAATCGAGCACAACATTAGTATCAAGTCTAATGACAACAATACTAACTTGTAAATGACACCCTCTACATAGTAGTCAAATACTGATAATAAGAACTGTCAAACAATAGTCTTCCTTTGGGCCGACTTGTTACTCACATGTCAAACCAAATAAATGTCACGTATTCACCACCACAGGTGCCTATGTATTTCTGCCAAATATTAATCTACCTTTGGGCCGATCAATACCCGCATGAAGATACACTTGCACAACATTATTAATTGAGGACCCATCACAAGACACCTTGTGCAACATTAACCTCGTCTATGGACAAAAATTAACTGCAGGGGTAATCTTGGTGTAATAATCAACTGATAATACGTTCTGTCAAACAAAAGTCTATTTATGGACCGACAAATGTTCACATGAACAATTTAAATAATTATCACATACTTATTATCACATGTGTGTTATTATTCTGTCAAACTGTTCCTACCTATGGGCCGAACACAGAACACATAAATAATTCCACACTCATCTGTGTAATTTCAATAAAGTCTCACTCCACACACAGAGGCTGCTATGACAACATGATGCTTTGATTGACTAGATTGAAAAATTACTAGACCAATTAAACTTATATTTAAAATAAATATTTATGTTTAATTGAACGATATTAAAAAAATATCTCCCCAATTTCAATTTAATTAAATTCCACAATCTAATGGGAATATTAGATGATTCACACAAATTTAAAAATACTGAAAGATCTCCTGATTTAATTAGGATTTTAATCCTAATTTAATATGACTGATTAAGCATGTTTCCTATTTCCATAAATAAAAAATACCAAAATTAATATCGAAATTAATCGTGAGGTATATAACAAGTATTGAATTTTACTGCATCAAAATTATATAAATACAGTAATAATTCCTTATCGTAGAATTGATACAGAAACCAAATTATGAATACATTAAACTAATTTTCCATAAATATTGCATAATTAATTTCTTTAGAATATAACCAAATAATACAGAATCACACAAACGTGCATTGAATCCAATTAATGGATACCATAAATAGATTCACATCAAAATGAATAAATTATCACAATACTATGGAAATTCATAAACAAAGTCAATACCAATGTCATGACTGTTATTAGAGTTGAAATAAGTAGGATATTTCAATAATTTTTCGCATAATATGCAATAGTGATACGTGTAACAAAATTTGGAGACTAACAGTAATCAGAATATTTTAATAATTTGTTGTCCAATAACAACATAATAGTGAAACCCAATTCGTGTGATCAACACGATAAATATGAATGCTGATCATCTAAGTGGCCTGATCCAACAATCAAGGATAATAAAATGGCAGTCCATTATTGTCAAATAAAGTTAAAATACTTCCAAAATAATCAATTATGGAATCCACGCCTCACATAATGAATCATTTAATTTGCTAAAATTTAACATCAATTTCTGGAATTGGATATTTTCTCATTCGACTAAGCTTGATCCGATGAAATATTAAATTAATAATCAACATATATGATTAAAATTTTAATCCATCAGATCTCAAAGTATCATATATAGGGTGACTCTGATACAACTTGTTGGGTTTATCCGGCCCAATGGAAGCGGACCGACTCAATCCACTAGCATGATATTGTCCGCTTTGGGCCGTCCACTGGCCCGCACTATTTTACCAATCTGGGAATCACACCCAAAAGGCCTCATACTAAGGAGAGTCCATCACACACTTATAAACCCACAGCCTTCCCTAAGTCTAACCGATGTGGGACTTTGGTTGGCACCCAACCAACATTTCCCCCTCAAACAAAGTCCCGCAGCTAGACCATCCAGTTTGAGGTCCGAACATCCCACCAATCCTGGGCCGGGTCGGTTAAGTTTGGGACCTGACTCTGATATCACTTGTTGGAAATTAATCCTTAAAGCCTTAACCCTATTATGATAAACTGAGATCAAAGTGTAATGCGGAAGCGTACTTTAATCCATAGAGTCGTTTAGACGTAAGACGAACTCGAACAAACTCAGAGATCGATAGGTATTGTGGTCTTCCTCAACTAAGCATCCTCATTCCTTATGGGGACCGTAGTAATCCATCCCGATGGGGAGAAGGGAAGACCATGTTCAGCTTAGTATCTTGGGGACCATAACCTGTGAGCCTTTATATACTACACAACTGAGCCACCCATTATCACCCAATCATGTAGTATTGGATATCTACTCAATAAGCCCATATCAAATATTATTATAGCCCATGGACTTTTAACCTGAATTGGATCACTTAATTAAGTTCATAAAATAATTGAATAGCTAATACAATTGCATAATAATATATTGCCCACAATTAGATTATATTGAAAATTATAAATTTCCTTATAGTCGTGCATAGCAAATGCAACAATTCACTTATTTTTTCTCCGACAACCTACATTTTTTATGCTTATTGAACGAGCAAACATGCAATAAATTGAATGTCAACTTCACGACTCCACTGAGTAGTGAAGAACACCTTATCTTGATTTATTGCAAGTTTTGGAATACAAATCAAGACCATGATAGACTTGCTAAACAAAGATTTACTCCCTCCGTCCAAATATATTGGCACATTTTCCTTTCTACATTATCCCACAGAAATTGACATATTTTTCTAAGAACATGGAACCCACACAAAAATAATTAATTTATTTACATGGACCCACACACACACATCACACTCACCACTAATATACCTATCCACTTCACATTAAAATATTATATCTTAAATCCACTACACATTAAATTATTATACTCCTTAATCTCCGTGCCAAAAAAAGTGTCAATATCTCCAGGACGGAAGGAGTATATAATAGTGCAGCTCTAAGGATGAAGCTGCCATTTATATAAACTATTTCATACACTTTTTGTTGCATTGAATGAATGTGGTTGAGTTAGATGGAGAAGACTACTCAATGAATAAAGTTGAAATTTTAATGCATGAGCAAGAAAGCTATATAGTAGGTTGGTGAGAATTTACTAAAGCCCTTACCAACATATCCAGGTTTTCAGAAAATGCAGAGATAACTACTAGACAAAAATTAAACACATGAGTTGAAACTTGAGCAATGTGTTGGTGAGAATTTAATTGACTCTTTAATAAAATTATGTTGCCTACAGGATCTATAAAGATACTGCATTTAACAAAATCATCACCATCAAATCATTCATACATTAATGATATGTTAATATCCAATAGATTATCTCTTACTGAAAATGATTACATCAAGAAGCCATTGAGATTACACTTAGTAATTTTTTCCACTTATACCAAACTCACTACAATAATAATACATTCCAAGACCTAACCTAAATATGTTCTTCCACAACCAATGTTAGTTAATGCTAACAAGAAAATGACAGTATTTGAGTAAATGAATGGAATTAAGCCATCCAAGTTTCATGACTATGGACCCAATTATATAAACTTCCTTGTGTTGTCATTGGCTTCTTGAAAATATAACTAAAGCTATCACAATAGCAAATAAGCATTTAGCAAACATGCTGCATCTAAGTGGCTTACCCGCTGTTGAGTCTAAAGCCATTTCACGTTGCTTAAATCCGTCAAGAGATGCTTTTAGACTATGTTCACTTCGCTTTAACTCCTCGATCATCGTAATAAGGCGAATCTTGTTAGTTTCAAGATCATTGATACTTTATTGTTGTTTCCCTATAATGTCGTTCAAAGTAGAGATTTTATTGTTGCACTCAATACAATCATTGTTATCAAGCCATTCGAAGAACTCGCAACTAAACAGCTGCAAAAGTAAGATTAACACAACTTGTATGTAATAAAGAGAGCAGGTCAATAAAAGACTTGTAGAGGACTGACAAGTTGGCATCGACACCGTATAATTCTACGACCGCAAATTTAAGAAACTTTTGAAACATATTGGATAATATTTTCACCGCAGTGACATGGTCTACGTGTAAATGTAGTGGACTTTTGAGTTGATATGTCCACATTAGAGGAGCTCACTGCAATAACAATCGTGTAATTAACTGGATAGTTCATTCCACAATTTTTTTCTCTATTTTCTTCAGGGATAAACACTCAAATCTAAAAATAATTCAATTCAACACTAAAATCAAAAAATTTAGAGAGAGACACAGATATAGAGAGAGCAACCATGAACCCTAATCCCCATTTTTTTTTAAAAAAATCCAAACTTGAGGATAAAATAAGGGAGCCCAAAAATTTAACAGATAAAATTTGATAATAAACTCGATTTTCCATGCTTGTTCGGTGACAACAATACAATGAGCGAGGTCATACAGAGAAATTTGAAATTTGTGGTAAGATATGTTTGATTAGTGAGACAAATACTAAAATTATAAAAGAATAATAAAAACAAAGCATGAAGGGTAATTAAGTAAATCTATAGAATTAAAGTCAGAAAGTAAATGTTACTAAGAGTTAACTTATCATATAAAGTAAACCAAATTATACCATTTTAAATGTTAAATTATAATGTGTTCTCTAAACCAAATTAAAGAAGTAAATGCGCCACTACCCTATTACTCCTCCCTCTATTCCCACTATTTGACCCTGATCACATCACTTCTCTCTTTTTATTTAGCTTCCTCACCATTCTTTCACTTTCTAATTCACTTCTGACTAAGGGTGGATAAAATTACCAATTTTGATATCCCATAGTTACCGTATCGGAAATTATCGAATTTAATAAAAATTTTGATATACCAAAAATTTTGGTATGGTACGGTGCCTATAGAAATTTTCGTTACGGTATCGATAAGTGATTTGGAGAAATTTTGATATCTTGATATACACCGAAATATCACAAAAGATTGGTAAGAAGGTATATAATTCGGTATACCGAGATAATTTTACATAGATTAATTAATATAATAAAGATATTGATTACATATTCTAAAATTCTATTATAAAAATAAATTAAAATATCTAAGTTAGTATATATAAATAAGTAAACAAATGGAACTAAGAAACATTAATATGAATCCACTCCTCGCCTCCTTCACCATTTTAGAAACCTGCCCAAATCCACGCTCACCTCCCACTATCCATGCCCAACGCCGACCATCCTCCTTCTTTCCATAGCAAAACCTCTTCCTTCTGACACTCTCCCGCTCCGACGCCTTTAGTGGAAAACAAGTAAAAAATAAATTTTTTTTCTTGTTCATCACCATAAATTCTTAGACGGCCTCGCGCTGCTAATGTTGTTGATTTTGTTATGATGCTGAAAGTGGAGCCTTAGTAATTTCGTTGTTGATACTGTTAAATAAATGAATTACTCCTATATTTTGATGTATTTTTTTATTGTTTGAATTGTATTACTGCTTATTTGTAAGAAATTTGATTATTGTTTAGGATGTTATTTTTCTCTTCTCGGTATGAGTTGGTATTGTGCTGGTATTTCAATATGCTACTATGTTTCGGCATTTTGGTAAAAAATAGAACTTGTTAATATACTAAAATTTTGGTATACCGATTTCGATATACCAACATTAACGACACGATATTGGTATGAATTTTTTAATATCGATTATTTTGGTACGGTATAGGGTATGACTATTTTTTCGGTATGGTATGGTATACTACCCCTATTTCTAACATTAAAACCTTCAATCTTTTCTTTTTTATGATTCCTCTTATAATTCTAAAATAATTTTAATTATTCATAAAAAAATTAATTATGTTTTATAAATTGAATAATGAATAAATAAATAAATTATTATTATTCTTAATTATTTCAAATTTTATTTAAATTTTATATTCTAACAACATCTTATATGTAGTAATTTTAGTTGTCTCAAATTTTAAATAATATTGAATTGATTGTGTTGTGTTTAACTAATTTAAATTTAATTGTGTATTTATTTATTTATTTATATTTTTTATTGTATAATCCGCATGGCTGGCCCGATTAGCCTGAAACCCGTTAGGGCAGGGTTAGGTTCACCATTTAAGAGCCCTTATAAATAAGATCGATTAACCCAAAATTTGTGTAGCTCAAAGTTTGATAGGGCTGACCCGTTTAACATCTCTATCTTCATCACATAAAAAAGAAAATATCACATCAGTCAAAATTAGTTGTTATCCGGTGCAACTGGGTGCACAAGTTTAATAATGGTCAACTGATTGGTCGTATATAGTCGGGATGACCAATTAAAGAATTTATCGAACCACAGGGAGGAAGACACTAGAGTTTAAGCGATCTCAAGTTTATCGTGCTTTTATAAGGACGACGGAATGGGAGGATAAGATGCAAATAAATGCCATTAAACTAATGAACGAAATAAAGATAAGATGAATGCAAAGATAAATGGGTTCCAAATGATGCAAGGATGAGATTAGCAATAATCATGTCATAGATAATAAAGTAATCATGTAATTAATTCTAATCTCTCATGGATAAGGCATAGAAGCGATCACTAATTCCATCTAAACTCTCTCTCAAGATGGATAGGATGTAGGCCTTCAATAAGACTCCCAAAAGCACATAGGATCGTGACCAAACCAAACACCTCCCACTAGGTACTAATTACTCTATGAGTTCCCTAATGAGGTACTAAATCATAGGCAATATTCCCTTTTAAGGTACTATGAATTCACTAATGGTTTGGGTCCCCTCATCTAATCAACCAATCTCTCGATCAAGCTAATCAAATGTTCTATCAAAGGGTTCTAAATCTAGAAGGATATCTCATTCTAAATTAATGCACATGAAGTGTATAATGAAATGATTCAATGAACTATCCTAAACACATAATTGATTTCTCAATCTAATCACATGTCCATGATGATTAATCACACAAATCATCATATACATCAAGCAATCAACAATTAATGATAGAAATAACACAAAGCTCATTCAAGATTAAAATCAATTTGCATAAAAACTAAATTATCCAACACCAATCATGGAGCTAATCTCACAAAGGAGATTAGCCTCTCATAGTCACAAGAAATTCAACATAGACATTAAAATCCTTACAAATCATGATCAATCTATAAAGAAATGCATAAAAATTAGAATTAGATTCTCCCTTTGAAGTGCTTCAATGGAGATCTCCTTCTTCTTGTGATCTCACTCTCCCTTGCTTCCTTGATCACTTGGATGGTGGATTTGATGGAGGAGATCAAGTGTGGATGGATGGATGAAGAATGGATGAAGATGATGGTGTAAAAATAGAGGAAATGGTGTGTGATCTAGGTGTAGGAGTGAAACCCTTCGAAAAATCTGATCAAATATTGAAGTATTGGGTATTTATATCCCTTGGGAAGCTTCTAGAAGGATTCTGATTTTTTACAGGTTTTTACACCGCACGAGTTGTGTGCTGCAACACGGCCACAGGATGGCCGTGTTGGGTGAATTGATGTCGTCGCACGGCCATTCTGGACAGGTCCGTGCTACCGAGCACGACTCGTGCGACCGAGCTCGACTTGAGCTTCTGCACTCAAGTCTTGCTTGGTCGTGCCCTGTTTCTCTTCTTCGTTTCATCTCCCTTCTCCATTTTTGCTCCGTTTTCACCTGTTTTACATATGTTTAAGCTCATTGTCACACATTTCTATAAAAATACGAAATACAACCAAATAACACATAAATACGGATAAAATAATACGAAAACAGATATAAAAAGGCACTAAAATCTAGGTAAAAATATCTCTCATCACACCCCAAACTTAAAGTGTTGTGCGTCCCCGAACAACGAAAATGATGAACCAAGGGGTGAAATTTTCACTTAGGAAAAGACTAAACAAACATAAGTAATAACACATCGATTGTAATAAGAATTACAATTTATGCTAAGTCATCCTACAACATTAAACTCATAACATGAAAAATTAACAAGTTCAATCTAAAGAGAATAAAAGTTTAATATAGTTCCTTTTTAGTTCAAGCTTCACATAGGTTATAACTGTCACTCAATACTCTTTAAAGTAGGGTAAATCATCACTCATTAACTGATTGTCTCGACTCGTTATAAGCTTGCTCGTGGACTACATTCACAAACCACCAAAGTTTCCATTAATGATCAAAAAGAACTTTCATTAAGGATGTAATGATAGACTCTTTGGTAGGGTAGGAAGAATATGGATACAAGTGACTAATCAATTGTAAGTAATCGAAGAGGTAGCTATTTTCTTCTATTCCTTAACAATTTCTTTCTTCCTTTCTTTTCTTTAATGATCACAAGCACTAATCATCAAATTTCCTTGAATTGAGCTTCTTTTAATGCATGCTTCCTTCTTTGGATTTTTATTTTCTTGAGCATCTTGTTGTTGCTTTGCTCATTTTTCTTATTTTGAGGTTGCATGTTCACTCTTGTTTTTTCTCTTTTCATCATTTTTCTTACTTGTTTACCATTTCCTTTCTTCGTTTTACTTTCTCATCAAACCTTTCTAACTACCATCTCCTCAATCACTCACACTAAAGGGTAAATATATAAGGCTCATGTGGGTAATCAAGGCTTGTAATGTGCTAAATTCACAATAAAATGGCTTTAAGGCTCAAAGTAGTTGACTATGGACGATGTTCATGGTAGGGAAATATTTGGCTATGACTATAAATGATAAGGATGTCCTTAGATCATTTCACTAATCTCCACAAATCGGGCTCGTTCCTATAGTCCTTGAGCAAGTTCTACCTTATCAAAACTCAATCGATCCACTCATGAAGAAAAATACCATATATGCACAGTTGAGGCTCAAACGCTCACAAGCTTGTGCTCGAACCTTAAGGACTTATTACACCACATCCATCTTAAAATTGCACAAGTTAAATAAAACATGTCACAATTCGAAAGTGTAGAGATTCTTAATCATAACTTGTCATCACTTATCACAACAACATGTCATCACTCAAATTCAAAAATAACTCACGACATCCCAAAACAAACCACCAAGACAATCCCTAAATAAAAATAAAAATACACACAAAACACACAAGAAAAGACTCAACAATCAAGACACAAATAAAAATACATAACATGCAAAAACAAAAATCACCATCATTAACAATAAAGCACACATTCTATATCATCCATGATCAAGTAAGCTCACAAACATCCCAACCTTGATTGAAAATTAAACTCCCAAAAACATAACAAATGAAGTAACATGCTAATCACACCAATCCAAATAAAATAAATTCATGTCAAGCAACTAGAAGTGATAGAGTATAGAGTGAACTCCCTCAATAGGCATTTGGTAGTGGAAATAGTTGGCACTAGCTTCTGGATTGAATACACAATGAATCTCGACTTGATCTCCGGGCTCAATTCGTGCTTTCACTACACTTCATTCATTCTCAACAACTCATCAAAAATATTAGCTCAATAATATCATTAAAACTATGGACTATCATGTACTTCAACACAACCAAACGTACCAAAATCATACCAATACTCATGAGAAAAATTTTAAAATTAGCCCAAAACACGAAAAGTATATGCCTTCAAAACAAAGTATGCCACACCATGCCATATCCTCCCAAACTTAAATTGAAACAAGAGTTTCGAGTTAAGTTTGAAAAAAATGGTCTGACTTACCTATATACTTCAAATGAAGCACTATTCGTATCTCCAATACGCATCTTCCTCACGAGCACAATCAACCTACAAACCAAAATTACAAAATAATATCAAATCCACAATCCTTATTGAAAGCACGAAATAAAATAATAAAGATAATGATGGGTTGCCTCCCATCGAGCTCTAAGTTTAACATCTTCAAGACGGACGATAGTATTTAGCTCATGGTGGTCTAGAATAGTTCTTAGGCACTGTCATATGTTTCTTCTTGAAGTAGTGCCTTGTGCTCTCACGTTCCACCACTAGAACGTTTTCCTTCTTGTTAAATAATTCAAGTAATTGTTCTCCGAATGCGTTCTTCACAATGAATGGCCCTTTCAATTTGTTCCATTTTTTTCACGGGACTTTATATGCATTTTGAACTTCAACCATATCTCCCGGTAAGAATTCGGGCATTGACAAGTGTTGATGCCCTCTTGCAACATTTTTCCTACAAAAACCAAACAAATTTTTATCAATAAAATCATGGAAGTTCTTAAGAGAATTTAAAATTTCAATAGAATGAGAAGGTTTTGGCTTGTGTGGGGTATCGTTTGTAATCTTAGTTTCCGGAGGCTTCTTTTCTTCCATAAGGGCATGAATTTCCTCTTGGTTTCGAAGCTTTACTTTCTCAACCATCACTTCAAGAGACTCGACAAATCTATCGAATTCCTCCTTCAACTCTTCTTTCAACTCTTTGGCTTTCACCCACTTAGGCACCCTTTCTCTTCTTTCCTTCATAACCTCATCAACCCCCAAACTATCATCTTTCCGATCTTTAATGGGCCATACATAGATTCGTTCTGGAGGTAGAAGGCTTGTTGGTCTCTTCTTGAAGTCTTTCCTTGGTGGACACAACTTGATTTACTTGGTGCTTAATGGAATCCAATCTAGCACCGAATGCTACAATTGCACTTGTCACCATTTCACACCAATTTCCTATTCAATCCATCCACGCTTCATTATACTTTCTCTCCTTCTCCATGCGCTCCATAATTTTTTCAATCAACTCATCTCTAAGCTTCTCTTGGTAGTCACGTTGGGCAGAATAAGAGGTGTTGGAGTCTTAAAAAAATTTTCATAGTTGTGGTTGATTTCCTTCTTGATTTCTAGAAAAAATTCCTTGAAAAACATCTTCCACACCTTGAAGGTATACTTGATGATGCATTTGATGAGGGACTCCAAAATCTTCATATCTTTATTGATGGAATTGCATATCTTGTACTCCAAAATCCGGTTGCACGTTTGGCCCACAATTTGGCATTTGAAAGCCTTAAAAATTTCCTTGTGTGTTCATATTGGGATGAGCTCTTCTATTCACCAAATCATGAAGAATATCCATGTAACTCATATTTTTGGGCTCGTTCTCCTTCTCTTCCTTCTCAAGGTATGCACCTATAAAAGAAAGAAAAAATTGAACAAATTTTCAAAAGCAAAAATAAGATGCAAAAATAAAAATAAATGTCCTTATTAAGATCACTCTAAACAATCCTTTTCAAACTACTAGCGACCGTTACCTCCCCGCAACGACGCCATTTGATTGGTCGTATATAGTCGAGATGATCAATTAAAGAATTTATCGAACCACAGGGAGGAAGGCACTAGAGTTTAAGCGATCTCAAATTTATCGTGACTTTATAAGGATGACGGAATGGGAGGATAAGATGCAAATAAATATAATTAAACTAATGAACGAAATAAAGATAAGATGAATGCAAAGATAAATGGGTTCCAAATGATGCAAGGATGAGATTAGCAACAATCATGGCATAGATAATAAAGTAATCATGCAATTAATTCTAATCTCTCATGGACAAGGCATAGAAGCGATCACTAATTCCACCTAAACTCTCTCTCTAGATGGATAGGATGTAGGCCTTCAATAAGACTCCCAAAAGCACATAGGATCGTGACCAAAGCAAACACCTCCCACTAGGTACTAATTACTCTATAAGTTCCCTAATGAGGTACTAAATCATAGGCAATATTCCCTTTTAAGGTACTATGAATTAACTAATGGTTTGGGTCCCCTCATCTAATCAACCAATCTCTCGATCAAGCTAATCAAATGTTCTATCAAAGGGTTCTAAATCTAGAAGGATATCTTTATCTCATGCTAAATTAATGTACATGAAGTATATGATGAAATGATTCAATGAATTATCCTAAACACATAATTAATTTCTCAATCTAATCACATGCCCATGACAATTAATCATACAAATCGTCATATACATCAAGCAATCAACAATTAATGATAAAAATAACACAAAGCTCATTCAAGATTAAAATCAATTTGCATAAAAACTAAATTATCCAACACCAATCATGGAGCTAATCTCACAAAGGAGATTAGCCTCTCATAGTCACAAGAAATTCAACATAGACATTAAAATCCTTACAAACCATGATCAATCTATAAAGTAATGCATAAAAATTAGAATTAGATTCCCCCTTTGAGGTGCTTCAATGGAGATCTCCTTCTTCTTCTTGTGATCTCACTCTCCCTTGCTTCCTTGATCACTTGGATGGTGGATTTGATGGAGGAGATCAAGTGTGGATGAATGGATGAAGAATGGATGAAGATGATGGTGTAAAAATGAAGGAAATGGTGTGTGATCTAGGTGTAGGAGTGAAACCCTTCGATAAATCTGATCAAATATTGAAGTATTGGGTATTTATACCCCTTGGGAAGCTTCTAGAAGGATTCTGATTTTTTACAGGCTTTTACACCGCACGAGTCGTGTGCTGCAATACGGCCACAGGGTGGTCGTGTTGGGTGAATTGATGTCACCGCACGGCCATTCTGGACAGGCCCGTGCTACCGAGTTCGACTCGAGCTTCTGCACTCGAGTCGTGCTTGGTCGTGCCCTGTTTCTCTTCTTCATTTCATCTCCCTTCTCCGTTTTTGCTCTGTTTTCACCTGTTTTACATATGTTTAAGCTCATTCTCACACATTTCCATAAAAACACGAAACACAACCAAATAACACATAAATACAGATAAAATAATATGAAAATGGATATAAAAAGGCAATAAAATCTAGGTGAAAATATCACTCATCATCAACGCATCTTAAAATGGGTCATATAAAATGTTAAATTCATTCAATTCATATTTAATTTTTCTCACTGTCCTCACTCTTTCTCCCCTTCTCCTCCTCATCTCTGGATTTCTTCCTTCTCCCTCTCCATCTCTTTCAGATTTTTTTACCACCGCACCACCACTTCATCCACACCTTTATTGTCATTCCAATATCTCATATCAGATATGTTCATCTACACCACATACGTCTCTCACCTGCTGATCTGTTCTTCAACATCGCTCATGCCGCTTCGTGCCACCGCCGCACCACCATCTTCACTCAATCAACTATTACTTCACTGTTCTGGGATCACCTCTTCGATTTGCTTGTAGATCTCTATTAGAATGAAACATGAGATATCTCATGTTCTTCAGCGCATCGTTGGATTTCTCCCATATATTCAAAATTTGATTTGCACTTATTTCTCTCTCTTTCTTTCTCTCTTTCCATTTGAAATTTCCACAAACACATGTTTAAATTGGAAATTAAAAGAATTTATAAATTGACGCAAGTGATTTTGTTTTTTAATTGTTTGAATGATGAATATGAGTAATTTTTTTTATAATATAATGAGTAACTTCCATTGTTCCTTTGATCAAAGAATGTATTGGTATCATAATCACCTTATTTGGTATTAATTTACTTAATATTCTCTCTCTTCAGTTGGTTTGATTGTAGTTTCATTAAATATAAAAATTAATACATTTTGTTAATAAAACTTATACAATACTGAGGAAAAACTAATACAACATATAGTACACACTCGTCAACAAATTTTTTTTACAATATTGAGGAAAATTTAATATAATACTTAAGCAAATACAACATACAATTTAAGTACACTATAAATAATGTTTTAAAAGGTATACATTTGTCAATGAAAATGTATACAATATTGAGGAAAAACTAATACAATACCTAAACAAATACAACATATAATTTAAGTAAATTATGAATAAAGTTATAAAAGGATACATTTGTCAATGAAAACTAGTATATTATTGAGGAAAAACTAATACAATATCAAAACAAATACAACATACTACAATTTAAGTACAATATTAAATAAATACAAAGTATTAATACAGATGATATTCAAAACTTATACAATATTAACCCAACATCATATACATTGAGGAAGGAACATATACAATATAAAGGGGAAAATTACACTTTTGGTCCCGTAAGAATTGCTCAATGCCAAAAAGGTCCCAAAACTGGCAGATTTAGTCCCATATGAATTTTTCATCAAAATCTGTTAATAATTAACGAAATATTCTGAACCGTTAGCAAGACCAAAATGACAACTCGTAGATTTGATTCCATAATTAGCAAAAATAATCCCCAAAGAAAACTAATACAATGTTTATTAAGAGAGAAAATAGAGAAAAATTGTCGTAATGGACTATATCTATGTTGAAAGACAGAAAATAATATAAATCTGGTAGTTTATAATAATATAAGTTAATTTGGGATGAAAACTTTTGAAAAATTATGGTTATAATATTTTATGGGACCAAAATCGCTAGCTATGGGACCAGTGAGTTCCTACGGGACTAAAATTGAATTGAATGAATTCTTATGGGACCACATGTGACATTTTCCACAATATAAAGCAACAACATAAACACTAAGACATAAACATATATAATTGGTTTCAAAAACTTATACAGTACGGACAAATATTATATACTCCCTCCGTCCCGCACTTAAGTTCACCGATACTGTAGATACGGAGTTTAAGATAGTTGCTTTTTGACTAACTTTATTAACTTTTTAGGGGTATTGTGGTATTTTTAGGTAATAAATAAATTATAAAGTATGTTATGTGTGTTAGGTGGGAGTGATATTTTTTAAATTAAGATAACTTTTGAGGTTATTGGTTGATGTGAAATTTCCTTTTTTGGGTGGTGAACATAAGTGTGGGATGGACGAAAAAAGAAAGTATGAACATAAGTATGGAACGGAGGGAGTACAATAATCAGAAATCAGTAATAGACAAAAACATAAACTTATATACTTGATTTTTAAAACTTATAAAATATTAACCAACGTTATAAACATTGGGGCAGAGACATATACAGTGTAAAATAACAATATTAAAAGGGAAATTAGGTGTATTGGGTCAATCTAGTAAAAATTTTGTTTAAATGACCTTTGACCAAAAGAGTGTTATAATTTTAATTAAAAAAGGGAAAATGGAAATTATCATTTACAATTAAGACTCAAATTTTCTTTAATTAAAATTGGCTCCATAATCATTCTCTCAAAATAAAAAAGGTTAGGAAACAGTCGCTCATTCAATTCATCAGTTCTGGATATGTATTTTTTTCCATTTAGTTTCTTCGTCGTTTAACTCCGAACCGTATATTCTGTAGAGTAGGATTTCTCCACATATCTCCTTGTACCCTAACCTATGATAATAGAAAAACCCTCGCCAGAAACAACCAAGACGATTCCTCAACTGCCGAGGGCATCGATCCTCTGTCTTTCAATCTATTGAAACCGGCGATCCCTATTTTGTACCCGCTCCAAATGCTTGAGGAATTAGAGTCTTGGGTCTACTTCAAGTCATTTCACTACCTGTTCAATCAAGCTACGTTGAAGCTACTATCCGCCGGTGGCCTGCTGCAGCGGCGGCGGATTCTGGTTTTCCATGACATGGCAGGAAGGTATACTGATGATAAATTTGTGCAGGGTGGAACGAACGCTGATGCATATGCTATATGGCATTGGTATTTCATTGATGTCTTTATGTACTTTTCGCATAATTTAGTGACTTTGCCATCTCCTTGCTTGACTAATACTGCTCACAGACATGATGTTAAGGTATGATGGTGTAGGAGATGTATTTTTCCTTTGTGAGTGTATAAATTTTCAGCCATTTTTTTCATCATGACATTTTTATTTTGTGGAAGTTTGTGTTGATCATTGAAAGGTAGGTGTTGTCCAACTTTACTTCAATGGTAAAAGAAATAAAAGGCATTCTTTGTGTGGTTTTCAACTACTTTTTATATGGTGATGATACTTGACCTTTTTTTTGCCCTTTTTGCTAGTGTTCTTTTTTACTATCAGAGGCCTGATAATTATTAGACATACTTTAAAATTATTCTCAATTAGGAAAACTGCAGCAACTTTAAATTATTATCGTTATTGTAATTGTTATTTTTGTCTGATGATGTTGAAAAGGTGCATTGTCTGTGTAATAAAAACTTTTCTAGATATGATTCACTCACTGCCAAGTACCCAGTAAGGAGTTTCCAATTTTGACTTATATGTTTTCATTCATCAGGATTTCTTTTCATGTCAAATTTACTGTTTTAGCATCTGTTTGTGTTCATGTACAAATCACTGATTGTATCATTACAACTTTAAGGTACTAGGGACTTTCATCATGGAGTGGGATGAAAGGAAAAAGCATGCTGATGAATTGTTATCAACAAAAGATTCAGTTAAATTGTATGTTAAGCGATTGACAGAGCTTGTTGTTGCTCTAGGCTTTGATGGCTGGCTGGTGAGCTTGCTGTCTTACTACATATGATCTAAATATGTAGATCTTTGTTTTAGTGGCACAACGCTTATTTCAATTGTTACTTTCATTGTTGATATTCTGAATCTATTTGATAGAAAGGTGTTTGCTAATTGAAAATTTTGGTGTCTGCAGTGAGTTTCGCACGGTCATTCTATGAAAAATATAGTTTTACCATTTTCTAATGGTCATTATCCATAGTGCTTCAATCAATGCCCATTCGCAGCTAAGATGTCTCCGTCTTTGACCATGATCTCAAAATTCCCCCCTCCGCAGGCTCTATGGATAATGAACAGTCCCGTCCACTTCAATTTCAATTTTTCTGCAAAAAGCTTCAAACGAGAGTTAAAAAGTAATACCTCATCTCCTTGCTTGAACTCTTTATAAGTGATCTTCGAATCATATCATTTCTTCATTCTTTCCTTGTAGATCACCGAATTCTTGAAAGCTTGATTTCTGAACTCGTCTAATTGATTGATATGAGTCAACCTCAACTCCTTTTGCTCCTTAAGACACAAGTTCAAACTTCTCAATGCCCAAAAAGACTTATGTTGAATCTCCACGGGTAAGTGGCATGACTTCCCATAGACAATTTGATAAGGTAACATGTCTAGCACAGTCTTATATGCGGTTCGGAACCCCATAAGACATTTATCGAGCTTCATAGCCCAATCATTCCTATTGGTTCCAACCACCTTCTCCAGGATTTGCTTCACTTGTCGGTTAGAGACTTTTGCTTGCCCATTCACTTGAGGATGATAAGGTGTATATGCTTAACGTCATAATCTTTGAGAACTCTTTCAATAAGCTTGTTGACGAAGTGGGAACCTCCATCACTTACAAGTGCTCTACGAACTCCATAGTGGGAGAAAACTTGCTTCTTTATGAATGACAAGACTATTTTTGAATCATTTAGGCGAGTTGGAATCGCTTCTACCCACTTAAAAACATAATCAACAGCAAGAAGGATGTATAGGAATCCATTAGATGGGAAAAACGGCTCCATAAAATCAATTCTCCATACATCGAAGATCTCTACAACAATGCTTGGCTGAAGTGTCATCTTATTCCTTTTACTTATATTTCTCATCCTTTGACATCTATCGCATGTCGCCACATAGAATTTGATGAGAGTGAAAATAAGCGTGTTTTAGTGTCCAATTTAACACCTTTTTGATTGATATTCTTGTCATATATTAGCACAATGGTCTTATATTCATTATATGTGAGAAAATGGTGCAGTTGAGGTGTTTTGTTGTGTTTTAGGTGGAAAAGGATGAAAAGAGCCAAGTTTGAGAAAAGGTGCAATTTGTGCAAGAATGCTGATAAACGCACGTCGAAATTGTGTAATTATTCTGTATTGATGTGGAGCTCTGAATTAGATTTGTGATATATGGTTGGAAAGCCACTGAAGAGAGGGTCGTTTTGGCGTAAAGAACATCCCATTCAGAGTCCGAACGAGGAAGTTATGAGCAAAGTGGTGACGCCGCGCGAGCTGTGCCGAACAGAATTGCAGTGCTACTTTCCATGGCTTTTTACATATTTAATTCTTGGAGTTTTTGTGATTTCTTTATATGGATAGAAAGCCAAGGAATAGAGGATCACTTGAGCGCAAAAACCACTCAATTCGGAGGTCGATGTGAAAGTTATACGCGAAACGGAGAGACTGCGCAAATCCAGTAGCAGGGTTCGACCTGTGGTTCGACCTGTGGCAAGTAGTTTGACCTGTTTGACGAGGTCGAACCTACGTGCGGGAACTTACCTTATTCGAATTTTCGAGGCCTAAACGCGTGTGATCACTTGAAAAGCCCATTCCAAGCCTAGGAGACGTGATTACAAGTATAAAAGGAGGTCTATACAGCCCCAAAGAGGGGGAGAACACAATACAAGAGAGAAGAAGAGAGGCCACAACATACAACACCCCACAAGGGGGGATCACCCTCCAACCATCATCCTTTCCTCTATCCATCCATCACTTTGAAGATTCGTTTGTGTAATCAAGAGGAGAACCAAGAGGAGGATTCAAGACGGAGAAGGATGCGATGACGCCACATCTAGGGTTTATTCGATTCCTAATTTATCTTGTATTTTTCGGACATCCGGGTAAGATCTATCCAACACCCATGTGTGTTTCCTACAACACCATGGGCTAGAGCCTTTTTGGTAGAACTAGGGTTGTGAAGGTTTTATCTAGTTAATTGAACTTCCGTGTGTATACTCCGTACAACACTACTTGTGGATTTATTTTATATATGATTGTGCTTTCTTAATCCATATTCACGGTCGTTTTGTGAATCTTCAATTGGTATATAGAGTCTGAATATATATCTTGGTTGTAGATTGAGTGCGTTCACCGCTGAACAGGATTCCATGTTATGATTCTAAGTGAGGGGACTCCGAAGCTTCATTAGAACTATCATATATGAATACTTATTAATTGATTTGAATTCGGGTTAATAAGTAGGATAAAGAAGATAATTTCATAGTACCTATAAAGGGAGATCATATCGGGTTAGAGTACCAATCCTAGGGGGAAATAATTGATACTGATAGTACCTAGAAAGGGGGATGAAATTATATCTCTTGCTCCAAGGTTATTCACACGTGTTACACGCATGTTTACTTGTGTCTATAGAGTAGATGTGCATGGTTTAGTGATGTGTCCATATTCCACAAGGCAGAGTCGGACATTGACACATGGAAGGGAAGTTAATAAGTAAAACTGGATTATCCTAGAGCTACCTATTCTCCTACTTGATCCACTTTCGTATTCTTCAAGTGATATTTATTTTATTTGTTATTTTAATTACTTGTTTATTATTTTAATAATTCTAAACCTCAACGTTATTGTCATAATCGTCTTAATTAATTTAGATAATAATTAAATTGATAATACGCCGTCCCTTGGGTTCGATATTCACTTGGTCGCTTGCTTAAGCTGCAATTGATATCCTTAATACTTGGGGATTAATTTTGCGTGCAAAGAAAACGCACATCAAGTTCTTGGCGCCGTTGCCGGGGACGGCTGTAATTATTAATTTTATTATTTCTAGTTTGATTAAGATATTTTTTCTTTTATTTATGATTATTTATTTCTATCTAACCTTGAATTTTTCCGAGTTACTTGTGCGCTTGAAAAAGGAGAGAAAGTAAAGGAACGAATAACACACTGTGCTAAACATGGCCGGAGTAAGGCAGAATCTGGATAATGTTGCCATACGTGAAATTTTCACGAACTTTGGGAATGTCAACATGGGGTTGATAGGAGCAAGGGGGGAAGATGATGATTTTGAGGTACATCCCGCTCTTATTAACATGGTAGAGAAGAATCCCTTTTCTGGAGGTTGTTTGGAAGATCCATATCAACATCTCCGAAGATTTCTTGGTTATGCAAACACTCAAAAAGGAGCTGGAGCTCATGATAATGCTAGACGGATCACCTTATTCAAGTTCTCTTTGATTGATGGAGCAGAAGCTTGGTATGACACTCTTGATGCAGCCGATTGCACTACATGGGACCAACTGCAGCAGAAGTTCTTGGAGAGATATATGCCACCCTCAAGGATCTTAAGAATGAGGCAAGAGATTACCCAATTTGTTATGAATCAGGGTGAGAAATTTTATGAGGCGTGGGACAGATTTAAAGACATGCTCAGGAGGTGTCCACAGCATGGAATGTCTAAGGCTGAATACATAAGCATCTTCTACTATGGATTGGATTGTGAGTCGCGTATTTTTATTGATGCATCATCAGGAGGAGCGTTGTTATCTAAGACAGCACTTGAAGCTGAAAAGTTGTTCGAAGACATCTCTATGAATTCACGTGACTGGCCAATAGAGAGAGATAGAGGATCATATGTACTTGGCGAAGTAGCACAAGTTGAACATCAAGTGGAGAAGCAGAATAGAGATGATGAGATCGTCTCTAGTCTAGCTAACATCAACAAGCTACTAGAGTCCCAGCAAAGGCAGATCACAGAGTTGACACAAAGGGGGCCTAGTATGAAGCAGCAAGAAGTGAAGAGTATTGAAGATACCTTCCATCGATACATGGCTGAGAATGATGTAAGGATTGATCATCTTGAGGATACCATGAATGTTGATCGTGCAGATTTGTCTAAGCAGTTGAAGGAGCTTACCTTGATGATGGGGCAGATGAACACGAACGTGAATCAATTGGCACAAAAATTGGAAGATAAAGCCATCACGTTAAGATCTGGAACGCAGTACGAGGGAACGACGAGGCCGAGATCAAATTTGGACATAGCTAATCCTCGGTTCGACCAACATCCAGAAGGTTCGACCTGGCATTCAGGTCGAACCATGGTCGAACCTCACCATGCGGAGCACTCTGTTTTTCCAGAACACCGGTTCGACTAAAACCCAGAGGGTTCGACCTGTTCTGCAGGTCGAACTATGGTCGAACCTCTTCATCCGGAGTGCTCTATTTTGTCGCAGCAACGGTTCGACCACGACCGTAATGGTTCGACCAACCCAGCAGGTCGAACCCAGGTCGAACCGGAGGATATAAACAATACAGTGAGACAGTTCGACCTAGGAGGCAGTGGTTCGACCTCTAACACTGGTCGAACCCTAGTCGAACCTCAAGAGCAGAAAGAGAGCAGTCTTCCAGGAGATAGGTTCGACTATTACGTACCTAGTTCGACCTCTCAAACAGGTCGAACCCAGGTCGAATCTCAAATTCAAAAAAAGAGCCGTTGTCCAGAAGGTAGGTTCGACCAGAACGTGCTTGGTTCGACCTGTTCCACAGGTCGAACCCTGGTCGAACCCATCCAGAAGTTGCCCGTTTCTGCGCCAAATGTTTCGCATGATGTTGATGCTACTCCAGTACCATTACATGAGCATAATACTGAGCTTACAATGGAGAAGAAGTGGGAAGAAGCAAAGAGATTGAGAGCCAAGAAGGATAAAGCGAAGGAGGTTGAACGTGATGAATGGGGAATACCAAAGACCAAGATACCTCCTCCGTTTCCTTCGAGATTGGCCGAGAAGGGATTGGAAGAAAAGTTCAAGAGGTTTCACGATGTCATGAGCAAAGTAAGCTTGAACATTCCTTTCTCTGAAGCAATCATGGAGATGCAATACTATGCCCGATTCCTCAAGAATATTATATCAAATAAGAGAAGCTTGAACGGAGTGGAGACGGTGAACCTATCAGAGAATTGCAGCTCGATCCTTCAAAGGAAGCTGCCTGCAAAGTTAAAAGATCCGGGAAGCTTCACCATTCTTTGTGACATTGGAAAAGGGTCGGCACATAAAGCCTTGTGTGATTTGGGGGCAAGCGTTAACTTGATGCCTTTGTCCATATTTAAAAGGCTTGATTTGGGGGAGTTAACTCCCACGAATATTGCTCTTCAATTGGCGGATAGATCCATGACTTGTCCGAAGGGTTTAATTGAAGATGTTTTAGTGAGAGTGGATAAGTTAGTTTTTCCCGTGGATTTTCTTGTACTTGACATGGAAGATGATAAGGGTGACATTCCCCTTATTTTGGGACGACCGTTCCTTGCCACAGCTGGAGCTATGATAGATGTTAAGGAAGGAAAGCTTAGACTGCGAATGGATAATGAAGATGTGATTTTCTCTCTTGATCATGCAATAAAGATGCCCATGGAGACTCAATCGTGCGAAAGCATAGATTTGGTTTCTAACTTGTTTAATCTTGATTTTTCTAAGGCAGATGATTCTGAATTTAAATGGAAGATTGACAAGGGGGTGTCTAGACAGCCATGGGAGGAAGGAAATTTCAATGATCATATTTTTGTGACTAAGAAAGGTGAGGTGTTGAGTGTAGACAAGAAGAGGGAAAGAAAGTACTTGAAGGTGAGGATGCGACAAGACCGTCCTGTGATCCAGTAGTTCAAAGTGGTAATCCGTCGTGACTCTCCGACGTTAAACATGAGCGCCTGTTTGGGGCTTGCCTTTCCGTTTTATTACTTTGTTTCTTTCGTGTGAGTAAGAAATTTTTATATTTAAGGTGCTTACTAATCGGCAATTACATCTCTTTTCAAACTTAGTTTCGACTTACGTTTTTACTAAGTTTGGGGGGGTGTGATGTACTTACCTCATTGAAGCACCGGGAGTATAATCTTTTCTTTGTAATGTTTGCTAGGGGAGTTGATTTTTTGCGGTATGTTAAAATTTTAATCGGTTTTGATGTGTCGATTTTTTGCAATTTACCTAGTGTTCAGTGGTGTTTCTAGTGTGTGGAGTCGATTACATAGTCAATTAATTCTTTCTTATAGTTCTCCTATTTTATTATTGATGAATCTTGTGATGATGAGTTTGTTTGAGCTTTGATGATAGAAAATGGTAAAAGAGTGGCAAGACGAGTTCTACATTGAAGCTTTGACTCGAGGAGCTCGTGCGTACGTTGAAGAAAAATCAGGTGCCCTCGTTTCCTTTTTCTAATTTTTATATGTGCTTTTAATTCATGGAGTGAATGATTGTGTTAATGGTGGTGATCCATGTGAGCTTATATTTTTAAAATTGTCTTTGAAATTCATATGCTCTTGAAATTGATGAAGGAAGTGTACTTGAGTTATATTGTGGTATGAAGTTCTATGTGTACTTGTGGGATATTGCTTACCATGAAAAGTGCTCTGTTACTTGTTAAAAACCCATGTGAGATTTTGAGCCTCGTTGATCATGTACATAATCACATGATATTTCTTTCTGGTGAGTATCGTTCTTGTGTGTGTATTCTAGAACTTGCCTCTTGTCTTACTTGAAACTACATGTGTGATAGATAATGGGAGATGATTTTAGGCCATCTTTGAATTTATAAGTCACTTAGCCAAATAATTCCCTATACCATATGATTGTTTATCCGTAGTTAGCCCCGTTGAGCCTAAAAACCTCATTCTTTGGCAGCCTACGTGAAATAACCACTTTGAGCATCTTAATTTTTTGAGCCTTGATTGTCTTATTAGTGGAGAATTAATGGCTTTTCAAAGTGTGTTGATAGAGCTTGATAACGAACAGCTTGGGAAGGAATGAAATTAGTATTGAATTAGTGATGGATTTTGATAATGCATTTAAGGAGAAGCATGGAGTAGTGCTTAAATCTAGTACTCCATTGAATCAAATACCCTAGGGTAGTGCTTAAATCTAGTACCCTATGGAGGATGCGTGAGGTAGTGCCCGAAACTGGTACCTCAAGAGAAGAAGCAGAAAAAGAGAAGGAAAAAACGGATGAGCTTGAGAAAAGAAAAATAATTGTGCTTGAAGGTGAAGAAGGAATGAAAATCGTCTGCATTGAAAAGGAAGAGAGGATGAAAGTTGAAGTGATCAATCAGCTTTAGTTCTCCACTATTTGAGTCACATTGTCCATATATTTCCTACCTTAACCAAAGAGCCAACATTACATCCAAAAGAAAAGTCCTTTTTGATCCCATTGTCGAATCATACTTTTAGTAGTGAAGAGCTTGAGACGTTTGGCAAGCTTATGGTTACGCATGCACTTGAATTGAATCTGAGCGTAAACACCTTAACCCATTAGTGTACATTTTTACACTTGAGTGCGAGTGATATATACTTCCCGTGAGGACATGTTGATGGAACATTTGAAGTGGTGGTGATTGTCTTAACTTGTATGCTATGAATTGATTATTACATATAATGAGAGTTGCATGACCTAAGTTGAGGACAATTGTATTTTGAATGGGGTATTATTCATAGTCCTTGTTTCCCTGCTAATTTTCTTACTCTCTCTCTCTTTTTATTTTTATTTTGTTGCCTCGGGACGAGCAACGGGTAAGTTTGGGGGATTGATGAGAGTGAAAATAAGCGTGTTTTAGTATCCAATTTAACACCTTTTTGATTGATATTCTTGTCATATATTAGCACAATGGTCTTATATTCATTATATGTGAGAAAAAGGTGCACTTGAGGTGTTTTGTTGTGTTTTAGGTGGAAAAAGGATGAAAAGAGCCAAGTTTGAGAAAAGGTGCAATTTGTGCAAGAATGCTGATAAACGCACGTCGAACTAGTGTAATTATTCTGTATTGATGTGGAGCTCTGAATTGGATTTGTGATATATGGTTGGAAAGCCACTGAAGAGAAGGTCGTTTTGGCGTAAAGAACATCCCATTCGGAGTCCGAACGAGGAAGTTATGAGCAAAGTGGTGATGCCGCGCGAGCTGTGCCGAACAGAATTGCAGTGCTACTTTCCATGGCTTTTTACATATACAATTCTTGGAGTTTTTGTGATTTCTTTATCTGGATAGAAATCCAAGGAATAGAGGATCGCTTGAGCGCAAAAATCACTCAATTCGGAGGTCGGATGTGAAAGTTATATGCGAAACGGAGAGACTGCGCAAATCCAGTAGCAGGGTTCGACCTGTGGTTCGACCTGTGGCAAGTGGTTCGACCTGTTTGACGAGGTGGAACCTACGTGCGGGAACTTACCTTATCCGGATTTTCGAGGCCTAAACGCGTGTGATCACTTGAAAAGCCCATTCCAAGCCTAGGAGACGTGATTACAAGTATAAAATGATGTCTATATAGCCCCAAAGAGGGGGAGAACACAATACAAGAGAGAAGAAGAGAGGCCACAACATACAACACCCCGCAAGGGGGGATCACCCCCCAACCATCATCCTTTCTTCTATCCATCCATCACTTTGAAGATTCGTTTGTGGAATCAAGAGGAGAACCAAGAGGAGGATTCAAGACGGAGAAGGATGTGATGACGCCACATCTAGGGTTTATTCGTTTCCTAATTTATCTTGTATTTTTCGGACATCCGGGTAAGATCTATCCAACACCCATGTGTGTTTCCTACAACACCATGGGCTAGAGCCTTTTTGGTAGAACTAGGGTTGTGAAGGTTTTATCTAGTTAATTGAACTTCCGTGTGTATACTCCGTACAACACTACTTGTGGATTTATTTTATATATGATTGTGCTTTCTTAATCCATATTCACGGTCGTTTTGTGCATCTTCAATTGGTATATAGAGTCTGAATATATATCTTGGTTGTAGATTGAGTGCGTTCACCGCTGAACAGGATTCCATGTTATGATTCTAAGTGAGGGGACTCCGAAGCTTCATTAGAACTATCATATACGAATACTTATTAATTGAATTGAATTCGGGTTAATAAGTAGGATAAAGAGGATAATTTCATAGTACCTATAAAGGGAGATCATATCGGGTTAGAGTACCAATCCTAGGGGGAAATAATTGATACTGATAGTACCTAGAAAGGGGGGTGAAATTATATCTCTTGCTCCGAGGTTATTCACACGTGTTACACGCATGTTTACTTGTGTCTATAGAGTAGATATGCATGGTTTAGTGATGCGTCCATATTCCACAAGGCAGAGTCGGACATTGACACATGGAAGAGAAGTTAATAAGTAAAACTGGATTATCCTAGAGCTACCTATTCTCCTACTTGATCCACTTTCGTATTCTTCAAGTGATATTTATTTTATTTGTTATTTTAATTACTTGTTTATTATTTTAATAATTCTAAACCTCAACGTTATTGCCATAATCGTCTTAATTAATTTAGATAATAATTAAATTGATAATACGTCGTCCCTTGGGTTCGATATTCACTTGGTCGCTTGCTTAAGCTGCAATTGATATCCTTAATACTTGGGGATTAATTTTGCGTTCAAAGAAAACGCGCATCAGAATTCACAATCTTTGAACAAAGAAGGCCAATATAAAGCGGATTGTAATACCTTAGCTGCAATCTTTTGAGCTCCGAAATGCCCCCCTTAGGTTGTGCATGGCAAAAATCAAGAACACTCTCCATCTTCATCTCGGGCACACACCTACGAACGATAGAATTCGTACAAATCTTGTAGACAAACGAATCATACCATATAAAAGTCTCAACATCTCTCTTTAATTTGGCAAGTTGATACCTATTGAGATCTTTCAGAATTTCACCTACGACAATGTAATTGACATAATCCACGTACCATGGTTCCATTCCTTGAGCAGCCACTACACAAGCTCTCTCTGCTCCTTCAACAAACACTACCATAATATTCTCATCCGAGAACATCTCTTCAATGTATTCAAAAGAGTCATTATAATGTTCCCTCGTCTCTAACCATGATAGGTGATCCGCTAAAATATTCTCCATTCCTTTCTTGTCTCAGATCTCCATATCAAACTCTTGTAGAAGAAGGATCCATCTAATAACCCTGGGCTTCACCTCCTTCTTTTCCATCAAGTAGCAGATCGCAGAATGATCCGTGTACACTATTATTTTCATGCCAACCAAATACTGCTGAAACTTGTTGGATGCATACACAACCACCAAAACTCCTTTTCAGTAACAGTGCAGTTCTTTTATGCTACATAAAAAGTTTTGCTCGCATAGTAGATGGCGCAGAACTTCTTTTCTTTCAACTGCCCGAGCACCACTCCAAGTGCTAGATCACTTGCATCATACATAAGTACAAATGGTCAGGTCAAATCTAGTGTGATCAAGATAGGTGCAGTAATAAGCGCCTCTTTCAAAACCTGAAAAGTTGTTAGACATTCTTCATCAAAAACAAAATGAACATCTTTTTTAAGTAAATGAGATAGGGGCTTGGAGTATTTTGAGAAGTCTTTGACAAATCTTCTATAGAATCTGGCGTGTCCAAGGAAGGACCGCACTCCTTTCTCATTCGCATGTGGTGGAAGCTTCTCAATGGCCACCACCTTTGCTCGATCAACCTGCAATCCCTTGGCCAAAATATAATGCCCAAGAACAATTCCATCTCTCTCCATGAAGTGGCACTTCTCCCAATTCAAGACAAGATTAGTTTCTTGACATCTCTTCAAAACAATAGATAGGTTAGACAAACAAATATCAAAGGAGGAACCAAAAATAGAAAAATCATCCATAAACACCTCCATGATCTTCTTTATCATACCATCAAATATGGTCATCATGCAACGCTAAAATATAGCAGGTGCATTACATAACCCAAAAGGCATCTTCCTAAAAGCAAAAGTTCCATAAGAGCAAGTAAAAGTAGTTTTTCTTGATCCTCGGGAGCAATCATGATTTGATTATAACCTGAATACCCATCCAAGAAACAATAAAACTCATACCCTGCTAGACGATCTAACATTTTATCCATGAAAAGAAGAGGGAAATGGTCTTTACACATATTTTTATTCAGTTTCCTGTAATTCGTACACACATGCCATCCCGTAGGAATTCTAGTGGCTAATGTCTCTCCATCATCTGCTTTCACAATAGTTATGCCCCCCTTCTTAGCTACTACATGCAATGGACTCACATGGGGACTATCACTAATTGGATAAATAATTCCTGCATCTAACCATGTTAGGATTTACTTCCTAATCACTTCTTGAATCGCGGTATTAACCCTCCGTTGATTTTGAATACATCCCTTAGCTTCATCTAGCAACATTATCTTATGCATGCAATATGATGGACTAATACCCTTCAAATCATCAAGAGTCCAACCAATAGCAGATTTACACTTCCTAAGCACATCTAATAACTCTTTAAGTTGATCATCAGTAAAAGAAGAAAATACAATTACCAGATAAGTTCCATTGTCACCTAGATAGGCGTACTTCAAGTGCTCCGGTAGTAGTTTCAACTCCTCCTTCTTTTCTTCCTTCGGTGTGCTTTCTCTATCCAATGGGAGGTATTGCCTAGTCCACTTAACTTCTTCAAGCTTGGTTCTTTTGGATTCATACATGTCATCACCCAAAGCAAGTAAATTTCCAAGAAATTCAATACATACCTCATTAGAGAGCTCATCTAACTCCATGGTGGGAAAAGTAAGAGACTCCGCCAAGCATGTCTCCAAGGGATCCTTCGACAGGATCAAGGACATATCTTCCTTCACGATCTCCTCCACCACATCAATGCTGTGACACTGCATCTCCATTGGCATCTCCGTTGCTTTATCAAGGAACAGAACCTCTTCTTTATCATTTCTCAATCTAAGCTCCCCCTTTTAGACATCAATCATAGCTCCAGCAGTGGCAAGGAATGGTCTCCCAAGATGAGAGGAACATTATCCTTGTCATCTTCCATCTCTAGTACAAGAAAATCCATAGGAAAGACAAGCTTCTCCACTTTCACAAGTACATCTTTAATCATACCCTTTGGAAAAATCATGGACCTATCCACCAACTGTAGAGTCACTGTTATGGGAGCGAGCTCCCCCAAACTTAGCTTCTTGAATATAGATAAGGGCATCAGGTTGATGCTTGCACCAAGATCACACAAAGCATTTCGTGCTGGCCCCTTCCAATTTCACATAAAATAGTAAAGCTTCCCGGATCTTTCAACTTAGCTGGCAGCTTTCTCTGAATGATCGAGCTACAGTTCTCTGATAGGTTCACTGTCTCTACTCCGTTCAAGCTCCTCTTTTTCAATATGATATCTTTAAGAAATCGGGCATAGTATGGAATCTCCATGATTACTTCGGAGAAAGGAATGTTCAAGCTTATCTTATTCATTATATCCAGAAATCTCTTGAACTTATCTTTGTCTTAGGAATTTCCCATTCGTCACGTTCAACCTCCTTCGCCTTATCCTTCTCGGCTTTCAATCTATTGGCTCTTTCCTACTTTTTCTCTACTATAAGTTCAGTATTCTGCTCTTGTGATGGTACTGGAGTATTCTGAATAATAGGTGTAGCATTCGGTACAGAAACATGAGTCGATTGTCGTAGTTTGACCACAGTTCGACCAGAATGGTCTGGTCGAACTGGATGAGTGTGGTCAAACTGGATGTCTAAAAACGAAATCAGTCTGTCCAGTTCAGAGGTTACTGGTTCGACCATAGTTCAACCAGAGAGATCTGATCGAACTGAAGCTCTATAAATTGAACTCGATTTTTCAGCTCAATAGGTGTCAGTTCGACCGTCATTCGACCAAAAAGGTCTGGTTAAACTGGAATGTATTGGTCGAACGGCAATCTAAAAAATAGAGCATCGTTTCTCTATTTTTCTGAAGGTGGTTCGACCAGAGTTCAACCAGCATGTCTTGTTAAACTGAGTGAGTTTGGTCGAACTGCGGTCTTACTTTCTTTATTTTTTCCACCGACTTCATTGGACCTTCGTACTATATCTCGAACCTTAATGTGATGGCATGACAAGATTTAGGAGTCGTAATACTTTGAGACGGGAGCTTACCCTTCTCAATAGTTTATGTCAACTTGTTCACATTCCCTGCCATCTCCCCCATCAACAAGGTAAGGTCTTTCATCTGCTTGGATAACTCCTCATGATTTGAATCTATTTTTATCTCAATACGATCCACCCTTGCATCATTCCTAGTCACATAACGGTTTACCATATCCTCCAAATCAGGTTTCCCTTCTTCTGTCTTAGCACCAGGATTAACACTAACATGAGATTGCATCGCCGCATTTGGATTGCTCTATGAAAATTCCGGCCTCCTTGGTTGTTAATAGATACCCGGGGAACCACGATTATTGTAGTTCCCTTGGTAATTCCTGTTTCCTTTACTGTTTGGATACCTCGTTCCTTGAATACTTTGTCTCATGGCATAGTTTGCTTCTACTAAATCCTCTTGGATCGGTCTTTCAAGTAGCTTGTTGATATTTGCCAAGCTCGAGACGATCTCATCTTCTCTACTCAACTTTACCATCATATGTTCAACCTGTGCTACTTTTCTAAGGATATAGGTACGTCTCACTCTATCAGTTGGTCAATCTCTTAAATTCATCGAAATATCCTCAAAGAGCTTTTCGGCCTCAACGGATGTCATAGGAAGTAGTGCTCCATTCGATGAAGCATCGAGCAGAACAAGAGAATCACAATCCAACCCATTGTAAAAGATAGTGATATACTGAGCTTTTGACAATCCATGATGCGGGCATCTTCTAAGCATGTCCTTGAATCTATCCCATGCTTTATGAAATTTCTCATTACCACTGATAGCAAATTGATTGATTTCTTGTTTCATCTTAAATACCTTTGAAGGTGGCATGTATCGCTCTAAGAACTTCACTTTCAATTGCTCTCATGTAGTACATTCAGCAATACTAAGAGTATCGTACCAATCTCTCACTTTTTCAATAAGCGAGAATTAAACAGTAAGATCCTTCTTACATCTCCATGAGTTCCTGCATCTTTTTGTGTGCTTGCATAACCAAGGAACTTGTTGTGATGTTGTTGAGGATCCTCAAAATTTCTCCCAAAGAAGGAGTTTCTTTCTATCATGCTGATAAGAGTGGGATGAAGATCAAAATCAGCATCAGCTCCACGCGCTCCTAACAGCCCCACGTTGTCCCCTCCGTTGTTCTTAAAGACTTCACGGATGGCAACATTGTCCAGATTTGGCCTCTCTAGACCATATTGACTGTTTCTGCTCCCGCTTTATCTTCGGTTGCAGCTTCAATCGCATCTGAGTTCAGCACGTTAACTTCAACTCCAAGATTAAGTGCTTCGATTGCTTACACGTTCTTGTTCTTTTTCTTCTTTGCCTTCTTCGTCCTCAACGATGCTCCAATTTTCGGATCAAAAGGCGCTAGTATTCCTGCCTTTGATCTAGTGTGCATACACCTAAGAAAATTTAAGCATTAGAAATTAACTACAAGTATGGAGTAGTTTCAACTTAAATAAAAACAATAATAAAATTGATAAGGACAACCGTCCCCAGCAACAACGTCAGAAACTTGATGAGTGTTTTCTCAACACACAATTAATCCCCAAGTATGAAGGATGCGATTGTAGCTTAGATAAGCGACCAAGTTATATTATCGAACCCAAAGGACAGTTGGTTATCAAGTTATTATTATATAAATTAAGCAAAACTATTGTTGGTAATTTAAATAGAGAATAGTTATAAATCTAATAAAAGAATAATATAATAGCAAATAAAATAGAGACAATAGAGATAAACGAGAGTTGCTCAAGTGAGAAGATAGGTAGCTCTTCGGACCATCCTGTTTCACTAATTAATCTTCCTTCCATGTGTCACTGTCCGACTCTACCTTGTTGAATATGGACCTATCACTAAACCATGCAAATCTACTCTATAGACACAAGAAGATAAGCGTGTAACATGTGTGAATTACCTCTGAGAAAGAGACATAATTATACCCCCCTTTCTAGGTACTATCAGTATCAATTATTTCCTGTGCACTAAGTACTCTAACCCGATATGATCTCCCTTTATAGGTACTATATAATTATCCTCTTCATCCTACCTACTAACCTGAATTCAATTCAATTAAAAAGTATTCATATAAGATAGTTCTAATGAAGCTTCGGAGTCCCCTCACGTAGAATCATCACGTGTAATCATGCTCAGCAGTGAACGTACTCAATCAATAACCAAGATATGTATTCAGATTCTACATAACAGTTAATGATGCACAAAATGACTCTGAGTATGAATTAATAAAGCATAGTCATATATAAAATAAATTCACAAGTAGTGTTGTATGGAGTATACACACGGAAGTTCAATTAACTAGATAAAACCTTCATAACCCTAGAACTACCAAAGCGGTTCTAGCCCATGACGCTTCGAAGGACGTTCATGATATTTGAATAGATCTTAGCCATAGTCTTGAAAATTACAAGAAAGATTAAGTTGCGAAATAAACCCTAGATGTGGATGCCATCGCTTCTCGCTCCGTCTTGAATTTTCACTTGGTTCTCACTTGATTCGTTGAACGAATCTCTCTACAGCTCCTGCAGATGGAGTTAGGGTTTGGATGTGGTGAGGATGGATGTGGAATCTAACTCCCTTTTTAATGTGATCGGCTCCCCTTTTTATACTTGTAACTTCTCCTCATGGACCTTTACTGGACTTTTTAATAGAAAACATGTACATGCACGCACTGGAGGTGGAAATCTCAACGTTTCAATACTGATGTGTCTCCGTTCGACCAGACTTGGCTTGGTTAAACGGGACCCTCTTAGTCGAACGGCATGTCTGTAATCTGAAATTCATCTTCACGTTCGCCGTTCGACTTGACCTCTGTGGTTCGACCAGACTTCACTTGGTCGAACGGAACCTCCTTGGTCGAACGACCACTCTGTAAGTTGAAACACTCCAGTTCGACTTCACTTCTGTAGTTTGATCATCCTGAGCGTGGTCGATCAGGCTTCTTTTGGTCAAACTGCACCTCGAAAAATATGTTTTCCAATTCCGAGCACTTCTAACCTGTTTTCCTGTACAAATATGCTCAAATAGCCTCAGTAGCATTTGATTCGTGGATATTTCATAAATACCCGATTCGTCTTGATCATAGACCAAATCATACTTAATTTCCACACTAATCTGAGCTCAAAATACATGAATTATCACTCTCATCACCCACTACTTTGGGTAGTTATCATCAGCTTCTAGATCCTTCTAGAATTCTAGATCTTTCCTGGACACTTCCAGGCTTGTGTTTGACTTCAATTCTACATCCAATAAGTACAACTCTCAACTGTTACAATCCTGAAAGCAACACTAAACAAAACACAAGTTGAACAACATACATGTGGCTATTTAAAATAACTGGTGGAGGATCGATGTGATTCCATATATAATGACATTGGTTTCAACACTTCACATCAGCAATGTCCATTGAACATTATCTTCCATATAATCATTCATCTCTTAAATATTGATTTAACATAAAATAAATATTAATTATCAATTTCCAAGCTACATATATACGTCGAACAAATATACCATATAAATAGTAGAAGTTTCAAAATAAATAATATTTCAATACTTTATATTTTTAAAAAGTTGTTCTCATCATACACCCGTAACTTACATTTGTCTATTGCTAAAAGGATATCATATTATCCTCAAAAATTAATAAAGTTGGAGGGAAAAAAAATACATAACTTTTCTTAAACCTGTTGTAGGATTGATAATATATACTTCATCCGTCAGCAAGGGTCTCATATTTTATTTTAGTCGTCCGCTCTAAAAGATCGTATTTCCCTTTTTTGACATATGAAACTCATACACATCACTAGTACAATTAAAATATGTGACTCACACACCCCACCAATACAACTACCAACTACACATATGCATAAAGTAAATGAATCTCATGCGCACACTCCTATGAATCGAGTTCACGGTGTAAACTCTATAGTCCCCCCTTACAATTCTATTATACTCTATATATGTTTAACTAGAGTTTTAAATTAAGGGGGACCATAGAATTTATAAGGAATTATAAGGGGGACTACAAGGATTTACATCATAAACTCGGTTTATAAGAAACTAACTCATACTTTCCTCGTCCCACCCAATGGTAGTTTTTTTGTTTTTTGCGCATGGATTAAGGAGTATTATTATTTAATGTGTAGTGGGTAGTTGTATTAGTGAGAGTGTGAGCCTCATATTTTAATTATATTAGTGGGTGTGTATGTGTCACATATATATACAAAAGGAAATGAGACTCTTTGGGTGGAACGCTCAAAATGGATAAAAGGATTCTTTGGATGGTACGGTATATAAATGGGTATCTTCCCATGAAAAGTAATTTCTTATTCATAAAAAGTGAATCCGTGAACGATTCTCAAGAATTGGGAAATATTCTACATGATACTCCTCATTTGTTCTACTACATCAAGACACACTTTAAAAGGTAACGTACGCATTTTTCCATTTTTTGTTTGTCTCAATACAAAGTGTGTATTTTTCCTTTTGGTAAAAGGGATCCACACAAATTAATTACTTCTCTATCTTTGGGCCCACCCATCACAAATTAATAGTTGTTAGTATAGTTAGTAATTAGTTCACCAAGTACCTATACACCCTTATTCTCCAAGTCTCCTTATAACAAAGTTAGATGTTAGTATAGTTAGTAATTAGTAGTTCACCAAGTACCTATATACTCTTATTCTCCAAGTCTCCTTATAACTTTCCTCCTATTCATTCTCAATAGAAATCGAACCTGGATCACTGAGCCCACTGGTGGCTAGCCTACCTGATTGACGGAGGGAGTGATAAATTGATGGGATGATTTAAGAAAAGAAATGGACTTTTTTTTATATGTATACAAATTATTATTACCCCTTACAAATAAATATAGGGATTTTTTGACGAGATATTTGCATTCCAATTCATTGATACTCCATTTTGTACATTTTGATTCTTTTCTTGCATTTCATGACCTCTCTAATACTGCTTTATTGCTTGCTTGAAATTTGAGTATCGCCTTTTCAGCCACATTTCTTAATGCTTTCTTTTTCATTACACTAACAACATATCATATGTATAATATTAATTTTTACAATAAAATTCACAATCATTATTTATAGATCCACACCGAATATATATTACCTTTTCCTCAATACTCAGTAAAGGTGTTATTGCCCAGTTTTAGTAAAATTTGTGCGTCCAAAATCGGAATTTCTCCAATATATGTTGATCAAATAGACTCACTAGCAATCGATACTCTCTATGGACTGTCGACCCAACCAAAGCTTTGAAGACTCATTATCACCGTGAAAGATGATTTTTACATGGAAGAGATATACTCCCTTAGTTTTTTTTTATTTGAAAAGAAATATTATTGCCTTTGGGTATGAGGACTGGAGATATTTGTTGGGTTGGGTTTTCAAATATGTGAAGAGCCCAATATCCAATAAGGTGGATAAGCCCAAGTAGGCCCGATACTTGGTTTTTATCTTGTCCCGTAAGCCATTGACGGAAGAGAGAAGAAAAAAAAGGCAAAAAATATAATTCACGTTTTTGAGAGAAAATCCAGCGCAGTGATATTGCAGAGGCAATAACCGGAGTTTCAACCGTCGGATCGAGCTGAATTTTGGTCATCACATTCAGAACTTGCGAAGGTATATTCTGAACGGTGGAGATCGTGTTTAGAGCTTTTTATTGACGGGAATACGCCAAAAACAGAAGCAGGTTTTTGGGCGATTCTGTTCTGCGCAGTCGAGGGGAAAGAGTTGTTTCTCACAAACTAACCGTTGGATCGATCTGTGATTTAGACAGCACGTTCAAGACTCACAGGGGTTGATTCTGGACGGTGGAGATCGGATTCTGAGGGTTCTACAGTTGCGAACTCAGAACGTCAGTTTACGTAGTTTGGTGAGGTCTTTCTAATCTCGTTGTTTGTTATCAAGTATTGATTGTCTTGATACGTTTGTGGTAGTTCGTCTGTAGTGGCAGATTGTAACTCTTAGATTTTGTCTCATAGTGAAGTTTTTGGTGGGCTTCGGTCCCGTGGTTTTTTACCTTCTCACATTGAGGAGGTTTTCCACGTTAAATTGCTTGTGTCGTGCGTTGTTGATTGCTTGCTTTATCGTGCATTATATTATTAGGATTGTTTCCTACTAGATTCATACAAGAGAGGGATAATTGATCATTCCGCTGCGTAGACGAATAGTTTATTATTTGATTATTCGTGTGTTTATCCCAACAAAGTGGTATCAGAGCGGGTTTCTGCTCTGTGCCTTGTGGTGAATATGGAAACCAATACTAATAGAATGGTGAATCTCAATGGTTCTAATTATCATGTGTGGAAAAGCAAGATGGAGGATCTTCTTTATGTGAAAGATTATTATTTGCCTGTATTTGAAACTAAAAAGCATGATGATAAAACAGATGATCAATGGAATATATTGCATCGTCAAGTATGTGGCTACATTAGGCAGTGGGTGGATGATAATGTATTGAACTATGTTAGTGGAGAAACACATGCACGAACATTGTGAAAAAAGTTGGAGGAACTGTATGCTAGAAAAACTGGGAACAACAAGTTATTTCTAATCAAGCAGTTGATGAATCTGAAATTCAAAGATAGCACTCCTATGACGGATCACTTGAATTCATTTCAGGGCATTATTAATCAATTGTCGGAAATGAATATCAAGTTTGAGGATGAAGTACAGGGCTTATGGCTTCTTGGTACATTGTCGGATTCATGGGAGACATTCAGGACATCTTTGTCTAATTCAGCCCCCAATGGTACCATTACAATGGATTTGGTTAAGGGCAGCGTTTTGAATGAGGAAACAAGGAGAAAATCGCAGGGCCCTTTACAACAATCAGAGGTTTTTGTTACAGATAAGAGGGGGAGAAGTAATAGTAGAGATCCAACAGGCAAGCAAAAAGGCAGTAGGAGTAAATCCAACAGATATAGCAAGGTTGAGTGTTGGAATTGTAAAACTCCAGGACACATAGCAAAGTATTGCAGAAAACCCAAGCAAGATGACAAGAAAGAAAATGGGAAAGAAAGAAAGAATGAAGAAACGAAAGATAATGATCGAGTGACTACTGCAACAGGTGATTTTCTTATCTTTCGTGATTATGAAGTTGTCAATCTTGCATATGGTGAGAGCAGTTGGGTGATTGATAGTGGTGCATTCATACATGCCTAGGGGTGGACGGTACGGTGTACCGAAAAATTTCATGCATACCGTATACCGTACCGAAATTTTCGATATCAAAAAATATATACCGATACCGTACCAAAAATTTTGATATATCGAAACTCGGTATACCAAAATTTCGGTATGCTAATTGGCGATACCGAAGTTTACCGAAATACCGAAACCTTGTTTATTACCAAAATACCGAACATACCGAAAAATATACCGAATAGATACCGAAAAAATTGCTTCAGAATAAAAAAAATCTGCTGCTATTAAATTATCATAATTCTAATAATGTATGTATCCAACAAACACCTAAAAAAGCAATACAATTCAAACAACACAATATCCAAACTTGAACAAAAATACAATTACAACCAAGTTTAAATTAAAAAGAGTAATGAATTAACCAATTAAAGATGAGTAATTAGTTTAGCAAAAGACAACGATAACCAAATTCAACACAATATACTTCTTCTTGGATTCATGTCATTTCCAATAATATATTAAGCAACAACAAATAGATATTAAAATCTGGTCAATAACCCAACTCTCCAGCACAATCTGGTCAAGAACTTCATGTAATAAGTGAAATCAGTAGCAAACAGAGTTGGCAACTCAAAGTCTCAAACCCATCCTGCATAATGAATTAATAGTAGTAGTTTCATAATTACTTGGCCATCAAAATCACAACAAAATTTAATACATACACAATCTAGATTTGTATTTAAGGTTACAATTCAAACTTTATTGATGTTACTTACTCTTCAAGTCGAAATTGTGGTGGTAGCTATAGAAGATTCTTGATTGACATTCAACCCTGTAAAATAAATAAATAAATATTATGATGTGTAGATATGCTTTATGTTTGATAAAAATAAATATAGAATAATACCTCTTTCAATTTCTTCAATTTCCTTGTATAAATCCATATCATCATCAGTTGGATCCTTATAAAAGTGTATTCCCTCTGCTCTTAGCCAATCATTGGTGCAAACCAATGCTTCCACCATCTTAGGACTCAAACTACTCCTAAAAGGATCTACGATCCTTTTACCCAAGCTAAAAGCAGACTCACTTGCAACCGTTGAACTTGGAATTGCAAAGATATCTTTTGCAATAAGTGTAAGTACTGGATACCTAGATCCACTTGCCTTCCACCACTCCAAAAGATTGAAAGATGGATTAGATCGTTTCTCAATCTCATCTGCAAAGAACTTTTCCACTTCATTAGATATCTCTTGAAGTTGTTCCTTTTCATTTTGTGCATCAACAAATCCATACACCTCAGCGTAGATATCATCATCACAACCACCTCCACCACTAGCATTTCCACCATCACACTCCATTTGCACATTTTGCCCCTCAACATTCAATGTATCACTCATTTTTTTGTACTCTGCCCATAAAGTCACCAAACTTTTCTTCACCTTTTCAAAGAACTCTTCATCACTGGTGGAAGTACCTCCTAATTTATCATAGGTGGCTTTAACCATTTGAAGCTTATTCCTAGGGTCCAACACATTTGCAATGAAAATCAAAGGATTCAAATCATTCCAATTTCCCCAATACTTGTCAAATTTCGACTTCATTTTCTTTGCAACCTTTTGAAGAACTTTATCAGATTCATCATTACTTTTTTTCTCAATCTCAATTTGTATTGCAATCATTGATTGATAAATCATTTGAGATGTGGGAGTTTTTGATGCACTTAGATCCAAAGTGGAATCATAAAACCTCTTCAAGAAGTGTACAAAAGCTTTTGCATCTTCCCAATCATCTTCAGTTGGAGACCCTATCATTTCCTTACCCTTTTCATTTTTGTCACTAAAATAATTCATGTAAGGCACACACTCTTCACCCATTCTATCAAAAACCCTCTTGTACTTCAATGCAACAACAAGCATTTTATAAGTTGAGTTCCACCTAGTTTTAACATCCATAGGAATTGTAGATCCACTAGGAAAGCTCTCTAAAGCAGCAAAATCTCTAAACTTATTCAACCTTGAAGGGGATGAATGAATGAAAACTACAGCATTTCTTATGGATTTAATGGCTGCATCTAACTCCTTCAAACCATCCTTAACAATTAAGTTAAGTATGTGACATGCACACCTTAAATGCAAATATTTTTCATCAAGAAACAATGTTTTTTTACTTTTCATTCTTTTCTTCAAGTAATCAATAGCAGTTTCATTAGAAGAAGCATTGTCTACTACTATCGAAAGCACTTTTTCAATCCCCCATTCTAACAAACAAAGCTCAATCAATTTCCCAATTTCTTCCCCAACATGACTAGTTATTTTTGTGAAATTGATAATTCGTTTATGCAAGTTCCAATCACTATCCAAAAAATGAGCAGTTATGACCATGTAATTTATATTTTGGATGGATGTCCAAGTATCAGTTGTGATGCTCACCCTTTGACCACTAACCACACTTTTTATCTTAGCTTTCTCATCAAGGAATAAGTCATAAACCATACCTGCAATTTTCTTTCTACCTGGGATTCTGAATCGAGGCTGTAACTCACGTACGAGGCAAACAACCCCTTTTCCTTCAACAGCCCTAAATGACATCTCATCGACAATCACCCACTCAGCTAGCTTCAATTCACTACGCTTCTGATTAAACGTATGAGAAACTAAAGTACTTCCTTGACCCATACTCTCGCTAGTCAATATCGGTTGGGTTTTCTCACTCAAACTCTCCTCATATAATGGACTTGACGTACACCTCCTTACTAAGTGGTTTTTTAATCCACTAGTACTCCCATAAGTAACTGGGATCTCAGCTTTACAATAAATGCATATTCCAATTTGCTCCAAACTCCCATCACTCAACTTTCTTGTTCCTCTCTGACAATGCCCCCAATACGGACTTCTTGGTTGTTTGGGAATTTTGGGAGGCTTTGTTGAAGCTGCTCTTGTTCGTTTTCGACTTGTAGATATTTCATGTGTTTCAGACTCCGGTGTATTCGGAGTTTCAGATGGATTTGGAAGTGAATGAGAGGATTCAGATTCCATTCTGAAAAAATAGTACATAAAAAATGAAGTTAAAAGAATATTAATATTAATATAAGTGCAAATAATTAAACATATAATTAATAATATATAGTCTTGGAACATTAATAGAGAGAATGAAACAGAAAAAAAAAGAGAAGAAGTAAATATCAATTAGATACGCGTATATGTTGCAAAAAAAAAAAAGAAGTTATATTTACCACTATCTCAATGTGCAAGCTTCACATGCTCAAATCATTAGACGTGTCATTTAATTTGATACTAGAAATTTCTGAAGAGATTGGATCTGCAATTTCTCAAGTGAAGTATGTGATCTTAATGTTTTATCATTTCTTGACTGTTAGAGGAAATAATTATCATCACCTCACATCTATATATATATATATATATATATATATATATATATATATATATATATATATATATATATATATATATTATTTCGGGACTTCTAATGCTAAACATCTCCTATTGCTTGGATTTACTCTAAATCCCTATCTATTCTTCTATAGTACTCAAACAAGAAGCTAATTATGTGATGTTAAAACTGAGATTAAAAAAAGAACACCTTACACCCCTTACATTTACTCCTAGTATTTATTAATCATTAGCAATTAGTCTCTAACAAAGTGTGTCCATTACTCTCACGAAACCCACTTGCTTGCATACTGTCTGTACACAATGACAATGTAAAGGATAGAGAAATTAATAATACTTAATTATACAAACATTAGAATCTTAGCCAGCTCCACAGCATTTGTTTCTACGCCTTTTTCCAGATAGACTTGTCGCACATACAGACTAATTGCGATTATTTTATTTATTAGGCGGCTGCAGATGTTTAGAATAACAGCTACTTAAACAAACAAAAGACAGAGATCAACTCAACTTTTCATACCATTCATATAACAATTGCATAATATTTTACCCATAAATTTTCATATTCCATCTCTTTCCCAGTAATCATTTATACGTTCATCACAATACACACTGATCGTAACATAAGATTAGAACAGAATCCCAACCGCATGCTTATTAGATCATATACTCTGCTTCGACTAAATGTCTCAAAATTTTTAAACAACTCCAGACTTAGAGAATTAAGCATATGAAGCTATGCTTTTGTACAAGAAACATTTCACTCAAATTTGGATACAGCTTTCTGCAAGATTACTTGTAGAAGCTCCAGTGGTAGGTGAATCAATAGGAGATGCTCTAGTTCTCTTGGGCAATGCGTGAATTTGTCAGATTGTTCGATACCGTTATGCACCAGAAAAAATCCTATTACTACATTATGTATGCATATATGTATATATAAAAATAGACATCAAGGAAAGAGGACATACCCGATCGAGAGCAGAGAGGACGTCGAGGCCGGAGAAGGGAGGCGATTGATCTCTTAGTCTTGCTAGGTCATCGATCGGAGTGAGGGGAGAAGGGATCTGCGGCTGCTACTGCTAGGCCTAGGGTTCACAAGCTGCTCACCTTATATATGTATTCATTTTATAATTATTTAATTTATATATAATTATTTATAATTAATATTAATATTAATTTAATTAAAATTTTGGTATACCGATATATACCGGTATATACCGAAATACCGATATTTTTTTCGGTATTTTGGTATATACCGGAATATCAAATTTTAAAAATTCTCTTACCGATACCGAACCGAAAAAATTGGTACGGTATCATACCATACCGAAATTTTCGGTATGCTGAAATTTTTGATATGTGCGTTATTTTGCGGTACGATAACTGCGGTATATCGATTTTTCGATAATTTCGTCCACCCCTATACATGCCACATCTCGTAGAGAGATGTTCACATCTTACACATTAGGTGACTATGAAAATGTTAGGATGGGTGATGATGGCTTAGCTAAAGCCATTGGCGTTGGAGATGTATGTTTGCGAACTAGTAATGGTGCTACGCTAGTTTTGAGAAATGTGAAGCACGTGCCTGATCTTCGGTTGAACTTGATATCTGTTGGGAGACTTGATGATGAAGGTTTCTGCAGTGTGTTCTTCGATGGTCAGTGGAAGCTTACAAGAGGTTCTTTAGTTATTGTTAGAGGTCAAAAACATTCCTCATTGTACTTGATGCAAGCAAAGCTACTTGATGGCTTTATTAATGCAGTTAAGAATGAGGGGATAGTTGAGTTGTGGCACAGCAGACTCAGTCATATCAGTGAAAAGGGATTGAAGATTTTAGAGAAGAGAAATCTCATTCCAGACTTGAAGAATGCATCTTTAAGGAAGTGCTCTCACTGTTTGGCGGGAAAGCAAACTCGAGTTGCTTTCAAGACCTCAACTCCTACCAGAGCATCAGGTATACTCAATTTAATTTATTCTGATATTTGTGGACCTATGAAAACAAGAACTCTTGGTGGTGCTTTATATTTTGTTACTTTTATAGATGATCACTCAAGAAAGACCTGGATCTACACATTGAAGACAAAAGATCAGGTGCTTGATGCATTCAAGCAGTTTCATGCCTTAGTTGAAAGACAGACTGGGAAGAAGTTGAAATGCATCAGATCAGATAATGGAGGGGAATATATTGGTCCTTTTGATGAGTATTGCAGAGAGCAAGGTATCCGACATCAAAAGACTCCTCCAAAGACTCCTCAGTTGAATGGTCTTGCAGAAAGGATGAACAGAACATTGGTCGAGAGAGTAAGATGTCTGCTATCAGAAGCAGGATCATCTTCATCATTTTGGGGTGAGGCTCTGAGTACTGTTGTACATGTTTTAAATCTTACTCCGTGTGTTCCTTTAGACTTTGGTGTTCCAGATAGAGTCTGGTCAGGAAAGGATATTTCCTATAATCATTTGCGGGTCTTTGGATGTAAGGCATTTGTGCATATTCCCAAAGATGAGAGGTCTAAGTTGGATATGAAGACTCGACAGTGTGTGTTTCTTGGTTATGGCCAAAATGAGTTTGGTTACAGACTTTATGATCCCGTGGAGAAGAAGCTTATCAGAAGTCGGGATGTTGTGTTTGTTGAGGATCAAACCATAAGAGACATTGAGAAGACGGATAGTTCAGTTTCTACACCTGGTGATGACTTGATTGACTTGAAAATTGTTCCTCATGGTCAAGGTCAAGTAGAAGCTGAAGAGGAGAATCAGGATCAGCCTGATTTTGGTAATGACGAGCATGTCGATCATCCTTTGCATGATGAAGAGGATATCGATCAGCCACAACCACCTGATATTCCAGAACAGGAGGTTCAAGAACCACCTAGAAGAAGTAGTAGAGCTCGTGTACCTTCTAGGATGTATCCTCCTGATCAGTATGTGCTCTTGACCGACGGGGGAGAGCCTGAATGCTATGGAGAAGCAATTAGTGGAGAACACAGGAATGAATGGTTAGAAGGAATGCAAGATGAAATGAAGTCCTTGCATGAAAATGACACATTTGATCTGGTGAAACTATCAAAGGGGAAGCATGCTTTGAAGAACAAGTGGGTGTACAGGATAAAACAAGATGAGCACACCTCAAAGCCTCGATTCAAAGCTAGATTGGTTGTTAAAGGTTTCAGTCAGAAAGAGGGAGTTGATTTTGAAGAAATTTTCTCTCCGATTGTCAAAATGTCTTCTATCCATTTTGTGCTTGGTTTGGCTGCTAGTCTTGACTTGGAGATTGAGCAGATGGATGTCAAAACTGCTTTTCTTCATGGTGAGCTAGATAAAGAGATTTACATGGTGCAACCTGAAGGTCTCAAGGTGAAGGGAAAAGAAGACCATGTATGCAAACTGAAGAAAAGTCTCTACGATTTGAAGCAAGCACCTAGATTGTGGTATCAGAAATTTGAGTCAGTTATGGGGGAGCAAGGCTACCAGAAGACTATTTCTGATCATTGTACTATTTGTTCAGAAGTTCTCGGATGATGATTTCATTATATTATTGCTGTATGTTGATGATATATTAATTGTTGGCAGGAATGTTTCAAGAATTGACAGGTTGAAGAAACAGTTGAGCAAATCCTTTGCCATGAAGGATTTGGGGCCAGCAAAGAAAATCCTTGGTATCAACGTCACCCGAGATAGAGCAAACAAGAAGCTGCACTTGTCACAGGAGAAGTATATTGAGAAAGTGCTTGAGAAATTCAATATGAGCAAAGCTAAAGTGGTTAGTTCTCCTATTGCCACTCATTTTAAGCTTGGTGCTCATCATAGTCCTTCAACCGATGAAGAGAAGGAAGCAATGAGAAGAGTCCCATATGCTTCAGCTGTGGGAAGCTTGATGTATGCAATGGTGTGTGCAAGGTCTGACATAGCTCATACAGTTGGTGTTGTTAGCCGTTATTTATCTAATCCGGGAAAGGAGCATTGGAATGCTGTGAAGTGGATAATGAGGTATCTACGAGGTACGTCTAGTTTGAGACTCACCTTTGGAGGTGGGAAGCCCGAGTTAGTTGGCTATACCGATTCAGATATGGGATCTGATGTGGACACCAGAAAATCGATTTCTGCTTACCTAGTGACATTCGCAGGTGGTGCTGTGTCATGGCAATCAAGATTGCAAAAGTGTGTTGCACTCTCCACAACAGAATCAGAGTACATTGCTGCAACGGAAGCATGTAAAGAGGTGTTATGGTTCAAAAGGTTTATGGAGGAGATTGGATTGAAGCAACAGAGGTATGTAGTATTTTGTGATAGTCAGAGTGCTATCCATCTCAGCAAGAATGCTGCATTTCATTCAAGATCGAAGCATTTTCATGTGAGATATCATTGGATGAGGGATGTCATCAATGATAAGTTGCTTGAGCTTGAAAAGATTCATACAGATGATAATGGTGCTGACATGATGACGAAGGCATTGCCTAGAGAAAATCTTGAGGTATGTCGTGTGATAGCCGGAATGACTAGTCTCTCCACATAATCGGAAAGGGAGAGATTTGTTGGGTTGGGTTTCCAAATATGTGAAGAGCCCAATATCCAACAAGGTGGATAAGCCCAAGTAGGCCCAATACTTGGTTTTTATCTTGTCCCGTAAGCCATTGACGGAAGAGAGAAGAAAAAAAAGGCAAAAAATACAATTCACGTTTTTGAGAGAAAATCCAACGCAGTGATATTGCAGAGGCAATAACTAGAGTTTCAACCGTCGGATCGAGCTGAATTTTGGTCAACACGTTCGGAACTTGTAGAGGTATATTCTGAACGGTGGAGATCGTGTTTGGAGCTTTGTGTTGACGGGAATGCGCCGAAAACAGAAGCAGGTTTTTGGGCGATTCTGTTCTGCGAAGTCGAGGGGAAAGAGCTGTTTCTCACAAATAACCGTTGGATCGAGCTGTAATTTGGACAGCACGTTCAGGACTCACAGGGGTTGATTCTGGACGGTGGAGATCGGATTCTGAGGGTTCTACAGTTGCGAACTCAGAACGTCAGTTTACGTAGTTTGGTGAGGTCTTTCTAATCTCGTTGTTTGTTATCAAGTATTGATTGTATTGATACGTTTGTGGTAGTTCGTCTGTGGTGGCAGATTGTAACTCTTGGATTTTTGTCTCATAGTGAAGTTTTTGGTGGGCTTCGGTCCCGTGGTTTTTTACCTTCTCACATTGAGGAGGTTTTCCACGTTAAATTGCTTGTGTCGTGCGTTGTTGATTGCTTGCTTTATCGTGCATTATATTATTAGGATTGTTTCCTACTAGATTCACACAAGAGAGGGATAATTGATTATTCCGCTGCGTAGACGAATAGTTTATTATTTGATTATTCGTGTATTTATCCCAACAATATACTCACTTAGTAAATGCTGGTGTTTAAAATAGGTTATTTTTTTATCAATTTTATTGGCTTTTGAATAGTAATGTAAGATTTTTAAATAATATATATATAAGCTACTCTCTTCTTCGGTTTAAAGAGTCACGTTTATTTTTTTCACATTAATTAAAGAATATTATATTTGATATGTAGTGAATAATTGTATTAGTAAGTATACAGGGTCTTATATTTTAATTATATTAAAATTTAATTGATTAGGAGGAAATAGTATATTATTATATCCGGATGGTATATTTGATAAATAATGGAATTCTGGGCCTTGCAAATTGGAGTCGCTGTTTCTTTTATGGCCCAATGGATCATATCTCTCTTATTCACTTCCCAAACTCATAAATTATTAATTACTCCCTCGTCCCTCTAATTATTTCACACTTTTCTTTTTTCGTGAATTAGAAACAATTAGATATGTTTCTAAGCATTAGGTATGTGAATTCCAGAATTCGCTAAATTGTGTTGTGTTCAACCTCTACAGTCGAACATATAATCCTCATTTTTTTTGTTACATGATGTTGGTCATATTCTTGACCAATTTTATCTCAAATATTTTTTTTATCTCAAATATTTCTTTTTAAGAAAATTAATTGATACATGGTGGTGAAAAATTCCAGATGCTAAAAATGCCTTAGACTTTGGAAGTGGGTGGATACGAAAATGTGCCAGTTTACGCCTAGTGTTTCTTTGCAGAAAATTAAGAACTACTTTTGATCTCTCGTATTAATGTTTCTTTCAGGAATTCATAAGGTTTAGAGTTTATCTTGTTTAATGATTATAATAATGGAGTGTATTTAAAAATTTGATTATGGTGCATTTAGAAATTTAATTATATCTAATCTTATTTTATTATTTATAAAAAATATTTACATCTTTTCACATAATTATAATTTAAATATATTAATTAATAGAGTTTATTTAGTAGATTAGAGATGCAAATAGCAGCACCCATAAATATCATCTCATAATATTTTGAAATTTTGAAAACAAAATGAAAAGTCAAAAGAAATAAGATGCGGAAAAACGTGGAAGCGAGAGCATGAAGCGTGGCATAAAAACCCAAAAAAGCGTGGTTGGGTGTTATGGTCCGAGCAAAATTCTACAGCGGAAACCAAGAAAGAGGGCCTAAATCCTTGAGATCCGGCGACGGTGTTCGTCGGATTTCGTGTTTACGTCTAGATCTACCACTACTCACTCTTTCCATCCGACGGTGGAGAGATGAAAGCCACCACAACTCTCATCGCGGCCCTGGTTGCCTCTTCCGCCGTCGCCCTTTCCTCGTCCACTTCCGCCCTCCCTGCCTTCGCATTCAACCAACAGGTAACTTTTTCTTGCTGAATCTGAAGATTTTTTTTCCATTAAATGTCGTAATTTATTTTCCACGCCATTTAAAATCGAATTAGCACAGCTATGCGGGTTGTTAGGGATTGTTCCAGAATGTGGGTAGCAGAGATAAATATTATATTGAATACTGTGTTTTTAGCTTTGCTTGAGTTGATTGTTTTAATTGTTTCAAATAAGACTCCTTTTTTACTGCCAATTTGAATCCTTAAAATTTTAGGCCTAAAATGGGTTTGTTATTTCTATAATTGGTGATTTGTAGAGTTTCTGTAAATTTGTATTTTAATGTTGTGTCTTTTTCTGTCTATTATGTGTGAAGGAGAAGAGCATGAAATCAGGGGTGAGATCAGAGAAGGGGGAATTTGCTCCTAAGTTTGATGGTTTGAGGTTCATTGAGACCCTGGTTACAGCTCACAGGTGATGAATATCATGTTTTCTGTTAATTGTGTCCAACAAAAAATGATCACTTTGAGTGGGAGTTAGGAAAAAGTTTACAGCTTTATTATATATGGTTGCTGGGGATCCTTCTTTCTTGTTGTGTCTATGGTGATTGTATCTTTAGTGTTTACGATTATTTTGCTCATGGTTGGTAGTTTTCCAAGGTATCCCCGTGAGATTTGACATGAATATCTAATCCTATTGCTACTTGTGTTATGTACTGAAATTTTCTTTTGATTAATTGTGACAACATTACAATCTGGTTACTGTGGTCATGAAGCATTTTATTATCAGCAGTATGAAAGTATTAGAACTTGACCTACTGATCGCTGATGCTTTGTTATGATATTACATTACCCACTGGTATGGCATAGTATGGTATGCTCTCATGACTATATTTTATTGTTCTTCATAACACTGCTGGAACTTGAATTATTTATCACAGATCTTGGTTGTCGGATGCTTTATTTTGTTTTATCAATTACGGGTTTCGTTTATGGTCTTCTCAAGCCTTTTCTTCAAATGCACTTGGGCTCCTCATAAATCCAACAAAATGCATTGGCATTTGGGATTCTAAGGGACTTACTAACCTAACAAATAATAATAATTTGTTTTGGGATTTTTGTAATGATTAGATTTGCTAGTAGTTGAAGGGGTTTTTTCTTGTTTTGAAATCTCAATTTCAAGCAACCACCTTTTTAGATTATAGAACCCTACAGCCATCAGATAGGAGCCACCAAACTCTTCCTTGCCCTTCTCTAATCTTATCTTAAAACAAAATTTGGCTTCTGTGTTGCGTGTAATTGATCACCACTCCCTGGATGAGTAGTGTTACTAGTGTAGTTTATGATTAGTATTTAAATCCACCCATGGTTGGCTAGTTTAGCTTTCTTTTGGTTCACAAACAAGAAAGGGGAAGCCACATTGCTATGAAATCTATGATTATCAACAAAACATAAAGTTGTGTTTAATAGAATTGTAAACTGATATAAGTAGTATATTATAAATTCTGTTAAAACCAACATTTTGTTTTTCACATTTGTCATTGATCTTATGAGAAGTGTATATAGATTTTCTTGAAGTGCAAATACTCAATTGTATCTCCTCCACTTTGAGCAATTTTACTAGATTTAAGAACCATTATATTTTCATCTCATATTAATTGTTCCTTCCAAGCAAAAGGAAACACTCTCTTGTAAGACGGGTTGTAAAACGGGCGGACACATTATTAAAATATGATTTTTGAATAGATAAAGTAAGATTATAAGATAGTTACAATATGATGAATGATATATTGTTATATTATGATTCACTTAGTATGATATTGAAATTGAATTTATTAAAATGTGATTTTAAAGTTGTTAAAGTATGATGGGTAAACAACCTTAAAATCATACATATTATACTTAGTAAATCATAATATAACCACCTTAAAATCATTCACTTTAATGAATAATTCATCATATTTTAATTATGTTAAGAGTTATACTTTATCTATTTAAAAACCATACTTTAATTATATGTCAAATAATAAATTCATAGATCTATTTGTCTCACGATAGGAGAGACTTGTCTACAAAAAATATGCAATTGTGTTGTTATGGTTGAAAATTAAGTTTGATAATTCTCTTCATGATCCATATCTTCTTGAAGGCAATTTGTTGTGTGCGACTCTGACCCGATGGAACATTGTGTGTTAAGTATTTTTTTTTTTCCTAGTGTTTAATGTTTATTCTTATTAGTTAGTGTTAATTTTTAGGGTATAATTATAATTTTTTCACCTTGTGGTTTATGTAATATTTTAACCTTGTTGGTTTATAGCCTAATTTACATCTTAATTTATCAAATATTGTGGCTCATATGCTACTTTACCTCTAGGGTTTAACATCTTTATTCTTAGGGTTTAGTGTCAATTTTAAGGGTATAATTGTAATTTTATTATTGCAGTTTATGTAATACAATAACACACTTTTTGGTTCATGATTTATTTTACTCTTTACTTTGAATTTACCTATAAAATATAGTGTTAATTCATAGGGTATAATTATCATTTTCAATGCATTGGTTTGCAAGTGTCGCATTGCCCACACATACTCCTTGAATGCATTTGCTGCTTAAATTTTTTACAACTCTTAACAGTGCTTTATGACATGAGAGATTTCTCCAACCTTAATATCCTGGTGTTAGTCTTAAAATATATAGGATTATCACAGACAATTGAAACAATTAACAATAAATAATTAGCTGAACTTCTACGTGTAATTTTCATGATCTAGGTTAAGACAATTTGAAGATAACTATTTTGACCAAGTAAAATTGTTTTAGTATTTAAAGTTAAATGTGCAATATCCGTAGAAGGTAAAACTCTTTAGTGAGTGAAATACAAATTTACAAAGATGGTTTTGAATAAGAAGACTACTAAAATATTGGTAATTTAATTCAAGATGAGATGATTCTTTGGCATGCATTCATTCATTCATGTGAGTGTGTATATATATATATATATATATATATATATATATATACTTGTATATATATACTTGTATGAAACTCGCGTACAACACGGGATCATTTAATTATTATTTTATTTTTTATAATTAAATAATTCGTGTTAACAATATTAATTAAGGAGATTTTTTTCTTATAGCTAGATAATTTCTTTCATTATTGTAAAGAATTTGTAACAAATTATAACATTTGATTTTTGATAAAGTAACGTATAAATGAATTATGTAAAAAGTAATATATATGTACATATATTCTAATTATTTGAAAGAATCTTGACTTGCATTTTTTTTTAAATGTTACTTTATAACATAATTCAATTGAAAATTATTTATTACTTCCCTGCCTCTTTAAAAAAATGTGCAACTACTTAGGGGCGATTTTTGTCTCTTTGCTATATATTTATATAGTTGTTTGGGTCCGTTATTTATAGGTACATTTTATTAACCTTTACCTTTATTACTATCAGGTACAATATCAAAATTATATTAATCAAATACCATTTTTAACCCTATACCATTTTAAACCTTATTTAAGTTTAATTGTATTCAGAATTAATTAACCATTAATTTAACCATGAAAATAGGAGATAGGTTGGGGATAGTCAATCGTGGGTCAAACATTAAAAAAATAGGTTTAATTGTAGGCAAAAACTTGTGTGCACTCGAGCGAACGGGGCACATTCCGTGCGCCTTTATAATTTTTTGTTAAATTGTATACCTTTTAGTATAAAGATTTGTATCATTTATTTTTTGAAGAAAAATAAAAAATATTAATGAAAAATGTATACCCTTTAGAACAAAATGGTGTACCCTTATTAATTAAAGTGTATACCCTTTAAAATAAAATAATATACCCTTATTCATAATACTAAATTCTAAAGGCGTATGGTGTGCACCCGGGCGCATGCAAAGCCCCACTCTTCATTGTATTGTATTCAAAATTAATTAATTAATTAAAAATATTACTACAATGTAACATATTAAATTACGATAAAAAAATCTTCATTACATAAAATATTTAGAAATTTGCATGATGTATTCACAAATATTTAGATAAATATCCAAAATATTTATATATATTTTGTATTCAGATTAGATTATGATAAGAAATTTGCAGTATTTAGAAATAATTATATAATTATTCAGAATATTTAGATATATTTTTGTATCAAATTATATTACAATTAGAAATCTGCACGTATTCAAAAATATTTAAATAATTAGTAAGAGTTCATGAATTTGGATGTCGTGATTTCAAAACTATTTATTTAATTTCACTAAGATGTTGAGAATTCATATATTAAAAAATCATGATTTATTATTTAGTAAAATAGTGTATTCAATAAAGTTGTATTCAGCGATATTCGTAAAGGGGTAGTTGAGAATTTTTCATCGCCTATTTTTGTACCAGGTAGTAATTAAATATATACTTTGTATTTGTTAGTAATTTTAGTATATATTTTGTATTGAATAGTAATAATTCCTTGTTAGTATTTTATTTTTCATTTTATTTAAGTGCAATTATAATCAAAGTATGTAACTCTTAGTAATAAATCCTTAATTTTCCTGTTTGTCTAAAATAAATATCAATTATATATAAAAAAAATAATTTTTTTTCTATACTTGATTTTATACTAATTAATTAATTTATATCGAATGATTTATTTATTAATTGCAATTAATGATACTAAAATAAATAAATCATAATAAGTATATCGGAAAAATAAATAAATACGAACAATCTATATATACAGATTATTTATGAAAAATAAGGTAAAATATTTTATAATTAATTAAAATAAAATTATTAAAATGTTATAAATAGTTGCTAAATATATAATTTTTAAAATATACGTAATATTACAAATAATATTTCAATGGAGTATTACTTATTAATCATAATTATGGTTTAGTATTTCTTGATTAAATATATAATAATAATTCTATTTCCATTAATTATTATTTTTATGAAACTAATTTGATATATATATGTAATATAATATAAATAAAATTAATTTATATATAATATTCTTTTAAATATTCATAAATTTGTAATGAATTTATTAATTTTATTTTTTATTTAATTGTATGAGTTTCAAATTATATAAACAACTAATGAAAACAAATTTTATAATTCATATCATAATTGAATAATTAAAATATATGTAAATAAATAAATATTAATATATTAAATTTAAAAATCAACAAATATTTATAAACCCAATTTTAATGTTATTTGATATGAAATAATTATTTAACTTAAAGAACTTAAGCTTTCGATTCTAAACATACATGAATTAGTTTTTCAACTTCTTATTCTCTAGAGGTAAATCGATTCAAAAGTACTTGAATCGTTGATCCTCTTACACTTGAAGAATACTTGAATCAATACTTTAGAGGTAGATCTTAAAGAATACTTGAATCGATTCTTAAGAGGTAATACTTGAATTATTTTTTTTCTTTTGAAGAATCAATTCTTAAGATGTAAATACTTGAATCAATCGATTCTTAACATGTAAATCTATTCAAGTATCTCTTGAAAAATCGATTTTTAAGATGTAAATCTATTCAAAAATACTTGAATCGATTCTCTTCCTCTTGAAGAATTGATTCTTAAGACGTAAAATAATTCAAGAATATTTGAATCAGTTCACTTCCTCTTGAAGAATACTTGAATTGAATTGAATTGAATCGATTTTTTAAGGTATATCGAATCTCTACTTGATTCGCTCTATCAAATTAAATTTTTATACTTTCATAAATCAATTCTCTAGAGGAACTTGAACAAAGCTCTCGAGAAACAAATGTGTGTATTTAGAATGAATAACAAAAAAAATCTTATTTATAGGTGGGTGAGAGAGAATATTATATGAAATATTCTTTTTTTCCCTTTATATATGATTTAATTTGATATTAATTAATTTATTGCATTAAAAGATTTAGTAACTAATTAATGATACCCAAATAAATAAATAAAATATTAAAAATTTAATTATTATTAAAAATAAGAAACACATCATTTAAAAAAGAAAATATTAAATAAGAAAATTAATTAAAAGTAAATAAGAAAAATATTAAAAAATAAAAAAAAATTGAAAAAATTACACGTTAAATTGGAGCACTCTGGAGATGACACGTCAGCATGAAAAGTTTCTGCTATAGTATACTTAAGACTAGTATGTTTCCCCGTGTATTACACGGATTATATTTTTTATAATATAACTTTTTTAAATGATCTTTACTTTATTATGTTAATTTCGATATTTTTGATGTAATGTTATTTTCGTTCTGTTTTTCATGTTCGTATATATTTATCTTTATTTATTTTAATTATGATGTTTACCCTTAAATGGTATATTATGTAACTGAATTGAAATAAATAAAAAGTGAAATATATCATATTTATATTATCTGTAACATTAATTACTGTAAATTTATAAAAACTTCACTAAATACAACATTAACTGTGTTGTTGCTTGCTTTTCCTTCTTCATCCAGATAAAGTATTTTTAGGTATGCCCTACTCTTAACCCTGGAGACCGCTACATTAATTAAGAGCTTTATATTCGTTCCAAATCTGGAACCTTTTAGTTTTGCTATATAGCATTTGTTTAAATACAATACTCTTTTTTTTTTTTATCAATGTTGTCCCATAACTTTTGTTTTAATTATTAATTTTTACTTGTTGTAATTTTGTCTCAAAATATTACTTTTTTATCTCTATAAAACTCATAAATAAAATTGATAATTTTTAGGTTTAAATGACCATTTTAGAGAAAAGTTAAAAGTTATGGTTTTATTTATAGGTAAAATTAAATTTTTTGAGACTATTTTGAATAAATTAATTTTGTATGAGACAATTTAGATTCTGAATTCTTATTCTTGTGGTGGCGCATGTCAACTTGATATGGAAAACAGAGTTGATAATGGTATTGAAATAAACATTAATTCTTGGTTCTAGAAAAGTTTGAAGGATAGAATTGATAATAGAATTAAAATAATCATTCATAGTTTCATAAAAATTATGATAATCTAAATCCGCAGTTATAATAAAATTTATGGATAAATCCTAAGTATTTCATGAGGTAATAGGTTTTGTTTCTTAAGATTGATCATCTTCAACTTTTACTTGAATCATCATTTATTCGTGGCCGGCATTTAAGTCTGATCCAGAGCATTATCTTCATCATCATCAATAGTCTCAAAGTCAATCAATTTACGCTTCCCTTTTGGAGTACTCATTTTATTTGAAAAACATCATTCATGGAGGATCCTAAAGGCTGTATGTAAACATAAAAATAACAGTATAACATAACAGTAAGAAAAGATGGAGCAAATCACCATAAATGCATTTTTAATTTTGAACTTCAATACCTTTTTCGCTTTTGATCTATTCGTTAAAGCCTTGATCATAATAGGATCTGAAGATACTTTCATCACAGTGTATACATTCCATTGACTACTTATATTTCTTTCAGAGATATGGAATCTAAAGATGAACTTCGAACTAATAAGAATGTCAAGCTCTTTAGGAAATGATCCAACCAAGTTCAGCTACTAAAAAAAAAAGAATTATAATAAAACATAGGATAGGTATAACAGGTATGTTGTATTTTGCAAATTAAATTCTAATTTATGTCATATCTTTTGATCATGTGAAAATTTGTAATATGTGAAATTTGATTAATGCAAATCTATTCTTTATAGATGTCAGTATATTAAAATTATAAAATACCTTCTCAAGATTTTCAATGAGTTCGGCTGCTGTTTTTTCAATGATTGACCTAATTTCTCTATCAAATACTATAAAGAAAGTAATCCCAGTTTCATCGGCAACCTTGAGATGAATTTTATATCTATTGAAATGCAAAATAACTTAATAAAATTTTATTTGTCATTTTCAAAAGAAAAAAGTAAATTAAAAAAAAATATGTTAAACTTTCAAAGAAAAAAATAAAACTTACTGTGACACAGGTACTGGTATGTCTTGCTTACACTTTTCACAGTAAGGGACTCCAGATTTATCAATAACTTTCTTGGTGCATTTGCTACATCCATTATAGTATCATCCATATTGAGTTTGGATCCTTTGAGCATTTGCAACAATAATGCAATAGCTTTCCTAAAAATCCATGATGAAAATATAAATTAACATAAGTTACAATAATTGTAACGCATTTTAATCTTTGTAACAAAAATATTTTAAAACAAAAAAATTATAATGAAATATTTACATAATTGATGTCTTGAATTTCTGCAAGATAGATCACTTCTGCATCTGGTGTAAATTCTTCAAAGACGAAGCTTCTACCAATATGATTTATATGAGACTGTCCAAGCAATCTATCATGGCATATTAAACTGATGCTACATTTTCAAATGCATAAATATTAAAATTTATAGATACATATTTTTTTAAAAGAAAAAATCACTAAATGTAATGTATAGATTGAGCGCATACCTCTTTCGAAAATCATGAACTTCTTTTATATCTTCATTAATTGTTATCTTTGTTGCATTCCAAGAATTTGATATGTTTTTTCCTACAGCATATTTCAAAGAAAGTATGATTTAAATTTTTATATAATAATAATAATTATTATTATTAAAACATATCTAAAAAATTAGAGGATAAATAATATATGGTTAATGGCTAAATATATTAGAATAAACATCTAATGACATCTAAATACATACAGAATTATACATAAATAAAATGAGTTTAAAAAAAATGTACCTCTATATTTATTATTGATTTTGGCATACTCAAGAATAATAATAAGTGTTTGGTTTGGATTGTTCCTCTTATACTGTATCAATTGTCTTGAATATTCTCCCCACAATGTACAATTCATGATCGTGTGTCTTAAATTGATGTTAAAATTTTAATTAAAAAACATTAAACATAAAAATTGAGTTAAAAAAATATGAATAAATATTTTAAAAGAAAGTTACATTTCATCTTCAAGCTCAATATCAATTTTATCTGTAGGCTTGCCCCTTGCACTAACACAAATTATATCTCTTATTTTTACCACCAAAGCAATTATGTCTGTGGATATTGTCATTGTAAGAAAAAAATAGAACTAATTTTTTTTTAAAGTATAATTAGTTTCTATTAAAAAATAATAATAAACTTTTTAAACATACATATGAGTACTGTATCTCTAGTGTTGTCTTTAGAATTGATTGTATCAAAATCAATAAAATTCAAGCTAGTTTTGTTGGTTTCCAATGGCGAAGTCAATCGCACCAACGTGTAATTATAGATGTTCAACTTGAATTCATGATTTGTAATAAGGAGCGACCTAATATTTTCAGCAACACGTAAATTTGATATAATATATGTTGCCCCCCACTTAACAATTTCTCAAATTTTGAGATGTAATTATGGCGAATTGTTGCTTGAATTTTCGAACCCTACACATATAAATAACAATAATTAAATAAAAAACCTTAATAAAAAATCTTATCATATTAATAATCTAAAAATTCTAGAAATATAAAATATATCGTATACTTAAAGAATATTTAATCATTATAATCAACTAAAATTTACCTTTTCATCCATCATAATCATATTCGGGTATTTTTTCTGTATTATCAAGGTATGATATCCAAAGCCTCAAGCATTTAACTTTAATTCGTCAAGTCTCCTTTTGCATAGTAATTTCAGACACAAATCATAAATTGATGACATTATTTAATAAAGGAAAAAGAAACAGTATAAAGATTGCAATGGAGGTAAAAAAATTTCACTATAGATGAATATTGATCGATTGTATTATGTCATGTACTTATATACAATGAATTTATATGATAAATAAGGTAATAAATAATTTAAAATCAACACCAAAATTACTTTAAAAATATTAAATTTTAATAATATACTTCATCTTTCCTAAAATTATTAAAACTTAATTTAAATAATCAAACAACAACTAATCGATTGTACTATGTCTTAATTAAAATTTATATGCTAAATATGGAAATAAATAATTTAAAATTCAATGGAAATAAATAATTTAAAATACACACAAAATTTACAGATTAAAACAAAAATATTTAAAGTATTAAATTAAATTACTTACATAAACTTTTATAAGAAATTACTTAAAATAATATTAAGAAAATTACTTAAAATAATATTATTACATAATACTATAAATTTACCAAAACTTTATAACTAATTGATTCGATTGTACTATGCCTTAATTAAAATTTATATGCTAAATATGAAAATAAATAATTTAAAATACACACCAAATTTACAGATTAAATAAAAAATATTTAAAGTATTAAATTTAATTACTTACATAAAATTTTATAAGAAAATTATTTAAAATAATATTAAGAAAATTACTTAAAATAATATTAAGAAAATTACTTAAAATAATATTATTACATAATACTATAAAATTTCCAAAATTTTATAACGATTGTACTATACCTTAATTAAAATGTATATGCTAAATATGAAAATAAATAATTTAAAATTCAATGAAAATAAATAATATAAAATTCACACAAAATTTATGGATTAAATAAAAAAAATATTTAAAGTATTAAATTAAATTACTTATATAAACTTAAAATAATATTATTATGTATTAATGGTAGGATTATTAAATATTTAAATTAAGATGTATTAATGGTAGGATTACAAAATATTAATTATCTTAAATAAAATTAAATATAATAAACATTAATTGCGGGATCAACGTGGGAGCGCCACATACACAAAATTTTTCAAGGAGCAACGTGGCGTCGCCACCTCACAATTTAGAAAAAATATTTTTGGCAAGCACTTGTAAATTATGAAAATAAATAAAATAATTTAAAATCTAATGAAAATAAATAATTTACCAAAACTTTATAACTAATCGATTGTACCATACCTTAATTAAAATGTATATGCTAAATATGAAAATAAATAATTTAAAATTCAATGAAAATAAATAATTTAAAATTCACACAAAATTTATGGATTAAATAAAAGAATATTTAAAGTATTAAATTAAATTACTTATATAAACTTAAAATAATATTATTATGTATTAATGGTAGGATTATTAAATATTTAAATTAAGATGTATTAATGGTAGAATTACAAAATATTAATTATTTTAAATTAAATTAAATATAATAAATATTAATTGCGGGATCAACGTGGGAGTGCCACATACACAATATTTTTCAAGGAGCAACGTGGAGCCGCCACCTCACAATTAAAAAAATATATTTTTGCCAAGCACTTATAAATTAATAGTATTAATGATATTGATATGAATGAAAATTTATACAATTATTAAATATAAAAATTTATATGCACATTAATGAATGCACATATATATATATATATATATATATATATATATATATATATATATAATTGTAGTTTAATAATTGTAGTATTTTTATATTTAATTTTTTATTAAAAAAAATTAACAGAAAATTCGTAAATAGAGTGTATATGTTTTTATTTACTAATATATATACTTTTATTAATAAGTGTATATGTTTTTGAGAATGAATGAACAAAATAATTTGTAACTTAAGATAGCTTTGCAAATTTCAGTGACGAGATTATACTGTATTAGTTGCATAATTTTAGATAAACACAGAGTGGAATTGCCTCATGCCTCATGAAGCATGTCCCAAGATGAATAAAAAATATTATTATTTAACTAAAAAATTGTTGTTGAATGATGAAAGAAATATTTTATAAATAATTTGTAATATAAATAAAAATGAATAGATGTTTTTAATGAAAAATAATAATTAATTAAATAAAAAGAAATAATGTTATTTAAATGAAAGGTTATTACTAATGAAAGAATTATTTTATAAAGGATTATATGAAAATTTTATTTTATAATTAATTTGTAGTATAAATAAAAATGGATAGATATTTTTGATGAAAAATACTCTCTGTCTCGTAAAAGGTTTCACACTTTTCTCATTTGTCCGTTTCACAAATCTTTTAGCCAAAAAAAGGGGGAAAATTATTTAATAATCTCAAAAGTTATTTTAATTTCAAATTCATTACTCATTTTTCAACTTATAATATTATTTTACATTTTATTTATTATCTTAAAATGCTAAATGCCTCAAAAGTCAATAAAATTGGTAAAAAAAATAAAAAATTTCTTAAACAACGTGGAACAGTAAAAGTAAAGTTTGTTACTAGATGGAACAATGTTGCTCATAATTTTAAATGTGCCAATAGGCAAAACTAACAAAAACTCTATTGGTAAAAAAATAATGGTAACCATTTTTAAAATTTATTTATTTTTTAATCAAATAGTACACATAAGGATCAAAATATTTTTAAGGGAAAAAGTTGAAAAAATTGACACAGGAATTGATATGGTAACCGATACGGGAGTCGATACGATAACTGACAAGGGAACTGATACGGTAATCGACACGGGAGCCGATACGGTAATCGACACAAGAATCGACAGTCTTTTACAACACAGTTTCTAAATTTTGTTTTTTACTTAATTTTCTTCATTTTCTTACCGACATCAAAACCAACATCAGACATCGGGACCGACACACACTCATCCACATGAAATATTGAATATTATAAGTTGAATAGTGAAGGTACAAAAATCCAAAAAATAACATTTGATTAAAATTGATATAAAAATTGTTGTCGATAAAAATATTGAAATATAAAATTTGGGTGTATTTTCAATTCTCCATTTTAAATTATTTAATGGTAGTTAGTGGCATCGATTCGATTTGATCAGTTGTAATGTTTAGATATGTAGGTCGTTGGTTAATATTCTCACCCTTTAGTATTATTATTAATATGTAGTAGATAGTTGTGTTAGAAAGATGAAGAAAAAATAAAAAATTTTGAATTGACTGTCCAAAATTGTAAAATTGATTGGAGAGAATATATAGCATGCCAGATATAGTACTACCTGTACATTTTAAAAAAAGAGGAAATGAATACTTTTGGATTGATCGACCAAAATAATAAAATGGATACCTTCGTATTAATTGGAGGGAGTGTACAACATGTCAAATATAGTACTACTTCCATTCTCTTCAAAGAGGTTTATTTGTTTTTTTAACGTGAATTAAGGAGTATTATTATTTAATTTTGTAAGTAGTTATATTATTGGATGTGTAAATTCTATATTTTAATTGTATTAATAGGTAGATATGTGTTTATTTTTTTTTTGAGGATTTACCCAAAATAAAACTCTTTGAGGGAACCGTGGGAGTATCAATTAGTTGTAGGGTGATATATGGTGGATAATTTATAGATTATGTCGGTTTCTTCACGGGAATCACCCCACAATTTTTACGTCATTCAATAAAAGTAGGGATATATAATTAATTCTTTTTTTAATATTTTTTACTTTATTTAATTTTTGCTGTCTTTTTTTTAGGATAAAAGTAAATATTGAATCCCTCTCCTTTCTCTTCTGTAGAGTCGCGACGCGAACTCCTTCAATGCCTTTTCTTTTTTTTGTGATTAATTAGTTTTTAGTAATTTGGGTTTAGTTAATTAAAAGGGTAAAATCGTCTTTAAGTGTGGTGTATTTAGTAATTATATATGTAATTTTTAATTTTTATAGGGTATGTCTAAAACTCGGGGTTTGTTTAGTAGATTTGGGGTGCAAATAGCCGCCCCCTATATTTATATGAGATATTCCATACTATAGGTATTTATATTATTATTCTATATAAAATAATCAATTATTTTGTGTGGGTCTTGACAAAATGAGAAATATAAATTTTAACTTGAAATAAATCAAAATAGAAAACGTAAACATTAACACGTGATGGATAGAGTAGTTTATAAGATATTAAAATAAGAGTTGATACTGGGTGCAACTAGATGCACAAATTAGTTGTCATGTACCGGGTTTATCCATATTGGAACGGGTCATTTAAAGATAAAATTTAATCCTAATCCTCGACATTTTCTCTATCTTCTCTGCTCTCATTTCCTGTTTTTGTCTCCTACTTTCATTCTCTTTCTCTCAATTCCTCTGGAAATTGCACCTCTCTTTTTCATGATCCATGGTGTTTTCAATATCTTTAATTCATCCACCTCCATTTAAACGGAAGAGTTGCACATCCCTTCTACTATTTCTTATTCTCATCAATTACAATGTTCTTTCGCAATCGGTTCCACCTTCGAGACTTGAGTTGCATCCTCGAATGCCGGAAGTTCTACAACTAATAGAAACTTTGTGGTTCCCCCAAAAATAAAGTAATTTTTTCAAGCTTCTAGATTTTTATTCTTCGACCTATAATTGATTTGATACTACTTTAACTCGATGTTAGTTGACATTAATTTAGATTTGTTCTCTTTATTTTGATTTTAGATGACACTAGAGAAAAATGATTTGGGTGTTTTTGTTTTTGTTCTTCAATATATTTTAATAGAAATCAATTTCAATCTGCAACTGAAAACCTCAACATACGACAAAAACAGGGTTGGATTAATGGTGAGAGGATAAAGATCGGTGGTTTAGAGCAGTGGGTGCATCATTGCTCCCCTGTTAGTATATTGTATTTTAACTGTGATAACTTTGTTTTCTATAAGTATTTTTCATGTTGAGTGTATTTTTGTAAGATTTACCTCAAATCTTGCAATGGTCTCAATCAGTTCATCTTTTTCTTGGTTGATAGCTTTTAGTTCTTTTAAGAGTTCAGTAATCTTATTTTCAAAGAGTTCTTGTGAGGTACTTGCTCAAGAACAGAAAGCATTAGTAAAGTTCACATCATAATCTGAAGTAGACTAAAACCTACTTGATGTTGTTGCCGATGTTGTCACACCAGGTTCAACATCTGATTCACTTCCAGAAGTTTGAGGGGAATTATTGATCTCTATCTTAGGCTGAACGTTTGCATTAAATTTATTTTTCTTTTGTCTAAAAAAAGCTTCATATTTCTTAGCAAGTACTATCAGTATTATCCGAAATTTTGTCAACGTCTTCTTCAACTTTCAATTTAAGTTGTAGTCGATGTTTTTTCAAAACATGAAAGAGTTTCACCTTTGAAAACAACACCTTTGTAAATCCATTTTATAAGTTTTCAAAATACTCATAAGCTCATTATGATTCAACAAATCTATGTTCATAACTTCTTCTATGGCATATACTTTACCATTAAATCTTCTAGGAAGCGTACGAAGAGTATTATTGACTAACCTGACATTGGAGATTAGATCTCAAGAGATTGTAATTCATCCACCACCTCAAATAGTTGTTCATTGTAGGAAGAGATTATCTTATTATCCTTCATCCTCAATCTTTCGAACTTTGTATTTAGCATCCTCGTCTTTGCCTTATGAACATTTTCAGATCCTTCAAAATGTTCTTGAAGACTTTTCTAAGCATTATTTGCAGATACACATTTTTGGATCAAGTTGAACATCACCGTATTAACCGAAGAGTTGATTCGTTGATGGCCTTTGAGTTTTGCAGTGATAGATTGTTCTCCTCAGTGGTTCATTTAAGCTCATTCTTAAGAACCTCATTTCCATCTTTGTCTTCAATCGTTGGGGGTGTCCTGATAATATGCTTTTCCAAGCACGATCATCAAGGGTTTTGATGTAGCTCCTCACTCGACTTTTCCATGTGACATAATTTGTTCCATCAAGTATATGGAAAGACAGGCAACAGATCCTATGGAGTAATCCATGACAACACAAAACTTAACATCAGGAACAATACTTACTATCGTCAAGTGTTGGCTCTGATGCCACTTGTCGGGTGCCCGTTGGGTGTTAGTGTATTTTTACAGCGATATTGTCCAAAGTATTGTCGATACTAAGTACTACACTAACTTGTATCATAATAGAAACTTGTACAGAATAAACAAGTTTAAAAACAGTGGAAGACTTAAATATACGGATTACTCAATCTTTCCACAAACTTTCGTTTGTGGCGGCCTCATAGCATAAATATTACTATTTTGAAAAATGTGATTACATAAACATATTCTTGAGATGGGAAACATTCTTTCCATTCTCGAATACAAAATTGGATCTAAATATATCTAAACAAGTTTCCAAATGGCAAACCTCGATTGTTAAATTTAAGCCTACTTCAAGTATGCACTTCCACTTCCTATGACAGTACATATATAACATACAAGATAACAATATACATTATGTGTTATACGAGGTGTGACAACACTAGTAAAAATAGTACAACATAAATCTAAAGATAGAACCTATCTAAGTATGGTGCTTTTGTATATTTGACGAGTGATATTTTCACCTAGATTTTAGTGTCTTTTTATGTGTATTTTCGTATTATTTTATCCATATTTTGTGTATATTTTGATTATGTATTGTGTTTTTATGGAAATATATGAGAATGAGCTTAAACATATGATTTTCATATAAAAATAGATTCTAGACGCGAAAAGGAAGATGTGAAAAAAAGCGGATCTCAATTCGGAGTTGAAACGAGGGAGAACGAGCCAAAATAAAAGAAGAAAAACAAGAGTAGCACCAACACGACCAGTATGCATGCACACGTCCAGCCGTGTGCGGAATACGCCCCTGTAAGTCAAGGCCGTGAACCAGCATATGAAATATCTACACGCCCATAGGCATGGCCGTGTGCGGAACGCAAGCCGTGTGCATGCACATGCCCAGCCTTGTGCACACACACGAGTCGTGTCCGTGCAAAAAATCAAAAAAAATTAGCAACCTTCTAGAAGCTCCCAAGGGGTATAAATACCCCAATTTCAACATTTGAGGCAGATTTTCATAGGCTGCACACACACATCATACACAATTTCCTCCATTTTACACCATCATCTTCATCCATTTTTTATACATTCCATCTATCTTCATCCCACCATCAAAATCACCATCCATTTGAGGAAAAGAAGCAAGGAAGAGAGGAGAATTACAAAGGGAAGAAAAAGATCACCATTGGAGCCATCAAAGGGAGTTGTCATCCAACTTTTGTATTGAAACCTTATTGTTTATCATGATTTATAAGGATTTTAATGTCTATGTTGATTTTCTTTTGAATATGGTAAGCTAATCTCCCTTGTGAGATTAGCAACATGAGAGTTGTTGGATAATTTTAGGATTTATGTATTAAAATTCATATGTTGATTGTGTTAATGATTTTCTATTATTGATGCTTTAGATCTTGATGTTTATGATAATTCGTGTGGTTTGTTGTTTTAAACATGCGATTAGATTGAGAAGTCAATTGCATATTTAGGATAATTAATTGAATTATTTTGTCATACACCTCATGTGCATTATAGATCTTAAAGAGATAGAGATGTCCTTTAGGAGATAGAACCCTTTGGTAGGACATCCGATTGGTTTGATCTAGAGGTTGATTAATCGTGTGAGGGGACTCTCATTTCAAGCTTAGTACCTAGTTGGAATGGTTTGAGTGAGAACCAATATATTGAGCTAATTGAGATTCATATCCTATCCATCTCGAGAGGGAGTTTTTAGGTGAATTTAGTGTTGGCCCTTAGTTTATACCCATGATTCATATGAATTTGATGCATTTATCCTAGGATTTCCACTTCTTAATTGTTGTTAATCTCACTTTTACTTAATTTGGAAAATCACTCTTCATTTATCTATCTTGTTTGTTGATCATTGCTTGCTTTCTTACTTTCATTGATTTTATTTACTTGTTTGAACAACCAATCCTTTGATGATTTGTCTCTATAAAATTACAAGAAACGTGAGATTGCTTAAGCACTAGTACCTTCCTCCCTTTGGTTCGATAAATTCTTGAATTGATCATCCCAACTACAAAATGGCTAATCAAATGGTGTCGTTGCTGGGGAGGCAACGGTTTCTAGTAGCTTGAAGAAGGATCATTTTAAGTAATCTTAATAGGGACATTTTTTATTTTATTTGTTTATTGTTATTTTCTTTTGAAATCCTTTGGTTCTAACTTCTCTTCTTTGTGAAGGTGTATGCAAACAAGGTCAAGGGGGATACAATCGGAGCCTATTGACATGGAAATAGAACAAACTTTTCGTAGAAGAAGAAAGGAGACCAAATTAAAAAAGAGTGAGCAAATGGAGAATTTTCAAGGTGATAATCGTGTGGATATAGAGCATGATGGGGAAGGAGGACAATATGTGCATGTGCAAGACAACGCACAAGCACCTCAATTCAATGCCAACCCTCCTCAACATGCCTATCAAAATTTTGGAGTTATAAACAATCAAGCTTTGCTTCAATAAATGGTGCAACAAGCTCTAATTCAACAAGGTTTTTCACAAGCTTATGTCACTCCTCAACAAGCGTATGTGCCACCACCACCACCTCCGGTGCAACATGGAATTCATAATGATCAAAGGGTGATTCGAGATTTCTTCATGCCGAGGGCCATGCCATATATGATGGGTCCACCAATCAATGACAATAACTTTGAAATTAAAACGGGCTTGATTTCTATAGTGAGAGACCAACAATTTGGTGGAACTCCGTATGAAGATCCTAGTGCTCACCTAGCCCAATTTATTGAGATTGCTAACACCGTGAAGATGAATGGGGGTGAGCGAGGATTGTATAAGGATGAGATTGTTTCCGTTCTCATTGAAGGATCGTGCACAAACATGGTTATCTACCATTACTCAGGGTACATGTAACACGTGGGATGAGCATGCACAAATATTTTTAAACAAGTACTTTCCACCTTCTAAGACACTTCAAATGAAGAGCTTGATCACTCAATTCAAGCAAATGCCTCAAGAGAGTTTCTATGAAGCGTGAGAAAGGTTTAAGGATATGCTTCGCAAGTGTCCACAATATGGTTTTTCAAAAAATCAACAAGTTGGGTTTTTCTACCAAGGTTTGGTGAATGGTCAAAGAGTGCTTGTTGATGCTTCGGCCGGTGATCCGTACTTGGAGTAACTACGAAAAAAGCGATAAGAATTTTTTATGAGATTGCTACAAATATTTATCAATGGCCATCGGAGAGAGTAAGTGGATGTTATGGGTTTGAGAATTTTAATCAAGGGCAACAGTTTAGTGTGAAGAGTTTGAATGTTGAGCCAAGTGTGCCAAGTGTTGAAATGATAGCGGCGGAAGTCTTGAGACAAATGAGCTTGAACGAAGGTATAAACCAAGTAGCTAATATGGTTGAAGGACAAATAGAACAAGGTGTGCTTCCCCCGAATAGTGTGAGTAGAGAGCAATGGGCTAAGTCTATGCCAAGGATAGAAGATGTACTCTACATGCAAGGAAGGAGTTACCAAGGGAATTTCCAAGGTAATTTTCAACCTAGGCAAGGAGGAGGTTTTAACAATCAAGGTGGTGGAAGTTCTTTTCCACAACAAATAAGGCAAGATAATTTTTCCTACTCCAACTCGAACAATGCGGTTGCTTATCCTTTGGGATACCATCCGGGAGCTAAGGCACCGAACAATGAGGGGAAAGCTCGATCGATGAGCTACTTGAGAAGTTGATCGAATCAAATAAAGTTCAAGAGAAATAAAAAAGAGCACAAGATGAAGCTTGGAGAAAAGCCGAAGAAGCAAATGAAAAGAGACTCAAAGCCTTGTAGTATAATATTGGACAAATTGCAAGTTCTTTGAGTACTCCACAAAAAAAAAGTTTCCAGCCACAACCGAAGTCAATCCGAAAGCTCAATGTTTGTTTGTTGATATGGAAAAGGAACGAAAGGATGAAGAAGGATTAGTAGAATGCAAGGTTGGTGAAAAAAATAAAGAGACAAGTAAGAAAGAAGAGAAGGGGCCTAAATGGATACCTAAGTGGAAAAGGGTGCAAGAGGAAAAGAAAGTGGAGGAGAAGGTAAAAGAAGAGGAGTACAAACGTGACTATTGGGGTATTTCGATTACTCCATTTCCTATTCCCTATCCACAAATGTTTGTAAAAGAGGAGAAGAAAAAGGAGTTTGAGGAACATGTGAAGAATCTCAAGAAAAAATATGAGGAGAAAAGGAAAGACGAGCTACCCAAAGCAAGTGAATCGGTGTATAAGGAGAGGCCTACAAAATTTGGTGATCCGGGGAAGTTCATAATTCCTTGTGATTTTGAAGGAAAATGTACTCTTGATGCATTGTGTGACTTGGGGGCGAGCGTAAATGTGATGTCTCATACTACTTTCAAGAACCTTGAAATTGGAGAGCTCAAGCTTACCACTATCCGTCTTGAGGTGGTAAATGGAGAAGTTGTTAAGCCCTTAGGGGTAGTTAAAGATGTGGAAGTGAAAGTGAAAGGGCTAGCTTTCCAGGTTGATTTCATGGTTTTGGAAGTGAAAGCGGATCCTCAAGTTCCAGTTATTTTGGAAGGCCATTTCTAGCTACGGGGAGACAAAAATTGATGTTGGAACTTTTAGCTCAAAAGGAAAGAGTGTCATATTCTTATGTGACAAAGAAAAAGGAACCAAGTCTCATTTGAAGCCTCCGGATGATCTTATGGATCATGATTCTCTTCTCTTTGAAAACTTAAATTCATTTATTCATGATTATATAAAAATACCAAATTCTAATTTGTCTTCTTGTGATGTTGATAGGAAGAAAGTATCGGAGCTCAATTGGAAAATAGACAAAGGAGAAGGAGAAAATCCACTAGAATCACTTCTTGAAGATGACTTGATGCTTGTAAAAAAGAATGGTGAAGTGGAATTAGTAGACAAAAAGAGGGCCAAGCAAATGTTTAAAGTTAGGATGCAAGGAGAGAGTGTGATGGACCAATATTTGGTCCAATGAGCGTAAAATTCCGTCCGTCTTGAAGACGTTAAACTTAGCGCTAAATGGGAGGAAACCTATTTTTTTATCTTTTAATGCTTGTTTTGTTTGTATTTTGGTCTTGTAGGTGGATTATGCTCGTGAGAAAAAGGCATATTAAAGATACGAAAATTGCTTCATGGATTCGAATAAGCATGTCGTACCACTTTTTGCAAACTTAATTCTCGACTCTTGTCTCGAGTTAAGTTTGGGGGGAGAGTGTGTGGTGGACATAACTCAATTCGTTGGATGCGTATGCTTCTCTACAAGAAGATCATTGATGGAAACTAAAAGGGTAAGTCCCACCACTTTTTGCTAACTTAATTCTCAACTTGTTTCTATTTAAGTTTGGTGGGAGAGTGTGTGGTGTGACTCACCACTTGAGTGTGTTTGATATTATGATGATGAGAGGTCTTCTTGTAAAATTAACCCAATTTTAAAATTTTTTCTCATGAGTTTGGTTTATTTTGGTCCGATTGGGGGTGTTGAAGTGCATGATAGTCCATATTTTTAATGAAATTATTGAGCTAATGGTTTTGATGAGTTTTTGAGCATGCATGAAGTGTATTGGAAGCACGAATTGAGCTCGGAGCTAACAACTTCCACTACCAAATGCCTATTGAGGGAGTTTAATCTACACTTTATCACTTCTAGTTGCTTGACATGAATTGATTTTGAATTGGATTGATGTGATTAGTATGTTACTTCATTTGTTATGTTTTTGGGAGATTTGTTTTCGTAATTTAGGATTTTCATTTTCAGTCAAGATGGGGATATTTGTGAGCTTATTTAATATGGATGATGTGAATGTGTGCTTCATTTTATATTGATGGTGATTTTTATTCATGCATGTTATGTGATTTTGTCTTGTTTCTTGTTTGGTGAGCCTTTTCTTATATGTTTTGTGTGTATTTTTATTTTTGTTTAGGGTTATTTGGTGGTTTGTTTTTGAGATATTGTGAGTCATTTTTTAATGTGAGCGATGACATGTTGTGGTGATAAGTGATGACAAGTTATGATTAAGAATCTCTAAACTTTCGAATTGTGACATGCTTTATTTAACTTGTTCAATTTTGAGATGAATGTGGTGTAATAAGTTCCTTAAGGTCCGAGCATAAGCTTGTGAGCATTTGAGCCTCAACCGTGCATACATGGTTATTTCTTCATGAGTGGATCGACTGAGTTTGGTAAGCTAGAACTTGCTCAAGGACTACGGGAACGAGCCCGATTAGTGGAGATTAATGAAATGATCTAAGGCCATCCTTGTTATTTATAGTCATTGCCATATATTTCCTTACCTTATACATCATCCCTAGTCAACCACTTTGAGCATATAAGCCATGAATTTAACACATTACAAGCCATGATTACCCACTTGAGCCTCATATATATACTCGTTGTGTGAGTGATTGAGGAGATGGTGATTAGCGAAGTCTGATGAGTTATTGTGCAAAAGAATAAAGGAAATGGTAAACAAGCAAGAAAAAGGATGAAAAGAGCACAAACAAGAATGGACATGCAACCTCAAAACAAGAAAATGAGCAAAATAACAACAATATGCTCAAGCACTTAAAAGTCCAAAGAAGGAAGCATGATTTATTAGAAGCTCAATCTAAGGAAAGTTGATGATTAGTGCTTGTGATTACCAAAGATAGAAAGGAAGAAAGAAAAGTGGAGAAGTTGGAGAAATTGGTCATCTCTTCGATTACATACACTTGAATTAGTCACTGTTACCTATATTCTTCCTATCCCAACCAAAGAGCCTATAATTACATCCTTAATTAAAGACATTTTTGATCACTAATTGAAACTTTGGTGGTTCGTGAATATAGTCCACGAGCAAGCTTATAACGAGTCGAGCTAATCGATTGATGAGTGTTGTTTTACCTCATTTGATAGAGTGTTGAGTGAAATTTATACCCGTTGTGAGGCTTGGACCAAAAAGGGACTATATTATATTTTATTCTCTTTGAATTGAACTTGATAATATTTTTTTGCATGTTGTGAGTTTAATGTTGTAGGATGACTTGACATAATTTGTGGTTCTTATTGCTATTGATGTGTCAATATTTATGTTCGTTTAGTCTTTTCCTAGGTGAAAATCTCTTCCCTTGGTTTATCATTTTCGTTGTTCGGGGACGCACAACACTTTAAGTTTGGGGGTGTGATGAGTGATATTTTTACCTAAATTTTAGTGTCTTTTATGTGTGTTTTCATATTATTTTATCCGTGTTTTATGTATATTTTGGTTGTGTTTTGTGTTTTTATGGAAATATATGAGAATGAGCTTAAACATATGATTTTCAAGTAAAAATAGATTCTAGACGTAAAAAGGAAGATGTGAAAAAAAGCGGATCTCAATTTGGAGTTGAAACGAGGGAGAACGAGCCAAAATAAAAGAAGAAAATAGGGGCAACACCAACACGACCAGTGTGCATGCACACGCCCAGCCGTGTGCACGCACACGAGCCGTGTGCAGAACACATCCCTGTAAACCAAGGTCGTACGCCAGCATCTGAAACACCTACACACCCAATGCATGGTCGTGTGCATGCAAACGCCCAGCCGTGTGCATGCACACGAGCCGTGTCCGTGCAAAAAATAGAAAAATTCAGCAACCTTCTAGAAGCTCCCAAGGGTTATAAATACCCTAATTTCAACATTTGAGGCAGATTTTTGTGGGTTTGAGGCTGCACACACACATCACACACAATTTCCTCTATTTTACACCATCATCTTCATCCATTCCATTTATCTTCATACCACCATCAAAATCACCATCCATTCGAGGAAAAGAAGCAAGGAAGAGAGGTGAATTGCAAAGGGAAGAAGAAGATCACCATTTGAGCCATCAAAGGGAGTTTTTATCCAACTTTTGTATTAAAACCTTATTGTTTATCATGAATTGTAAGGATTTTAATGTTTATGTTGATTTCCTTTTGAATATGGTAGGCTAATCTCCCTTATGAGATTAGCAACATGAGAGTTATTGGATAATTTTGGGATTTATGTATTAAAATTTATATGTTGATTGGGTTAATTGATTTTCTATCATTGATGCTTTAGATCTTGATGTTTATGATAATTCGTGTGGTTTGTTGTTTTAAACATGTGATTAGATTGATAAGTCAATTGCATATTTATGATAATTAATTGAATTATTTTGTCATACACCTCATGTGCATTGTAGATCTTAAAGAGATAGAGATGTCCTTTAGGATTTAGAACCCTTTGGTAAGATATCCGATTGGTTTGATCGAGAGGTTGATTAATCGTGTGAGGGAACTCTCATTTCAAGTTTAGTACCTAGTTGGAATTGTTTGAGTGAGAACCAATACATTGAGCTAATTGAGATTCATATCCTATCCATCTCGAGAGGGAGTTTAGGTGAACTTAGTGTTGACCCTTAATCTTATACCCATGATTCATATAAATTTGATGCATTTATCCTAGGATTTCCACTTCTTAATTGTTGTTAATCTCACTTTTACTTAATTTGGAAAACCACTCTTCATTTATCTATCTTGTTTGTTGATCATTGCTTGCTTGCTTGCTTTCATTGATTTTATTTACTTGTTTGAACAACCAACCCTTTGATGATTCGTCTCTATAAAATTACAAGAAACGTGAGATCGCTTAAGCACTAGTACCTTCCTTCCTGTGATTCGATAAATTCTTGAATTGGTCATCTCAACTACAAATGGCTAATCAATATTTTAGTTGGAATTTCTTCTTTGTGTTCTGACCATCCAGTAGCTTTTTAAATAGATGAGTAGATACTGTAGGAGTTGGCCAAGTAAGTGATTCATTGAGGGAAGAACCACCCATGTGTGAGGTAATAACTACCCATTAACTCCAGGTAACCTCCACACATAACTTCCAGGTATGTTGACTGCATTTGATTTTCTGACCAGCGACAACATCAACTGCCTTATACCTGAAATAACATTAAGAACACAATTCGAACAACATCAAAATGTTAGCAATTAGAGAAATCGTTGAAGATTGGTGTGATTCTAGATGTGACGACAGTGGATTCAACACTCACATCAACAACTCCCTTAAAAGATTTTCAAATCAAGAACGACCTACAATTCGAGATCAAGGTGCTAAGACCCCTAGATCAAGCATTCTTCACATCAAGCTCTTCAGCATTCTCATGGAGTTAACGACGTTCTATCATATTCAACGACGCTCTTCACGAAAAGCTTAAAAAATAACGTTTAATCTAAACAAATGTTTGACACCTCCAGATCAACATTAGAAACCATCAAATCCGAGCTCGAATAAGCTTCAACTGAAATCCGACTCAACACACAATCAAGTCAAAGTTAAAATTCATCTGAGAAAGAATCATATGATTAATTAGAGATTGTAACTTGTTTACAAGTCCTTCAAGTCAAATATGTCTGGATTATTTATGTAATGCACTTTGTGTTTATTTTTCAATAAATGCAAAATTTGTTGTTACAATAACATTTTAATAGAAAGTAATACTCAGAAAAGTGAGAATGGCGTAATAAATTTTTCATAAACAATTCGTAGTATAAATAAAAAATATAACATCTTTAATAAATAGTAATAATTATGTAAGAAAAAAAATTACGAACGGTCTTACACAAAAGTTGCATTCTTTGTAAAATAGACACTAATTATTCCTTTAATTAATTAATTTTAAATAAATATTTGTCTGGGCTATAATAATAATAATAATAATAATAATAATAATAATAATAATAATATATTATTATTATTATTATTATTATTATTATTATTATTAAACGAATATTACCTTTTCTTGATTATGTATATTTTTTATTGAAAACGTTTTATTTCTTTTTATTCATCGTATTAAACACATTTCTTTACATCGTTTTACTATATTTGCTAATCTTGTTAATTTATTACTTAGATAAAACATTTGTAAAACTATCTCGAATTGCAAATTGACAGAGATAATTTCACTTTTTTTTTCTCAAGTTTAACTTTTTATTAAAATAAAGACATGGGGAAATAATCTCACGAAATGATTTTTTTACACAGATAAGAAATAATAATTTTTATAATAAAATTTATATTCAATTAATAAAAAGTAATAATGATGTTATGAATTGTTTTATGAATAATTTATGGTATAAATTAGAAGTTATAACATTTAAAAAAATATAACATCTTTAATAAAAAATAATAATTAATTACGAATGTGTAAAATAATCTTGCCAGAGAGTATCACACATCTATACCCCTTTTATCAAAAGTGTTGTAATTTTTTACCTTTTCTTAAGTTGTTCTTATAAAAATTAAATTGAATGTATATTAACAAAACTTTATCTATATAATTATTATTTTTATTAAATCTTTTATTCTTCCCCTAACTCCTTTCACTTATATGGTGTCACGCAATTTGTTTAATGTTTTTAAATGTGGTTATGCACACACGTAAAAACAACCTTTGAATTGACCTCCCAATCCAAGTAGTTTTGAAACAGTCCACATTTCAATTGTCAAAATTTAATTAATTAAGATTGACCAATCTAAATCGTATTTAATATGAAAATCTTAAGTCGAAGATCGATGTTATAAGTCAAAAGTTGCAGAAGTATAATTACAACCTAACAAAATAAGCGATGTGTATTGCATGCTATAATATTATATAAAAAAGTTATGCTACTAATTAATAAAAAAATATATAATGCTCCTAGTTCCTTTAAATTATTTCATAAAAAATTACATATAATAAAAAGTGATAATATATTTAATAAAAATGATATAATTAAAAAAATATTCATAAAAGAGTCTCTTACAAGATTAAAAGTGATAAAATGAGAAGTATTGTGTGAGAGTCTAGATCATCCAAATCAAATACTTCATCAGTTCCGGAGTAATGGTTACGTTTAAGGAATATAATATTTTAATATTTAATAAATTTAAATAAATAATATTTTAATGTAAAGTGAGTATATTAATATTATATGTGACCCTCAATTATATTAATAATTTTGTGTGGATCTTATTTACCGAAATGAAAAACAAAACTATTGAAATGAGACGCAAGAGATATTATATAGAGTATCAATTTTTAAAATTTTTTTTATCACTTTTCAAGATAATTTTTATGTGATCTCATAGTCATGTGACCCCATTTTTTAACAAGTGGTTGGATGTAAATAGGTCTCACCTATATATAATAATGATTATTTCATTGGAAGAAACTTAAATGTTATAATAATGATTATACTATCACATTAGGAAAATTTATTTGTAGGTACACATTTTGTACCCATAATTACTGTGAGATATATTGAATTAAAAAAATTACTCTCATATACAAAATATTAAAGTAAAATATCAAATATAACCTAAAATCCATACACTTTTAAACCACAAACCCTAAACCCTCACCCACCGTCGGACCGCCGCTGGCCGGTCGTCGGACCACCGCCGGACCGCCGGCCGGCCATCGGAAAATCGCCAGACCGCTGCCGTCGCCGCCGGAGTTCCGCCGGACTACCACACTTTTTTGCTGCACACGAACTTTTGTTGCACACAAATATTTACGTGCAACACATTGTAAGAGTAATATTGGAATATCACTATATATTTTTGTAGTTAGTAATATTTTTGTATATTTGTATCACATAGTCATTAAGAATTTTTTAGTGTACCTAGTAGTAATCCTCTCATTATATTATTATAAAATTATATTTAATTTAATTTCATTCTATAATTTATTTTTTATCTTTTTACTACTCATATTAATTTTATTTACAAATTTAAAATATTTAAAATCAAAATTTAAAATTATAAATAAAATAATCTATATTAAATAGTGAATGATGGGCACTCAATATATAATAATGATTTTATAATTAATAGACTACATTAATTCTATTAACTTAAAGTATATAAAATAAATATTCATGCTTTATTTTAAAGTATTAAATATTAAATACTAATATATAGACTATAGATTTCACTCTATAATTTATTTATTTTTTCTTTTTACTACTCATATTTCTTTTATTTACAAATTTAAAATATTTAAATCAAAATTTAAAATTATAAATAAAATTATTTATATTAAATGTATGGTGGCCCACCCAATATATAATAATCATTATATTATTAAATGCTATATTACTTCTATTCTATTGGTTTAAAGTATATAAAATGAATATTCATGATTTATTTTAAAATATTAAATACAGTATATAGACTACTAGTATGAAATCCATGTATAACGCGAGATCATTTAATTATTATTCTTATTTTTATAATTAAATAATGCGTGTTATATAACTTAACAACATTAATTAAGGAGATTTTTTTTCTTCTTATAGCTTGACAACTTTTTCAACAATGTAAAGAATTTTCAACAAATTATGATATTTAACTTTTGATAATATAACGTATAACTAAATCATGTAAAAAGTTAATATATATTTATATGTACATATATTCTAATTATTTAAAAGAAATTTTAAATATTATTTTATAAATCTAATACAATTAAAAACTATTTATTACTCTCCCAGTCTTTCTAAAAAAATGTGAAACCATATAGGGGCAATTTTATCTTTTTTTTGTTGTATATTTATGTACTTGTTAGTATTTTATTTTTCATTGTGCAATTATGATCAAAATATGTAACTCATATTAATAAAATCCTTAATTTGAGTGTTTTATTTAAGATAATTGTCAATTATATATAAAAAAATCTCAATTTATTCCTTTTTTTTCTATACATGATTTGATTTGAACTAATTAATTTATTTATATAGAGTTTTTTATTTATTAATTGTAATTATTGATAATAACATAAATAAGTCATAATAAGTTTATAGAAAAAAATAAGTAGTAAAATTATATGTAAACAACACGTTAGCGAAAAAAGACTACGTTTTGCTAAATAAAATATACTAAATTTAAAAAATTAACAAATATATACAAACTCAATTTTAATGTTATTTGATATGAAATAATAATTTAACTTAAAGAACTTAAGTTGTCGATTCTATACATTAGTTTTTCAATTTCAAATCCTTCAGAGGTAAATCTTAAAGAATACATGAATCGATTCTTAAGAGGTAATACATGAATCGATTTTTTTCCTCTTGAAGAATCGATTCTTAAGATGTAAATTGATCAAGATCCTCTTACTCTTGAAAATCAATTTTTAAGATATAAATTTATTCAAGAATACTTGAATTGATTCTCTTCCTTTTGAAGAATCAATTCTTAAGAGGTAAATCGATTCAAAAATATTTGAATCAATTCTCTTCCTCTTGAAGAATATAAGTAAATAGATTCAAAAAAATTTGAATCAATTCTCTTGCTCTTAAAGAATACTTGAATCAATTTTTTAGAGGTAGATCGAATCTCTACTGATTCGCTTTATCAAAATAAATTTTTATACTTTCGAAAATCAATTCATTAAAGAAAGTTGAAGAAAACTCATATTCTTCTTGGAGAATCGAATGTGTGTATTAGAATGAGTAACCAAAAAGTCTTTTGTATAGGTTGAATCGATCCTCTTACTCTTGAAAAATTAATTTTTAAGATGCGAATCTATTCAAAAATACATGAATCGTTTCTCTTCCTATTGACGAAATCAATTTTTAAGATATAAATCTATTAAATAATACTTGAATTGATTCTCTTCCTCTTGAAGAAATTAAGTTTTAAGATGTAAATTTATTCAAGAATTCCTGAATCGATTCTCTTCCTCTTGAATAAATCAATTTTTAAGATGTAAATCGATTCAAGAATACTTAAATTAATTCTCTTCCACTTGATGAATACTTGAATCAATTTTTTAGAGGTAGATCGAATCTCTACTTGATTCGCTCTATCGAAATAAATTCTTATACCTTCTTAAATCAATTCTCTAAAGGCTCATATTTCTCTTAGAGAATCGATAAGAGGTAAATCAATTCAATAATACTTGAATCGGTTCTCTTCCTCTTGAAGAATACTTGAATCAATTTTTTAGAGGTAGATAAAATCTCTACTTGATTCGCTTTATCGAAATAAATTTTATACTTTCATAAATCAATTCTCTAAAGGCTCATATTCCTCTTGGAGAATTGAATGTGTGTATTAAAATGAATAAAAAAAAAGTCTTATTTATAGGTTGGGTGAGAGAATATTATATGGAATATTTTTTCCCTTTATATATATATATATATATATATATATAAAATTTAATTTGATATTAATTAATTTATTGCATTAAAGATTTAGTAATTAATTAATGATACCCAAATAAATAAAAAAATATTGAAAATTTAATCATTATTAAAAATAAGAAACACATTATTTAAAAAAGAAAATTTTAAATAAGGAAGATAAATAAAAGTAAATAAGGAAAATATTAAAAAAGCATTAAAAATTTCAAAAAATTGAGAAAATTACACGTCACATTGGAGCGCTCTGAAGACGACACGTCAGCAAGAAAAATTTCTGCTATAGTATACTTAATAGATCTATTATGTAACATTTTATATACAAATTAATTTAGAAATATATATGGTATAAAAATAATAAAATTTTATATATCCAATTTTTGTTAAATTTTGTATTCACAGTATTTATGTAAACCATGTAATGATATTGAAAGGAGTATTAGTTATTTAATTATTCTAAGATGATCGAATATTAATCTGGGAATTATGGTAATAAGGTCAGAACCACGGAGAAGGAAAAGAGCAACTAGTGCTCTTGCAGGAACTCCAACAAACTAGAATGGAAGATACAAGTGCTTGTGGATATGGTGTAGTGAAATGAGTGTAGAATGATCATATTTATAGTTTCCAGAAACCTCTCAAATATGGCAGGATTGTTATTTTAATTAGTGATTGTGATCACATACAATTTTGTCACTGATTGTGAGACCAAATTCACTCAAAATCATCAATTTAACATATTTGATCAACTCGAAAGTAACTTTACTCACTTTAATTATTATTTAATTAGTGATTAACCTTACTAATCAATTAAATTCACCAACAGTAACAACAAATTCTGGTGGGAACACTTTTCAAATTTAACCATATCATACACATGCACCTCACACCCTTAATTTCCTCTCCATCAATCACAAGTTAAGAAAGTAAATGATATTTTCACTAATGATTCCTTTAGTGACATACGACACAATCTCAACTAAAGAGTCACTTAGTTATGGATCAAGCATGAAGTGACTCCGCCCACCTAAGGGAATATCATGAGAGAAAAGTATAAATCGAGCAAGGTACAAAATTATGGGGCTTACTTAGATGACCCGTGGTCACCGATGAACCCCTCATATGAGGGTGTGAACATATGGGGGTGTGCACACTCCCATGTGAAGGGGTCACCGATGACCACGGGGCACGGGTCACCTAAGAATTGCCCCAAAATTATACACACCTTTTTTACACTTATAAATCTATACTTCGAATTGAGAGATGAGAGGTTGAGTGTGCATGTGTCAATTTGAGCTTTCATCAAGCTCTACAATGTAAGAGTATTTTTCCTTTCTCTTCTATGATTAATTCATATTTGGTGTAGTTTGAGTCATTCACAACGAAGGCAACTATTAACAGCGGCCTTTCATATAATTTTACCAAAACAAATACTTGTGTGAGACCATTTCACAAGAAAATTTTCGTGAGACAAATAAGAATCGATAATATTCTATAAAAAAATAATATTTGAATTAATGAAAAGTGATAAATTGTAGGGTTTTAGGTTTGTTGTGCTCTCTCACCAAAAACAAATGGTGGAATGGTCGGAGGGAGTAGGATTTAGGCACTTAAAATATAGTGAAAATGGCAAAAGGTAGCCACTATTACTTAAAAGTAATTTTAAGTGATCACATGTGTTATATACAATTTATTCTAGCGAAAGGACCCACTGTTCACATGTTTGAGGAATCAGATTCCTTACTTTTTTAACCAAAAGTACAGTAGAGGAATCCGATTCCTGTATTTTTCTGTAAAAAAGTGTCAAAGTACAACTATGTAGGCATGTGCTCCCTCATATGCTTAGAAAAAAATGAGTTATATATATAATGGTGGTCCAACCATTGTGCTGCATCATACACGTTTATTCATTTCATTTTTAAAGTTTTTTCGAGGTTTCAGCATTCGGGGAGCAATAATTTTTTCTAGTTTTTTAGAGGTGTGAGAATTTGGGGAGCAGTAATGTATGTTTTTAAATTTGTTTTAACAGCTATGAATGCATTAATTTGATCATTTTTACATGCCTCATGAGTGTATTTTATTTATTCAACGTTTTATAATAGAAATAATAGATTGCCGAATAGAATAAGTGGAGAATAAAATGTTTCCACATTAAATTTTTTCATATTTTTAAATAAGAAACAAGTAGACCGAATAGAATAGGATTTGTAGGCTGAATAGAATAACTTTGTAGGCCAAATATCATAAACGTTGGCCGAATAGACTAAAAATATTCTCCTATTTTTTAAAAAATAAGTAGTCCGAATAGAACAATATTTGTAGGCCGAATAGACAAACTTTCTGGGCCAAATAGAAGAGACGTCGGCCGAATAGGAGAAAAAATGTATCCACATGAAATTTTATCATATTTTGAAAAAAGTATAAGTAGGCCGAATAGAACAAGTATTGTAGGCCAAATAGAACAATCTTATGGGCCGAATACAAGAAACTTAGGCCGAATAGAAGAACTAAAATTTTCACATTAAATTTTTATTTTTAAAAAATATGTAGGCCGAATAGAACAGTATTGGTAGGCGAATAGAACAACCTTATAGGCCGAATAAGAGAAACGCAGGCCGAATAGAAGAAAAATATACTGAGATTTTTGAAGGCATCTCAAGGTAGGCCGAATAGTGAAACAGTGTAGGGCTGAATACAATAATTCGTTAGCCGAATAGAGTATAATATTGGCTGAATAGAATACTTACAACTAATTTTCTAATATTTTAATGTTGTCGTCATTTGCATTTTCTTGAAAAAATATGCAGATGAGCTATAAAAAAACTGGGATGAGTTGGGGTGGATATTGAGATGGGTTACTATACAAAGGTGGACAAGTTCGCTGGTTATACTTGCGGAATGACAATATGTATTATACTAGTTTGCTATTAGAAATTCATAATATAGTACAAGCTGATTTGGATTATTGGGTTACGAAGTTCATTCTCTGGTCGAGTACAATGGCCGTATGTCTAAATATAAGATAAAGAATGATGCACGTGTGGCAGAAGTTTTCAACTGTGATGATGTAGGAATGGTGTACGTGACACTCCTCCCTGTCGTTGGCAATGCATTCATTCAATATTCTGCACAAGGTTTAGGATATAGTTTGGATTTAGGGTTGGGTTATAATGATGGAAGTGCTGGTCCGAGCAATGATCCATGTACGAGGGCACAGTTTAGTGCTAGGCCTGATTTTGACTTGAATGTGGAGTACAGTCCGACCTTAGAGATGCAGCGATTTGGTTTTAGAGAATCTCCAGATGATGAAGCTGATGACAATGCTGGTGAGGATGAGGATGATGTACATGCTTATAATGATGATGTTGAGCCCGGGAATAGGACTCTCGAAGAAGAAGATGAAAACAACAAAGATGATATAAAGCAGGATTGTAATCAGTCTTCTAGCGAAAGTGATGATGGTGCTGAGGATAGAAAAATCCAATTGTATGAAGAAGTCTGTGATTACATACGCCAGAGAGGCGACCTTAGCTTTCTTAAACCGATTAGTCGAGACTTGCCCCGTTCAGAAATGCAGGCACAAGATTTTCATAGTATACGGCCCACCACCCGTCCTTGGTTGATTCCAGATATGAATACTATGTTTATTTAGAATATAACTAAAGTAAATTTCTACTTAAAACTGATGCACCTGATACGTTCATAGGCATTCCGGATGAAGCTGACAGAGAAGATCATATGACTGTACCTGCCTTTGATGCGTCTGGCATTCTTCACAAGAATAGTGTATTTGATACGAAAGAGAAGTTGCAGATAGCAGTAGGAATGTATAATTTGCGGAATGGAATGGAGACCATTGTTGAAAGATCTAGTTCGACCAGGTATAACGTGGAATGTAAGCTAAAGGGTAAAACATGTTGTCGATTTACGATGCACGTAAGAATGAGCTATAGGCTATGGGGAGTGGTTAAATTCGTTCAACATCACGGTTGTTTAAATGATCCAGACAGGCCCACTCCTACACAGGTTTCATCCAAAGTAATTGGTCAATATTTTGCTGCTAGGTAATTTGATAAGATTACTGAGCTTCGACCCCAGGCGATGAGAGAAGAGATTTTGAAGGATTTTGGATTCGACATTAGCTACAATATGGCGTTAAAGGCAAAATACCTGGCTGTTGGACACACGTACGGGGATCACGACAGCTTATTTCATATGCTCCCTGCGTACATCACCTGTATCTCCGTTGATAAAGAGGACCGTTTAAGGTTTTTATTTTACGCACTTAGAGCATCTAGACGGGGATTTCTAGAGTTTGGTCATCCAATCATTGTCATAGACGGGACTCATATGAAGGAAAAGCACAAAGGCATTGTGTTCGTCGCAGTTACAAATAATCTAAACCATCAGATTTTTCCACTCGCCTTAGGCATTGGCGACGTTGAGAGCAACATGTCCTGGACATGATTTTTAGAAAGGCTTCAAGAGGCATACGGATGTCCACGAGATCTTTTGATAGTGTCAGACGGTCATCGCAGTATCGTACATGCTATTTCTACTGTCTATCCTGATGCACATCACGGTTTGTGCGGTTATCATTTAAAGAATAGGTTGGCAGGTTATGGAAAGAACGTCTTGTATAGATTTCAGAGTGCGATGGATGCATACCTATCGAGAGATTTTGATAGGTTAGTCTTCCAACATCCACTTCGTTGTAATTTCAAATTTACGAATGTCATCCATTCAATGGATTTTTTACTAATGCTCCCCTTTTCATATTTATTTTTTTTAGCTGCATGGAATCATTGAGTGGCAACCAAGCGTCGCAGAAGTTAATGGAATTAGTTGGGTCGTGGGGATATGAGAAATGGTCAAGGATCCATTGTCATGTGAAACGATACGATTTTATGAACTCTACATCAGCTGAGTCGTATAACAATGCCATACTCTGGGCGCGCAAGCTACCTATATACACACTATTAGAGGTTGCCCGCATAATCACTGAGAGGTGGTTTTAAGAACGTCGAACTCAAGCTGAGCAAGAGAGTACCATTCTCTGCAAGCGTGTCCATGACGAGCTAGTGGAACTTTCTTGTGCTACCAAAAGCTACCAGTATCGAGACTCATGGGAAATAAGTATGCAATCAAAGACGGTGATCATGTTGGCGCTCGATCGTTTGGTTAACGTGACCCGTTAGGGTTCCATGTATTTCTAACAAGCAGCGGAAGCAAGTAAACATGAAACGCATTACCTTTCACCAAGGGTTGATGTAGAGGTTGAATTCTCGCTGGCAGTCTGCGCAGTCCCACGAGAATAGCCATAAGTTCCTCTTCTGATGTCGGAATTAAGTGATCTTTGTGCTCAGACGATCCTCTCTTCGACGGCTTTCCATCAGTATATAATACATCAAAATCGAAGAACTGTACGATTTTATATGAATTTTAGAACATGATGAACTGCAGCAGCAAACGACCTTCCGGTCTTCTGCTGTATGTCCCAAGTCCGATCTCGACGTCGTGTGGGCGACGATCTACGAGACCTACTCAATCTGCTGTTCACTCTCTCTCTCGTATGTTAGGCGCAGAGTTAGGTTTAGAACAAACTGAGGTGACTTATACACATGGGCTACAGCAGGGACCAGGAGGAGAAATTGGGTTGGGCCTCCATTGGGCTTAAGTATCCAAGTTTAGCCCAAAGCTTATACTTAAGTCCAATAATAATAATATATTCCACTAAAATATTATTACTGCACTACCGTACCAATCCCAAAATTACGTTTTGGGCTCCTTCTTATTATGAGCCCGTTAGTCTCCCCATGTTTAAGATATACAATGTCCATTAATTAATTTAAGTTACTGACAACTCAATTAATTAATATCTCATCCAAGAGTAGTACCACTCAACCTCATTATCATGCCGGAATAAATTCCACCTGCAGGGTTTACATGATAATCCTTATGAGCTCCTCAAGGGGACATCATCAACCTATGACGGACACGGATTCCTTCTACAATCAACAGCACACCATAGAGACAACACTACTTCCCAACTCATCGAGTTTGTTGATTTAATTACATGTAAATCTCACCCATTGATGAATCAAAGAAATACATACTGCCCTACGTGTCGAGGTTATTGTATAGGGATTAAGAGCACGAACTTCCATAATAACTGAGATCAAGTTCTCCTATAAGTCAGTATAAGTCGAACGATCTCAAGCGGTCCTGCTCAATACACACAAGTGCACTAATGTGATTCTATAGCCAAGACAAGCTAATACCAAACCACACTACAACCATCCCGATAGAGAGTCCCCGTCTATCTCAGTTGTGAGCATCTGTTTATACTTTATAAGGAAACCGATAATATGATCTTCCGCGTGTTGTCGCACAACATATTATCTACAATATAAAGTAAGTGGACTATTGCATCGAACATATAAATAAATTATAAGATGCAATCATTTGATCATATGATTCTCATTTCAAATTAATTTTTATAATATTGTTCATACAAAAATCTAGACTTTTAGTATACAATCCAACAGATCAGCTATTCACTGAAGTAGCTGCACATGTGAGAAGTTCCAGAAAGAACTTGTTCCATGTATTCATGCGATAAAGACAATCGAGTACGTAGTCATACGTCTTATTTACTTGTATTGATACCAAGTTGAGTCTGTGATTCTTATATTATACGTTCTTCAGTACTTGCAGGTTGGCAGCCAGTGGATTCATGTATATCGTTTTCCATCGCACCAGTGTATTAGGGATGTGGGCTGTTCCTGTGATGCCAGTACCGCATTACACTTAGTGGGACACACCTGAAAGTGACAAGTCACAGCATGTGAACCCCCCGCTACCACACAGGCAGACCGGCCAACCACGACAGTCTCGGATAAGGTCAGGTATGGAGTCATCCAGAAGATGTAAAAAAGAATATGTTTGCTCACGTTGTCGACAGCCAGGTCACAATCGAGTAAATTGTACTGGACCTTCATCGTCAAACAGCGGTCCACCTCCTCCTTCGACGGCTGCCCCTAATCCCCATTTGCGTAAATAGAAAAATATGGCATTTTTGGTGAAATTGGACATACTCGTCAACGCTGTCCTTCTCAATTCAACCAGTAGACTATAAGGATCATATTTTATCAACATATCATTCTGGACTTAGTTTGGTTTAGCGTATAAATAAAATAATTGAGCGAGTAAATAATAACGGTGCTGAAGTTGATTTTTTTTATGAAATCCACAAAAAGTCATCACTTTCATTATGAACAAACCAAAGAAAAACAAATTTTGTCACTTCATATATATGTAAATCATGCTGTGGAAATAATGGTGCCAGCGCGAAAGATATGGAAAGCAACTTGCTTTTGGTAACGCGTCATATAATCTGGGGCACCCTAATTAAAGTCCCTCGTTAATAATCCTTCAATGGTCCTGAGACTCGCAGGGCTGGAGCTGGCGTCATCCTCTTATTTGTAACAACGATCTACGTGACCTTTACTCAACTGCATATGGTGCAGAACCTGTTGGGTTTGAATCTCGCGCATCAAAGCAGGAATTATGCTTCTGAAGGGTAGATTTTCCAACAGTCGATGCTCCATCATGTCGCGTTCGGCATCCCATCTATGTCGGAATGAGTCAAAATAGTGGAATGACATATCCTTCGTAATCACCATTCAGGGGTAGTAGTGCGCAGTTGTATGGACTATGACTATAATCTGCAATTGAATTCATACCAATGCATATATTGGATGACAAATAATTGAATAAATTTGCATAGTCAATTATTTGATTAAAACAGGTGTTACGCTGTAATACCACGTCACACTTTGCCCATCGCCTTGTTCCCGACCACACGGGAAGTCTCCCTGCTGCGTACTCACGAAGATCTGTCAACAGGTCATCAGTGATGGTGGCGAATGTCGTTCTGTCATCTTTGTACTTCGTTGAGTGTTCATTCCATACAGCTTTAACTCGGACCATTGAGTAAATTGAGCGTATAAGATCAGATTCAAAATTACATGAAAAATAGTAGACATAAATTGAGAATATGTTTGTTACTTACAGAGAATTGCATGTCTAGAATGAAGTAACGTCCAACATCGTGATGGACGTGAACGCCTATGGCTGCCAGTCGCTCAGATAATAAGCAGAGGTAGGCATCTAGGTGCTGATCGTCAAACCAAACACTGGGATCCTCAATCTCTTGGAAAAAAGCACTGCCTACTCCGCGCCCAAGTCCAACGTCAATCCTGAATTCAAGATCTGTTTAAGAACAGTCACATGTATTTAAAGTAATCTATGAAAACGTCTAGAGAAGTAGATTAACACTTACAGATTTTGACTATTCTTGAATTGCAAATACATCTGCCACTGGTGCTCCTGATCACTCGTTGTGAATGGTGATTGTAACGCTGTACTTGGGTTTCTTGCCCTGCCAGGACGCATCAAACCATCAGGAGCGACACCCAGTGACGGAGCCATAGCACTCCTAGGTTCCGCCATATTGGGAGAGGGAGATCTAAACCCTGTCCTCGAACTGGATGGCTCATTCTCAGACCTAATACGTGATATATCAGCTAAAAGGCGCCTGAACTCCTCATTAACCGCAACTCAAAAGTAATGCTGGATTTGATTCTGCGACACCATTTCACATGCCATCTGGTGTAAAAACTCATCCTGATCATCCAGCCTACGTAAGACCCTTTCTTTGAACTCTTGATCATATCCGTGCTCGTCGCCCCTCCTCCTCCTACTAAACACTGGGATCATCCATCTCATGATCAAACTGATGCTGTCTATGATGCTCAGCTATAGCTCGATCATGCCATCTAATATCGGAGGACGGTAGAGTATGATGCGTAGGATGGTACGAACTAGGCTCATCAAACCACGTATTTCCTGACTCATGTCCACCTTGATCATCCATGGGAGTATAGCTTGGTCGGTATGCACTGGGATCCCAGTTAGACTGCCAATCTGAAGGATCCACCATGTGTCTGCCCTGCCACGGAACCTCATCACCCACACGATTATAATACTATTGATGCTAGGGATCACGTGTAGGATCGTAGGCCTCCCCCACCGTCTGCTGGTCCAAATATGAGAATGTAGTCTGTCGGACCACCTTTCGTTTGGGGTTAGGAAATGACTTAGTGTACAGCCTCATTATAAAACCATTCAAAGGATCATCCTCTATGCCAGTCCAATAATCGGCTGTGCTCTCATCGACGAGCTCCCAGGAAAATCCACCACTTCAGGATTCTTATTCAAAAAAAGCAAAACATGTATATACAATATCACTGCTTTGTCTTTAACAAAATACCTTATTGATTCGTAATAATTGAGATTTCATACCTGAGAAAACAGCTTCCTATCAACCCTCTTTGTCTTACGAAACAACCATTGTAAGCAAATTGACCGGTTATCCACCCTATCAGGTGGGACAACCCTATATGGTGCAGCAAGTGTAGGTATACGTTCGTACGCCCAAACTTGTCATAAGTAAACTAATATTGTTAGATTATTCCTGTTGCTAAAACTGGAAATAGACTGGGATAGGATAACCAAAAAGTATAAGTGATCTACGGTAACGCGTACCATGAGCACAAATGTGCACCCGTAAAAGTTGTATCTGTACTTGTTCGGGTTTGCTTGAGGAGGAAGTTTGGTCAAAATACTGTCCATGAAGTGCAGTTGAGTCATGTAACTGATCTGGCCCCAAGGGAACAAATCCCATCTTCGATGGTCCTCTACTAGCACCCAAACCCAATTGTCTACACTGACCTTGGTAACGTCCGATCCAAGGAGAAAATAGTATACCAAGAGCACCTTAGCAACTTTAACCACGTCCTCCGGGCTATCATCAAACTTAATACCTTAAAATCATTGGCAATCTCGCTTACTAATAGTCTTCGGCTTTGCCCATAATACGTATCAAAAACCCCACCAGCCGAGATATCATACGACATGTTCGGATCAAACCCAGTCGATCCCGAAAGCAGAGTCCCATAATCCACATTAACTCTACCCTACTAAATCTAAGGCACTCATTCCCAACTTGAAAATATCTAGAGGTTCTGTCCTCCTCGCTAAGTACAATCTCTAGTGTCATCAGCCGTGGATATTAGCATGCGCGTTCCAATCATCGTGAAGATCCCAATAATGGTGGAAACATGACCTCCTAAACATCTGTACAACATTACCCCCAAGCTGTGTTAACTTCGTAGGGATCATTTGCATAACAGTTTCCAGCTTGCAGTAATTATGTATACTACAGTTCTGCCCCTGCATACTTGAACGTTTCCACTCACCCTGCACAAGTAACATTTTTTGTTAAATAATTTGTAAGACACATCGTATCTATCTACTCTAAGACAATTCAACCAGCTTACTTAATTCAGTAAATAGTCAAAATTAAAAAAATAAAAATCAAATAACAACTCCTTCTATTCGGCCTACAACCCCTTCTATTCGGTCTACACTTTGTTATATTCGGCCCATCACTTCTGTTCTATTCGGCCTATGTCTGTCTTCTTCAATTATTTGTTCTATTCGGCCTACATACGTCTGGGAAAACCCTAATTTGTTCTATTCATCCAACAGTTGTTCTATTCTGCCTAGGTTTTTGTTCTATTCGGCCTATCACAGAAGCTCTATTCGGCCAAGGTCAGTGCTATCACATTATTCCAACTATAAGTTGTTCCATTCGGCCTATACACTTGTTCTATTCGATCTATCACAGATGCTCTATTCGGCTAAGGTCAATGCTATCACATTATTCCTACTGCACTTTGTTCTATTCGGCCTATAAACTTGTTCTAGTCGGCCCATCACATATGCTCTATTCGGCCAACACAGTTTTCTTACATATTCAAAAGAAAAAAACACACCCTGCGGTCCTACATTCTAAAATGATGTATACACAATTAAGTCACATGCTACACAAGTACATTCCACCAGTTAAACATGAACAAAAAAACATAAGTACATTTCAACCTTTAGACACTAAAACAATGAACAAAACCACAAAATGAAGGCACAACATTATACACAATTAAGTCATATTTTACACAATTAAATTTCAACCATTTAACCATGAACCAAAACAACCACAAAATGTATCCAACACATTATACACATTTATATGGAAAACGACTACTACAAAAACAACAAAAAACAACTACTAGAAACTCAAAATAAAACTACTTTTATACGTACCCGAAAATTCATCATTGTCAATTTTCACCGGAATCCACCCTCTAAGGGAAAGCTTGGTTTGGCCTATGGATAAAGGGGGGACCGCAATGGAGAAGAGAGTGAGAAACGGGAGACCAATATACTGTAAGTTAGGACGAAAATGAGGGAGAAAGAGAGAGGAGTTTGAACGAAATGAGAGAGAAAGATAGAGACGTTTGAGACGAAAATATGAGAGAAAGAGAGAGAACCACGGGACGAAAATGAGAGAGAAAGAGAGATAAAAGTTTGGGACGAATATGAGTTTAACTTTTGTGGTAACTTTTTGGCATTATCACAATTTTAAATTTTAAATGCTCCCACCCACCCCATCCACCCCATTTATTGCACCCATTACTTTCGTCCTTTATTTGACCGTTAATCCCATTTTTAAATTTTAAAAGTGCATTTAACGTGGTCAACACTAACATAATGATCCTTCATTATTTTCGTACTTTATTTAACAGTTATAGGGGTAAAATAAGGAGAGCACTAAAAAGTGGCTAGTAAAAATTATTTTAAAAAAATGTGACTATTTAAAATTATGCATATCAATAGTGGCTACTTAAAATTTGAATCTAAAATATAAGCAACAATCGCGTTTTTTTTTATGGCTTGCTGTAAGAATAGAAAATGATGCAGTCTTACTGCTATAATACGAGTGCATATGAAAGTCAAAAAATCCCAACACCATCTAAACGTGAAAAATGAGAACGCGGCCACCCTTCCACAGACCAAACCCACCCCACCCGCCACAGACCAAACCCACCCCACCCGCCACCCCTCCTATAAAATCAATCCAACTATCATTCTCAATCCTCTCAAATCAATACCATAAACCAAACCAATTTCACGCCATTAAGGAATTCCAATTTTCCATTAAAGTTCTCCATCATCCGCCAACTAGTTTGGAATTCTGCGGCTACTTGTGGTTGCGAGAAGCTGCGATAGCAACAAACGAGATTGTTTGGAGGTGGAATGTAGAGAGAGATTCAGATATGGTTGTTAATGGAAACCAGTTGATTCTTGTGAAGTGTAATTGAAGGGGCCCTACCGCAATCTCTCCTACGCCTCTCTCTGCCTACCGCTTCCCTCTCTCTCTGACACTCCCATCCTTATCCTTTCTCTCTCTTCGGATTTTGTGTTTGCCTACAGCACACACTTTTCTGTCTTCATCCTTCCCGCTTCTGCAAATTCTACCACTTATAATTCAGTATTAATATTACCCCTTCTTCTTATCCATTGCTTTTCTCCCCCAATCTTTGCAATTGGATTGGTTGATTGGGGGTTTATTCGAAATCTTTACTGAAACCCTCGACTCATCGCTGCGCTTTAGAGCTAAATCTTATACCCGATTGAATCGAGGGTTTTTGCTGGTTGTTTGTGTTTTGCCCTAGTTTTCGTGTTTAGGGGTTTCTAGATATGGCTCTTGTTTCGGTTTTTCTTGAGATTCTTCAGAAGCCCACCATTGGAGATGTGATTGCTGAGCTGATGGTGTTCATGGCGCCCATCTGGGTGGCTGTTGTCGTCGGTGTGTTACTGGGTTGGGCATGGAAACCTAAATGGGCCAATTTGAATGTGGATTTTCTTGATTCGAATAAATCGGTGGTGGTGTTACCTCAGTTTTCTGCTTCAATCCCGAGCTTGAGCTCATTGAAGAGGCAAATTCCCTCTTCCATTTCTTGGATTCCTGATTTTTCTGCTGACAGGGAAACCTTATCCTCACCTTCAGAACCTTCATATCTTGATTGCAGGTACGTTGCAGAGTCTATCTCGTTGGTTTATTTAATTTGTTCAGTTTGTTAAAGAGAATTGATTGGTTGTTCTGGGTTACACTTTTTATCTTAATTAATTTAAATTAGTCCTTTGTAGTTGCTATTTCTTTGATTTGTTATCCTTCGAATTTTCTACGTTTAGCTCGTCAAAGATGGAGACTGATGAGAAATCAAAGGTTGTGAATGAGAATGATGTGAAACACCTTTACAATTTAGTTGAGGAAAAAGATGGAGGTCCTGCTTGGATTCATATGATGAATAAGTCAGCCCCTAATATGACCTATCAGGCTTGGAGAAGGGATACAGAGGTAGGGTTGGTTGTTACTGATTATATATTAATCAAGAACTGATTATGGGCATTGTTTGTGAATTATAATTGCGGATTATTTGTATTTTCCCTTAGACTGGACCTCCTCAATATCGTAGTAGAACTGTTTATGAAGATGCAACTCCAGAAATGTTGAGGGATTTCTTCTGGGATGACGAGTTCAGATTGAAATGGGATGATATGATTCTCCATGCCGAAACTCTGGAGGAATGCCCCAAGACAGGGACAATGATTGTTCATTGGACTCGGAAGGTGGGGAGTGTTTTTTTTTAAGTTTTGGTGTATGAATGATGCTTTGATAATGAAGTGTTGATCGCATTCTTTTCTTGTGTTGCAGTTTCCCTTCTTTTGTAGTGACCGAGAATACATTATAGGCCGTCGGATTTGGCAATCTGGACGTACTTATTACTGTGTAACAAAGGTAAGAGAAATGCTAATTAGTTCTTGCTCTTGTACCGATTGGGATGTAGGGAACTGGAAATGGTTATAATCTGTGGAAATGTAATTAATTGCTTTGCTTCTTGATGTCGCACTAATTTTATTGCTCAAACATGTTGAATATGTTAAATTTTAGGTTTTACTACACTTGTGGTATTGACCTCAGATTAGGCTAACTAATAGCTTTATGGAGGTTCTTCGTTGTGTTGATAGGATTTTAACAATGGATTTGTCTAGGATTTGCTTGTGTGCATTCTGAACCTATATGGTTTATTAATCCTCGGTGTTACTGAGTTTCTTTTAACTTATATCCTTGTGGGTGGTAGTTCAGTTTCTACTTAACTGAGATGCTATTTGAATGATAGTCTTTTGAGATAAACATACAATGTTATTTCTTTATGCTGTAGGGTGTGCCACGCCCCTCGGTGCCTCGTAAAAACAAGCCAAGACGAGTTGATTTGTACTACTCTAGTTGGTGCATTCGTGCAGGTACCAATTTTCCATTTTACAATCACCACGAGTTAAGCTCAAGATGTTGCTTTGGAAGCTCTAGTTTAAACAGTTAAAAGAACTACTTATCAATTTATGAGAATTAATGACACCATCTCTGACATTTTGACAATATAACAGGCATACTTTTGATTTCGTACTTTGAAAGTATGAAATTTAGTTGTTACTATTAAAGTATTGACCTGTAAAACTTCAAAGTTTGATCCTACAATTTGATGTCAAAAAGAAATGAATTGAACGCAAAGTAATGATGTTTGACCCATTAAAACGTGATTCTAAAGTAAATTAAAGTATGAAAACAAAAGTATGTTTTATCGCTAAATTCTGTATTCACATGTCAATGTAAAACAAGAAAGGCTTCTTCTAAAAAGTCATTATGGAGCAAGGAAAAACAGACTTGTGTATATGACTGATTATGATTTCGTGTCTAAAATCTCATCATCTCCTTTATTCTTTTAGCTGAGTCGGAGAGGGACGGGCGACCTACTGCTTGTGAGGTCATATTCTTCCATCATGAAGACATGGGCATTCCTCGGGAAATTGCAAAACTTGGTATTCGTCAAGGTATGTGGGCTGCTGTCAAGAAGATCGATCCTGGCTTGCGTGCCTACCAGAAGTATAGGGAATCAGGAGCTCCACTTTCTCGCAGTGCTGTCATGGCTCAAATCAACTCTAAATTAAATCTCGACTCTCTAGAATCGCTAGAGACCACCAGTGCTGCATCTGATGCTGAGTCTTTAGTTTCAACAGATACAGAAAAACCACAACGAAGAGGTCTTCCAAAGATCCTCTTGGTTGGTGGTGCTCTTGCCCTTGCGTGCACGTTTGATCGAGGCCTACTAACGAAAGCTGTTATATTTGGGGTCGCGAGGAAGTTTGCAAGAACAAGCCCGGGGTTGTGACCCCAGGCTCGTTGCAGGATTCATTAGGCGCTCAACAGAAAATTATTTGGAGGATAGATTGTTGCCTTTTTAGTCTGCAAACTCCATACAACTTAACCAGAGAAAGAGGCCAAAGAAGAAGAGATGATACGAAAGGGGCATTACTGGAAATCTGTAATTTGATTAAGAAAATATCCTGCTATACAATAAGAGGCAGATTCAATTCTTTCTTGTTTCCCCACCACTGTTGTATCGTTTATATTCAGCAATGTTAATTTTCTAAATTAATTTCTGAATATTTCATTTGATTAATCTCCAATTCTTGGCGCTTGTAAACATATGGGTTATGCAAAATCAGTTTGTCTGTTGGGTTTATTTTTGGGGTTATGGTTGGGTGAATCGAGTGCAGCGGATCAGAGCAACCAAATTTTAATTCTTTTACTACCAGATTAGTTGGGTTTGCAAAACTTGAGGGAATGATGAGTACTTTTATCTCTGGGGATGATGATTCCTTTCTTGAACCTACTTGGAGACCCATTGAGCTCAACTTGGTAGTGGTGTAAATGAACCAGTTCGAGTTTTGATCTATTTAATCTCGTTCATTAAGAAATATCAAATCTTGAACTCTTCAAGAAAAATAATAGCTTGATCTTGAATGGAGGTTGTTTTGTTAAGATTCATTTAGATGAGGGGATCATTTTAATACACATGTTTTTAAAACTTACATGAACCTTAAACAAATGTAGACTTTAACACTTGTGCTTTCATGTTAAACATGTCATTCATTTAATTATGCAACTTTCAAAAATTAATACACCAGTGACAGAAAACGCATATCCAATATTGTATGCAATTCCAAGTGTTGAAGAATCTCAATATACATAATTAGGAAGTAATTTCCTTATATAAGTTTTTAAAAAACACGTGTCATTTCTAATGAAATACATTTTAAAAACACATGTAACTTTTTATTGGTTGAACACAATTTAACATAATTTATTACTTGAAAATATTAATTAAGGCATCTGTATTAATGCAATTATTTTTTTAATTCTTTTAATTTAACTAAAAAAATCCGGTGTAGTCATGGGCCAACAAACTAGTTAATAGTTAATGTAAATACATGGATCATATGAGTATTATTTTCCGACACACAATCTTGCCGCAAATGAGCAAACAATTGACGTTGGACATGATGCATAATTATCAAAAGAAAACTCAGCCAATTAGCAGCAACTCATCACAACTTACAACACTACCGGAATATTTGATTCACTAAAGTTAATAAATGGGTTAATAAAGCTTGTAAATGTGATAAGCAATGATTGAACATTAGAATTCCCTTAATTTCATATTAGTTTCATGGGATATTGTAACACACTTCCCCTTAAGGTTGTATTTCACCGGGTCCCTTGCTTTATACTAATGAGCTTAGATGAAAATTAAGCTCGCATATGTCTAATTAGTATATAAATTCTCTATTTTTTAGAAAAAATTTAGGGTTCAATGAGTATTATTAATTTAAAGTGAACCAAACGCTCCCAACATTCCACACCATCCTATGCATTCATATCACATGCCGGCATGACATAATTCAGAAAGAGAAATTACATTCCAACTTACCTAACATGGAATATACCGACTCACGAAAAGAGCTTTGTGAGATGAATAAAACGTAATAATATTTCAATAAAAAGTAATATCTAACTGATAAAAAGTGATAATCATTCTGTAAATTATTTCATGAAAAATTTATACTAATATAAAGAAAGTAATAATATGATCTCCAACATTAAAAGTTATAACTAATGTTTTTCTTAAAAAGTTTTACGGCGAGACCATCTCACACAAGTGTTTTTCTTATTTATTTGTGGCAGTTTTGGGAAGGGTAGTCTTGGGAGGGACTATCTGACGGTGAAATCATTTTATAATTTTTAATTAGTTATCATTTTTTATTAAAAATTAATCACTTTTCTTTATAAATCTTATAACTTTTTATTTATAATATATATAAATAGTTCATGAAATAGTTAATTATTACATCATTATTACTTTTTATTAATTAAGTATAATTTCGTGAAAATTTTATTACTTCTCATCCATCCTCGACTATGAGAGCGACACACAAATCCATGACTATTTATTTTATATGACACGACTAGGGGTGGACGGTATGGCATACCGAAGATTTTTGGTCATACCATATACCGTACCGAAATTTTCGGTATTTAAAAAATCATATCGTTACCTTACCTAAACTTTCGGTATACCTTAGTTCGATATACCAATATTTCGGTATAAGAAAATAATATACCTTCTGCTTACCAATATTTCGGTATGCCATACCATACCTAAAATATCGGTATATATCATCCTATTACATAGTTTGCTATACCGTTATACATCTAAAATTCAATAAATCTTATAAAAACCATGTACTAGAAAAGTGAAAGATAGCTATAAAACATACTCTAATAAATAACAAATTCAAAAATATACGACAATCTACAAACGACCAAATTAAATAAGAGTAACTCTCATGAAAACCGGGTTTACAGGTAAGCCTTATTTTTTAATATTACTCTTTAATATATAAAAAATAACTTTTTGAAGAGTAATAATTTTTACACAATAGAGTAATAATTCGTATCTCTAAAAAGTAATTTTTCATGTACTTAAAGTAATTCATACATCGAGATTTACAAGAATTTGAAGAGTAATTTTTTAATTTAAAAAGTAACAATTCATGTGCTAAAGAGTAATTTTTTATATACTAAACAGTAATCGAGTTTACATAATTAATATATCTAAACCCGTTTTACAAAGTGTTTGTCATTAAATAAATAATACATAAGAGATCTACACAAAAATATATTCATATACATAGAATTACTTAATTAAAAAATAAGTACTAATATCATGTAAATCAATGATCTTTATCAATAATTTATAATTATGAAGAAATATACAGTGGGATTTTAGATTTAATCTTTAATAAAATAGTGTATATATATAATTTAATTAAAAATTATAATACATAAATAATAATTATAATTGTATGCATCATCTAATATGGTAATATCGTATCATATAACTCAAAAAATTGAATATTTTACGGTATTTCGGCATATACCAAAATACCGCGGTATTGATTATTTATATACCTTTATCATACCAAAATTTTCAATACGGTATCATACCTTACCAAAAATTTCGGCATACCTAAAATTTCGGTAAAATCGGTATTTTTCGTTATGATAAGGGCGGTATACCAAAATTTCGGTATATTTCCCCAGCCCTAGACACGACACTACTTCAAGGATATAAGAAACGGGATGGAAAATCACAATTCATAGCTTTTATGCATAATCAATGTCGGTTGCACGTGAATTGCACCAACTCCTCACATGTTCACTCATCTAAACTCTATCGAAACAAATTCACACATAATTATGAAAATTACAAAAAGTTAACGATCATGTGCATTACATTCTAGGTATTATTTTCCATTAATTACAACGTACAACTCATACCATGGACAACCATTCATAATTTTCTATGGAATTTCAGTGCATTATCTTTTATGTCATTCACAATATATATAAAAAAAGAAAATTTAGGTTGCCTTTTAAACCATGCTTGTTTTGGGTCTTGAAAATCAAATTTGATTTTCCAAACACACACCTATATTTTAAAAATCACCATAATATTTACAAATGTAATTACGTATTCCACAATGACGTTTCATCCCCTATTTCATGAATTAAATGCTTGCCACGTGTCATAATCAATGCCCAAAATTCAACATACTCCAAGAATTTAATGGTCATTTATAGGGTATATATATTTTTATTATATTGTGAAACACCAATGAAATAAGAACAGAGAATTCAATTTGCAATATTTACCTATAAACTCCCAACTCACTCAACTTTCATACATTTCATTTCCTAAATTAACATGCTTTATCTATTTCTCTAACTTTTTCTCACACCGATTAATATTCCCTTGTGCATATCATCAACCGCCTCATTTCACATAAAATTAAAACCTATTATAGAAAAATTCAAAATAAACATAAATTATCGCTATTTATGATTTTCAAAACTCACATAAACATCAAACAAACATAGCAGTACGGTTTAGATTTTCTCCCCCTTTTCAGGTGTGATGCATCTAACAATGTCACACAAATATGAAAATACATAGTCGCACAGGGAATCCAGACAGACCACGCACCACTTTTTTGTAATAATGTTTTAGCTCTTGAGTCGATTGCTCGATGCTTGATCAGCTTTCACTCGAAACAAACAATTGATCATATCATAATTTGAACTCAACTTTTAACATATGAGTGTCTCAAAGCTGTTCAATCTATCTAACTCCGGTGCAAACCTAGGCGGTGGCGGCGGCAAAGATCGGACCACCGCCTTGGCCTGCTTCGTGTCATCCTTAGCGAGTTGCTTCGTACTCAAGTGCTTAGAGTTCTTGACATCATCATGGTTCTTCCATCCCTGCAGCTCTGCACAAACAGCATCAAACGAACTGAACATGGAGCTATTCATCCCCCAATTGCAAATCTAACCCATGTGATTTTGATTAATCTTTCTATTTTTGGATGATGAGCAGTTGAAAGGGGGCGTCATTTATATAATTAGGACACTACACGTTGTCATCACGATGTATACTCTGCATGAAAACAAAGTTTCTTGCAATAAAAAGTAGTGTAAAATAGAAATTATATGCAAGTGGGTAGAGGATTACAAGTTTTTCCACCAACCACCCAGTTTTTTCTTAAATATAACTATTTAATGGGTGTAATTACTGTGATGTCCTTTATCAGACTGGCTGGTTTATGAATGTGGCAAATTGATTTGGTTGTATAACCCACTAATCCGGATTGCCTAATTGGGGGGAAAGAACCCTTAATTGAAATTTGGACCTTAAATAACCCTAATCCCTAAATGTGAAGAGATCGACACCCAAATTTGAAAAGTCTAGGAGCTGAGAAGAGAAGAAGCAATCCTCTCGACTGTATTAATTTAAAAAAAACTGGTGTCGTCGGAGAAAAAAGCAGAGTGCATCCCTCTGGTGGGAAGTGAGTACAGGATCGCGAATCTGGTAGTTGGAGAGTACAGGTAATACATGTGTTGATATTGTTTGGTGGATGGCTTAGATAGATAATTGCATGGGCGACCTGTGTAGAGGATGTTAATTTTCGTAAATGTTAAATTGAACAGAATAAAGATTTGAGAAATTTCCAAGTTGTTTGTTCCACCCAGTACAATGAAGTATCTATAATATTTTACAACCATATCATATTTGGGTGGTGTAGATCGTAGATGTTTATATTTGATGAATTATTATAAATTCAGTAGGCTGATGCTCTTCGATGTAAATTCAAGGGAAATGCTGATAACTGAATCCATCTGTAAATTAATAGGCAGAATCGAAGTGTTCTGGTGAAATATGTGTTTTAATGGCCTATTGCATGGTAGTTTTAGAATGATATTCATATAGATACAATGTTAAAGACAGTGTACATGTGACGTATTGCAAGTGGTCTGACCATGGCTCTCGTAAGTCATCAAGATCGGCACTTTGCAAGGGTAGCAGATCGTTGTGACATGTCAGTGATTGCCAAGATTAAGAATGGTTTAAGTGGTACACAGCTCAAGCAGTTCGAGCAGAGCTGCTTTGGGCATTTCTTGAGAATCCCCCAATGAATTTTCAGGGGCAGCTTTACTTGCAATTTCTTTACTCGTAGGACACGTCAGAATGCACAGACCAAATAGTGTTCCATGTGAATAGGCAGCAGGCAGTGTTTGGGCCGTGTGAGTTTGCCCTTGTAACGTGGTTAAACTTTGGTTCCAAACTTAGAACAGTTGAGAGCGATACATTAAAAAAATAATACCTTGATGCCGATGTAGTTACTGTGGACATGATAGAGTCGCCATTCAAGAAAAGCCTTAAGCAGAATGGAGGTAGCGATGATAGTGTGAAGCTACCTTTGTTATGGGTGGTATATGAGATGCTTTTGAGCAAAGGGCACGGGCCCAAGAAGGTTGATGTGCATTATATTTGGCTGGCAGATGATTTGGAGATATTCAACTCGTATCCTGGGGTAGAGTATCCTGGGAATTCTTGGCTTCCGATATTAGACGTAGCCTTAGACCCTGTGGAAGTGAACAAAATAATTCGAGAAAGAAGATCAAGATAACTAGAAAGTTTGTAGATGCTAACAGGTTTACGTATGCTTTACTTGTCTGGGCTTACGAAGCAATAACAACTCTCTCCCCGAGATATTGCACTCTGAATAAAAGTGAAATCCCCAGAATCCTTCGATAGTCGTGCAGTTCTACTCCACGTTCTTCAGATCTGAAGAAGTCAGTTTTTATGGATCTTCGCGGAGATGATTTGAGTAGAGATCACGTATGTTGTATTAACTTTCTGAATAGTGTATCAGATGAAGTGGTGAAAAGGGTTAGAGAAGTACTTTAATGTTTTTATTTTGTGCATCAGTAGGCTGTCATTAAGAGACGGTTGGAGCCCACTGCTGATGAAGATTAGCCTCATGCTATTTCAGTGCTGTCTAGTGGGTGGCAGTGCTGTTAAAGGAGACAGTGAAGGATGTCCAGTTTGAAGATGCAATAAAGAGAGCGCACTCATCAGCTGATGGAAATAGGTATGGTGTAGATGATATGGTCTTGCGAGATGGTGATACAACACCATCGAACAGAGAGATATATCGACTGGTGAGGCACCTGGTGAGTGAGAATGAAAAATACAGAGCAGGCTAGAAGAACATAGCCGTAATATTCGTATGCTGATGCTCCATTTTGGCATCATGCAAGGAAATACGGGAGAGGGTCCCACGGACCAAAATCAGTCCACTGAACCAGTCGGAGTTGAAGAACCTTACACGAGTGATGTAAACATGGGGGAAAATGATAATGGAGTACCAGTATCACCTGCAGTGAATGTCGATTGTGAGAATGAGGTATTGTGCATTTAATATTTTTTATGGTATAACATTGTGAATTAATGCAGACAGTTTATAAGCATGGTTTAATGCAGGCAGTTGATATTCCCATGCATTGTAGCCATGAAAATGACAAGAATGACATTGGTGTTCCTACTGGGACAGGTAAAATGGGGCAGGAGGAGGGCAATATGCCTGCTGAAGCAGACCGTTTGTGCAAGGTAAATTAATATATGTCATGCAGAAAATCTGTGTGTTGCACTTAAATAATGATTGAATTTCCTACGTGGCTCCTGTAAAGAAATTATTATTAATATTGTCCTTTTTAAATTAACAGACTATAGAGGTGTATGCGGCAGGGAAAACTGGGTATTGTTCAGTAGCGACGACTGAGGACGCTGTGTTTGAGGTGTTAAAGGGAACAACATTCCCATTAATAAATTAGATGATACTTGTATTAGTCAAACCATTTTTATAACCAAAAGATAATCTTAAGTGAAATGTTTATTTTACTTTTAGGGGAAACTGCAAGCGGCATCTGTAAAAAAAATGGGACGAGGTAGGGGAAAGGCAATTCTGGGGTGAAGATTGCTGCAGATTGGAAGAGTGGACGCCAAAAAAAAAGAGGAAAGTGGCCTGTGTGTCCTGTCCAGAAACACTTGTTGATGACTGTACTGATCATTTTGCAAATTCCTTCAATGCATGGTACTCGACAAATAAGAAAGCGGACAATGGTTTTATAACCTTAGGGCATGGATTTCAATCATCTGTGCAGCCATCCTTTTTTGATTGTCTATTCAAATCCGGAGAATGGATAGGCGATGAGGTATATGTGATGGATGATTGAATATATACGAACTAAAGTGACGCTAAACTGAAAACTACAGTGTTTTGACATCTCAGATGCTTGATATGCTGATTAAGCTCGTGGTCTATAATGCGAAAAGGTCTTCGGAGTGTGGTGCTATTGGGTGGACTGTTGTAGAGTTCATTTTCTGGGTATGAATGCAACTTTTTGTTAACCGGTGTTGTGTTTTATAAATTTGTGATTTTTTTTGGCCATCCATTTGAATCCATTGTATTTGTGGTGCAGCAAAGGGTGACGGGCATTGCTGGGGTATAGAAGGAAACCATGAAAAGGGGAGAAGTTTGGGACTGGGAAGAGAATGAGAAGACGTTGTTGAGCTACGTGACAGGTGAATTCCCTAAAAGAGGTTTTGGTCAGAATTGGAATGAAGTGGAGAAGTTCTTTTGAGTGGCCCATGTTCGTGGCAATCATTGGGTTTTGTGTGAAGTTCAGTTTCGTAATAATAAGATCATGATATATGATTCAAGCTTTAGAACAACGAGGAGATTCTACATTCCACAATTTCAGATGTTTGGGAGGGTAATTAGCGGCCTACTTGGCTATTGCAACATCAGGAAAGGCGTTGATGTGAAGCGGGCTTTCAAAATTGATAAGGTAACAAAATTACCACAGCAAGTGACTGGCAATGATTGTGGTTTGTTTTGTTGCCTTTATCTTGAGGCTGCAGTAGGGCTAAGGTCATTGGACGCACTGAAAAAAGTGAATATTGATGAATATAGACGACTGCTCTGTGGAGATTTGTATTCCCTTCGAAACTAAAGAGACCAGGCTTTAAAATTTTGCATGTGCATCGCGTGTATTTTTGGGTTTTCATACCTTTCTACTTTGTAACTGCACCCTGTATCTCTTTCATGATGTTAAAATGATATGATTGGGATATATGCCAGTATTGTACGTGACACATTACTGCAGGGACTTAATTAAGTTCCAGGTTAATATTACGTATCCTAATATTCTAGTTATGTTGTGTTTGATTTAATCGACGTTATTTGCAAAAAATCAATTAGAATCCTACTTAATAATATATCCATTTTAAAAAAATAAAAAATATAAAAATAAAAGAAAATTATATTTTCCCCTATCCGTCTTATAAATATACCATTATTTATGTATTGTCTTTATGATGTATTTATTAAATGTCATCACACTAATATTATTAATATTATTATTAATATTGTAATTTATTATAAGTGCCAAGTTCAACACAACTAAGAAATAACATTTTACTACTTGATTATTGGGTCGGACTCATTTTGGTATTGGCAACATAAATATGAACTCAGTTGGCAACCGAAACCTGGTACTTGGGCTTTGACGGATGAAAATGGGCCCAATGTTATTTATAGTTATCCTTAATTCGGGTCAGAATTGTTATAAATGTGGTGTAGTTTAATAGAGAGTGTTTAAAAGATTGGGACGGGGTCATCTTTGATTGTGGCAACATAAATCCCAACTCAATCGGCAATAAAAACCTGGTACTTGGGCTTTGACGGATGAAACTCGGCCCAATGTTATTTATAATTCTCCTTATTTCGGGTTATAAATGTTATAAATGTCGTGTTAATATAGAGTGCTTAAAAGATTGGGACGGGGTCATCTTCGATTATGGCAACATAAATCCCAACTCAATCGGCAACAAAAATCTGGTACTTGGGCTTTGACAGATGAAACTCGGCCCAATGTTATTTATAATTCTCCTTATTTCGGGTTATAAATGTTATAAATGTCATGTACTTTAATATAGAGGGCTTAAAAGATTGGGACGGGGTCATCTTTGATTGTGGCAACATAAATCCCAACTCAATCGGCAACAAAAACCTGGTACTTGGGCTTTGACGGATGAAACTCGGCCCAATCGGAAATATAAGCCTGCTTATGAAAATATATCTATTTGGGCTTTAATTAAAAAGGGTCCAAACAAAATAGATTCGTAAAGGTCACATAATCACCGACATATAGGGAAAGGGAAAACAATCTACATGGAGGTGGTACTACATCGAGATTTGAAAATTAAACAGGCACGAGATTCTCCTGTTTCAAGTTACAACAACAACGCAAATTGCAAAATAAGTCTTAAATATGCATCTATTATGTAAGAAGGGCTTCTTCTTGACGGAACATTCACCAAGTGTCTTACTTTCAGGATAACTCCCAATATATTATAAAGTGGATCACCGTCCTCAACCACCCCGTCATCAGCATCACTACCCTCCAGTCCCATAATTTTTTTCATTTTTCTGGCGTCCTAATCCACTACCACTGCTATAGGCATCTCTTTTGAAGCGATCCATAACTGAGAATGTAATGTCCATGTCCCACCACAGTGGCTCAGGTTCAGAGATGAAGTTGGCTGCGAGGGGTTCCAACTGAAAACATGTACAAGGAATTAAAAAATGCCGTAGTTGAGTAAATAAGAATTAAAAAAGAAAGTACTATAATATTGTGCCTGAATTATACGGTCCCATGTATTCTGATTGGCTTCGAACTTATCAGATCTGGAGTTGAATGATACACCCGGTTCTTTCGAGATTTTAAGGTAGAGTCGATAACGCTTAGCCAAGTCTGTTAACTTCTTGGAGACAGTCTTCGTCCCTATGTGTGGATCGATTCTGTACTGAGCAACACCCATAATTTCTTCGAGAATTTTGGCTGAGGGAGTCAAGTCCAGAACTTTCCTATCCATCTAAAACTCCCACAAGATTTCCAGCAAACATTTTCTTCAATCGTTGTCCATTTGTGATACTCCTCAAACATCTGACTGATCCTTCTGTTTGACTTGCATCATATTTTCGGTGAAATAAAATGAAAAAGAGTAACTACAAATAACTTTTCAAAGTTGGATGATGTAAATACGAAAGGAAAATTAAAATAGAAGAATAATCAGTGCCCACAAGAAAAACCTATTATAGATTTACATATGAACGTGACTTACCCCTACGATTCATCCTTGATTTAGTGTTTTCAGGCCTCTCTACCTTTAAATAGGGGTTACATGAGTCATATAAACTGACACGTATATCACGAAAATAATTATATCTCATAGGAAAATATAACATGATATACATGACACTTGATAGAGAATCCTTCAACACTGCACAACTGCACTACATTATGAAAATGATAAAAAGATTTTTTTTAATCTTTTTGTATTCATCTATTTTAGGTGCGTATCTTACTATTACTATAGTGTATGCCTTGATTTAGGGATCATGGTTTATGTGGTTTAGTGTCATGTTTAAAATTTAGGGTTTAGGGTTTGGGGTTTAGGGTTTGCCAAATGTAACAATTGATTCACTCAGGTTGTAACTAAAAGAGCTTTGCCACGTCAATTTAATTGAGAAATCATTATGAAATATGGATGAAATTCTTTCATATATCTTGATAAAGAGTTTATATTAATTCTAATTTATCAGATGGGTTTATATATATATATGAGATAATGAACACAACATATATATGACACGTAATGGAGGTGAATTATTTATTTTAACTTTTGTCCTTGTAATGTGTGTTATAATTGAAGAGTGAATTTTTCAAACACTGTTAAATATTCTCTCACATTCGAGATCTTCGTTCTGTATACGTCAGGTGCATGATTTGTTGGACAGAAAAAAATTTGCAATTAAAATATATCCAAAATGAAATCTGCATTGTTTAGATACATATTAATAAAAATAAATTAAAAATACAAATGATTAAAATGTACATATTTAATTAAATGATTCAAACCTAAAATACAATTATATAGAATAAAATCTGGAATTGATTTACATTGTGTAAGTATCCATTCAATAGTGTTATGTGTGGTTAAGGCTTTTCATTTTTAGGGTTTTAGGGTTTGGGTTTTAGGGTGTTTAGGTTTTAGGGTTTACCAAATCTAACAATTGATTCATTCAAGTTGTAACTTAAAGAGCTTAGCCATGTCAATTTAATTAAGACATCAATATGAAATATGGATAAAATTCATTCATATATCTTGATAAAGTGTTTACATTAATTCCCATGTGTCACAAGGGTTTATATATATATGAGATAATGAAGGCAACATATATATTATACCTCAACATATTTATTTTAATTTTTTTTCATGTAAAATGTGCTATAATTGCAGTGTGAATTTTTAAGACACAGTTCAACTATCCTCTCAAAATCCATTAATCGAGATCTTCTTTCTATTACAACAGGGGAATAGATTTGTGGGAGGCCGTGTTGAACAAATAAAATCTACAATTAAAAGATATAAAAAAAAGATAATTAATAAATAAAAAAGAAGCATATCTAGATATTTAATTAAATGATTCGAATGTAAAATACAATTAGATAGCTTAAATCTGCAATAGATTTATTGGAAAACGTGTTGCTAAATAAAATACAATTAGATAGAATCAAATCTGCAATTGATTTACCTTGTATAAGTATCCATTCAATTAATCTGTATTACAACTTTATTGATACATCTCATCAGTCATCATGAATAGAAGCATAGAAATAGATATTACACACGACCCTCTATTTTCCATTTATCAGTGGAGAGTATCGCAGTAAATAATGCGACGGTTGAGATTAGTAACGTGCCAATAGTCTGACCCATTCACAACCATTCACATTTCCCACTGTTTACATACGTCTAATCCAAACCATCCCCACTCCACTATGGAATTTCCTATTTAAGTGGCCCAATTACTTCTTAGTTATTCACTTCTTCAATTCAGCCTCCTCCATCTTCAATCTGCAATGGAGAAAATCAGCCATTACAAAATATTTTATGAGGGCACGCAGTGGACAGCCGAGAGAGATGCATGCTTCATCAATACTTTGTTACATTACAAGAAAATTGGTGAATTCGGCCCTACGGAATTCAACTCTACGGCATGTAGGCGGGCGATAACTGTCCTCAATGCCTTGTTTGACACTGCCTTTACATGGATGGACTGCATTGAGAGGCTGTCAAAATTGAAGATCCGGTACCTCAGTTTCAAAAGGCTGTTGTCGATGTCGCCGAGAGTCTACTGGGACAAAAGAATGAATCGAGTAATTGCTACCGATGATGTCTGGGAAGAAGCAATTGAGGTAATAGATGTAGTTTTTTTCCCTCTAAATAGATTAATCTTGAGAATGAATGAAATTAAATCGTGCTCTTTTGATGTAAATTGAATCGAAAAAAATACAGACTGATAACTTCGTGCGCTGCTACTATTATCATGGAGAACCAAAGTTCGACCACTTGGAAATGCTATTCACGGAAGCACCCAACTGTGACATTCTGTTGATGGGTGTCAAAGATGAGCCAACACGCGATGAGGCAGGACCCGCCGCTGGTACTCAGTCATCCGTGGGTGAAAATTGATGTGAAGATGTTGAAGTTGGCTTGCCGGAGAAGGAAGATGGGGTTCTGCAATTAAGGAATTTTTTGGCCTAAATTATCGGATATTATGTTGCTTTTTTTTTCATTAATATGTTTTATTACTTTTAAGTAGTTTATAAATTTTAATTTCGTAATCTTTGATCTATTAATCGAAGTAATTATGTTATGGTTAATATGTATTTATTTTAATTTTATGGTTATTATGTGTTTGTTATATATGAACAATATTAATTAGGTATTAATTAGTGAAATATTGAGATATTATTAATTTAAGTTAATCTCGGATCATTAAAAAAGTATAGAATGTTATAGATTTTCATTGTTGAACATATTATAACAAATACATGTCATCTTAATTATTTATATAAAAATTTTATTATAATTAATATAGTTCTCTATACATTTATATACTTGTAAAAAACTAATGAAAAAATTTTTATATTATGTTTAATTAAATTAGTTACACATTTCTATAATGTTTTGTTACGAATTTATTTTAAGAATGTTAATAATTAGAATGTATATAGTTATCTATAAAAAGGGTAGTTTGTTAGTGGTTAATATTATAGTAAATGGGGTTCATTTATATGCCTTGATTAATATTTCAAGTATTAATTAAAAATATTAAATTATGTTCAATCGGAGGGGTAGTTTGTTAGTAACAAAAATAGAATTTAAACAGCCAACTCCAAAAGGTTCTCTAAACAGCCAATAATGTTAAATTTGAAGAGTCATACGTTTAAATAGACCTCCAACATCATCTTTAAAATAATATTGTTTTAACATGATGGTTTTTGCTTCTTTAAAGTTAGAGAGCCAAAAAATATAATCCTTTTGGGGTTGAATAAAAATACACCACTTTAAATTTTAAAGGTTCTTTATATTACTTAAAATACTCCTCAAATTATACATAATCTTTTGGAGAAGCTCTAACCATGCAACTAAAATTAAAATAATATTAAAATTTGCATTTTATTTTATTTTATTATTGTTTAACTAATAAACAATAAGTATGTCGATAAATCAACACATTTGTTATCATTTTTAATAAAATTAATTATATTTAATCATGTAAAAAAATATTGAGAAATCTCTTATAATATATTTTTGAGTAATTAAATTATTGAAACGATGTTATAATTAATGATAATTATACACTGCATATTACCTTACACATTTGAAGTATAATAAAAGGAAAAAAAGAACAGACAGGTATAATATGAAAATAATATTATAATTAATTATGATAATAATAATAATAATAATAATAATAAATAATATAGTTGCTCTGGTTTACTTGTTGTTTCCACTTGTTTTGTTTACTTTACCACGTGGGAAGGGATGTGTGTGTGTAATAGGGGATACAAACAGGTATTTTTCCCCAAATGTGTAGCCCCCGAATCAAAATAAAAAATAAGACACCCGCTACGATACGAACCCTAACTCTCTTATCCACCAACAGCTCACTCCATTTGTCAATTTACATCAGGAGGGGATGTCATCCACGGATTCGTCGTCGTTTGCTTCAGGAGGGGTAAGGTTTACTGCATGCTATTGTGGTACAAATGCAAAGTTGCGAACTTGTTGGACTGAAGCGAATTTGGGCCGACGATTCTACGGGTGTCGAACATGGCATGTTACAAATTTAATACTTATATAAGTACAAATCGAATGCATAAGATATATACGTACAATATTAGATGTGTTAATGTTAATCACTCTTGCATTGCAGCGAAATGGTGGTAGATGTAATTATTTCGAATGGGTCAATCCTCCAGTGCCTCCAAGAGCAAAGTCTATAATTCTCCTTCTATTGAAGGAGAAAAATGCAATGTATAACGAACGGAAAAACATCAAGAGACATGGAAAGAATATGATGATTGCACTTATTGGATCTTGGGCTTTATTTGTGGCTATCTTGTGTTCTACAAAGATGATGCACTGATGACTTGTTGAAGTAAATAGATTTGGAAAACGGAATGGGGTAATGGAGGTTGTTTTGATGTATGATGTTGGAGTTTATGGGCTCTGTTTTTAGTGGTTTAGGGTGCTGGAGTTGTTAACTGGAGTAGGGTAATTGAGTTCTTAAATTGAGGTTGTTTTGTTGAATGATGGTTGCTCTATATCCAATATTTTTTTGGAATGTTTATTTTGCACTAATATTCATTAGTATTTCATACCCAATGTAGGGCTTCTGTTCCCAGTATATAATGAATAATGTGTGAATATAGGAGGAGCTACTTCATGGTTTTCACAGTTTTGACAACAAACAAATATAACAACCTATGTTAATTTAAGTGGAGGTACAAACATTGAATACTATATGTATTGATGAGTGATATTTTCACCTAGATTTTAGTGTCTTTTTATATGTGTTTTCGTATTATTTTATCCGTATTTTATGTGTTATTTGGTTGTGTTTTGTGTTTTCATGGAAATGTGTGTGAATGAGCTTAAACCTACTATTTTCACTTTTTATTTGATGCTAAACATGATAAGGAAGATGTAGGAAAAAGCGGATCTCAATTTGGAGTTGAAACGAGGGAGAACGAGCCAAAACAGTGAAGGAATCAGGGCAGCAGCAACACGACTGGCCGTGTCGGTGGCACGAGCCGTGTCGCAGTGCACGACTCGTGTAGCTAACACGGGCCTGTCCAGAATGGTCGTGTAGCAACATCTATTCATCCAACACGACCACCACTTGGCCGTGTTGCGGAGCTCGACTCGTGTTGCAGCACACGACCCGTGTAGCCAACACGGGCCTGTAAGCGATGGCCGTGCGGGAGCATCAGTTCACGCAACACGGGCACCTCATGGCCGTGTTGCGCCACACGACTCGTGTCGTGTCTTGGACCAGAAAAAAATCAGAATCCTTCTAGAAGGCCCATAAGGGTATAAATACCCCTCCATTCAGATTTTGTGGGAGAGGATCCGAAATTCTACTGTTCCCACACACCTCACACACCATTCCTTTGATTTCACACCATATTCTCCATCCCATTCATCCATTTTTAGATTTACATCATCTCTCCATAATTTCCTCCATCCAAATCAAGTGAAGAAGCAAGGAAGCTTGGGTGATCACCAAAGGAAGAAGGAAGATTCAATTGGATCCATTTCCAAGGGAGTTTTCATTCCAATTTTGTGTTAATCCTTTAGTTTATCATGATTTGTAAGAATTATAATGTCTATGTTATGGATCTTATGAAGATTGTAGGCTAATCTCCCTTGTGAGATTAGCAACATGAAGGTTGTTGGTTAATTTGTGGATCTATGTAATTAAATTCATATGTTGATGGGGATATTTGATTTTCTATCATTGGTGCTTATATATCTTGAGATTTATGATGTTTTGTGTGTTTGATTGTTCTAATTATATGATTAGATTGAGAAATCAATTATGTGCTTAGGATAGTCAAGTGAATCATTTCATCAAACACCTCATGTGCATTATAGATGGTAAAGTGATTGAGAAGTCCTTTATTATTTAGAACCCTTTGATGGAACATGTGATTAGTTAGATTGAGAAGTCAATTGATTATTTGAAGGGATTCTATAATTGAACTTAGTACCTAGTTGGAATAGTTTAATTTAGAACCAACCTTTGAGCTATTTTGAGATTGTGCAAATGATCTACATCCTATTCATTTCGAGAGGAAGTTTAGGTGGTATAAGTGTTGGCCCTTAGTCTTAACCCTTGATACATATGAGTTTAATGCATGAATCCATAAGTTACCACTTCATTAGTGTTGTTAATCTCACTTCTACTCAATTTGGAAAATCACTCATTCATCATTTTTATCTTGTCATTGTATTATTGTTTGTCTACTTTCATTTAATTACTTGTTACCCAAACCATCCATCTATGATTCGTCTCTATAAAATCGTGATAAACGTGATATCGCTTAAGTGCTAGCATCGACCTCCCTGTGGTTCGATAAATTCTTGAATTGGTCAACCCGACTACAAGTTATGGCTAATCATGTATTTTAACTAAAACCCTATATTAATTAAAATTGGAAACCTCCATGTATAACCCTTACATGTAGTTCTACTCCGGCATAAGTATACCCTAAAATAACAACCTCATTAAACAATCTCAATTTAAACAACTTAACAAATAAAAATCATATCAAAGTAATATCACCAGGTGATACACAACAACCAATCAATATGAATAACTCATCAAGTATCGCACTCTACGGACCTCAATCTAATCAACATGTTCGCCATCTTATAAAAAATAATTGTAACTTAAAATTTTCATGATATCACTTATATGTCCAGCTACCCTCACATATTTGGCCGTTGAGTTGCTTTTCATTAACCGGTGGGAAGTATAGGTACTCATGTTGTGACCGCTGTCATTGCATTTACTGCAGCGCTGAGGCCTCCGCTTCTTGAAATGCTTCTCCTTTGCTGACTTTATCTGAGATCTTTTAGGCCTGCCAGCTTGTTTCAGGCAATCAAGTGGGTTACAAACATCATCTCCATGTAATCCCAAACTCTGCCATTGAGATTGGTCGGGAACAGAGAGCACCAAACCACCCCACATTCCCTTCACCCTCTCATTCAAGTAGCAATCACAACAAAGGAGTTCACATCATACTTTGCAAACCTAGATAAATATAACACCATTTACTTTAATGCTGTAATTAAAATATCATAACTATATTCCTCTATGTAAATAACACTAAAAGTAGTATTTATAAATCAAAGACTCCAACCTGATTGCTGCCGCCGCATGGACGCATGGAATCATATCGACTTGAAATACTCCACAGTCACATAACCGATTTTCCAAATCCACTATGCAACTATTTGTGGTGCTCTTCACCATGTAGGTCTCATCTCCAATCAAAACAACTTCTAATCCCATGCTAGCTTCAACTACGCGGGATAACTCACTAGAAACGATTCGACGTAGAGGCCCAGTCTTTGTTTCTGCCTCTTCAAGATGACTAGTGAACCAACCACCGATAATGTGCCTCACTGATTCCAATAAATAAACCACTGGGAGCGAACGAGTCCAGGAAATACACCTGTTCCAACTCTCTGCAGCATTATTCGTGACGAATTCATATTTTCTAACAGGGCATAGCACACGAGACCACCTCTCCGCTCCTATTTCATTCAACTTCAAATACAGACTTTCAAATTTCCTGACGCTGTTTAACGTTTTCATATTCCTGCTCAATAAGTAAATTGAATAAGTCAATAGTATACACAACACATTAATTTCTTTCACAACTGTTCATTTATACTTAGATAAACACATTTTTAGACTCACCGCTCAAACTCAGATCTGCTGTAAGTTCTAGCAGCATTCTTGAACAAGTACACAACGACTTTGTTGTACATCATAACCTTCTTGCACAAATGGTAATAGCAAAATGCATGTGCCGCACCTGGGTATACCACCCTCACTGCATGGCATATGCTTTTGTGCTGATCCGAAACAATCAACAACTCATCTGGCCATCTAAAAGCCTCCCGCAACTGCATCATAAATCATGATCAATCTTCATTGTTCTCTGTAGAACCCACTCCTACTGCAAGAGGGAATATTGTTGGTTTGCATCCTGAGTTACTGCAACGAACGCCACTCCCTTGTACATACCCTTCAAATGAGCACCATCTACCATAATCACAGGCCTTCCATATTGCCTAAATCCGGATATAGAGGCAGAGAGTGCAACAAATACATTTTGGAAGACTTGATCTCCATCCAATGTGTGTAGTGCTACATGACTTCCTGGATTCTCCCTTCCCAATGCTCTCAAGTACGCGGGCAGCAACTTAAAAGACTTCGAATCATCACTATACATTAGATTGGTCGCCCATTTCTTCACAGAAAGAGCATGATCATACAGTATTGAGACGTCATATCTTGTCTTTAGATCTTCAATGATTAATGAAGGAGACATCGATGTGCACTTCTTCGTTTGACGATTAGCGTATAAAGTCCCAAGAAGCTTAGATGACACAATCTCTGTTCCCACCCTATTCAATTCTTTAATGCATGTGTGTCCAACAAAGTGGGTGCATCTCCAAAAATCATCCCACCCGGTGGAGCGAAACACAAATTCACAAGGCGACTTGCCTTTGCATTTCACATACCATCTACACTTTTCAGACCTATAAACCCGAAAGCCAGCTCGGCACTTCAAATTATACATAGAAACTGCCAACTTTATTTCCTTTTTACTTCCGTAGGTCACATCCTTTGCTACACCATCCATGCTTTCATCCAAAGAACTAAACGTTTCTTTCTCAACACTAAATGAATCCGGCATACATGGGACACTCCATATTTTCACACTTTCAGGCCTATTGATTTGCACATTAGAGTTATTTTGGTGATCACCATCACTATCAGATGAATCAGAGGCAGGAAATGCATCCGACGTATGCTCGTCAGATGACCCACATTCATCTCCAATTGGTGTTCGAAGCAAATCATCCATGTCATCCCCATCTGCTCTAACACCTCTTCCTATACTCCCGTCATTGATAACAACCTTCCCAATATGCCTCCTATCGGGATCTTCCCGCCTTAGGACATCATCATTTATTGGATTACGAGATTCCATTCCGCCAGGTTTGCCTAGTGAAGAACATCTCCCTACTACACCACCACCTGTTTCGTTATCAAGATGGGAACCAGATTTCTTTTTAGTAATAACAAATATCTCGGGTTGCTTGGCACTAAGCAAACTACACACATCACTGTCATCTATGATCTTCTATCGGACAAACATATCGTTGATTGTAAGACAACAAATTATATCAATCCCGTGCTTGACTTGTTTCTCAGGAATTAAATCATTAACTGCATTCCTCAAGCTCGACACTATGTGGACACTTCCTAGTATATGTACATTCAATGCCCAGTATTCGCCACCAATAAATGCAGTCCCATCCCAACACCCGTTATAATGAACCAAGATATATCTGTCCGCCATTTGTCAGTACACAATAAAAAGTAATTACGGTGCATATATGGCTATTTAAAGTACAGTACCTAACTTATTAGCCTTGCAATTACATTTGTTACATTATTTTTTTCCATTCTTTTTGGGTAAGCCTTGCATTAGTCAATGTAACACAAATCCAATTATGTTAGTTACTTATTGGTTGAGGAACTCTGACCCGCTGCACATCACATCTTTTAAGAAGTTGGTTTCATAGGAGGAGTTAGCATATCACTTTTTTAATAAAGAACGATAAATCACAGATGGATAAACATCAGAACTCTTCATGGCTGCACATCTACCTTGCTACGTGATCTTTTAATTGGGATGGGTAACACACATTTTGGTTCACTATAATCACTAGAAATAAACTCACAACAGCCCATCAGGCATCAATTTGGCATCATACATTAATTGATAATTTACTCGGTTAATTAAACATAATTGTGTAGTCATGTTTCCTGCCTACGATAAATCATCAATGAGGGTTCATGATGAGTGATATTTTCACCTAAATTTTAGTGTCTTTTTATGTGAGTTTTCGTATATTTTTATCCGTATTTGTGTTCTATTTGGTTGTATTTTGTGTTTTTATGGAAATGTGTGTGAATGAGCTTAAACCTATAATTTTTACTTTTCATTTGATTAGCCATAATATAGTGGGCATGACCAATTAAAAAAATTATCGAACCACAGGGAGGAACGTACTAGAGTTTAAGCGATCTCAAGTTTATCGTGATTTTATAAGGACGACGGAAAGGAGCGGATAGGAGAAAATGAATGCAATTATGCTAAAGCAAGAAATAAAGATAAAATGAATGCAAAGATAAGATGGGTTCCAAATGATGCAAGGATGAGATTAACAACAATCATGGCATAGATAATTAAGTAATTATGCAATTAATCCTAATCTCTCATGGACAAGGTATAGAAGCGATCACTAATTCCACCTAAACTCTCTCTCGAGATGGATAGGATGTAGGCCCTCAACAAGGCTCCCAAACGCACATAGGATCGAGACAATAACAAACACCTCCCACTAGGTACTAATTACTCTATGAGTTCCCTAATTAGGTACTAAATCATAAGCAATATTCCCTTTTAAGGTACTATGAATTCACTAATTGTTTGGGTCTCCTCATTTAATCAACCAACCTCTCGATTAAGCTAATCAAATGTTCTATCAAAGGGTTCTAAATTATGAAGGACTTCTCAATCTCTTCACAACCTATAATGCATATGAAGTGTATGATGATATGATTCAATGAACTATCCTAAACACATAATTGATTTCTCAATCTAATTACATGCCCATGACAATTAATCACACATGTCATCATATAAATCAAGCAATAAACAATCAATGATAGAAATAACACAAAACCCATTCAAGATTAAAATCCAATTGCATAAATACTAAATTATCCAACACCAATCATGGAGCTAATCTCACAAAGGAGATTAGCCTATCATAGTTTTAGAGAAAACAATCATAGACAATTGGATCCACAAATTCCATGACAAATCTATAAAGAATTTCACAAGACTTAGAATTAGATTCCCCCTTTGAAGGTCTTCAATGAAGATCTCCTTCTTCCTCTTGTGATCTTCACTCTCCCTTGCTTTTCTACTACTTGGATGGAGGTTGTGATGGTTGGATCAAGGTAGATCCAAAGAATGAAGAATGGATGAATGTGAAGGTGAAAAATGGAGGAAATGGTGTGTGAGGTGTGTGTAGAAGGGTTGGAATTCGGATCTTCCCTATAAAATCTGAATGGAGGGGTATTTATACCCTTATGGGCCTTCTAGAAGGATTCTGATTTTTTTCTAATCCAGACACGACACGAGTCGTGTGACGCAACACGGCCATAAGGTGCTCGTGTTGCGTGAATTGATGCTCCCGCACGGCCTCTCCTTATAGGCCCGTGTTGGCTACACGGGTCGTGTGCTGCAACACGAGTCGAGCTCCGCAACACGGCCAAGTGGTGGTCGTGTTGGATGAATAGATGTCGCCGCACGGCCATTCTGGACAGGCCCGTGTTAGCTACACGAGTCGCGTACTGCGACACGGCTCGTGCCACCGACACGGCCAGTCGTGTTGCTGCTGCCCTGATTCCTTCACTGTTTTGGCTCGTTCTCCCTCGTTTCACTTCGAATTGTGATCCACTTTTTCCTACGTCTTCCTTATCATATCTAGAATCAAATAAAAAGTGAAAATTATAGGTTTAAGCTCATTCATACACATTTCCATAAAAACACAAAATACAACCAAATAGAACACAAATACGGATAAAAATATACGAAAACTCACATAAAAAGACACTAAAATCTAGGTGAAAATATCACTCATCACACCCCCAAACTTAAAGTGTTGTGCGTCCCCGCACAACGAAAATGATAAACCAAGGAGAGTGATTTTCACCCAGGAAAAGACTAAACGAACATAAGTAACAACACATCAATAATAATAAGAATCACAATTTATGCTAAGTCATCCTACAACATTAGATTCATGACATGAAGAATTAACAAGTTCAATCTAAAGAGAACGATAGTGTAATACAGTCCCTTTTTAGTCCAAGCCTCACATAGATATCAATTTCACTCAACACTCTTTAAAGTAGGGTAAAACAACACTCATCAATCGATTGGCTCGACTCGCTATAAGCTTGCTCGTGGACTACATTCACAAACCACCAAAGTTTTCATTAGTGATCAAAAAGGTCTTTTATTAAGGATGTAATGATAGGCTCTTTGGTAGGGTAGGAAGAGTATGGATAATAGTGACTAACAAGTGTAAGTAATCGAAGAGATGATCAACTTCCTCAACTTCTCCACTTTTCTTTCTTCCTTTCTCAACTTTGGTAATCACAAGCACTAATCATCAACTTTCCTTAAATTTTGAGCTTCTTTTAATGCATGCTTCCTTCTTTGAACTTTTAAGTACTTGAGCATATTTTTGTTAATTTGCTCCTTTTTACTTTGAAAGTTGCATGTGTATTTGATTTAGCTCTTTTCATCCTTTTCTTGCTTGTTTACCATTTCCTTCTTTTTCTTGCATATTTCTCATATCAAACCTTGTAAACCATCATCTCCTCAATCACCCACACAAATGGTATATATGTAAAGCTTAAGTGGGTAATCATGGCTTGTAATGTGCTTATATCACAATAAATAGGCTTTAAGGCTCAAAATGGTTGACTAGGGATGATGTTCATGGTAGGGAAATATATAGTAATGACTATAATAACAAGGATGACCTTAGATCATGTCACTAATCTCCACAAATCGGGCTCGTTCCTATAGTCCTTGAGCAAGTTCTAGCTTATCAAACACAACCAATCCACTCATGAAGAAAAAAAACTATGTATGCACGGTTGAGGCTCAAATACTCACAAGCTTGTGCTCGGACCTTAAGAAACTTATTGCACCACATTCATCTCAAAATTGAACAAGTTAAATAAAACATGTCACAATTCGAAAGTGTAGAGATTCTTAATCATAACTTGTTATCACTTATCACAACAACATGTCATCACTCATGTTTAAAAATGACTCACAACATCCCAAAACAAACCACCAAATATACCAAGACAAAAATAAGAAAACACACAAAACATAAAATAAAGACTCAACAAACAAGAAACAAAACAAAAACACATAACATGCAAAAACAAAAATCACCATTATTAGACAATAAAGCGCACATTCAGAACATCCATAACAATGTAAGCTCACAATCATCCCAACCTTTGATTGAAAAGTAAACCTCCTAAAAACATAACACATAAAGTAGCATGCTAATCACATCAATACAAATCAAAATATGTCAAGTAACTAGAAGTGATAAGGTGTAGAGTACTCCCTCAATAGGCATTTGGTAAAGAAAACGTTAGCTCCAAGCTCCATTCGTGCTTCCAATACCTTTCATTCATGCTCAAACACTCAACAAACACCGTTAGCTCAACAATTGCATTTAAGAAATACGGACTATCATGCACTTCAACACCACCAGTCATACCAAAATCAAACCAAACTCATGAGAAAAATTTTAAAATTAGCCAAAAAATACGAAAAGTATATGCTTTCAAGACAAAGTATGTTCACACCACGCCATATCCCCCCAAACTTAAATTGAAACAAGAGTTTCGAGGTAAGTTTGCAAAAAGCGGTGTGACTTACTTTCACACTTCAAATCAAGCACTTATCGTTTGTCCAATACGCATTCTCCTCACAAGCACAATCAACATACATACCAAAAATGCAAAACAAGCAAATCCACCATCCTTATTGAAAGCAATAAATAAAGCAATAAAGATAATGATGGGTTGCCTCCCATCTAGCGCTAAGTTTAACGTCTTCAAGCCGGATGGGATATGGAGAACTCATCGGAATGGCCACGGATATCTTTCGTCCTTGCCATTGAATTTTAACCGTTGTGCTTCTTCCTCTAATAGGCACTTATGGCAAGTAACGACCTCCGTTGCATCCTTCGAGCATGGCTTTAGAAATTCAACTCTCTTGAGCTTACACTCCATTGCCCTCTCCATTCTTGAACACCACTTATTCCTCCTTACCAAATAGATCTCCAACATCTCTTCGAGTTCTCTTTTGTTTCTAAGGATATGAGAAAAATCAATGGGTAAAACAAAATCAATGTAAACAATATTATCAAGTTCAAAGCAACTTAAAGAGTTTAAAGGTTTAGAAATGCTCATTTCATTCTTCAAGTCATCATCATTTGTTTCTAGACTTTGTTCCTCTTCATCAACATCATTTGCCTCAATAGGCTCTTCAAACACCTCATTTGATTCTTCATTCCCCAAATTCTCTTCTTTCTCCAACTCTTTTTCGACTTTGCTCTCCTCTTCAAGTTCTTCAACTTGTTGAAAATTGTTCAAAGCACTTACAATTTGGCTTACTTGATGCTCCAAGGCTTTGAATCTTTGATCATTATTTTCCTCAATAGCCTTGAATTTTCTTTCATTAACTTCATCACTCTTTCTCCTTGTTTCAATCAACTTCTCAATCAATACTTCTAAAGATGATTTTTCTTCTTCGACTTGTTGAAATTCTCCTCCCTCTTGGTTGTCACAATTCCATTCTTGAATTGGTAGATAATTCTCATGAAAACTTCCTTCATAGTTATGTTGAAAATTTCCTTGGAAATCATCCACTCCCATGAAAGAAACATCTCCTACTTGATGCGTAGGCATCCTCCACTCTTCTTGCTCCATAGGACTAGGAATCGACACACCTTGCACATTTTGAGCACCCCCCAAACTTGAATTAGACAAGACTTGACCATAAGCACCTTGATTCATCATCCTTATTTGTCTTGTCACTTCCAAAGTAACTTGGGTAATTATCTCGGAGGATTCATTTTGAAGAAAACTTGATTTAGGATCTTGACCTTCATCACTTCCTTGAGCACTTCTTCTATATAATTCAAGTAAGGCGTAGTTTTGAAACGGAGGAGAAGTGTTGGTGTTGGGATTTGGTGGAGAATAAGTGTATGCTTGATACAGATGGACTGTATTTGCATTGTAAGCTTGTTGCCATTCTCCATTTCTTCCTTGATTGTAGTATTGAGAGCTATCTTGATTCATTTGGAAGTTGTACCCATAGTTGCTCTCATTCATGTAGCCTCTTGATTGTGGAGGTGGAACCCTTGCAAATTGATCCCCAAAGACATTTGTGAATTGGTTCCAACCATCCATTTAAATGCTCTTCTCAAGGCTTACTACAATTCTTCTCAAACTTGCTATTTTTGGCTTTGATCCCCCTTTCTCTTCTCTCAAGGTAGTTTCACGTACCTATCAAAACGAAAAAATGAGATCAAAAATTTTCCAAAACAAATAATAAAAAGCAATAAAAATATCTCTATTAATACCAATCGAAACACTCCTTCGTTAAACCACTAGCAACCGTTGCCTCCCCAGCAACGGCGCCATTTAATTGGTCATTAATAGTTCGGGCGACCAAGCAACAAAATATCGAACCCAAGGGAATTTAGAATTCGTGGCCTTCAAGTTATAGTCTCGTATTAATTAGGGACGACCGAGAAGAGAGATAATAAAAACAAGAAAAGAAACTAATTACAATATTTTTGGAAATTTCAATGCAAAGGAAATCTTCATGATGCAATTCAAATGGATCAATCATGTAACACATCTAATTGCCTCCCAATTTAAGCTATCATAGTAAGAGCGATCACTATTTTCACCTAAACTCTCTCTCGAGATGAAGAGGATGTAGGCCCTTACAAAGACCCCCAAAGTAGCACATAGGATCGATACCATAGCGAACACCTCCCAATAGGTACTAATTACACGTACGAGTTCCCTAAAAGGTACTAAATCATAGGTAATATTTCCTTTCTAGGTACTATGAATTCACTAAGGTTGGGTTCCCCTCACTAGATTAATTGACCTCTCGATCTAACCTCTCTAGTGTCCACTTATGTAGTTCTAAACATGAGAGGTCGTCTCCAACTCTTCCCACATTAATCCACATAACCCACATGATGAAATGATTAAATTAATTCCTAAAACACATAATTGAACTCTCGTTCTAACCACATGCACTAGATAATTAACCACACAAATCAAACATATAGATTAAACAATTAAGCATCCATAAATGAAACTAATCAAAGCCGGGATTGCAATTTAAATAATATCACAAATTAATCCATAATCTAAACATCACTTAAACATCCAAAACATAGAAAATAAAAAGATAATAAGTAGGATTAGATTACACCTTAATGAAGTTTTACATCCATGAGGATCATCCTTTCCTTGGTGTCCCCACCTTCTTGGAAAACAATAAAATCCTAATCTAGAAAAAATATTTAAACCACGGACGGATCCCTCACCCCGAAAGGGGGAGGGATCTCAACTATGGAGATCTTAAAAAGCTCTCCTTAACTATTGAATCTAATGATTCAATTTAATGGAATTTAATGGGTGAGAATTGATCCATGGTGACTTTCATGGAAGAGGGTATTTATAGTAGTAAGGGTGAGAGAAATTTGAGTGAGTTTCCAATGTGGGACAAGTGGGTTCATGTAGTGATAGAGTGGGAGGAATTTGTGGTAAGTAATCAATGTGGGATAATTTAGCTCATGGCACCAAAAATGGAATTTATAATAATTTTTCCTTTGGCCCGTTCTTGCTCGTTTCAACTCCAAATCGAGCTTCGTTTACTCCCACATCTTCCTCTTCACTTGTAGAATCCATTTTTATCAAAATCACCCATTTTTCTACAAAAATAAACAAAAATACCTTTCTCCAAATAATCAAGCAATTAATAGTATTTTCATTAAAATCATGCTCAATTATTAAATTAAAGCCACAAAAATTCACTTAAAATCTAGGTGAATTTCACAACGATCAGTTCATACCAATCTGCAGTGGATGTACATCAATTTAAATGGAACAACTTAAACATAATGCTCATTGTTTTCCATTTCATTATTACAGCTTCCATTTCTATGTGATCAAAGTTCATTGTTTATTTCATGTTTGTTATGCTTTTCTGATTCAGAACAAAAATACCATTAGATGCCAGCTACCTAAATATCCACTAATAGAAGTTGCAAGGTCAAGCAAAATGAAACAACAATGGTACACAAATTTCATTTTTAACATCTTTATAATTCTTGCTCCCTCGAAACATATTCACACACTTAGCCAACTGATCAAACATAACTCTTTGAAACAATTCAGTGTACGAAGATTCATAAAAAATATAACATCCATTAATAATTACACACAAAAAAGCTCTAATAATACCACCAATTGCTCCAATTAATGATAAATATACTGCTGACTCTGAGTACACTCACATGAATCCATTAAAATCTTCACATATTATATTCATCTGACTCCATTAGAAATTCAAGTAGCAGTGCGAAATACTTGATCTTGGTGAACTCGGCCTTTCTTCTATTGGGCGACAGCGGCACTTATCCGACAAAACACAATCACCGTCCCCTCGTCTCAACTTCGTCGATCGTGGATTCCTACATGGGTGATTGAATTTTTGGAGGTATTAATTGGGGAAATCTTAGGAGGGGGAAGGGGAATTAGGGATTTGAATTTGAAACTTTCGTTGGTCGCCAATTTTGAGCTGGTGGTGATCCGGTTCAGAAGAAGGGCCGGTTCACTTGAAGGGGAGAGCCGGTTCACTTGAAGAGGGACAGCATGGTAATTTGATATCCCATTGGTTACCCAATTTCATGTTTTGAGTTAAAAAATACCAAAAACTCAGGGTAGTTAAAAAACTTACATGGACAACCAAAGTTGTATAAAAAAAAATTTACCCTAAAAAGTAACAGCCAGTGTTTGTGGGTCATCCACTCTGCTTCTTGATAGAGATCTAACAAATATGTGGTCTCAAACAAACATTCGAAATATAAGTTTCTTTCTAGTTTTATTTTTTCTTCATATTAAAGTAAAATCATTTTTTAATCAATTTTATTAACCTTTTGTTAGTTATATGGCGGGGTACTTTTAATTAATAAAATATAGTAAAGTACATTGTGATGGAGTATTAAAAAAAATGACAATTCGAAATCAAAGTCTATTACTCCTTCTGTTTTGAACCATCATTTCGATTTATTGTACCACGTTGTTTAAGAAAAATTATTTTTTTAAAACAAAATTTGCTAACTTTAGAGGGTATTCAAGTATTTTTAGATAAAAAAAAAGTATAAAGAAATAGTTTGTGTGTGAAAAAAAGCTTCAAATTTAAAATTAAAGTTACCTTGAGGTTGTTGGATAAAATTTTGTTTCCTTTTTTGTGCTGTAGAGGGTGGTGTGGAACAGACGAATAAGGAAAGCACTTTAGATACATGCCATGTGTTACAATCAATGCCTAAACTAACGCCATATGCCCCAAGGGTTTAATTGTAAATGGTAGGATATAATTTTTTATATTATGAAATACCAATGAAAAATGGAAAGTAGAATAGAGAATTTAAGTTGGGGATAGAGGGAGTATAAATTGTATTTAGTGTTTAATACTCTTTGAAATTTAGGTGTTAGGGTTTAAAATTACTTTTTGGTACATAAAAATTAATCTTCGAAGAGTGATAATTTTTATTCAAAAAAGTAATAATACATATCTTTAAAGAGTAATTTTTCATGTATTAAAACGTAATCGATAAATCAAGATGTAGATGAATTTGAAGAGTAATTTTTTCATTTAAAAAAGTGACACGACCCACCTTACATAACTTATAATTCAAATACTAATTAACATAAACACCACAATTATAAAAATCTGCACACACACACATATATATATATGTATATATATATTTTCACAAATTGATCAGGGCATTTTAAGTGTTTATATATATATATATATATATATATATATATATATATATATATATATATATATATATATATATATATATATATATATATATATATATAAGTCCTGTGTATTACACGGGTTGTAAAGTTACAATTTTAAAAAATATAATTCAAGTTTAATGTAATTATTTAACAACGAAATTAAACTTTTCAAAAAAAAAAACAAATTCACATTTGAGTGCATATAAATTGAATTTTACTCTTCAATATAAACTTATATTAGATTATAAAATAATAACGTAATTTTTTAATTACATATTAATAATTAAAAAAACAGAATTAATCAAAAGTGAAACCATAACAAAATTAATTTAAAAAATTATAAATTAAACATGAAAAAGAAGTTAATTACATAAAAAAAATCAAAACATCAAAAAATTAAATACGTACTAACAATTTTAAAAAAATCTAAAAGAAATAAAGAAATAAATAAAATAAATAATCAGAAGAGAATATAAAAAAAGTAAAAAAAAACTAAATAAAATATAATTAAAAGCGAAATAAAAAAATAATTTAAAAACTTTGTAAAATTAACATAAAGAAAATTTTAATTACGTAAAAAAATATTAAAAAGATTATAAATTATAATATTACTTGCTACCAAATTAAAAATATATATATATATATATAACAAAAACCAATAAATAAATAAATAATAAAAATATAAAAGAAAAACAAAAATTAATCAACAACAACAACAATAATAATAACAATAAAAAATGGATACCTTTCTTTATAAATTGAAGAAAACTTTTGTTCGTCATGACGAATAAATTATGTGTAGAACGAATGAATAAAGAGTCTTATTTATAAGAGGAGATGAAATAAATTTTCTAAATCTTAAAATAAATATTTGTATTTCTCTTTATTATTTTTTAATTAATAATAATTAATTTTGATTTGATAATATCATATTTCAATCTTAAAATAATATATGTATTTAGCTACATTAAATTTTACTTAATAATTAAAATATTGAAGAATTTTAATTTTAATTGAAAATTAAAATAATTTAGATTAATTCTGGTGGCGACACCTCATCAAAATTAAACTCTAAATCATAACAAAATTAATTAAATAAATTTGCAAAAACATAAAAAATGAAATTAATAACGTAAAAAAATTAAAAAATGGAGTACATATTAACAATAATAAAAAAAAGCTGAATTAAAACGAAAAAAAATCATTAAATAAAAAAAATATAATCAAAAGTATTACATACCAACAAGAAAAACATTACTAAAACAAAAATAAATAAATAAAAACAAAAAATAATCAAAGTAGAATATAAAAAATATAAAAGAAATAATAAGTAAAATATAATTAAAAAGTGAAATCATAAAATAATTAATTAAAAAATTATAAAAGTAACCATAAAAAAATAAGTTAATTACATATAAATTAAAAGATTATTATAAAATTACATGCTAATAATTAAAAAAAAAACAGAAATAAAACCAAATAAATAAATAATTTCAAAAATATAAAAGAAACAACAAAAATAATAAATAATATTAATAAATGGATACCTTTATTTAAAATTTGAAGAAAGCTTTTGTTCGTCGTGATGAATAAATTACGTGTGTAGAACGAATAAATAAAGAGTCTTATTTATAATTGAGATTAATTCTGGTGGCAACACCTCATCAAAATTAAACTCTCATTTAGTGTATATATATATATATATATATATATATATATATATATATATATATATATTCACAAATTGATCAGGGCATTTTAAGTGTTTTACTCTTACATTATTTATTTTTTTGTTTATCAAATAATAAAATCAAATTTATATTCCTCTCAATAAAACTTACCAAACTACGTTTTGCTAATATTCTTATCATATATTTTTTCTATTATACATCCTTTCATATCATTCAAAGGATCAAACTAGCCCTTAAATGCTATTCCCTTGTTTTGACAGTATATTTCGCAGAAGCGTCCTACCATTTTGGTTTGCATTGTGTTTGTAATATAATAATCTTACTAATAATATTAATTTAAATTACAATTGGAAAAAAATTAAACAATGTCAGTTGGTCCACCGTGGTGTGTGAGGTTTTAAATATAACTAAATTTTATTCAAGCATTTTCTTTGTATATACTATTCCAACTCACATAGTGCAAATGCAATGTATATGTAAGTGAAGATAACAACTTGACACAAAAAATAATACCAAAATCAAAATTAAATTGATAAATGCAGTGAGAGAGAAATCTCATATCTGATGTGTTCCGGACTGAGAGTTAGGTGCCCTCTCATTAGCAACAAACTGTAGTAGTATAGTAGTTATCTTCATCATTATCCAACAAACTTAATTACTTTACATAATTGAGCTACAAAAACTAAGATAAGTGAGATGGAATTAGCTCAACCACCCCACAGTTCCAAATCTTGATTCTCAAATTGAAAAACAGATAATCATGGTGGGAATCAAGGGTTCAAATATGAACATGGGGTTTGATTTGCAGGTTCTTTCTCCCAATTAATCTAACAAAGAAAAACAGAGGTGATAGAAAGAGAGCCCCAAATCAAGAATCAACAAGCAGTAATTATAATTCCAAAATGGAATCAAGTGGTAAAGGAGGAGTGATCTCGATTATCATTACATCTAATGAGATTGACTTTGGGAGGCAGCAACATGGACCTACACAAAGGGCAAGTGACTTGGCCCTCATCAATCCATGTATCCAAACACTCCTTGTGGAACACATGCCTACAGTTGCACAAATCCCTAATTTCATCACTCCCATGGATGCAATCCAAGCAAATACTGCATACCTTTTCCCCCCGGAATTCTTCGCCGAGATCTCGATACTGAAGAACGCGAACTCTGCTCTTGATGGCGGCGGTGACGACGTGGACGGGGATGGGGACGAGGGAAGGGGAGGAGCTGTCGAGGATGAGAATGTAGCTGTTGGAATTGGGGGTGGAATCGGGGGTTTCTTCGGGGGGCGGCTTGTAGAGACCGAGATGGGAGAGTGCGGATATGAAAAGGAGAGTGGCGTTAGTGAATATGTCGAGGAAGAAGGTTATGGAGATGGCCTTGGGCAGTTTGATGGCGTGGAAGAGAAACCCCATTGCTCAGATCTGCGGCGGCAGAGGTGGCGGAGTGGGCGGAGCGGAGGAGAAGAGAAGAGAAGAGAATTTTTCAACAATTACGAAATTGTCCCTTTTGTGATGTAACTCTATTGTGCGTGTTTCTCCAGCTGGAGCATTATGGCGATGCTAACATGATTTATGAGTAATTAACATAGGAGCTCGTAGGATGACAACGAGTAGGGTACCCGCTTACTTTAGGATATCCATATTCATATTCAATTAAAAAAATAACTACTCGTATCTGTATTCGTCTCATTTAAAAAATTTATTATGGTACCCGTATCCGTTCCATTACCATTTATCAATACTCGTGGGTACCCATACCCGTTTAATATTCATTTATTTTATATATATTTATATTTTTATTATCTAAATAAGTATAATAATAAAAATTGCATTATTATTAATTTATTATAAGATAAATATAATATAAATTGTATTATTTTAAATAAATATTTAATAAATATGATTAAATAAAAGTTATAACTATTAATTAAATATATAAAATATCTTATCATATATAAATTATATAATATATATTAAATTTTATAAAAAATATATATATAATCGGGTTACCCGCGGGTATTTGAGGCATTGATTAGCCATAATTTAGTGGGCATGACCAATTAAAGAAATTATCGAACCACAGGGAGGAAGGTACTAGGGTCTAAGCGATCTCGTGTTTGTCATAGTATTATAGAGATGAACGAGAAGGGGAGATAATCAAGAAATGACAATAAAATAAATGGATAGATGAATAGGAGATGGATGAATGAGCCAAGTAGATAGAGATGAGACTAGCAATACTTAAAGCATGGAAAATCTAGGTATCATGCAATGAATTCATATGTGTCATGGGAAAAAGGCTAAGGGCCAACACTAAGATCGCCTAAACTCCCTCTCGGAATGAATAGGATATGGAATGACATTCATTGGATTGGTTCTCACTCAAACAATTCCAACTAGGTACTAAGCTTGAAATGAGAGTCCCTTCACATAATCTATTGACTTCTCAATCTAATAAATGATATGTTCTATCAAAGGGTTCTAAACTATGAAGGACTTCTCAATCTCTTCACAATCTATAATGCACATGAAGTGTTTGATGAAATGATTCACTTAATTATCCAAAATATGCAATTGACTTCTTAATCTAATCACATGCTTAAAACAATTAAACACACAAATCATCATAAACCTCAAGATCTAAAGCATCAATGATAGAAAATCAATTAACCCTATCAACATAATCATTCAATTGCAAAATACAAAAAATTATCCAACACAATTCATATTGCTAATCTCACAAGGGAGATTAGCCTCTCATATCCATAAGAAAATTAACATGGACATTAAATTCCTTACAAAACATGATAAATAATAGGTTTCAATACAAAGTTTGGATGAAAACTCCCTTGATGTCTCCAATGGTGATCTTCTTCTTCCCCTTGCAATTCACCTCTCTTCCTTGCTTCTCTACTACTTGGATGAAGGATTTGATGGTTGGATGAAGGTAGATACAAAGGGTGAAGAATGGATGAAGGTGAAGGTGAAAAATGGAGGAAAAGGTGTGTGAGGTGTGTGTGGAAGGGGTGGAAATCGGATCTTTTTTCACATATTGAAGTATTGGGTATTTATACCCCTTGGGAGGCTTCTAGAAGGATTCTGATTTTTTTCCAGGATTTTACACAGCACGAGTCGTGCTCTGTCACACGGCCATAAGGTGGCCGTGTCGTGTAAACTGATGCTCCCGCACGGCCTTTTCTTACAGGGCCGTGTTGATGACACGGCTCGTGCTGCTAACATGACTCGTGCGACTGGACACGGCCTTAAGGTGCCCGTGTTGAATGAATAGGTGTCGCAGCACGGCCATCGCTTACAGGGCCGTGTTGGCTACACGGCCCGTGTTGGTGCTAGCTCCTGTATTTCTTCACTGTTTTGGCTCGTTCTCCCTCGTTTCAACTCCGAATTGAAATCCGCTTTTTCCTACGTCTTCCTTATCATATCTATCATCAAATAAAAAGTGAAAATTATAGGTTTAAGCTCATTCACACAGATTTCCAAGAAAATACAAAACACAACCAAATAACACATAAAATACGAATAAAAATATACGAAAACACACATAAAAAGATATTAAAATCTAGGTGAAAATATCACTTATCACACCCCCAAACTTAAAGTGTTGTGCGTCCCCGCACAACGAAAATGATAAACCAAGGAGTGATTTTTTTTCACCTAGGAAAAGACTAAACGAACATAAGTAACAACACATCAATAATAATAAGAATCACAATTTATGCTAAGTCATCCTACAACATTAGATTCATGACATGAGAAATTAACAAGTTCAATCACAAGAAAATAAAGTGTAATATAGTCCCTTTTAGTCCAAGCCTCACATAAGATATAAATTTCACTCAACACTCTTTTAAGATAGGGTAAAACAACACTCATCAATCGATTGGCTCGACTCGCTATAAGCTTGCTCGTGGACTACATTCACAAACCACCAAAGTTTAAATTAATGATCAAAAAGGTCTTTAATTGGGATGTAATGATAGGCTCTTTGGTAAGGTAGGAAGAGTATGGATAATAGTGACTAACAAGTGTAAGTAATCGAAGAGATGATCAACTTCCTCAATTTCTCCACTTTTCTTTCTTCCTTTCTCAACTTTGGTAATCACAAGCACTAATCATCAACTTTCCTTAGATTTTGAGCTTCTTTTAATGCATGCTTCCTTCTTTGAACTTTTAAGTACTTGAGCATATTGTTATTTCTTTGCTCATTTTCTTATTTTGAGTTTGCATGTTCATTCTTGTTTGTGCTCTTTTTCATCATTTTTCTTGCTTGTTTACCATTTCCTTTCTTTTCTTGCACAATTCTCATCAAACCTTTCTAAACCACATCTCCTCAATCACTCACACAAAAAGTATGTATGTAAGGCTCAAGTGGGTAATTAAGGCTTGTAGTGTGCTAAATTCACAATAAAATGGCTTTAAGGCTCAAAGTGGTTGACTAGGGATGATGTTCAAGGTAGGGAAATATATGGTAATGACTATAAATGACAAGGATGGCCTTAGATCATTTCACTAATCTCCACAAATCGGGCTCATTCCTATAGTCCTTGAGCAAGTTCTAACTTATCAAAACTCAATCGATCCACTCATGAAGGAAAAAAACATGTATGCACGGTTGAGGCTCAAATTCTCACAAGCTTGTGGTCAGACCTTAGGAAACTTATTACACCACATTCATCTCAAAATTGAACAAGTTAAGTAAAACATGTCACAATTCGAAAGTGTAGAGATTCTTAATCATAACTTGTCATCACTTACTACCACAACATATCACCACTCATGTTCAAAAATGGCTCACAACATCCCAAAACAAACCACCAAACATACCAAGACAAAAATAAGAAAACACACAAAACATAAAATAAAGACTCAACAAACAAGAAACAAAACAAAAACACATAACATGCAAAAACAACAATCACCATCATTAAACAATAAAGCACACATTCAAATCATCCATAACAATGTAAGCTCACAATCATCCCAACCTTGATTGAAAAGAAAATCCTAAATTACGAAAGTAAACATCCCAAAAACATAACAAATGAAGAAACATGCTAATCACAACAATCCAAATCAACATAAATTATGCTAAACACATAAAAGTGGTAGGGTGTAGAATGAACTCCCTCAATAAGCATTTGATAGTGGAAGTTGTTAGCTCCGAGCTCAATTCGTGCTTCCAATACCCTTCATACATGCTCAACAAAACCATTAGCTTAACAATTTCATTAAAATATGGACTATCATGCACTTCAACACGACCAATCATACCAAAATCAAACCAATGCTCATGAGAAAAATTCAAAATTAGCCCAAAAACACGAAAAGTATATGGCTTCAAAACAAGGTATGTCACACCATGCCATATCTCCCCAAACTTAAATTGAAACAAGAGTTTCGAGTTAAGTTTGCAAAAAAAAAAAAATGGTGTGACGAACTTACACCTTCAATTCAAGCTCTCTTCGTATCTTGAAAACTCATTCTTCTCACAAGCACGATCCACCTATAAGGCAAAAATGTAAGAAACAACAAATCCACCATCCTTATTGAAAGCAATAAACAAAGCAATAAAGATAATGATGGGTTGCCTCCCATCTAGCACTAAGTTTAACGTCTTCAAGCCGGACGGGATATGGAGAACTCATCGGAATGGCCACGGATATCTTTCGTCCTTGCCATCAAATTTTAAACGTTGTGCTTTGATTGTCGTTATTTTCACCTAAATTTTAGTGCCTTTTGAGTGTATTTTTCGTATTGTTTTATCAATATTTTCGTGTATTTTGGTGGTGTTATGTGTTTTCATAGGAATGTGTGAGAATGATCTTAAACATATATATAACAGGTGAAAATGGAGTAAAAATGAAGACGAAAGATCAAACAAAGAAGAAGAAACAAAGGTGCAAGAACACGGCCGGCCGTGCTGGCAACACGGCTCGTGTTGCAGCAAACGGCCCGTGTGCCAGACACGGGCCTGTCCAGAATGGTCGTGCGGCGGCATCTATTTATCCAACACGACCACCACTTGATCATGTTGTGGAGCAGACCCGTGTCGCGGAGCACGACCCGTGTACCAGACACGGGCCTGTAAGCGGAGGCCGTGCGGAGACGTCTAGACATTCAACACGGCCACCCTTTGGCCGTGTGACGCAGAACGACTCGTGTGCCGCATGCCCTGATACGACACGACCCGTGCTACGTAGCACGACTCGTGTCGGCACCAGAACAGGATATTTTTTATATTTCTTCTAGAAGGTCTCCATGGGGTATAAATACCAATCCATTCAACATTTAGAAAGGAGATCCGAAATTCTACTATTCCCACACACCTCACACATCATTCCTTTGATTTCACACCATATTCTCCATCCCATTCATCCATTTTGAGATCTACATCATCTCTCCATAATTTCCTCCATCCAAATCAAGTGAAGAAGCAAGGAAGCTTGGGTGATCACCAAAGGAAGAAGGGAGATTCAATTGGATCCATTTCCAAGGGAGTTTTCATTCCAATTTTGTGTTAATCCTTTAGTTTATCATGATTTGTAAGAATTATAATGTCTATGTTATGGATCTTATGAAGATTGTAGGCTAATCTCCCTTGTGAGATTAGCAACATGAAGGTTGTTGGTTAATTTGTGGATCTATGTAATTAAATTTATATGTTGATGGGGATATTTGATTTTCTATCATTGGTGCTGTTATATCTTGAGATCTATGATGTTTTGTGTGTTTGATTGTTCTAATTATATGATTAGATTGAGAAATCAATTATGTGCTTAGGATAGTCAAGTGAATCATTTCATCAAACACCTCATGTGCATTATAAATGGTAAAGTGATTGAGAAGTCCTTTATTATTTAGAACCCTTTGATGGAACATGTGATTAGTTAGATTGAGAAGTCAATTGATTATATGAAGGGATTCTATAATTGAACTTAGTACCTAGTTGGAATAGTTTAATTTAGAACCAACCTTTGAGCTATTTTGAGATTGTGCAAATGATCTACATCCTATTCATTTTGAGAGGAAGTTTAGGTGGTTTATGTGTTGGCCCTTAGTCTTAACCCTTGATACATATGAGTTTAATGCATGAATCCATAAGTTACCACTTCAATAGTGTTATTAATCTCACTTCAACTCAATTTGGAAAATCACTCATTTATCATTTTTATCTTGTCATTTGATTATTGATTGTCTAATTCATTTGTTTGCATTTAATTACTTGTTAACCAAACCATCCATCTATGATTTGTTTCTATAAAATCGTGATAAACGTGATATCGCTTAAGTGCTAGCATCGACCTCCCTGTGGTTCGATAAATTCTTGAATTGGTCAACCCGACTACAAGTTATGGCTAATCAAATGGCGCCGTTGCCGGGGAGGTAACGGTTGCTAGTAGCTTAAAGAAGGAACGTTTAGAGCGATCTTACTAGAGACATTTTTTTTCTTGTATTTATTACTTGTATTTGCTTTGTGAAAATTTGTTCTAATTTCTCTTATCTTGAAGGTGTATGCAAACGAGGTCAAAAGGGAAGTAAGTCGAACCAATTGATCTAGAGCTTGAAAACACTTTGAGGAGAAAGAGAAGAGAGAACAAAACCAAAAATAGTGAGCGAATGGAGAATTTTCAAGGTGACAATCGTGTTGGGATAGAGCATGATGGGGAAGGAGGACACAATATGAACGTGTAAGACAACGCACATCAATTCAATGAGAATCCTCCTCAACAAGCCTATAAAAATCATGGAGTTATAAACAATCAAGCTTATATTCAACAACTTGTGCAACAACCGATGATTCAACAAGGTTTTCAACAAGGTTATGCTCCTCCACAACAAGCGTATGTACCTCCACCTCCGGTTCAACATGGAGTTCAAAATGACCAAAGAGTGATCCGGGATTTCTTCATGCCGAGGGCACTTCCACAAATGATGGGACCACCAATTCATGCCAACAACTTTGAGTTTAAAATGGGCTTGATTTCATTGGTGAGAGAGCAACAGTTTGGTGGAGCTCCGAATGAAGATCCTAATGCTTATCTAGCTCAATTCGTTGAAATTGCTAACACGGTGAAGATGAACGGAGTGAGCGAGGATTGCATAAAGATGAGGTTATTCCCATTCTCCTTGAGGGATAGAGCAAGAACATGGCTCTCCACCATTACTCCCGGTACGTGCAACACTTGGGACGAGCTAGCACAATTGTTTTTAAACAAGTACTTCCCACCGTCAAAGACGCTTCAAATGAAGAGCTTGATCACACAATTCAAGCAAATGCCTCAAGAGAGCTTTTATGAAGCGTGGGAAAGGTTCAAAGAAATGCTACGCAAGTGTCCACATCATGGTTTCCCGGAGAATCAACAAGTTGGATTTTTCTATCAAGGACTTGTGAACGGACAAAGAGTGCTTGTTGATGCCTCGGCAGGAGGATCCGTACTTGGAGTAACTCCGGAAAGGGCTATTCGAATTTTTGATGAGATTGCTACAAATGTCTATCAATGGCCATCGGAGAGAGTTAGTGGAAGCTATGGTTTTGAGAGCTATGATAAAGGACAACAGTTTAGTGTAAGTGTTGAACCAAGTATGCTAAGCATGGAAAAGATAGTGGCGGAAGTTGTTAAACAAATGAGCTTGAATCAAAGTGTGAACAATCAAGGAGCGAATATGGTTGAGGGACTACAAGTCGAGCAAGGTGTGCTACCTCCGAATGCTGTGAATAGTGAACAATGGACCAACTCTATGCCACGTGTTGAGGATGTGTCTTATATGCAAGGAAGAAATTATCAAGGTAATTATCAAAACAATTACCAAGGTAATTTCAATCAAAATCAAGGAAGTTATCCACAAAGGCAAGGAGGATTCAACGCTCAAAGTAGTGGAAGTTCGCACCCACCACAACAACCAAGGCAAGGAGGTTTCACTAGCCAAGGAAGTGGAAGTTCTTATCCACAACAACCAAGGAGGCAAGATAATTTTTCTTATGCAAACCCAAGTAATGCGGTTACTTATCCTCCGGGGTATCATCCGGGAGCTAAAGCACCAAATAATGAAGGGAAGGCGACTACTGAAGAACTTCTTGAAAAGTTGATTGCCTCCAACAAGACTCAAGAGGAAAATTTTGAAAGACGATTCAAAGCCATTGAAGAAAATAGTGATAGAAGACTCAAAGCCTTGGAGTATTCATTTAGTCAAATGGCGAGCTCAATGAGTGCTAATGAGAAAGGGAAATTTCCTTCCACTACCATTGTGAACCCAAAGGAACAATGCAAGGCAATTACCTTGAGAAGTGGAACAAATTATGATGGACCATCTATGCCATTGGAAGATGATAAGGTGGAAGAGAAGGAGATGGAGAAAACCTTGGTTGAAGAAGAATTCGATGTTGAAAGTGAAGTTGAGGATAAAATGAATGAGGAACCGGAATTGATGGATAACAAGGTTGTTGAAAAGAAATGGGAAAGAACCAAGGCAATGAAAAAGAAGGAGGAGGAAATTGAAGTGGAAAGGGATAGTTGGGGAATTCCAAAAACACAAGTACCTATTCCTTTTCCACATCGATTTTTGAAGAAAGGCTTGGATGAAAAGTTTGCAAAGTTTTTGGAAATTTTCAAGAAAATCCACATTAATATACCCTTTGCGGATGCGTTGAAACAAATGCCTCACTATGCGAAGTTTTTGAAGGACATCATGTCAAGGAAGAGGAGCTTGATAGAGAATGAGACCGTCAACTTGACGGAGGAGTGTAGTGCAATAATTCAAAGGAAGTTGCCTCCAAAGCTCAAAGATCCGGGGAGTTTTGTTATTACATGTGAAATGGGCAAGAGTGAGGTTCATAAAGCTCTTTGCGATATTGGGGCAAGTATTAACTTGATGCCTATGTCCATTTTCAAGAAACTTGGTATAGGGGAAGTGAAACCTACATCCGTTACATTGCAACTAGCGGATAGGTCTTTAACCTACCCTAGAGGAATAGTGGAGGATGTGTTAGTCAAGGTTGGAAAGTTTATATTCCCGGTTGATTTTGTAGTTCTTGATATGGACGAGGATGCAAATGTTCCATTGATATTGAGGCGTCCATTTTTAGCAACGGGAAGAGCTTTAATTGATGTACAAAAAGAGGAGTTGAAGTTGAGAGTAAATGAGGAAGAGGTGGTTTTCTCTTTGAAGAGTGCTATGAGATATCCAAATGAGAAAGAAGAATGTAGAAGGATAGACATGATTGATGAAGTTGTTGAAGAGAACCTACCATTCATCTTAGCTAAAGATCCTCTTGAAATGAGCATAAGCCATTCTCTTACTTTATCTTTAAACTCTAATCATTCTTTTCATTATCTAGAAGATGAAGATATTAATGATTGTTTACATGAATTGAATGCTTGTAGGGAAATGCAAGAGGATGAAGCAAAGTTGGCATACTATGGGAAAGAGGGAATATCTTCCATTAGAGATGGAGATTGAAGAGTCAAAGGTTGATAAAGGAAAGGAAGAATTGAAGCCTCTACCCGATCACCTTAGGTATGCATATTTGGGGGACGAGAAGACATTTCCGGTAATTGTATCATCATCCCTTTCTCCTTTAGAACTTGATAAATTGTTGAGAGTACTTAGAGATCATAAGAGTGCTATAGGGTGGAGTTTGGATGATTTGAAGGGAATTAGTCCCACAATTTGCATGCATCACATAAGGTTGATTGATGAGAACAAATCATGTATACAACCTCAAAGGCGTTTGAATCCTATTATGCAAGAAGTGGTTAGAAAAGAAGTTTTAAAATGGTTGGATGCTAAAATTGTTTATGCCATTAGTGATAGTCCTCATGTAAGTCCTTTGCATGTTGTGGCTAAGAAAGGAGGGTTTACCATTGTTAAAACGGAATTTGATGAAGAACTTGCAACAAGGGTAAAAACGGGGTTGAGAGTTTGTTGTGATTATAGAAAACTTAATGACAATACTCATAAGGATCATTTCTCTTTGCCTTTTATTGATCAAATGCTTGATAGGTTAGCGGGATACAAGTATTATTGTTTTCTAGATGGTTACTCGGAGTATAACCAAATCATGATAGCCCCCGAGGATTAAGAGAAAACAACTTTTACTTGTCCGTATGGCACATTCGCTTTCTATAAATTGCCTTTTGGGTTATGCAATGCACCCGCCACCTTTCAACGTTGTATGATGGCTATTTTTGGAGGATTGATTGAAAATGTGATGGAAGTTTTTATGGATGATTTCTCCGTGTTTGGATCTTCATTTGATATATGCTTAACTAATTTGTCCATGGTCTTGCAGCGATGTCAAGATACGAACCTCGTCTTGAATTGGGAAAAATGTCACTTTATGGTTCAAGAGGGTATCGTACTTGGTCATCATATCTCCGAAAAAGGTTTGAGAGTTGATAAAGTGAAGGTTGTAGCCATTGAACATCTTCCCCCTCCTAAAAATGAAAAAGGGGTTAGATCGTTTCTTGGTCACGCCGGATTCTATTGACGTTTTATAAAGAATTTTTCTAATATTGCCAAACCTTTGTGTAAATTGCTTGAGAAAGATACTCCATTTGAATTTAATGATGAATGTCTTGATGCTTTTAGGGTGTTAAAGGAAGCTTTGATTTCTTCACCAATCCTTGTCTCTCCCGATTGGAGCAAGCCCTTTGAACTCCATTGTGATGCAAGTGATAATGCCTTGGGAGTAGTGCTTGGACAAGTTCGAGAGAGGAAATTTCGAGCTATCTATTATGCATCAAAGACGTTCAATGCTAATCAAAAGAATTACACCACAACGGAAAAGGAGTTTCTTTCCGTAGTCTATGCTTTTGAAAAATTTCGTCCATACTTAGTTGGCACGAAAACCATTGTCTACACGGATCATGCTGCCATTAGGTATTTGATGAGTAAAAAGGATGCTAAACCAAGACTAATTCGTTGGGTTCTTTTGTTGCAGGAGTTTGATGTGGAGATACGTGATAAGAAGGGAGTCGAAAATGTCATAGCTGACCACTTGTCACGATTGGAGAATGTTGATGAAAAAGGAACCATGGAGCTCATAAATGATATGTTCCCGGATGAAGAGATACTTCAAGTGGATTTTCATCGGATGTACACTTTGTGTGAGACCGGAAGACCATGGTACGCGGATTTGGTAAACTACCTAGCGTGTGGTATCAAGCCGGACCATCTCACCGAGTCAAAAAGGAAAAAGTTCTACCATGATGTTAAAGAATATTTGTGGGATGATCCTTTGTTGTTTAAGAATTGTCCGGATGGTATCATACGGAGGTGTATTCCGGAGGAAGAAAAAGTAAGTGTCATGGAGATGTGCCATAGTTTACCATGTGGAGGACACTTTGGGTTTCAAAAGACGGGAGCTAAGATCTTACCGTCGGGATTGTTTTGGCCAACATTGTTCAAGGATTGCAAAGAATACGTCAAGGAGTATGATAGATGCCAAAGAATTGGAAGTATTAGACAAAGAGATGAGATGCCTATGAAGAACATCTTTGAAGTTGAAGTGTTTGACGTTTGGGGGATGGACTTCATGGGACCATTTCTGTCTTCCAATGGTTTTCTTTACATTTTGCTTGCGGTAGACTATGTGTCAATGGGTAGAAGCAATTCCTACAAGAACAAATGATGCTCTAGTTGTCAAAGCTTTCTTGAAGAAGAACATTTTTGCAAGGTTTGGAGTACCAAAGGCGATCATTAGCGATCAAGGGACTCATTTCATAAACAAGATCATTGAGAAGCTTTTGAGAAGCTATGGAGTGAAGCACAAGGTGTCAACACCTTATCATCCGCAAACAAATGGTTTGGCGGAAGTATCAAATAGGCAAGTGAAGCTTGTACTTGAGAAGACAGTCAAGGGGAATAGGAAGGATTGGTCTTCTAAACTAGATGATGTGCTTTGGGCTTATCGAACGACGTACAAGACCGCTCTTGGTCTTTCTCCGTATAAACTTGTCTATGGGAAAGCATGTCATCTTCCGGTTGAAATAGAACACAAGGCTTTATGGGCATTGAGGAAGTTGAATCTTGAGGAGAAAGAATCGGGAAAGAAAAGATGTCTTCAATTGATTGAGCTTGAAGAATTTCGTGAGGAAGCATATTCAAACTCCCAAATTGTCAAGGAGAAGCTTAAAAGATGGCATGATGAAAGAATCAAAGCAAAGGAGTTTATACCGGGGGATAGAGTGCTTTTATTCAATTCTAGATTGAAACTGTTTCCCGGAAAGCTTCGTTCAAAATGGACCGGTCCATATGAGGTGATTGAAGTTAGAGAAAATGGATCTTTAATGCTTGAAGGATCGGATGGGAATTCTTTTATTGTCAATGGTCATAGGGTTAAGCATTACCATTCTCCCTCTCAAAGGGAGTTGGTATATGTTGACACCTTCTCTTCTTGAGATCCGTATCCTTTTAGTAGTTTAGGTTTGTAAATATTTCTTTTCTTGTTTTGCTTTATTTTGGTCTTGCAGGTGGATTGTGCTTATGAGGAGAAGATTTCTTGAACATTCAAAGTGTGCGTCATTGATGTGAACGGTATATCGTACCACTTTTTGCAAACTTTCTTTGAAACTCTTGTTTCAATTCAAGTTTGGGGGGATATGATGTGATACGATATGCTATATACTATGTTGACATGCATTCGTGTGTTTTTGAGCCAAATTTGAAATTTTCTCATAAGTTCGGTTTAGTTTTGGTTCATTTTGGTGGTGTTGAAGTTGATAGTCCTGTTGTTTTTGATATTAAGATTGAACTAATGATGTTGATGAAGTGTGAGCATGAATAGGAAGTTTTGGAAGCAGGGAAACAAGGAAAGACAAGTGTTGAAGATGAAAATTGGAAAATTCAGGGGAGCAGTGACACGCCTCGTGTCGCCGACACGGTCCTGTAAGCTTTGGCCGTGCGAAGACATCAATTTGCCCAACACGAGCACTATTTGGTCGTGTTGCATGACACGGACCGTGTCCAAGCGCGAGACTCGAGTCTTGTAGCCGACATGACCCTGTACGCTTTGGCCGTGCGGGAGCACCAGAACACGCAACACGGGCACCTTATGGCCGTGTTGCGTGACACGACTCGTGTCGGGTCCGAAGAAACATTTTAAAAGGCAGAATTCTGGACACAGCTCGAAGGCTAAAACACACTCCCACCGTGATAATCCAGTCGAAACTCCACCAATCATCTTCTAAACACCAAAGAGTGGTAAGATTGTGAGTGTAAAAGGTGAACTTCAAAGCATAAACAACAATCCCCTTCATTTTGTTCAATAGAATTCAAGGTATGTCTTCTTGTGCCCTAATCTTCAATTCGAGGTATGAATGGCGAAATTCATGTATGGGTTTTGAATGATGGAATGTATGAAGCATGTCTAGGATAGTGAAACATGAATTTGCATATTTAATTGTTGGATTGATTGAATTTTGGATAGAATTAGGGTTCATGAAGGAAGAATTTGGGGATAATTGTTTTAGGATGATTAATTTAGGGCATGTGATTGTTAAATTGATCAATAATGCTTCTATGATGATTGTATTGATGTAAATTAGTTTAGGTATTGAGGAATTGAGCATGAAAGCATAGTTAAGACTTGTTGAATTGAATTGTGAAATGTGTGCATGCCAAGTGTTTGATGAAATGCCTAAATGAAATTTCAAATTGGAATTCAAAGTTTTTGCATGAAGCATTATTGAATTGAATTGTGCCAATTGAAAAAGTGAAATGTTATGAAAGTATGAGAGGATTAGGATGTTGAAAGTGAGTGATTGAATGAAATTTTTGAAATAACTTTGTGTTAAGTTGATTGGATCTAAATGTTAAGTCTTGAAACAAAGTGTTTATTGTACTTGAATATGTGCTAGAATTAACACTTAGTTGAATAACTAGTGATAATTCTAATCAAGATAAGACATTTTGTTTTGAGTTTACTTGAAATTAATTTGAATTATGTTGGACATTGTAGATGGCTGAAAGAAGAGTGAGGAAACGCAATGAGGACTTCATTTTCATTGAGTCAGATATGGAACTGTCCAACCTTGATGCCAAACTGCTAATGAAAGACCAACACCCTGAGAATTTTGGAATAGAGTTCATGGAATGGGAGAAGTACGCATTGAGATGGGAGTACATAATCCCAAAGATTAGGGCAACTCGATTCCAAGATCAAGCAACCATGGAAGGCCTTGGAATAGAAGGTGATCTGAGGACTCTATTCCGTCGAGTGGAAATGGAGGAGTTTTTCGATAAGAGACCTCCCACTTATCTCCACCTTACAGCCGAGTTCATGAGCACCTTGGAGGTTCACAGAGATAGGAACAAGTTTCCTATTGTTATCACATTTCAGTTAAACAATGAGATGTGGGAGAAGATACCTGTGAATGAGCTGAATAGATTTTTTGGGTGCCCAATCATGAGAGGGCATCAGAACTTCCTACCACAAGGGGGTTTCAATCAACAGACGTGGTGGAGAAAATTGGTTGAGGATGGGACTGAGCCTCCAGAGTACATTCCAAGTTCGTCTAAAGGGACAGCCATAAGGAACCCAGTCATGAGGTACCTTGAGAAGATAGTATCAAATACTATTCTGGGTCGGTTCGAGAGTGGATCTGTTGGGGAGAAGCAGTTGTACATCATGTACAGTATGTTCAAAGAATTCACAGTGAACATTGCAGCTCACTTCGTTCAGCATGTAGAGAGAGTGGCTAAGAGAGAGAACACTCGAGGGATTATGATTGGAGGAATGGTGATAATGATTGCTCAAGGGTTAGGCATCGACCTTAGAGGGATGCAACACTCGATGATTAGTGAAGGGCTCACTTATAATCAACTCATAAGGATGGAGTTCCTATCATTCATAGGAAATATGTATTGTTTGAAGCAAGATAAGGGAGCTCCATTTCCTCTACCTGCTCCTGAGCTCACCACACTGCAAGGACGAAGAAAGCATCAGAATCTAGCAATGGCGAGTCCTAACCACTCAGCAGTCGTGAGAGTTTTCTACAGAGAGAATAGAGATGGAGTGGAAGCAGTGCTCCAGCAGATGAGAGTAGATGAGAATCCTGAGCTAAGGAATCTGAGAGCTGAGCCGGTGGACATGGATGTAGGGGAGGAAGAGCAACATCATCAAGTGGAATTTGAAGAGCATGCACCAGAGCCTCCAGCATTTGAGCAAGAAGGAGAAGAACAAGAGGAAGGAGATGGACCAAGAGAGGGGAATGCAAGATGGAATCTTCTGGAGAACGAACTCATGGAGATCAGGCAGACGCAGCAGGCGCTTGGAGATGAGATGAGAGAGTTCCGAGAGGAGCAGCAGAGGCAGGGTGCGATGATAAGGGAGATCCAAGAAGGGCAGCGTCGTAGGGAGTACTATGAAGAGAATACACGATCACGCTCGAACAACATGGAGGAGATGATCACAAGGATGTTCAATTTCCAATTCCCTACCACACCTCGTGTTTATACTCCTTGGGGATCATGGCATAATCAACCCCCTCCGCCTCCGGATAACTAAGGGAGTACTTTTGGTGCTCGACACTTCATTAGTTCATCTTCTTTAGTGATTTAATTTGTGTTGGATTTGAGACTTCGTATTGTTTTGTTTTGGGATGTTTAATTTCGTACTTTTCTTTCAATTAAGGATTGAGATGATTTTTGTTGTGTATTGATTATGGATGGGGTGAATTTTCTTTGTGTCTTTTCTTTTATTGTTGTCTTTGTGTTTTTTACTTTAGTCGTTTTGTTGTTTCTTTGGTTTATTTGTGTTTGTGTGTTGTTTTTATTTTTTTCGTGTTTAGGTTTGATTTGGTGGTTTGTTTGGGGAGGTTGTGAGTCATTTTGAATATGAGTGATGATGCATTATGGTGATAAGTGAGGTCGAATTATGATTAAGGAACTCTACGCTTTCGAATTGTGATATGTTTTATTTAACTAATTCAATTAAAAGAATGAATAAGTTGTAATAAGTCCTTTTAAGTCGAGCATAAACTTGTGAGAATTTGAGCCTCGACCATGTATACATGGTACCTTTTCATGAGTGGATCGGTTGAGTTTTGATAAACTAAATACTTGCTCAAAGACTTTAGGAATGAATCTGATTAATGGAGATCGATGAAATGATTTAAGGCCATCCTTGTCATGTATAGCCATTGCCAAATATTTCCTTACCTTTAAAATCATCCCTAGTCAACCACGTTGAGCCTTTAAGCCTATTTATTGTGAAGATAGCACATTACAAGCTTTAATTACCCACATGAGCCTAAGATATATACCTTTTGTGTGAGTAATAAAGAAGATGGTGGCTAGAAAGGTGTAATGAGATAACAAAGGAGAAAGAGGAAATGGGAAAAAAAAAGGGATGAAAAGAGCATAAGAAAGAATGGACATGCAACTTCAAAACAAGAAAATGAGCAAAGCAACAATAATGTGCTCAAGTATTTAAGAGTTAAAGAAAAGAGGCATGAGTCTATAAGAAGCTCAAGAAATCCAATGAAGTGATGATTAGTGCTTATGATCAATAAAGAAAAGAAAGGGAGAAAAAGAATGTGAAGGGATGGAAGAAAGTAGCTACCTCTTCGATTACTTACACTCGTTTAGTCACTTTTATCTAAATTATTCATACCCTACCAAAGAGCCTATCATTACATCCTTAATTAAAGACCTTTTTGATCATTGATTAAAATTTTGGTGGTTTGTGAATAGAGTCTACGAGCAAGTGTATGGTGAGTCGAGCCAATTGATTGATGAGTGTTGATTTACCTTATTTAAAGAGTGTCAAGTGCAATTGATAAACTTATGTGAGGCTTAGACTAAAAGGACTATATTGCTCTTTATTCTCTTTTGATTGAACTTGTTAATTTCTCTTATCATGAATCTAATGTTGTAGGTTAGCTTAGCATGATTTGAAATTCTTGTGGCTAATGATGTGTTATTACTTGTGTTCGTTTAGTTTTTTTTACTAAGTGAAAACTTCTCCCTCGGTCTATCATTTTCATTGTTCGGGGACGAACAATACTTTAAGTTTGGGGGTGTGATTGTCGTTATTTTCACCTAGATTTTAGTGCCTTTTGAGTGTATTTTTCGTATTGTTTTATCAATATTTTCGTGTATTTTGGTGGTGTTATGTGTTTTCATAGGAATGTGTGAGAATGATCTTAAACATATATATAACAGGTGAAAATGGAGTAAAAATGAAGACGAAAGATCAAACAAAGAAGAAGAAACAAAGGTGCAAGAACACGGCCGGACGTGCTGGCAACACGGCTCGTGTTGCAGCAAACGGCCCGTGTGCCAGACACGGGCCTGTCCAGAATGGTCGTGCGGCGGCATCTATTTATCCAATACGACCACCACTTGATCATGTTGTGGAGCAGACCCGTGTCGCGGAGCACGACCCGTGTACCAGACACGGGCCTGTAAGCGGAGGCCGTGCGGAGACGTCTAGACATTCAACACGGCCACCCTTTGGCCGTGTGACGCAGAACGACTCGTGTGCCGCATGCCCTGACACGACACGACCCGTGCTACGTAGCACGACTCGTGTCGGCACCAGAACAGGATATTTTTTATATTTCTTCTAGAAGGTCTCCATGGGGTATAAATACCAATCCATTCAACATTTAGAAAGGAGATCCGAAATTCTACTATTCCCACACACCTCACACAGCATTCTTTTGATTTCACACCATATTCTCCATCCCATTCATCCATTTTGAGATCTACATTATCTCTCCATAATTTCCTCCATCCAAATCAAGTGAAGAAGCAAGGAAGCTTGGGTGATCACCAAAGGAAGAAGGGAGATTCAATTGGATCCATTTCCAAGGGAGTTTTCATTCCAATTTTGTGTTAATCCTTTAGTTTATCATGATTTGTAAGAATTATAATGTCTATGTTATGGATCTTATGAAGATTGTAGGCTAATCTCCCTTGTGAGATTAGCAACATGAAGGTTGTTGGTTAATTTGTGGATCTATGTAATTAAATTTATATGTTGATGGGGATATTTGATTTTCTATTATTGGTGCTGTTATATCTTGAGATCTATGATGTTTTGTGTGTTTGATTGTTCTAATTATATGATTAGATTGAGAAATCAATTATGTGCTTAGGATAGTCAAGTGAATCATTTCATCAAACACCTCATGTGCATTATAAATGGTAAAGTGATTGAGAAGTCCTTTATTATTTAGAACCCTTTGATGGAACATGTGATTAGTTAGATTGAGAAGTCAATTGATTATATGAAGGGATTCTATAATTGAACTTAGTACCTAGTTGGAATAGTTTAATTTAGAACCAACCTTTGAGCTATTTTGAGATTGTGCAAATGATCTACATCCTATTCATTTCGAGAGGAAGTTTAGGTGGTTTATGTGTTGGCCCTTAGTCTTAACCCTTGATACATATGAGTTTAATGCATGAATCCATAAGTTACCACTTCAATAGTGTTGTTAATCTCACTTCTACTCAATTTGGAAAACCACTCATTCATCATTTTTATCTTGTCATTTGATTATTGATTGTCTACTTTCATTTGTTTGCATTTAATTACTTGTTAACCAAACCATCCATCTATGATTCGTTTCTATAAAATCGTGATAAACGTGATATCGCTTAAGTGCTAGCATCGACCTCCCTGTGGTTCGATAAATTCTTGAATTTGTCAACCCGACTACAAGTTATGGCTAATCAAATGGCGCCGTTGCCGGGGAGGTAACGGTTGCTAGTAGCTTAAAGAAGGAACGTTTAGAGCGATCTTACTAATCAAAGCAAACAACAATACCTCTGGATGGTAAGTTCGACTAACAAGATATTCTCTGAAATTACTACAAGGTTCTATTCACTTCCTACTTGAATGTCTAATTGCATTGTTCCACTAAACAATTCAAATATCTGATTTACCAGTTCATGGAATTAAAGTGTTTATAGCGGAACTACTACAATCCCTAACAGATAGACAATACCAATCATGAACGCACACAAACTAACATAATAAATCAAGCATTATAGCGGATGTCATGGAATTATTATGACGACGTTACGAAGCAGAAAAGCAAGTCTTAATAAAATAAGTAAAATCAGAATATCCCCTGCATAAATTCCCAATCTTTGGTCTAGGTTCCCAAATCAATCAAATCAAACCATCAAACCCTAGAACTGTATAAGAAATTAGCCCATGAGGTTACAATCAATACTCATGGCTATACAATTCATACCAAAAATAAGATAAAAGGAAGGGAAGGATAAAAAACACGAAATCCTAGCGTAAGTGTAGTCTCTTGTTCCTTCCCCGTCTCTCCGATCGTCCGATCTCCCTCGATTAGCACTTGGAACCCTCTTGAAGATGGATGGAAGATTAAATCAGATTAGAATCTGATGTGTGTGTGTGTTAGAGGCTTGAAAGTGGCGATAGATTATGATGGGTTCTCCTCAATTATGTGTTGATCTTCCCTTTTATATCTTGGACAGTTTTTGGGGCTTTTTCGCGTCTGTTCTGAGCAAAAAACATGATCTGGACGCACAAATACACTGCTGTAATGAACAGACCGCGATTAGGCCCATGAATTGCCCGCTCGGCACCCAGCTCTGCTTGAGCTGGGTCTTGGATGCTGCCGAACAGCATCCCAGCTGTATTAGGATGACTTGCCACGTCATGTAGGACCCTCCGGCATCTAACTCGGCCAAAATTGGCTGCCGAGCTACCCCAGCTCGCCCCGAGTGGTCAGCCGAGCGACAGAGACTATACTGCGCGATCTCACCATTTCGAGCATAACTTTCTCATACGGACTTCGATTTGAGTAATTTTTACGCCTAAAATATTCTCTCTTTCGTGGCTTTTCAACTATATATCACATGATCAATTTGGACTTCTACACGAATACAGAAAAATTATGTAATATGGACGTGTATTTTCAGCATTCCTTCACACTTTCACTCTTCATTCCAACTTTGAACTTTTGATCATGTTTTACCCTTCAAAACTCAACAAAACACCTTAGTAGCATCTTAATTATGCAAGATATAAAAATCACGCAATTCTACATAAAATTATGGCCACATTCTATAAAAATGATGTAATGTGAGACCTAAAATACGTGAAATTCCACTCTCAACAAACCCTCAAACTTACCTGTTGCTCGTTTCGAGGCAACGACATAGAAAACCAATAGAGTAATTGAGAGGAAATTTCACAGCTTAACACATCCAAGACAATATAACAATTCAAAAATTTTAAGATAACCATCTATCTAAGAACATGCACTTCAAATCAACTACTTCACTTTTTCGGTATGCTCATCCACCCATTCTCACAGCTAGTATTTACGCTCATTGCTCAAGTGTGAGATATACACTTAGGTAAGGTATTTACACTCATAATCAATTCAAACACATGCGAAACCATAAGCTTGGCAATCATCTCAACTCTTGACTAAAGGAATAATTTCGACAATAGGATCACAAAGGTCTTGCATTAGGGTGTAACGTTGGCTCTTTGGTAAATGTAGAAAATATATGGATTAAGTGACTAATTCACTAGTAGAGAATCAAAGAAGACTTACAGCTTTTCATCAAACAGCTTAACTTTCTTCTTTCTCTTTCAACGCTCTTCACTGCTTCTTACAACTTGATTCCTCCCTCACTTTTGAACACAACACCCTTACTTGAATCTTTTTTTTTTCAAATAAGGGTACCAGTTTAAGGCACTACCATTTCTCATGGGGTATCAGTTTCAGGCACTACCCCTTCATGCAAATTATAACCACTCTCTTCAACTATTTTCATCACTTCCAAATTACTTCTCCTTATATTCTTCTTCACAAGACACCATCTTGACTCCATCAACTCTCTACTAGGTAGGGATTTTTAAGTCTAGCAAAGGGATTAATTGGCTAATCACGTAGGCTTCTAACAAATAAGGGTTTTAGGCTCAAAAGGGTTGACTACGGATAATTTCAATAGGTAGGATAATAATATGGCTAGTGACTAATAAATAACAAAGATGGCCTAGATCATCTCCTATTATCTAATCAAACACATAGCTTCAAGTAAGATATAAAGTCAAGTTCTAGAATACGTGTTTATGAACGGCACTCACAAGAATAAACTGAATCATACAACTTGTTATGATTTCAAAAGACTCAAATCTCATATGGCTATAGGAATGAACGAGCAATCCTAATAAAGCTACATAGCTAATCATCCATGCATATAATTAAATTAAATTTCAAGCATCTCAATACCAAAGCACAATATCAAATCGCTTCTCAAACACAATCACATATATAATACCATCAAGTGTAAGAAAAATAAAAAAAATCATCCTAGAGAACCAAAAATCAACTATACCGACACTAGGATCAACACACATCAAATAAACACAAACAAAACACCTGGAAAATCGTAAAAAATAAAAAAATCAACATTCACGAATAAATCAAAAATATCAAATAATCGCAAAAAATCGACCCTCCAAGCACACAAAATAATGTAGAAAATTTACTTCAGTACATCAAGACAAAGGTATGTACATAACCCCCCAAACTTGGATCAAACAAAGTGAGAGACTAAGTTTGTAAAGAAGTATATACTGTAGTTGAGCAACACGTAATAAAATTCTTACACCATACAAACGCATAAAAGCAATTAAAACAGGAGGGACAACCCCAACAAGCGCTCATATTTAACGTCGGAGAGTCACGACGGAATACCTGCAGGCTCATCGAAATGGCCATGGATATCTTTCATCCTTGCCATCGTACTCTAATAATTGTGCTTCTTCATCATTCCAATACTTATGGCAAGGGATGGCTGATGAGTGTGTAAATTCACAAGTTTAGCACTATGTTTTGTGCTAGTTTTGGAGAGTTTTGATGTGAAAATAGGTGGAAAACCTATATATATTGTGAATTAGCATGAATCAGGTGTTAGTGGAGCTATTTGAGTGTTTTCTTAGCAAAAACGGAGTGAAAGTGCCAAGAATCGAAGAGACGGAGTCGAAGTCATGCGAACCGCCCAAGAAATAGGGGGTTCGACCTGGTTGGAGGAGGGTTCGACCTCTCCAGCAGGTCGAACCAGCATTGCCGAGCTGACAGAAGAGGATTCGACCACGACTCAAGTGGTTCGACCTATCCATTAGGTCGAACCATGGTCGAACCAGTTCGCGAAAAAGAGGATTTGACCACGACGTTTGAGTTCGACTTGCCAGTTGGTGGAATCGAGAGCGGGAGTTGTCCAGTGATGAGGTTCGACCTGGGGTTCGACCAAGGCCTAAGTTGTTCGACCTGTTCAAGAGGTCGAACCAGTGCAGAATTCTTCCACTAGCGGGGTTCGACCTGTTGTTCGACCTGTGGCCATTTGTTCGACCTGTTTGACGAGGTCGAACCTGCGTGCGAGAACTTGCCTTATCCAGATTTCGAGGCCGAAACACGTGAGATCACTTAGAAAGCCCATTCCAAGCCCTAGAGACGTGATTACAAGTATAAAAGGAGGCTCATACAGAGAATGAAGAGAGCTTTTGATCATCAATCATAAGAGAGACAAGAGTAGAGGTGGTGATCCATCCGGAGGGCTGTGACAGAAGTTCGCTGAAGGTTCAAGTAAGAATGATCAATCTAACCATGATTGTTCCTAGATCAATCATGGGCTAGAACCGCCTTGGTAGTTCTAGGGTTATGAAAGTTTCATGATGTAATTCATATTTCGTGTGTAAAACTCCGTACAACACTACCTGTGGTTTGTTTTATATAAGATTGCATATTTAATCCATACTCATAGTCGTTTTGTGCATCAATGATCGTTGTGTAGAGTCTGAATACATAACATGGTTATTGGTTGAGTGCGTTCACTACTGAGCAGGGTTTATTGTTATAATTCTAAGTGAAGGGATTCTGAAGTCTTATTAGGACCGTCTTATATGAATATTCATGAATTGAATTAAATTCGGGTTGATGAATAGGATGAAGAGTATAACTTTATAGTACCTAAAAAGGGAGATCAAATCGGGTTAGATTCTAGATGTAGAAGATAATTGATTATGATAGTACCTAGAAAGGGGGGTGAAGTATATCTCTTGCTCCGAGGTTATTCACACGTGTCAAGCGCATATTTACTTGTGTCTATAGAGTAAACTTGCATGGTCTAGTGATGCGTCCACAAACCACAGGGCAGAGTCGGACACCATCACATGAAAATATGAATTGCTAGTGAAACTGGATGACCCGACGAACTACCTACTATTCTTATTGATCACAACTCACTTTTCTCTACTCTTACTATTTCTTTTTGCTATTTCGATTAGAAGTTATTATTCCTTAAACCTATACAATTACCAAACATAGTCTAAAGTATACTAGAATATAACGAAATTGATATTTAACCGTCCCGTGGGTTCGATATTGTAACTTGGTCATCTTCGCGACTACAATTGATATCCTTATACTTGAGGATTAATTTGTGTGTTGAGAAAACCCCTATCAATGGCCTCGTTAACATTCTTAAAATTTATCTTTATTTTGCCAACCATGTTAAGATCATCCATCAACCTCTTCATTCTACTCCACCACTTATTTCTTCTTCCGACGAAAATTCTCAATTTCCCTTCTAACTCCTTTTTATCCCTAAAAATATGTGAGGAATCATTAGGTGAAATAAAGTCAATAGAAACAGTATCATCAAATTCAATACAACTTAAAGTGTCTAAAGGTTTAGAAATGATCATTTCATTCTTCAAGTCCTCTTCGGTTGCTTCTTGACTTTGCTCTTCTTCACTCTTTTCTTCCTCAACATCCTCAAATTCTTCATTAATCTCTTCTTCTTCCTAAAAAATTAACTCCAGTTGATAGCTCAATTCGAGTGGAGCCACTTGACTTAATTAAGTAGACTCCTCTTCGACTTCTTCTTCCTCAAACGACAAGATAGGACCTTCAAACTGCATTCCAGTGCGTAATGGAACAACAATATTTTCCTCAAACCCTCCTTCATCCATTCTTTCCTCTTGTTGAAGTTGAGCATTAAACTTGCAGCTATGTTCGCAAGATTTTGAATTCTTTCCATGATTTCATTCCTCTCCTGTGACCTCTCATGCGCTTCAACTTTCATCTTTATTTCAAGAGCTTCCATAATTTCCATGGTTTCTTCATGCTTCTTAATGGAGGTATCAAACGTGTCTTGTAATTCTTGAAAAACTCTGGTCGAACCAGAATAAGTGTTCACTTGATAAGATTGATATGAATTTTCATTATAAGCACATGACCATTCATCTTCATATCTAACTTGATTGTAGTACTGAGAAGGACTTTGATTCACTAGAGAATCATAACCATAATTCCTCTCATCCATGTAATATGGAGAAGGAACCATAGCATTCTGATTTTCATAGCGTTTCAATACTTCATCTATGCATGGAGAAGGATCCATAACATTCTGATTTCCATAACGTTTCAATATTTCGTCAATCTCATGTACCTCAAAAATTATTTATAGTCAGAATATATCCAAATAAAAAAATAAATAAAAATAAAGCAGTAAAAAGTCCTAATTAAACTAATAATAAAATAAAGCAAATAATTAAAATTGTCCCCGACAATGGCGCCAAAAACTTGACAGGCGTATTTTGCGTACTCCAATTTAATCCTCAAGTGTAAGGACGTCAGTTGTAGCGACAAGTACCCAAGTTAAATTATCGATCCCACTGAGACAGTTAATTATTTATTTATTCTAAATTATTATTTAATAAGAATTACATAAAAAATTTTCCAAGAGTTTTTAAATTAATTATCTAAATAACGAAATAATAAATTACTTAATAATTAAAAGCAATAAAAATAAACAAGTTCTAATCAAGGGATAAACAACAGTTCTAAGGTATCAGGTATAGACTAATTAACTCGGGTTACTAGACCTTCAATTGTTCATTCATGCAGTTTTAATGAAAATACACCACTTAATCATCTTAACCCACCAGATATGATCCAATTTGAACCTAACAGTATATTCTGATTTATTCCGTAAGGTGCACGAATATTACCAAGACTTATTCCTAGATACTAATCAAAGTAAATAACAATACCTCCGGATGGTAAGTTCGACTAACAAGATATTCTCTGAAATTACTACAAAGTTCTATTCACTTCCTATTTAAATGTCTAATTGCATTGTTCCACTAAATAATTCAAGTATCTGATTTACCAGTTCATAGAAATAAAGTGTTTATAGCGGAATAACTACAATCACTAACAGATAGACAATACCAATCATGAATGCACACAAGCTAACATAATAAATCAAGTATTATAGTGGATGTCATGAAATTATTATGAAGACGTTACGAAGCAGAAAAACAAGTCTTAATAAAATAAGTAAAATCAGAATATTCACCTAGGTTCCCAGATCAATCAAATCAAACCATCAAACCCTAGAACTGTATAAGAAATTAGCCCATGAGGTTACAATCAACACTCATGGCTATGCAATTCATATCAAAAATCAAGATAAATAGAAGGGAAGGATATGAAACACGAAACTCTAGCGTAAGCGTAGTCTCACGTTCCTTCTCCATCTCTCAGATCGTCCAATCTCCCTCAATTAGCACTTGGAACCCTCTTGAAGATGGATGGAAGATGAAATCAGATTGGAATTTGATGTGTGTGTTAGAGGCGTGAAAGTGGCGATGGATTATGATGGGTTCTCCTCAATTGTGTGTTATCTCCCCTTTTATATCTTGGACAGTTTTTAGGGTTTTTTGCATCTGTTCTGAGCCAAAAATACGATCTGTACGTACAAATACACTGTTGTAACGAACAGGCCGCGACTGGGCCCAGAAATCGCCCACTCACCATCCAGCTCGGCTCGAGTTGGGTCATGGATGCTGCCGAGCGGCATTCCAATTGTATTAGGATGACTTGCCACGTCATGTAGGACCCTCCGACACCCAACTCGGCAAAAACTGGCTGCCGAACTACCCCAGCTCGCCCCGAGCAGTCAGCCGAGCGGCAGAGACTGCATTGCGCGATCTCACCATTTTGAGTATAACTTCTTCATACGGACTCCGATTTGAGTGATTTTTGCGCCTAAAAGATCCTCTCTTCCGTGGCTTTGCAACCATATATACATGATCAATTTGGACTTCTACATGAATACAAAAAAATTATGTAATGTTGACGTGTGCTTTTTAGTATTTCTTCACACTTTCACTCTTCATTCCATCTTTGAACTTTTGATCATGTTTTACCCTTCAAAACTTAACAAAATACCTTAGTAGTATCTTAAATATGCAAGATATGAAAACCACATAATTCTACACAAAATTATGGCCATATTCTATAAAAAAACGGTGTAATGTGAGACCTAAGATACGTGAAATTCCATTTTCAACAGTCACAATTTGCTTTTTGCACGTGGATTAAGGAGTATTATTATTTTATGTGTAGTAGATAGTTGTATTAATAGTGAATAGTGGGCTATATGTAAGGCCCTTTACTAAAGAGTTGGTCTCGTGTGTCCAAGGTGCACAAAGTGTGTAAGGGTACAATATTTTATTTTAAAGGGCATACACTTTAATTAATAAGGGTACACAGTTTTGTTCTAAAAGATATACACTTTTATTTATTTTATTTATTTTATTTTATTCAAAAATAAAGGGTACACATCCTTATACTAAAGTGTATACTATTTAATACTAAAGGTTATTTGGATGCACGGTGGGTGCACGGTGTCCCTAGGGCACACAAGTTTTTGCCTTTACTAAAAGAAAAAATAAAAATTTTTGAATGGGACGCCCAATATAGTAAATTGGGAATCTTTCGATGGAATGAATGGGGTTTGTTTTCGATATTTAAAACTTGTTTTAGGTTTTCATAATCTACATGTTTTTTAAACCACCACTACAACCCCTATTAATGCCAAACTCACTTTATCTTTTATATATATTTTTTTCTCCTCAATTAATACTCATTCTCTCTATCTTTTTCCCCTCTCATTTTTTCTTTCACATTAATTAATATATTTTTACACATACATCACCATACATATCTTGCACATTAATTTAACATAAAGTTAAAACATACCCCACAAAAAATTCTAAACAAAACATATATTGTTATGCCCGCATGGGCAGCTCAATTGGTCAGCAGAGTAAAAGCTTGCAACTAAGACCAAGGATCGAATCCTACTCACAGTGTGGGAGCAACCTCTTAATTATGGGGGCTTCTTGACTGAGGTGGGCGTATCCACCTTTTTACAACTAACATATACTACTATTCAATGATTTTTAAAATCCAAATAAATCGAAAACAAACATATGCAGACCTTTTTTTGGGACGGAGAAAGTGAATTTTATTTTAATAGTACTCCTTCTATCCCATGATAGTTTTTACATATTTCTAATTAGAGCGTCTCACTTCAATAGTTACATTTTTTTTGGGTATATGAGACTTACACAAAATAATTAATATATCTCTATGTGATCCATACACAATATTAATATATACAAATACTTACTACACATTACTTAATTATATCTTTCAACCCACTACATATTAAAATATTATGTTCATTAAAACTGTGTATATGAATATATACAAATACTTACCCATCTTGCCATAGTCGTATGAGGGGTTGTTTGAAAAATGTGTACGAATCACAAGAGTAGTTGTAAACATAATTGCGGGTATAATCGCATGAGATCTTGCATGAAAATTGTGTATCGCATGAGATCTTGCATGAAAATTGTGTACGGAGGGCAAACATAGTGCCATTTTTAAAAAAAAAATTATAGTAGTTGACATTTTTTCAAAACAATATAATTTTTTTCATGTCTCTATCATTATTCACCTCATACACATTGATTAAACACCAATCAAATCATACCCAAAACAAATATAATTTACTACTATTCACAATTTATAAATTTACATAAACCCAAAAGTAAGCATAATTTAAAAATTCACATAAACCCAAAACTTACAATAATACAATTATGGGTCAATAAATACTAAGTACAAAGCGTATTTAGATATTATTGATTCATACATTCGTAATAGAAAATTACTCACAGATACAATATTATATTTTCCATTACCTAAATTACCCATATTAACATCAATGTACAAAATATATTTCAAGATAATGTTATAATATTCCTAAAATTTTTCCTTAAATTTCTCCCCCAATTATGACACGGTTTTTTTTTAGCTTTAACATTAATTTGAATTTAAAGTACATCAATGTGAATATTATATTAACTGTTTCTAAAATATGAATTTTATATTTATACTAGTGTACACTGGTGTACATATGAATTTTATATTTATACTAGTGTACACTGGTGTATATATGAATTTTATATTTATACTAGTGTAAATTAATGTGTATTCTCCGCCAATTATGACACGATTCTTTTTTTTCGGCTTTAACATTAATTTGAATTTAATGTACATAAATGTGAATATTATATTAACGGTTTCTATTATATGCACACTGGTGTACATATGAATTTTATACTAGTTTACACTATATGTATATATGCATACTGGTGTACATATGATTTTTATACTAGTGTACACTAAGGTGCAAATATTACGTATAAGTCACATAAATGTGAATATTATATTAACTGTTTCTATTATATGCACATTGATGTGCATTTAATGTTATACTAGTGAACAGTAATGTGCAAAGACTACGTATAAGTTGAATATGTGCTTATGATATACTCCCTCCGTCCCATAGAAGTTGGTATAATTTTTTTTGGGCAGAAGATTAAGGAGTATAATAATTTAATGTAAAGTGGAGTAAAGTGAAGTGAGAGAAATAATATTTAATGTGTAGTGGGTAGTTGTATTATAGGTGATATATGGGCCCATGAGAATAGATTAATTGTTTTTGTGTGGGTCTCATGTATTAAAAAGGAAATGTGTCAACTTTAGTGGGACAACCCAAAAAGGAAAGTGTGTCAACTTCTATGGGATGGAGGGAGTAATTGATACAAAATTTTACTAAATGAACAACTGTGTGCATAAAAATTTTATTGTTATTATAAAAGACATAAAGATTAAAATATAAAGAAAGATAAGGTAGGATTTAATTATGCTTGGAATATAAAGATTTATTCTAAATGAGATAATAAGGATATTTTTGGAAAAAGAAATATTTAACCGTGACAATATTATCTTAATGTATGTATTAGTAATTAGGCTATTATCTTAATGTATGTATTAGTAATTAGGCTATTAACTTGCGTATCTATCATTAATAAGCCCTACAATTATATTAGGTAAAAATTTGTGTGTTCTTAGGACACCGTGCATCAAATACTCTTTAGTATTAAATGGTGTACTCTTTAATATAAGGGCGTATATCTTTTATTTTTGAAAAAAAAAATTGAATGAAAGTGTATACCTTTTAGAACAAAATATTATACTTTTATTAATTAAAATGTATACATTTTAGAATAAAATGTTATACGCTAATACACCTTGTACACCCGATACACAAGATACCTATGCATCCGTACACTCATTTATTCCAAATCATTTCAAAGAAGAGACCGTTAAGATTGTAGAAGTCATTTAAAAGTAACAGTGTTGAAATTTAAAGTTTATGAGAGATGAATTAGTTGACCAAACCATAAATATGAGGCTATTAATCGACCAAGAATATATGAAGCATTCAATTGAGTTGCCTTCTAAGTTACTCAACTTGTTATTAGGATATTCACTTTTTCACCATTATGCAATACATTTAGCACAAATGGTACATGAATATTAATTTATTTTCAGCTATTTGTAATACTTTTTATACTAATTTTTTTATAAAATAATTTAATATTTATTTAATTTTTTTCAATATAATTATATATAGTGCACTTTTTAAATTTGATATTTATTTTTAATTTTAATACGAAATTAATTTAATTTAAATATTTGGATTATATAAAATTAATAAATCACTTGAAAATTAACATAGTGATCGTGACTTAAATCACTAATATTATGAGTTGTAATACTCCATGAAAAAAATTGCATTTATCTCTGATTTGTTTAAATCGAAAAAGAAAATCTTAAAATCAATTAAGATCGTTGTCTGCAAATTCAATATTTGAAGATGATATTTGATCTCTTCCTTCTTCGTTTCTAGCATCAAGATTCCGTTCATTTTTAATTATTATATTATGCGTTATTATATACATATGCATAATCATTTTCAAATTAATTTTACACTAAAAATGTGCTGAATTTGCTATAATCGTAAATCGATTTTGAAGAACTCCAAATGAACATTCCACATCTTTTCTACACACAACTTATTTATTGCAAAATATTTTTTTTTTTAGGTGCATGGTTATTTTGATATACTATGAGCAATGCCTCTAGCAAGATTAAAGAAAAGAGGGAAGTCTCTAACACATTAATAACATATTTAGAACCTGACATCTCAAAATATGCATGTCATATCCACATATCATAATCAACTATAACTTCAAGAATATTTGTAGGGGATCAAGGTAGTCTAGCAACGTCATTAGCATTAGGCGTTCTTAGATATTGCTCTCCAAATATCTACACAACAATACGACAAATTTTTTAGCACATTCAATGGTTGTAGACTCCCCAATTTTGATGCACTCGTCGGCTGCGTCAACCGAAACTGCATATGCTAGTATACAAATGCGATCTTTACTTTTTAAAGAGTTGACAAGTTGAGCATTCCAGCCGCATTCGTTCATTGCAAAAAATAATGACCATGAATTTTTTACATCATCAGCAATGTTGAGGAATAAATTATGAGACATTCATAAGCACCGACGAAACTGTTCTTCATTATATGTTGGATACTCTGTGTTGGAGAAATTTTCTACAGCAGTTTCTTAATCACAAAAAATAGTTCTCCGACCATGCCTAGAAGTTGCATTTTGCTAGTCAAGAAAGCTAGCATAAGATTATTATTTTGTATTTGTTGGGTAATCATTTTTTTTCTAAGTCATAATTTTCTAGTATTGAAAGATCAAAATCATCAACAGATGATGAGCTTGAAGAAGAAGATATATGATGGAAATTCTTTTTTAATTAAGAGTATAGAGATGAAAAAAGATAATTTCAAATGAGTAGAGAATAGCAAATTGAAGTAAATAATAATGACCTGCCCAAATAACCATTATATAATCCAAAATGTACACAGTAAAAATGTTAATACTTATGCTTTCAATTATAGTCGTTGATGAGGTTATCCTCTTTAATTCCCAAGAGTCGCATCAATATCTGAAAATTAACACACATAAAAAGTACAATCCTTAATTATACTTTTGATTTCGTTAATAAAGGTTATCTCTTTAATTCTCAAGTGCCAAATCAATATCTGGAAATTGACACACATTAAAAAAATACAATCCTTATACTTTCAATTATAGTCGTGGTAAGGGTTATCTTCTTTAATTCTCAAGCGACAGATCAATATTTGGAAATTGGCACATACTAAAAAAGTATAATACTTGTGCTTTCAATAATAGTAGTTGATAAGGGTTATCCTCTTTTTTTCTCAAGCATTGTATCAATTTTTTGTGAGGATTAAAAGTGCTATGCGGTGTTGTTATAATTTGACCGGAGAAGGAATCAGTGGAGGCAACGATTCGAGGTTCAACTTGTCATCCCGCTTCAACTGAAGGTTTAATCAGAAAATTAAATTTCATATATTTTCAATTTTATTTTATAGAATTACCATTCATAAATATCAACAACATTATACTTAAAATATGTATAAAATTTAAAATTCAATTTAACATAAAAATATACCTGTTAAAAATATTTATGATTCATACTTCATACTTAGTTTATAATATACTCACTTAATACTATAATTCATAATTTAAATACTATGTTCTAAAATAATAAATAAAAGTAAAAGTAAACATCATTAAAATAAAAAAAATTGAAAAAATTGAAAATTATCAAAAAAAAAAAAATCTAAAACTGGTTGGATCAGTTCAATCGATTTTAACCAGTCTAACCTGATTCAATCTGGTTCAACCCTAAGAAGCGGTTCTTTTTAAAGATCAGTTCCCGATTCAACATGTGATCTAGTCCAATCCGATTTTGAAAATATTGATCTTATGTTTTCTAGAAATAAATGACATACCATTTATTCTTCCACATACTTTTTCATCTCTCCTACTCATTTTCAACATATTGTCTTTCAACATCTTTTTAACCCAAAATGTCTAAGCGTTCAACTAATTTTGCTTTTTATTATGATAGTGTCTTTGTCTTTGTATCTTGATGTCTCACAAGATTAATCATGGATAGAAACCAAATCAAAGATCGATTTTAGAGTCGTGTAGCAGACAACTCTGAACGACCACATCAAGTATTAGAGTGTAGCCAACAATCCTTACAATGTTGTTTTAAATTCATTTAAAGATTATAGAAAAATCTATGCGTATCTGAAACAAGTTGAATGTTCACATCCAAGACGTACGAATGACTGAATTATTGTAAGTACTCTTTTTTTTAATTATAAATCATAAAAGTTTATTATAATATTAACTTCATCTTTATATTATTGTAGTGGAAAAGGAAAAGGAAAATGAAATGAAGTCTAAACAAAATGATTTTAGAGATGGGTTCAAATTTACACGTGTGGCCAGTTATAAAAACGTTATGGAAGAATCCATGGAAAAAGAGATAACAAAGTCCAAAGAAAATACCCACAACTGTCGCTGTTATACTCTCTCTTACGTTTCACTCATGCAATAAAATAATGGACAAGCCTCGTATGAGATCTTCTTACGTAAGCTTTTATGTGAGACGGATAAAAAGTGATAACATCATTAACGAAAAGTAATATTCAATTAATGTAAAACATCTAAATATTGTCCATTCATATCCTCCAACACTACTGTCTCCTCAATGAACTGTAGAGGAGGGCTGCCGCTGCCCCAACACCCACGAAATATATAAGCATACGAGATGGTTTCAGAAAATAAATTTTGTAATACAATTAAAAAGTAGTAACCTTATTGGAAAATTTTTAAATATACGCCCAATTTTTTTATGCATGTCTCAAATTTGGACTTCATATTAAAAGTATCTCATTCGAGGGCTTAAACTTTAATTTCTTACTCAAAATAAGGTTTATTGTAATTTTTTTCCCTAAATTCAATATATATTATAGAATAATACAAAATGTTAATAAAAACAATATTTATTTATTATAATAATTTGATTTGAAATGGTACAATGTTTTTTTTAATAATTTTGTATGACTTGAAATGAGAATAGTAAGCCTTAAATGAGAAATAATATATATATATATATTATATATATATATATATAGACAAATTCTCTTGTGAGACATTATATATGTGAGACGATTTGTGAGACGTGTTAAAGTATGCCTATTATATAGATAAAATATGGTTAATGGTTGTTAAAGTATGTTTTCTAAAATATGATAAATGATGAATTAAAATATGATTTTAGTATGTTATAATATGATTAATTATTTACATACTTTAACTATAAATAAGCATACTTTACATATATAATAAACATACTTTAGTGATGGGTCGACCCGTCTTACAACCGTCTTACAAGAAACCTGTCTAACAAGAGAGTTTCATATATATATATATATATATATATATATATATATATAAATAAATGTGTGCACAATATAATGGATTTAATTTAATTTATAAGAAACAAGCTCTAAGAATGATTATTTTATGCATAATATACTACAATTTTGCATGACAAATACTATTACTATCAAATAGATGCTAGCATGGGATTAAATATAGATTTCACCGTTTGGGTAGGGCTGCAAATAATTGTGTGAGACGTCTGACGTAGTGACTTACGTCATACGTTCAAAAAATGATAATTTTTATATAAAAAATAATACTAATTAAATTAATATAAAATAATAATATTATTTCATGAATAATTTGAAGTATAAATGAAAAGTGATAACATTTTATAGCGAAAGTGATAATTATTTTAAAAAATATAAAATGATCTAAGTCTCACTCTTTTTAAATTGCTCAAAAGGGATAGTTTTTTAATAAAAATAATATTAATTTTTATACTAAAAGTAATAGTCTATTAAATAAAAAGAGTAACTTCCAAGGTTGCACAAAAACTTATAGGCAATCGATTGCACATAAGTTTGGGCAATCGATTGCACCGATTGCACACAAGTATATCGCACTCTAAAAAAGAGTTTAATTTTAGAGTTAAAGATTGAATAACTACTTAATAATTATTTTTGAATTAAAATAAAATAATAAAAAATTAAAAAAATAATGATAATACCCTACAAAATAATCTATATAAATTATAGGTGCATGTTCGATGCACCACAAAATAACTCTCCATTTTATTTTATATTATGAGGGTTCCAGTTTATCATGCATAATGTATCAGTTACCGTATTTAAGAATAATTCTTTATTATTCAATTCCACGTAAAAGTGATTCATTGCATATGATGAGTTTTAATTTAATGTCAATTTAATGTGTGAAAGATGTGTAGTGATATGTGTTTGATATTAATTGATGGGATAGAAGGGATGAGCTGCTGGGGAGAAAGAAAAAAAAAATTTAGAGAGATAATTTATAAGTGGGAGAGTTGGAGATGAATAAAGTTTATAAATGTTTAGTCAAATGTTTTTTAAAAACTGTGTGAGTAGATATGTTAAATGAGTCGAGCGAATTTGAATAGTTATGAAATATAAAAACGATCTTGACTCGACTCAAATTTTTTTTGATTAAGCTCGAGCTCAAATTGATTCATTAAGTCAAACGAGCGAGCTTAACCTTATCGAGCTCTATCAAATTTTTTCGAACCATATCTTAAATAATATTTTTATATTTATATTAATACATTTAATAATAATTTTATTATAATAATGTAATATTTATAATAATTAATATTAAAATTATTAATTATTATGTTGAGTCTTATCGAACTGAGCGAACTCGGTACGTTGTCAATCAAGCATGGATTAACTTGAATTCGAACTTGAGTAATCATGAGTTAAATCGATAGTAACTCGTTAATTTTAACATCTATATACGTAAGTTTGAAAATCAAAACTTTATTCGTAATTTGATTTATAAAACTTCAAACAAATAACACATGCACTAAACTTAAGTATAAAATTTTAAAGACAAAGTTTCTTGTAAGACATTATTTACGTGCAATGGTTTGTATGCATATTATACGTGCCATGGTTTGTATGCATATTATATACTCCCTCCGTCCCACTCAAAGAGCCTCTTTTTTTATTTTGGTTATCCTACCCAAAAAGTCAACTTTTTTTTTACACACATGAGACCCACACACACCCACTAATACAATTAAAATATGAGACCCACACTTCCACTAATACAACTATCCACTACACATTAAATAATAATACTCCTTAATCCATGTGTCAAAAAGCAAAAACTACCCTTAGTGTGGGACGGAGGGAATAGATAAAATATGTTTAATAATTATTAAAATATATTTTTTAAAATATATTGAATTATGCATTAAAGTATGATTTTAACGTGTTATAATGTAATTCATTATTGACATACTTTAACTACAAATAAGCATATTATATATATATATATATATATATAAGTATACTTTAGTGATGAGTCGACCCGTCTTACAAAAATTCGTCTCACAAAAAGGTCTCTTTTTTAAAATATAATTATTTTTGCGATTAATAATTATGAGGTTGTTCTATATATGAATACTTTAACAAAAAAATCCTTGAATCCAAATGCAAAATTAAAATTAATATATTTTAAATATAAATAAAAAATATATATGTCTCAAAAATCCATAATTTTCACTTAATTTAATTATCTTTATTTATTGAATTCGATGTATCTATATTCATAAAGCTTCTCAAATTTGTCTTGATCCGTGTCAAATAGTCAACAGTGGTCACTAAGCACGGGGAGGAGCATGATTTTCTTCTAGAACGTGCTAATGTGCCAAAGTGCTATACGACAAATAAAATTTTAATAAATAAGTTCATAGTAATAATAAAATAATGAACAAGTCTCTATACCATTTATCACTTTTTACATTAATTATCACTTTCGCTATAAAATATTGCAGAGACGTGCGTAAAATAGTCTCGCGATAAGCCCTTACGTACAGATAAAAAGTTTCACTTTTCATCAATTGTATATCACTTTACGTTAATAATATTATCACTTTTTATCCACGTAAGGACTTACGTGAGACGATCTCACGCAAGACTTGCCCTAAAATATGATCACTTTTCATTTATATTATAAAGTATTCATGAAATTCATTAATTGAATATTACTACTTTTTATTATACAAGTTATCATTTTTTATCCGTCTCACGTAATATCTTATGTGTGAGACGATTTGACACAATTCTTTGCATAAAATAATTAGGATTACCTCAATTAAAAAAAGACAAAGACTTATGTGAGACATTCTCACATAAGGGCTTACGTGAGGCGGATGAAAAATGATAACTTCTATAATGAAAAGTGATAATGTTATTTCACTAGTAATTTATAATATAATGAAAAGTGATAATATTTATAACAAAATGATAATTATTTTAAAAAAATATAAAAAGGTCTCACGTAAGACCATCTTACGTAAAAATTGTCCCAATAAAAAAATAAGAAATTTATTCTCTACATCCATACTACACCCGAACTAATCTATTTCACTTAAAAACTACTCCTTCCGTCCCAAAAAAAGTTCACGGTTACTGTAAATAACGAAATTTAAGAAAAAGTTACTTAGTTTGGTATTTTTAGATAATAAGTAAATTATAAAGTTAGTTATATAAGTTGTAAAGGAGTTACAATTTTAAAATTAAAGTAGGTTGTGGGGTTATTGATTTGTGTGTATTTCTTTATATGGAGTATGAACTTATTTATGAAAGGTACAAAATAAAAAGTGTGAATTTATTTATAGAGAGGAGTAGTAGCAATTAAAATTTTTTAATTATTTTTAGCAATCAATACATCCGCCCCTTGAAACTTTTACTTAATACGTCTAAATTCTAGAACGACAAAGCTCTCTTCAATTTCTCTCATGCAATCTCTCCGTCTCGTATAATTTTAAAATTAAATAAACAAAATGAAATAGATTTTCATCATATTAAATGAATTTAGTGATGGATTGTATATTAAAACCCCAACTTTTGTATAAATAATGTTATAATAATATTTTGAAAAGAGAATTATTAATAAAATGATTGCATCTTGTAATATGTTTATATATAATTGAAATTGTTCATTTACTTTATATTATAGATAATATAGTGTGTAGTGCACTTTGTGTGTATTAAGCATGATCAGTTGAAGTTGTTCAATTTGTACTAACTATATATAAAAGAATAAGATCTCAGTTATTATAGGTGTTCATACTCTTAATCCCTATATAATAACCTTGTACGTAATTTAGTATTTATTTTGATTCACCAATGGGTGAGATATATTTATTAAATCAATATGTCAGTGAGTTGGGAGTTGATACTATTTGTATGATCTGCTGTTGATTGTAGAAGGAATACGTGTCCTAATTATTTAAGCTGATGATGTCCCATTGAGAAGCTCATAAGGATTATTATGTAAACCCTACAGATGGATTTAATCAGCCATGATAATATGATTAAGTGATACTACTCTTGAAATTAGAGATTAATTAATTGAGTTGTAAGTAATTTATTTAATTAATGGACATTGAATATCTTAATCATGGGAAATAAACGAGCTCATATTAAGGAGCTCATAATATAATTTGGGATTAGGGTGGTAGTGCAATATTCAGTGTTTTTAGAACCGGACCGGACCAGCCGGTTCTACCGGTTCAACCAGAAACCGATCCGAAAACCCCCTAAAACCATTTTGGCTATCGAATCGGAAAAACCAATTTGGACCGGTCAAAACTGAATTAATCGGCCGGACCGTACAAATCGAAAACCGAAGGTTTTGTTTCAGACATGAATGATTTCAGAACATCTCTATTCCTACTACGCTGTTCAAAGATTAAGATTTCAATATAATCTAAAAAACAATACTTAAAGTTACTCATACTATACACATACATCCCGTTGTTGTTGGTCATATCTAATTAATTAAACAATAAAAGCCTTTCGGATTGAAGTGACACTGCCTCCATCATTAAATCTCTGCTGCAAATTAAAGTAAAATTTTCACTAGATGAAACTGACGCTTGGGTAAGAGAATGTGAATTGAATTGAGAGATAGAGAGGGGAAGAGAGAGGGAGAGCACGTTGAGGGAGAGAGAGGGAGGTGAGAGAGTGGTGCATGCTGGATGAGTCAAAGAATAGGATACAATCTGCCAAACCCTAACTTATACTAAGTAAAAGTGTGCTTAGTTTACAATATTATGTGGGCCATTTGCAAAAAAAAAAAAATAGTATAGGTTGAAATCTGAATAATAAATATGCATTTTGTTAAATAATTTTATTTATTATACATTTCTTTTAATAGTTATTTTAAAATATAATTAAAATATATAATTTATGTTTTTTCGGTTGAAAATGCCGGTTAGACCGGTCCGACCTCGAACCGTTAGAGCTACCGGTTTGTTCTCCATTCTGGTTATGAAAACACTGGCAATAATAATTCTTTAGTGGACGGAATTATTATAATTGAGCTTAAGGTATAAGTTTTATGTTAAACTTGGATGCGTAAGTTCAATGGGAACCCAATATAAATTTCTCCTCCTAATCTCTGTCGTTACCTATAAATAAGCAATCTCAACAGTCCCAAAATAATAAGTCACGAAATTTTCATAAGAAAATAGTGTGGCGAGAAAAAAATTCCTATGACATCTAAAATCTTGAAAATTCCAATTTTGAGACGGAAACAGGCGACCAGAATTATTTCGGAAGAGACTGTGGATTGAGATTATTTAAAGGATCATTGCTCACACGACATTTAGACGAGTGATGAGCATTTTCTCAACACATAATTAATCCCCAAGTATGAAGGATGTGATTGTAGCTTAAGCAAGCGACCAAGTTATATTTATCAAACCCAAATGACAATTGATTATCAATTTATTATTATCTAAATTAACTAAAACTATTGTTTGGCAATTTAGTTGGAAAATATTATTGAATTTAAGTAAAGAATAATAAAATAATAAAATAAAAATCAGTAGAAATAGTCGAGAGTTAAACAAGTGAGAAGATTGGTAGCTCCTCGGGCCATCCAGTTTCACTAATTAATTTTTCTTCTGTATATCAATTTCCGACTCTGCCTTGTGAACTATGGACGCATCACTAAGCCATGCAAATCTACTCTATAGACACAAGTAAATAAGCTTGTAACACGTGTGAATTACCTCGGAGCAAGAACACAATTACACCCATATTTCTAGGTACTATCAGTATTAATTATTTTTCGTACACTAAGTACTCTAACCCGATATGATCTCTGATAAGCATTTTCTCAACACACAATATTAATCCCCAAGTGTGAAGGATGCTATTGTAGCTTTGATAAGCGACCAAGTGATTATCGAACCCAAAGGATGTATTATTATCAGTTTAATTATAATATAACTTATTAAGACTAGTATGGTAATATAGTTGTTGTGATTAAGTAACCGATAAATAAATAATTAAAAGAACAATTAAAATAAACAAGCAGTAGAGATAAAATGAAAGTGAATAAGTGAGAAGATAGGTAGTTCTTCGGGCCATCCAGTTTTACTTATTAATTTTCTTCCGTGTATCAATGTCCGACTCTGCCTTGTGGAGTATGAACGCATCACTAAACCATGCAAATCTACTCGATAGACATAAGTGAATAAGCGTGTGACACGTGTGAATGTCCTTGGAGCAAGAGATATAATTCACCCCCCTTTCTAGGTACTATCAGTATCAATTATTTCCCGTGCACTATGTACTATAACCCGATATGATCTCCCTTTATAGGTACTATGAAGTTATCCTCTTTGTCCTACTTATTAACCCGAATAATATTCAATTAACAAGTATTCATATAAGATAGTTCTAATGAGACTTCGGAGTCCCCTCACTTAGAATCATAACATATAATCTAACTCAGCAGTGAACACACTCAATCAATAATCAAGATATGTATTCAGACTCTATATAACAATTAATGATGCATAAACAACTCAGATTATGAATTAAAAATGTATAGTCTTATATAAAATAAACAACAAGTAGTGTTGTACGGAGCATACACACGGAAGTTCAATTAACTCATAAAATCTTCATAAACCCTAGAACTATCGAAGCGGTTCTAGCCCATGATTGATTGAAGAACAATTATGGTGGTTGGATAGATCTTACCCATAGTCTTGAAAATTACAAGATAAATTAAGATGCGAAGTAAACCCTAGATCCGGGTGTCGTCGCGTCTCTCTCCGTCTTGAATCTTTACTTAGCTCTCACTTGATTTAACAGACGAATCTCTCTCCACAGCTCCATGGATGATGGTAGGGTTTCGGATGTTGTGTGGAATGAAAGTGGTGAATGACACTCTTCTCAGCTGCGTCTGGTCTTCCTTTTATAACTTTAGCTCTCCTTGTGGACTTTGGATGGACTTTTTTAGAGAAAACACGTACTGAAGGTGTAAAAATATAAATCCTGAAGTTTCTTGTGTATTGTTTTGACCAACACCTTTGGTCGAACCACACATGGCCTGGTCGAATCGGCAGGTGGCTGGTTCGACTCGAACGACTGGTCGAACCAGAAGCTTCGTGGTCGAACCACAACTACTTCTATTTAGGCTTTTGGTTCGACCATCACACCTAGTTGAACCACATCATCGTGGTCGAACCCCTCTTCTGCTGTCTTCCGGCACCTGGTTCAACCCGAAACGGTGGTCGAACTACCTCCCATCTGGTCGAACCAGGTGCTAAATTCCTTCTCTTCCGGTTCTGAGCACTTTTGTCCTATTTTCCTTCAAAAACCCACTCAAACGGCCTCACACGCACTTGATTTATGACTTTCTACTACATATCTCGCTTTATCTCCACTTAGGAACAAATCTTACATCATTATCACAAGAATCAGAGCTCAAATTACGTGACTTTACACACTCATCAATCTCCATTTTTAGGTACTATGTAATTATCCTCTTTATCCTACTTACTAACCTGAATTCAATTCAATTATTAAGCCTATTCATGCTCACAACTCATAAACATCATTAGTTCAACATTAGTATAAAAAATAAAAGGATTATCAACTTCCACACCACCAAAACATGCCAAAATTCAAACTAACACTCATGAGAAAAATTCAAAATTAGCCCAAAAACACGAAAAGTATATGCCTTCAAAACAAAGTATGTCACACCATGCCATATCCCCCCAAACTTAAATTGAAACAAGAGTTTCGAGTTAAGTTTGTAAAAAGTGATGTGACTAACCTATACCTTTCAAATCAAGCACCCTTCGTATTTTCAACCGCATTCTCATCACGAGCACAATCAACCTACATGCCAAAAATGCAAAACAAGAAAAAGAAATATTTACAACTCTAAACTACTAAAAGGATACGAGCTTTCAAGATGAGAAAGTGTCAACATATACCAACTCCCTTTGAGAGGGAGAATGGTAATGTTTCACCCTATGACCATTAACCACAAAAGCATTTCCATCGTCCCTTCAAGCTTTATCGAGCCATCATCTCTTACTTCAATCACCAGATACGGACCGGTCCATTTTGAACGAAGTTTTCCGGGGAACAACTTAAGTCTTGAATTGAACAATAAAACTTTATCCCCTGGAATAAACTCCCTTGTTTAGATCCATTCATCATGCCATCTTTTGAGCTTCTCTTTCAAAATCCATGAGCTTGAATAAGCTTCTTCTCTAAATTCTTCTAGTTCAACCAATTGGAGACATATTTTCTTTTCGGATTCTTTCTCCTCAAAATTCAACTTCCTAAGGGCCCAAAGTGCTTTATGCTCCAACTCCACAGGTAAATGGCATGCCTTCCCATAAACAAGCTTATACGGAGAAAATCCAAGAGCGATCTTGTAAGATGTTCGATATGCCCATAAAGCATCGTCTAGCTTGGAAGACCAATCTTTTCGATTCCCATTGACCGTCTTTTCAAGAACAAGCTTTACTTGTCTATTTGACACCTCCGCTAAGCCATTTGTTTGCGGATGGTAAGGTGTGGATACTTTATGCTTTACTCCATAGCCATTCAATAACTTTTCAATAAGCTTATTTATGAAATGCGATCCCCCGTCACTAATTATAGCTTTTGGCACTCCAAACCTAGCAAATATGTTCTTCTTTAAGAAACTCTTGACCACTAAAGCATCATTTGTTCTTATCGGGATTGCTTCCACCCATTTAGACACATAATCTACCACAAGCAATATGTAGAGGTAATATTGGACGGCGAAAATGGGCCCATGAAATCCATCCCCCATACATCAAACACTTCAACTTCAAAAATATTCCTCATGGGCATCTCATCACGTTGCCCTATACTTCCAATCCTTTGGCATCGGTCACATCCCTCGATGTACTCTTTGCAATCCTTGAACAAGGTGGGCCAAAATAAACCCGATTGTAGAATCTTTGCTCCCGTCTTTTGAAATCCAAAATGTCATCCACATGGTGAACTATGGCACATTTTCATCACACTTAACTTCTCCTCCTCCGGGATACATCTCTGTATGATTCCATCCGGATAATTTTTAAGCAAAAGTGGATCATCCCATAAATACTCCTTAACATCATGATAGAACTTCTTCCTTTGATATTCGGTGAGATGATCCGACTTGAGGCCACAAGCTAGATAATTCACAAAATCTGCATACCACGGCCTCCCAGTCTCACACGAAGTGTACATCCTATGGAAATCCACAAGAAGAATCTCTTCATCCGGAAATACATCCCTAATAAACTCCATAGTTCCCTCTTTGTCACCATTTTCCAAACGTGATAAGTGGTCGGCTATGATATTTTCGACCCCTCTCTTGTCACGTATTTCCATATCGAACTCCTGCAATAAAAGAACCCAATGAATTAGTCTTCGTTTAGTATCTTTCTTATTCATCAAATACCTAATGGCAGCATGATCCGTATAAATAATCGTTTTCGTGCCAACTAGGTATGGACGAAATTTTTCAAAAGCATAAACCACGGATAAAAACTCTTTTTCCGTTGTGGTGTAATTCTTTTGATTAGCATTGAACATCTTCGAGGCATAGTAGATGGCTCTAAACTTCTTCTCCCTAACTTGACCAAGCACCACTCCCAATGCATTGTCACTTGCATCACAATGGAGCTCAAAAGGCTTACTCCAATCAGGAGAGACGAGGATTGGAGATGAAGTTAAAGCTTCCTTGAGAACCCTAAAAGCATCAAGACATTCATCATTAAATTCAAATGGAGCATCTTTTTCAAGCAATTTGCACAAAGGTTTGGCTATGTTAGAAAAATCCTTTATAAAACGTCGATAGAACCCGGCGTGGCCAAGGAACGATCTAACCCCTTTTTCATTCTTGGGTGGGGAAAGATGTTCAATGGCTACAACCTTCGCCTTATCCACTCTCAAATCGTTCTCCGAGATATGATGACCAAGTACGATACCCTCTTGAACTATAAAATGACATTTTTCCCAATTCAAGACTAGGTTCGCATCTTGACATCGCTGCAAAACCAAGGAAAGATTAGTCAAGCATTTATCAAATGAAGACCCAAAGACGGAAAAGTCATCCATAAACACTTCCATCACATTTTCAATCAATCCTCCAAAGATATCCATCATGCAACGTTGAAAGGTGGCGGGGGCATTGCACAACCCAAAATGCAGTTTATAGAAAGCAAACGTGTCATACGGACAAGTAAAAATTGTTTTCTCTTGGTCTTCGGGGGCTGTCATGATTTGGTTATACCCCGAGTAACCATCTAGAAAATAATAATACTTGAATCCCACCAACCTATCAAGCATTTGATCAATAAAAGGTAAAGAAAAATGGTCTTTATGAGTGTTGTCATTAAGCTTCCTATAATCACAACAAACTCTCCACCCCGTTTTCACCCTTGTAGCAAGTTCTTCATCAAATTTCGTTTTAACAATGGTTAATCCCCTATTCTTAGCCACAACATGCAAAGGACTTACATGAGGACTATCACTTATAGCATATACAATTCTAGCACCCAACCATTTCAAAACTTCTTTTCTAACAACCTCTTGCATAATAGGGTTTAAACGACGTTGAGGTTGTATGCATGATTTATTCTCATCAATCAACCTAATATGATGCATACAAATAGTGGGACTTATACCTTTCAAATCATCAAGACTCCACCCTATAGTACTTTTATGATCTCTAAGTACCCTTAACAATTTATCAAGTTCTAGAGGGGAAAGGGAAGATGATACAATTACCGGAAAGGTCTTTTTATCTCCCAAATAAGCATACATAAGGTGATCGGGTAGTGGTTTCAATTCTTCTTTCCCTTTTTCCACTTTGGGCACTTCATGTTCGATCTCCAATGGAAGATACTCCCTCTTTCCATAGTACATTAACTTGGCTTCCTTTTCTTGCATTTCCCTACAAGCATTCAAATCATGCAAGCAATCATTAATATCATCATCTTCTCAACAATAAAAAGAAGCATTAGAATTAAGAGATAAAGTAAGAGAGTGACTTATGCTTGTTTCAAGAGGATCCTTTGATAAGAAAAATGGCAAGTTCTCTTGAACAATCTCATCAATCAAGTCAATCCTTCTACATTCTTCTTTCTCATCCGGATGCCTCATAGCACTTCTTAATGAGAATACCACTTCTTCTTCATTTACTCTCAATGTCAATTCCCCCATGTACACATCAATTAAAGCTCTTCCCGTGGCAAAAAATGGACGTCCCAAAATCAATGAAATATTTGCATCCTCGTCCATGTCAAGCACTACAAAATCCACCGGGAATATGAACTTTCCAACTTTGACTAACACATCCTCCACTACCCCCTTAGGATAAGTCAAAGACCTATCCGCAAGTTGAAATGTTATGGATGTAGGCTTTACTTCCCCTATACCAAGTTTCTTGAAGATAGACATAAGCATTAAGTTAATACTTGCTCCAAGATCACAAAGAGATTTATGCACTTCATTCTTTCCCATTTCACATGGTATGATAAAACTCCCCAGGTCTTTGAGCTTTGGAGGCAACTTCTTTTGAATTATGGCACTACACTCCTCTGTCAAGTTGACGGTCTCATTCTCCACTAATATCCTCTTTCTTGCCATTATATCTTTCAAAAACTTAGCATAGTGAGGCATTTGTCTCAAAGCATCCGCAAAGGGTATATTTATGTGGATTTTCTTGAAAATCTCCAAAAACTTTGCAAATTACTCGTCCAATCCCTTCTTTAGAAATCGATGTGGAAAGGGAATAGGTACTTGTGTTTTAGGAATTCCCCAACTATCCCTTTCTACTTCAATTTCTTCTTCTTTCTTTTTCATTGCCTTTGCTCTTTGCAATTTCTTTTCAACAATTTCCAACTTAACCACATCTGTTTCATCATTTGCTTTTACTTCAACCTCACTTTCTTCCACAAACTCTTCTTCAACCAAATTTTCCTCAATATCCTTCTCTTCTACCTTCTCATCTTCCATGGGCATAGAAGGTCCCTCATAATTCATTCCACTCCTCAAGGTAATTGCCTTGTATTGTTCCTTTGGATTCACAATGGTGGTTGAAGGAAATTTTCCTTTCTCATTTGTGCTCAACGCATTGGCAATTTGCCCCACTTGATACTCCAAGGCTTTGAACATCTTATCATTAGCTTCATCGGCCTTTTTTCTCAATTCATCTTGAGCTTTATTAGATGCAATTAACTTTTCAATGAATTCTTCGGTGGTTGCTTTTCCTTTGTTATTTGGCCCTTTAGCTCCTGGATGATATCCCGGAGGATATGCAACCGCATTGCTCGGGTTCGAATAAGCGAAGTTATCTTGCCTCCTTTGTTGTTGTGGGTATGAGCTTCCATTTCCTTGACTATTGAAGCCTCCTTGCCTTGACTGATAGTTACTTTGGTTGTGGTTGAAATTACCTTGGTAATTGTTTTGATAGTTACCTTGGTAATTCCTTCCTTGCATGTACTGCATATTCTCCACACGTGGCATTTTCATAGCCCATTGTTCTCCACTAACACTATTCGGAGGAAGAACCCCTTGCTCAATTTGCCCTTCCACCAAGTTAACTCCTTGATTCACACCTTGACTCAAGCTCATTTGCCTCATTACCTCAGCCGCTATCATTTCAACACTAGGCATGCTTGGCTCCACACTGGCACTCTTCACACTAAACTGTTGTCCTTGATTGAAGCTCTCAAATCCATAACATCCACTAACTCTCTCCGATGGCCATTGGTAGACATTTGTAGCAATCTCATCAAAAATCATTATAGCCCTCTCCGGAGTCACTCCAAGTACGGATCCACCCGCCGAAGCATCAACAAGCACTCTTTGACCATTCACCAAACCTTGATAGAAAAATCTCACTTGTTGATTTTCCAGAAAACCATGTTGTGGACACTAGTGAAGCATATCCTTAAACCTTTCCCCACGCTTCATAAAAACTCTCTTGAGGCATTTGCTTGAATTGAGTGATCAAGCTCTTCATTTGAAGCGTCTTGGAAGGCGAAAAATACTTATTCAAGAACATTTGTGCAAGCTCATCCCAAGTGTTGCACGTACCAGGAGTAATAGTGGAGAGCCATCTTCTAGCACGATCTCCCAAAAAAAATGAGAACAACCTCATCTTTAGACAATCATCGCTCACCCCGTTCATCTTCACAGTATTGGCAATCTCAATAAATTGAGCAAGATGTGCATTAGGATCCTCATTCGGTAAACCACCAAATTGTTTGTCTCTCACCATGTTGATTAAGTCCGCCTTAATCTCAAAATTATTAGCATTGATTGGTGGACCCATCATTTGGGGCATTGCCCTAGGCATAAATAAATCCCGGATCACCCTTGGATCAACATGAGGCCCTCGATGCACCGGAGGTGGTGGTGGTGGCGCATAAGCTTGTTGAGGAGGTGCATAAGCATGTTGAAATCCTTGTTGATGCATAGCTTGTTGCACCATTTGTTGAAGCAAAGCTTGATTGTTAAGCTCTCCAAATTGTTATTGAGCTTGTTGAGGATGATTTGCATTGACTTGATGTACTTGTGCATTGTCTTGCACATTTTGCACTCCGTATCCCTCATGCTCAATGTCAGCACGTTCATCTTGATTGTTCTCCATTGTATTACTCTTTTTGGTTTTGTTCTCCTTTCTTCTTCTTCTCAACGTATGCTCAATCTCCAAATCAATAGGTTCTATTTGTTTTTCCTTGGATCTTGTTTGCATACACCTTCAAAGCAAAAGAAGTTAGAACAAGGTTTTCAAAAGCAAATACAAGTAACAAATAAAATAAAAATATCTCTAGTAAGATTACTCAAAACGATCCTTCTTCAAGCTACTAGCAACCGTTGCCTCCCTGGCAATGGCACCATTTGATTAGTCGTAATATAGTCAGGATGATCAATTAAAGAATTTATCGAACCACATGGAGGAAGGTACTAGAGTTTAAGCGATCTCAAGTTTATCGTGATTTTATAAGGATGACGGAATGGGATGGATAGCTTGCAAATAAATACAATGAAACTAATGCACGAAATAAATAAATAAAAGAAAGAATAAATGGGTTCCAAATGATGCAAGGATGAGATTAACTACATTCATGGCATAGACAATAAAGAAATTATGCAATTAATTCTAATCTCTTATGGACAATGCATAAGAGCGATCACTAATTCCATCTAAACTCTCTCTCGAGATGGATAGGATGTAGGCCTTCAATAAGACTCCCAAAAGTACATAGGATCGTGACCAAAGCAAACACCTCCCACTAGGTACTAATTACTCTACCAGTTCCCTAATGAGGTACTAAATCATAGGCAATATTCCCTTTTAAGGTACTATGAATTCACTAATGGTTTTGGTCTCCTCACCTAATCAATTAATCTCTCGATTAAGCTAATCAAATGTTCCATCAAAGAGTTCTAAATCTAGAAGGATATCTCTATCTCATTCTAAATTAATGCACATGAAGTGTATGGTGAAATGATTCAATGAACTATCCTAAACACATAATTAATTTCTCAATTTAATCACATGCCTATGACAATTAATCACACAAATCATACATATAAATCAAGCAATGAACAATCAATGATAGAAATAACACAAAGCCCATTCAAGATTAAAATCCAATTGCACAAAAATTAAATTATCCAACATCAATCATGGAGCTAATCTCACAAAGGAGATTAGCCTCTCATAGTCACAAGAAATTTAACATAGACATTAAAATCCTTACGAACCATGATCAATCTATAAAGAAATGCACAAAATTAGAATTAGATTCCCCATTTGAAGTGCTTCAATGGAGATCTCCTTCTTCTTCTTGTGATCTCACTCTCCCTTGCTTCCTTGATCACTTGGATGGTGGATTTGATGGAAGGAATCAAGTGGATTGGATGGATTAAGGGTATGGAGATGGATGGAGTAGAGTTAGTGTGTGAAAATGTGGTGTAAAAATGTGTGTGGAGCTGATCCCTACTGATCCTACTCTTATTTTACACTCAAAATGGACATTTGTACCCCTTGGAACCTTCTAGAACACATTCTAATCATAAAATTGACTTCGGGCCGAGTTCGGGTTAGTGCATCGCAATCTCACCGTTTTGCATATTACTTTCTCATACGAAATCATATAACTTTCTCATACGAAATCCAATTCGGGTGATTCTTACTCTCACGCGATCTTCTCTTCCGTGGATTTCTATACATATAAAGAATTGACAAAACTTCCAACATTTGAAGGTGTAACAAGTCATGCAAATTAGCACAATCGTGCTGAGTAGGAACAGCTTGCGCGACGTCACCATTTTAATCATAACTTTCTCGTTTGGGCTCCGATTGAGGTGTTTCTTATACCAAAATGATCTATTTTTCTGTGGCATTCTAACCATGTATCACACCTCTAGTTTTGAGCTCTACAAGAGTACAAAAAAATTACACAAGTTGGGTGTGCGTTTTTCAGCATTTTGCTTTGACTCGTTCTCCCTCGATTCAACTCCGAATTGAGCTCTATTTTTTTCCACACATTTCTATAAAAACACATAACACAACCAAAATACACATAAATACAAATGAAATAATACGAAAACACACATAAAAGACACTAAAATCTAGGTGAAAATATCACTCATCAACGTACTTCCATGTGACTGCTAAGGTGCTCGATCACTATCAAGAAGGGCTCTAGTTTGCTCCCTTATGAGTGTTCGTTTTAGCTGGGGGTGAGATGAGAAAATGGTCGACTGAGGATTTCAACACGCTTTTTGAGACTCCGAGGGGAATCTCCAGGAATGAGAATGGGTATTTCAAGGCGAATGACTTTTGGAGAGCCATTTCTGGAGAGGATGTAGATTTTAAGACTAAGGATGCTCGCGCTTCCTTGATTAAAAATCCCGTGATTCGATATATGGATCGAGTATTGGGGAACACACTCTTCGCTCGATCTGAAGGGAGTTGTGTATCGAGGGGTGAGTTGTATGTTCTATGGTGCATGTTGAATAGAGTGAGGTTCAATTTGGGGTCATACCTGATTCAGTAGCTTTATAAGTTTAGGAGTTCTACATTCCATCGAGTGAATATTAGAAGATTGCTGACTTCTGTGGCTGAGCATTACCACATGGACTTTACCGGTATTACACCTATCCTTGAGGATCCAGATCTTGTCATGAGTGCATGCGTGAAAGCTGGTTTTGCTCATCATCGTGATGGAGATTAGTTTTTCACGAGGGGATTGAAGATCTTTTCTTTCATGTTTCCCTTCGATGTGAGTGATCTGACTACGATCCGGAATGAGGGTAACAAGTTGATAACACATTGGCACATGAGGCTATTTCAATCACGTGCTTGACGATTGGAGGACTATGGCTCAGATGTACGCTGCGGGGATGTACCAAGAGCTGCAGAGGATTGTTGATGAAGGGCAGTTTGAGCCACAGCCACAGCAGCAATAGCAGCATGATGAGCATGGAATGCATGGTGCAGATTCGATTCATCCTGAGATGGATGTTCCACAGCAGCACGAGATACCACCACGACATATTCCAACAGTGCCACAACAGCAGTATAGGGCGGTTCTGAGGAGTACTTGAGGGAGCAATTCAGGTTGATGAACGAGCATTTGACCAACTTGAACAATAATCAGCAGGAGATGAACCGCCAGCTGGGCTTTCTCACCACTAGTTATGCAGCGCTTGAATGAGATATACATCATTGCATACTAACTATGTGGAGATGGATAGGAGATTGGAAAAGATGCAAGACGATGAGCGTGAGTAAGATAGGAAGCTTAATAATCTCCATAGAGATTTTGATCGATGGCGCTCAGAGATGAGTGATGGTGATGACGATGACGAGGATGATGCTCCAGAGGAGTAGGTTGCGTCAAGTTTTTATCATTTGTCTATTTCATCTCATCTCCCTTCTCTTTTTCTCTTTACACGTGTAGGATGGATGTGGAATCTAACTCTCTTCTTCATGTGCTCTACATCCCTTTTTATACTTGTAAAGTACTCCTCACGGACCTTTGATAGGCTTTTACATGAGGCACACGTCAAATTTGGTAAAAAAATCCATAACTACCAAAAATAGCATCAGCGATATTCGGTTCGACCAGGCCTCCATTGGTCGAGCAAGCCCTCCTGGTCGAACTCTGGTCAAGCAAACTCTCTATAAGTTTTTGCACATTTTATTCGACCAACCTTCATCCGTTTGACCTAGATGATTCTATTCGAATGGCTTCTCTTGGTCGAGCAATGCTTCTGTAAGTTTTTACACATTCTGCTCGACTTGGCTCTCTTGTTCGACCAAACTGACGATGGTCGAACAAGCCTCTGAGGTCGAGATTGGGGCAGTATGCGTAGTTGTAGCGCCATCTCCCTAGCGTACTTTAGCACACCCAACTAAAAAATTACTCGAACGCTAAGGAGAACCTGCCCGTTCCATTGAAATAACCAAAACACCCCATCCACCTCCGTATAAAATGCTTCCAGCTACCCCTTCCCGGCGATTTTCCTATTATAAATTCAAAATCCAACACTGCCCCAAAAAAGGAGAAATTAAAGAAATAAACAGCAAACTAACCCTCCCCTGCTTCCACACCCATTTCTTTTCTTGTCCAATTAGATAATCCGAGGATTTATTTCTGAGTGTGGCGATGGAATTGTGATGTTCATGGCTATGGGAATAGAAAAATCGAAGCCGTTGCACAATTTCATGATGCCGTGTGGTTTGCAGTGAGGGAATCAGCGATTTCTCCGCTGCATGAAGATTAACTCGGACAACCAAATTTCGCCGCTCCACCACTTCAATACCAATTCTTCGAATAGATTATAAGGCCTTAATCCCCAAAACATAAATTGAATTGAGTTGAAATTTTTCAAAAATGAGATAGATGGAATAAAAGTAGCTGACGAGAAGTGTAGAGGGAATGAAAGTAGCAGAGTTCAATTAAGAGTAGCAGGGTATTGAAACTACACACTGAAAGAGAAGGAGAGATTAGTTTAAGTAAAGAGGCGGGATATAATGAAATAATTTGGGGGAAAATATTTTTGGGGTGTTTTAAGGTTTAAATTTTAAATTTTGTTACTATGTTTTTCGAAGTTTAGACCAAGAAGCTAGTTGGATGTGATGGTTTGGAAGAGGGAATGTAGGCAGAGGTATTGGATTCGAGTCCCAAGAGAACCACAATTAAAATTTTAATTTAAAAATTTTAAAGATATCGGATAATAGACATCAGTTTTTAAAATCGACGTCTATCAGCTATCTTTTTTTTTTAAATAGGAATAGACATCGCAGGAAAGACATCGGTTAGTAAAAACCGATATCTATCAGCGTATTTACAAAGCAACCGATATCTACCAATAAATAAACATCAGATAAAAGATATCGGTTTTAACAACCGATGTCTATCAGTGGATTTTTTTAAAAATAAGGAATAGACATCGCCGAAAATACATCGGTTAGTGAAAACTGATGTCTATCAGTGCTTTTTTCATAAAAACCGATGTCTATCAGCTTCCCTTTTCACTGATAGATATCGGTTTTTAAGGATAAGATATTAGAATTTAAGAATATCCGATGTTTATTCGATGATGTCTATCAGCAGATTTGGCATAGTGATTATAGGAAATTGAATGAAAATACATGCAAAGACCATTTTCCTCTTCCTTTCATGGATCCAATGTTAGATCGTCTAGCACGGTATAGGTTTTATTATTTCTTGGATAGGTACTCGGGTTATAATCAAATCATGATTGCTCTTGAGGATCAAGAAAAGACTATTTTTACTTGTCCTTATGGAACTTTTGCTTTTAGGAAGATGCCTTTTGGGTTATGTAATGCATCTGCTACATTTCAGCGTTGCATGATGGCCATATTTGATGGTTTGAATAGAAAAGATCATGGAGGTGTTTATGGATGATTTTTCTATTTTTGGTTCCTCTTTTGATATTTGTTTGTCTAACCTATCTACTGTTTTGAAGAGATGTCAAGAAACTAATCTTGTTTTGAATGGGGAAAAGTGCTACTTCATGGTGAGAGATGAGATTGTTCTTGGGCATCATATTTCGGCCAAGGGATTGCAGGTTGATCGAGCAAAGATGGTGGCCATTGAGAAGCTTCCATCACCTACGAATGAAAAAGGAGTGCGGTCCTTTCTTGGACACGCCGAATTCTGTAGAAGATTTATCAAAGACTTCTCGAAATACTCCAAGCTCCTATCTCATTTACTTGAAAAAGATGTTCCTTTTGTTTTTGATGAAGAATGTCTAACAACTTTTCAGGTTTTGAAAGAGGAAATTATTACTGCACCTATCTTGATCACACCGGATTGAACTCAGTTGTTTGTACTTATGTGTGATGCAAGTGATCTAGCACTTGGAGTGGTGCTCGGGCAGCTGAAAGAAAAGAAGTTCTGTGCCATCTACTATGTGAGCAAAACTTTCGATGCAGCACAAAAGAACTACATTGTCACTGAAAAGAAATTTTTAGCGGTTGTGTATGCATTCAATAAGTTTCGACAGTATTCGGTTAGCATGAAGACTATAGTGTACACGGATCATTCTGCGATCCGGTACTTCATGGAGAAGAAGGAAGCGAAGCCTAGAATTATTTGATGGATCTTTCTTTTACAAGAGTTTGATATGGAGATCCGAGATAAGAAAGGAACGGAAAATATTTTGGCGGATCACCTATCAAGGTTAGAGACAAGGGAACATTGTGATGACTCTTTTGAATACATTGAAGAGATATTCCCGGACGAGAAGATTATGGTAGTGTTTGTTGAAGGAGCGGAGAGAGCTTTTGTAGTGGCTGCGCAAGGAATGGAACCATGGTATGCGGATTATGTCAATTACATTGCCGTAGGTAAAATTCCGAAAGATATCAATAAGTATCAACTTGCCAAATTCAAAAGAGATATCAATTTGTACGGATTCTATCGTCCGTAGGTGTGTGCCCGAGATGGAGATGGAGAGTATTCTTGATTTTTACCATGCACAACCTAACGGGAGGCATTTCGGAGCCCAAAAGACTGCAGCCAAGGTACTACAATTCACTTTATATTGGCCTTCCTTGTTTAAAGATTGTGAATCATATGTGGCGGCATGCGATAGATTTCAAAGGATGGGAAATATAAGTAAAAGGGATGAGATGCCACTTCAACCAAGCATTGTTGTAGAGATCTTCGATGTATGAGGAATTGATTTTATAGGGCCGTTTTCCCGTCTAATGGATTCTTATACATCCTTCTTGCTGTTGATTATGTTTCTAAGTGGGTGGAAGCGATTCCAACGTGCATGAATGATTCAAAGACTGTTTTGTCATTCTTAAATAAACATATTTTTGCACTCTATGGAGTTCGTAGAGCACTAGTAAGTGATGGAGGTTCACACTTCGTCAATAAGCTTATTGAAAGAGTTCTCAAGGAATATGGTGTTAAGCATAGAGTTACTACACCCTATCACCCTCAAGCGAATGGGCAAGCGGAAGTCTCTAATCGGCAAGTGAAGCAAATCCTGGAGAAGGTGGTTGGAACCAATAGGAAGGATTTGGCTATGAAGCTCGATGACGTCTTATGGGTGTTCTGAACTTCATATAAGACTTTGCTAGGAATGTCACCTTATCAAATTGTTTATGGAAAACCGTGTCGCTTACCCGTAGAGATTCAGCATAAGTCTTTTTGGGCAGTAATTAGCTTGAACTTGCATATTAAGAAGGCTAAGGATTTGAGGTTGACTCATATCAATCAATTGGATGAGTTTAGAAGCCAAGCTTTCAAGAACTCGGTGATCTATAAGGAGAGAATGAAGAAGTGGCATGACTCAAAAATCACTTATAAAGAGTTCAAGCAAGGAGATAAGGTATTACTTTTTAATTCTCGTTTGAAGCTTTTCGCAGAAAAATTGAAATCAAAGTGGACGGGACCGTTCATTATCCATAGAGCCTGTGGAGAGGGGAGTTTTGAGATCATGGACAAAGACGGAGATATCATAGCGGCGAATGGGCATCGATTGAAGTACTATAAGTCGTCGAATGATGCATGTGTCGTCTTTGAAGATACCTTATATTAAGTTGGTACCGTCGTGACTCTCCGACGTTAAACAAGAGCTTCTGTTGGGAGCTTACCCTCCCGTTTTATTACTTTATTTATTTCGTGTGAGTAAGAAATTTTTAATATTTAAGGTGCTTACTTATCGGCAATTATATCTCTTTACAAACTAAGTTTCAAACGTAAGTTTTTACTAAGTTTGGAGGGTGTGATGTACTTACCTCATTGTAGCATCAAGAGTATAATCTTTTCTTTGTAACGTTTGTTAGGGGAGTTATTTTTTGCGTTATATTAAAATTTTAACCGGTTATGATGTGCCAATTTTTTGCAATTTGCCTAGTGTTCAGTGGTGTTTTATTTATTCTAAGTGTAAGCGGAGTAATAAACATGATTTTTGTATAGTCTAACAGTGGTTCTCTAGCTTTGTTTTGGCCTAATATGATGCTTGATGTTATTTTAGAGTTTGATTTTTGCAGGGGACGAAGAAAATCACGAAAAATGAACTTCTGGAAGCCACGTTCGACCATCCTTTCGTGGTTCAACATCAATGTTTGGTCGAACTATGGTTGAACGACACGTTGGGAAGTTGATCAGTTTATAGAGAGCCGGTTCGACCAAATCCATTCCGTTTGACCAACACTTCCCGGTCGGTCGAACGGTGGTCGAACCGAATATGGGAGAACATGTGGCGATGTTTCAATTTACAGAGGTCTCATTCGACCAACACCATGTGGTTCGACCAAGACTTCGTGGTCGAACTGCGGTCGAAAGGAGAAGGTTTTAGCAGATAGACACCCGATTCGACTTAGAAACCCTAGTTCAACCTTCCCATTCGAGTCGAATGACTTTTGTAGTCGCGATTTAAGGCGATTTTCAATGCACTGTTCGACCAAATCCCATCACCCTTCGTCGAAGCTCTCGTCCCGTTTGTAAGAAATTTATTTTAAACTCATCCTACACTTAATTCTTCCTCTCCACACACTTCTATATCCAAGATTTGGAGGATTCAAGTTCGATTTTGGGCTATTCTACTCAATTTTGGGGATTTCAATACAAGTGTCATACACAGACCATGTCCGGAGATAAAGGTATGCTTTCTTAATTCTTTACCCTTGAATTGGAGTAATATATGCTTATTGAAGACTGGGTAAGTTGATTGAACATTTTTTTAGTTGGAATTAAAGTTGAATCTTGGTGTTCTTGTTGAAATTTTATATGAATTTGCATGAGTTCAATTTACGTTGGATTGATGGAGTTTTGTGAAATTGATGATGTTAATGTTACGGGCTTGAGTTTAATTTCAAAATGCATGTATGGGCTCGTTGATTTGAAGTGACATTTATGTGTAATTGAGTTGTGGAAGTTGAATATGCTTTGAATTTTTGAATTTTGAATAATTGAGAAGAATGTTGAACATGGAAGTGAAACTTAGGACTTTGATCTCTCTTGATTGAAAGTGTTGAGTATACATGTGTTATATGTTTGAAGTATTCACTTGAAATTTTGGGAATTGATTCATGAAGTGATTATTGCATACGAATTTGAAGCCTTGAGTAGAATTCATGCTTTAATTAGTCCTAGGTTGGGTATACTTGTTTTATCTTCTCTATTATGTATTGAAGTATATTCTTTGTAGGTAAAGGAATTGCCTCATCCTCAAAAAGGAAGGAGACTACGTCTCCTAAAAAGGGTGAGGTTGCAAAGAAGCTTAAGAAGGATAAGAGGAGACCTTCTGATTATGGTGTAAAGATTGATAATTGGGAGGAGAAGGAAGAATTGCGGGGAGCTATTTCTGACAAAATAATGAGGACTCGTTATCAGGATGATCAAGCAATGGTGGAGATGAACATCATCAACGATATTCGTTGGATGTTCAATCGAGTAGGGATTACTCGATTTATGGAGCTTAAGAGGGAGAATATTTCAACATCACAACCGAGGTGTTGTGCACAATGAGAGTTGATCGTGGAGATCACTATCTTCCCTATGGATTGTGGATGCAAATAGGTGGCCAGCTGAAGTTGATGTATGCGAGTGAGTTTAATGAGATGGTTGGATGTCCAATAGATATTTCTGAAGCGGAGGATGCAGGGTTCAATTTTGATGAGTTTTGGAGATCTATTTTGGGGTGGCAAGGTGATTACAATACCAATACTCCTAACGTTGCTTTTATTCGCAACCCCGTGATAGCATACATAGACCGGATCCTGAGCAACACGCTGTTTGCTTAATCCGATGGGAGCTGTATACCGAGAGGAGAGCTATATGTGCTATGGTGCATAATGAATGGAATTAATTCAATGTGGCTTTGTACTTTTTCCAGCAGCTGTATAAGTTCTCTACTCAGTCCTTCTAGAAGGTCAACATTGGTGGATTGATTACTCCTATAGCGGAGTATTATTGAGTTGATTTGACTAAGCATCAGCCGATCCGAGGAGACCCTGATTTGATTCTGTTGACTTGTGTAAGGACGGGGTTGATTCAGCGGAGTGACACTACAACAAATCTGTGGAAAGACATCACTGAATAAACATCAGTTTTGCTTAAAATGTGATGTCTTTTTATAAGAAACTGATGTCTTTTCAAAAATCGATGTCTATCAGTATAAAAATGCGCTGATAGACATCGGTTTTAATTCAAAATGCGCAGATAGACATCGGTTTTAACTAACCGATGTCTATCAAGCGATGCCTAATCTAAACCTTAAAAAAACATGCTGATAGACATCGGTGGAACAAACCGATGTCTTTTAAATGATGTACATTCTTTGATAGACATCGGTTAAAGCCACCAATGTCAATTATGTGTTGTCTTTCAAAATTTTGACTTAAAATTTTTTTACCACTATCGACATTTGATCCTGAGCATTTGCGTAAATGCTTAAGCTTTAAGGCCATTTTTTCCAAACCACTTCTTGTCAATATTTCATAAAAATAAATATTTATTATAATTACATTTAAAACTATGAACTCATTCCCTCCTACCCAATTAACCCTCACTCGATTGAAACACACTTCTAATCTCGCCGCTGAAATTCATTCTTCTCATCCCGTAGCCTGCATCGTCTTCGCCACTGCTCTTACCACTCCAGCAAAGAGAAAGTCGAAAGTAACGTGACTTGATGCCCTACTTCTCAAACAACTCTCTTCCAAAGTCCGCTTCTTTCATTAAAGAAGATGTTAACGCTACTTCCTCTCTCTCCCAATATATTTAACAGGATCTGAGCCCTGCCGTCGGATCTGGCCGCGAACCGCCATAGCGCTACCCCCTTCTGGATTCATCTCCACCATGCCGTTAGCCACAAGCGCATCAGATCGGGACTGGTGCAGCCATCTATCACTCGTCGAAAGCTCCAGTTCGTCGCTACCCAGCCCCGTCAACCGCCGCCTCTCGCCGTCCGAACCTAGCCACCACTTACCGCTAAGAGTTACATCACCATCGCTTCCAGTCAGAACTAAGAATCACACACTTACATCCAGTAAAGGTCCCTACTATCACGTGTGCATCGAATTTATCGAAATGGTTGTTTGATGAGGTATTGCCCTATCTCTCTCTAAATTACTCCATTTTCTTTTATAGAATGGGATTTCTCTAGATTTATTCCATTTTCTTTTACAGAATGGGATTTCTCTGGATTTATTCTCATGTTGGTCAGATAATATGATTTATTGGTACGTGTACGAGACCTCCACTCTTATGTGTTGTTACTAGTGTAATGACTTATTTTTCTCTATAAATTTCATTTCATTAAACATGTTTTGGCTTCATGGTCAAATAAGCACACACGCTGAAACAAAATTATGTACATATATTTTTTACAGAATTTATCTCTGGTGGAAGTGTGTATAATTTCCTACATAATCAAAAGGCCGTTTTCAAGCCTCCTGCTGTATTGAAAGCTGCCATTTATGTCTCTAATGGAATGAGCTATTTGCATCAGAATAACATTATTCACAGGCCAACCTATTGATGGATGAAAATGAAGTAAGAATTCCCAAGATCTTTGAACTCCAATGTCCAATGTGGCATGTGATCTAAGTCCCCCAGTTTGATTTTTTCTAAAGCCGTAAGAAGTTACACAAGTCATAATATATTGCATAATGCTTTAGGGATTTTCATTTTTTGATTCTTTGATTTGGACGCGCCAGCGAAACCAGAAATCCTCTGTTTCTTCGCAACTAGTTTGGTAATTTTCTTTCCTGATCCCGTGATTTCTGATTTTTTCTGCTTTTAATACGAGGTTGGAGATTATCAGCTACTTGTATTATTATCAGTTTAAATGTCAGCTTTTTTGTTTCATCTTCTGCACAAGATTCAGTTTCACAATCAGGAAATGGGGTGGATTTGGATTTTGTTAATTCTCTCAGGATTTTCTTGCAACCTTAGTCCTAATTTTAAATGTGGCATAAGCCATTTGGTACTCTTTAACTTTTAAGTTATTTTTATCTTAGATACCTTTGTTTGGTCAAGTTGATTTTCTTTAACACATTGTTTTGTTCAATAATTTGGTAATAAATTAATAACATTAAGGTGTAATAAATTAATCATCATTAGTTTGTAATTATCATTAGCTTGATAATGTGGCAAATTAGAGAAAAAGTAATCATCAATAATTGGTTTACAGTAATTGTCTGTTCATACATAAATTTCTAGTACTATGCAACTGCTTTTGTGGTATTATTTATGAAGTTTATGTCAAATCGTGTGAGGTATGAAAGCGTACAAGCTGCCGTTAATGGGGTGGTTATCTTTAATTAGATGTTGATGCAGAGCTACACGAGGCACTTTTTTGCAATTATTCTTTTTTCTTTTTAATTATTTTGTGTCACTTTCTATAATTATCTAAAGTTTTGTTTGGAAATGGATTCTCTTCATTACTTATATGTGAATTTCTTGTAAATTTAGAGGGAGGAATGCAGTATGAGGCCAAGTAAATATTTGTTCTTATTGTTTATTGCGATTGATTAATACTTGTGTATTTTCAAGAATTTAAATGTACAAAAGGGAAAGGAAAATCATGACAACTGACATGGATTCTAGCAGGAAAATATCCAAGAGGTTAATGACTTCTTTTAGTTTATTAATATTCCTACAAATAATTAATGACTTCTTTTAGTTTCTTTCAACTTGTGATCTATTAGTTCTTTTGTAGTCTGAAAAAACTGTTACAAGTGCGTCAACAAAAGCTGATGATTAAAGATCTATTGAGGGTACATAATTTTAGTTCACATAGTCAGCTTCAATTTAAGGTAACACGTTTATTTATTTCATTGTATTGATATATATTTCCTAATTTTACATTTTCTCTAGCTATGTTTCATTGTATTTAATTTGCAATAAACCATTTGTCCCTACAAGTGTTTCTTACTGATGTTTTCACATTTCAAGTTATGAAAGTGAGGATAAGGCAGTAAATAAAGTTTTACTTGATTCATCAAGTAAAATTTATCTTTTCTCATTTTTCACAAAATAGTATTTAGGTTCAACTTGTTTACTAGTCTTATATGTTCAATGTGAGTCATTAAGTGTCAATTAGGATGTGTTTGATTATCTAGAGTCTAATTAGGATGTTTAGAGATTTGGTTTTGAGTGTAGTGATAAATAGCAACAAAGCTAACTTGCTTGAATATCTCTTCTAGTCTTCTTGGGGTGGTTTTATTAATTTTATAACTATTTACACATGCAGAAAGTGAAATTGTACGATGGAAGGTCAGTAATGGTGGCCATTCGCATAAAATTGGAAATGGAATCACTTTCTCTGCTTGTGTGGTTGGTTTCTTCTACATTTTGTGCTTGTGGGGTTTCTTGTATAGATTGTATTCATTATAAAAATATGTTAGGCAGATCACTATTAGTGGTGTTTAAACTTGTATAGATTGTGTTGTGTTTAAACTTGTATAGATTGTGTTGGTGTTCATTATAGCATTTAGTTAAGGAGAAAGTTAAACTTGTATAGATTGTGTTCATTAATGAGCTAGTTTTTGTTTTGCACTCTTGTGCATTTGATGTATTGTACTTTGTATCGTTACCTTTTTAATATAATTTATTATTTACAGATTTTGAGTTATATATATAATCTTATTTTAGTAATAATTTATATTTATATATAATTAGATATATAAAAAATTGCCAAGTGATGTCTTTACTTGTGGAAAGATATCGGTGAATAACCGATGTATTATAGTTCGAGCCGAAATCTTTTTCAGAAAAGACATCGGTGGAAAACCAATGTCTAATGGTTCGAGCCGATGTCTTTTTTAGAAAATACATAGGTGAAAAACCGATGTCTAATAGATCGAGCCGATGTCTTTTTCAAAAAAGACATCGGTGGATAACCGATGTCTAATGAGTCCGAGCCGATGTCTTTTCTAATAAAGACATCGGTGGATAATCAATGTCTAAAGAGTCCGAGCCGATGTCTTTTTTAGAAAAGACATCGGTGGATAACCGATGTCTATCATCGTGAGTTTTAACATCATGGGATACAACATCACCCCTTTGGTGAAATAGACATCGGTGCAGCACCGATATCTATCAGCGTTTTTCTAGTAGTGTGATGATATGTGGATGTTCATCCGTGGAAAGAATCTAATTTCTTTCAAGTTTTCGTTATCACTCATTGATCTTACTACTGTTCAGATCAACAACAACCTTTTGATAGATACCCCGGAGCACAAGGCCATCTCTGACACGTGCATTGGAGAAGGAAACTGGAGGCTTATAGCTGAGATGCATATCCAGGGTATTTACATTGATGCGGATATGATCTTAGTGGGAGATCCAGCGGACTTAGTGGAAGAGAATGAGGAGCAGCAGCTAGCTTATGAGTACTCGGAGATGGATTTTCTCCCGATGCAGCCACCGCAGCAGCCACAGCCACATCATGAGTATTACAAGATACCGCCACAGCAGCAGTAGGATTTCTGGCATGCCCAAGATCACTTTTATCGGGAGCAGTTAAGATTGATGAATGAATATTTCGCCACTTTGAATGCGAACAAGTAAGAGACGAATCGACAGCTGGCATTAGCAAACACTAATTACGCTGTGCTCAATTTTTGATATGATGCTATGGATAGGAGATTGGGATATCTTAATGAGAATTATGAAGCTTTGAAAAAGAAGATCGATACCTTGCAAAGGGATTTTGATGATTGGCACAATGATAATGATGATGATGATGCTTTGGAGGAGTAGTGGCGCCAGGTTTTTATCCTTGTCTATTTCTTTTAATCTCCATTCTCTTTTCCACTTTACAGGTTGAGTAATTGTGTGGGTCGTTGAGTATTTGTTGAGATTCATGTGTGAGTGGGTTTGTATTTGACATTGATTGATGGATGATGGATACATTGGATATGTTTGATTTGAATTTGATCGGATTGATTTGGAGAGTATGATGTTACTTCTTGATTATGCATGTGCACTTGTTTTTTATGCATGTTGATTTTATTGAAGATAGGCATGTACCATTATTACTTGTAGTCTATGTAGATGTTGATGGTTATTGCAGGCTTTGAAGAGTGCTTAGGACTCTATTACCCATGTGAGAATTTGAGCCTTATGAAATCATGCTACATGATTGCATGATAGTTTATTCATGTGAGTATCGTTCATATGTTCGTATTCTAGAACTTGACTTAGAGTCTTGTTTGAAATTTATGATTGTTAGATATTAGGACATGATCTTAGGCCATTATTGGTTAAACTAAGCCACTTAGCCAAATTTTATCCTACCTTGAAGTGTATATCATTGGAAGCCCCGTTAAGCCTTTAAAAGTTTTTTCTTTGGCAAGCTTATGATAAAAAGCCTTTATTTACCTATACTTAAGCTTTGAAATACCTTATTTAATAGCAGAGAGTTAAGGTGAATAAATTGCTCGTATATGAAGAAGAAAAGGGAAGGAAAGTTTGTGTAGTGATGAAAATAAAAAGGTGGTTAAATCTTGTGAAGAGGTAGTGCCTGAAACCAGTACCCCGATTGCTTAAAAAGGTAGTGCCCGAAATTGGTACTCTTTTAATTTGAAGGGGAAGTAAGATGTTGATTCCAAGTGAAGAATGAGAAGAAGTATTGAAAAGATCATGAGAACGATGAAGGAGAAGAAGTATTAATGATGTTTGATGAAAAGCAAATCTCCAAGGTATCTCTCTACTAGTGAAGTTAGTCACTTTATCTATATTCTCCTACCTTTACCAAAGAGCCAACATTACAACCCAAAGAACAAATCTTTTGTGATCCTAGTGTTAAAACAATTGTGAATTGATTTTTGAGACCTTTGCCAAGCTTATGGTTACGCGAATATATGAATTGATTTTGAGCGTATATACTAACCATTTGAAAGTGTACATCTTTTACACTTGAGCGTGAGAGTAAACACTTACCTAGTGAGCTAGATGACTTTGCACTCGTAGAAGTATTGTGGTTAATTGATATTTTTGCATGGATGAAAGGTATGATGGATGCATGTTTTGAATTAATATAATTGTTTGTCTTAGAATAGGTTGTGCTTGTTGTAAGGATCTCGTGATTACACTATCTTGCCTTATTTTGATTTAGTTGCCTCGGGACGAGCAACATGTAAGTTTGGAGGTTTGATAAGAGTGATAATTCACGTATTTTGAGCTCGGATTTGTGTAGAAAATGAGTATGATTTAGTCTCTTATCAAAGACGAATCGGGATGTTTATGGAAAAGCCACGAATCAGATGCTACTGAGGCTATTTGAGCGTATTTGTACAGGAAAACAGGTCGGAAGTGCTCAGAATTGAAAAACATATTTTTTAAGGTGTAGTTCGACCAGGGTAGTCTTGTTCAACCAAGCTCCGCCAAGTTGAACTACAGAGGAGAAGTTGAACTGGAACGTTTTAACTTATAGAGTGGTCGTTCAACCAAGCGAAGTCTAGTCGAATCATGGAGGTCAAGTCAAACGGCGAGTGTGAAGACGAGGTTCAACTTACAGACATGCCATTCGACCTAGAGGGTCCCATTCGACCAAGCCAAGTCTGGTCGAATGGCGACACATCATCACTGAAACATCAATATTTTCTCCTCCAGTGCATGCATGTGCGTGTTTTCTACGAAAAAGCCCAGTGAAAGTCCATGAGGAGAAGTTACAAGTATAAAAAGGGTGCCAATCATACCAAAAAGATAGTTAGATTCCACATTCATCCTACACCACATCCAAACCCTAACTCCATCTGCAGGAGCTGTAGAGAGAGATTCGTGCAGCGAATCAAGTGAGAACCAAGTGAAGATTCAAGACAGAGCGAGAAGCAACAGGGCCCATATCTAGGGTTTACTTCGCAATTTAATCTTTCTTGTAATTTTCAAGTCTATGGGTAAGATCTATCCAAACACCATGAACGTTCTGCGAAGCATCATGGGCTAGAACCGCTTTGGTAGTTCTAGGGTTATGAAGGTTTTTATATAGTTAATTGAATTTTCGTGTGTGTACTCAGTACAACACTTCTTGTGGATTTATTTTATATAAGACTAAGCTTTATTAATTCATGCTCAGAGTCATTTTGTGCATTATTAACTGTTATGTAGAGTCTGAATACATATCTTGGTTATTGATTGAGTGCGTTCACTGCTGAGCATGATTCCATGTTATGATTCTTAGTGAGGGGACTCCGAAGCTTCATTAGAACTATGTTATATGAATACTTATTAACTGAATTGAACTCGGGTTAGTAAGTAGGATAAAGAGGATAAATATACAGTACCTATAAAGGGAGATCATATTGAGTTAGAGTACTTAGTGCACAGAAAATAATTGATACTGATAGTACCTAGAAAGGGGGTGTAATTATGTCTCTTGCTCCGAGGTAATTCACACGTGTATATGCTTATCTGCTTGTGTCTATAGTGTAGATTTGCATGACTTAGTGATGCGTACATATTCCACAAGGCAGAGTCAGATATTGACACATGAAAGGGAGATTAATTAGTGAAACTGAATGGCCCGAAGAGCTACCTATCTTCTCACTTGAGCAACTCATGTTTATCTCTACTATCTCTATTTTATTTACTATTTAATTATTCATTTATTAGTTTAATAATTATTCTCACTTAAATTGCCAACAATAGTTTCTCTTAGATTAAATAATAATAAATTGATAATCAACTGTCCTTTGGGTTCGATAATATATCTTGGTCGTTTATCTAAGCTACAATCGCATCCTTCATACTTGGGAATTAAAATTGTGTATTGAGAAAACACTCATCACCCCTCACTGAACACCACACACTCTCTATCTTACAATAATTTAAGACGGTGACCCACTCCAGGTAGCCCACTCTGGATTTTCCTAGGTAGCTCCTTTCTAGGTCGCCCCTTCCGCCATTCAATGCATATATAGTGGCCGCACACACCATTAGTATCTTATTAATTTTGGGAAAAATACTTTTCATAATTATGCATGGTATGCAAGTAGGAGAAACTAAATACGCATCACATTTTATTCAAGACATCAACATCAACTTTTATTGAAAACAGGGTAATAATTTAACTTAAGATCACACAGATCCACACATAAAATAATCTCTGACCACATAGACTAATAAATATAAAATGAAGATAATATCTTAAATCGCATAAATCTTCAACTTGTATCACACATTAATCACAAATAATCATAACGAATTAAACTAATCAAAAATCATTCATAACATAATTATCACATATTAATCACAAATAATTCACACACAACATGTTTATACAACACTTCTACTTACATCCAATCACATAAGTTTACAACTTATATTCCAAATTCATTATAAATAATTTACAAGATAATACTCACCTAATAATCACAAATAATTCACACATAACATGTTTATGCATTATAGTTGGACCTCTACTTACCTGTACTCCAACAGTATTATCACCACATATCTTATGCAGAATTATAACTACTTATTTCCCATTCCGGCACGCACGCACCTCTTTCCCCTTTCTCCCTTCCTCTCTTTCTCTCTCTCTCTCTCTTATTCTCTCTTTTTTTCTCCTTTCTTCTTTCTTCCTCCCCTCTTTCTTTCTCTCTCATTTTTTTCTCCTTAGCTGCGTATGGTTGCTTGCTTATCACCTATGCCTGTTTCTAATTAATCTCACCCCCAGATGGTTGAATTATATATATATATATATATATATATATATATATATATATATATATATAGGAATCACGGTGCTAAGTGGTGATCAACCGCCATCTACTTACTATTTTTAGTAATTGCTATATATAGTAAGTAGAATTTATTGTTATTATTATTATTATCCATTACGAATATACGTGCAATTCTTAATAACTAATATATGATACATTTATAAATTAATATAAATATGTGTATATTTTCTTACCGTTATTATCATTACGAGAACACGTGTGACACTTAATAATTAAAAAATAATGTATTCATACACACAAGACAATTTAATTATATATCCAAATTAATGCAAGTAAATATTTATTCACTTATATATATTCACAAATTGTCATCATTATTGTCATAGATGTATCAAATAAAAATACAAAGACAAATAAAATATAGAAATAATTACCACATAATTATATAAATGTGCGAAACACAAATTAAATTATATTGGCACATAAGTAGTGAAAAATACGGGTATTACAAGAATTAATATGTCTCATGTATGTGCATCTTCTTATTTCACATACCCAATAATAATCACATAATCACTTGATATTCCACCACGTTCAGAAATTCCTCCTCCGTTTTTACGCTCGACAATATCCATAGCCAAATAAAACTTTATCAGTGCAGAAGATAGATATCCATGACCTAAGTTGAGGACAATTGTATTTTGAATGGGGTATTATTCATAGTCCTTGTTTCCCTGCTAATTTTCTTACTCTCTCTCTCTTTTTATTTTTATTTTGTTGCCTCGGGACGAGCAACGGGTAAGTTTGGGGGATTGATGAGAGTGAAAATAAGCGTGTTTTAGTGTCCAATTTAACACCTTTTTGATTGATATTCTTGTCATATATTAGCACAATGGTCTTATATTCATTATATGTGAGAAAAATGTGCACTTGAGGTGTTTTGTTGTGTTTTAGGTGGAAAAAGGATGAAAAGAGCCAAGTTTGAGAAAAGGTGCAATTTGTGCAAGAATGCTGATAAACGCAAGTCGAACTTGTATAATTATTCTGTATTGATGTGGAGTTCTGAATTGGATTTGTGATATATAGTTGGAAATCCACTGAAGAGAGGGTCGTTTTGGCGTAAAGAACATCCCATTCGGAGTCCGAACGAGGAAGTTATGAGCAAAGTGGTGACTCCGCGCGAGCTGTGCCGAATAGAATTGCAGTGCTACTTTCCATGGCATTTTATATATTCAATTCTTAGAGTTTTTGTGATTTCTTTATATGGATAGAAAGCCAAGGAAAAGAGGATCGCGTGAGCATAAAAATCACTTAATTCGGAGGTCGGATATGAAAGTTATACGCGAAACGGAGAGACTGCGCAAATCCAGTAGCAGGGTTCGACCTGTGGTTCGACCTGTGGCAAGTGGTTCGACCTGTTTGACGAGGTCGAACCTGCGCTTCGGGAACTTACCAAATCCGTATTTTTGAGACCAAAACATGTGGGATCACTTGAAAAGCTCATTCCAAGCCCTAGAAACGTGATTACAAGTATAAAAGGAGGCTCATGCAGTTAAGAAAAACGTCACCAATCACCGAGGAGAGGCCACAACCATACAACACCCCACAAGGGGGATCACCCCCCATCCATCATCCACTTCCTTTCCTCCATCCATCCATCACTTTGAAGATTCGTTTGTGGAATCAAGAGGAGAACCAAGAGGAGGATTCAAGATGGAGAAGGGCATAAAGACGCCATATCAAAGGTTTATTCATTTCCTAATTTATCTTGTATTTTCCGGACATCCGGGTAAGATCTATCCAACACCCATGATTATTCTTCGAAACACCATGGGCTAGAGCCTTTTTGGTAGATCTAGGAGTTTTGATGGTTTTATGAATTAATTAATCTTCTATGTTAAACTCCGTACAACACTACTTGTGAATTTATTTTATATATGATTGTGCTTTTTTAATCCATATTCACGGTCGTTTTTGTGCATCTTCAATTGGTATATAGAGTCTGAATATATATCTTGGTTGTAGATTGAGTGCGTGCACCGCTGAACAGGATTCCATGTTATGATTCTAAGTGAGGGGACTCCGAAGCTTCATTAGAACTATCATATATGAATACTTATTAATTGAATTGAATTCGGATTATTAAGTAGGATAAAGAGGATAACTTCATAGTACCTATAAAGGGAGATCATATCGGGTTAGAGTACCAATCCTAGGGGGAAATAATTGATACTGATAGTACCTAGAAAGGGGGGTGAAATTATATCTCTTGCTCCGAGGTTATTCACACGTGTTACACGCATATTTACTTGTGTCTATAGAGTAGATTTGCATGGCTTAGTGATGCGTCCATATTCCACAAGGCAGAGTCGGACATCAACACATAAAAGGGAGATTAATGAGTGAAACTGGATTATCCTAGAGCTACCTATTCTCCTACTTGATCCACCTACGTATTCTTCGAGTAATAGTTTATTTTATTTATTATTTAATTTAGTATTTTAGTTATAATCAAACATCAAACTCTTATTGCTTTGTCTTAATTAATTTAGATAATAATTTAATTGATAATACGCCGTCCTTTGGGTTCGATATTTACTTGGTCGTTTGCTAAGCTGCAATTGATATCCTTAATACTTGGGGATTAATTTTGCGTGCAAAGAAAATGCGCATCAAGTTCTTGGCGCCGTTGCCGGGGACGGCTGTTATTATTGATTTTATTATTTCTAGTTGATTAAGATTTTTTTTCTTTTTCTTTTATTTGTGATTATTTATTTCTATCTAACCTTGAATTTTTCCGAGTTACTTGTGCACTTGTAAAAGGAAAGGAAGGAAAAGAAAGAATAACACACTGCGCTAAACATGGCCGGAGCAAGGTAGAATCCGGATAATATTGCCATACGTGAAATTTTCATGACCTATGGAATTGGTAACATGGGGTTGATAGGAGCAAGGGGGGAAGATGATGATTTTGAGATACATCCCGCTCTTATTAACATGGTGGAAAAGAATCCCTTTTCTGGAGATTGGTTTGAAGATCATATCAACATCTCCGAAGATTTCTTGGTTATGCAAACACTCAAAAGGGCAGTGGAGCGAATGATAATGCTAGGCGGATTGCCTTATTCAAGTTCTCTTTAATTAATAAGGCGGAAGCTTGGTATGAGACTCTTGATGCAGCCGATTGCACTACATGGGACCAACTGCAGCAGAAGTTCTTGGAGAGATACATGCCACCCTCAAGGATCTTAAGAATGAAGCAAGAGATCACTCGATTTGTTATGAATCGGGGTGAGAAATTTTATGAGGCGTGGGATAGGTTTAAAGACATGCTCAGGAGGTGTCCACAACATGGAATGTCTAAGGCTGAGTACATAAGCATCTTCTACTATGGATTGGATTGTGAGTCACGTATTTTTATTGATGCATCATCAGGTGGAGCACTGTTATCTAAGACAACACTTGAAGCGGAAAAGTTATTTGAAGACATCTCTATGAATTCACGTGGCTGGCCTATAGAGAGAGATAGAGGATCATATGTACTTGGCAAGGTAGCGCAGGTTGAACATCAAGTGAAGCCTAGTAGGGATGATGAGATCGTCTCTAGTCTAGCTAACATCAACAAGCTACTAGAATCCCAGCAAAGGCAGATCACAGAGTTGACACAAAGGGGACCTAGTATGCGGCAGCACAAAGTGAAGAGTGTTGAAGATACCTTCAATCGATACATGGCTGAGAATGATGCAAGGATTGATTGTCTTGAGGATACCATGAATGTTGAGCATGTAGATTTATCTAAGCAGTTGAAGGAGCTTACCTTGATTATGGGGCAGATGACCGTAAATGTGAATCAATTGACACAAACATTGGAGAATAAAGCCATCACATTGAGGTATGAAACACAGTACGAAGGATCGACGGAGCCGGAATCGAAATCTAAAGCAAAAGGAGCCCGATTCGACCAGGATCAAGAGGGTTCGACCAAATCTGTTAGTCGAACCAAGGTCAAACTAACCTGTTCGCGACCCTCTATTTTGATGGAAGTGAGGTTCGACCACGACTCTCCTGGTTCGACCAAATCACCAGGTCGAACCCAGGTCGAACCACACATCCTGGAGCACCCTGTTTTGTCACAGCAACGGTTCGACCACGACGGACATGGTTCGACCAGTCCATCTGGTCGAACCCTGGTCGAACCGAAGGGCAGAAATAGTACAGTAGGCCAGTTTGACCAAGGGAGAAGCGGTTCGACCTGTCCTGATGGTCGAATCCATATCGACCAAGTTTAAAGTGAGAGCAGCATGCCAGACGACTGGTTCGACCAAAGCATTGATGGTTCGACCAATCACCCAGGTCGAACCCATGTCGAACCTCAATTACAGAAAGAGAGCAGTCTTCCAGGAGATAGGTTCGACCATTACGTACCTGGTTCGACCTCTCAAACAGGTCGAACCCAGGTCGAACCTCAAATTCAAAAAAAGAGCCGTTGTCCAGAAGGTAGGTTCGACCAGTACGTGCTTGGTTCGACCTGTTCCATAGGTCGAACCCTGGTCGAACCCATCCAGAAGTTGCCCATTTCTGCGCCAAATGTTCCGCATGATGTTGATGTTACTCCAGTACCATTACATGAGCAGAATACTGAGCTTACAATGGAGAAGAAGTGGGAAGAAGCAAAGAGATTGCGAGCCAAGAAGGATAAAGCGAAGGAGGTTGAACGTGATGAATGGGGAAGACCAAAGACCAAGATACCTCCTCCGTTTCCTTCGAGATTGGCCGAGAAGGGATTGGAAGAAAAGTTCAAGAGATTTCACGATGTCATGAGCAAAGTAAGCTTGGACATTCCTTTCTCTGAAGCAATCATGGAGATGCCATACTATGCCCGATTCCTCAAGAATATTATATCAAAGAAGAGAAGCTTGAACGGAGTGGAGACAGTGAACCTATCAGAGAATTGCAGCTCGATCCTTCAAAGGAAGCTGCCTGCAAAGTTAAAGGATCCGGGAAGCTTCACCATTCTTTGTGACATTGGAAAAGGGTCGGCACATAAAGCCTTGTGTGATTTGGGGGCAAGCGTTAATTTGATGCATTTGTCCATATTTAAAAGGCTTGGTTTGGGGGAGTTAACTCCCACGAATATTGCTCTTCAATTGGCGGATAGATCCATGACTTGTCCAAAGGGTTTAATTGAAGATGTTTTAGTGAGAGTGGATAAGTTAGTTTTTCCCGTGGATTTTCTTGTACTTGACATGGAAGATGATAAGGGTGATATTCCCCTTATTTTGGGATGACCGTTTCTTGCCACAGCTGGAGCTATGATAGATGTTAAGGAAGGACAGCTTAGACTGCGAATGGATAATAAAGATGTGGTTTTCTCTCTTGATCATGCAATGAAGATGTCCATGGAGACTCAATCGTGCAAGAGCATTGATATGGTTTCTAACTTGTTTAATCTTGATTTTTCTAAGATAGGTGATTCTGAATTTAAGTGGAAGGTTGACAAGGAGGAGTCTAGACAGCCATGGGAGAAAGGAAATTTCAATGATCATATTTTTGTGACCAAGAAAGGTGAGGTGTTGAGTGTAGACAAGAAGAGGGAAAGAAAGTATTTGAAGGTGAGGATGCGAGAAGACCGTCCTCTACCGTCGTGACTCTACGACGTTAAACATGAGCGCTTTTTGGGGGCTTGCCCTTCTGTTTTAGTGCTTTATTATTTCTTTTGTGTGCGTAAGAAATTTTTATATTTAAGGTGCTTACTAATCGGCAATTACATCTCTTTTCAAACTTAGTTTCGACTTACGATTTTACTAAGTTTGGGGGGGTGATGTACTTACCTCATTGAAGCACCAAGAGTATAATCTTTTCTTTGTAATGTTTGCTAAGGGAGTTGATTTTTTGCGGTATATTGAAACTTTAATCTGTTTTGATGTGTCGATTTTTTGCAATTTGCCTAGTGTTCAGTGGTGTTTCTAGTGTGTGGAGTCGATTACATAGTCAATTAATTCTTTCTTATAGTTCTCCTATTTTATTATTAATGAATCCTGTGATGATGAGTTTGTTTGAGCTTTGATGATAGAAAAAGGTAACTAGGTGGCAAGATGAGTTCTACATTGAGGCTTTAACTCGAGGAGCTCGTGCATTCATTGAAGGAGAAATCAGGTGCCCTCGTTCCCTTATTCTAATTTTTATATGTGCTTTTAATTCATGGAGTGGAAGGATTAAGTTTAAGGTGGTGATCCATGTGAGCTTATATGTTTAAAATTGTCTTTGAAATTCATATGCTCTTGAAATTGATGAAGGAAGTGTACTTGAGTTATATTGTGGTATGAAGTTCTATGTGTACTTGTGGGATATTGCTTACCATGAAAAGTGCTCTGTTACTTGTTAAAAACCCATGTGAGATTTTGAGCCTCGTTGATCATGTACATAATCACATGATATTTCTTTATGGTGAGTATCGTTCTTGTGTGTGTATTCTAGAACTTGCCTCTTGTCTTACTTGAAACTACATGTGTGTTAGATGATGGGAGATGATTTTAGGCCATCTTTGAATTTATAAGTCACTTAGCCAAATAATTCCCTATACCATATGATTGTTTATCCGTAGTTAGCCCCGTTGAGCCTAAAAACCTCATTCTTTGGCAGCCTACGTGAAATAACCACTTTGAGCATCTTAATTTTTTGAGCCTTGATTGTCTTATTAGTGGAGAATTAATGGCTTTTCAAAGTGTGTTGATAGAGCTTGATAACGAACAGCTTGGGAAGGAATGAAATTGGTATTGAATTAGTGATGGATTTTGATAATGCATTTAAGGAGAAGCATGGAGTAGTGCTTAAATCTAGTACTCCATTGAATCAAATACCCTAGGGTAGTGCTTAAATCTAGTACCCTATGGAGGATGCGTGAGGTAGTGCCCGAAACTGGTACCTCAAGAGAAAAAGCAGAAAAAGAGAAGAAAAAAACGGATGAGCTTGAGAAAAGAAAAATAATTGTGCTTGAAGGTGAAGAAGGAATGAAAATCGTCTGCATTGAAAAGGAAGAGAGGATGAAAGTTGAAGTGATCAATCAGCTTTAGTTCTCCACTATTTGAGTCACATTGTCCATATATTTCCTACCTTAACCAAAGAGCCAACATTACATCCAAAAGAAAAGTCCTTTTTGATCCCATTGTCGAATCATACTTTTAGTGGTGGAGAGTTTGAGACTTTTGGCAAGCTTATGGTTACGCATGCACTTGAATTGAATCTGAGCGTAAACACCTTAACCCATAAGTGTACATCTTTTACACTTGAGTGTGAGTGATATATACTTCCCGTGAGGACATGTTGATGGAGCATTTGAAGTGGTGGTGATTGTCTTAACTTGTATGCTATGAATTGATTATTACATATAATGAGAGTTGTATGACCTAAGTTGAGGACAATTGTATTTTGAATGGGGTATTATTCATAGTCCTTGTTTCCCTGCTAATTTTCTTACTCTCTCTCTCTCTTTTTATTTTTATTTTGTTGCCTCGGGACGAGCAACGGGTAAGTTTGGGGGATTGATGAGAGTGAAAATAAGCGTATTTTAGTGTCCGATTTAACACCTTTTTGATTGATATTCTTGTCATATATTAGCACAATGGTCTTATATTCATTATATGTGAGAAAAAGGTGCACTTGAGGTGTTTTGTTGTGTTTTATGTGGAAAAAGGATGAAAAGAGCCAAGTTTGAGAAAAGGTGCAATTTGTGCAAGAATGCTGATAAACGCAAGTCGAACTTGTGTAATTATTCTGTATTGATATGGAGCTCTGAATTGGATTTGTGATATATAGTTGGAAAGTCACTGAAGAGAGGGTCGTTTTGGCGTAAAGAACATCCCATTCGGAGTCCAAACGAGGAAGTTATGAGCAAAGTGGTGACGCCGCGCGAGCTGTGCCGAATAGAATTGCAGTGCTACTTTCAATGGCATGTTATATATTCAATTCTTCGAGTTTTTGTGATTTCTTTAATAGATAGAAAGCCAAGGAAGAGAGGATCACGTGAGCACAAAAATCACTCAATTCGGAGGTCGGATGTGAAAGTTATACGCGAAACGGAGAGACTGCGCAAATCCAGTAGCAGGGTTCGACCTGTGGTTCGACCTGTGGCAAGTGGTTCGACCTGTTTGACGAGGTCGAACCTGCGCTTCAGGAACTTACCAAATCCGTATTTTTGAGGCCAAAACGCGTGGGATCACTTGAAAAGCCCATTCCAAGCCCTAGAGACGTGATTACAAGTATAAAAGGAGGCTCATGCAGTCAAGAAAAACGTCACCAATCACCGAGGAGAGGCCACAACCATACAACACCCCACAAGGGGGATCACCCCCCATCCATAATCCACTTCCTTTCCTCCATCCATCCATCACTTTGAAGATTCGTTTGTGGAATCAAGAGGAGAACCAAGAGGAGAATTCAAGATGGAGAAGGGCATGAAGACGCCATATCAAGGGTTTATTCGTTTCCTAATTTATCTTGTATTTTTCGGACATCCGGGTAAGATCTATCCAACACCCATGATTATTCTTCGAAACACCATGGGCTAGAGCCTTTTTGGTAGATCTAGGAGTTTTGATGGTTTTATGAATTAATTGATCTTCTATGTGTAAACTCCGTACAACACTACTTGTGAATTTATTTTATATATGATTGTGCTTTCTTAATCCATATTCACGGTCGTTTTTGTGCATCTTCAATTGGTATATAGAGTCTGAATATATATCTTGGTTGTAGATTGAGTGCGTTCACCGCTGAACAGGATTCCATGTTATGATTCTAAGTGAGGGGACTCCGAAGCTTCATTAGAACTATCATATATGAATACTTATTAATTGAATTGAATTTGGATTATTAAGTAGGATAAAGAGGATAACTTCATAGTACCTATAAAGGGAGATCATATCGGGTTAGAGTACCAATCCTAGGGGGAAATAATTGATACTGATAGTACCTAGAAAGGGGGGTGAAATTATATCTCTTGCTCCGAGGTTATTCACACGTGTTACACGCATATTTACTTGTGTCTATAGAGTAGATTTGCATGGCTTAGTGATGCGTCCATATTCCACAAGGCAGAGTCGGACATCAACACATAAAAGGGAGATTAATGAGTGAAACTGGATTATCCTACAGCTACCTATTCTCCTACTTGATCCACCTACGTATTCTTTGAGTGATAGTTTATTTTATTTATTATTTAATTTAGTATTTTAGTTATAATCAAACATCAAACTCTTATTGCTTTGTCTTAATTAATTTAGATAATAATTTAATTGATAATACGCCATCCTTTGGGTTCGATATTTACTTGGTCGCTTGCTAAGCTGCAATTGATATCCTTAATACTTGGGGATTAATTTTGCGTGCAAAGAAAACGCGCATCAGCCTCCTCCACTGCAAAGGAATACACTCTAATTTCTGCTCGTGCATCACTTGAGAGTGTTGCCGTCGGGTTAGAATGTGCTATTGTCAGCCAAAACCTGGTACATAGATTACTTCCTGTATAAGATTAACATATTTTTTATGAAAGTAGGGTTTGAGAGGGCTAGATTTCTGCTGATGTTCTTAATTGGTTTGGAATGGAATTATGAAATTAATTACTACTAATAAATTTGCTGTGGGAGTTGAAATGTTTATTTCAAAAAGTTTTAAAATTCAAATCATACAAATGCAATCTGGATTAATGCCTTTTGGAGTGGCAGGAAAAGTGGTTTAATTTAAAAAAGAAATACTACAAACATGAAAGGACATTTGGCTGGCAGTCTGTGTTACATACAACTGCATTTCTACTTTGTCACGCATTTTAATTACCACCGCCCAATTCAGCTGCTTTTATAATTACTGATTAAAATTCACTTTCCATGTATAGGCATTAGTTTGGGCGGGAAAAATAGCTCTTTCTATATAGCATACTTCTCTGCTTTTGTATATATATATAGCTATAGATGAATGAGTACTCTTCAAGGCTACGTGATGAGAGTGAAAATGAGCGTGTTTTAGTGTCCAATTTAACACCTTTTTGATGGGAAATTGTTGTTATATATTAGAACAAATGTCTTATATTCGATATATGTGAGAAAAAGATACACTTGAGGTGTTTTATTGTGTTTTAGGTGGAAAAAGGGATCAAAAGTGCAAAGTTGGAGAAAAGGTGCATTTTGTGCAATGATGCTGAAAAACGCATGTCCAACTTGTGTAATTTTTCTATATTTGTGTGGAGTTCTTAATTGGATGTGTGATACATGATTGGAAAGCTACAGAAGAGATGGTCGGTTTGGCATAAGGAACACCCCAATCAGATTCCAAACGAGAAAGTTATGATCATAATGGTAACGTCACGCAAGTTGTTCCTACTCATCACGATTATGCCATTTTGTATGGCTTGTCATACCTTCAAATGTTGAAGTTTATGAGATTTCTTTATATGGATAGAAAGCCAAGGAAGAGAGGATCGTGTGAGTGCAAGAATCACTCAAATCGGAGCTCAGATGTGGAAGTTATGCGTAAAACGGTGAGACTGCACACTGTCGCTCGACCAAGTCTTGTCCCGCTCGACCAAGACCTTTTGGTCGAGCAAGGACACAGAATCTTATTTTTGGTAATTTTGTACGTCCAGTAGCGTTTATTTTCATGTTTTCCAAGAAAAAGCCAATCCAAGATCCATAAGGAGAGCTTACAAGTATAAAAGGGATGTAGATCACATCGTTGTTGATGTGAGAGAGAAACACAATAATCCTACAGCCCACAAGGGGGGGATCACCCCCAACCATCATCCACATCTTTTCCTCCATCCATCCATCACTTTGACGATTCGTCTGTGGAATCAAGAGGAGAACCAAGAGGAGGATTCAAGATGGAGAAGGACGCGACGATGCCCAAATCTAGGGTTTTATTCATTTTCTAATTTATCTTGTATTTTCCGGACATATGGGTAAGATTTATCCAACACCCATGATAGTTCTTCGTAACATCATGGGTTAGAATCTTTTTGGTAGATCTCGGGTTTTGAAGGTTTTTATGAATTAATTGAATTTTCGTGTGTATACTCCGTACAACACTACTTGTGGTTTAGTTTATATATGACTATGCATTTTTAATTCATACTCAGAGTTGTTTTGTGCATAACTAACTATTATGTAGAGTCTGAATACATATCTTGGTTATTGATTGAGTGTGTTCACTGCTGAGCAGGATTCCATGTTATGATTCTAAGTGAGGGGACTCCGAAGCATCATTAGAACTGTCATATATGAATACTTGTTAATTGAATCTAATTCGAGTTATTAAGTAGGATAAAGAGGATAATTTTATAGTACCTATAAAGGGAGATCATATCGGGCTAGAGTATCAATCCTAGGGGGGAAAAATTGATATTGATAGTACTTAGAAAGGGGGGTAAAATTACGTCTCTTGCTCCGAGGTTATTCACACATGTTACATGCATATTTACTTGTGTCTATAGAGTAGATTTGCATGGTTTAGTGATACGTCCATATTCCACAAGGCAAAGTTGGATATTGATACACGAAAGAAAAATTAATGAGTGAAACCGGATTATCCTAGGGCTACCTATTCTCTCTCTTGAGTCACTTTCGTATTCTTCTAGTGTATTTTATTTAAATTGTTATTTAATAATTTTTCTTAGTAGTTTAATAATTAAAATCTCAACTTTTATTGTCATTCGTCTTAATTAATTAGTAAATAATTAAATTGATAATACGCCGTCCTTTGGGTTCGATATTTAACTTGGTCGCTTGCTTAAGCTGCAACTGATATCCTTAATACTTGGGGATTAATTTTGCATGCAAAAAAAATGTGCATCAAGTTTTTGGTGCCGTTATCGGGGACGACTGTTATTATTAGTTTATTATTTCTAGTTTGATTAAGATTTTTATTTGTGATTATTTATTTCTATATAACCTTGAATTTTTCTGAGGTACTTGTGCATTAGGAAAATAAAAGGAAGGAAAGAAAAGAATAGCACACTGAGTTAGACATGGCCGGAGCAAGGCAAAATCTGAATAATGTTGTCATACCTGAAATTTTCACAAACAATGAAATTGGTAACATGGGGTCGATAGGAGCAAGGGGGGAAGATGATAATTTTGAGATACATCCTGCTCTTATTAACATGATAGAGAAGAATCCCTTTTCTGGAGGTTGCTTTGAAGATCCATATCAGCATCTCTGAAGATTCCTTGGTTATGCAAACACTCAGAAGGGTGCTGGAGCTAATGATAATGCTAGGTGGATCGCCCTATTCAAGTTCTCTTTGATTGATTGGGTAGAAGCTTGGTATTAGACTCTTGATGCAGCAGACTGCACTACATGGAACAAACTGCAGCAGAAGTTCTTAGAGAGATAAATGTCACCCTCAAAAGTTTTCAGAATGAGGCAAGAGATCACCCAATTTATTATGAATCAGGATGAAAAATTTCATGAGGCATGGGATAGGTTTAAAGATATGCTCAGGAGGTGCCCACAGCATAGGATGCCTAAGGCTGAGTACATGAGCATTTTCTACTATGGATTGGATTGTGAGTCGCATGTTCTTATTGATGCATCATCAGGAGGAGCATTGTTATATAAGACAGGACTTGAAGCAAAAAAGTTGTTTGAAGACATCTCTATGAATTCACGTGATTGGCCTACAGAGAGAGTAAGAGGATCATATATACTTGGCAAGGTAGCACAAGTTGAACATCAAGAGGTGAAGCCAAATAGGGATGATGAGATCGTCTCTAGTCTAGCTAATATCAACAAGCTATTAGAGTCCCAGCAGAAGCAGATTACAGAGTTGACACAAAGGGGGCCTAGTATGCAATAGCACGAAGTGAAGAGTGTCGAAGATACCTTCAATCGATACATGGCGATGAATGATGCAAGAGTTGACCACATTGAAGCTAGATTGAATGCTAATCATGCAGATTTATCTAAGGAGTTGAAGGGCCTTATCTTTATAATAGGGCAGATGGCCGGGAACGTGAATCAATTGACACAAACGTTGGAGAAAAGAATGTTCCTATCTCAAGGCATAATGAACTCGAAAGAGTGCAAAGCTATCACATTAAGGTCTGGAACTCAGTATGAAGGTCCAATGTTTCTGGTGGGTAAAAACGGAGACGGTGAGCTTCCACTCGACCACAGCTCGACCAAGCCCAGTGGTCGAGCGGCCACCTATGGAGCAGAATAATCAAAATCAGATTACAGGGTCTCCGTTCGACCAAGAAGCATCCACTCGACCAAACCATCTAAGTCGAGCAGAGGTCGAGCGGACGTCTGTAGATTTGAACATCCAGAACCAGATTACAGGTACCCCACTTGACCATTTTCATCCCGCTTGACCAGATCAATCAGGTCGAGCAATACTTTTCGACTCCTATTTCCGTGCAGAACGATATACCTGATGTTCAGGAAGGAAAGCTTAGACTGCAGATAGATAATGAAGATGTGGTTTTCTCTCTTGATCAAGCAATGAAGATGCCCATGGAAACTCAATCGTGCAAGAGCATAGATGTGATTTCTAAATTGTTTAATCTTGATTTTAATAGGACAGATGATTCTAAATTTGAGTTGAAGATTGACAAGGAGGAGACTAGACAACCATGAGAGGAAGGAAATTCTGAGGATCATATTTTTGTGACCAAGAAAGGTGAGGTGTTGAGTGTAGATAAGAAGAGGGAAAGAAAGTACTTGAAAGTGAGGATGCGAGAAGACAGCCATCTGATCCAATAGTTAAAAGTGGTATTCCGTCGTGACTCTCCGACGTTAAACATGAGCGCCTGTTGGGGGTTTTACCTTCTCTTTTATTGCTTTCATTTTTTTATGTGAGTAAGGAGTTATTATATTGAAGTGCTCACGCTTCGAAAATTACATCTCTTTTCAAACTTAGTTTCGACTTATATTTTTACTAAGTTTGGAGGGGGTGTGATGTACTTACCTCGTCTTATGAGCACCGAATGTATAATTTTTCTTTTCGTTGGTTGTTTGTTTGTTATTAGGTTATTTTTTGTGGCTTATTAATATTTTAACCGGTGTTGGTATGTCGATTTTTTGCAACTTACCTAATGTTAAGTGTGTTGTGTTGGTGTGTCTAATGTGTGGAGTCGATTAGATAGTCAATTGAGTCTTTCTTATAGTTCTCCTATATTATTATTGATGAATTTTCGATGATGAGGTGTGCTTGAGTTTTAATGATAGAAAAAGGTAAAAGAGGAGAAATATGAGTTCTACACTGAGGCTTTGACCTGACTGAGTTGGACAACTCGAGGAGCTCGTTCATACGTTGAAGGATATATCAGATGACCTCGTTTTCTTATTCTAATTTTTATGTGTGATTTTAATTCATGGGAGTGAAAATATTGAGTTTTTGGTTTTAGTGATCCACATGAGCTTATATTTTTAAATTGTGCCTAAAATTCATATGCTTTTGAAATTAATGAAGGAAGTGTACTTGAATTATATTGTAATATGAAGTTCTATGTATACTTGTGAGATAGTGCTTATCATGAAGAGTGCTCTATTACTTGTTAAATACCCATGTGAGATTTTGAGCCTTGTTGATCATGATACATAATAACATGATATTTCTTTCTGGTGAGTATTATTCTTGTGTGTATTCTAGAACTTGCCTATTGTTTTACTCAAAACTACATGTGTGTTAGATTATGGGAGATGATCTAAGGTCATCCTTGAATTTATGAGTCACTTAGCCAAATAATTCCCTACCGAATGAGGTTTATCCGTAGTTAGCCCTGTTGAGCCTAAAAACGTCATTCTTTGGCAGCCTACGAGAAATAACCACTTTGAGCATCTGAATTTTTTTTAGCCTTGATTGCCATATCTAGTGGTGAATTAATGGCTTTTCAAAGTGTGTTGATGGAGTTTGATAACAGTTTGGGAGTGAATGAAATTGGTGTTGAAACAATAATTGAGCTTGAAAATGCATCTAAAGAAAATCATAGAGTAGTGCTTAAATCTAATACTCCATGAAATCAAACACCCTAGGGTAGTGCTTAAATCTAATAACCTATGGAGGATGCGAGAGGTAGTGCCCAAAATTGGTACCTCAAAAGAAAGAAAAAACAAAAAAGAAGGGAAAAATGTTGTGCTTGAAAAGAAAAAAAAGTGAAAGAGTTGAGGAGGATGATGTGCTTAATTGAAGTGAGTAAGAAGAATGAAAGATCATGATGGATCGCAACTTGATTGATCCAAAGTTTTGAGTCACTTATCCAAATATTTCCTACCTTAACCAAAGAGCCCAACATTACATACAAAAGAAAAGTCATTTTTGATCTCATTGTCGAATCATACTTTTAGTGGTGGAGTGTTTGAGATATTTGACAAGCTTATGGTTACGCATGCACTAGATCTGAGCGTAAACACCATAACCCATAAGTGTACATCTTTTACACTTGAGTGCGAGTGATATATACTTCCCGCGAGAACATGTCAATAGAGCATTTGAAATTATGGTAATTGTCTTATCTTGTATGCTATGAATTGATTATTACTACGCATACATCATAACAAGTATATCAAGAACTTCAAGCACTTAAAAATTAAAGCGCGTTCTCCTCATTAATCATAATAAACATCTTAACATAGGCAGAAGAAAATAAGAACTCATAGATCTATATTTAGAATTTCAGGTTATTGATTTTAAAGCTCATGCCCACTTATTCATAAGAATTCAAAACCCACAGGAAAATTTAGAATAAGAAACAAAGTAACCTGATTTTAATTTCCTTCACATCCGACTGCAAGTTCCTCGAGTTATTCAACGAAGTTAGGCTTAGGCCTCAGGTAGAACTTACTTCCCTTCATCGGATTAAAGATTTCCTCATGTTGAGCAAATGCAAATTAGTCAGGTCGAAAACTCAGTTTAGAAATTGTCTTTGCTACTCTAATAACATTTTCATTCATGCTTCAAACACAAGAAATACCTTTCACTGATCAAGATCAATAGTAAGTTCAAATTTAACGAAAAATCTCAACTAAGACAAAAAAAGAGCCAAGCAAAAAATTATTTGGTGCGTGTAGCAATGGAAGAACATCTCAACCCCTAAAAATTAGATCAAAACATCAGTTGAATCTATGTTTTAAAGTGATGTTATTGCTAAGTGAAATGCACACATCTAAAATAAAAATTACCCAATAATCAAGACACAAACAAAAACAATAAAATAAAATAAAAGCAAAAAACTGATGGTTGCCTCCCACTAAGTGTTCATGTTTAAAATTGAGGAGCTCGACGAAATGCGAAATAGGAGATATTTGGACTCGTGTATAAAAACTTCCTGTTCATATTTCATCTTTAATTTGAAGTGTTATCTTTCTATCTTTCGATCCATCCACATTATCTCCCCATTTTTTCTCACAAGTATCAACTCATCTGGATCTTTTTCTCCATATGCATCATTTCTATCAAAATCAAGATCATTAGAAGGATAAGAGTTAGAAATATCCGAAGAGACTGGATGAATTTTCAGATAATGAGCATTTTTCTTTCCTTGGTCCATCCTAAAACCACACACCCACTTTCAATAGTACACAGAAGAGAAAAGAGAAAGAAAAATCACATGTTATATTGGGACAGACCATGACAAAACAATATACATTTCTGTGGGACGGAGGGAGTACAACTTTCACCTGACAACATGCATGTAATATACTTTAGTATTTATTAACTAATAAGACTACATTGCCCACAAAATTCAGTAAAATAAGTTAAAAAGTATTCTTCCCGATTTCAAGTCCACATTTACTAATTGTCTAATAGTAATAAAAGTTAATTTTGGGGATAGTTTTTTTAATAAATAAATGATAAATTATGTTATGTATATTAAAAATGTCATAATAATTTTGAAATTAAAGTATTTAAGAAAGATATTAATTAAATATTTTTTCCCTTAATGAAAATATGAAGTTAAAATTGATATGAATCAAAACGAAAAGTATGAAGTTAAAGTTAATACAAGAGATTAATCTATCTATATACATATATAATAGCAAGAAGAGTCCACAAAAATTGGACTCAATTTTGATCAAATTTCCCCCCTTTTTCAATTTGGTGCCAATTCAATAATTTTCACAAAATAGTATGCCAGTTTTACAATTTTTAAATCATTTCAATAAAATTCCTTTCTAAACCCTAATCTCACATTTTACGATGTTCTTCCGCTGCACCTAATACCTTACCTATTTGAAATATCAATTCCGTTGTTCTTCAAGTTCTTGCTTCCGTCGATGCTCAACTAGACGTTCTTTTGGCCACTTCCGCTTTGATATTTTATTCCCCCATTCTTGATACGGTATTTTTTCTATTGTTTTCTTCATTTTTTTATTTCCTACTTGCTACGGTTTACTTTTGTGTTCTGCTAATATTTTTTTTATTTTTTGAAATATATATTTGTTGTTTTAGTCAAGATTAGAGATTTGAAATATATATTTGTTGTTTTAGTCAAGATTAGAGATCTATTCTAATCTTCTATTAGATTTGGAGATCTATTCTAATTTTCTATTCTTGCTACAGTATTTTTTCTTTTGTGTTCTGCAGTTTTGTATTTCTTACTTGCTACGGTATTTTTCCTTTTTGTGTTCTGCTGATATATATTTTTTAAATATATATTTGTTGTTTTGGTCAAGATTAGAGACTTATTCTAATTTTTTATTAGATTTGGAGATCTATTCTAATTTTCTATTAGATTTGTCCAATTTTGTATTACATGCAGTCAAGATTAGAGATCTATTCTAACAGTCAAGTGTGATGTAACTTTAACTGTTGCAGATTTAATGGCTAACTTTTTTTTGTTTGTGTTCTGTAGTTTTGTATTTCTTACTTGGTCACTTCCGCTTTGATATTTCATTCCCCCATTTTTTGTTACATACAGTCAAGTGTGATGTTTTATTTTTTGTTTAACTTTTATAGATTTCATGGCTGCATTGTCCCTTTGCAGTAGTGGTGGTGATAAAACTTTTTATTTATATGATATGATGTTCTTCACAGTAATGGTGTGACTTTAATTATGATGTTCTTCTTAACTGTTGCAGCTATTGGTGGATGCAAGTTCGGGGCTGCATCGTCCCGTCATTCACATGAATTGTGTTATAAGAAAGGTGGATGCAATACTCACTGTTTAAATATTTTTCCAGTTCTTTAATTACATTTAGTTCTTTAATAATTGATGCAGACATCAATGGATACGAGTTCGGGGAAAATGATGGCATCAAAGGTGCATCTGTTTGTGTTGTAATTTCTTGTTAATCAAATGTTTGATTATGTAGTGCTACTTAACTTAGATTCATTTTTTATCACAAATTTTCCAAAAGTTTGTGCTTCTTTAATTCTCAATCTCCTGTCCGTTTGTTTGCCTTCTTTAAATGTCTGATTATGTAGTTCTCTATCCTAATTGTTGTAGAAATCAGTGAATTTGAGTTCATAACATCATGCTCTTTTTCCAATCTGATTTATTCTCAAGAAGCCCATGAAATTAAAGAATACAAGAAGAGGTACGTATTTTTTATTTTCTAATGCTATTCAACGATTAATATTTTATTATACTAAATTTTTGTTTTTCGATAGGTTTGGATCGAGAGGTCTTGAGAAGTCTCCAAGCCAATGTAATTCTTTATCCATATTTTCTGGTTTTGAAGATGACCTTCAATTTGGTGTAACCAATTTAACAACTGTTCTTGAACTTCATACTAATCCAAAGGTACATCAAAATCTAAAACGATGCATTTAAAATTACCAAACTTTTTATGATGTTTATTTCAAATTTATATAATTTTTATGTTTACTCATTGATTCTTCATATGTCAAAACTAACTACACATTATTTTAATTTGTAGATCGGCAATTATTGGTTTTATAGAAAAATTATAGACATTGATATGTCAGAAGGATGGTGGTACTTATCATGTAAGAAATGCACGAAATCTTTGTCTAAGATAGAGGACCGCTACTGGTGGTACAATTGTGAAATAAGTAGTGTGTTTGGTGTTATTAGGTAGGTATTGATAATATTTTATATTGTGTTAAATATGCACCATCTCATCTGAATTACATTTGTTATTTATTGTGTTAAAGATATAAATTGAAGGTCATGGTTAAAGATGGAACCGATCATGAGCTTTTTACTTTTTAGACTCAGTATACAAAGATCTTTTCAAAAAGACTGCTGCAGAAATGTGTGATGAGAGTGAAAATTCACGTAATTTGAGCTCTGATTTCTGTGATAATGTTATGTGATTTGATCTTAAGTCAAGATAAATCGAGATATGTAGTGAAAAGTCAAGAATCAGGTGCGTTTGAGGGCCGTTTGAGCGGATTTTTGAAGGAAAACAAGACAGAAGTGCTCGGAACTGGAAAAGGAGAGTGTTAGGTTTCTGGTTCAACCACTGGTTCGGGTCGAACCAGCGACCTGCGAATGTGTTACAGTGTGGTTCAACCACAATGATGTGGTTCGACCAGCCGTGAAGGTCGAACCGTGATCGAACCAAATGCCTAAATTATGTTACAAGTGATTCGACCCCGATGCTTCTGATTTGACTGGTGGTTCGAGTCGAACTAGCTATCTGCAGGTTCATTGCATGCTGGTTCGACCAGAAAACTTATGATTCGACCAGAGAGCTTATGGTTCGACTAGAGAGCTTATGGTTCGACCAAGTGCTCTGGTCGAACTGATACATTAAAATTTTTGGATCCATATTTTTACACCTTCAGTACGTGTTTTTACTCAAAAAGCCCATTAGAGGTCCGTTGGAGGAGCTAAAAGTATAAAAGGAATACCCTACGCAGCAGAAAGATAACACCTTCATTCTACACAACATCCGAAATCCTACCATCATTCTATGGAGCTGTGAAGAGAGATTCGTCTGTCAAATAAAGTGAGAACTAAGTGAAGATTCAAGATGGAGAAAGACGAGACGGCGCCCGTATCTAGGGTTTACTTCGCTTCTTAATTTATCTTGTAATTTTCAAGAATATGGGTAAGATCCATCCAATCACCATGATTGTTCCTCGATCAATCATGGGCTAGAACCGCTTAGGTACGTAGTTCTAGGGTTTATGAAGGTTTTATGATTTAATTAAACTTTCGTGTGTATGCTCCGTTCAACACTACTTGTGGTTTATTTTAAATAAGACTATGCCTTTTTAATTCATAGTCAGAGTTGTTTTGACCATCATTAATTGTTATGTAGAGTCTGAATACATATCTTAATTATTGATTGAGTGCGTTCACTGCTGAGTATGATTTCATGTTATGATTCTAAGTGAGGGGACTCCGAAGTTTCATAAGAACTATCTTATACAAATACTTGTTAATTGAATCTTATTCAGGTTAATAAGTAGGATAAAGAGAATAATTTCATAGTACCTATAAAGGGAGATCATATCGGGTTAGAGTACTTAATGCACGGGAAATAATTGATACTGATAGTACCAAGAAAGGGGGTGAATTATATCTCTTGCTCCAAGGATATTCACACGTGTTACACGCTTATTTACTTGTATCTATAGAGTAGATTTGCATGGTTTAGTGATGCGTCCATATTTTACAAGGCAGAGTTGGACATTGATACACGGAAGTGAAATTAATGTGTAAAACTGGATGGCTCGAAGAACTACCTAATTTCTCACTTATTCACCTTCGTTTAATCTCTACTGCTTGTTTACTTTATTTGCTATTTAAATTAATTGTTTATTAGTTAATTAATTATTCCACCAATTTATTGACAACCTAGTCTTAATAAATTATATTATAATTAGATTAATAATAATATGTCCCTTGGGTTCGATAAATTACTTGGTCGCTTATCTACGCTGCAATAACATCCTTCATACTTGGGGATTAATTGTGTGTTGAGAAAATGCTAATCAAGTTCTTGATGTCATTGCCGAGGATGGCATTAAATATTAATTTATTATTTTTAGTTTAATTGAGACTATTATTTCTTGTCTTTAATTTCTAACGCTGATTTTTTCTTAGGTGTATGCATACTAGATCGAAGGCGGGAACATTACTGCCTTTTAATTCAGAAATTGGAGCATCATCGAGGAAGAAGAAGGCAAAAAAGAAGAAGAACAAGAATGTGGAAGCAACGGAAGCTCTTAATCTAGGAGTTGAAGTTGACATGCTGAACTTGGAAGCGATTGAAGCTGCAATCGGAGACAAATTGAAAGCAGAAGCAGTCAACATGGCCCAAGATAGGGCGAATCCAGATAACGTTGCCATCCGTGAAGTCTTCAAGAACAACGGAGGAGACAATAGGATCAAGAGGGGCCAATGTGGATTTTGATCTTCACCCTGCTCTGATCAGCATGATAGAAATGAGCCCTTTCTCTGGAGGAACCTTTGAAGATCCTCAACAGCATCTGAATAAATTCCTGGGGTATGCAAGCACACAAAAAAGTGCAAGAGATCATGAGGATGCGAGGAGGATTGTGTTGTTTAAATTCTCGCTTACTGAAAGAGCGAGAGATTGGTACGATACTTTTAATGCTGCTGATTGCACTACCTGGGAGCAATTGAAAAAATTGAAGTTCTTGGAGAGATACATGCCACATTCCATGGTATTTAGAATGAAGCAAGACATCAATCAATTTATAATTGGTAGTGGAGAAAAATTTCGTGAGGCTTGGGACAGATTCAAGGACATGCTTCGAAAGTGTCCACAGCATGGGCTATCTAAAGCTCAATGCATCAGTATTTTTTTACAACGGATTAGATTGTGATTCTCGAGTGTTGCTAGATGCGTCATTAAATGGAGCCCTGCTTACAAAGACATCCATTAAGGTCGAAAAGCTCTTTGAGGATATTTCGATGAATTCAAGAGATTGGCCAACTGATAGAGTGAGAGGCACTTATGTACTTGAAAAAGTCCTGCAGGTTAAGCATATTAAGGTTAAGTCGAGCAGAGAAGATGAGATCGTCTCTAGTTTGGATAATATCAACAAGCTACTTGAGTCTCAGTAAAAGCAGATTACTGATATACCATAATGAGTACCAATTATGCAGCAGGATGTTAGTAACGAAAGAGCTAGCCAAGAGGAATTAGAAGAGGCAAACTACGCCATGGTCAAAGTATTCAAGGAACGAGGTTTCAAAATCAAGGAAACCAAAATTATCAAGGGAACTACAATAATCGTGGTCCCCCTGGTAATTATCAATAACCAAGGAGGCTGGAGTTTTCATGGAATAATCCTAATGCAGCAGTACAACCTCCTGTTGAAGTTGATCCGGGTGCTAAGGTCGAAGAAGAAAAATCAGGTTTTGAGGATACGGTGAACAAGTACATGGCTAGGAATGATGCAAGAGTACTGGATCATATAGAGACAAAGTTGGAGGTAAAAATAGATAAAATCATGAGGATATATCTAAGCAGATGAAGGACTTGACGTTATTGATGGGGCAGATGGCTGGAAATATGAATAAATTAACCCAAACAGTAGAGAAGGGAAAGTTCCCATCTCAAAGTATTACGACCCAAAAAGAGTGCCACGCTATTAAGTTAAGGTCTGGAACACAGTATGAGGGACCAATGATGCCAGAAATGAATTATAGAGCTCCAGGAGCTCGATTCGACCATGGTTCGACCAAAACTACAGGTCGAACCACATTTTCTAAGTCGAACTAAACACTTGGGCAACCTCTGGAGCGATCAGATGGTCAGTTCGACCAACATTACCCTGGTTCAACCAACCCTGAAGGTCAAACCATGGTCGAACCAGCCTGTCCAGAATTCTCTGATGTCAGGTTCAACCAACCCAGCCCTGGTTCGACCAACCCTGAAAGTCGAACCATGGTCAAACTGACCTGTACGAGGGATGTCAAATTTTCTAATGCTCAGTTCGACCACTACACACCTGGTTTGACCAGCAACCATGGTCGAACCGAGGTCGAACCACCTCGTCCAGTACCATTTTCTACGCAGAATGCTTTACCTAATGTTAATGCTACCCCAGTACCATTCAAAGGGCAGAATACTGAGCTTATAGCGGAAAAAAAGTGGGAAAGAGAGAAGAAATTGAGAGCCAAGAAGGACAAAGTGGAGAAAGTTGAACGTGATGAATGGGAAATTCCAAAGACAAAGATACATCACCCGTTTCCTTTCAGGTTAATTTGAAATGATTTCTAAAGGATATACTGTAAAAATAAATTTTGTATTTATAATAAAATAAATACAAATTGAGTACAAAGATAATTTATGATAGATTTAATTTAAATGAGTATGTAAGTGGATCACAATCTCAATCAATCATCTGATTCTTCTCTCGAACTAATTTGGCTTGACTTGACTTTGACTTGACTTGACTTGCATTTGTTGACTTGACTTCTTTGACTGGAGTGTATGCTGACTGTATTGATAGCATATGTGTTGAGTTGGATCTTCAAATGAAGCTTGTCCGAACTCGGGTGTGTAGTCTTGAACGTTGATCCAGAGGCGTTGAACCTTTCTTCGGATTGAACGTTGACTGGAGAGCTTTCCGAGAAGAACGCCGAAGAACTTGATGTGAAGAACACTTGATCTGGGGGGCTTAGCACCTTAATCCTAGATTGGAGGCTGCTCTTGACTTGAAGTTAATTTGAAGATGATCTTGAGCTTTTCTTGACTTGAAGCTTGAAGATCGAAGACCGTTCTTGACTTGAAGCTTGCAGATGCTTGAACATGTTCTTCGCTTGGAGCTTGAAGATCTTAAGACCTGCTTGAAGATCTTGACTTGGAGCTTGAAGATGCTTGAACTTGTTCTTCGCTTGAAGCTTGAAGACTTGAAGATCTTGAGCTTGAAGCTTGAAGATTTGAAGACTTGAAGATTGCTTGAAGCTTGAAAACTTGAAGACTGCTTAAAGATCTTCGACTTGTTCTTCGCTTGAAGCTTTGAAGACTTGAAGACATGAAGATCCTCACGTGTTCTTCGCTTGAAGCTTTGAAGATTTGACGGAGCACTGCTCGTGTTCTCGATCTCTTCAGAAGCGTCTCGTCTTCGAATTCTTGAATGTGTCTGCCTTCAAATGAATGGGGGAGACCCCTTTATATAGGTGAGAGGTGAAGTCCAGGGATATTTGGGCCTTGCTCCACGGGCTTGGACCTCCAACTTGATTGGACCATAATCGGACCTATTTTTGGACCTGATTTAATTTGTATGGGCTTGTTTGACTTAAGTCAGGCCTCACTTGACTTGGGCGTACTTGACTTGGGTCAGACCTCATTTTATTTAAGCTCATTTAATTTGTTGGGCTCAAATTAATTATCAATTGTTTATTAATCTATTTTAGGAATTAATTTATTTAAATTCCAAAATAAATTAAAATTAATATTTAATTAAGAAAAATTCACGTGTCGCTATTTGATTGGACCGTAAATTTTTAATTACTTACAAATGCCCCTTGAAATTTGTTCATGGATGTCATGTCTTGATGTGAAGGAATCGCAAAAGTTTTCCCTTTTTCTCAATATTTGTAACTTGGGCTTTTAAACATCATGTAATATTAATTACACAATTGAGTTACTTTATCGAACAAATAAAGTAATAATTTTTTTCTTGGCCCAACTTTTTATTTCTCAAGTAGCTCAACTTATTCTCTCAAACCTACATCAACTTTTTCCCTGCTCAACTTCTAGATTGCAAGAGAAAGGGAAATATGGAACAGATTTATTTCTTGCAATGATTTGCAAATCTCATTCAAATCAATAAATTTTATTTGTAGTAAAGAATCTCCTAAAAATTTAAGAGATTTCAATCATTCAAATAATTTCCATAATTTGTTGCAGGCTCTTCACTATATAATAAGTATCCCTGTGTTTGATTTCTTCATCGGCAGATAATTACTTTCAATTTTTGATCCATTTCTTTCTTCAATTTTTTTAACGTGTAGTGTAAATTTCATCGGCACTGCATCTAATGCCTTCTCTCTATCTCTTGCAGTTCTCTGTCTCTTGCAGTTTTTCTGGGAAGATCATCGTTGCAAATCTCACGACACAACAAACTCATTGCCTATTATCAAGGTAAGCCCTCAATTTTCCTGTTTATAATCCACTTTTCCGAGTAGCATCACTTATAATATGTTATCTTAAAAATGAATTTAAACACAATTCATGCTTTGAGTGTTCACATCTTGAATTATCACAAAACCTTAAACTGGTTCATAAGAATGTATATATATCAACTACTCCCTTGTGTGTTTCCAATGTGTTGGGCAAATGGTGCAAACTGAGGCAGTCAAGATGGGCTTCGATAACATGGCGCGATTGGCGGCTTAGCAATGATAGAAACTTCCATCATCAATTCTTGGGTGCTCGGCTATCGCTCGACTAGCAGCAAGTGTCGGGTGAGCGGAGGAAGCAACAAGCACGGGTGATAGGCTCGAAGAGAGTATGGCCGGTGGCTAAGCAACAGAGAAAGCAACAAACCCAGGTGAAGGGTTCGAAGAGAGTGTGGCCAGCTTGGCGAGGCAACATAGTGGCAGAAAATATATCTGTTGTGGTTGAAGCTTCTTCCGGCGAGAAGGTGGCTGCAAGTATGAGGCGGAAGCATCGAAGACTTGAGACTTCCGTGCCACTTGGCGTGCCAAAATTTATAACAACAAATTTTGTTTTTATAATAAAATAAATACAAATTGAGTATTAAGATAGATGGACTTAATTTAAAAGAGTATGTAAGCGGGTTACAATCTCAATCAATCCTCTGATTCTTCTCTCGAACCAATTTGGCTTGACTTGACTTGACTTGCATGTATTGACTTGTCTTCTTTGACTGGAGTGTATGCTGATTGTGTTGACAGCATGTGTGTTGAGGTGGATCTTCAAACGAAGCTTGTCCAAACTCGGGTGTGTAGTCTTGAACGTTGATCCAGAGGCATTGAATCTTTGTCCGGATTGAATGTTGACTGGAGAGCTTTCCAAGAAGAACGTCGAAGAACTTGATGTGAAGAACACTTGATCTAGGGGCTTAGCACCTTAATCCCGGATTGGAGGCCGCTCTTGACTTGAAGTTACTTTGAAGATGATCTTGAGTTTTTCTTGACTTGAAGCTTGAAGATCGAAGGCCATTCTTGACTTGAAGCTTGCAGATGCTTGAACTTGTTCTTTGCTTGGAGCTTGAAGATCTTGAGACCTGCTTGAAGATCTTGACTTGGTGCTTGAAGATGCTTGAACTTATTCTTCGCTTGAAGACTTGAAGATCTTGAGCTTGAAGCTTGAAGATTTGAAGACTTGAAGATTGCTTGAAGCTGGAAGACTTGAAGACTACTATAAGATCTTCCACTTGTTCTTCGCTTGAAGCATTGAAGACTTGAAGACTTGAAGATTGCTTGAAGATCTTCGACTTATTCTTCGCTTGAAGCTTTGACGACTTGAAGACTTGAAGATCCTCGCATGTTCTTCACTTGAAGCTTTGAAGGATTGAAGACTTGAAGATCCTCGCGTGTTCTTCGCTTGAAGCTTTGAAGATTTGAGGGAGCACTGCTCGTGTTCTCGATCTCTTCAGAAGTGTCTCATCTTCGGATGCTTGAATGTGTCTGTCTTCAAATGAATGGGGGAGACCCCATTATATAGGTGAGAGATGAAGTCCAGGGCTATTTGGCCCTTGCTCCACGGGCTTGGGCCTCCAACTTGATTGGACCATAATCGGGCCTATTTTACTTGGGTCTGATTTAATTTGTATGGACTTATTTAACTTAAGTCTTGCCTTACTTGACTTGGGCTTACTTGACTTGGGTCAGACCTCATTTTATTTAAGCTTATTTAATTTGTTGGGCTCAAATTAATTATCCATTGTTTATTAATCTATTTTGGAAATTAATTTATTTAAATTCCAAAATAAATTAAAATTGATACTTAATTTAAAAAAATACACGTGTCGCCAATTGATTGGACCGTAAATTTTTTATTGCTTACAAATGCTCCCTTGCGATTTGTTCATGAATGCCATGTCTTAATGTGAAGGAATCGCAAAAGTTTTCCCTTTTTCTCAATATTTGTAACTTGGGCTTTTAAACATCATGTAATATTAATTACACAATTGAGTTACTTTATCCAATAAATAAAGTAATATTTATTTTCTTGGCCCAACTTTTTATTTCTCAAGTGGCCCAACTTATTCTCTCAAGCCCACATCAATTTTTTCCCTGCTCAACTTCCAGATTGCAGGAGAAAGGGAAATATGGAACAGATTTGTTTCTTGCAATGATTTGCAAATCTCATTCAAATCAATCAATTTTATTTGTAGTAAATAATCTCCTAAAAATTTGAGAGATTTCAATCATTCAAATAATTTTCATAATTTGCTGCAGACTCTTCACTACATAATAAGTACCCCTGTGTTTGATTTCTTCATCGGTAGATAATTACATTCAATTTTTGATCCATTTCTTTCTTCAATTTTTTAACGTGTAGTGTAAATTTCATCGGCACTGCATCTAATGCCTTCTCTCTGTCTCTTGCAGTTCTCTGTCTCTTGCAGTTTTTCTAGGGAGATCATCGTTGCAAATCTCACGACACAACAAACTCATTGCCTATTATCAAGGTAAGCCCTCAATTTTTCTGTTTTTAATCAACTTTTCCGAGTAGCATCACTTATAATATGTTATCTTACATATGAATTTAGACATAATTCATGCTTTGAGTGTTCACATCTTGAATTATAACAAAACCTTAAACTGTTCATAAGAATGTATATATATCAACTACTCCCCTGTATGATTCCAATGTGTTGGACAAATGGCGCAAACTGAGACAGTCAAGATGGGCTTCGATAACATGGCGCGATTGGCGACTTAGCTACGGTAGCAACTTCCATCATCAATTCTCGGGTGCTCGGCTATTGCTCGACTAGCTGTAAGTGGTGGGTGAGCGGAGGAAGCAACGAGCCCGAGTGATGGGCTCACAGAGAGTGTGGCCGGTGGCTGGGCGACAGAGGAAGCAACAAACCCAGGTGAGGGGTTCATAGAGAGTGTGGCCAACTTGGCGAGGCAACATAGTGGCAGCAAGTATATCTGTTAAGGTTGAAGCTTCTTCTGGCGAGAAGGTGGCTGCAAGTACGAGGCAAAAGCGTCGAAGACTTGAGACTTCCGTCCCACTTGGCGTGACAAAATTTGTAACAACAAATTTTGTTTTTATAATAAAATAAACACAAATTGAGTACTAAGATAGATGGATTTAATTTAAAAGAGTACGTAAGTGGGTTACAATCTCAATCAATCCTCTGATTCTTCTCTCGAACCAATTTGGCTTGACTTGACTTGACTTGCATGTATTGACTTGACTTCTTTGACTGGAGTGTATGCTGACTGTGTTGACAGCGTGTGTGTTGAGTTGGATCTTCAAATGAGGCTTGTCCGAACTCGGGTGTGTAGTCTTGAACATAGATCCGGAGGTGTTGAACCTTTGTTCGGATTGAACGTTGACTGGAGAGCTTTTCGAGAAGAACGCCGAAGAACTTGATGTGAAGAACACTTGATCTGGGGGGCTTAGCACCTCAATCCCGGATTGGAGGCCGCTCTTGACTTGAAGTTACTTTGAAGATGATCTTGAGCTTTTCTTGACTTGAAGCTTGAAGATCGAAGGTCGTTCTTGACTTGAAGCTTGCAGATGCTTAAAATTGTTCTTTGCTTGGCGCTTGAAGATATTGAGACCTGCTTGAAGATCTTGACTTAGAGCTTGAAGATGCTTGAACTTGTTCTTCGCTTGAAGCTTGAAGACTTGAAGATCTTGAGCTTGAAGCTTGAAGATTTGAAGACTTGAAGATTGCTTAAAGATTGAAGACTTGAACACTGCTTGAAGATCTTCGACTTGTTCTTCGCTTGAAGCTTTGAAGACTTGAAGATTGCTTGAAGATCTTCGACTTGTTCTTCGCTTAAAGCTTTGAAGACTTGAAGACATGAAGATCCTCGCGTGTTCTTCGCTTGAAGCTTTGAAGGATTAAAGACTTGAAGATCCTCGTGTGTTCTTCGCTTGAAGCTTTAAAGATTTGAGGGATCGCTGCTCGTGTTCTCGATCTCTTCAGAAGCGTCTCGTCTTCGGATGCTTGAATGTGTCTGTCTTCAAATGAATGGGGGAGACCCCTTTATATAGGTGAGAGGTGAAGTCCAGGGCTATTTGGGCCTTGCTTCATGGGCTTGGGCCTCCAACTTGATTGGACCATAATCGGGCCTATTTTAATTGGGCCTGATTTAATTTGTATGTGCTTTTTTGACTTAAGTCAGGACTCATTTGACTTGGGCTTACTTGACTTGGGTCAGGCTTCATTTTATTTAAGCTCATTTAATGTGTTGGGCTCAAATTAATTATCAATTATTTATTAATCTATTTTAGGAATTAATTTATTTAAATTCCAAAATAAATTAAAATTGATATTTAATTAAGAAAAATCCATGTGTCGCCATTTGATTGGACCGTAAATTTTTTATTGCTTACATATACTTTTGAAGAAGAGAAGCTTGAACGGAATTGAAATGGTGAATTTATTCGAGAAGTGTAGCTCGATCATTCAGAGGAAGCTGCCAGCTAAGTTAAAGGATCCGGGAAGCTTCATTATTCTATGTGAAATTGGAAAGGGGCTAGCACGGCGAGCTTTGTGTGATCTTGGGGCAAGCATTAATTTGATGCCCTTGTCAATATTTCAAAGGCTTGGTTTGGGGGAGTTAACTCCCACAATAGTTGCTCTATAAATGGCGGACAGGTCTATGACTTTTTCGAAGGGTGTGATTGAAGATGTTCTAGCGAAAGTAGAGAAACTAGTCTTTCATGTGGACTTTCTAGTGCTAGAGATGGAAGATGACAAGGATAATGTCCCTCTTATTTTAGGGAGATCATTCCTTGCTACTATTGGAGCTATGATTGATGTTCAAAAGGGAGAACTTAGATTGCGGATAGATAAAGAAGAGGTTCTGTTCAACCTTGATAAAGCAATGAAGATGCCGATAAAGACGCAATGTCACAGCATTGATGTGGAGATCGTGAAGGAAGATATATCTTTGATCCTTTCAAAGGACCCTTTGGAGACACGCTTGGTAGAGTCTCTTACTTTTTCCACCATAGAGCTAGATGAGTTCTCTGATGAGGTATGTATTGAATTTCTTAAAAATTTATTTGCTTTGGGTGATGACAGGTATGAATCAAAAAGAACCAAGTTTGAAGAGGTAAAGTGGACTAGAAAATACTTGTCATTGGATAGGGAGAGCACAGCAAAAGAGGAGAAGAAAGAGGAGTTGAAACCGCTACCGGAGCACTTGAAGTATGCCTATCTAGGTATCAATGAAACATATCTGATAATTGTATCTTCTTCTTTAACTGATGATCAACTTGATGAGTTATTAGATGTGCTTAGAAAGTATAAGTCTATGATTGGTTGGTCTCTTGATGATTTGAAATGAATTAATCCTTCATATTGCATGCATAAGATAAGGTTATTAGATGAGGCTAAGGTAGCTTTCAGAATCAGCGAAGGGTGAATCCCACTATTCAAGAAGTGATTAGGAAGCAAATCCTAACAAGGCTAGATGCAGGAATTATATATCCAATTAGTGATAGTCCCCATGTGAGTCCATTGTATGTTGTAGCTAAGAAGGGGGGGCATGACTATTGTTAAGTCCGATGATGGTGAGGCATTAGCCACTAGAATTCCTATGGGGTGGCGTGTGTGTACGGATTATAGGAAACTAAATGAAAATACACGCGAAGACCACTTTCCCCTTCCTTTCATGGATCAAATGCTTGATCGTCTAGCAGGGTATGGTTTTTATTGTTTCTTGGATGGGTACTCGGGGTATAATCAAATCATGATTGTACCCGAGCACCAGGAAAAGACTACCTTTACTTGCCCGTATGGAACTTTTGCCTTTAGGATGATGCCTTTTGGGTTTTGCAATGCACCTGCTATATTTCAGCATTGCATGATGGCTATATTTGATGGTTTGATAGAAAAGATCATGGAGGTGTTTATGGAAGATTTTTCTATTTTTGGTTCCTCCTTTGATATTTGTTTGACTAACACGTCTACTATTTTGAAGAGATGTATTGATACCAACTTAGTTTTGAATTGGGAGAAGTATCACTTCATGGTAAGAGATGGGATTATATTAGGACATCATATTTCAGCCAAAGGATTGCAAGTGGATAGAGCAAAGGTGGTGGCAATTGAGAAGCTTCCACCACTCACTAATGAGAATGGAGTGCGGTCCTTCCATGGACACGCAGGATTTTGTAAAAGATTTATCAAAGACTTCTCAAAATACTCCAAGTCGTTGTCTCACTTACTAAAAAAGGATGTTCCTTTTAATTTTGATGATGAATGTCTAACAGCTTTTTAGTTTTGAAGGAGGCACTTATTACTGCACCTATCTTGATCACATCGGATTAGACTCAGCCGTGTGTACTTATGTGTGATGCAAGTGATTTAGCACTTGGAGTGGTGCTTGGGCAGATGAGAGAGAAGAAATTCTGCACCATTTACTATGCGAGTAAGACTTTTGATGCAGCACAAAAGAACTACACTGTCACAGAGAAGGAGTTTCTAGCTGTTGTGTATGCATTCAATAAGTTTTGACAGTATTTGGTTGGCATGAAGACTATAGTGTACACGGATTAATCTGCGATCCAGTACTTGATGGAGAAGAAGGAAGTAAAGCCAAGGATCATTAGATGAATCCTTCTTCTGCAAGAGTTTGATATGGAGATCCGGGATAAGAAGGGTACAGAAAATATGTTGGCAGATCACCTATCAAGGTTGGAGACAAGGGAGCGTTGTGATGATTCTTTTAATTACATAGAGAAGATTATGGTTGTGTTTGCTGAATGAGCGAAGAGAGCCTGTGTAGTAGCTGTTCAAGGAATGGATCCATGGTACGCAGATTATGTCAATTACATTGTCGTAGGTGAAATTCCAAAAGATCTCAACAGGTATCAACTTGCAAAGTTTAAGAGGGATGTTGAGACTTTTATATGGTATGACCCATTCGTCTACAAGATTTGTACGGATTCTATCGTCCATAGATGTGTGCCCGAGATGGAGATGGAGAGTGTTCTTGATTTTTACCATGCACAACCTAACGGGGGGCACTTCGGAGACCAAAAGACAGCAGCAAAGGTACTTCAATATGCTCTTTATTAGCCTACTTTGTTTAAAGACTGTGAATCCTATATAGCAACATGTGATAGATATCAAAGGATGGGAAACATAAGTAGAAGAGATGAGATGCCACTTCAGCCGAGCATTGTTGTTGAAATCTTCGATGTATGGGAAATCAATTTTATGGGGCTTTTCCCCATCTAATGGATTTCTCTACATCCTTCTAGCATTGGATTGTGTTTCTAAGTGGGTGGAAGCCATTCCTACTCGCATGAATGATGCTAAAACATTGTTATCGTTCTTGAAGAAACATATCTTTGCCCTTATGGAGTTCCTAGAGCACTTGTAAGTGATGGAGGTTCCCACTTCGACAACAAGCTTATTGAAAGAGTTCTCAAGGAGTATGGTGTTAAGCATAGGGTTACTACACCCTACCATCCTCAAGCTAATGGGCAAGCCGAAGTCTCCAACCAAGAAGTGAAATAAATTTTTGAGAAGGTAGTCAGAACTAATAGGAAAGATTAGGTTATGAAGCTCGATGATGTGTTGTGGGGGGTTCCATACTGCATACAAGACTGTGCTAGACATGTCATCTTATCAAATTATCCATGGAAAGCCATGCCACTTACCCGTGGAGATTCAGCGCAAGCCTTTTTGGGCATTGAGAAGTTTGAACTTGTGTCTTAAGGAGCAAAAGGAGTTGATATTGACTCATATAAATCAACTAGATGAGTTCAGAAATCAAGCTTTCAAGAATTCGGTGATCTACAAGGAAAGAATGAAGAAATGGCATGATTCGAAGATCACTTACAAGGAATTCAAGCAAGGTAATGAGGTATTACTCTTTAACTCTCGTTTGAAGCTCTTTGCAGAAAAATTAAAATCGAAGTGGATGGGACCTTTCATTATTCATAGAGCCTGCGGAGGGGGGAGTTTTAAGATCATGGACAAGGTCGGAGACATCATAGTGGCGAATGGGCATCGATTGAAGCATTATAAGTCACCGGATCATGCTTGCATTGTCTTTGAGGATACCCTACATTGATATGGTACCATTGTGACTCTCTGACGTTAAATAAGAGTGCCTGTTTGGGGCTTTCCCTCCTGTTTTATTGTTTTATTTCATTAGTATGAGTAAAAAAATTATATTTGACGTGCTTACTTATTGAAAATTACATCTCTTTGCAAACTTAGTTTTGACTATAGTTTCTACTAAGTTTAGGGGAGTGTGATGTACTTACCTCATCGTAGCACCGAGAGTATAATCTTTTCTTTATAATATTTGTTAGTAGAGTTGATTTTTTGCAGCATATTAAAACTTTAATTGATACTGATGTGTCAATTTTTTGCAATTTGTCTAATGTTTTAGTAGTGTTTTATTTATTGTGTCGTATGCGGAGTATATATACATTGATTATTGAGTCTTAGTGGTTCTCTAGCTATAGTTTTGCTCTGTTTTGGTACCTAATGATCATTTTTGAGCTTGAACTTTGCAGGGGACAAAGAAGAATCGTGTTTGAAGGAACAGCAGCGTGATTTGACCATTAGCATAAATCGAACCAGATGGTTCGAGTCTAACCAACAATCAGAGAAATTGTTACATGCCGGTTCAACTTAGAGGCTACGGTTCGACCAGTGGTTCGAGTCGAACCAGCCATCTGAAAGTTTGTTACAGGCTGGTTCTACCTTGACGTTCTGGTTCGACCAACAGTTCGAGTCGAACCATATTCCAAATATGTCCAGAAGCATACTTTGACCACCTGGTTCGAGTCAAAATAGCCCAGGTAAGTCATGTTTAAGTCAAATTCGAGCCATGTTCCGTACATTTTGCACACCACCCGCACTCGAATCCTCTCCGAACCAAAAATCCTTTCTTCCAAACTTCGATTTCACATATTTCTACTCTGATTAAACCACTTTCCACCCTTCCCACACTTGATTTCTCACGGATTTGGAGATTTGTAGTTGAGAAACTAGGGTTTTCTATCCAAAAAGGGGATTTTCATCTCTTGTTCATACTAAGCCATGGTTGGATCGAAAGGTACGTTCTCTTGACCCTATTACCCTAGGATTGAAAGTCTTTTACTTGATTTTAAGTGGGTAAGTTGATTGAACTAGTTTTTATTGGGATACATGGTGTAATTTGTATTTTTGTTTGAAATTTCTTATGAACAAGTGATGGGTCCGATTTTAATTGTTGATTTTTGTTTAGACCTTGATGTTCTAGGTGAAATTGTTGAGCAATTTATGTGGTGAAGAGAAGCATGTTAGAATTTTTGTGGATTTGTGAAGATTAAATAATTGCATGCTTAAGTGTAGAAAGTAAAGTGAATGGTGAAATTGATGAAATTCTTGTTGGAGAATTGAATGTTGAAGTGAAAATGGAGTAGCATGTCTATGGGTTCATGGTTAATATTATGAATAACATGCGTGTTTGAAGTTGAATATACAAGAACAACTTGAAGTCTTGAGTAGAGTTTGATGTATAGTTAGTTTTGCACTTAGGTTGGTTTGTTTTTCTTGTATTTGTTTGGTATTGAACTATTATTCTTGTAGGAAAAGGAAAGGCGACTGAAATTTGCTCCAAGAGGAAGGAGGATAGGTAGCCTCGTGAGGAAGAGGTTACTAAGAAATTGTGTCTTAAGGAGAGGTTGCCAAGGTATTTTCATATCGAGATGGAGAATTGGGAGAAGATTAAGGATCGATGGGGTGCGATGTCTGATAAGATTACTCACACAAGGTACCAGGATGATGATGCCATGAGGATGATGAATATTCGGGATGACATTATGTGGCTGTTTGATCAAGTGGGCATCCGTCATTTCATGGAGCTGAAGAGGTCTACATACTTTCATGTTACTGCGGAGGTGTTGTGTTCGATCACGATCAAGAAGGGTGCTAGTTCTCTTCCTTATGAGTGTTCATTCCAGCTTGGTGGCAAAAGAAGAACATGGACATCTGAGGATTTTAATGTGCTGCTAGGAACTCCGAGGGGGATTTCTAGGCATGAGAACAGATACTTCAGACCAAATGATTTTTGGAGATCTATTTCAGGAGAGGATATGGATTTCATGACAAAGGAGGCTCGTGCTATTTTGATTCACAACCCAGTCATTAGATACATGGATAGAGTTTTGAGCAATACATTGTTTGCCCGATCTGAGGGAAGTTACGTATCCAGGGGAGAGTTGTATGCTCTGTGGTGTATAATGAATGGGGTGCAGTTTAATGTGGGTTCATATCTAATTCAGGAGCTTTACAAATTCAGGAGTTCCTCTTTTCAAAGAGTGAATATTGGAGGATTGCTTACTCCTTTGGCTGAGTCATACCACATGGATTTCACTAGCATTACCCTATTTTTGAGGATCCTGATCTAGTGATGAGTGCATGTGTTCGAGCTGGATTTGCTTTTCATCGAGATGGAGATTGGTTTTTCACTAGGGGTTCTAACCACTATTCTTTCATGTTTCCATACGATGTGAGGACTTTGATTCGGATTCAAGGGAATGAAAACATGTTGATGGACACTTTAGCGCAGAGTCTATAACAATAACGTGCTTGAGGAGAGGAGATTGGAGGACTGTTGCTCAGATATATGCTGCAGGGATGTATCAAGAGTTGCAAAGGATAGTAGATCAGCCGCAACAGCAAGAGCAGCAGCAGCCTCAGCAAGAAGAGCACGGTGAGGAGATGCATGTAGAGGAGCCGTTTATGCATCCGGATATGGGTATGCCGCAGCAGCATGAGATGCCACCACCACAGCCACAGCAGCATCATTGGGGCAATCCTGATGAGTACTATAGAGAGCAATTCGGTTGATGCATGAGCACATTATCAACCTGAATAATAATCAGAAGGAGATGAACTGCCAATTGGGCTTGCTGACTACGAGCTATGCCGCGCTCGACATGCGCTATAATGCATTGCATGCCAACTATGTGGTTATAGATCAGAGGTTGAGAGATTTGAATGACAATTATGAAGCTTTAGACAGAAAGATGGATAGCTTGCAGAGAGATTTTGATGACTGGCGCAGGGGAGATAGTGATGATGATGCTCCACAGGAGTAGAGGGCGCCAGGTTTTCATCTTTATCTACTTCATCTCATCCCCCCTCTCTTTTCTCTGGACAGATTGGGTATTTGGTGGTGTGAGTGGCATGTATTGATATTCTATATTGATTCTGATGTTAGATTGATGTGTGAGATTGGATTTGTATTGTTATGATGGGTTTTTTGACTCTTTGATAAGTATGTTGCTTTCGTATTTTGCATGTGTTGATTTTATTGATGAGAAGCATGTATAACTTATTAAATATGTGGAGTTCATTGTGGAATTGATCTTGGTTATGTGCTATGAAGAGTGCTTAGGAATCTTACCCATGAGAATTTGAGTCTTATGAAATCATGCTACATCAATGCATGATAGTTTATTCTTGTGAGATTCGTTCATATAACTGTATTCTAGAACTTGGCTTGGAGTCTTGTGTGAGACTTATGATTGTTAGTTATTAGGACATGATTTTTGGCCATTATTGTTTATTTGAGATACTTAGCCAAATTTTACCTTTCCATATATTGTATAAATTATTAGAAGCCCCGTTGAGCCTTTAAAAGCTTTTTCTTTGGCAAGCCATGATAAAAAGCCTTTATTCGTCCTTTACTTGAGCCTTGTTAAATATCTTATTCATTAGTAGAGAGTTGAGGTGAATATATGATAGCGTGAATGTGAAGACGAAAAGGAAGGAAAAATTGGTTGAGTGGTATGAAGTAAAGAAAGATATATGGTTAAATCTTATTTAGGGGTAGTGCCCGAAACTAGTACCCCGACTGCTTAGAAGGGTAATGCCTGAAATTGGTACCCTTGTACTTTGAAGAAAAAAGATGTTGATTCCAAGAAAAAGAAGAAAAAAGATGAATCGCAAAGATAATGAGAATAAGATGGAGAAAATGAAGTTGTTTGATAAAAAGCAAAGTTCCAAGGTAATTCTCTACTAGTGAATTATTCACTTTATCTATACTTTCCTACCTTTACCAAAGAGCCAATATTACAACCCAAAAATCCTTTGTGATCCTAGTAATGAAGTGATTATGAGTTAATTTTTGAGACCCTTGCCAAGCTTATGGTTACGCAGAAATATGAATTGAATGTATATGTTAACCTTTTTAAGTGTACTTCACCCTTGAGAGCGAGATTAAACACTTATCTTGTGAGCTAGATGACTTTGCACTCCGAAGCGTATTATAATTTAGTGATTTTTTAAATGAATGAAATGTATGATGCGAGTGGTACTTATTTTAAATTGATAGAATTGCATGTGCAGGTATGTATTCTACTTGATTTGATGGCCTCAGAAATTTTACACTTACTCTTGTGGCTTGATTTCGTTGCCTCGGGACAAGTAACATGTAAGGTTGGGGATTTGATGAGAGTGAAAATTCATGTAATTTGAGCTCTGATTTTTATGATAATGTTGTGTGATTTGATCTTAAGTCAAGATAAATCGAGATATATAGTGAAAAGTCACGAATCAGGTGTGTTTGAGGCCGTTTGAGCGGATTTTCGAAGGAAAACAGGATAGAAGTGCTCAGAACTGGAAAATGGGAGATTTAGGTCTCTGGTTCGACCAAGGAGAGGTGGTTTGACTACAGGTTCGGGTCGAACCAGCGACCTGCGAATGTGTTACAGTGTGGTTCAACCATGATGATGTGGTTCGACCAGCCGTGAAGGTCGAACCTTGGTCGAACCAAATGCCTAAAGTGTGTTACAAGTGATTCGACCCCGATACTTCTGATTCGACCAGTGGTTCGAGTCGAACCAGCTATCTGCAGGTTCATTACAGGTTGGTTCGACCAGAGAGCTTATGGATCGAGTCCAAGGGCTCTGGTCGAACTGATAGGTGAGAAATTTCCAAATCCATATTTTTACACCTTCAGTACGTGTTTTTACTCAAAAAGCCCATTAGAGGTCCGTTGGAGGAGCTAAAAGTATAAAAGGAAGACCCTACGCAGCAAAAAGATACCACCTTCATTCTACACAACATTCAAAACCCTACCATTATCCTACGGAGCTATGGAGAGAGATTCATCTGTTGAATCAAGTGAGAACTAATTGAAGATTCAAGACGGAGAGAGACGCAATTGCACCCGCATCTAGGGTTTACATCGCTTATTAATTTATCTTGTAATTTTCAAGACTATGGGTAAGATCTATCCAACCACCATGATTATTCGATCAATCATGGGCTAGAACCGCTTCGATAGTTCTAGGTTTTATGATTTAATTGAACTTCCGTGTGTATACTCCGTACAACACTACTTGTGGTTTATTTTATATAAGACTATGCCTTTTATTCATACTCAGAGTTGTTTTGTGCATCATTAAATGTTATGTAGAGTCTGAATATATATCTTGATTATTAATTGAGTGCGTTCATTGCTGAGCAGGATTTCATGTTATGATTCTAAGTGAGGGGACTCCGAAGTTTCATAAGAACTATCTTATATAAATACTTGTTAATTGAATCTTATTCGGGTTAATAAGTAGGATAAAGAGAATAACTTCATAGTACCTATAACGGGAGATCATATCGGGTTAGAGTACTTAGTGCACGGGAAATAATTGATACTGATAGTACCTAGAAAGGGGGTAAATTATATCTCTTGCTTCAAGGATATTCACACGTGTTACACGCTTATTTACTTGTGTTCATAGAGTAGATTTGTATGGTTCAGTGATGCGTTCATATTCCATAAGGCAGAGTTGGACATTGATACGCGGAAGGGAAGTTAATGAGTAAAATTGGATGGCCCGAAGAACTACCTAATTTTTTACTTATTCACCTTCGTTTAATCTCTACTGCTTGTTTACTTTATTTGCTATTTAAATTAATTGTTTATTAGTTAATTAATTATTCCACCAATTTATTGTCAACCTAGTCTTAATAAGTTAGATTATAATTAGATTAATAATAATACATCCCTTGGGTTCGATAAATCACTTGGTCGCTTATCTACGCTGCAATAACATCCTTCATACTTAGGGATTAATTGTGTGTTGAGAAAACACTCATCAATCTGTGATAGGGATTACGATGTAAGTATATTATTTCGTTGTTTATTTTTTTGAATATTCGATAAATTAACACATTTTATCAAATTAATGCTTAGAGTATATATTTACATACTACTCTTTTCTATTTTAGGAGACTGATCCATCAAGTCCTGAAGAATTTAAAGAATTGCTTGGTAAGGAAATGATGTTTGAAGTCTCTGTGAAGTTTCTGGATTTCTTAAGCCCAAGCACATCTGAAAATCATAATTCCAAAGTTCAGTTGAATGTGCTTAAAATCTGTACCGAAGAGGAAATCATTTCAAAATATTCTGCAAATATGAAACTGAGTGAGGTATAAAACATTCTTTACATTTTGTTATCTAATATTGCGTTCTTTTTTAACGTTTACCAACTTCATATTTAATTAAAAAATTATTGTAATATTTTTGTAGACGTCTGATATGTTAGATTGAACAATTCTAGAAGATAGCGCAAAGCTTTCGAAGGTATGTTTTATTTCATTAAACCGCAGTTTAGTATACAACATTAATAAATTACATTCTTTATTTAAGACAAAACTTCTTGGTTCTAATTGTTAATCTTACTTATAAAAAAATCCATACTTAGATTAATCATTACCAATCTATAAAAGAATGTCGCATACATTATTTAGTTTCTTTTTGAATATATATATGTACATTACTTTTACATTATCTATAAACGTCCTATGCAGTCTGATAATGAATTCATGAATTTCATATATGTTTTAATTTCAAAGCTTTAAACTTCCATCTTTAAATTATTGATAAGAATTCATCTTCATTCAGTAATAAACTTTCATTTTTTTAAGGCTGATTCAACAAACAATGATCTTGAATCCCCACTGAAAATTGAACGATCATTACCAGACTACGAGGTCATTGAAGAGTTTTCCACAAAAAGAAATTTGTTTGATGAAGATCATTCTGCAAGTGTGTCATCAAAGAAACCTGCATTCAAGAAGATAAAGTTGGAAAAAGAATGAATCAAAAGATTATTATAAAGAATAATTTGTTACAGATTATTCTTTAAAATAAATTTATAAATAAATATCTATTTGGAAGTTTAAAAAGACTTATTTGTTGATTTTGGGTTATCGAATATATTTGTTTGGTTTTATTTTTCAATGACAATTATTTTCCCAGTTTTTTTGATTAATTTTTGTTTACAATAATTTATAACTATTCATTCATGATAATTTATAACTCTTCATTCATGTTTGTAAATTATAATTAATATTTTTTTATTAATATTATAATATTATTTAAGGTAAAGAATAATCTTAATCTTAATCCCTGTTTTTCAATATTAATTTTGGCACTAGAAATATCTTAATTGTTATATTCATTTTAATTCAATTTTCACCATTAAATAAAATAAAAAATTAATTATATCTTAATTTAAAGAAAATAACCCACTGCCCATTTAACTTATAAATAAATTGGTGGTGAATAAAGTGCACCCAGACCCTTAAATTAAATGATTTTTTGGAGAATCTAATTATTAAATAAACAAAACAATATGTTTTCTTATTGAGTAAAAATCGTGAAAACATCTTGCCATCTTTTTTTGTTACAATTTAATATGAGTTCCTTTAAAATCATATAATTACATCCATTGCTCGAACTTAGAAAATATAAAAACACTGATTTAGTTAATGATTATTATTCTTTTAAATGGTCATCTAATTATTATAACGTAATTGTGTAAAAATTAATCAATCATTAAAGAATTTATCAATTAATTATTATCATGTTTAAGGTAAAATCAGTTCATCTAAACATTTATATATAATTACGTATAAAAATATGGTATGATTTGAATAATCATAATTATTTTATCATTTATACTTCAGTCATCATTAGATCATCTAATCATAACTATGATAACAAAAATCAATAATCAAGTCATAATTTCCTTTAATCACTACGTTACATTTCCAACTTTCATTAATCATATAATACAAAACGTCTTTTTCAAAGTTTTCTCAACTAAATTCTGAAAAACATCCTCATCTAAATTCATAAAAACATTCCCATCTTCTTACACGTACTATGGAGAAAATCCATCAATCTACAACAATAAGAAATAAACGTAAAGTAGATGGTTCTAACATTAGAGGTTAGATTTAAACTTATTTATCTTCTCAGTTATGCTTACATTATTATGTAACTTACATTTTTCTTTTATTTTTGTTTTTGTTTTGTAGCATATAATGATGACATTTCTTCATCAAGTTCCAAAAAATTTATTTTTGGAAGCACAATAAACTATATCAGCAGTTCTTTGCATGAAGTTCCTATAACAACATCATCGAGTGTTGGTAAAGAGAATACAATTTTTTACACAAAATATATTTCCTTTTTATTTTATCGAATACCGCTGTTGAATGATAAAACTTTGTTCTAATATATTTTTTTAATAGATAAACAAAACACCAAAGAAATTTTGGATCACAACGAAATGTCTAATACTTCGTATAAAGATTCGGAACAAGTTGTTAACAATTAATCTGAAGAGATTGCAAGCATACATCTGTTGAGTGAGGAATATTTAGTGGATATATCTGTTCATGATGGTGTTAATTTGTTTGAGGAGTATAATATTCCTGATCAAAATCTAAATGAGGCATCCATTGAGAACAACAACGAACCTGATGATGTTGACAAGAGTGGACACAAAATGTGTAAGAATAAATTTAAATTCATACTTCAATTTGTTCCATTTCTATTTTTTTTAGTTGAATAAAAATTTTCCTTTCTATATGTGGTAGCTTCAATATATTGGGATATGGGAGACGCTTCACATGAATGTGAATATTGTGGTTCCAAATTTTGGTATGACGAGAGATTAAAGTCCTATCCAAAGGTTAGACGTCCAAAAATTTCTCTATGTTGCATGCATGGAAGTTTAAACTTCCACATATGCGTGAACCACCGAATACCTTATTCGAACTTCTGTCTGGCACAACTTCGAGATCAGAGCTATACAAGAATAATGTAAGGTCATTTAACTCATTGTTCTCATTTACATCAATGGGTGGGAAGATAGATAAGACATACAATGATGCACCTATGTTTAGAATCAGTGGTCAGAATTATCATTTATTAGGTAATCTATTACCACCAGATGGAAAACCTGCAAAGTTTTTCCAGCTCTATATTTACGATGTGGAGAATGAAGTCATCAATCGAATGAAGTTTGTTGGGTTAGTATTCAGTCATTTACACTTTCATATCTTTATACTTTTTTTTTACATAAAAGTAAATTATTGTATTCCATTTTTCGTTTAAATATCGACAATTTATTAATTTTATTTATATGTAACTATGTTCTTAATCTAAAAGCGTTTCATGTGAATTCTATACTTCCGAATGGAACAAAAGATAAATGCTATCCATGGAGAAATTGTAGCGGGTTTGAGAACCATGTTGAATACTTATAATGTGTTTGCTAAGAACTTTCGGATGGTGGGACAAAAATTAAACGATGGAAATGATGATGTCAGGCTGGTGCTTAAAGATAGAAGAAGAACTGATGGAATAACATATAACACTCCTACTGTATCCGAAGTGGCAGCTCAATTTGTTGGTGATTTTGAACAAAACATGGGCGACAGGGATATAATTATTGAAACAAAAAGGGCTATCTGTAGAGAATTAATGAGTTGAATGCAGCTTACTTAGGTCTTCAATACCCTTTATTATTTCCTTGTGGTGAGGATGGATACCGGGAGGACGTTCTATTAAATGGTTACGTTGATGGTGTTTCAACCGGAAAAAAAGGGTCAGTATGAGGGAATTCTTTGCATTCCATTTACAATATAGAGACAATGAGTTCTCTACAATCTTGAAGTCATAAAGGCTGTTGCAACAGTTCATTGTGGATGGGTACATAGTGATAGAAGCTGGAAGAATGAAGTTCATAAGATTGAACCAAAAAAAATTAAGAAGCCACATGTATAAGGGTCTTCAAGATGCTGTATTGCAGGGAGAATCCGACTCCAGGACACAAGAAAAAAGAGTTATTCTCCCACAATCTTTCACATGTAGTCCAAGATATATGGTACAAAATTACCAAGATGCTATGGCCATATGTAGGTGGATCGGGTATCCAAACCTCTTCATTACATTTACGTGCAATCCAAAATGGCCGAAAATTAAAAGATTTGTTCAATCTAAAGATTTAAAAGTCAATGATTGTCCAGATATTTTAGTCAGAGTATTCAAAATTAAGTTGGATGCACTTATCAATGAACTAAGAGTAAAGAAAATTTTTGGCACTGTGAATGCAGGTATTCTTCAATTCTTTTTAAACATTAGTACAATGATTGATTTTTGTTAACACTTCATCAACTTTTGGAGGTTGTTTAACAAATTTTCAGCTGTTATAGAATATGTATTAATAGTTTTTTTTTTCATAGTGGTTTATACAATTGAATTTCAAAAAAGAGGTCTTCCACATGCCCACATTCTTCTTTTTTTAAAGAATAGGAGCAACGACCCAACAGGGGATGAGATTGACAAAAGTATCTCCGTTGGATTACCATATGAAGAAGCAGATCCTGAATATTTTGCTGTTGTAAGGGACTTCATAATGCATGGACCCTATGGAGAAGTAAACAAGTCTGTACCCCGTATGTCAGAGAATGAAGTCTGCACCAAGTACTTTCCAAAGAAATATTGCAAATCCACAACCATCGATTCCGATGGATATTCAATATACAGGAGAAGAGAATATGGTAGAACTGTTTGCAAGAGCGGTGTATTCTTGGACAATCAGTACGTTGTTCCGCACAACCGATAATTATTATTGAAATTTGGAGCACACATAAATGTGGAGTGGTGCAATCAGTCAAGATCGATTAAGTATCTCTTCAAGTACGTGAACAAAGGTTTGGACAGAATTTCAACCATTTTTACAAGATCTTCTGAAGGAAATATTATAGAAACAGTGGATGAAATAGATATGTACTATGACTGTCGTTGCATTTCTCCGTGTGAGGCCCCCTGGAAGACATTTGGATTCGAGATCCAGTACAGGTATCCACCTGTTGAGAGACTTGCTTTTCATCTGAAAAATGAGCAATTTGTCATATTTGATGATTCAGAATCGCTGGATTCAGTTATGACTAAACCTTCAGTTAGAGAGAGCATGTTCTTGGGATGGTTTGAGGCAAATAAGAAATATCCAGAGGCCTGGGAATTGACATATGCTGAATTCCCACAACACTTTGTTTGGAAAAAAGATTTGAGAATTTGGATAAAGCGTAGTCGAGGTCTTGCAGTTGTTAGAATCTGCTACGTTCCTCCAGGTGCTGGAGATTCTTATTATCTAAGAGTTCTACTTAATGTTGTCCGAGGTAGGGCTGGACGATAAGGTATACCAAAAATATTTGAGCATACCGTATACCGTACTAAAATTTTTGGTATTTAAAAATGCATACCGATACCGTGCCGAAATTAGGTATACTGAAATTTTGGGATGCTCATAATGAATACAGAAATTTTACTGAATATCGAAACCCTATTGCATACTGATATACCAATAGATACCCAGAAAAAAAAATACTAAAAAAAATAAATAAAATAAAAAATACAGTTGATTTGCCTAAAAATTCAAGTATCCAAAACAAAGCTGAAACATTTATAATTATGATTACAATAGAAATTAGGACAACAATGAAGATCAGGGTTGCATTGCATTGTTACCACAGCCGCACTTTTCTATACAAATCCAAATTGTCGATTAACCAAACTTAATTTCCATTACTTGAAGTTTTGAATCACATATATACTTTCCATGATTCAATCAACTGATAACTAAGAAATTTAAAAAGAAAAAAATATTACCAGATGAGGAGTAATTGAAGGGAGGGGGAAGGTGGAGGTGGACGCAAAGGTGGAGATGTCGACAGAAGTGGAAGCAGAGGTGGAGGGAATGCAGAGGCCGAGGTGGGGGTTGAGACGAATGTAGAGGTGAAGGTGGACGAAGGCAGACGCGGAGGTGGCGATGAACGCAGAGTTCGTTAGCAGCGCAAGATGGGAAATGGAGAAGAAAAGAGAGTTGGGGGCGGCACCTAGGGTTCTCAGTTCTCACTTCTCGCCTCTCTGACTTATTGTGAATTAGGAATACTCTTTAATACTTAAAGTAACTAATTTAAATTAAGATCAATTAAAAAATTAAATTAATTTATCTATTTATTATTATTATTATTACTTTAATTAACAGTACTTCGGTATACCGGTATATACCGAAATACTAATAATATATCGGTATTTCGGTATATACCGAAATATTAATTTTTTAAAAACGTGCTGAATTTTTCGATAAATTCATTATTTTGCGGTACGATAAATACGGTATACCGATATTTTGGTATTTTCGTCCATCCCTAGTCCGAGGTCCAACATGTTATGCTGATTTTCTGAAGTATGGAGGGAAATATCATAAAATATTTAGAGAAGCTTGCTATACATAGATGCAATTCACGAAGCTGCTTCTTGGGCAACAGCACCATTACTCCGAAACATGTTTGTTAATCTTTTGCTTTCAGGAACAATGAGCAGACCTGAAGATGTTTGGAAAGCATGCTATAAAGACCTGTCTGATGATATGTTACCTAAGCAAAGAAACAGAATGAGATTCAGAGGTAATATACACTAATATACTAAAATTTTAATTATTGGTTTTAAATTTTTATTCATAGTTTCTACCGAGTAAATGCATTCTAACCAAATATTCAAATATGACATCAATAATGACACATCATTTTCATTCATGATAACCGACAATGTCATCCATCTTCAACTCTTTTAATTTGTTCATGATAAATTAGTCTTTGCAATTATAAATTACATACGTGTCTTTCTTTTAATCTTTGTATTCTAGATTTAGTGATGACTCCACAAGAGATAGAGAATGCGTGTTTGTGTGAGATTGATAATGCAAGGCACTTTGAAGGGATGCCAGTACCGGATGAAGAAACAATTATCCAGAATCATAATAGGCTGATATCCAATGAATTGGTGTACAATAAAGCTGATCAAAGAAAACAGGCTGAGGAGATGTTGGGGAAATTGAATACAGATCAGAAGCATGTATATGATAGTGTGATGAATAATCTTTCCTATAAATCTGGTGGTATTTTTTCGTTTATGGATATGTGGCACTGGAAATATTTTCTGTGGAAAGTTATATCAGCAACTGTTAGATCAAAAGGAGACATAATTTTGAATGTTGCTTCAAGTGGAATGGCATCCTTGCTTTTACCAGGAGGACGAACAGCTCATTCACATTTTTGTATACCCCTTTTGGCATCTGAGGACTCCACGTGTAACATAAAATAGGGTAGTGATCTTGCTCATCTCATTTTAATCTGCAAACTGATAATATGGGATAAAGCACCTATAGTTAATAGATAGTGCATTGAGTCTTTGGATAAGACTTTGAGGGATATCATGAAACTATAGGATGAAGACAATTTGAATAAACCGTTTGGTGGAAAGACTGTTGTGTTGGGTGGAGATTTCAAACAGGTTATCCCAGTAATTCCAAAAGGAAAATGTCAGGACATTGTTAGAGCAACAATAAATTCTTCCCACTTATGGGATGAATGCAAATTTCTCAAACTCACTTAGAACATGCGCCTACTGTCTATGAGAAATTATGCAGATGCTGATGAATTAAGGGATTTTACTGAATGGATATCAGGTATAAGTGATGGAACTTTAGGATCTATTTGTGATAATGGTACACAGGTTCATACACCAAAAGACCTTCTACTAAATTCCAATGATGATCCAGTAAGAGAAATCGTTGATGCAATATATCCAAACTTTTTAACATCGGTGGACAATCGAATTATCTTCAGCAGCGTGTCGTACTTGCTCCTACTCTAAAATATGTTTATTCAATAAGCGAGTACATGATTTCTCTGAATGGTATGGAATCCAAGATTTATCTAAGTTCTGACTCTATATCAAAATCAGACTCAAACGTGGATATTTTAGCATATGTACACACACCAAAATTCCTCAATTTAATTAAGTATTCTGGATTACCCAATCATGAATTGGTATTGAAGATTGGAACACTCGTGATACTTTTAAGAAATTTAGATCATGCTAGGGGATTATGCAATGGTACGAGGATGGTGATTACTAATGCTGAAGATAGAGTTCTTCAGGCAAAAGTTCTTACAGGTAACAGTGCGGGACAATGTGTTCTAATTCCAAGATTAACGTTGATACCATCTAACACTGGAATTCCATTTATGTTCCAACGGAGGCAATTCCCATTGACAGTCTCTTATGCAATGACCATAAATAAAAGTCAGGGGCAATCATTGGACAATATTTGAATCTACCTTAAAAGACCAATCTTTGGTCACGGTTAGTTGTATGTTGCTGTGTCTAGAGTGATAAATCGTAAAGGTTTGAAGATTATGCTTTGTCATAAGAAAGATGTTGAGAGTAGTTCCTGTAGGAATGTTGTCTTTAGGGAAGTTTTTAGAAATTTATGAAATTTTCTTATATATGAACGTTATGAAATTTAGAAATGTTGGCTTCTTACTCATTCTCCGGTTAAACTCTTCGTCAATATCTGGTAATAACTAACAAATAATGGTTTATTTATTTGCTCAACTAACTTTTTAATGAAGTTATAATTGTGGGTTATGTTCTTCATCCAGTTCATTTAATCCATTCTCATTTCTTATGAATTCTTCAAGCATCCCTGAGAATTATCTTCGTAAATTTTCTATCACTTGAAAGTTTTCATTCGAAGCAAACAAGGTATGAAACTCTTCACTCCTCTTCAATTCAATTGTAGTTTGGTATTGGTAGAATAAATTGTTGTTTCAATAAATTCTAGATTTGACAATCAGCTACAATTTGTAGTTTTATGTCGTGCATCAGTTTTAAGTTTTAATACTTTGCTTATGCTTTTATTTTGGAATAAGTGATTAAATTGTGGGGAGAATTACGTTGGTAATGCTTGCTTGGAAAATGACAATGAATTGAATTGCAAATATGTATCATATTCTTATGATTTGATAATACATGCAAGGTGTTTGATTAATTGCTTAAGAGAGAATGTTATGGGAAGCTATACAAAGTCAGAAGTTGTTGTTAATAGGAAAAGATGTGAATCTTAGATGAATGATTCTTAGCTTAAAAGTGTTTTGAAGCAATAATAAGCATAATCCTTGGTCTTGGCTTCTTTGATCTTTCTACTCCAGTACTCTTTCTTTCTTGCAGGTACACTCATCATTTATCCTCTCCTAACTACTCCTTGCAGTGTATGTTTTTTATTTTTAGTCTTATTGATTGATATCAAAATAATTTTTTTCTTTATCTTAGACGATAAGTGCTTTAAAATTGACTTGGCAGGTTCATGCTTAGTGCTTTAATAGAATATATTGGTACACATTGAAAAAAATTATTACAGTGGAGTTTGATACAATCCAACTATAAATTGTCAACTATCTTGAATTAATTTCCCAGGTACACTGATAGTCAATATGCAAAGCTTTCCATCATTGTAGTGTTTGGAAAGTGATTATATTATATGATTATTTATACAAAAATCTTTTGACTAAATAGTTTAGTTGGTTGATTTGAATCTAATATTTTGATAAAACTTGGATCACTCTTTGTAAATATGTTGAAAGCTTTCGTGCTTAATACCATGTTGAAACTATTTCTGATATTGGAAAAATATATAATGTGGTAAGTCATCTTTTACTAAATTACATTAATTAGGTTCTGCCACAAAGAGTTGTACTCTTTATTAATGCGTGATCTTTATCAAATTCGTTTAAGGGTTACTCGTTACCACTAAATTCCAATTCAACCAATATAGTACATATAAACATGGAGTATTATAAAACGCGTGACCATACAATGCACGGGTATTACTAGTTTTTGTTAAAGCTTTATCTACATGGCCGGTTCAAACAAACAATTCCTTATGAACTTAGAAGTGTATTTTTTTTCAACGTGTTAAACTAAATTTATTGGACTGGGGGCCCGCAACTATTAGGTTAAGCCTGCCGTAAAAATTGTCCACATTTTAGCCCATATTTTGAGCCCACTAGATTTTGAACTCTTCAGCCCAATATCAGATTCCCCCACCCCAAAAGTCCTATACTACGTCGTATTAGATGTAGTCTTGTGTTATCCATTTCATCATCTCTGTTGGCCAAAATCGTTGCGTAAGATGGCTTTTTCATCTCTCTGTGCCTACAACTCTCCAATTTCTATATCTTCTGTAAAGTATCCTACTGTGAAGAAGAATAATGACGATAATGAAGCAAAGCTTCCATCATCTTTCATGTTTTCCACCTCTTCATCCTCCAGTTTATCCTCAAACCAGACGAACACTCTACAGTTTTTGAATAAGAATCGGTCTCTGCGCCTTTCTTCCTCCCCGCGATCTCTCACCATCATTTCTATGGCTCCGCCCAAACCTGGTGGAAAACCTAAAAAAGGTATTCAAGTGTGTAATTCTAATCCTCCATTGTTATTCAATTTTCTCGATTATTAAACCTTTGCTTTGTATTTTGTTGTGTTCCTGTCCTATCAGTGTGGTCATTATTATTATTAAATATTATTTAGTTTGGGATGATTGGCAGTGGTTGGGGTGGTGAAGTTGGCTCTGGAGGCCGGAAAAGCGACTCCGGCGCCGCCGGTGGGTCCCGCATTGGGTGCGAAGGGTGTGAATATAGCGGCGTTTTGTAAGGACTACAATGCTAGAACTGCGGACAAACCCGGTTATATCATTCCTGTTGAAATTACAGTTTACGACGTGAGTTTCATTTGCTCTCAATATATGTTAATCCTTTTTATTTGTTTGTTTTTTTATTGGTTTTTGATTATTTCCAGGATCGAAGCTTCACTTTCATCTTGAAGACTCCACCTGCTTCTGTTTTGTTGCTGAAAGCTGCTGGTAATTATCTTCCCCTGTTTATCACACCTTTATACTAATCCCTCCGACCCTGGTTGTCATGATTCCTCACACCCGTAAAGCCAATAGAGTTAAGTTTAATCCAGGACAGAACGAGTTGTTACATATAATCTTGTTTGAGTTTATTGATGCAATTGCAAGTTATGGAAGGATCTATGCGTGGTGCAAAGGTGATGATATTATGTTGAAATTCACTAAAAACTACTACTCCCTCCATCTCAGACTAATGTTCTATTTATTTTTTGCTCTGATATTAGTAAAAATCAACTTTTGGTGTACTCTTGAGGACAGTGTAGTATATTTTGGTAATAAATAATTATGAAGTATGCTGTGTGTGGTAAAAATTTGATTTCAATTTTGAAATTCAAGTATGTTATGGAGTTATTAGTTGAGTGTAATTTCCTTTTATATGGTATGAACTTGAGTTGGGAATGGATCAAAAGGAAAAGTGTGAACTTGAGTCCGGAATGGAGGAGTAGTTAACAGTTAAAACAACTAAGATATGTGAAACTAATGTCTTAATACCTCGAAGAGATGTTACTAGAAAAATGCAGGAAAAAATGTGTGCTGGTAATCTTTTTACACATATCATGAGGCAGAAGCTTTTTGATTGTAGGTTAACTGCATCATAATCTATCGATTTGGTTATTGACATATGATGCAAACATTTGACATAATTACTCATCGTTGTTCGACGGTACTTAGAGGATATAAAATACTTTAGGAAGAGGTAAAACAAAACCACATCATACTGTCCTTGACAATTTCTTCATCCATTGCAGCTTCATCTTTTTTTCTTTTTTCTTTTTTTTTTAAAAGAAGTTTATTCTATAATCTATAGTCACATTTCTCTTGCAATTGTAGTGTTTTTCCTGAACTTTGTGTCGAAACATGGAGAAGCATGATTTATTCAAGATTTGTATTAGTTCTCAATTCATTGACATCTCAATATTTTAGCTTCAATGCATGGTTGGAGTAGAAGAGTAAGAATCCGATGTTGAACTTCACTAGTTCCTGGTCTTATACTGTTGTGTTGATGGGGTTGAGTAATCAATATCTTTGTTACACTATGCGGCATTATGTTGGAGTTTTAAGTTCCTTCCCCAACCCCACTTCTAATATATTAAAAGGGTTCTAATATCCTTATTACATATGTTTTAATTTGTTTTCTTGAAAACACCTCCTAAGATAGGACTTATCAGGATTTTGGTACGGTATTAGAAACTTTTCACATTAAGAACTCAAATCATGATATCCAGATTATTTTTCCATTTTCCTCTTATTTTTAAGTTGGTTTTATTAAGATTGTTTGAATGCAAACTCAAATTAAAACCAGGATGATGTCCTATCAATTTTTTCACCACGAAGATATGTCCAATTGATAAGCTACAAGCGCACATGTTAATTTCATTTCGGTAGTTTATGCATATGATCTTATGTCAGCCATTACATTCTTGTGAGGTGCAAAGATGAAAGTTGCTAATCTGTTCTCATTTTTATACTAGGCGTGGATAAAGGTTCAAAGAACCCTAAGCAAGAGAAAGCTGGGAAGATCACGATTGATCAACTTCGGACAATTGCACAGGAAAAATTGCCGGATTTGAATTGTTCAACTCTGGAGTCAGCGATGAGGATCATAGCAGGAACTGCAGCAAATATGGGCATCGACATCGACCCTCCTGTACTTGAACCCAAAGTTAAACAACTTCTGTAGGTCCGTCTGAGTCTTCTTTCCCTTCTCTTCGTCTCATTTAATTTATTTAGCCTCTAAATTGTATGCGGAAGTAATTAAATTAGATATACTACATTCATGAATCATTAAGCATTTCATCATGTCTCCAATTCTTTTCCTTCCACCCTCTTATTCTCAGCATGCTACTTTCTAACGAATTCAGATATTACCATCATGGGTTAGAAACGTCCTGCAGATACTTTTTTTATAGTAGATTCTTGTGAGACCTTCTAATTGTTTTTTCACGTAGTTTTTGCCTCGTTTCTGACATGTAGTTTGCTCATAAGTTCCTGCACTGCATGTGATATGACTATGATTTAATTAATAACAAAACAGAGCGATTACAATCTCTTTGAGTGAGTGTAAACTCCCTAGCAAAATTCTCATGACTATCATCATCATCCTTCACGAATTTTGAGGACAGACATTTCTAACAAACTCTTGAATATTCCCCTCTACCATCCATGTGAAACTATTAAATATAATATTTTATGGGCTTGATTGGGCTTCATAAGTGTGGATGGTAATTAGGTGATGGGTTGAGGAAGTGGTCCAAAGCTACAGGTCCTTTGAGTTGAATTGTATGATTGTATCAACGTGGGTAGGTCCATTGAGTTGAATTGTGTCAATGTGGGGTAAGACCATAAACAAAAAGGTGTTCCAATCTATATCAGGATGAAGGAATATAATCTTACAATGGGCTCAATAGTGGGTATTTTCTTCCATGATTAATGATATCTAGTTTGATTTGTCATTATCTGTCCTTATCTTGCATGTGTCTTCCTATAAATTTTAACTCACTGGATAAATATCAAGTTAGATTGAGACTTGTAGTTGTACGTACATGTATTCATGTAATTGTTTCTCGAGTTAAATCAAAGCTTTAATATCTTTGCCTAGTGTAATATTTTATCTTATGTTTGACGATATTTTATGGTCATACTATTAATACTTTTGCATGGTTACCATGCAAAGGTATCAACATCATGGTCATATAATATTGAGTTTGTCTCCTTTCCTGTGAATCATGAAAAAATAAAAATAAAAAACCCTTCTTGTTTATTGATTGAAAGTACAATTATACCTTGCATGTTTTGAGACGTATATGGATAAAATAAAATACTCCCTCTATTGTCCGCAAAAATTAAGAAATATAGTATTTTAATGAGTAGTGGGTTGAAAAATATAATAATTTAATTTATAGTGGATAGTTATATTAGTATTGTATGCGGATCCCATGATGATAAAATGATTGATTTATTTGGGTCTCATTACTTAAAATGAAAATATAACTCTTGTGGTGGGACGTCCTAATTAGTAAAATGTAACTTTGTGGCAGGATGGAGGGAGTATAAACCACTTGGGTGTAAGATGAATTTGGTGCAAGAAATACTTTGTATATAGCTCACTTGGCTGCTGGGCTCCTCACTAAAGTGAGTGACCCATGTTTGATCTTCTTTTGGAACGAATTGGAGTAGGGAGTTATAAGAATATTTGGTGAAAAATCTTGGAGTATGGATGTTTGGTGAACTAACTTTTAACCACTAACAACTACTTCCTCCGTCCCACAAAAAAGGTAGCAAAACTTTTTGGCATGTAAATTAAGGGATATAATATTTAATGTGTAGATGATGGGAGAGAAATAATATCTTAATGTAAAGTGGGTATGTGTATTAGTGTGGTATGTGGGTCCTATGGGGATATATTAATGATTTTGTGTGGGTCCCTTCTATCCATGTATGTTAATATTTTATAATTGTATTTGTAATACTTCATCCCTAGGTTCGAATTAAGATCAAAATTTAGATATGATCTGATTCAATTGCATGGGTACAAATTCTTGTAATTGGTGTGTACAAGTTCTTTTATTTAAAAAAAAAGGTGCATAAATATTAGCATATAACAATGACTTATTTATGAATGCGACGGAGTTGCTTAATATTTAAAAAAAAATGTTTGAAGTTGGGTAGATATGCGATAGTGCACATTTGTGTATCCATTGGTCCACATGAGTATTGGTTCTAGTGTTCAATAATTGATCCAATTATAAAATTTTTAATTTAAGAGTTAGTCAAGATACGATATGATGGCAATTTTGAAAAAGGTTAGGTTTACTATTTTGTCGTCAAGTAAAAAAATTCTAATTTCAGTTTTGCTTAAAATCATTTGTTTAAGACATATGGATACATATACACTGTTTCAATAAGAATATTGGTCCTGTTTCATGCCATCCGATCCGATGACAACTTGGAGTAATTATTATTCATTGTTAAGTAGTTTTCAAAAATAAATTTTCTAAAATGTTATGTGTAACATCATAACCTCTTATGTACTCCTTTGTGGATTGAAAGGGATTGTTTTTTTTTTTCACGTGAATTAATAAATATTATTATTTAATATGTATTGAGTAATGTATTAATGGGATGTAATTTTTATATTTTAATTGTATTAGTTGATATATATATGTTTCATGTGTAAAAAATAAAACAGGACTCTTTAAGGCAGACGTTCAAAATAAAAATAAATGGACTCATTCAAACAGACGAGAGAGTATTATTTTTGATTAATTATAAGAAAATTCTTCATTTTAACTTTAGTGGTAAGTTTGTCTAAATTTTTAGAATTTGATATAACAGTTTTTTATTTTTTACTTTAACAAGTGATTGCAATTTGAAAAGATTTTGATTAATTTTAAGTGCCCAACCTGAAAACAAAAATAATTAACTGCCAAAAGCTAAATCCTTCCACCTTCTCCCCACCACCACCGCTATCTCCACCCATATCTCTACAGATCTGATCGCTATTGCTAAAGTGTCGCAGCCAAAGCCAATCGTTGTCGGGAATCTACACCTCCTCCACCTTCCATCAACCGCTATAGATCTGAGAATCATGAATAGTCACCGAGAACACTGCCTTGTTGTTGTTTATCGTGGATCCACCTCTATATGCTATCGATCATAGACTGCTGCCCTTCACCGTTAAGCCTTGATCTAGTCCACTGGGTTTCCTGCAAGAGTGACCGCCAAACCGATTCGTTGTCATCGATTCACTTCTAAGACACTACTGTCGCAGAGAAAAGCGTCGTCTCACTGGAAGTCGGCCATGCTTCCCCCGATGTCACTCAATCACCTCCATGCCAGCTTTGAAATCACTTGGGTAGTTGAATTTTTTATTTTTATTTTGCATCCATCTACCTTTTTATTTTAATTTTGCATCCATCTAGCTTTTGGGACGTGAGCATATATGACCACTGCCACAAATCAATAATCAAAAATGCCCACTGACACCAAAAATAAACAGAAGTGCCCAGTTTTACCCTCCTTTTACTAATACACCCCTGATGTGACAAGGGTTTATAGGCCCACCTTCCTCTATCTCTCTCCTCCCACTCCCCGTCTATTCCCAACTTTCTTTTGGGAAACCATTTTTTAGTTTTTTATTGCCTTTATTTGTTTCATTTTTCTTGAACCTTTAAATAGCTTCTCAATCATTTATCCATACGGAAGATTTGAAACGTTGCTCGAATACAAGAAATGATGACTTATCAGAATAGTTAAAGTTATGCATATTTAATTAGTGTAAATGTGTAAATGATTAAGTAGTTTTTTTCTTTTTCTTTTTATGTATTTATACTATTGTATGTTAATTTTATTTTTAAAAAATATTTATAATAAAAATATGAGTAAGTTTAGTTTGAATCGTGTACATAAATAAATAAACTTATTTTTGTAAATTACTATTTAGTTTTAATAATATTATTGCGGCGTGCTGGTTCAATCTTTGTAAAAAATGAAAATGAGTTTTTTGAGTAGGATGCTAAAAAAAAAACCCTATTAGAAGGGGAAGAAGGGAGTATTATAATGTTAAATTAAGTATTAAAAAATATAAATATACAATATAAATGAAATACTAAATGGATATAAGTAACTCGCGTGTATTTATAAATGAATTTGGAACAGCTACGTGTATTATAATTAACCTTTTTAATGAGACGAGAATAAATACAAGTAGTTAATATTTAAAGAGATACATATATTTTAAATAAGCGTTTTCCCTAACATTATCAACCCTAATTACAAATAAAAATTAATGTTATGAAATTAATAAGTATACATATGGTACAATTTAATTAATAAATATAAAAAAACATTATAAAAAAAGAAAAATTATATATATAATTAGTATTTTACTTATAAAACACTTAAATTTATATAAATAAATATATGTAGATTATAAAAAATAATATTCCCTCCGTCCCGGGTATTTTTACCCGTTTGTACGGCCACGGAGATTAAGATGTTTTATTTTTTTAATATATAATGTAAGAGAAAGTTTGGATAAATTAGTAATTTAAAAAGGAAAAGTGAATAAAGTTATTAGGAATGATGAATAAAGTGTAAAAAGTAATTAAAGTTGTTGGAATTGTAAAAAGTAGGTAATAAAATATTATGTATTTTTGCCAAAAATGGAATGGGTAAAAATACGTGGGACATCCCAAAATAAAAAGTGGGTAAAAATATGTGGGACGGAGGAAGTAATTGATTTTGGGAGCTGACAGCATATAGGGGTATCAGCGTAAATTCTTACCTAAAGTGGGCACATCTGTAATTAATGGTCAAAGTGGGCAGATTTGGTTTTTACATATTGATTTTGGGCATCAGGTCATATTTCCTCTTTTCTAATTTTGTTGTCCACGTTAGCTTTTGGACAGTCAAAATCTGACTAGTGGTGTAAATTGCAATCACTTGATCAGGTGAAATACTTTTATGTTTTGGCTAGTCACATGCACCACCAATTTTACTAATATACAACAATTTGGTTTTTTAAATCATAAAATTATATAACAAATGGCTAAAATATCCTTAAAACTTAAACCAAGGACATTACAACACAACTCTATGGTAATGTTTGGTTTAGGATTACGTGGGATTTGAAAACCATGAATAGTATGTTATATGTTTGTTTTGGATTTTGAGTATGGTATGTTTTAACTTTATGTCAAATCAATATAATAATTTATTTAAAAAGTTAAATGAGTGAAGAACGATAAAGAGAGAAAGTGTATTAATTGAGGAGAGATAATGTAGTAGGTATATATAGGAAAGGTTTTAAAAATTTGGATGTGGGTTTTGAAAACCAAAACTTAGATTTGAAATTCGAAAACGAACATTGCCACCAACAACTCCACAAATCATATATGCACACACCTCACATCTTCACAAACCAAAATACATCCCAATATCATACATCAATCATCTTTCTCAAGAATTAAGGTAGAATTGTTTAAAATTAAAAAAAAAACCACACCTTTATTTCCCTTACCTTATAAATCCTCTCATAACTCCAAACGTTGTATAATGTCGGTAGAGGATACACCGAAGACTTTAAAGATGTGTATTATTATAAATTTTAACCGATTAAAAACAGTCGTTCGTATTCTTTTTGTCCCAACGCTAGGTGGTTCTACCAACCTGAAACGATGAATTAGGAAATGTTGGACCAGAACCGGACGAATTTTCTCTTCGGTTGAACAAAATGTCAAAATGTTTAAAATATTATAGTTTGATGGAATTTTTCAAACATTTTATATCTTTAGACGTCTAAATGACCAAATTACCCTTGTACATATGATAGTTAAGACAATGTGACTACGCCGGAAAGTACTCATAGAGTCATACATTTGTTGCAATTTTTATACACTTGCAGATAAGTTCGAATGACATCATCACTAAAAAAATTAAAATTTTTTTCTCATGTGTTTAAAAAAAATACACAAAAAAACAAACAAACAAATAAATATAAACAGTTTAAGTGATTAAAATATACATAGAAAAAGAATATAAATATTATTTGGCCAAACACCAACCTAATGAATGGAGGTGCTGCTGCTTCTTACAAAACTAGTAACTGAACGAACGAGATTGTTGTTTTTAGAGCATCAACTTAATTTAATTTTATAATGTTTAAACCAAATAATATTTATTCGAATTATATCTGACCTAATATTTTAATATTAAAGTATAATGTAGTTATGGGAAAAACACATATAAAATATTGAGAGCCTTTTAAGTTGATCAATTAGTAAGTTTACTAATATCTTTTGCAATGAGGTTAAAATACAGAATTTAAAATGTAATAGGGTTATAATTGCCACTAAATCCTAATATTTTTAAAGGTATAGTCAAATTAAAATGCAAAGGTTGTAAAAGAGTCAAGCTCTCTCCATCCTCAACCTAAATAACAAGTACTACCTCCGTCCCAACTTCAACTTCACAATTTTCGTTTTGGTCCGTCCCAAATTCAACTTCACACTTCCATAAAAGGAAAAAACAACAAACTAACATCCCTCTAACATACTTTAATTTCAAATTTGCCATCACCTTTTTAACACACATAACATACTTTATCATTTATTTATTACCAAAAAATATCATACTACCCTCAAAAGTAAGTCAAAAAGTGACTTTTCTTAAACTTCGTATCTACAGTAAACGTGAACTTGAATTTGGGACGGAGGGAGTACCACATATGATCAAAACCTAAGTCCAATTGTTTCCAAAATAATCAATGAGTTGGACTTGGAATGCCCTTATAAAAAATTCTTCAATTGTTATTGGGGTGAGATCACCAGAATCAATATTATTTGAGTAATTGATCTTTGTTGTTACAATGGTTGTGGTGGGTGAGATATAATATTTAATGTATAGATGAGGGGAGAGAAATAATATATTAATGTAAAGTGGGTATGTGTATTAGTGTAGTGTGTGAGTCTTATGGGGATATATTAATTGTTTTGTGTGGGTCCCTATCCGTGTATGTTAATATTTTATAATTGTATTTGTAATACTTCATCCCTAGGTTCGAATTAAGATCAAAATTTAGATATGATCTGATTAAATTGCATGGGTACAAATATTGTAATTGGTGTGTACAAGTTCTTTTATTTAAAAAAAATGTGCATAAATATTAGCATATAACAATTGACTTATTTATGAATGCGACGGAGTTGCTTAATATTTAAAAAAAAAATGTTTGAAGTTGGGTAGATATGCGATAGTGCACATTTGTGTATCCATTGGTCCACATGAGTATTGGTTCTAGTGTTCAATAATTGATCCAATTATAAAATTTTTAATTTAAGAGTTAGTCAAGATACGATATGATGGGCAATTTTGAAAAAGGTTAGGTTTACTATTTTGTCGTCAAGTAAAAAAATTCTAATTTCAGTTTTGCTTAAAATCATTTGTTTAAGACATATGGATACATATACACTGTTTCAATAAGAATATTGGTCCTGTTTCATGCCATCCGATCCGATGACGACTTGGAGTATTTATTATTCATTGTTAAGTAGTTTTCAAAAATAAATTTTCTAAATTATTATGTGTAACATCATAACCTCTTATGTACTCCTTTGTGGATTGAGAGGGGTTGTTTTTTCTTTTTTGCACGTGAATTAATAAATAATATTATTTAATACGTAGTGAGTAATGTATTAATAGAGTGTGATTTTCATATTTTAATTGTATTAGTGGATATATATATGTTTCATGTGTAAAAAATAAAACAGGACTCTTTAGGGCAGACGCTCAAAATGGAAATAAATGGACTCGTTCAAGCGGACGGAGAGAGTATTATTTTTGGTTAATTATAAGAAAATTCTTCCTTTTAACTTTAGTTGTAAGTTTGTCTAAATTTTTAGAATTTGATATAACAGTGTTTTTTTGTTTTTTTTTACTTTAACAAGTGATTGCAATTTGAACTACCGATTAGATTTTGATTAATTTTAACTGCCCAACCTAAAATCTGACCTGAAACATTGGGAGCCTTTTAAGTTTATCAATTCTTAAGTTTACTAATATCTTTTGCAATGAGGTTAAAATGCATAATTTAAAATGTAATAGGGTTATAATTGACACTAAATCCTAGTATTTTTAAAGGTATAGCCAAATTAAAATGCAAAGGTTGTAAAAGAGTCAAACTCTCTCCATCCACAACCTAAATAACAAGAACCACATATGATCAAAACCACCGTCCAATTGTTTCCAAAATAATCAATGAGTTGGACTTGGAATGCACTTATAAAAAATTCTTCAATTGTTACTGGAGTGAGATCACCAGAATCAACATTATTTGAGTAATTGTTCTTTGTTGTTACAGTGATTGTGGTGGGTGACTTCATACCATTTCCTTCGGATAAAAGAAATTTGTGAATATGAACTAATTTATTATTGATAGTATAAGATCACATGCAATTCTCTAACATATTTTTGTGTTGTACTATTACATCAATATTCTGAAGAAACGATCCTTGATGGACTGAAAGCAGTGGACACGGTGTATTCTCCATTCACTGTTGTTAAAGGTACTAACTTCACTAGTAACTAATTTAAAAAGTCGAAATTGTGTATATACAATATATATCTTATAAAGAAGACACCCTAATACCGTTATTCTTCTTTGGCCTAAACATCTGAAGAATTAGTAACATATTTCTCCATCGTAAGACTATGTAGGCCCCTGATCATATCAATACATTCATGTTCCCACAGGGTCGCTGTTAAAGACGTGCTCCTGGAAAATATACATTACAGATTACAGATGATTATGATAAAGTAATAACAAAAAAAAACCATTAGAAATAACAATGTTTTCACAATAATAATAATAATAACAGGTTACTCATGGTCCTCGAGAAATATCTCCATAATTTTCTTTGGTTAATTATTAAACTGAATTGTGAGATTTCGTTCGATTTCGCACAATCTTCCAATGACACCTATGAAAATATCATAAACAGGAAGGGTTATCATAAAGAGTATCTTACAAAGTACTCCCTCCGTCCCATAGAAGTTGACACACTTTCCTTTTTAGTTTGTCCCATTAAAGTTGACACATTTCCTTTTTAATACATGGGACCCACACAAAAATAATTAATTTATTCTCATAGGGCCCACATACCACCTCTAATACAACTACCCACTACACATTAAATATTGTTTATCTCACTTCATTTTACTTCACTTTACATTAAATTATTATACTCTTTAATCTCCATGAAAAAAAAGTACTAACTTCTCAGGGATGGAGGGAGTATTATTTTGCATAACATAGTTTATGATAATTTTAGTACCAATCAGCACATTAAGATCGTCTAATTTTCCAAATACAATATCATCTGTGTAGAAACCAGGTTATAATGCATGTCTGGAAAGGATTCATTGAAAACCTCTGTTAAACTCGTTGTCGTCATTAAGCTGATTTTGTGTTTGTATGATGTTGCTTTATATTGGGCTTTATTCTGTAAAACCATGAACTTCATAATTTCATACACACATCCCTCATTCAATTTAGCCTGAAATCTCCATCGATTGTTTGACGATATCGTGATTTGAATGCGGTTGCCCTAAAAAATATAATAATTAAAAATAAATAAATAAGGAACAAAGTAGACAACATAATTATTAATAAACATCATCTAATCATCTAATATTTTAAAATTAATTATTTATCAAATATGTAATCATATATTTACAAACCTCACCGTCGTGATAAATACCTTCCAGATTGGTTGCACTAGGGATTTCATAATTAGAAGACTCAAACAACCTAATGCGTCAAAATTTGGAGACTCAAATAACCTAATGCATCTGAGTTTGACGTTGATTGTCGCTATTTTCACCTAAATTTTAGTATCTTTTTGTATGTCTTTTCGTATTATTTTATCCGTAGTTTATGTATTATTTGGTTGTGTTTTGTGTTTTCATGGAAATATATGTGAATGAGCTTAAACGTATTTAAAACAGGTGAAAATAGATTAAAATAGAACGGGAGCTGAAGAGAGCAAGAAACGGGGCTGCCGGGACCCAACTCGAGTTACAAGGTGCAACTCGAGTTGCCAACACGACCAGTATTGGGTCTGAAAAATATCCAGAGACCCAACTCGAGTTGCATGGTCCAACTCGACTTGCAACTCGAGTTGGGAGAAGGTCGAGCTGAAGTCCAAGAATCGTCCAGAGAGCTTACTCGAGTTGCAAGGTCCAACTCGACTTGCAACTCGAGTCGAGCTAAGAGCAGGGGAATGAACAAAAATTATATAGTGAGCTAACTCGAGTTGTAAGGTGCAACTCGAGTTGCTAGCTCGAGTCGAGCTGCCTTCCGTGGGATTTTTAGTTTCAGAGCCTCGCAACACGACCGAACAGGTGGGTGCACGAGATGCCAATACGAGTCGAGCTACTTTAGCTCGAGTTACATACAACGAACTCGACTCGTGTTGCAACTCGACTTGGGTAAGGCCAACTCGAGTTGCATGTTTTTTGGGCCAAAATTCGAAATTTCACCTGCCAACATGTGTAAGGTATGTAAAAAGTCCATTTGATATTAAATTCATGGCCCAACTTGGAGAGTGTATAATTAGCCTCAAGTTCAACATTTCAAGGAAGATTGGATATTCCACACAAGGGTTTCACTCCTACACCTAGATCACACACCATTTTCTCCATTTTACACCATCAATCTTCATCCATCTTCATCCATTCTTCATTCCTTTCATTTGGGTGTTAAAGACCTTAAGAATTCAAGAGCTAGAGGTGGAGATCAATGAGTGTTGAAGATTCTCTATAAGGAATTGCTAGGGAAGATTTACATCTCTTTTGTTTTTAATTTGGATTTAAGACTATTGGCATGTGTAATGAATCATTCATGTGTTTTGTTACCATTATCATGTTAGGCTAATCCCTCTAGTGGGATTAGGAATATGAAGAGCACATGAGGTTTATATTATTATGTGGATTAAATTGGTGTTTGACTTAATTGATGTTGGTTTCTATTCATGGGCTTTAATTGATTTGATGTTGTGATGGCATGGTTTGTTATTCATGAATGATTATTGGTTTAATGGATTGTTGATCAATGGATGATTTATGATAATTAAGTGATATTATAATGTTCATGTGTATATTGCTTGGAGTGAGACAGAAACGACCCTCTTAAGTATTAGAAAGACATGAATAGGCATCGAGTTTGAGTTTGACCGAAAGGATATTTAAATTCGATGAGGGGAACCAATCCATTCGTTAGCTCTAGTACACAAAAAGGGAGAGTTAATTCTAATTAGTACCTTCTAATGGAGAATTGGGAGTTAATTAGTACCTAGATGGAAGAGGTTAATGTTGGGCTTTGATCTTAAGTGCTTTTGGGAGTCTCAAGTGGATCTACAACCTTTGTAACCCGAAAGGGAGCTTAGGATATAATTGTGATCACCCTTAATCTACATTAATTGAGTTGAATTCCCTTTGCATGATAATATGAATTGAATGTGCTTGGACGTTTCTAATCCCATGTTTTTCCATACTTGAACTTTAGCACCTATTCTCTTTTTTCATTAATCATATTTACTTGTCAATCGCTTATTTGCTATTTTATTTCCTTGCTACTTGCTTTAGTTATTAATTTCATACTCAAAACCCACTATCGTCCTTACAAAAGTGACATAAACAAGAGCTCACGTATTTTACTAGTCCAAACCTAACTCCTTTGTGGTTCGATAATTTTATTTCTTGGGATATACTTCTACAATGATCGAGTATTCTTGCTCGTGAGTATTACAAAAAAATTCAAACAAGAAATTGGCGCCGTTGCCGGGAAGTTTAACAGATTAGTAGAATACTACGTTATTGTTTTAGTTGTTCTTGATAAGGATACTTTTTAATTTTAATTTTATTTCCTATTTTTGATTGTGGTCTCACTCTTTGAATTTTCGTAGGTGTTTTATGATTACAAGATCAAAGGGAAATCAAATGATTGTTCCTTTGAATTTGGAGATAGAAAAGACCGCACGACAAAGGAAACGAGAGAGACGAAAAGCTAAAAAAGAAAATATGGAGAATCAACGTGGAGATAATGTTAATCATAATCCATCCCAAGATCCATTACAAGATCAAAGGGGGGTACAAGAAGGAGGGCAAGAGAATCAAGCGGAGAGGTTTAGGAATTTCATTGCTCAAAACCAAGAATATATGTAATTGCTTGCCAATCAAAAAGCTCAAAGGATACTCCAACAACAAGAGACACAACCACATGTTCGTAGAAATGTCCAAGAGATAGTTAATATGTTCAATAACCAAGCTATGCAAGGAAATGCGCAAATACCTCAAGAGAGGCCAAGTCCTAGAGCAATTCGCAATTACTTCCAACCGAGAGTCGTGCACAATATGGTTCCTCCAGTTCAAGCCAGCAATTTTGAGATTAAGACTGGATTGATCAACATGGTCAAAGAAAATCAGTTTAGGGGAGGTCCTCTTGAAGACCCGAACGCTCATCTAGCTACTTTCTTGGAGGTTGCAAATACCGTCAAGATGAATGGAGTGTCGGAAGATGCTATTCGAATGAGGTTGTTCTCTTTTTCTTTAAGAGATAAGGCTAAAGCATGGTATAATACAATTCCATTGGGAAGTTGTGATACATGGGAAGATCTTGAGCAAAGGTTCCTAAACAAGTATTTTCCTCCTTCGAAGACTCTCCAATTGAAAAGCCTTATCACTAAATTTAGACAACTTCCGAATGAGAGCTTCTATGAAGTATGGAAACGCTACAAAGAGATGCTACGAAAGTGTCCTCAACATGACTTTCATGAGAATCAACAAGTGGCTTTCTTCTATCAAGGGTTGAGTGAACAACATCGAATGCATGTAGATGCCTCATCCGGAGGGTCTATCTTTGGAGTGGATGCTATGAAAGCTATGGATATTTTTGAAGACATTGCAATGAATACTTATCAATGGCCTTCCGAGCGATTAATGGGAGGTTATGCATTTGGAAAGGTAGCTCAAGTGGAAAGTGTTAATGAAGTGAAGAGAGATGTGTTCCAAAGTGAAGGCATGAAAGAATTTAATGAGGGCATCCATGCTTTAACAAAGCAATTGAATTTGATCACTCAAGGAGTAAATCAAGGGGGAAGTACAAGTGTTAATTTGAATGAAGAGGGGAACGTTATGAAAAGTGTAGAGGATGTTGCCTATTTAGATAGGAGAAATTACCAAGGAAATTTCCAACGTCAAGGAAATTTTCAAGGTAACTATCCTTCTAATCAAGAAAATTTTTAAGGAGGAAATTATCAAGCTCCAAGGAAGCATAATAATCTTTCCTACTCTAATACTCAAGCCGCCGTGACATTTCCTCCGAGATTCGATCCGAGTGCTAAGTCGCCCAATGGAGAAGGTAAATCATCATTGAAAGAGACATTGCTAGCATTCATGAAAGATACAAGGGCTTACATGAAAAAAAATGCTAAGATTGAGGCTAGAATGGAGAAAAATGAGAAGAAATCTAACAATAGGATTAGAGCATTTGAGTATCAAATGGGGCAAATTGCTTCTTCCGTGGGATCCCAATACCAACAAGGAAAATTTCCATCTACCACGGAAATAAATCCAAAAGAGCATTGCATGTGCATAAAGGTGAAAGAGGATAGATTGGTTAAAGAAGGGTTTGTGGATTGCACGGTGGATGAAGAAAAAGAAGAAGCAAAAAGAGTAGAAATTGAGTTAGAAGATAAGAGGAAGAAATGGAAAGAAGAGCACATACCTAAGTGGAAAAAGGCTAAGGAGAAAAAGGAAAAAGAAGAAGAATATGAACGTGATTATTGGGGAATTCCAATTACTCATTATCCAATCCCTTACCCTCAAAGATTTGTTAAAAAAGAAAAGATGGAGGAATTTCAAAAGTTTGTTGAAACTTTGAAGAAGAAATATGAGGAGAGAAAGAAAGCGAAGCTAGTTGAAAAAAAACCATTGCATGAGGAGCCTTCTGTGAAAGTTGGTGATCCGGGAAAGTTCGTTATCCCTTGTGAAGTTGAAGGAAAGAAGGTTGTTAATGCATTGTGTGACTTGGGAGCTAGTGTGAATGTTATGCTTCATTCTCTCTTTGAAGAATTGGATATTGGAGAGCTCAAGCCTTCCACTACATGCCTTTAAGTGGCAGATGGATCAACTATTAAGCCCTTAGGGGTGGTGGAGGATGTAGTAGTTGAAGTGAAGAAGTTGACCTTTCCAGTGGATTTTGTTGTCTTGGAGATGAAAGTTGATCCTCAAACACCTATGATCTTGGGAAGACCATTCTTAGCCACGGGAAAGACTCATATTGATGTGGAAAGAGGAGAACTTTCCTTGAGTTCAAATACGAAGAGTGTTACATTTTCATGTAACAAAGCAAGAAAGAATGATGATTCTTACCTCAAGCCTCCAATCATACCTCCGGAGGATCTTCATGGATTTGAAAATTCTTACTCTTTTAAATCTTCTAATTCTCTTTTTCATGATTATATTGAAGATTTTAATCTTAACTTGTCTTTGCTTGATATTTATAGGAATGAGGACTCGGACATCGAATGGAAGGTTGATAAGGGAGAATTTCATTGGCCTTATGGAGACGAAGCATTGTCATCCACAATTCTTCCGGATGATTTAATAATTATAAGCAAGAATGGAGAAATCATGTTGATGGAAAAGAAAAGAGCCAAGAAATTTCTCAAAGTGAAGATGAGGGAAGAAAAAGTGAAGGATCACTCTTTGGTTCCATAATCTTGCATTCCGTCTAGCTTGAAGACGTTAAACTCAGCGCTAGATGGGAGGCAACCCATTATTATCTTTATTGCTTTATTTAGTGCTTTCAATAAGGATTGTGGATTTGATGTTATTTTATAATTTTTGGCTTGTAGATGGATTGTGCTCATGGAGAAAAATGCACATTAAAGAAAAGAGAAGTGCTTCATGGATTCGAGTGTGGATATCACACTTCTTGTTGCAAACTTAATTCTCGACTCTTGTTTCGAGTTAAGTTTGGGGGGGCTAGTGCGTGGTGGAGATAACTTGATTCGTTTGGATGCATTTGCTTCTCTACAAGAAGATCATCAATGGAAACTATAAGGATAAGTCCCACCACTTTTTGCAAACTTAATTCTCAACTCTTGTTTCGATTTAAGTTTAGGGGGAGAGTGCGTGGTGTGACTCACCACTTGAGGATGCTTGATATTATGATGAGAGATCTTCTCGTAAAATTGGATAAATTTTAAATTTTCCTCAAGAGCATTGGTTTGATTTTGGTATGATTGGTTATGTTGAAGTGCATGATAGTACACATTTTTAATAAAAACGTTAAGCTAATGGTATTGTTGAGTGTTTGAACATGAATGAAGGGTATTGGAAACATGAATGGAGCTCGGAGATAACGCTTTTCACTATCAAATACCCATTGAGGGAGTATTCTACACCTTATAACTTTTAATTGCTTGACATGAATTGATTTTGACTTGGATTGTTGTGATTAGCATGTCACTTCATTTGTTATGTTTGTGGGAGGTTTACTTTCGTAATTTAGGATTTTAATTTTCAATCAAAGATGGGGATGTTTGTGAGCTTAATTGGTCATGGATGATATGAATGTGTGTTTTATTGGCTATGGATGGATGTAATTTGAATTTTTGCATGTTATGTGTTTTTGTTGTGTCTTGTTAGTTGAGTCCTTATTTTTAAGTTTTGTGTGTATCTTTAATTTTATCTGGGGATGTTTGGTGGTTTGTTTTGGGATGTCGTGAGCCATTTTTGAATGTAAGTAATGACATGTTGTTGTGATAAGTGATGACAAATTATGATTAAGAATCTTTACACTTTAAAATTGTGACATGTTTTACTTAACTTGTTCAATTTTGAGATGAATGTAGTGTAATAAGTCTTTAAGGTCCAAGCATAAGCTTGTGAGCATTTGAGCCTCAACCGTGCATACATGGTATTTCTTCATGAGTGGATCAGTTGTGTTTGATAAGCTAGAACTTGCTCAAGGATTATAGGAACGAGCCCGATTAGTGGAGATTAATGATATGATCTAAGGTCATCCTTGTTATTTGAAGTTAGTATTGTTGGATTGTATACTAAAAGTCTAGCTTTAGTATGAACAATGTCATAACAATATTTGAAATGAGAATCATTGATCAAATGATTGCATCTTATAATTTATTTTATATGCATGATGCAATAGTCCATTTACTTTATACTGTAGATAATATGTTGTGCGACAACACGCAGAAGATCATATTATCGGTTTCCTTATAAAGTATAAACAGATGCTCACAACTGAGATAGACGGGGACTCTCTATCGGTATGGTTGTAGTGTGGTTTGGTATTAGCTTGTCTTGGCTATAGAATCACATTAGTGCACTTGTGTGTATTGAGCAGGACCGCCTGAGATCGTTCGACTTATACTGACTTATAGAAGAACTTGATCTCTGTTATTATGGAAGTTCGTGCTCTTAATCCCTATACAATAACCTCAACACGTAGGGCAGTATGTATTTCTTTGATTCATCAATTGGTGAGATTTATAAGTATTAAATCAATATACTCGGTGAGTTGGGAAGTAGTGCTGTCTCTATGGTGTGCTGTTGATTGTAGAAGGAATCCATGTCCGTCATAGGTTGATGATGTCCCCTTGAGGAGCTCATAAGGTTTATCATGTAAATCTTGCAAGTGGATTAATTTCCAGCATGATAATAATGAGTTGTCAGTAATTTAATTAATTAATGGACATTGTATATCTTAAACATGGGGAGACTATCGGGCTTATAATAAGAAGGAGCCCAGAACATAATTTGGGATTGGAAGGGTAGTGCAGTAATAATATTTTAGTGGACTATATTATTATTATTGGATTTAATTAAAAGCTTTGGGCTAAGCTTGGTTAATTAAATTCAATTGAAGCATAGTCCAATTTCTCCTCCTGGTCCCTATTGTAGCCCAAGTATATAAGTCATCTCAGTTCCTGTTAAACCTAAGTCTGTGCCTCATTTGACATACGGGAGACAACAGAGAGCAGATTGAGAGAACTCTGGGGATTGTTGACCACCCAACACCAGAGTTGACTTTGGGACATACGGTAGAAGATCAGAGGTGTTCTCTGCAGCGATTCATCCTCTACATCAACCCAGAAGTACGGTAAACATATTTATTGCTTCCGCTGATTTTGTTTGCCTGTTATCCTAATGATCACGTTGATCCACACGATCCAATTGCCAACAATTGGTATCAGAGCGTTGGTTTTGTGGTGAAAACATGATTCATTGGTTTATGTGATTAAATGATTTTATCTGGTTTAATCACATGTTCTTTTCGTGCTTCTTGTGATTTAATTATCGGTGAGAACATGATAACAAGGGTTTTGGAATTATTATTGTATTATCCATGAAATCCTTTTGATTTGTTGCATGTACACTTTCATCTTGAACACCTGGACATCACACGCACACAACTGTATGATGATGGTGGGGGCGAGAAAGAAAGGCAGAATACACGGTACACACTTATTGTTCATACGTACACAAGAAGTACGAAAATCCATCAGCCAACTGTATCCTTTGAATCACACTCGCACACCCTGCTCGATGGGTTTTTCATCCGGCGATGAGTGAATATTGGAGGTTACATACGGATCAGTCAGGCGCCGACTGGTACGAGTGATGGCGGCGCGTGGTGTCTGGAAATCGAAAGCGATGCAGGCAGGCATGGTCTGCTGGATCTCTGTTGCTTGGCTGCAAGACGCCAGTACTGCTGTGGGTTGCTGGAAGCGATGTTCAATCGTTTCTGGAAGGAGACGACGATCATCGCTGAATCTTCACGGCTGGCGGCAGCGAGGTCAACGACGGGGTTAGCGTGGACGGGATGTGTGCATTTTGATAAGTTAGATGCCAGCAAATCGACTGGGCGATCCGTCGCATCCAGTGGGCTTTTCGAGCAGGGCTTCTTCTTTCCCGGGGAGTCTGTGACGAGGCCAGAAGAGCAGAAGAAGTTTTTAGTTGATCGGTGGCGCACGTGCAAGCCTCACGGTCGGACGATCTGATGGCGACAAGCTGGAGGCATCGCAGCGGCGCCTGGAGTGTCTGAGGCAGGTTTTGGTCGCGTCTGAGATAAGTTCTGGTCGCCTTTTAGGTGTGTTCCGGGCGAGTCGATGGTGGCCTCGAGCGAGTCGGCAGCTAGTTTTTGTTATGGTGGCTGGTTTCAGAGCAAGCTTCTTCAGCAATCCAGCAAGGCGGCGTGCGGCCGACCGGGCGGCCCCACTCGGAAGGATGCACGGTGAGGCGCTCGTTTTCCTAATCGAGTGCCTGTGTTGTCCTTGAGCAGCGGCGGCGAGCGGCGGCAGGTGGCGACTAGGATGGCGGTGGCGCTGTTGCTCAGTGGGCGGCAGCGGTGGCTTGTTTCACCGGTGATGGCTGGCATGTGTGAGCAGCAGCCGGGTTGGCTGTCGGCGCGGCCGGTTGGCTGTGGGCGCGGTGCCGGTTGGGTGTCGGCGAGAGGCTGGTTAGCTCTGGGCGCGGTGCCGGTTGGCTGTCGGCGAGAGGCCGGTTGGCTGTGGGCGCGGCCACCGGGAGGAGAAGGCTGGCAGTGTGAGAAGCGGCGGTACAAATAGGGCAGCATCAGATGGGCAAGGAATGGGCTGCCCCTTGGGCTTTGATTCAATTTGGTTTTGGGCTGGATTTAAAGGCCCAATTTTAATTGAAAGCTTATGGGCTGCTGGGCCTAATTTTCTGCTGGATTTAATTAATTCTGGGTAATGGGCCAAGCATGATAAATTAATTTTATTAATGGACTAATTTTGTGCTAATAGGCTTGGTGGACTTAATTTGATTTTGGGCTAAGATTATGGGCCATGGATAATGGGCTTGATTAATTATTTAATCTGCTGCTCATTTTGTGTTTATTTGTTGCTCTTGGGCCCAATTGATTGATCCACTATTTATGCAATTAATTAATGTTATATAACTGATTAATTGATTTAATTGTCAATTATTGTTGTATATGTAAAAGGCATGTTCTATGTGATTTATTTATTTAAATTGCTGTTAATAGAAGCATGCTAGGATGTATATTTTATTACTGAATATTATATGCATGTTAAAAACCCTCGGTGTTTTAAATAACTAAGTGGGAGAGGGGATTGGTAAATTAATTCCCGCGGCCTCTATTATCGGTTTGTAAGTGATGTGAGTAAACTTGCGTGTTGGCAATAGGCCTTCCTCCCTAACGGATGAGTTTATTCACGGATCACTGGTACAGACTTCATTAAATAATTATTGTTTGTAATGTGGCACACAAACTTGCGTGTTGGCATTGGCCTTCCTCCCTAACGGATGAGTTTGTGTGCGGTTCACTAGTACAAACTAATAATAGATGATTGTAGGAAGCTATCCGAGCGCGTGTGTACTTCTCCAACTGTAAGTCACACAAGCTCGCGCAGTGGACTTGGGATCAAATAATGGTGTACACTTAGGTGTAAATAATTAGTATCCTCCCCAACGGAGTCACTGCTATTATTTGCATGGCTAAAGAGGAACCGACTATTAATTATTTTGTCATAAAGTTAGGTTTACAAATAAAATTAATGGGTAAAATCTTCTCTTGTAAATGTTCGGGTTTGTAAACGTCCACACTAACGTGGCTTGCAGACTCACGGTGCTTGAGATGTCGGTGAATTTTATTTTTATATTATTTTGAGGGAATCAATATAAAAGGATAAAATTCGAAGATTTGATCGGAATATTTATTTGTGATTCTCTGAATTTCGAATGGTTTTATTTCACTAATTGTTAACTAAAAGATATTATATTTACTCGTCCAAATTAAATGATTAGAAAAGAATCTTGGTTTTGAATTTTACTGCTTAAGAAAATAAAAATGTGTTCTCACAAGGCCGTCTCATAATGCCTGTTAATGTCTCTAGTGAAGATATGAGAGGTTCATAGAAATATGATGGTCTCATGTAACTCTTCGGATACTCGAGTAATTTAAAATGCGGTAGGTCATGATAGAATTTGATGAATGAATTGGAAATACATGGAATAGAAGTTGAAGGAAAAACCCAAGTCAATTTAATTCTCCATTATTGCCTAGATGTTTTGAGTTAGTTCCACCTGAATTACAAGAGGATGTATATGGTGGGAAACTTCTGACAAAACATGTGGCAAATGAAAGCCATTTTCATCATAATGTGAACAAGTTTAATATCTTATTTACTAGTGGTTTAAACATGATTAGTGATGGCATCTACTGACACGAACAGTGTAGATACTGGAATCACTAAATGTTTATCACTTTGTAAAGATAAGATTATTATGACATGGGTAAAACTATAAAGGTAGTGGCTATTGCAGTGGGAGTTGTTTATTTATCTCATGATAAGAATAAACGATTGATTATGAGAAATTGTCTTTACGTACGTTTCATAGAAAGAATTTGATTTTGATTTCTATGCATTAACGGATAGATACTACATTTCATTTAAATGACATGGTCATGGTAATGAGGAATGAGGCTATAATCCGTTAAAGTACGTTGGTGGATAAAAAGTATACTCTTGAATCATGCACATCCCACAGATGCAATAAATAGTAATTAATAATGCATCTTCTAATATTAGTAAGAAAAAGGAACCTTCGGAGATGAACTAAAACTACATTTGGCATCTAAGATTAGTTCATTTTACTTAGGTAGGATTCAAAAGTTGATAGCCGATAGACCGTAAGGTTTATCTGAAGTGAAAACTATCGAACTTGCGAGTCTTGCTTGGAAGTAAAAATGATTAACTGCCTTTTCAAGGCTGTGGGGTGTAGAGCCAAAGATATATATGTTGGAATTAGTTCATTCTGATTCAAGCGAACCTAACAATATCCAGACGAGAGGTGGTTATGAATATTCAAAGATTATTCTGGAAACCGATATATTTATTTGATGCACTGCATGTCTAAGTTCTTGGATTAATTCAAGAATTGTAAGGCTGGTACAGTGAAGCGTCATGGAAAATATATCATATCATTATGATTCAATCGTGATGATGAAAACCTCTTAGGATAGTTAGGAACTAATAATTAGAAGTTGAGATTAAATCTCAAGTTGACTACACCGGGCATGCCCCAGCTGAATGGTGTGGTGGATAGAAGGAATAAGGCTCTTATGGTTATGATTAGATAGATGATGAATTATTTGGAATAATTAAAATTCATTTTATGGATATGCCCTAGAAACAGTAATTCGTAAAATATTTGTCTGTTTGTGGGACATCCTGGAAAATGAAGGTTGATTTATTTAGTCCAAAAGATCGAAGGGTGACTGTTAACACAAACACCAGATTTTTTGGAAAAGGACTATGTAATAAATCACAAGCCCATGTATAAGTTGTTCTAAAGGTAGTGAGAGGAAAACACAAAGTATTAATACCAAGTGTACAAGAGGATATGCCACAAGGTAAACTGCAACGCGTGTCACGTCTGATACACAATTACATGTAGTGCCTTGTCGTAGTGGGAGGGTTGTATGACAACCCATAAATATATGTTTCGGGAGAGTCGTGAGACTTGATCCCTAGTGAACATGGTATTATCCCACGGATACGACGTAGTACTACAAGATGAAAATGCGGAATCTTAGTAAGTTGCAATGAATGTTCAAATAGGATCTATGGATCCTAAATTAAGTTTGGGAGCTTGTAGGACCACGAAATGGTGTAAAAGCCATTGCAAGTGGTTATAGGAAATAAAAGAGGATCATACGGAAAGGTGAAAACCTTGGAAGCAAAGCTTGTTGCGAAAAAAATATACTCAGAAATAAATGGTTCGATTATGGGAAACATGTTCGCTGGTAGCTATGCTTATGTTGATCAGGATTCTTTTATTTATTGCTGCTCATATTGAAATATGAGGAACAAAAAATAGATGTCAAGACAGCTTTCCTGATTGGAAGTCTTGAGGAAAGCATCTATGTGAAGCATCCAGAGTAATTCATTGCAAAGTGCTAATAGCATTTTTGATAGTAAGCTTAAAAGTGTCCAGCGATGGACTAAAGCAAGCTTTAAGATCGTGAAGCATCTGTTTTGATTAGGTAATCCAGTGGCATGGATTTAAATCAATGAGCGGATGAGTCTTGTGTGTTGTAAAGAGTGACAAAACGTGGTGGTGTTTCTTCTACTATACGTAGATAGTATCTTGCTCATTGGAGACAATGAAAGAGTATTATCGGGCGTATGGGTACGGTTAATAAAGCGGTAGAGATGAAGGACTTAAGAAAGGAAAAATATATCCTTTTGATCACGGTAATACGGATCACAAGAAAGGATATTATGCTTATCTCAAGTTTCATAAAATGATACAGTCCATACTCGTTTAGCATGTGAATTTATCTTAGTGATTGTGTCTTAAGACACAAAAAGTAGATAAAGAAGATGAAAGCGGTTCCTTATACTTCGACGAATAAGGAAGCTTAATCTAAGTAATGCTATGAACGAAGTTGGATATCTGTTTTGCTGGATGTATGAACAGTGGGTATCAACGTAACCCGGAACAAGAATGATGAACTATGGTAAGACATATATGAAGTGCCTGAGAAGGACGGGAAATCATATGTAGACTTACTGAGCAGATTCAGTGCTTTTTATGGATTACGTAGATTCGGATTTTTAGTCAGATTGGACTGTAGTAAATTCTCCTCAAAGGTTATGTGTTTAATCTTAGGAAGTAGAGTCATAATGTGGAGGAGTGTTATATAGAAATATATTTCAGACTCCGGACTCCATCATGGAAAGATGATAAATTGGAGCCTATGAGGCTGCCAAAGTATCTATATGACTCTAGAGACTTCATGATGGACTTTAAAGTATTTCTAAGTTTACCCAATGTTATCACTATTTACATTGATGATATTGGTGCAGTTGCAAACTTGAAGGAATCACGAGTCCATAAGGCAATTAAACACATGGAGCGCGAGTACCACCTGTTACGAGAAATCATATGATGAGGGGAAGGTTGTTGTCGCCTATATTGCATCAGATGATGACCTAGTAAACCATTTACAAGGACCTTAAAGCGAGAGCTTTTAATGGTCGTGTAGTGGGAGTAGGAATCAGATGTATGGCAGAAGATATGACAGCATAGTCTTTTAGTATAAGTGGGAGATTGGATTGTATACTAAAAGTCTAGCTTTAGTATGAACAATGTCATAACAATATTTGAAATGAGAATCATTGATCAAATGATTGCATCTTATAATTTATTTTAAATGCATGATGCAATAGTCCATTTACTTTATACTGTAGATAATATGTTGTGCGACAACACGCAGAAGATCATATTATCGGTTTCCTTATAAAGTATAAACAGATGCTCACAACTGAGATAGACGGGGACTCTCTATCGGTATGGTTGTAGTGTGGTTTGGTATTAGCTTGTCTTGGCTATAGAATCACATTAGTGCACTTGTGTGTATTGAGCAGGACCGCCTGAGATCGTTTGACTTATACTGACTTATAGAAGAACTTGATCTCTGTTATTATGAAAGTTCGTGCTCTTAATCCCTATACAATAATCTCGACACGTAGGGCAGTATGTATTTCTTTGATTCATCAATGGGTGAGATTTATAAGTATTAAATCAATATACTCGGTGAGTTGGAAAGTAGTGCTGTCTCTATGGTGTGCTGTTGATTGTAGAAGGAATCCATGTCCGTCATAGGTTGATGATGTCCCCTTGAGGAGCTCATAAGGTTTATCATGTAAATCTTGCAAGTGGATTAATTTCCGGCATGATAATAAGGTTGAGTGGTACTACTCTCGGATGAGATATTAATTAATTTGAATTGTCAGTAACTTAATTAATTAATGGACATTGTATATCTTAAACATGGGGAGACTATCGGGCTTATAATAAGAAGGAGCCCAGAACATAATTTGGGATTAGACGGGTAGTGCAGTAATAATATTTTAGTGGACTATATTATTATTATTGGATTTAATTAAAAGCTTTGGGCTAAGCTTGGTTAATTAAATTCAATTGAGGCCCAGTCCAATTTCTCCTCCTGGTCCCTACTGTAGCCCAAGTGTATAAGTCATCTCAGTTCCTGTTAAACCTAAGTTTGTGCCTCATTTGACATACGGGAGACAACAGAGAGCAGATTGAGAGAACTCTGGGGATTGTTGACCACCCAACACCAGAGTTGACTTTGGGACATACGGTAGAAGATCAGAGGTGTTCTCTGCAGCGATTCATCCTCTACATCAACCCAGAAGTACGGTAAACATATTTATTGCTTCCGCTGATTTTGTTTGCCTGTTATCCTAATGATCACGTTGATCCACACGATCCAATTGCCAACAAGTATCATATATGTTCCTACCTTGAACATCATCCCTAGTCAACCACTTTGAGACTATAAGTCTATTTCTTGTGAATTTAGCACATTACAAGCCTTAATTACCCACTCAAGCTTATATATACCTCTGTGTGGGTGATTGAGGAGATGATAGCTAGAAAGGATTGATTGATTAGCAAAAGAAGAAAAGGACAAGGTAAACAAGCAAGAAAAATGATGAAAAGAGCAACAACAAGAATGCGCATGCAACCTCAAAGCAAGAGAAAGAGTAAAGCAACATCAAAATGCTCAAGTAAATAAAATTCAAAGAAAGGAAGCATGCATCAAAAGAAGCTCAATCCAAGGAAAGTTAACGAATAGTGCTTGAGATTGTAAAGATAAGAAAGGAAGAAAGGAAAGTGAAGAAGTTGAGGAAATTAGTCATCTCTTCGATTACTTACACATGATTAGTCACTCTTATCCATATACTTCTTACCCTACCAAAGAGCCTATTATTGCATCCTTAATTAAAGACCTTTTTGATCATTAATTGAAACTTTAGAGGTTTGTGAATGTAGTCCACGAGCAAGCTTATAGCGAGTCAAGCCAATCAGTTGATGAGTGTTGCTTAACCCTACATCATAGAGTGTTGAGTGAAATTGATAACATATGTGAGGCTTGGACTAAAAAGGGACTATATTACACTTTATTTTCTTGTGATTGAACTTGTTAATTCCTCATGTTATGATTTTAATGTTATAGGATGACTTAGCATAGTTTGTAGTTATTATCGCTATAGATGTGTTATTGCTTATGTTCGCTTAAGTCTTTTTCTAGGTGAAAATTTCTCCTCTTGGTTTGTCATTTTCGTTGCTCGGGGACGAGCAACACTTTAAGTTTGGGGGGTTTGATTGTCGCTATTTTAACCTAGATTTTAGTATCTTTTTGTATGTCTTTTCGTATTATTTTATCCGTAGTTTATGTATTATTTGGTTGTATTTTGTATTTTTATGAAAATGTGTATGAATGAGCTTAAACGTATTTAAAACAGGTAAAAATGGATTAAAAACAGAACGGGAGCTGAAGAGAGCAAGAAACGGGGTTGCCGGGACCCAACTCGAGTTGCAAGGTGCAACTCGAGTTGCCAACACGACCAGTATTGGGTCTGAAAAATATCCAGAATTATCCAGAGACCCAACTTGAGTTGCATGGTCCAACTCGACTTGCAACTCGAGTTGGGAGAAGGTCGAGCTGAGGTCCAAGAATCATCCAGAGAGCTTACTCGAGTTGCAAGGTCCAACTCGACTTGCAACTCGAGTCGAGCTAGGAGCAGGGGAATGAACAAAAATTGTACAGTGAGCTAACTCGAGTTGTAAAGTGCAACTCGAGTTGCTAGCTCGAGTCGAGCTGTCTTCCGTGGGATTTTCAGTTTCAGAGCCTCGCAACACGACCGAACAGGCGGGTGCACGAGATGCCAACACGAGTCGAGCTACTTTAGCTCGAGTTACACACAACGAACTCGACTCGTGTTGCAACTCGAGTTGGGTAAGGCCAACTCGAGTTGCATGTTTTTTGGGCCAAAATTCGAATTTTTACCTGCCAATATGTGTAAGGTGTGTAAAAAGCCCATTTGATATTAAATTCGTGGCCCAACTTAGAGAGGGTATAAATAGCCTCAAGTTCAATGTTTCAAGGGAGATTGGATATTCCACACAAGAGTTTCACTCCTACACCTAGATCACACACCATTTCCTCCATTTTACACCATCAATCTTCATCCATCTTCATCCATTCTTCATTCCTTTCATTTGGGTGTTAAAGACCTTAACAATTCAAGAGCTAGAGGTAGAGATCAATGAATGTTGAAGATTATCTACAAGGAATTGCTAGGGAAGATTTACATCTCTTTTGTTTTTCATTTGGATTTAAGACTATGGGCATGTGTAATGAATCATTCATGTATTTTGTTACCATTATCATGTTAGGCTAATCCCTCTAGTGGAATTAGAAATATGAAGAGCACATGAGGTTTATATTATTATGTGGATTAAATTGGTATTTGACTTAATTGATGTTGGTTTCTATTCATGGGCTTTAATTGATTTGATGTTGTGATGGCATGGTTTGTTATTCATGAATGATTATTGGTTTAATGGATTGTTGATCAATGGATGATTTATGATAATTAAGTGATATTATAATGTTCATGTGTATATTGCTTGGAGTGAGACGGAAATGACTCTCTTAAGTATTAGAAAGGCGCATCGAGTTTGAGTTTGACCGAAAGGATATTTAAATTCGATGAGGGGAATCAATCCATTCGTTAGCTCTAGTACACAAAAAGAGAGAGTTAATTCTAATTAGTACCTTCTAAGGGAGAATTGGGAGTTAATTAGTACCTAGATGGAAAAGGTTAATGTTGGGCTTTGATCTTAAGTGCTTTTGGGAGTCTCAAGTGGATCTACAACCTTTGTAACCCGAAAGGGAGCTTAGGATATAATTGTGATCACCCTTAATCTACATTAATTGAGTTGAATTCCCTTTGCATGATAATATGAATTGAATGTGCTTGGACGTTTCTAATCCCATGTTTTTCCATACTTGAACTTTAGCGTCTATTCTCTTTTCTCATTAATCATATTTACTTGTCAATCGCTTATTTGCTATTTTATTTCCTTGCTACTTGCTTTAGTTATTAATTTCATACTCAAAACCCACTATCGTCCTTACAAAAGTGACATAAACAATAGCTCACGTATTTTACTAGTCCAAACCTAACTCCTTTGTGGTTCGATAATTTTATTTCTTGGGATATACTTCTACAACGATCGAGTATTCTTTCTCGTGAGTATTACAAAAAAATTCAAATAGACGTTCATGCTTATTTTGTTAGTGTGTAGATCCTTAATCATTGTACACTGTGAAACCATTGTAAAACCTATGTTCTTAAAAAATTTTGAGAACTATGAAAGAATCTTTACTACGATGTGCGATGATACGTTAATGATGTGTATATATAGTAATGAGATTATTAACAACATTTTACAAAGTTGCATATATTAAAAAAATATTTTTTTTGTGTGTGTGTTTATTATTGTTATATTAGCTAAAGATTTAATGAGATTTTCAACATAAGTTTTATTTTAAACTAAATATCTCAATATATTCATTGGCTGCAATGTAATTTTACGTAAATAATGTGTATATATTGTTTCCATATTAATTAAAAACTATTAACAAATTACGTATATTCTTGTTTTTTATATATATTTATTTATTTATAGGTCATATCTTATTGCAAGTCCTACAAATTATGGTCTTTTATATAAAGATTTAATAAGATTATTATCAATATTCTACAAAGTTGTGTATATTCTCATATTTTTTTATATTTATTTATTTATAGGTCATATCTTATTACAAGTATTTAATGAGATTGTTATTGAGTTGGTCTTCTGTGCCCCGGGGACACACCGTGCCTCATGGGAACACAAGAATTTTAATAAAACTTTTGTATTCCCATGGGGGCATAGTGTGTCTCGGGGGCACATGAGTTTTTGCCGATCAATATTCTACAATGGGATAGAATATCATATAATTTACTAAAATATAATACTCCCTCCGTCCCCCAAAGTATTTCACACTTTCCTTTTTCATCCGTCCCTCAAAGTATTTCACACTTTACTTTTACTAAATTTGGTAAAAATACATTATACTAATACTCACTTTTTACACATATCCCAATATAATACTTGCTTTTTCACATCTCCCAAAAACTTTACACACTTTTTCCACATATCTCAATAACTTTACACACCTTTTTCATTAAATCAACTAAAATATATATTCTCTTTCTTACTTTATACATAAAAATACAAAATTTTCTTAAACTCCGCGCACACCAATACGTGAAATACTCCCCGGGACGGAGGGAGTATGCACTAAATTATAATGCTGCAAATTTAGAAAGTTGTAATAACAATTAATTATTTAATTATTTTAATGGGTGGCTGAGATTTGTTTGAGAAATAAATGGTCAAAATTTGAACTAAATTATTTTCTTTTACTTTTAAGTTGATATTTTTATGTTAATCATTTTTTTAAAAAAAAATATCTATATATTTTTATTTGAATTTATATATTTTTGAGTTATAACCATGCTTTATTTGAATACAAATAATCTTAGTTATTCGTATACAAAATATAACCTTGGTACCACATAAGTAGCATTAAATAACACCTCATAGTAACACTTTAATTTTATTTAACACAAAATGGTAATACTTTTAAAATTATTATGATATGTAATATTTTTTAACACTTTTTATATAAATAACACATAAATTTAACACTTTTCTAATATGTAACACATGCATATAACACTTTTATATATATAACACATTTTATGTAACACTTATTCATAAGTAACATTTTTAAGTAAAACTTCTACATATATAAATTATTTACATAACATTTTAAAATAGTATTTTAAATACTCCATATTTATAATATGAATACTAATTAAAATGTTAATTATATATATATATATATATATATATATATATATATATATATATATATATATATATATATATATATATATATATATATATATAACCCATATATAAAAATAAATTACATATATATTTTTAAATAATTTTCTATAAAAAATTGAATATATTAGTTTAATGTAATTATACAATACAAAATAAGTATATATAGTTCATTACATAAAATATATTTTAGGGAGGATTACTACTAGGTACACAAAAAAACCCTAAATTACTATGAGATACAAACATACAAAAGTATTACTACTAGGTACAAAAATATATAGTGATATTCCAATATTACCCCTATTAATGTGCTGCACATAAATATTGTGTGCAGCAAAAGTTCATGTGCAGCAAAGTGTGTGCAGCAAAAAAAGTATGTGCAGGGAAAAAAAAGTGTGTGCAGCAAAAAAATGTGGTGGTCCGGCGGCGGCGGTCCGGCAGCGGCAGTTTTTCCGGCGATCTTTTTTTTTTTTTTTTTTTTTTTTGGACGAACAGTTTTTCCGGCGACCGACTGCCGGAGCTCCGGCGGCGCGGCAGCTTTCCGGCGACCAGTTTTTTTTTTTTTTTCCTCTGACGAACAGATTTTCCGGCGACCGGCCGCCGGCGGCGGCGGTCCGGCTGCGGCAGCGGTGGTCCGGTGGTGGGTGGAGGTTGGGGTTAGTGTTTTAAAGGTATATGGGTTTAGGGGTATATTTGGTATTTTACTTTAATATTTTGTATTAAATAATAATTATTTTAAATCAATGTATCTAGTAGTAATTAGGGGTACAAAGTGTGTACCTATCAGTAATTATTTCTATATTTTATTTTATAATATATATTATTTAATAAAATTAAAAAAATATGTTAATCACGAAAAATTATTTTAAATAATATTTACTTACATTTTATGTTAACGGCTGAAATATTGAACTACAAAAGTTTATTAAAAAGGAAAATAAAAAACTTGAAATATATAATAAAAAGAATATTGAATATTTGTTAAAATTGATGGTCTAGCTAAGTTGGTAAATGAAACACATTATAACTCATTGGTCATGGGTTCAAATCCAAGCAATTGCAATTTTATTTTTTAATTTATAGAAAGTGTTACATAAATATTTTGTTGTAACATTTAAGAAGTGTTACTAAGCAAATGTAACATTTTTATTAAGTGTTACTAAATTAATAAAAAGTGTTACATAAGACAATAGGTAACAGGGGCAACATCGACACCCCTAAAAGTGTTATCTATCGTCTATAATAACACTATTAAGCTATTAGATAATATTTTTCGTGTGTTATGTAAAGTCATTTATGTTGTAGTGTACTTTAAACCACAGGGTAGAATCATTTACACATGAAATTAACACTATACCTTACCGATAATTGGTAAACCCTATGAAAATATTATGCCATAAATCATTGGGTAAGAGTATACAAAAAACCATTGAGGTAAAAACGTAGTTTTAACCTTTAACCAAATGCTATATGTAACAACAAATTTTATACTATTTATTAAATAATAAACACAAAAGAAATTATAAAGAAAATTCAAGATGGATTGAACTTGAGAATTTAAGAAACAGTCTCTATCTATCCTATAATTCCTCTCTTGAATTGACTTCTTTGACTTTATCAACTTTCGAAGTCGGATCTTTGGATAAAACTTGTCCATGCTCGGGCTTGACTTGAAGCTTTTGAAATATTTATCCGGAGGCATCGAGCCTTTGTTCGAATCAAATGTTGACTTGAAGATTATCGTGAAGAAACACCGTTGACTTCACGAATATTGCTGGATGAACTTGATTTGAAGAAATGTTTAATCTGAGGGGCTCCGCACCTTGATTTCAGATTGAATGTCGTTTCTAGATTAATCTTTGAAGAATACCTTGATCTTCATGGAGATTCCAAGTTTCTTCAGAGCTCTCCGGGTTTTCAGAATTTTCAAGATGTCTGGAATGAGGACTGAAGACCCTTATTTATAGGTGGAGGAAATAACCACTTGTGAGATATTCTTTCCTTGAAAAGATATGTTGGGTTTTTTCCTTTAATTAAGTCTGTTGGACTGGATATGTGCCTATTTAATTTAAATAGGCTTGCTATATTTGACTTGAGTCTATTTAATTTAATTAGGCCTACTGGATTTGATCTGTGCTTAGTTGACTTGGATCAGGCCCACGTAATTTATTTTCTAGGCTTGATGACTTGGGTCAAGCCCATTTGTCGTATTTCTGGGCTTGTTTGACTTGGACTGAGCCCATTTGACTTGGATTGACCCCATTTGACTTGAATTTTGACTCAAATAATTATATTAATTATTAATTATTTATTCATTTATTTCAGGATTTAATTTATTTAAATTCCTTAATAAATAAATATTTAATTAATATTTAATATATTTTCATTTGCATTTATATTTAGGCAATAAAATTTAATTGTCTACACTATATCATATCGGTAAATGGTAAATCCTCGAAAAACATTATGTCATTAACCATTGGGTAAAAGTATACAAAAACCACAGGGTAAAATTGTAATTTATTATTAAATTATTTTAAAAATTTTAAATATTCAAATAATATATTTAATATTAATCAATTTTTCTTAAATAATATCATTTAATTTTTTGTGTTGACTAAATTATATAGATGGTCATGATTTGGACTAAATTATTTCCTAATTTGAAAAAGTCATAATTATAATTATTTAATTATTTTAATGGGTGGCTGAGATTTATTTAAAAAATAGATGGTCAGGATTTTGACAAAATTATTTCATGATTTGAAAGAGTCATAATTACAATTATTTAATTATTTTAATGGGTGATAGAGTCGTAATTTTACACATGGAATGAACAATATACCCTACCAATAATTGGCAAATCCCCAGGATACATTATGTCATAAATCACTGGGTAAGAGTATATCAAAAACCACAGAGGTAAAAACGTAATTTTACTCTTGGAACAAACGGTATACCCTATCGATAAATGATAAATTATCAAAAAACATTATGCCATAAACCACTGGGTAAAAGTATACAAAAACCACAGGATAAAATTATAATTTATTATTATTTAAATTAACAACATTAATATTTGTGTGTGTATATATATATATATATATATATATATATATATATATATATATATATATATATATATATATATATATATATATATATATATATATATATATATATATATATATATATATATATTTTTTTTTTAAATAAAATTATTTTAAATATTTGGAATATTCATATAATATATTTAATATTATTCAATTTTTATTAAATAATATCATTTAAAATTTTGTTGTGACTAAATTATTTCTTAATTTGAAAATGTCATAATTATAATTATTTAATTATTTTAATAGATGACAGAGATTTGTTTGAGAAATAGATGATCATGATTAGGACTAAATTATTTTCTGATTTGAAAAAAAATCATAATTACAATTATTTTATTATTTTAATGTGAATTATTAAATTATTTTAATGGGTGGCTGAGATTTTGTTTGAGAAATAGATGATTATGATTTGGAGTAAATTATTTCCAGATTTAACAATTATTTAATTATTTTAATGGGTGGTTAAGATTTGTTTGAGAAATAGATTGTTAGGATTTGGACTAAATTATTTTCTAATTTGAAAAAGTCATAATTACACTTATTTAATTATTTTAATTTAATGGATAGCTGAGATTTGTTTGAGAAATAGATGGTTAGGATTGAATTTATACTACTTTATACTCCATTTGTCCCATTGAAACGTACGCGCTTCCTTTGTAAAATACAAAGGAAGCGCGTACGTTTCAATGGGATGGAGGAAGTATATATTAAGATAAGATTAAGATGAGTCCGCGTGAACTCTATCAATATTTTAATTAGTTTTTTTCTATAAAAGATAATCAATTCTTTCAATCAATTAAATCTATATATATATATATATATATATATATATATATATATATATATATATATATATATATATATATATATATAAGCAGAATAAATTCAATTCTGACCATCTATTTTTAAAATAAATCTCAGTCACCCATTAAAATAATTAAATAATTATAATTATGACTTTTTCAAATTAGGAAATAAGATTTTATTTATTAAAAAATTAATAATATTAAATAGACCAATCAAATCAAATTATATAAAAGCAGAATAAATCCAAGTCTATATATATAAAAGCATAATAAATCCAATCATGACCATCTATTTTTAAAACAAATCTCAGCCACCCATTAAAATAATTAAATAATTATAATTATAACTTTTTCAAATTAGAAAATAAAATTTTATTTATTAAAAAATTAATAATATTAAATAGACCAATCAAATCAAATTATATAAAACAGAATAAATCCAATTCTAGTCATCTATTTTTAAAACAAATATCATCCACCTATTAAAATAATTAAATAATTATAATTATGACCTTTTCAAATTAGAAAATAAGATTTTATTTATAAAAAAATTAATAATATTAAATAGACCAATCAAATTACAGGGATGGAAAGGCCCAAGCACCAATCAAATCAAATCAAATCAAATCAAATTATATAAAAGCAGAATAAATCCAATCCTGGTCATCTATTTTTAAAACAAATCTCAGTCACCTATTAAAATAATTAAATAATTATAATTATGACCTTTTGATCAAATTAGGAAATAAGATTTTATTTATTAAAAAATTAATAATATAAAATAGACCAATCAAATTGCAGGGATGGAAAGACCCAAGCCCACAGAATTAGGTCAAATAATCCATTGACCAATCAGTCCAAACCCACAGAATTAGGTCAAATAATCCATTGACCAATCAAATTGTGAGTTATATATGAGGCTTCCTCACCCTTCACCTATATAAGGAGCTCTCCTCCATTCATTCAAACACACCGAGAATGATTCTCTAAGAAGATCAAAGACTTCAGAATTGTCTGAATAGTTCTTCGAATTCTTCAACGAGAATCAACTCAAGAACTAATACATTTCGGATTCAGGTTCTACAGTCAAAAATTTGAACAGCCTGTAATCTGGTCTTAAACCGTCCGGATTAAGCGTTCTATAGTAAAAAAATTTAAACTGCCTATAATCTGGGATATTAAAATAATTAAATAATTATAATTATGACTTTTTCAAATTAGGAAACAAGATATTATTTATTAAAATATTAATAATATTAAATATAAATAAAATCCTAGCCATCTATTTTTCAAAACAAATCTCAACAAAATAAAAATCAAATCCTGGCCATCTATTTCTCAAATAAATCACAGCCACCCATTGAAATAACTAAATTAAATAATTATAATTATAACTTTTTCAAATTAGAAAATAATTAAATAATTATAATAAATCCAATCCTGATCCTGACCATCTATTTATCAAACAAATTTCAGCCACTCAATAAAATAATTAAATTAAATAATTATAATTATGACTTTTCAAATTAAGAAATAATTTAGTTCAATCGAGAATAAATCCAATTTTGGCAATTTATTTATTAAACAAATCTGCCCCATTAAAATAACTATAATAAATCCAATTATGGCCATTTATTTCTCACACAAATCTCAGTCACCCAATAAATAATTAAATAATTATAATTGTGACCTTTTCAAATTAAAAAACAATATATTATTTATTAAAAAATTAATAATACTCCATCCATCCTACGTATTTTTACCTACTTTCCATATTGGGATGTCCCATGTATTTTTACTCATTTCATTAATAGAAAAAATGCATAATATTTTATTACCTACTTTTTACAATCCCAACAGCTTTAATAACTTTTTTACACTTTATTCATCATTCCCAACAACTTTATTTACCTTTTCTTTTTAAATCACAAATTTATCCCTACTTTTTCTTACATAATATATTAAAAAAATAACGCGTCTTAATCTCCGTACCCGTACAAATGGGTAAAAATACTCGAGACGGAGGGAGTATTAAATATAAATAAAATCTTAACCATCTATTTTTCAAAGAAATCTCAACCATCTATTAAAATAATTAAATAATCGTAATTATAACTTTTTCAAATTAAGAAATAATTTATTGTTTCCAAAGGGTTTAGGGTTTTAGGGTTTAGGGTTTAAGAGTTTCAGGGTTTATCTTAAACAAATCTAAACCACCCATTAAAATAATTAAATAATTATAATTATGACTTTTTCAAATTAAGAAATAAGATTATTTATTAAAAATTAATAATATTAAATATAAATCGAATCCTAACAATCTATTTTTCAATCAAATCTCAACCACCCATTAAAATAGTTAAATAATTGTAATTATAACCTTCTCAAATTAGAAAATAATTTAATGTTTCCAAGGGTCTAGGGTTTAGACTTTTTCAAATCAGGAAATAATTTCACCAATTAAAATAATTAAATAATTATAATTATAACTTTTTAAATTAAAAAATAAGATATTAATTATTAAAAAATTAATAATATTAATCCAATCCTGACTATCTATTTTTTAAACAAATTTCAACCACCTATTAAAATAATTAAATAATTATAATTATGGCTTTTTCAAATTAGGAAATAAGATGTTGTTTATTAAAAAAATTAATAATATTAATCCAATCCTGACCAAGCCATCCATTAAAATAATTATTTAATTTAATGTTTTCAAATGGTTTAGGGTTTAGTTCTTAAATAAAATAATTATAATTACGACTTTTTAAAATTAGGAAATAAGATATTATGTATTAAAAAAATTAATAATATTAATCCTGACCAAACCATCCATTAAAATAATTATTTAATTTAATGTTTTCAAAGGGTTTAGGGTTTAGGCTTTTAGGGTTTTAGGATTTGTGGCATAATATTTCTATATGATCAAATCCTGACCATCTATTTATTTAACAAATCTCAGCTACCCAGAATAAATCCAATGATGGTCATCTATTTTTCAAACAAATCTCAGTCACCCATTAAAATAATAAAATAATTATAATTATAATTTTTTCAAATTAGAAAATAAGATATTATTTATTAAAAAATTAATAATAAATTAGAAAATAATATATTATTTATTAAAAAAGTAATAATAAATTAAAAAATAGGATATTATTTATTAAAAATTAATAATATTAATCCAATCCTGACCGTCTATTTCTTAAACAAATTTCAGCCACACACAATGTTTATCCACAAAAAAAAAAACGGTATGCATTTTTTAAGTTGAACTCAATTATATACTCCATCCGTCCCACACTAAGGGTAGTTTTTATTTTTTGGCACGTAGATTAAGGAGTATTATTATTTAATGTGTAGTGGGTAGTTGTATTAGTGGGAGTATGGTCCCATATTTTAATTGTATTAGTGGGTGTGTATGGTTCCCATGTGTGTAAAAAAGAAAAGTGAACTATTTGGGTGGGACGACCAAAATAGAAAAAATAGACTCTTTGGATGAGACGGAGGGAGTATTAATTTTTCAAAACAACTTATTCTGCAATAAACATCAAATATCTACATGTTTCAGATGAAACATTCTTTTATTTAGATTGTAACCAATGTTGCGTTCGAAAGGGTTCATCAATTCACTAAGATGTGTAAACAATAAATGGTTTTGAATTGTGTAAATTAGTAATATAGAATATGATCCTATAATTTAGAAAAATAAAAATTTTATTGTTGCATTTTTAATTTGTAATATTATGAGATAATTAAAATAAATAAATAAAGAAATAATACGACAACAATATTCAAACCACACCAAAACCGGATGAGAGAAGCTCAAACAAATCTCAACCACCTATTAAAATAATTAAATAATTATAATTATAACTTTTTCAATTTAGGAAATAAGATAATTAAATAATTATAATTATGACTTTTTCAAATTAAGAATCAAAATATTATTTATTAAAAAATTAATAATATTAAATATAAATCCAATCCTAACCATCAAAGGGTTTATGATTTAGGGTTTAGGATTTAGGGGTTTAGGGTTTTAGGGTTTAGGATTTAGGGTTTAGGGGTTTAGGTTTTAGGCTTTTAGGGTTTTAGGATTTGTGGCATAATATTTATATATGATAAAATCCTGACCATCTATTTATTTAACAAATCTCAGCCACCCAGAATAAATCCAATGATTGTCATCTATTTTTCAAACAAATCTCAGTCACCCATTAAAATAATAAAATAATTATAATTATGACTTTTTCAAATTAGAAAATAAAATATTATTTATTAAAAAATTAATAATAAATTAGAAAATAAATAATTGTAATTATGAATAATCTCACTTCATATTCAAATAAATATTATTCGGTTCAAACATCATAAAATTAAGTGAAATTATTGTTGCCCTAAAAATAACACATCCCGTGCAACGCATGGGTGCCCATAATGCCCATAGTCCCTAATTTATTTTAATTAATCATCTCTACATGTAAGACTAATTTCACTCACTTTAATTATTATTTAATTGATGATTAATTGTATATACAACTCCAAGTGTTTTGTTCTTGAGTTATTAATTGTGTGAGGATGGTAGAAAGCCATATGAAGAATCTATACAATTTCGAAAGCACTACTATATCTGATGTTCGGAAAGCCAAAGGGAAGGGTGCAGATGAATCATGGCTCTGGTGCACCACCGATGATACAGTGTATGATGCTGGGAAGTCGATGACTCAGCACAATGTTGGAGCTCTGGTTGTTGTTAAACTGGGGGAGCAGAGCTCAATTGCTGGAATTAATAATTATAATTTTTTCAAATTAGGAAATAATTTAGTCCAGTCTAGAATAAATCCAATCTTGATTATCTATTTCTTAAACAAATCTCAACCACCTATCAGCTACCCATTAAAATAATTAAATAATTATAATAATCCAATCCTGGCCATCTATTTCTCAAACAAATCATATAATTCAAATAAATATTATTCGGTCAAAAATCATTAAATTAAGCGACCGGTTAGCTACTAGTTAAATAAAAAGGAAAACAATAATAAATGTCCAAATAAAGAAAACATTTATTCCTATCCATTCTTTTGAAAAACATACTCCATCTGTCCCACCGAAAGGTCCCCATTTTACTATATTGGGTGTCTCATTCAATTGTCCTCATTTTTTTTTAGTAAAAGGGACCCACATATGTCCCATCATTCACTACTAATACAACTACCCTCTACACATAAAATAATAATACTTCTTAATTCACGTGCAAAAAGCAACCGGTGACTGAAGGAGCAAAAAAATACTTAAATTTACGTACCATTTCCTACATTACCTTCGCTGAGAGAGAAATATATATTCTTTTAATTGCTAATTATTTTAGAGTATTGTTAAATTGATAATAATTTGGTTCAAGGGACGAAATTGAAAAATTAGGATTTTAAAACTTGCTGGTAGAATCTGTCACAAAAATTCGCATTTTTATAGAATATTAATCTTATATTTTTATATAAATTATTATATATAAGATTTCTGTTATATATATAAATTAATATATATAAGATTTCTGTTATAATGAACCGAAATCTTTAATTTTTATAGAATATTAATCTTATATTTTTGTTAAAAATTTTAAATAATATATAATTTTCACCTCAATTATCGTTATATAACGAAATAATTTTAAATATATACTATATTTTAAAATAATAAATAATAATTTTACATACTTAAAAAAAATTGCAAGAAAATAAGGATAGCAGTGCTCTTATTAAAAATAATGGGAATGGGTAGGATTCAATTCAATAATAAATAAGGATGTAAAAAAAGAAAAAATCTTCAACAAGTAAAAAGACCTGCCAATCCGAAAGCCAATTACGATTTCAATCAGTCCGGCTATTCCACCCTCCCCACCCCACCCCACCCCACCCCCCCCTCCCCTCATGAGGATGAAAGATTCCTTCTTCTCTCTCAAAACCCAACTCTCGTTCATCAATCCACCTACCTAATTCTTGTTTCACAACAACTACTCTACGTAGTTGCATCTTATCATTCCCAACCCTACTCACAATCAACCAATTCTTTCCAGGTTTGTCTGCTAATCGAATCATTCTAAAGATATACCCCTTTATCGATTCTGCTACACCCCTACTTTTTTCTTTTTTAATTTTTTTAAATTTATTTATCTACTCATTGTTCTCGAATCAATTACTTTTGTTGTGTTGCAAATATCTGTTCAATTCTATGTTAAAATGATGGTGTGCAAGATCTAGTTTTTATTCTTTCTTTTTTTTTGAAATTTTAATTCTGCTCTCTGTGGGCTGTTCTAATTAAATAACCTGCTTTTTCTTCATTTATTAGTATTTTGCTGTTCATTGATTGCATTTGTTTAAGTCTGTTCGTTCGTGGTCCACCTTGACATGTGATCTGTGGAGCACATACCAACATCATTACACACTTTAAGAATTTATAGTGGCTTGCAAGTAAGATAGCTGTTTTTCTTTTTCTCTTGTGGCTCTTATCCTATCTTTTGTCTGTACTTATTGGGTTTTAGCTAGGTATAGTACAGGTATTTAATTTATGTCAATTGTCTTTAATGGTGTTGTAAGATTCTCAATGATAGAGTCAAAGAAGCCCTTCACTTTTATGGATATAAATGATCATCTCCTTAAAACAATCTCATTTGCTACTTGAATTGGTTTAGTGTAGTTAATTTTACTGTCTTTTGTTAGGTATTGTCTACTTTGTTGCAGTCTTATATTATTGAATTTTTCTTCTGGTATGATCCCTACCCTACTTGTAGTATGATCAGGAGTTTCTAAATTGTCAATCCTTCTATTTAAACCCTCAAAGATTTCTGTTTAAAATCACTTGAGGTTTCCTTGACTTTTGGAGGATGAAGCTTGGTTTGACCTATGTGATACCTGAAAGTGTACAAAGGGGGTGTTATTGATGAAATCTGAAGTATCAGTTCCTGAATTCTTACTCTGTCCCCAATTTAATTGTAAAAAAAAAAAAAACTAGTTTTGTTGTTAATTAGATAAAACATTCTTGCTCAAGTGTTAGCCTTGTTGATGAAGGGTTTCTTTCTCGGAATCAGGAATCTTGGCTGTCTCCTCTCTTTTGTAGTGAGAAATGTTAGAAAAAATTGCAATGTAGAATAGCACTGTCTTATCATATCCATATTTTTTGTTCTTCAAATTAAGTTCTTTAATTTATGTTAAATCTATATGTAATTCGATTGTTACCTAATAGTATGAGTCTGTCAAGCTATGATTCTTGACTAATTGCTTCAGTAGGTCGTTTTAGTATTAATTAAAACTTTACTATATTTTTTGTAATATTAGTATTTATATTTTGCAAATTGAAAAATGATGATAATACAACATTTTACTTTTTGAACTTGTCAAAGGAGCCTAGAAATCATAGTGCTTCGTTTTTGTTGTTTTGGGTATTTCTTTCTTGCTTTGTTTATATTTATGGAATTAAAGAAAAATAGGAGTAGATATTAAGAAAAGAAACAGCGGGTAGTGGCAGACATGGAGGGAAAAAACACACGGAACGGAATCTGCAATATGCTTTCACTCTTGTTTTGTCCTAGAGATATGCTTGAGGTGTCAAATTCTTTGAAAGTTCTATAGCTGTATTGTTAGTGGGATGGTTAACATTGGAATTTTGTGAATGTTCAGATGGAGGCACAAACTTCAGAGCATGGGCATGTCATCGAGGTCTCTGATGACATATCATCCAGAGAAAGGGTCTTCGGTGGAAGCAAAGGTTGTGAGGGTGCAATATGTGGTTTTGCTGATGTGAAGACGAGTTCTAAGGATGCACAAGAGCGCTCCGCCTCTATGAGGAAACTTTTGGTTGCAGTTGCGTTGTGTGTCATCTTTATGAGTGTCGAAGTTGCTGGGGGTATCAAAGCGAATAGTCTGGCAATATTGACTGATGCTGCCCACTTACTATCAGATGTTGCCTCCTTTGCTATTTCTTTGTTTTCTTTGTGGGCTGCAGGATGGGAAGCTACCCCGCGCCAATCGTATGGCTTTTTTAGGATAGAGATACTGGGAGCGCTGGTGTCGATTCAATTAATATGGCTCCTTACTGGGATCCTTGTCTATGAAGCAATAGTTAGACTTGTTCAGGAATCAGGTGAAGTTCAAGGTTTTTTGATGTTTCTGGTTTCTGCTTTTGGGCTGTTAGTCAATATTATCATGGCTCTCTTGCTGGGTCATGAGCACGGGCACGATCATGGCCACGGCCACAGCCATGCCCATAGTCACGGGCATGACTCAGGGCACAACCATGGGCATCATGGTCATGAGGATCATGATCATGGATCTGAGGATGAGCACATGCACAGCCATGGCGTTACTGTCACCTACCATCGTCCTGAACAAGGGCAACCCAAGCACGACGAGCATCATCACAGCCATGGTGGAGATATTAGTGAGCCGTTGCTTGGCAGATCCAGTGAGGCTAAGTCTGAAGGTGGACAAAAGAAGAAGAAGAAGAAGCAACAGAATATAAACGTCCAAGGTGCTTATCTTCACGTGCTAGGAGATTCCATACAGAGTGTTGGGGTTATGATAGGTGGTGCCATAATCTGGTACAAACCAGAGTGGAAGATCATCGATCTTATCTGCACCCTAATATTCTCTGTAATCGTGTTGGGCACGACAATCAGGATGCTGCGCAACATTCTTGAGGTTCTGATGGAGAGCACACCTCGAGAGATAGATGCAACGATGCTTGAGAAAGGTCTTTGTGAGATGGAGGAGGTGGTGGCGATTCATGAACTGCATATCTGGGCAATAACAGTGGGGAAAGTTTTGTTAGCTTGCCACGTGAGAATAAAGCCCGAAGCTGATGCTGATATGGTGTTGGATAAAGTCATCGACTACATCAAGAGGGAATACAACATCAGTCACGTCACGATCCAGATAGAAAGAGAGCAGGTGTCGTAGATGGAAACATGGCAATTCCACGGAAACCATCCATATTCTAGGTCCGTGTCGTTTCTTTTAATGAATGCTGTTGTGGTAAATCTCCATGTTAGTGAGGATCTGTAAAGGTTTCTATTGAAATTCTCTTATTGCTGCTATGTGAAGTTTATAATTCAATTCAATGCATTGTGACCATAATTTTTAATTTAGTCTGCAGGTAGACTATATTTCTTCTCCTAGATTATATCATCATTGCTTAATATGCATTCATATATCAGTTTCACTCTTCAACATTGTAACTGCCACCTACTTTGGTGATGGTGATGGTGATGTTGGTTTCTGAGTACCTTTGAAACTGCATCTGCTCCTCTCTTTCTCTCTGTCTCATCTTCTATTTCACTAGCATTTTGCAGCTGTTGACATTTGAATCACTCTCCTATGGAATGATCTCACAAACCAAAATTTGAAAGGATAAGTAAAATAGCAATGGCAATTTATAGGGTGCACCCACATACAAATATAAACAAAAAATATACAATTAAGAGTAAAAATGTATACAATTTAATTGTTAATTTTTTTTAATGAAAAATTGTATATAATATTCAATAAAATGTTATACACGTATGTATGTTAATTTTTTTAATAAAAAATTAATGTGAAAAAAGTATACAATTATTACAAAACACGTATAAAAAATAGAATAATATATATACAAAATAGAATAAAAATGTATACACGTATGGGTGCACCTTGCACCCGGATTCACCCAATATACACTCAATAGCAACATAGTCTACAGAGATCAAGATTAGTAGGTAAGTTGGTGAAATAATATAATGTATCAATTTCTACTCTTGAATGCTAATATTTCACTCAATTTTGCAAATTAATTTGAAAGATCACGCATGTGAATTATAGTTATAATTTAAAAAATATAATTGAAAAATATTCTTTAAATGAATATAAAAAAAAAATATCTGAAAGAAAGTTCTTATTACTTTTTAGAAAAAATTTAAATAATATGAATTGTTTAACACTTTTAAGACTTGAAAATTTGAAGAAATGTTCTATTTAATTTTTAAAACTTGAAAAAAACTTATGTTCAATTATGTAGAATTTGCGAAAGGTTTATGCTTAAGACGAAATAATAATTTATATTTTAATATTTAATTCTCTAAAAGATATACTATAATTGTGTTCAAGACAACATAATAAATTAATAATTTATATTATTGGGAACAATAAAATCTAAGTGATTCAAGCCACTTACATAATCAATAAAGATACATAATAAATCAAGAAAGAAGTAATAATTTCAGAGCTAAACTTTTACAAAGTACAATGTACAATGCAGGGTTCTTGAATGCAAAAGCATAAAGTTTACAAAATCTATATTCTGGTTAGAAATGAGATGGAAGCTAGCTATTTGTATTGTGCTTGCTGAACTGTAGTTAACAATGCCTCATTTCTTATTGTTTTTGATGATCCATTTTGTTTTTGAACTTCCTAAAAATCCATCTCAAGGTGAGGATATCCTCGGACAAGTATGACCTGTCCATACCCTAACAGCATATAGTGCAACATTGCCTGTCATCAAGTTGCTTCCATAGTCTGTCTTAGCCAGAAGCCATAATCTAATACACGGCTTCCCATTTATGCCATAGCTGCCCCCAGGGCATAGCTCAAGTGGTGGAGGAGATGGTGAAAAGACCTTCCAACTGAACTTGGTTGCTGCAGGGTGGGGGTTCGAATCCTGTCTTTGGCATGAATTTGGCCCCTTGCAAGGGGCAAATTAAACTGTAAGTCATTTCTATAAGTTACAGGGCAGGGGCGGTGGGGTTCCTAATGATGGGGTACACCATTTATGCCCTAGCTTCTTATGGATATAAGTATCTTGACATCCACCGTTGTAGTAACAATCTTGAAGTTGATCTACATTTCCAAGATCCTGCAGCCCTTAAAAAGTGGTTTATAATTAGTGATTTCGAAATCGGATCGGACCGGCCGGTTCAACCGGAGACATATCCAGTCCGGAAGACATCATAAACCGCTTTTGCAGTTAAACCGAAAAAACCCGATTTTGGACCGGTCAAGCCTGGAATAACCGATGAACCGGCCAAACCGGTGACCGGCCTGAATGTTGGAAACACACCCAATAAAACCCTAATCGCCCGACTTTTCAAAAAGATCTAAACCACTGTACATATCTCGTCTTTGCCCTTTTAGCCGATAGGACATGTGACCCCAGCCGGAACTTTTTCGCTGTCGCTCCAGCCTACCCCACCGTGAACTACTTGTTCAAAACACCTGCCGAAACAGTCCTCGTCGTCGTCAAGAATGTGGGTTCCGCCAAGTCAAAAACGCAGTCGGAATTAGGGTGATTGGATTGGGTTGATAGGGAGTTACTGTACAAACTTAATTGAGCCGCGGATGGAGGATTTCCGATTTACAGATTTGGGGGAAATAGAGAGAAATAATGAAGAGTGAGAGGGGGTAGTGGATAAGTTATCGTGTTAAACGAGCCAAGCGAGCTTGAATACTCCATACTTGAGCTCGACTCGAGTACTTATCGAGCCGAGCTCGAGCTCGGCTCGTTATGGTAACGAGCTTATATACGAGCTCGGCTCGGCTCGAAAAATACTCGAGCGAGCTCGAGCTCGAGCTCGGCTCGTTAAGCAAAAATGTTGAATTTTCGAGCTGAGTCCAGCCGAGTCGAGTCCAGCCCAATATTAATTAATATATTATATATTTTTTATTATATTTAAAATATTTATATTATTATAATTATATAATAATAATAATTAATAATATTAATATTATTAATTATTATTTTCGAGCCTTAACGAGCCGAGCGAGCTCGGCTCATTAACTGAACGAATATATGAACGAGCTCGAACTCGAGCTCGAATAGAAAACGAGTCGAATCTAGTTCGAGCTTTTCGAGTCGAGTCGAGCCGAGCCGACGAGCTGCTCGTTCGATATAACAGTTCTATGGATAACAAGATTAATTCTCTCTCTCAAGTTATAATTGGAATGTGGTCAAGACTCAAGATATTAACATTATTTAATTATTAATATCTTATTAATTTGGACGTGGCTTACATCTGTCTCAAAAAAAAAAAAATAAAAAAAAAAATATATATATAAATAATGAAATGTATATGAAATATTGAATGTAGTATTTAAATACAAAAATTGTTTTTTCCGGTTGAACCGGTGGTTCGACCGGTTGAACTTCGAACCGTTTGGAACACCGATTTAATCTGATCTCCGATTAGGTTATGAAAACACTGATTTATATATTGAATATTGAATTAATAACAATCAAAATTTGTTAAAAATACAATGAATTAAACACAAATTACACTTAAGAACCAACCACCCTAAAGCGATCAACCCATGGCGAGTTATAGTAACCCATATATATATATATATATATTTATTTATTTATATTGTTTTCACATTTTACAAGTCTTGTTAACCCAAGTATCATGATATGAACCAAATTCTCCCTAATTCACGTATTATATGAACCAAATACTCCCTAAAATCTAGTTAACGCACTTATTATACGTACGAACCAAGCACTCCCAAAAAGTATAACTGTAACATAGCTCCCAAAAATTTACAAAATTTTGCCTTGTTCAGTAGTTCAATTACCCCCTAAATAGTGCAAAACCTGAGATGTAAATTATGGAAGAACACGAATGGTTGCCCTATCCAAACTTATCTTTGAAGTAAATGGAGCCCAACAAAATCCCAAATGCATATATTAAACAGCAATACACCCCTATAGGAGTCTCACTAGCCCTATAAGAGTCTCACTAGTTAAAGAGTTTGAATCCATATTAAAAATGAAACGAGGTAAGTCTCCCAATACATCCATCAAATCAGACAATTTGTCAAAATAATTATCTCAAGGAGAGTTTAAAGAAAAGAACAAAAAACAAAAAACAAAAAAAAGGCAGCAAAGGCAAAGTTGTTTGTGTATCCTCCTTGTAGTATGATCAACAGGGATAAATGAAAACACACCCTTCAATGGGTTCGTTTATTCTTTCGCGGTGTGGATGCTTGGATAGATTCATTTACTTTCTCAGGGTGTGCAGGATGTACTCAGCATAGAGATCCCTACATGGTTCATAAAAAGTCATGCAATAATTGCATAATTATGAGCATGAATTTGTGTTCGTATGAATCCAAAAACTTACATGGAGTGTTGAATGGCATCCAAGGCAGTTGATGAAGGCAAAAATTCGTCCACTGCTACCTCTTTGTTCTCGTTCTTCTTATCTATATAGTTCATTAAGTTGGCGCGAATGATCTTAGATGAAAATGAAAAATTCCCTAATCTAGATGAAGCTTATGTTACATAAAGGATACAATCTTCGAAGAAGCGCCGAATTTCAGCAAGACGGTGAGGTGGGAGTTGGCTAATGTCAGTGTAGTGGCGATACTCAGGATCATCAGCACATACTGCAATGATCTTATCATCCTTCTCTCCCTATTAGACGAAAAAGAATTAAAAAACGAGCATTTCACAAATCAGTAGAGAATCGGCTTCACTTGATAATTGTGGATTAGAATTACCTGATCAATCATAGGCATAAGGCCTATGGCCCTGGCTCGAAGAAAGCAACCTGGAACTACGGGCTCCTGCAAACTCAATCATGAGAGAAATCTTTGAACAGTTATAGCTTTATATACGCTGTTGACGTAGCTGCTGCTTACCTGCATAATGACTAATACATCCATTGGATCATTATCTTCACATAACGTTCGAGGAACGAACCCATAATTGTGAGGGTAGACCACCGAGGAGTACAATATACGATCAACCTGCAGAGAGATAATATGACTGATCACTGCACCATTCAACACTCAAACATCTACCTTACCCCCACTCGTTCAACAGGTAATATACAATCAAGATTATAATCATACCTTAATCAGACCGGTTTTCTTGTCAAGCTCGTATTTCACTTTACTTCCTTTTGGGATCTCAATCACCTAAAAGAATGAAGCAAATTTCTATCACACAAACACTTCAAGTTCTCGGATTTTTGAATCTAGCAGAGATTAAAGCAAGCAATGTTCAAACATAGACCTTGAGCATTAACAACAAAGATTACTGCATTGTCCCAGATTCACAGCTTCTTTATATAAACAACAATTACATACAATTTGATAATTGAAAAATGGTTGGAAAAGGACATAGATTACATACAACATTAATAATCTGTGGTGCTCCAGGTCCTGCAATCAGATAGATTCAAAACAGATCAAAGTGAATCCATCATAAAGAATCCAAAATAGTACAAGGCCCGATCACCAGTTACCAATTTCAAGGTCATGCCAGGGATGAGCAGCAACTGATCTCCTGGACAAAGAAGAGAGAATCCTCTCGTTCAAACGGGGAGCTCGTTTTCGTTGAACTGATTCGACTTCATCCCCGTTGCTCATTTTTCCTAGGGCTAAAGAAACAAGACGTCACTCACCCCCCTCAGAACTAATCCTCATTCCTAATTAACAAATGATGAACTGTTCCACCCCATATGATGAAATGAAGTGCAAAAAAATAACAAAAAGCCTAACAGATCACAAGCCTAAATAGTTACTCATTGATAGAACCTATGAGGACGAACAACACACCTGCTTTGAAGTTCTGATCACGATTGAAATTTGATTAATTTGGTAAATACAATTAAACAAATGGAATAAAGTAGAACACAAATAGCTTGAGCCCCATCTGAAAGATCTAATTATAAATGGCGGCGAAAGATATTATAAAGCACAAGAAAACATTAAAGCAAGTGTAAACCTTTGGCCCACAAAAACAAAATAGAACATAAATCGTCCCAAATAACCTTGAAAGAAGTCAAGAACAGTAAGATCTCATCATACAGAGAAACAACGATAGAGTGATTTAAAAAGAAAAAAGACAACCTTTATGGTTTAATTAAAGTGAAACAAAAAACTCGATTGATATCCCTTTTGCATCAAGAAACTCAATAGATTGAGCTCTAGAGTAGAAAAAAAGAAAACCCAGAAATACCTGATCAAAGGAGTGGGAAAGAGGTCGCGGGTGAAGAGGGGAGATGTTTTGGCGAACACAGCGTGAAATGAGGGAGTCCAGATGGGACTTATAGAGAGAATCGACTCATGGTCAACTCCATCGTTCATTCATTACAAAATGCGGCACTCATGCCCAAGGTTTAAAATTTTCGGATATATCCACCATATTTTCACGATATATTTGTATTTGAATAGTATCGATATCGATATTGAGAAAAAAAGATATATCTTTTATGATATTGAGGATATATCGGGAAATATCGAGAAATATATGTAATAATATCGATATCGGTTTGCCACAATTCAAATTTTTTCAGATGTCGAGATATATCGAGGAAATATCGAGAAAATATTGAGGATATATCGAAAATATCGAGAAATTATCCATATTTTAAAGAAATTTTTAATGATTTTTTATACTCCCTCTATCCCATTGAAACGCACGTGTTTTTTATATTTTGGTCCGTCCCCATACAAGGTGTGCATTTCCCTTTTTAGTAAAGGAGACCCATACATATTAATTAATTCTCTCTCCATGGGCCCACATGTCATACTAATACACATACCCACTTTACATTAAAATATAATTTCTCTCACCTCACTACACCTTAAAATATTATATCCCTTAATCAACATGCAAAAAGCAAACGCGTACGTATTAACGGGACGGAGGGAGTATTATTTTACCAACTAAATACAAATTTTTTCATTAATTTGATCAATTTTAAAAAATAAAATAAAGCAACACTTGCATTAAATTATTAAGACTGTTTTTATTATATTTAATTAATTATCACTTATTATCACTCTTCATTAAAATTATTACTACTAAGTAAATGAGGAGTTCCTTTCATGCACACAGTGTGATAGTATACTTTGATTAAAAATACAATTATTTTGGTATATTCAATTGAATCGGGACAGATGAAGTATTTTATTGGCACATAACAATACTACTAGCTCATTCAGAACTATGTTCAGAATTTTTCTAATTTGATTAGCCGATACCAATAATATTTAAATGAAGATGACATCACATGTTTTACATTTGAACATCATAAATTATCATTTTGCTATTAGTTTTTAAGTATTGCATGAGTTTAGATTATTTAAATATGTTGTAATTGATTTGCTTATCATATCATATGAATTTTATTGAGATTTTAAATTGCATTTATATATTAAAATTAGATAAAATATATTGCAAAGTTAAATAATTAATTTTTTCTTTTTTTTAAGTTTTCTTGATTTTTTTAATTTTTACCGATATCGATATTCGATATATCCATCGATATATCCGTAAATTTGAGGTACCGATATTTTTACCGATATCGATATTTTAAACCTTGCTCATGCCTATGTTGTTTGATTCGAATTAAATGGACACCCATGGTTATAACTCTAGAATGGCAATTATAGGGTCAGTGTCGTGTGAATCGGTTGAACCATAAAAAATTACTCTCGATTTTAAGGTGTCTGTTTGCTTTTTGTGCGTGAATTAAGGAGTATTATTATTATATGTAAAGTGGGTAGTTGTATTAGAGGGAACTTGTGAATCATTGTACTTTTTTACTAAATAGGAGAAATGAATATCTTTGAACTAAACGCCAAAAATAGTAAAATGAACACTTTAGAAGCGGACGGGAGAGTGTTACGTTTTAAAAAATAATATTTTTATTTAAAAAAGTAATAATTCATCTTTATAAAAAGTAATTTTTCACGTATTAAAAAATAATCGATAAATTAAAGTTTACAAAAATTTGTAAGTAATTTTTTTCATTTAGAAAAGTAATAATTTATACTCCTTCCGTCCTAGTGCAATGCGAACAGTTACCTAATGTTTATAATAAGGTATTGTTCGCAATTCACCGGGACGGAGGGAGTGTTAAAGAGTAATTTTTCATGTGTTAAAGAGTAATTTTTCATGTGTTAAAAAATAATAATTGAAAACAGTGTTTATTTATAAACCCGATTTATACAAGTGTTTGTTATTATACTTAAAAGTAGCCTCGCGAGTAACTTTTATCAAACGGATAAAAGTGATAATATCTGATTGGTAAAATGTGATAATGGTGTAGTAACTATTTCATAAATAAATTATACTCCTCCGTCTTACCGAAAGATCCTCATTTTACTAATATTGGGTGTCCCACTCAAAGTTCCTTATTTCCCCTTTAGTAAAAGGGCTCCACATCTGGCGTGACTTACTACTAATATAACTACCAACTACACATAAAATAATAATACTCCTTAATCTACGTGCAAAAAAAAAAGAGGACCTTTGTCCAGGACGAAGGGAGTAGCATAAATAAAAATAGTAACATTTTCAAGAAAAAAAATGATAACAAACAAAAATAATAATTAATTAAAAAAATATAAAATGATCTCATCGTAAGACATCCCATCTAAAACTACGCCAGCTAGTATAAGTTATGTGAGAAGAGCCAAGAGTGATTTTATTTTTTTAACAAAAAGTACTCACTCTATTCCAAAATAACTCGCACATTTTGACTTGCACGTAGTTTAAGAAAAATAACTTTTTGTGTAATGATGTAAAGAAAAATATGGGGGTATTGGGTAATTTAATTGAATAAAATGTATGATATAATTGATTTTAACTAAAATATTACATTATTATCGGTATATATTAGAAATTCCAGCTTTAACTAGCTTCACTTTGAAAATCCAAAATATATTTTTGGACACCTTATTATTTTATGAAATTAAGATATGTTCTTTTATTCACTAAAGATTATAAGTATGTTAACTTTTAGATTGATCTTTATTTTATTTTATTTTTTATAAATTATTTATATTGATATTTAATAAAATTTGTAATACCCGAGTTTCTCACTACTCATGTGCCAATATAATTTAATTTGTGTTATGTACATTTTATAATTATGTGATAATTATTTGGCAACTATGTGATAATAAGGTGACAATTATTTCTATATTTTATTTATCTTTACATTTTATTTGATACATCCGTGATAAAAATGGTGACAATATGTGAATATATATGTACATAAATATTTATGTGCAATTATTTCGATATATAATTAAGTTATTTTATGTGTATAAATACATTATTTCTTAATAATTAAGTGTAACACGTGTTCTCGTAATAATAATAGTGTTAAGAAAATATACACATATGTGTACTAATTTGTAAATATATTATATCTTAGTCATTAAGTATTACACGTATATTCGTAATGAATAATAATAATAATAATAATAATAATAATAATAATTATAGTTGTAATTATAATTATAATACTACCTCCGGCCACTTACAAGGTACCCATTTAACTATTCCTGACGTCCGCTTCAAAGGTATCAATTTCCTCTATTTAGTAAAGAAAGTACACAATATGACTTACCACTTCCCTCTAGTATAACTACTCACTTTACCTATAATAATATACTCTTTAATCTACGTGCAAAAAGCAAATAAAAACTTTAGAATTGTCAACGTGCAAACAGCAAATAGTTACCTTGTAAGTGGCAGGAGGGAGTAATAAAATAGTAATGGGTGATAAAAAGGGGGTAAACACGTTGATCGCTAATCCAAATTGGTAAATTGGCATGAATAGTAATATTAATATAATAATAATAATATTAATATATATACTTTTGACTATGAATAGTAAGTATTAAATGTGGGGGTTGGGATAGTCACCTACGACTTCCACTCACCACTATATATATATGGGTGTGTTAACCCTCTTTAAGGGTAATTAAAAGCAGAAGCTGCGAGCAACAACTAAAAAAATAAAAAAAGAGAGAGAGAAGGAGGAGAGGGGGAGAGAGAAGAAGAAAAATAGGAGAGGGCTGTGCCGGAACGGGAAAGAGGAATTAGTTACGATACTTCACGGGTCTATAGTGTTACTATTGTCGGAGTCCAGGTAAGTAGAAGTCCAACTACAATGCATAAATATGTTGTGTGTGAATTATTTGTGATTAATATGTGATAATTATGCCATGAATTATTTGTAATTAGTTTAATTACGTCATAAATTATTTGGGGTTAATTGGTGATACCAGTTGTGGATTTATATGATTTGAAATAATATCATTGTCATATATAGATCTATGTGATTGAAAACTATTGAAATTATATCTTTATGATTTGAGAAGATATTGGTTATGAGGATCTGTGTGATCCGAGATGAAATTGTTATTCCAAAAAGGGATCCGTGTGATCCAAGGTGAAGTGGTTATTTTATAAATGGATATATGTGATTGGGGTGAAGTTGTTTTAGAAGTGGATTTATGTGAATTAAAGTTAAGTTGTTGCTTTATTGTGATTAAATGTTGATATTGATGTCATAAATGGTTTATGATGCATATTTAATTGTCCTGGTTGCATACCATGCATAATCATGAAAAATATTTTCTCCAAAATTAATAAGATACTAATGGTGTGTGCGGCCACTATATATGCATCTCTGTCAGGGTTCGAAAAAATCGTTCCTTTATTCTGGGTGCGGAAAAATCATTATCGGCACTATATTCGGGGTTCGAAAAAATCATCCCAAAATATTTTGCTAGGGTTCGGAAAAATCATTCTTGGTATTATATTCGGGGTTCAGAAAAATCATCCCATTTGTACTCATTTGTGGTGCATATCATAAGTGTGTCGTGGGGATCCCGCAAAGTGAACAGTTTTCAAAATAAAGGAGATCAACTAGAAAGACTAGGAAATAGACGACAGAAAACTAAATGCATTTTCATGCACTGTCATGCATGATTTCTACTTACTGAGATTTTTATCTCACCAATTTATGCATTGTAGGTGAGCCTGCTGATGATTGAGTATGTGGTGTGTTGTGCAAGTTGTGGAGCTTCTTCAGGGTTTTGAGCAGATGTATATAGATGACGACCTATTGGGCTAGACCGTGGGTTTATTTTATTTTCCCTGATGTTTTGGTTATGTAATATAATAAGTATTGTCACGAGTTTATCTGGATTGATGTGGTGTCAGAAACTAGTTACGTATGTTGAACTGGTGTAATGGTGTTGGTTATAAATATATTATGTAAAAAAAAATTGCAGGTTTTTATAATGATGATATTTATATTAATTAGTATTTGATTTTTAAGTTTTGTAAGGTGGGTCGTGTCAGAATGGCATCAGAGTACAGTTTGGGTCTTACAGACTGTCTATGTACATATGCTCATTCCTTGGGAGCACAGCCATGCATGTAAGTATTATTTTCCTTCTGCGTTGTTATGTGTTTTATAAATTATATTGGTTATGTGGTGTAAGACTCGTAGTTAATAGACAAAATGGTAAGGACTACATGTGAAAGTTCTGAAAGTGATAGAACTGCTGAGCAAACAGCACCTACTGAAGAAAATAATCATGATGCGGTGATTACTCGACTGATGAAATTGGTAGAACGCCAGTCCCAGCAAATACAACAGCTGATTCAGCAAAGAGACATGGGTGGACAACCAGAAGTTAATGCTAATCAAAATAGACGTCAAGTAGAACGTGTGGAAATGGTTTGTGAGAGGTTTCAAAAGTCGAGCCCTCCGATATTAGAGGGCAGACCCCACAGATGCAGAGGATTAGTTACGTACGGTGGAAAATATATTTTAATACAGTAGAATTTTGGATGGGGACAGAGTGCTATGTGCTTCTTTCATGCTAAGAGGAAGTGCAGGACACTAGTGGGATACCATTAAAAGTATCGAGGATGTCACAACTATGACCTGGGAAAGGTTTAAGGAGCTTTTTAGAAACAAGTACTTTACGGCACCAGTGAGAGCATTGGAGATGAATGAGTTTATACAGTTGAAGTAGGGTGGTATGTCAGTCACAGATTACCTTTGTAAGTTTGAACAGTTGTCGAGATTTGCAGAACACATGGTGAGTACGGAGGCATTGAAAGTGGAAAGATTCGTGGAAGGCTTAAGACCTGAGCTTTTCAGAGACGTGAGTATGACAGGATTGCAATGAGCAACATACTCACAAGTTGCAGAAAGGGCCCAAATTGCTGAACAAGCAGAGATGAGGATCAGGCAAGCGCAGGCTATCAGACGCCAGTTTCAGCAGAAACCAGTGCAGCAGTTTGGGAGAGATAATAAGAGGCCAATGCCATTTCAGAGGCCGAAACCTAATGTTCCAGTGGATCAAGGGCAAACACAAGGAGAATAAAACAAGCATCTCAAATTCAATTAGGGTAAGGTGCCACCATCGCCACCACTACCCAGATGTCCTAATTGTCTGAGATCACATGGTGGGGAGTGTTACATTCTTCCGAGAACGTATTACACATGCGAGGAGAAAGGACATGTGACTACTACTTGTTCTAAGAAAGGAAAGCAAGGACAGCAGGGGAGAGTTCCAGCAAGAGTATACACTTTGATGTGGGAGGAGGCAGATGCGAATCCCTTAGTTGTCATGGGTAAGTTTTCTATTTTTGGCACTTCTACATATGTGCTATTTGATTCTGGAGCAACACATTCATTTGTATCCACTGAGTATATGAGGAAGCTAGGTGGAATATCTAACTTGATAGAAGTTAATTATGAGGTGATGATACCTTCTGGTGAATCAAAGCAAACTAATCAACTTCTTCGAGGTTGTGTTATTCCTATTGAAGGAAGACAACTCCTCGCTGACTTGATTGTGTTAAGTATGAATGATTATGATATCATATTGGGCATGGACTGGCTGTCAAAGTACGGTGCTACAATAGATTGTCAGAAGAAGAGTATTACTTTTCAGCCATTGGGGAGAGAACCATTCTCTTTTGTTGGGATCAAGAAGAACTTCAGATTTCCTATGATATCAGCAGCAAAAGTACAACTGTTGTTGGAAAGTGGTTGTGAGGGGTATCTGGTGAGCGTGATGAATGCTGAGGAACAGTAATCTCCAGTCCTCGGTGATGTATCAGTAGTTCGGGGATACACAGAAATGTTTTCAGATGATCTTCCAGGTTTGCCACCAGACTGGGAAATAGAGTTTGTTATTGAGCTGCAACCGGGAACTGCTCCTATATCTAAAACGCCATACAGAATGGCACCAGCTGAACTGAAGGAATTGAAGATACAATTGCAAGAGTTACTAGACAAATGATTTATCCAACCTAGTTTCTCACCTTGGGGAGCACCAGTTCTTTTCGTTCGTAAGAAGGATGTCACATTGAGAATGTGCATCGATTACCGAGAGCTCAATAAAGTTACAGTCAAGAATAAATATCCATTATCTCGCATTGATGATCTGTTTGATCAACTACAGGGTGCAACTATCTTTTCAAAGATTGATTTGCGATCAGTGTATCATCAGTTGAAGATTATGGAGGAGGATATTCCGAAGATTTCATTCAGTACAAGGTATGAACATTATGAATTTTTGGTAATACAGTTCGGTTTGACAAATGCTTCAGCAGCATTTATGGATTTGATGAATAGAGTATTTCAGGAACTCCTCGATAAGTTTGTGATTGTGTTTATCGATGACATTCTGATTTACTCTAAGAATAAGAAGGATCATGTGCTGCACTTGAGAAAGGTATTGGAGATTCTGAAGGAGATGCAGTTATATGCGAAGTTCAAGAAGTGTGAATTTTGGTTGGAACGAGTTGTTTTCTTGGGTCACGTGGTATCGGGAGAAGGAATTTCGGTGGATCCAAGTAAAGTTAAAGAAATCCATGATTGGCCACAACCCTCAAATCCCACTGAGGTGCATAGCTTTCTTGGATTGGCGGGATATTATCGAAGGTTTGTTAAAGGATTTTCTAAGATCGCTTCACCATTAACACAGTTGACCAGGAAGAATGTGAAGTTCACATGGAAGGAGGCATGTGAACAAAGTTTTCAGGAATTGAAGAGACGGTTGACATCAGCATCTACCTTAACTATTCCTACGGAGACAGAAAATTTCAAGGTTTATAGTGATGCTTCAAAGAATGGTCTTGGATGTGTATTGATGCAGAATTGGAAAGTAATAACATATGCATCCAGACAATTAAGGGAGTACGAGAAGAACTACCCAACTCATGATTTGGAGTTAGCTGCAGTGGTGTTTGCACTCAAAATTTGGAGGCATTATCAATATGGGGAACATTGTGAAATCTATACTGATCATAAGAGTTCGAAGTACTTCTTCACTCAGAAAGAATTGAACATGAGGCAGAGAAGATGGTTGGAACTGGTGAAGGACTACGACTGTGTTATCAATTATCATCCGGGTAAAGCCAATGTCATTGCTGATGTATTGAGTCAAAAGACAATACACAGTGTGGCTGCTACAAGCCTAAATCAGAAACCAGAGTTGCTTGACTTGCAAAGGATGGGTGTAGAGATCATTCAGGAAGGATCGTTGGAAGCAAAGATGGCAGTTTTGACACTTCGACCAATTTTGATGGATATGATTCGACAGGGACAAGAGGTGGATAAGTTGTTTGACAAGATAAAGAATAATATAAGCTTTGGAAAGTCTTCTGACTTTCAATTAAGAGATGATGGCGTGATTCGTTATAGAGGTCGATTATGTCTACCTGAAGTGGACGACATTCGGAAAAAAGTGATGGCAGAAGCTTATTCAACACCATACTCTGTACATCCAGGAGCCACTAAGATGTATAGAGACTTGAAGCTACATTATTGGTGGCCAGGGATGAAGAGAGATGTAACTCAATATGTGGAAAAATATTTGACTTGTCAGCAAGTCAAGGCCGAGCATCAGAGACCAGCAGGAACTTTACATCCTTTATTTGTTCCTGAATGAAAGTGGGAGAATATCACTATGAATTTTGTTACTGGACTACCGAAGACAATGAAAGGTCACAATGCCATTTGGGTTATTGTGGATCGTTTGACTAAGTCAGCTCATTTTCTTCCTATTTGTTCTACGTATTCTATGGATCGCTATGCACAACTATATATATACAAGAGATCGTCAGACTCCATGGAGTACCACTTACCATTGTGTCAGATAGATATACGAGATTCTTGTCTTCTTTCTGGAAGAGTTTGCATAAGGCATTGGGGACACAGTTATCTTCAGCACATCATTCCATCCACAAATAGATGATCAATCGGAGCGTACGATATAGATTTTGGAGGATATGCTTAGAGCATTTGTGTTAGATTTTCAGGGTCAGTGGAGTAAAATTTTACCTTTGATAGAGTTTTCGTACAATAACAACTACCAGTCCACTATTGGGATGGCACCATATGAAGCACTGTACGGGAGAAAGTGTAGGTCTCAAGTACATTGGGTTGAAATTAGAGAGAGAAAACTTTTGGGTCCAGACTTGATTCGTGAAATGTCAGAAGCTGTTACTCGTATTCGAGAGAAGATAAAAATTGCTCAGGATTGACAGAAAAGTTATGTAGACAAATGGAGAAGGAAATTGGAATTTGAAGTGGGTGATCAGGTATTCTTGTTGAAAGTATCTCCAATGAAAGGGATAATGCGATTTGGAATGAAAGGGAAACTCAGTTCAAGATATGTTGGACCGTTCACTATCATTGAGAGAGTTGGAAGTGTTGCCTATAAGTTGAAATTATCAGCATCAATGTCTAGAGTACATGACTTGTTTCATGTGTCTGTGTTAAGAAAGTATGTTTCGAATCCATCACATATTCTCAGGCAGGAACCAGTTGAGTAGAAAGAAGATTTAAGTTATGAGGAAATATCAGTTGAGATTTTACGGCGAGAAGTGAAGAAGCTCAGAAATAAAGAAATACCATTAGTGAAGGTGTTATGGAGGAACCAATTTGATGAGGAGGCCACTTGGGAAAGAGAGGATGAGATGATGACTAAGTATCCAGAACTTTTCAGGTAAGTAAATTTCGAGGACGAAATTTTTATAACGTGGGGAGGATGTGATACCCGAGTTTTTCACTACTCATGTGCCAATATAATTTAATTTATGTTATGTACATTTTATATCTATGTGATAATTATTTGGCAACTATGTGATAATAATGTAACAATTATTTTTATATTTTATTTATCTTTACATTTTATTTGATACATCTGTGATAAAAATGGTGACAATATGTGAATATATGTATACATAAATATTTATGTGCAATTATTTGGATATATAACTAAGTTATTTTATGTGTATAAATACATTATTTCTTAATTATTAAGTATCACACATCTTCTCATAATAATATTAGTGTTAAGAAAATATACACGTATGTGTACTAATTTGTAAATATATTATATCTTAGTCATTAAGTATTACACGTATATTCGTAATGAATAATAATAATAATATTAATAATAATAATAATAATTATAGTTGTAATTATAATTATAATAATAAAATCGTAATAGGTGATAAAAAGGGGGTAAACACATTGATTGCTAATCCAAATGGGTAAATTGGCATGAATAGAAATGTGTTGTTGGACGAGCTGTGAATCATTTTAGGTATGCAAACATGACTACCAATATTCCTCTTTGATAATATGATGGCCATGGAAATATGATGCCCCAACTCTTTTACTATCAACCTCGTTACATTGCATAACCTTATAGATGTTAAATTAAAGATTTTAAAAAGACAGTAATTTGGTAATAAGAGAATTATGGACGTTTTTTTTTTTTTTTATTCATAAAAAGTACATTTATTCATTAGATAATTTTTTGTAATTTTGGGGTGCACTGATGCCCTAAGTTAATAGTTTTAGGATTCCAACTTTTTAATATATTTATTTTTCTTTCAAAAAAAAAAAAAATTAGTGTAGGGTATATTTGTAATTACTTAATTTTTTAAGTTAATTATTGATTAGAATTTAAGAATGGGGATTGATTTTTTTTAAAATCTAACGGATTGATCTTACAGGTGCAACGGTGTACGAGTGCACCCTAGTAACACTCATAATTTTTAAAAAAAAATTAATATATAGGTGAGATGAGACATTTTTATCCTAAAATCTGAGATGTGATATTCTCTCCTTTAAATGTGTAACCTTCTATTCATGTTATGTAAGATATGAGATGTGATATTCTCTTCTTTAAATGTTTAATCAACTATTCACATATCCACTGAAATATTAGATAATCTAATGACTGAAATTGAAATTAGTTTTATCTAATCGCTAAAAATGTTGTGTGTGACGAGTAACTTTGGGTCATCAAAGTAATTCTATGAAAATATTACTAATATTTTGTAATACATTTATATTATTATTGATAATTAACAATGATATTAAACTCTACTAAAAGTCTCAAACCTATCCTCCACTTCCATATTAGGTATATAGGTAAAAAATTCTTGAGCTTGATTATCATATATAACAATAATTTTATAATCTAATGCCTCTCCTCATCATATATGATGTGGATCTAAATTTCATGATTTGTATGCGCAATATATTTTGGGCCTTTAATAATCAAGCTAACAATTGTGGATTGAAAAATATTCCTTCTACCAATCCATAATGGGTCTTATTTGATGAGCCTTCCTTAACTGGGCCCTATCTTAACTAGGTTAAAAATACTCCTTGTTGGACTATGATAGTTGATTCTGGGCCTAAATGAACAACACTGCTTCCATTTCATTCAAAGCTCTACGAATATTCCATGAGAAAATTGCAAAATTAGTTCCGCCCGTCACGATCCCATTTGGGTTTGATCCCAATAGTTTTGACTTTGATCCCAAACCTTTTTTTTTTCAGCAAAAGTGGTCCCGCTCATTTTTTTTTTGCAATATTAACCCCAACCAGTCAAATATTAACGGAACGGTTCACATGGCCGTTAGGGTGCAGAAAATAAACATCACTTGATATCCCCCAAACGAGCCAAAACTAAATCCCTAATTTCTCCTCCCAAATTACGTCGAGCACTGCGCTGTTGTTCCCGTCGAAGGCCGCTCGTCGTTCCTGTCAAAGCTCGTGCGCCGTTCCGTCGAAGTCCTCTCTCATCTCGCCGTTCCCGTCGGAGTTTCAATTGACAAGGCTGCGCGGCATTTCCGTTGGAGTTTCAACATCACAAATCAATTTCTTCCCAAATTTTAGATGAACCCTAATCCCTAATAATTCTCCCCAAAATTGAGTGCGCTGTAATTCCCTCCCTTCACTAATCAATTTCTTCCCGTCGAATCCCTTACTCATCTCAAGAATTTGCAGTATCGACAACACAATGTAGCAAAAAAATCCCTCGTTCGATTTCCGGCTCCAGATTATGGTAAGTGAATCTTTCTGCTTCTATTCTATTTCGTACACACTCACACACCATTTTCAAAAATAAATCCTCATTCTGTATGTGGGGTGGTAGTGATGAAGCAATACAATAGAGTTGAATTCTGGTCAAACATAGGACACAAACGGGGAGCACAAATCCAGGCGCAAGATTCGTTAATTTACACACTCATCAGGGACTGATTCGATACCTCTCTTTAGGATATGCTTCGGATTTATATACAACTATAATTAAGCCTAATACACAATTAACTCACATTTATCCTACTCGTCCCAATGTATTGTTCATTATTAGTGTAGGCATTGAGTTTAAAAAAAAATTATTTTGTGAAATTATTTATTGTGACTAACAGGTATGTCTTGTTTTAGGTAATTCTCTGAATCTGTATACTATTAAGTTGCATCATGGTGGAATGATGATTGAGAATACCATAGATGATTTTGAGTATATTGGAGGGACAATAAGCGCATATGATTTTGTTAATTGTTCCAAGGTGGATTTAGGATATCTTGACAGGATGTGTGAACAGTTAGGATATGTTGGGAGTAAAAAGTACTTTGGAATGAGAAAATATGGAAAATTGGACATAGTTGATTGTGTATTTGATATTGATATGTGTTTTAATGCGAATAGGATATGTACTATATTATCTTCTTCTTCTTCTTCTTCTTCTTCTTCTTTCTTCTCTGTAATTTTGTGTTGTGATGTAGGTGGGCTGTGGTTGAGTTGTTTTATAAGGATAGAATAGTGTGGGTTAGGTTTTAATAATTATACCTTTTTACCGCCAAAAATGGATGTTACAGGTGTTTTGGGACCAAAATTTCAAGATTCTGCAATTTTGGTCCCAATATTTAAGGTTAAATCCAGTGGGACCAATATTGCTAACGAGAATTAACGGGATAGTTGACGGCGGGATCACTTTTGTTGAAAAAAAAGGTTTGAGACTGAACTCAAGACTATTGGGACCAAACCCAAATGGGACCGTGACGGGTGGGACTAGTTTTGTAATTTTCTCAATATTCCATAAACATCTTTAATAAAAATGGTAGGATTTGTAATTTTATGAATTTTAAATTTATTTAGAAAGCTATGGTATGAAATGAAAATGGATTTATGAAAATTAATATAAATATTTTAACACTTTCAAATTGCTATTTCTTTTTTCATTTTTTCAAAATAATAATAATAAAAAAAAACATTGATATCTTTTTTTTTTATTCTAAAGGATCTTGAATGATCTAAATATTAATTTTAATAAATTCTATGTGCACCCATATTCACAACTTATATATTAATGAATAAAATTATATATATATCAAAATAAGAACATATATTTTGTTTGCGAATTTTTAACGATCTATTAATTTTTAATAAAAAATTAAAAATAATAATATTATACATTTATTAGAAACACATATTAATTAGTATTAAATAAAAATTAATATACATGTAGAGACATTCCCATGATATCAACTCTTTTTTACCCCTCAAGTTATAAGATTTTTGTGTAATTTTTTTTTCTCGTTTTATATTCCCTCTAAATTTTCCTGTTTTTTCTTTATTTTTTTTATTTAATAATTCTTTATTATCTTTCGAACTTTATAAATTTATTTACGTATAATTTGAATAATATACTTTGCTTTTTTATTTTTTACTTCTATTCAATTTAATTATTTTATTTTATTTTTTAAGTTTACCTAATATTTTATGATATTCCAGAAAAAAAATTATCATATTATTTTTTAAATTTGGTCCTTCTTTACTTTTTATTTTACTCAATGAATGGTTCTCGAAAAGTACAAATTGGTAAAAATAAAAAATCGTTTAAAAGAAAGTAAAAAGAAAAATTTTAAATTCATAATCCGAAATCTATTCATTCGAATTATAAATTTAGAACTTTATTTAATACTCCCTCCGTCCATTTTGCCATTTTGGTCCGTCCCAATACAAAGTATCCATTTCTTTTTTTGGTTGATGTGACAACACACAATAATACTATTATATTCAACCCACTACACATGGGACCCACACTCAACACAAATACAACTACCCACTCCACATTAAAAAAATTATTTCTCTCACCTCATTATACTTTAAAATATTACACTCTTTAATCCACGTGCAAAAAGCAAACAGACACTTATCGGCGGGACGGAGGGAGTAGGCCGGGTAGGTCTTGCGTGAGACTGTCTCACGTGAGACAATTTTTCACTTTTTAAAATAGTTATCACTTTCGCTATAAAATATCATCACTTTCACTATAAAATGTTATCACTTTTTATTTATACTATAAGAATAAATGAGAGAGAAAAAACTGAGAGAGCGCCGCCCCTCACACCCATCTTCCAATTCACCGCCGGCGAGGAGGAAAACTGAGAGATTGCCGCTTCAGAAAATAAATTATGTCAGCAGAGAGGAAGAAAAGGATAACGTAATATCATTTTTCTTTTCGAACTTCCCATCCACATGGAAGGAGAAAGATATGCACAACTTATTCCAAAGATATGGCAGGGTTAGAGACGTATTCATACCAACAAAGGTAGACAAATATGGTAAGCGCTTTGGATTTGTGAGATTCATCGGAGTAGAAGATAGCAAAAGGCTGGAAATTGATCTGGACAAAATATGGATTGGATCCTTCAAATTGCGGGTAAACATTCCAAGATTCAGGAGGCAACTTTCAGGAAACAACTTTATGGAAGGGGCTAAACAAGCACAGCGACGCACTTACACTGTTGATGTGAAGCTGAATGCTTTTCGAAGAGATAATACTTATGGAGAAATTGCAAGGGGGCAAATAAAGAGCAAAGAGCGAGAGGCAGAAACACACGATTCAGAGGGGTCATCTTTGAATCCTGGTAAGAATGCAGTAAATATACATGATGCAGGGAACTCATTAGAGTTGAATGTTGAAGAAACTGAGATTGAGAAACATAGGGGGCAGTATGTTGGCTGAATGCAGGAGTATGAAGGCTGGAGACAGATTCAAGATGATGTAGAAAATAGTGGGTATCCAAATACAAAAATCATTCCGATGGGAGGTGAAATGGTCCTAATATCAAATAAGTTCAAAGTAGAAACACATGAACTAATCCAGGGGAGCACAAAATGGATTACTAAGTGGTTCAAATTCGTCGAGCCATGGCAGCCGAAGATGGTAAACCGTGAACGGAGAGTGTGGATTAGATGTGTTGGGGTTCCAATTCATGCTTGGTCAATACAAACCTTTAAACAGTTGGCAAGTCTTATAGGAAGCTTTCTGGAGGTAGATGATAACACCAAAGATCAGACAAGATTTGATGTTGGTAGAATGAGGATATCAACCAAGCCTAATTGATCAAAGTTACAGAGTCAGAATTAATGGTCATATCTATACTATCAGACTCAGAGAGGAATTCCAACATCCGTATGATGGGGATATGCCGGAGGAGCCAGCTCTCAAAAGGTCAATCAAGATCTTGGGGCCGTTGAATCGTCGGAATCGGAATCAAAATTAGAATCGGAATATTCAGATTTCATCCCTAATTCGGTGGAAGACGGTGATAACTGGACATCGAAAGTCGAGGAAACTCATGATGATACTGATAAAGTTGATGCGACATTCGAGAAGGTAATTTAAAATATAGCGACTATGGGTACAACCCTCGAAACTGGTGAGAGTGAGCATGCTGGAGTAGTTGGAAAGTATAATTACTCTAATAACTCAGCCCAACAAAACTCAAATAATGATGTGGAGAAGCCCAAAGAACAGAATACGAGTGTTGGGCCTAATGGGCTAGTTTTACAGAATAATATTATGAAATCATGTGAAGTCCAGAACAAAGTTAGACCAGGGGATACCCAATTACCAGGGGAAGTAATGTATGTTATAGAACGAGAGTTGTCCAACCAGGTCATTAATGGTGAAAACAATCCTTGTTCCCAAGAGGTGCCGATTCAGAATAAAGAAGATCTTCTATCAGAGAACAACACGGAATCCTCAGTGGAATCTTCTACTCAGAACCTGTCAAAACATCGAAGAACAAAAGATAATTGCAATACTAAAAGGGCAAGTAGAAAGGCTATTCACTTGAGGAATAAAAAGAAGTGGGAAGAGTTTATGGGAGAAACGGAGAAAGAGGTCACTGAATGAGATAAAGGAAGCGAGGATTACAAAGAAATAAAGGGAAAGTGCAAAATCAAGAAAAGGGAAGCTCACCGAAAAAAGAAAACGCAAAAGAGTACATCAAAGGAAGTCCATCTTAGCAATTCAATTGGTGATAATGCAATTAAATGTTGTAACATGAGATACTTAAAATCTTGTAGAGAAGAAGCGGAAGAGATATGGGAAATGGGAAAAAGAATAGGGATAGCTGCTCTAGAAAATACAGAGGAAGTGGTAAAACTGTTGACATCTCTTGAGGAAAGAGATCGTGAGATGTACAATAAGAGGGGAGGAGTTTCCATTCATGATCAATGAAGATTTTGTCTTATAATATTCGTGGATTGGGGGAGAGTGAAGAAGAAGGATATAAACAGCATGAAAGAGAATAGAATTTGTGTGTATTCAAGAGACAAAAATGGAGATGATAGATAAACCAGTGGGTGGGAATTTGTGGGGAGATGGAATCGATTTCGATTATAAATTTAAAAAATCTGATGGAAGAGCAGGAGGATTACTGTGTACCTGGAGAAGCGATTGCTTTAGTATGAGTACATCAAGGGAAGACATAGGGATGCTAATCATAATTGGAAGATGGGGACAGAACACTTGGGAAAGTGGCATCATCAATGTGTATGGGTCATCTATTGTATCAGAAAGGAAATTACAATGGCAGTACTTGACAAACATAATACAGAACATGCCGGATATTAGTTGGTGCTTAGCAGGAGATTTTAATGCAGTTCGGTGTGCCAATGAGAGAAAGGGGATAAGTGAGACACAACACCATAGAGGCATGGAATACTTCAATGATTTCATCAGAATTAATAAACTGCAGGATATTCCTTTGGTGGGAAGAAGATTCACATGGTATAAACCAAACGGGAAATGCATGAGTCGACTCGATCGATTCTTATTATCAGAGAGTTGGATGACACAATGGCAAGGATTATCACAAAAGGGGCTACAGAGAACGGTGTCAGATCATTGCCCAATAATGATCAAATCACAGGTGGTTAACTGGGGGCCCAAACCATTCAGAACTCTAAATTGTTGGGATGACCATCCAGGATTTAAAGGGCTGGTGGAGAAGAGTTGGAAAGAGTTCAATCATCAGGGGCATGCTAGCTACATAATTAAGGAAAAAATGAAGTCTTTAAAATATGTACTGAAGGAATGGAATAAATCAACGTTCGATAGTGTGGATAGAAACATTGAGAGAACAGTAGAAGAGATTGGAAAACTGGATGCCAAAGCAGATGATGATAATTTTTCTGAATCTGATATGCTACAAAGAGGAGAAGAGGTTGCAAAATATTTCAGGTTGGTAAGACAAAATGACTCCATACTGCATCAGAAAGCTAGAATTAAGTGGTTGAGAGAAGGAGATACCAATTCAAGCTTCTTTCACAAATGCATAAACAGGAGAAGGAGAACAAATGAAATACATGGGCTTCACATAGATGGGCAGTGGTATGATACAGTACCAGAAGTTAAAAACAAGATCAAAGAACATTTCGAGAGGAGATTTACCAAAATGCGGGGTATGCGACTAAAATTAGAAGATATTAATTTCAAAAAATTGAAAGAAGAGGACAAAGATGCGCTTACAAAGCCATTCTCAATGGAAGAGATTAAGGAAGCAGTATGGAATTGTGGTAGCAATAAAGCCTGATGGATTTACTTTCCACTTCATCAAGAAATTTTGGAAAGTAATGAAAGAAGATATTTATAACTTTGTGCAGGAATTTCACCTCAGTGGACGTATTGTGAGAGGAGAAAATCCATCATTCATCATACTGCTCCCGAAAAAGAAAAGCCCACAACGAATTGATGAGTACATACCAATATCGCTCATCGGATGCGTATACAAGATACTAGCAAAACTATTGGCAAGCAGGCTGAGCAACGCACTAGGTAAGGTAATTTCTAAAACTCAATCAGCTTTTGTATGAGGTAGACGGATTCTTGAAGGAGTGCTTGTAATTAATGAAGTTGTGGATGAACTAAAGAGAACACGAAGGCAGGGGATAATATTTAAAGCTGATTTTGAAAAGGCTTATGACACGGTTGAGTGGGATTTCATTGATGAAATGATGAATCACATGAATTTTGGTGAAAAGTGAAGAACTTGGATTCGGGAATGCATATCAACAGCAACGGCATCAGTCTTGGTAAATGATGGTCCAATGGAAGAATTCAAGCTTCAACGAGGGTTGAGGCCAGGAGATCCTCTATCTCCTTTTTTATTTCTCATAGTGGACGAAGGTTTACATGGCTTGACCCGAAGATCAATTGATGAAGGTATGTTCAATCCTATTAAAGTTGGTAGGCAAAATATGGAAATACCTTTACTTCAATTTGCAGATGATACTGTTTTTATGGGGGATGGGGATTGGCAAAATATTAGATGTTTGAAATCTATAATGAGATTGTTTGAGTTGATATCTGGATTAAAGGTGAATTTACAGAAAAGTAGATTGATGGGTGTAAATATGGAACGAAGAAGGTTACATGAGATGGCTAGAATCTTCCTGTGCAAAGAGGATCAACTTCCTTTAAATATCTTGGACTTCCTGTAGGAATGAATCATAGAAGACACAGTACTTGGCATCCTATTTTACACAAAATAAAAAAAATTGGACAGTTGGGATTCAAAAGAAATTTCTCTTGGTGGGCGATTAATTTTGGTGAAGTCAGTTTTGTCGGCATTACCTATCTATTACCTCTCCATTTTCAAACTTCCAAAGAAAGTAAATCAAGAGCTAATTTCTCTTCAAAGGAGTTTTCTATGGGAGGGCGAGTGGGGGAAGGATCACGTAAAATAGCTTGGGTTAGTTGGGACATTGTTTGCAAATCAAAAGAAGATGGAGGGCTAGGAGTAATAGATTTGGAAATTTTTAATAAAGCACCACTTGCTAAATGGTGGTGGCAATTGTTGGAAGACAAAGATAAATTATGGTGTAGAGTGATTAAATAGAAATATGGATCTCATCTTGGAAATTCAGCAGAGTTGATAAGAGGAAGGAATAATAGAGTCATGTCTACTTTGTGGCATGATATATGCAATGTTGTTCAAGGGGATGAAGGTGAATGGTTTAGAAAAGAGTGTGAAAAGATGATTGGAGATGGGAAAAACACCAATTTTTGGTCTGAGCCTTGGAATAAGGGAGATGTATTGAAAATCAAGTATCACAGGTTGTTTGCCATTGCAACTGACAAAGATACAAATATTTATGACAAAGGCTGTTGGGATGAAGGTGTCTGGAGGTAGAAATGGGATTGGAGAAGAGAGCTATTCCAGTGGGAAGAAGAGCTTTTAAATAATCTTATCATCTCTATAAATTGGTTTTCTCCTAACATTAATTGCAGGATTATTGGAGATGGAAAGAAGACTCATCAAAAGCATACACTGCACATTTTGCGTACAAGAGTCTACGAGGCAGGTTTAACAATCAACAAGAGAATTATGAACCAATTAGAATTTGGCAGAAGGGGATTCCAAGTAAGGTTCAAGCATTTATGTGGAGGTTGCTAAAAGATAGACTGCCTACCAAGGTAAACCTTAGAAAGCGTAAGGTGCTAGCTTCTGAGGACAGTTTGATGTGTACTTTTTGTGCAAGCAGTGTGGAAGATGTTGATCACTTATTTATTCTTTGTTCATTTTCATCAAGTGTATGGCAAAAGTGCTTCTCGTGGGTTGGCACCTGAAGTAGTATGCAAGCTTCTATTGGTAGACAATTTCAAGCTTATCTTGGATTGTCATGGAATAGAAAACATGAAGTGTTTTGGATAATATTGTGGCATTGCACTACATGGTCTTTGTGGATTGTAAGGAATTCAAGTATATTCAAACAAAAGGTAACTCTATTGGATGACCTTATTGAACTTATAAAGTTGATGATGTGGGCATGACAAAAGGCATTGACACCAAATAATTTTAGCTATGGAGTTGCAGAATGGTTTTTAAATCCATTAGAATATTTATGATATTATGTTAGAAAAGTGAAGGGGATCACCATAGTACACCTTGTACTTGTGTGATATTATTATTCAATAAAATACTTATTTTCCTATAAAAAACTTTTTATTTATACTATAAATTGTTCATGAAATAACACTGTCACTTTTTATTAATTTATTATTATTTTTCTTTATAAAAGTTATCACTTTCTGACCGTCTCACATAAGGGCTTATGTGAGACGCTCTCACACAAGTCTTTTCCTATTTAAAATTGTATTCAATTTTATATTAAGAATTAAAAAAAAATTATAAAACCTCCTCAACCCCAATATACATTTACAAAATCTCATTTGTGAGGGTAATTATGTGAGATGTGTGGTGAACATGTCTGATTCGTTGTTAAAGTATACATATTATATAGATAAAGTATTCTAATTCGTAATTAAGGTATGTATTTCTAAAATATAATGAATAATGAATTAAAATATGATTTTAAAATTTTATAGTATGATTAACTACAAATATACATTAACTATCAACAAGTATATTTTACATATATAAATATTATACTATGACAATGGTGACCCATCTCATAACCCATCTCACTTATATACATTTCACGATAAAGTATCCCAAAACATTTTGTTAGTTTTCACAAGTCACGACGGTGGATTCAAACTTCACTATGTAATCCTTTAACAATAATCGTAATAGATTTTCATCATGAGATTATATTAAAATTTTGAAATTAGTAATTCACTTTTTATTATATTTCGAATTATTCATAATTACTTGAATGTTATCACTTTTTATGATAAGTAAAATATTTATAAAATTTTATTGATGCGCAATTCAATGTTTGAAAAAAAATGTGCAGAAAAAAAAAGTAATCGCATAGAGATAATTTTGTCTTTGTGTTGTATGTTTATGTAGTTGATAGTGTTTTTTTTTTTAAAAAAAATGCAGAATAGAATGTGCAACTACGTAGAGGTAATTGTTTTTTTACTTTAGTGTTGTATGTTTATGTAGTTGACAGTGTTTTTGAATTAAAAAAACAGAAAAGAATGTGCAACAATATAGAGATAATTTTGTCTTTTTACTTTATATATATTTATATAGTTGATAGTGTTTTTGTTTTTTTCATTTTACTTGAGTGTAATTAACTAATTAAGATCCAACACTACAAAAAAAATTATTTTTTAGCAACCGCATTTACCAACGGAATTCAATCCGTTGGTAATTACCAACGGAATAGCAAAAAAAATGACATTTTTCCTTTAGCAATGGAATGCCAACGGATTTATTTTCTATTGTACCAATGTAATTCATTCCATTGGTAATTACCAACGGAATCATTATATCAATTACCAACGAAATTATTGGCAACAGATTACCAACGGAATAATTTACCAACGGAATTGAATTTTCGTTGTTAAAAATTTATCAACAATCACTTTACCAATGAAAATTTACCAACAGATTCAGTTGTTAATCCGTTGATAAACCAATTTAACAATGGAATTAAGGTTTTACTAATGGAATAATACGTTAGTAAAAAATCGTTTTTTTTTTGTTGTGCAAGGCGTCTATCTTTTAGTAATATATCTAAGAAATAATTTATTGTTAATTTAACAAAAGAGAATCATAGAAGATAATACAATATTAATTATACTCTTAAAGAAATATATAACACAATTAATTATAAAATTCTATTTCGTATTTTTCATTCACCATAATATAATGTACCGTTGTATATTTAACTAGTATTAACATTTGAATATTTTTCTTATTATTAAATTAAATACAATATTTGACTTTTAAAATTTAGTTTCAGCTCAATTGCTCAACGGCCATTAGTTACTCGTCTCTTATCGATCAAATAATAGAACATGTGTAAATAGAATAATTTAACATAAGGGTAATTAATTAAGCTAGCTAGTAAGACAAATGAAGATCAACGTGAATTGGACATTGGCCGTTGGGAAGACCCAAATTTCAATTATTTTAATAACATAAAGATTAAATATTAATCTGACATGTCATACCATTAATTACAATCTAATCAGATAATTAATTAAACAAATAAAGCGTTTAGTTCGATAAGTACATGCGTCACTGTAGTCAGATAAGATGACGGAGGCAACTTAATTACCATTGGCTCTTAATTAGTTTCTTAATATAATAATTAGTAGTAATACATAATTAATCACATGATTATAAATAACGCAGCTGGGTGTATCGATAACTTAACTAGGTTTCATGTCTAGTGTTTGCTGTTCCTAGCTTTATTTTATTTTATTTTTTAATCGTAGATTATAATAATGTGGATTTAATTTATAATTAGCTGTGAAATATACCTCAAACGTGTACATCCATGTATTTTAATTACTACCTACATTATTAGATAATATTTCCACATATTAATTATAATCTACAATTGTCTGTAATTATTGTACTTACACCCACCTTATGGAATTTTACATTTTAGGATAATTATTAAATTTTATGTATAAATAAACAAAATAAATAAATAATAAATTATTATATAAACAATAAAAATAAAAATATAATGATGTCATGTGAATTGACATTAAACTTTAACAGTAAATATTAAAATTTATTGATGACATAACACTCCCTCCCTTCATAATAATGTGTTCATTTTGTTAATTTAAAAGGCCACTCAATACGTATCATTTTTTTTAGTAAAGAAGTCTTGGACATAACCCATCATTCACTATATATTAGTAATTATTAGTACAATTACTCATTTTATATAAAATAATAATACTCTTTAATTCACTTAAAAAACAAATGAATATGTTATTGTTAGATAGAGGAAGTATTAACTAAAGACAATTTATTTTCATATCAATACTAGTTATCGTGTACTCCGAGTTTTTGAATTACTTGACGAAAAAATCATCAGTATTAATAGTGACAATTGGACTCATATACAGTTTCTTCTAAAATCATCCGCATATTCCATTAAATTTGGTGAGTTGATACAAATTCTGCATTTTCGTAAGTGCAAAAAATGCCATGTATATATACCTTTCATAAGATGCACCAAAACAATAAAGGCACAACCCCATTTATATTTACACCATTCATCTATTTGAGTGACTTGTCCAATCCTACTTGTGAAATCTTCATTCTTAGCTATGTACTTGTTTTTGGTTTACCTGCATTTGAAAACTTGTGTGTTAGAAAATATATTTTATGTATATTTTTAATTATATTGGCATAAAATCAATTACTAACAATTTTATAAGTTTAATCTAATTATTTATAGAAAAAATATCAACTATCACCACAAGATTTGGTCAAATATATTTTATTCATGAAAAATAATATCAAGGTGGAGATTCATCCAAATTTGATCATGTTGGACCCTTTATGCCTTATTGTATGGTTCAATTGCCGGTCTTCTTTCTCTTTGGATTTGGACCACTTTTAATTAAGTATGATTCGACTCTTTTTTCCTTAGACCCTATTGAAACCCTAATTCTTACTAGTCTCCTCCCTCTATTTCTCTTGTCGCCTTTCACCATGAAAGAAAAGGTTGACCTTCCTTTCCAGTTGTGGTCCGGCTTCGGTATAAAAAGGCCTCTACTAGTCTAACAAAATAGAGAGTGTTTGAGTGATAAGTTCCTCATGTGGGTTGTGGCTCTAATCCTTTGTGGATTTTAGCTTGTGGATTTTATCTTCTCATCATTGTGTTACATCGGCTGTTTGATGAGAGTGGAAATTCATGTACTTTTGGGTCCAATTTGATACCTCTTTGAATGTTTAATTGCTATTATTTGCACAAATCTTAATACTTTGAATGATTATTGACTAAAAGGTGCTTGAGAGATATTTTGTTGTGTTTTGATAGGAAAAATGATAAAAATGCTAAATTGGAATGAAGGGTGAATTTGTGCAAGATGTCAAGGAAACAGAGGACTACATTCCATAATTTTTCTGTATTTCTGTATAATTCCAAACTGCTCTTGTGATATATTATTAGAAAGCTACGGAAGAGAGGGTCGCGTGAGCGCAAGAATTGCTTCAATCAGAGCCCGGATGAAGAAGTTATGCTCAAAGCCGTGAGGTCGCGTAGCTGCCATTAAGAATTCCGAAAATTCACGAAAATTACCCTCTATTTCCTATTTTCTTGGTGGCTAAGTTATTTCCTAATCTCATATCCCTCCATATCTTCCATAATTATATTTTTCCTTATTTTTAAGATCCCACATACTTTTACTCCTTATCTTATTCCATTCTCACACTTATATATACACATTCTCATCACCATATAAAAGAGTGGAGAAACCACCTAATCTACCACCACCACATCACTTAGGGTTTTAAACTCTAATCCACCATATACGCCTTTCATCTTCTATCCATCATCCGCTATCCACCATCTGGAGAGGATTCAAGGGAGTATTCGTCTACTTGATCGGAGACGGGAATTCTAGAGAGGACGGAGTTGAAGAAGGAGAACCAAATAAATAAGTTTTTCTTTTCTTTACTTTATTCTTTCTAGTTTTTAGACTCATGGTAAGTCTTTTTCCATAGACATGTTTGTTGCTTGTAACACCATGAGCTAAGTATCTTTTTGGTATTGTTAGAGCTTTAGACTGTTTTGACTATGTGATTTGACTGCCCTAAACTTGGATTTATTATATTGCAGAATGTTTATTTCCTTATTGAAGAGGATATTTGAGACTTCATATTATTGTGTTTTGAGTTTTGATTCTTTAATTATTCTTGACGGTATCACTGATTGATAGTTAATAGGATTCCTGATTTATGCATAATAATTGTTGTTTCCTGTGACAGTCTCAGGAGATTGGCCTATAATTCCTAAGAGTGTTAGACAATCACTTTGGAATATTAATTACTTCGTAAAACATCCTTATAAGGTAATTGGTAATGATACAAAAGGGGTTAATAATTGCGTACCTAGAAAGAGAAGTCTAGTATTCTAGCCTTTAATGGAATTTAGCATGAAGTACTGATGAACGTTTTCTTAACATACAATATTAATTCCCAAGTATGAAGGATGCTATTGTAGCTTTGATAAGCGACCAAGTGATTATCGAACCCAAATGACGTATTATTATTAATTTAATTATATTCTAACGTATTAAGACTACTATGGTAAAATAGTGGTGTGATTAAGTAACTAATAACTAAATAATTAAAAAAATAATTAAAGTAAATAAACAGTAGAGATTGAACGAAAGTGAATAAGTGAGAAAATAGGTAGTTCTTCGGGCCATCCAGTTTTACTTATTAATTTTTCTTCCGTGTATCAATGTCCGACTCTGCCTTGTGGAGTATGGACGCATCACTAAGTCATGCAAATCTACTCTATAGACACAAAAAAATATGCGTGTGACATGTATGAATAACCTTGGAACAAGAGATATAAGTCACTCCCTTTCTAGGTACTATTAGTATCAATTATTTTCCGTGCACTAAGTACTTTAACCCGATATGATCTCCCTTTGTAGGTACTATGAAATTATACTCTTTATCCTACTTATTAACCCCAAATACGATTTAATTAACAAGTATTCATATAAGATAGTTCTAATGAGACTTCAGAATTCCTTCACTTAGAATCATAACAAATAATCATGCTCAATAGTGAATGCACTCAATCAATAACCAAGATATGTATTCAGTCTCTACATAACAATTAATGATGCACAAAACAACTCTGAGTATGAATTAAAAAAGCATAATCTTATACTCCCTCCGTCCTGCACCAAGGGTGCATTTTACTTTTTTGCACGTAGATTAAGGAGTATTATTATTTAATGTGTAGTGGATAGTTGTATTAGTGGGAGTGTGGACCCAATGTTTTAATTATATTAGTGGGTGAGTGTAGGGGACCCATGTGTATAAAAAAAAAGAAAGGGAACCCTTTGAGTGGGACGACCAAAATAGAAAAAAGAGACCCTTGGTGCGGGACGGAGGGAGTATAAAATAATCTACAAGTAGTGTTGTACAGAGTAAGTTCAATTAACTTATAAAACCTTCATAAACCCTAGAACTACCGAAGCGGTTCTAGTCCATGATTGATCGAAGAACAATCATAGTGGTTGGATATATCTTAACCATAGTCTTGAAAATTACAAGATAAATTAAGAAGCGAAGTAAACCCTATATGCGGGCACCATCGCGTCTCTCTCCATCTTGAATCTTCACTTGGTTCTCACTTGATTTGATAGACGAATCTCTCTCCATAGCTCCGTGGATGGTGGTAGGATTTCAGATGTTGGTAGAATGAAGGTAGTGAATGGCTCCATTTTCCCTTACGTAGGGTCTTCCTTTTATACTTGTGAGCTCTCCTTACGGAACTAGGATAGGCTTTTTGAGCAAAAACATGCACTGAAGGTGTAAAAATATGGATCAAGACATTTTCAGCTCATCAGTTCGACCAAAGGCCTTGGTCGAACCGATCACAGCTGGTCAAACCACAGGTCAAATCGGCCTGTAACACTGGCAGATCGCCGGTTCAACCCGAATGGCCGGTCGAATCAGAAGTTTTCTGGTCAAATTGCAACTGCTTCTCTTTAGGCTTCTGGTTCGACCACAGTTCGACCAAATAGCTTGGTCGAACCATATTGTCGTGGTCGAACCACACTTCTACCAATCTTCCGACACCTGGTTCGACCAGAGATGCTGGTCGAACCACTCTCTACTTAGTCGAACCATGCTCCTGCTTGATTGAACCGGTGTCTTCGACACCCTTTCTCTGGTTTCAATCACTTCTATCCCATTTTTCTTTGAAAATCCACTCAAACGGACTCAAACGCACCTGATTCATGACTTTACACTATACCACACGATTTATCTTGACTTAAGATCAAATCTTACATCATTATCCCATGAATCAAGGCTCAAAACACGTGAATTTACATACTCATCAAGTACCTATAGAGGGAGAGAGAGTTAATTCCTTATCGATCCTAGGATTTGTATCTCATTATAAGTGTTAGATTCTACCTGATCAAGAGGTCTAACTAGGTTTAACGATCCTCTTATAAATATATGCAGGTAATTAATTTGGGTTTAGAATAATCTGTCACATGGTTAAGCTGGATTGTCCTTAGCATTATCAGTCTCTTATCTTGGAATACTTGATTATTTTCTCATCAGCGTATTTTATTTTATTTTATTAGTTATTATTTTATTTTCATAAATTGAGTTTGTCTTAAATAGAAATAGTCATATTAGATTTATTTCTCACTCTGACACTATCCCGTGGATTCGATAATTTAACTTGGTCATTCGCGCACTACAATTGATCTCTTACACTTGAGGGTGAGATTCATATTTTCCAAAAGAAAATAGCGATCACTCTTCTTTTGATCTAAACTCAGAAAAACTGAGCATCCCTCGTCTCCACCGACGTGTCAATGGTTGCGATACCCAACAGTGGTATCAGAGTCAGCTGGTCTATCGTCTGTCGGCTTCGATGCTATTCTTTTCGTTGGGCTCTTATTGATTTGTTCAGACTCTGTACCAACAGGTTAGTGGCTCGTAGGTGCTGTGGTGGTACAGTGGTCTAATCCGAGACACTGCTGGTATTTTGGCTTGTACCCTTTTATTATTTCAGTTGATTAGTTTCACTGATTGTGACGAGATCGATTCTATGCTGTTAGAAACTTTTAATATTTGTGGCTGATGCTTGAGGGGGTTGGTCCTCTATGTGATCTTATTTGCTTTGGTGAATCTCATTCCTGGGCATATCTATGTGATCTTATTTTCTTTGGTGAATCTCATTCCTGGGCATATCTTCCGTTGATGCTGTAATATCTGCTAATCTAACTCTGTGAAAGATTGTTAAATTTGTTTATTTTCTTGTGCTTATTACGTAGATTTGAATACCTATGGCTTCTCCATCGTCGTTTGGATAGGCCCCCTTAAATGGAAAAGGTAAGTCATTTGGATAAGCCCCTTAAATGGAAAATTTAGTATGAAGTGTATTCTTATCCAACCATGGGTATTTAAAGCTATAGATCTTATGAGAAGGATGTTACTGGGTCTAAAAAGATTAAAATGGGTGAACTTGCTTTGTCTGCTATTATCTTAAATTTATCTAACTCCAAGTTGAGAAAGGTTGGTATGTATGATTCTGTTAAAGAGTTATGGGATAAATTGGTCGGGTAAGTTATACACTTAAACTTCCTTACTTAGTAAACTGTTTTTTCCTGAGAAAGATTGGTGTGTATGATTCTGTTAAAGAGTTATGGGATAAATTGGTCGTTTAAGTTATACACTTAAACTTTCTTACTTAGTAAATTGTTTCTACTTGAAAATTTCTTTGTTTTTAGATTGAATCTAAATAAAGATATTGATGAGAATCTTGATTTGTTTACCAAGCTTATTCTAGATATTAAACAGACTGGTGACAAGCATATTAATGAATATTCTCCAATTGTATTCTTGAATAAAACCTGAATCTTACAGTGATATTAAATCTTTTTAAGTTATTAAATCTATTTAAGTATGTTAGAGATGATATACTTTGGATGTTTTGATTAATAGTCTAAAGAGTAAAGAGATTGATTTAAGTCAAAATGAAACTCACTCTAGGGGAATTATGTATGTTAAGAGTAAGCCTAAGGGCATCTACAATGGTAGATACAATTCCGATGTGGCAAACATTTTGTACCTCATTAAAGGTACAATTACCATTGGGTAGAATTAGGTACAATTTAATAAATTAAAAGTAAAATTTTGGGAGCGTGATGAATATTGGCGCGTAATGTGTTAGGTCATTTAATATTTTAATATTTTGTTTGACAATAATATATTAATATTTTTATATTAAAAGATTTGCAGGAAATTGTTAAATTTTATAATTTTTGACATGGAAAAATAATAACCATGACGTGTAATATGAGATACAGAATTGGAGAAGCCCTAAGAACAAAGGTCATTGTTCTTGCTATAATTGTCATGAACGTGGTCATTATACCAATAAGTGTCCCCACCCCCATGAAAGATAAATTTAGTGATTAAGAAAATGTTGCAACTGAATCTGTAAATTATGGTGATTTTTCTGATTTATGTCCATGTGTATTTAATTGTACCTTTTAGATAATTTGTGTGTTTTTCAATGGCTTATTGTTTATGCATGTTTGTCTGAAAATTTGTTTTCCTTGAAATTATGTGTTTTCTCTCTGTGAGAAGTACTTTGAAATATGTTTTATGTCTAGCATGTTTTAAACTCGCTTTTGTTGTTGGTTGCTCTTAGTGAGGTGGAGCACTATTATTATTTACTACTCCCTCCATCCCAAATTCATCTTCATGTTTACATTAATATGATATTTTTGGGTAATAAATAAATGATAAAGTATGTTATATGTGTTAAAAATATAATGGTAAATTTGAAATTAAAGTATGTTAGAGGGATATTAGATAGTTGCTTTTTCCTTTTATGGAGTATGAAGTCGAATTTGGGATGGACTAAAATGGAAAATGTGAAGTTGAAGTTGAGACTGAGGGAGTATTCGTTGGTATTATTTGTGCTTATGTGCATATTTTATTCTTATTTGTGTCTCTTAGTGAGGTGGATCATGTTGTATGAATCTAAACTTTTGGAACTCTTGTTAGATTATACTTTATCTGTGTGTCCCTCTTTGTGGGTGTCTTTGTGATATGTTAATTGATATAGCTTGTTTTCTATGTGTTTGGTCTGCACATGACTTATGTTTTTTATTTTCTAATCTTGATGATTACTTTTTGAACTTCGTGTTCATGATCTCTGTGACCACATATGTGCTTTGTACTCGGCTCATTATATCTCTGTGATATTCTGAATCTATGACTCTGTGTCATTTGCCTTTGTCCCATTTTCCTTTCCGTGACTTTGTGTCACTATTTTGCCTTACTTCATGTATGGAAAAACGGATTATGCACTATACTTTGTGTTTTTCAAATGTGCAGGTTTGTCTGAAAAGGGTGTGATGATGAAATCCTGCACTATATAAACACAGTGATGATTTGGGCCAAGGTGGAGAAATATTGGACCTTTTGGGCCCAATTTTCGATCTTCTTTCTCTTTGGGTTTGAACCGCTTTTAATTAAGCATGACCCGACTCCTTTTCCTTACACCCTATTGGAACCCTAATTCTTACTAGTCTTCTCCCTCTCTTTCTATTTTTGTCTTTCACCACAAAAGAAAAGGTTGACCTTCCTTTCGTGGTCCGCTTCAGTATAAAAAGGCTTCTCGCCTTCAGTTACCGGTGTGACGAAATATAGAGGTTGTGAGTGTTTGAGTAATAAGTTTCTCCGGTGGGTTATGGCTCTAATCCTTTATAGATTTTAGCTTCTTATCATAGCGTTACACAAGCTTTTCCTGTGAGCCAAACTCAAGAAAACCTGAGCACCTCTCATCTCCACTGATGTATCCATGATACCCAACAGGTCAAATATATGTTTGAATATCTTATTTCAAAGATATCTTTGAAGATCTTATTTGAATGGGATTACATGATTGATTCATTTATGACCAAGAAAAGAAAAATTCAAGGCAACTTCATGATCAAGAAATGCCGCAGATAGAGATCATGTCCAGTAGTCAAAGATGTCCAAGATGATTGAGATTTTATTTAAGATTTCATGGGATCACTATTTAATTGAGATCTTTGAGAGATTTGATAAGATTGTTTCTAACTTATTTATTCTTCAATTGATAATCGATGTATTCAGATCTCCTATATTAGTTTTGATGTGGGTATTAGTTTCAAAAACTCTTTAGTTTATTTCGTTTATATTCTGTTCCTTCTCGTGTTCTTTCATATATGAAAGAACACGTCTTTGTAAAGCAGATTCAAGGAGAGAGTTCGATCAATGAGTTCGAGAGATCTCGTCACAAGTTTAGAGAGTCCATTTAATGCTGTTAAGTCCACGTGGTGGCTAAACAAGTAATTAAGAGTTCTAGGGTATTATCATTTAGTATAGAACATTGTTCGTAGGTGTTGTATTGAAATATTTTACTTTTTTAATGAAAAGATTTAATGGATAAGATGAAGCCTATCCCATATTTTTTAAATCATGTGTTTTTAAAGTTTTCCACTGTATTCTTACGTTTATGTTGATGTTCTTACTTTTCAAATGAACATTCACACTAGCACATGTATCTAATGGTTTTTACAATTGGCTTTAGAGCAGGTTCTAGTTTATAATATATAAGTCAATATCTTGGACCCTTTGTCCCATGAGTCATTGTGGCCTCTCGCGATGCAGGATTCATTGTTCGACCCACCTTTCATAGATGGATCAAACTTTACTTATTGAAAATCTATTAAAATTGAAAATGCTCAATGTCTTTAATGCAAAGGGACCAGTCATTATCAATATGAATGTCCAAACTTTCTGCGAAAGAACAGATCCCTGAAAGTAGCTGGGAGTGACTCCAAATCTAAAGAAGAAATATCAGTTGAACATACATTGCTTTGCAGTTTATGAGTAAAAACGTTACTTGTTTAACTGATAATATTATTACAGTAGAAGAAGAACAAAATAAATCTGATTGGGAAATTTTTCCCACTAATGAAGACATGAAACCTATGTTTCAACAAATTACATCAAAGTTGTCACGTCCCAAAATATGTGTTAAAATAATGAAATTTCATGAAATTTATTTATTTTTTTAAAAAAAAGCAAAATTAAAATAAATCGAGTTCAAATACATCATAATAACAATGGAGAGATTAATTAAACCATAAAAAGAATTGAAAAAATATTTTAGAATTTAAGTAGTGGAAGTCTTTCAGTGATATGTGTAGTGACAATTCTAGAGTCATTGTTCACAGATTTAACACTTACTTAAGTAAAACACATAATACTTCTTTCTATTAACCCCCCAACTCATTATTCGTCACGCCGGCTATACTACATCATCTGTAGAGGAAAAAATATAATAGGGTGAGCACACGAAAATGTACTCAATGGGGGATTTACTGTTAGATTTCACAATTAAAAATGACTTCATCTCTTGAGAAATGAACCTCATGAATCTTTAAACGTAAGTGAATTAACCCATAGTCAAGTCGCTCGAAAGCACTCATTATTTAATACGTCAAAGTCATGCAAAGGTGTCAGTCATTTCTTATTGGCAATAATGCCTACTGTACGTATATGTTCCCGACCCATTGATCTTAGGTAAAATATTCATGCATATTCATAAAATCAATTAATATAAATTACATTCAATTTAGAAATTATAACAGTAAACCCACATTTTCCTTTATAGACGAGTCACACAAAGATAAAATTTAAGGTAGAGGTTGAGAATGAGCATTCACGTTGCTAGTTACCCTCACAATCCAGGTGCCTTCAAACTTTTTATTTTCTCTTAGCACATAATTAAATGTTTTTATCTAAAAAATATTATGATTAATTCTAATCTTATGCGAAAAAGTTACCAAGACGTCTCTCATCTAAATATTATTTTAATATGATCAGACTTTGGGGTTTTCGTATATTTTTTTTGTAATCAATAATTCATTGTTAAAGAAAATTCGAGATATGGGAATGCTTTTATGAAAAATATTGTTTAGGGGCAAAAATTTTCAGTTTGACATACTTTATGTAGAAGAATATATCTTGTTTGCGTTTGGATCTTTTGGTTAACGTGAACCTTTAGGGTTCTATGCAATTCTATCGCAGCAGAAGCATAATCATAGAATTGAATTACCTTTCATCAGGGTTTGATGTAGAGGTTGAATAGCAAACGACCTTCCGATCTTCTGTAGTATTCCTAAGCCATGTCTTGACGTTGTGTGGGCAACGATCTCCAAGACGAACTCAATCTGCAGTCAATCTCGCTTGCTCACGGTTTTAGGCATGAATACATGAATATCCGAACTGCTAATATTGGCTATTTATAAGCTACAACGAGGATCAGGAGGATACATTAGGGTTGGGCCTCCCATTGGGCTTAAGCATCCAAGTTTAGCCCAAAACTTATACTTAAGTCCAATAATAATAAATCAGTCCACTAAAGAATTATTATTGCACTGCTACCTTAATCTCAAATTATGTTATAGGCTCCTTCTTATTATGAGCCCGTCAATCTCCTCGTGTTTAAGATTCAATGCCCATTAATTAATTAAGTTACTGACAACTCCATTAATTAATATATTTACCAAGAGTAGTACCACTCAACCTTATTATCATGCCGGAATAAATCCACTTGCAGGGTTTACATGATAATCATTATGAGCTCCTCAAGGGGACATCATGAACCAATTCCGTTAGGACATGAATTCCTTCTACAATCAACAACACATCATAGAGACAGCATCATCTCCCAACTCACCGAGCTTATTGATTTAATAATTAAATCTCACCCATTGATGAATCAAAGAAATAAATACTGGCTTACGTGTCGAGATTATTGTATAGGGATTAAGAGTACCAACATCCATAATAACAGAGATCCAGTTCTATTATATAGTCAGTAAAAATTTGAACGATCTCACCGCAGTCCTGCTCAATACACACACAGTGCACTAGTTCAATTTTATAGTCAAGACAGACTAACGCCAAATCACACTACAACTATACAGATATATAGTTCTTGTCTATCTCGATTGTGAATATCTATTTATACTTTAAGAGGAGCTGATAATATGATCTTCCGTGTGACGCCGCACACCACGTTATCTACAGTATAAAGTAAATGGACTTTTGTAATAACATAATAGCAAAACGTTTGATCACATGATTCTCATTTAAAACATTATCAAAACAAAGTTAGACTTTTAGTATGCAATCCAACAATCTCCCACTTTTACTAAAAGACTATGCTGCCATATCTGCTGCCATACATCTGATTCCTACTCCCACTACTTGACCATCAAAAGCTTTCACCTTAAGGTCATTGCAAAAAGGATTTACTAGGTTATCATCCAATGTAATCTAGGTGACAAAAACCTTCCCCTCATCATACGATTTCTCGTATCAGGTAGTACTCATTCTCAATGTGTTTAAGTGCCTTATGGGTGTTGGCAATTGGATCTTATGGTGAACGTGATTCAATAAGAAAATAGATAATCAGATACAGCGGAAGCATAAAACAATTACCTTTCTTCTGGATTGGTGTAGAGGATGATGATCTGTGAAGAACACCTCTGACCTTCTACAGTATATCCCAAAGTTGACTCTCTGGTGTTGTGTGGTCAACAATCCCCAGAGAGTTCTCAATCTGCTCCTAATCTGTTCTCTACGTAAGTGGCGCAGACTTAGGTTATTAGGAACTGAGATAACTTATATACTTGGGCTACTGCAGGGACCAGGAGGAGAAATTGGCCTCAATCAGATTTAATTAACCAAGCTTAGCCCAAAGCTTTTAATTAAATCCAATAATAATAATATAGTCCACTAAAATATTATTATTGCACTACCCATCCAATCCCAAAATTACGTTCTGGGCTCCTTCTTATTATGAGCCCGATAGTCTCCCCATGTTTAAGATATACAATGCCCATTAATTAATTAAGTTACTGACAACTCAACTTAATTAATATCTCATCCGAGAGTAGTACCACTCAACCTTATTATCATGCCGGAAATTAATCCACTTGCAAGATTTACATGATAAACCTTATGAGCTCCTCAAGGGGACATCATCAACCTATGACGGACATTGATTCCTTCTACAATCAATAGCACACCATAGAGACACCACTACTTCCCAACTCACCGAGTTTGTTAATTTAATACATTTAAATCTCACCTATTGATGAATCAAAGAAATATATACTGTCTTATGTGTCGAGGTTATTGTATAGGGATTAAGAGCACGAACATCCATAATAACAGAGATCAAGTTCTTCTATATAGACAGTACAAGTCGAACGATCTCAGACGGTCCTACTCAATACACAAAGCAGTGTACTAATGTGGTTCTATAGTCAAGACAAACTAATACCAAACCACACTACAACCATACCGATAGATAGTCCCCGTCTATCTCGGTTGTGAGCATCTGTTTATACTTTATAAGGAAACTGATAATATGATCTTCCGCGTGTTGTCGCACAACATATTATCTACAGTATAAAGTAAATGGACTTTTGCACAAACATATAAATAAATAATTTATAATATGCAAAACAGTTTGATCATATGATTCTCATTTCAAATAAAATCGTTATTACATTGTTCAATACAAAAGCAAGGCTTTTAGTATACAAATCTAACAATCTCCCACTTATACTAAAAGACTACGCTGCCTTATCTGCAGACACGCATCTAATCCCCATTCCTTCTACATGCCCATCGAACGCTTTCGCTGGAAGGCTCTTAGTAAAAGGATCAGCTATGTTATCCTCAGATGCTATCTTAGCAACAATGACTTTCCCTCTTTTAACGATGTCTCGTATCAGGTGGTACTTGCGCTCAATGTGTTTACTCGCCTTATGGGCTCGTGGTTCCTTCGAGTTTGCTACTGCACCACTGTTATCACAATAAATTGTGATTGCTTTGGGCAAACCAGGAATCACATCCAAGTCCATTAAGAAGTTCCTGAGCCATACTGCTTCTTTAGCTGCCTCAGAGGCTGCTACATATTAAGCTTCCATGGTAGAGTCCGCAACGCATTTCTGTTTTACACTCCTCCATATTACGGCTCCTCCTCCAAGAGTATACACATAACCCGAGGTGGATTTACTAGCATCCCTATCTGACTGAAAATCCGAATCAGTATAACCCAAAGGTAACAAAGTATCTGCCCGGTAAACCAGCACATAATCCCTAGTCCTTCGCAGGTACTTCAAAATATGCTTTACCGCAGTCCAATGCCCTTGTCCTGGATTACTTTGATACCTACTGACCATGCCCACGGCATAACAGATATCTGGTCTCGTACATAGCATAGCATACATGAGACTTCCCACTGCCGAAGCATAAGGGACCAGCTTCATTACCTCTATTTCATGTTGTGTCTTTGGACACATTTCCTTAGATAGAGGTATTCCATGTCTGAAAGGTAGAAAACCTTTCTTGGAATCTTGCATGCTAAAACGAGTCAGTATTGTATCAATATATGAAGCTTGGGATAAGCACAACATTCTTTTCTTGCGATCCCTTATTAATTTGATCCCAAGAATGTGTCCGGCCTCTTCCAAGTCCTTCATCTCAAACTGCTTGGACAGCCATACCCTTACGCCCGACAATACCTTTACATTGTTTCCAATGAGCTGAATATCATCCACGTAGAGTACAATAAATACCACTACTTTTCCGTCACACTTCTTGTATACACATGATTCATCCGGACATTGAATAAATCCATATGACTGGATTACTTCATCAAAACGGATGTTCCATGATCTTGAAGCTTGTTTCAATCCATAAATGGACTTTTTAAGCTTACACACAAGATGCTCTTCGCCCTTTGCAATGAAACCCTCTGGTTGCTTCATGTAGATATTTTCCTCAAGACTTCCATTCAGGAAAGCTGTCTTGACATCCATCTGCCATACCTCATAATCCATATGAGCAGCAATAGACAAAAGAATCCGATCGACTTAAGCATGGCCACGGGCGAGAAGGTTTCCTCATAATCGATTCCTTCTTTCTGAGTATATCCTTTAGCCACAAGCCTTGCTTTAAAGGTTTTCACCTTACCGTCAGATCCTCTTTTTCTCTTATAGATCCACTTGCATCCAATAGCTTTTACACCATTGGGTGGTTCTACAAGCTCCCAGACTTGATTAGAATACATGGATTCTATCTCAGATTTCATTGCGTTTTGCCATAATAGAGCATATTTATCCTGTAGTGCCTCGTTGTAATTCCATGGGTCAATTTCATGTTCACCTGGGACCAAGTCGGATGACTCTCCCAATCCCATGAATCTATCCGGTTGTCTAGCAACCCTCCCACTACGACGAGGCTCCACAGGCATTTGTATATCAGGTGTGACACGTGGTGCAGTGTCCTGTGGTATATCCTCTTGCACAGTTGGTATTATGTTTGGTGTTTCCTCTCTTACTTCATCTAGAACAATTTTACTCATGGGTTTGTGGTTCATTACATAATCCTCTTCCAAAAATCTAGCATTCGTGCTAACGATCACCTTTTGGTCCTTTGGATTATAAAATAAACCACCCTTTGTTCCTTTAGGATATCCTATAAACAGACAAACTTCCGTACGTGACTCTAACTTATCAGTATCCATCTTCAACACATGTGCCGAAGCACCCCAAATCCGAAAGTGTTTCAGACTAGGTTTTCGCTTTGGCCACAATTCAATGGGTGTGGAAGTTACTGATTTAGAAGGTACTAAGTTTAGAATGTAAGCCGTTGTTTCTAAGGCATATCCCCAAAACGAATTAGTTAGTTCCGAATAACTCATCATAGATCTTACCATTTCCATAAGAGTCCTATTCCTTCTTTCCGCTACACCATTCTGCTGGGGTGTGCCCGGTGCAGACAATTGGGATTCAATCCCATTCTCCGATAAATAACTCCTAAACTCTCCATAGAGGTATTCACCACCACGATCAGATCGTAATGTTTTGATATATTTTCCAAGTTGCTTTTCCACATCAGCCTTGTATTCCTTGAATTTATCAAAGCATTCAGACTTGCGGCGCATCAAATAAATATACCCGTATCTAGAATAATCATCAATAAAAGTGACAAAATATTCATAACCACCTCTTGCCTGGATAGACATAGTACCACATAAATCAGAATGAACCAATTCCAACAGATCCTTGGCTCTATACCCCTTTGCCTTGAAAGGCCTTTTGGTCATTTTTCCTTCCAAGCAGGATTCGCAAGTTGGATAATTTTCAACTACTAATGAACTCAGAGGTCCATCAGCTATCAACCTTTGAATCCTACTCAAGTTAATATGTCCTAGTCTTAGATGCCAAAGATATGTTTGGTTCATTTTAGAAGGTTCTTTTTTCTTATTAGTAGATATTTCATTCGTTTCAAATTGTTGCATCGTGGGAGAAATTGGATTAAGAGTATACAAATTATCTAACAATGCACCATCACAGATAATAATTATATCTTTCCTTATAATAACCTTGTCATTAAAAGAAACAGAATATCCATCCATAAACAATTTAGAAACTGAAATTAAATTCTTTCTAAAATGCGGTACATAAAGACAATTCCTCAAAATAAGAGTTTTATTCTTATTGAAAAATAAATAAACGTCTCCCACTGCGACAGCTGCTACTCTTGTAGCATTTCCCATGAGTATGGTAATCTCTCCATCACTGAGCTGTCGAGTTTGGTGGAACCCCTGCAAAGAATTGCAGACATGGTCAGTGGCTCCCGTATCTACACACCAAGTGTCAGCAGATACAACCGCTAAACACGATTCAACAACTAGTATATAAGACTTACCATTCCTGTTCCCCTTCAGAAGAGGGCACTCTGCCTTGTAGTGTCCCGGCTGCTTGCATTTGAAGCACTTGCCTTTAGGCTTCTTGACTGCACCAGTCTTTGCTTTCACTTTATTCACCGGTGCTGAATTTCCTTGCTTCTTCTTCTTCCTTCCGCCTATCGGCCTAGGATGAGGAGCATTTTCAGCAACATGAACCTGAGGAGGTCTACGAAACAGTTCTTCCGCCGCCACAAGTTCTGTCAGAAGTTCCGCCAACGTGTACAAATGTTTGTTCATACCATAGTTCAGGCGAAACTGCTCAAAACTCCTAGGCAAGCTTTAGAGTATGATATCGACCTGGGTTTCCCCATCGATTTCAGCTCCAAGAACTTCCAACTCATTAAGCTGGCCCATCATCCTAAGGACATGTTCCCTTACGGGAGTGCCCTCAGTCATTTTGGTGTTCATCAAGACCGACATGCCCTTCGACCTAGCAGGACGACTTTGATGTCCGAAGAGTTCCTTAAGATTATGCATCATATCATAGGCGGTCTCCATGGCTTGATGCTGAGTCTGAAGCACATTTGACATAGAAGCCAAAATGTAGCATTTAGCCATCCTATCAGCCTTGGTCCACCTATTATAAGCATTTCTTTGCTCTTCGGTAGAGTCATCATTAGGTTCCGGAGGACATTCCTCAGTGAGAACAAAGATATAATCTTCAGCAGTTAAAACAATGTCCATGTTTCGCTTCCAGTCAACATAGTTTGTGCCAGTAAGTTTATGTTCTTTAAGTATTACAGAAAGTGAGTTGAGAGCCATTTGAAAATCCTGAGAATCATAAATAAATAAACAGATCAAACACTTCGAATTTATCAATTTATATTGAATCCCTCAAAACAATATAAAATAAAATTCACCAACATCTCAAGCACCGTGAATTTGCATGCCACGTTAGTGTGGACGTATACAAACACAAACATTTACAATAGAAGGTTTTACCCATTAATTTCATTTATCAATCTAACTTTATGATAAAATAATTAATAGTCGGTTCCTTTTTAGCCATGCAAATAATAGCAGTGACTCCGTTGGGGAGGATACTGATTATTTACATCTAAGTGTGTACCATTATTTGATCCCAAGTCCATTGCGCAAGCTTATGTGCCTTACAGTTAGAGAAGTATACACGCGCTTGGATAACTTCCTACGATCATCACAAAGAAGTTTGTACCAGTGATCCGTGAATAAAACCATCCGTTGTGGAGGAAGGCCTGTTGCCAACACGCAGGTTTACTCACATCACTTACAAACCAATAATGGAGGCCATGGGAATTTATATACCAATTCCCTCTCCCACTTAGTTATTTAGCACAGAGGGTTTTTAACATGCATATAATATTTCATAATAAAATATACAACTTAGCATGCTTCTATTAAAGTAATTTAAAATTAAATAAATCACATAGAACATGCCTTTCACATATATAACAATTAATTGTCAAGCAAAACAATTAAATCAATTATATATAATAATTAATTGCACAAAAATGTTGGATCAATAATGGGCTCAACTATCCCAAACATAATTAGCATAAAACGAGCAGCATATTGTTCAATTAATAATACCCATTTACCCAGCCAATTTTATTATCATGGAACAAGCCCAAAACTGAACATGGCCCAACATCACACAATTAAATAAAATTGGGCCCATCTGCACAAATAATTAAACACCATCCATGAAGCCCAAACCTAAAAAAAAAATTAAAATACAGGCCCAACAACACTTAATTAAAATACAAGCCCAATTATCAGACACAAGCCCAACCGCAAAATGAAAAAAAAATTTGGGCCCTGTCAGAACGGCCCAAAACAAAGAGGAACCCTAGGATTAGCAGCCGCCAGCCTCGTCTTCATTTTCAGGGATGACCGGCGCAGCCAGGCGCCGCTGCCGCCGGCGGTGCCGCCAACAGTCCACCATCGCACCACTAGCCGCTGTGCATCCTTTCAGCGCCGCCGCCTCGATTTCGCCGCCCAGCTATCACCAGCCACCAGATCCGCGCTGATCTGATCACCGCCGTGTAGCCGCTAGTCGATCGGAATCACGGCCGCTGTCCAAAATTGCACTGGTTCGTGTCCAGTGAGTTGTTTCCGGCGCACGTCTCTGACAATCCGCCAGGAACGCTGCTCCTTCAGCCGCCGCTTGTCGCCTCGATACCGCCGCCCAGCTTTCACCCTACAGAGACACGATCTCCCCGGATCCATCACAGCCGACATGCAGTCGTGCGACGGCAATCCAAAAGCACGCTCCGTGGCTGTCGCAGACAGTCTTAACGCTGACCACCACTGCACTCACCGCTACAACCGATAGTTGTTGACGCCGACTCGTCTCCGAGACTCGCCTCGCCTTGGAGTCATCGCCGCCGCGCCGCCATCACCACTCGCTGCCGCCAGTTGTAAATCCAGTGCCTGATTAGAGCTATTTTCACCTAGATTTTAGTGTCTTTTTATATGTATTTTCGTATTATTTTATCCGTATTTTATATGTTATTTGGTTGTACTTTGTATTTTTATTGAAATATGTGTGAATGAGCTTAAACGTAATATTTTCACTTTTTATTGGATGCTAAACATGATAAGGAAGATGTAGGAAAAAGCGGATCTCAATTCGGAGTTGAAACGAGGAAGAACGAGCCAAAACAGTGAAGAAATGCAGGAGCCAGCACACGAGCCGTGTAGCCAACACGGCCCTGTAAGAGTTAGCCGTGTGGCGACATCTAGTCACTCAACACGGGCAACTTCAGGTCGTGTCCAGTTGCACGAGTCGAGTCGGGAGCACTAGCCGTGTCGCCAACACGGCCCTGTAAGAAGGTGGCCGTGTGGCGACATCAGAAGAGCCAACACGACCACACCTGTGCCCGTGTTACAACACACGACTCGTGTTTCAGCACACGAGTCGTGTTGCGTAACACGGCCCTGTAAGGCGAGGCCGTGCGGCAGCATCAGAAGACACAACACGGCCACCCCGTGGCCGTGTTACAGAGCACGACTCGTGTTGGGTATTTTCCTGCAGAAATTTTCAGATCCTTCTAGAAGCCTCCAAAGGGGTATAAATACCCCTTTATTCAACAATTGGCAAGAGATCCGAAAATCCTATCATCTACACACACCTCACACACCATTTCTTCCATTTCCCACCATCATCTTCATCCACCTTCATCCATTTTGATCCATCTTCATCATCTCCATTAATTCTCCATCAAAACTTCATCCCTTCCATTGGGTGTGAGAGATCTCAAGGAATCAAGAGCTAGAGGTGGAGATCAAGAAGAATAGAAGATTCTCTTCAAGAAATTGATAGGGAAGAATCCATTCATTTTGTATTTCTTTAGATCTTAGACTATGGGTAATTGTAATGAATCATTTAATTGTTTTGTTAATTTTACTATGATAGGCTAATCCCTCTAGTGGGATTAGGAACATGAAGAGCATATTAGATTTATATTATCATGTGGATTAAATTGGTTTTTGATTTAATTGATGTTGATTTCTATTCATGGAGTTTAATTGTCTTGATGTTGTGATGGCATGGTTTGTTATTCAAGAATGTTTATTGGTTTAATGGATTGTTGATCAATGGATTATTTGTGGTAATTAAATGCTATCATGATCTTCATGTATGTATTGCTTGGAGTGAGACGGAAACGACCCTCTATAGTATTAGGAAGGCATGAATAGACATTGAGTTTGGGTTTGACCGAAAGGATATTTGAATTCAATGAGGGAAACCAATCCATTCGTTGGCCTTAGTACACAAAAAGGGAGAGTTTAGTCTAACTAGTACCTAGATGGAAGGGGTTAATGTTGGGCTTTGATCTTAAGTGCTTTTGGGAGTCCAAAATGGATCAACAACCTTTGTAACCCGAAAGGGAGCTTAGGATACAATCGTGATCACCCTTAGTCTACATCAATTGAGTTGAATTCCGTTTGCATGATAATATGAATTGAGTGTGCTTGGATGTATCTAATCCCATGTTTTTCCATACTTGAACTTAAGCACCCATTTTCTATTCTTGTCATTCTACTTATTTGATATTGATATTTACTTGTTACTTGTTTTAGTTGTTAATCAATCTCAAAACCCCCGATCATCTTTACAAAAACAACAATGAACATGAGCTCACGTATTTTGCTAGTACGAATATAACTCCTTATTGGATTGATAATTTTTCTTGGGATATAATACTACAACGATCGAGTATTCTTGCTCGTGAGTGCTAAAAATAGGCAAACAGTGCCACCGTGACATCACTGGTCGGCCCGAAGCCACCATCCATTGACAGTCAGGCCGGTCAAATTCTCCCTCCTTGTCAGACGACCACGCGCCGTCGAGAAGAACATACAACGAGTAGTGTGCGCGTGTGGATACAGACAATACAGATTGTTTATGTGTATGACCATTGTGTGCACAGTGCATATAATAAAAATACACACATCAAATCAAATAAAAAAGTCAATCTTTCTACTGTTTGAACACACGAAAAAAGCCAATGAACAGTGATTAAAAACAGATTAAAACAATTAATCAAATAATCACAAAACATCCTTACAAATCACGTTTCACCAAGTAACAAGGCTCTGATACCAATTGTTGGTAATTGAATCTTATGGTGAACGTGATTCAATAAGAAAACAGATAATCAGATACAGCGGAAGCATAAAACAATTACCTTTCTTCTGGATTGGTGTAGAGGATGATGATCTGTGAAGAACACCTCTGACCTTCTACAGTATATCCCAAAGTTGACTCTCTGGTGTTGTGTGGTCAACAATCCCCAGAGAGTTCTCAATCTGCTCCTAATCTGTTCTCTACGTAAGTGGCGCATACTTAGTTTATTAGGAACTGAGATAACTTATATACTTGGGCTACTGCAGGGACCAGGAGGAGAAATTGGGCTGGGCCTCAATCAGATTTAATTAACCAAGCTTAGCCCAAAGCTTTTAATTAAATCCAATAATAATAATATAGTCCACTAAAATATTATTATTGCACTACCCATCCAATCCCAAAATTACGTTCTGGGCTCCTTCTTATTATGAGCCCGATAGTCTTCCCATTTTTAAGATATACAATGTCCATTAATTAATTAAGTTACTGACAACTCAAATTAATTAACATCTCATCCGAGAGTAGTACCACTCAATCTTATTATCATGCCGGAAATTAATCCACTTGCAAGATTTACATGATAAACCTTATGAGCTCCTCAAGGGGACATCATCAACCTATGACGGACATGGATTCCTTCTACAATCAACAGCACACCATAGAGACAGCACTACTTCCCAACTCACCGAGTTTGTTGATTTAATACATTTAAATCTCACCCATTGATGAATCAAAGAAATATATACTGTCTTACGTGTCGAGGTTATTGTATAGGGATTAAGAGCATGAACATCCATAATAACAGAGATCAAGTTCTTCTATATAGACAGTACAAGTCGAACGATCTCAGACGGTCCTACTCAATACACAAAGCAGTGTACTAATGTGGTTCTATAGTCAAGACAAACTAATACCGAACCACACTACAACCATACCGATAGATAGTCCCTGTCTATCTCGGTTGTGAGCATCTGTTTATACTTTATAAGGAAACTGATAATATGATCTTCCGCGTGTTGTCGCACAACATATTATCTACAGTATAAAGTAAATGGACTTTTGCACAAACATATAAATAAATAATTTATAATATGCAAAACAGTTTGATCATATGATTCTCATTTCAAATAAAATCGTTATTACATTGTTCAATACAAAAGCAAGTCTTTTAGTATACAAATCTAACAATGGGCTCGTAATTCCTTAAAGTTTGCAACCACACCATTATTATCACAATAAATTGTGATAACCTTGGGCAAACTCAGAATCACATCTAAGTCCATTATGAAGTTCCTAGAGCCATACAACACTTTGGTTGCCACAAGGCTCCAATTTTTTATCTTTCCATGGTGGAGTCCGAAATATATTTCTTTATAATCACTCATATATATTATGGCTCCACTTCTAAAATAAACACATAAACTTGAGGTGGATTTACTGTCGTCCCCATGATTTGAAAATCCAAATCTATGTAACCGTCAAGAAGTAATGAATCTATCCGTTAATCCTACATATAATTTCCAGTCCTTTTCAGGCACTTCAAATACGTCTTACCACAGTTCAGCATTCTTGTTCCGAGTTACCTTGATACCTACTGTCCATGCATTCAGCAAAACAGATATCCATTCTCGTGCATAGCATTGCATAGATTAAGCTTCCTTATTCGCCGAAGCATAAGGAACCACTTCCATTTGCTTTATCACCTTTTGTGTCAAAAAATACATATCCTTGGACAAAGTCACATGTTAAACGAGTAAGAATTGCATCATTTCATGAAGCTAGAGATAAGCACAACATCCTATCTTATGATCCTTGCAACCACAATCGCAAGAATATATTTTTCTTCTCTTAAGTCCTTCATTTCATACGGCTTTAACAACTATACCCATACGCCCGACAATACTTTTCATTATTTTCAATGAACAAGATACTATCTACGTACATACAAAAAATACAACCACATTTCTGTCACTCTTCTCAACACACAAAATCCATCCGAGCATTGATTAAATCTATATGACTTGATTTCCTTATCGAAACGAATGTTCCATGATCTTAAAGCTTGTTTATTCCATTGATAGATACTTTTAAGCTTACACTCAAAATGCTCTTAGCGCTTTGCAATGAATCACTCTGGTTGCTTCACGTAGATATTTTCCTCAAGACTTCCAATCAGGAAAGCTGTCTTGACATCTATCTGCTATACCTCATATTTGATATGAATAGCATCAGACAAAAGAATCCGGATCGACTTAAGCATAGTTATCGGCGAACAAGTTTTCTTATAATCGAACCCTTCTTTCTGAGTATACCTTTTCGCAACAAGCTTTGCTTTAAAGGTTTCCACCTTACCATCTGATCCTCCTTTTGTTTTGTAGACCAACTTACTTCAATGGCTCTTACACTATTTAGTTGTTCTACAAGCTCCCAGAATTAATTTAGAATCCATAGATTCTATTTCAGAAATAATTGCAACTTGCTAAGATATTACATTTTTATCTTGTAGTGCTTCGTCGTAATTTCATGAGACGATTTCATGTTTACTAGGGACCTAGTCTCATGACTCTCCCAAAATATAAATCTATTCGGTTGTTGAACACTCCCACTACGACAAGGCGCTACATCCAATTATATATTAGACGTGACACGCGATGCAGTTCACTTGTGGTATATCCTCTTGTACAATTGGTACTATACTTTGTGTTTTCCTTCTCACACCTTTTAGAATATTTTATTCATGGGTTTGTGATTATTACATAGTCTTTTTCCAAAAATTCAGTGTTCGTGTTAACAATCACCCTTCGATCTTTTGGATTAAAAAATAAACCAACATTCATTTTTCTAGGATATTCCACAAACATCAATACGACATGCTATTTCTAGGGCTTACCTATAAAATGAATTTAATAATCTCAAATAACTCATCATCTATCTAACAATTTCCATAAGAGTCTTATTCCTTCTATTCCGCCACACCATTCAGCTGGGGTTTGCTCGGTTTAGTCAGCTTGGGAATCAATCCCAACCTCTGATTAATAGCTCCTAGACTATCCTAAGAGGTAATCGCTACTACGATCAGATCGCAGTGACTTGATATATTTTTCATGACGCTTCACCATATCATCCATGCACTTCTTCATTTAATCATAGTACTCAGACTTGCAGTGCATCAAATAAATATATTTTGTTTCTAGAATAATCATCAGACTAAGTGACGAATATTCATAACCACCTCTTGCCTAGACAGTCTTAGGACCGCATAAATTAGAATGAACCATTTCCAACATATCTTTAGCTCTACACTCCTTTGCCTTGAAAAGGCAATTAATCATATTTACTTCCAAGTAAGACTCACAAGTTCGATAGTTTCCACTTCCAATAAACTTAAAGGTTTATCGGCTATCAATTTTTGAATCGTACTTAAGTAAAATGATCTAGTCTTAGATGACAAAGGTATGTTCAGTTCATCTCCGAAGGTTCCTTTCTCTTACTTAAATTAGAAGCTGCGTTATTAATTACTATTTGTTGCATCCGTGGAATAAACATAATTTAAGAGTATGCAAATTGTCTACCAACATACCACAATTTTTAAGCTCCATCCTTCAATATCATGACTATGTCATTCAAATGAAATAGAGTATCCATCCGTAAATGCATAGAAGCTGAAATCAAATTCTTTCTATGAAAATGTACGTAAAGATAATTTCTCATAATCAAACGTTTATTCCTATCATAAGATAAATAAACAACTCCCACTACAACAACTACTACATTCGTAGCAATACCCATGTACATAATTATCTTATCATCAGTTAGTTGCAGACATTTAGTGAATCCAGTATCTACACACAACGTATTAGTAAACGCCATCACTAATCATGCTTCAACAACTAGTGAATAAGATACTAACCTTGTTCACTCCTTGATGAAAATAGCTTTCTTTTGCTACATGTTTTGTCAGAAGTTCCCCACCATATACAACCTCTTGTAATTCAGGTGAAACTTGCTCAAAACTACTAGTCAAATTGTGGAGAATAAATTGACCTAGGTTTCCTCTTCAATTTCTACTCCAAGGACATCCAATTCATTCATCAAGTTTGACTATGACCTCTTGCTTTTTTACCTTTCTCAAGTATCCGAAGAGTCGCATGAGATTGACCATCATATTTCTATGAACCTCTCACTTCTTCACTAGAGATTTAAATAGGCATTAGAAAATATCCCTAGTGAGAACACAATTTTATTTTCCTAAGCAGTAATAATTAAAACCAAGATTCTTATCAATCATCTAATTATGGACCAGTAAATATGTTTTCTTTTAGTTAACAATAAGTGGAATAAATCATTCGAAAATCCTGAGAATCAAGTAAATAAATACAATGATCAAACACTTCGAATTTAAAATTTATATTGTCTCCCTCAAAAACAATATTAAATAAATTCACCAACATCTCAAGCACCGTGAATTTATATGCCACGTTAGTGTGGATGTATACAAACCCTAACATTCGCAAGAGAAAGTTTTACCTATTAATTCCGAAAGTTAATTTAACCTTATGACACCATAATTAATTGTCGATTATACTTTAGCCATGCAAAATAATAGTAGTGACTCTGTTGGGGAGGATACCTATTAATTGCACCTAAGTGTATACCATTACTTGATACTAAGTACGTTATTCAAGCTTATGCACCTTCAGTTAGAGAAGATCACAGGCGCCCAAATAATTTTCTATAATCATCAATTATAAGTTTGTACCAGTGATCCACAAATAAACTCATTCGTTAGGGAGGAAGGAACTATAGCCGACTCGCAAGTTCATGTGCATCACATTACAAAGAATAATTATTTAAAGAAGTCTGTACCAGTGATCCGTAAATATACCCATCCGTTGGGGAGAAAGGCACTATAAACAACTCGCAAGTATACTTGCGTCACATCACAAACAAATAATGGAGGCCGCGAGATTTATTAACCAATCCCTCTCTCACTTAGTAATTTAACAAAAGCATGCATATCATATTCAAAATAAAATACGCAACTTAGCATGCTCCTATTACGACAAATAAGATAGTAAATCACAGAGAATCATGCATATATATAACAATAATTAGATAATTAATCAATTATGGTAGGTATATATCACGAATTAAATCGCCAAAATAAGGTTGTCTTGATCAACACTCCAGCGATTAAATCGATCGCCAAAATAAGATTGTCTTGATCAACACTCCAGCGATTAAATTGATGTCTTGCACAACAAGCAGGATTACTTGTGCCCTAAGACGTCCACCATCGTGGCTGCCTTGACCCGAAAGTCACTGGAATAATGACGTCTCTATCATGAAGACCGCTGCCGTCGTGCTGTCCGTCGCACGACCCGTGCTGCCCACCGCCGACAGTCGTGCCGGTGGCTGCACTGGATCGTGCCGTACTTGCACGCATTCGAACAGCATGCCCCTTTGACTCCATGCCGGCCTATCATGCTGGCTGCCTTGAATAACATCGTGTTGTCGTGCCGCTTTCTTCAGTTGCTTGCGCCGTCCACTATCGGTAGTCGTGCCGATAGTGGCTGTCGGTCGCTCTGCTAGCGACCCATGTCAGGCTTGCTTTGCCATGCTTTCGTCGGAGTTCCACCATCAACGATAGCCTCCGCACGCGCTCCATCATGACTGACTGCCTGTCGTGGTCAGTCCCGCCTTTCCTTGGCGCTTCTACCACCCACTGGCCATGCCACGCTACCACTTCGCATCGTGCTTTCCCACTACGCCAAGGGGACTTGTCCGAAAACACGTCGAACCCGCACCTAAGATGTGTAGACTCAACGGAGCTTCGTTTCAGACCCGCTCGAAAAATGCTTGTGACCCACTAGGAAAATGCCTCAGACCCGCTCGAAAAATACCGCAGACCCGCTCGGAACCTCCCATCAGACCCGCCCCAGCCATATGCAGACTAGATCCAGCCATTAGCAGACTGGACCCAGCCATCAGTAGACCCGACCGAAAACGCTTGTGACCCACTCGGAAAAATGAGAGACTCGATCGGAACAGGTGATAGACCGTGGCATGACTCACCTAGAACCCTTCATGCCTCGTTCTGGCATTCACCCGGGCCACCATGCTTCTGCCGTGCTGCAGCCTGCTGCCGCTCGTTTGTGCCACCAGCGCTCCATGACTGGCCATGGCTCGAAACTAGTACCACTAGTTGACACCGAAAATAATAGCCTGCATGCTGCCCTGCGACATCAGCGCATAGCCACCTGACAACACCAGCCCACAGCTTCGTTGCGCCATTCGCCATGTCTCCAGTGTGCCATTATTTAGCTGTGTGCACAGCTTCGCCGGTCAAATGGCTATCATGCCATCGCCGTTCAGTCTCGCCAACGACCATCGTCAGCCCCATCGCGATGTCATGCCGCCGCTCTATACCATTGCAAGCCACGCACGTCCATCATAGTGCAACTGTGAATACAATTTAGGGTTTTCACTGATAACAAAAAATACAAAACCCTAACCCTAATACGATCCTTATTAAAAAATAAATCACATATTTCATATCCCTAGCCTAACATGTCACGTTTACTCATTGATACTAATTGTTGGCGTTTGGATCTTTTGGTTAACGTGAACCATTAGGGTTCCATGCAATTCTATCACAGAGGAAGCATAATCATAGAATTGAATTACCTTTCATCAGGGTTTGATGTAGAGGTTGAACAACAAACGACCTTCCAATCTCCTGTTGTATTCCTAAGCCGCGTCTTGACGTTGTGTGAGCAACAATCTCAAAGACAAACTCAATCTGCAGTCAATTTCGCTTGCTCACAGTTTTAGGCGTGAATATATGAATATTCAGACTGCTGAGATTGGCTATTCATATGCTACAATAGGGATCAAGAGGAGAAATTAGGGTTGGGTCTTGATGCACGTTTTCTTTGCATGCAAAATTAATCCCCAAGTATTAAGGATATCAGTTGCAGTTTAAGCAAGCGACCAAGTGAATTATCGAACCCAAAGGATAGCATATTATCAATTTAATTATTTACTAAATTAATTAAGACTAGGCAATTGAGTTTGAGGATTTAATCTAATAACTAAAAGACTTAAATTGAATAACAAATAAAATAAAGGCACCTAGAAGAATACGAAAGTGAATCAAGTAAGAGAATATGTAGCTTTAGGGAAATCCAGTTTCACTCATTAATTTCCCTTCTGTGTGTTGATGTCCGACTCTCCCTTGTGGAATTTGGACGCATCACTAAACCATGCATATCTACTCTATAGACACAAGTAAACATGCGTGTAATACGTGTGAATAACCTCAGAGCAAGAGATATAATTCTACCCCCCTTTCTAGGTACTATCAGTATCAATTATTTCCCTGGCCAATTGGTAATCTAACCCGATATGATCTCCCTTTATAGGTACAATGAAATTATCCTCTTTATCCAACTTAATAACCTAAATTCAATTCAATTAATAAGTATTCATATATGACAATTCTAATGAAACTTCGGAGTCCCCTCACTTAGAATCATAACATGGAATCCTGTTCAGCGGTGAATGCACTCAATCAACAACCAAGATATATATTCAAACTCTATATACCAATTGAAGATGCACAAAACGACAATGAATATGGATTAAGAAAGCACAATCATATATAAAATAAACCATAAGTAGTGTTGTACGGAGTTTACACACGAAAGATCAATTAATTTGTTAAAACCTTCAAAACCCTAGATCTTTCAAAATGGTTCTAGCACATGATGTTGCGAAAAATAATAATGGGGGTTGGATAGATCTTACCCGGATGTCTGGAAAATATAAGATAAATTAGGAAACGATAAAAACTCTAAATTGGGGCATCGTCTCATCCTTCTCCGTCTTAAATCCTTCTCTCAGTTCTTCTCTTTATTCAGCAGACGAATCTTCAAAGTGATGGATGGATGGAGGAAAGGATGTGGATGATGGTTGGGGGGTGATCTCCCCTTGTGGGTTATAGGATGATTGTGTTATCTCCAATCCAATCTAATGAATAATGATGTGATTTATATCCCCTTTTATACTTGTAAGCTCTCCTTATGGACCTTGGATGGGCTTTTTCTTGGAAAATATAAAAATGCACGAAAACACACACTAGGGGTGTAAAAACATGCACAAATTCGGAAATTCTCGAAAATTCTCGCTGGCAACTGTGCGACTTCACGATTTTGAGCATAACTTCCACATCTGACCTCCGATTTGAGTAATTCTTGCGCTCACGCGATCCTCTCTTCCTTGGATTTCTATCCATATAAAGAAACCATAGAAACTCCAATATTTTAATGTATAAAAAATCATACAAAGTGGAACAATTGTGCTGAACAGGAACAGCTTACGCGGCATCACCATTTGGATCATAACTTTCTCGTTTGAATTCCGATTGAGGTGTTCCTTATGCCAAATCGATTCTCTTTTCTGTGGCTTTTCAAACATATACCACACTTCTAATTCACAACTTCATAAGAATACAGAAAAATTGCACAAATTAGTTGTGCATTTTTCTGCATCATTGCACAAATTGCACCTTTTCTGCAACTTCGCACTTTTGATCCTTTTTCCACCTGAAACATAATAAAACACCTCAAGTGCACCTTTTTCTCAAATGTATTGAATATAAGATACTTGTGCTAATATATGACAATAATTTCCATAAAAAATGTGTTAGATTGGACACTAAAACATGCTTATTTTCACTCTCATCAGGCCTCCCATTGGGCTTAAGCATCCAAGTTTAGCCGAAAACTTATACTTAAGTCCAATAATAATAAATCAGTCCACTAAAGAATTATTATTGCACTGCCACCCTAATCCCAAATTACGTTATGGGCTCCTTCTTATTATGAGACCGTCAATCTTCCGTGTTTAAGATTCAATGCCCATTAATTAATTAAGTTACTGACAACTCCATTAATTAATATATTTACTGAGAGTAGTACCACTCAACCTTATTATTATGCCGGAATAAATCCGCCTGCAGGGTTTACATGATAATCATTATGAGATCCTCAAGGGGACATCATCAACCAATTCCGTTAGGACACGGATTCCTTCTACAATCAACAGCACACCATAGAGACAACATCATCTCCCAACTCACCGAGCTTATTGATTTAATAATTAAATCTCACCCATTGATGAATCAAAGAAATAAATACTGGCTTACGTGTCGAGGTTATTGTATAAAGATTAAGAGTTCCAAAATCCATAATAACAGAGATCAAGTTCTATTATATAGTCAGCATAAATCGAACGATCTCACCGCGGTCCTATTCAATACACACACAGTGCACTAGTTCAATTTTATAGTCAAGACAGACTAACGCCAAATCACACTACAACTATACAGATAGATAGTTCCCATTTATCTCGATTGTGAATATCTATTTATACTTTATGAGAAGCCGATAATATGATCTTTCGTGTGACGCCGCACACCACATTATCTACAGTATAAAGTAAATGAACTTTTGTAATAACATAATTGCAAAATGTTTGATCACATGATTCTCATTTCAAATATTATCAAAATATTATTCATATAAAAAGCTAGACTTTTAGTATACAATCCAACATATATTTATTTTGGATTTGTAAATTTTGATGCTAATTTACATGAGTATAGAAGGCATCCTAATGTTTGATTTTTTTTCTTTGGTGGCTTGCCTAAATTAGTGTCATGCAATAAACCACAAAATGCAAGAAACTAATCTAAGAAATCTTAAGGTGAAATATTGTTACAATTTGAAAAGTTGGGTATAACGCTCAAATCATTAATTAATTTTAAAATCTGTTTTAAATGAACACAATAGACATATATGTAAAATTTTTCAAGGCACTTGTGGGATGTAGGATGATTGTGTTGTCTCCAATCCAATCTAATGAATAATGATGTGATCTACATCCCCTTTTATACTTGTAAGCTCTCCTTATGAACCTTGGATGGAGTTTTTCTTGGAAAACACGAAAATACACTTAAACACATACTAAGGGTGTAAAAACACCCACAAATTCAGAAATTCTCGGAAATTCTCGCTCGCAACTGCGCGATTTCACGATTTTGAGCATAATTTCTACATCTTACCTTCGATTTGAGTAATTCTTGCGCTCACGCGATCCTCTTTTTATTGGCTTTCTATCCATATAAAGAAATCATAGAAAATCTAATATTTGAATGTATAAAAAGTAATACAAAGTGAAAAAGTCATGCTGAACAGGAACAGCTTGAGGTATTCCTAACTTTCTCGTTTGAATTCCGATTGAGGTGTTCCTTATGCCAAAATGATCATCTCTTATGTGGCTTTCCAATCATATATCACACTTCCAATTCAGAGCTTCATAAGAACAGAGAAAAATTATAGAAGTTGGACGTGCATTTTTTAGCATCATTGCACAAATTGCACATTTTCTCAAACTTCGCACTTTTGATCATTTTTTCACCTAAAACACAATAAAACACCTCAAATGCACTTTTTTCTCAAATGTATTGAATATAAGATGCTTGTTCTAATATATTACAATAATTCCCATCAAAAAGGTGTTAGACTACCCCTATCAATGACACTGGGCTCTCGGTCGTGCACTACAAGACAAAATTTAAAAAAAAAAGAAAATTAATGCTGTGCAACATGTTGGAAGAACATGGTCTGACACAACCTCTATCTACTTTACCTCAACCTATAAAATTTCATCCATTTGTCACATTGTGATTGGGTGTTATTTATTTTTGAAGATAAATCTTATATTTTCAATAATGAATATTTAAATAAGGAAAAAAAACCAAAATTCTTTTTTTTCTGTATAAATAGAGTACAATATTGATATGTTATGAACCATAAAACAAAAACACCTTATTCTCTCCATCTTAAATTATATCTTCTTCTTTCTTTCGAGTTTTTTTAATCATTTCTCATGGATCCAAACAATCCAAATTGCTTTCCAAACTCACAAAAATTTTCAAACTTTGATGATTTCATTAATTTTGGAAGTTACCAAAACTCTGAATACCATCAAAGCTCCCAATTTTTGCCAAATCTCAATCAAACTTCAATTTCCGAACAAGTTCAAGCGTCACAAAATATTTTTTGAAATTCATTCAATAATGTTCAACAAACAAATCCCTTTCCAAAGACCAATTGATGTGTGAAAAAAGATATTCCTCTTATGTCATCTTGGTGTTTCATTAGTGAAGATAGAGTGTATGGAAAAAAAACAGAAGGGTATTTCACTATAGAGACAAGTTCATAAGATGTTTCATGACACTCGAGCAGAAAATCCTGAAGATATGAAGGAAAGAACTGTGGATATGTTGAAAGGTCACTTCAAACGACTCAATGAAAATGAAACAAGTGGATTACAGCTGTAGGCACTTGAATTTTATTGCCTATTAAAGGAAAATATGTGGCAAATTAATGCAATAATTAATTAATTTATTAAGGGATTTAAATAAATCTATTCCTAAAATAAATGAGTAAATAATTGATAATTAGGTCAGATTTAGTCAAATAAGTCTGACTTAAAGCCTAAGCAAGTGAAAGGCCCAAGCCCGCAGAATCAGGTCAAATCAGCCCTGGACCAATCAGACTGCGAGTTATTTATGGGGCGTCCTCACCCTTCACCTATATAAGAAGCCCTTCTCCATTAATCCCAAACACACACATTCAAAGACCCGAAGACGCTAACGCTCTGAAGAGATTGAAACATAAGCAACGCTCCTCAAGATCTTCAAGCATCTTCAAGTCAAGAACGACATACGATTTGGGATCAAGGTGCTAAGCCCCCTAAATCAAGTGTTCTTCGTACACTAAGTTCTTCAGCGTTCTTCATGCCAAGAACAGCATACGACCAGAGATTAACGTGCTAAGCCCTCCAGATCGAGTGTTTGTCACATCAAACATGTTTAATCCAAATAAAGGCTCAACGTCTCTAAATTAACGTTATAAGGTCTCAAATCCGAGCTCGGACAAGTTTCAACTGAAGATCCGACTCAACACACACCAGTTAGCGCAGTCAACGCGATCAGTGCAGTCAACACAACCAGTCAAATTCAAAGTCCAAATTGATTCGAGAGAAGAATCAGATGATAGATAGAGATTGTTTATTAAATTTTGAAGTTTAATCCGTCTGGATTATTATTGTAATTCTCTTGTATTTATTTTATTATAAATACAAAATTTATTGTTATAAATTTTAGCACGCCCAGTGGGACCGTCTCTATCTCTCATCTCTTGTCTCTACAAGCACAAAGATACAAAGTATGAATCCTCTTAGGATCGCGATAAAAAGGTCATCTACCTCAAAGCCTTCAGAGCTACAAGCTGTGAAGACGCAAGTTATGACTCTGCTAAAGATTGCGATACGAAGGACTACTGCATTAAAGCCTCCAGAGTTGCAAACTGAAAAGGTTGAAGTCATTACAAGAAGTATGTCTGAAGGCTCCGTAGAGGCAAACCATATAGTGGGGATTACTCTCAACAAGCCATTGCACGGAGACAAGAGTGGTGAAAATGTTTCTGCTTGTTCAACTCCTCGTTCAACTCCAAGCTCACCATCTGCCTCAGCTGTAGCTGCAGTGATGACAACAAATGCTATGACCATTGAGGAACAACTCGCAAGTATGATGAGAGCCATTGAAGGACTCAACAAGCACATGGAAGTTCAAGACTTAAAGATCTCCCAACTTACGAAGAAAATAGATAGTGCGGAGACAAGCCATGCAAATAAGAAACAAGTTGAGGATGAGCATGAGAAGGAGGACTCCACGAAACAACATCCATCTGAAATGAATCAAGTTGAAGAAGATATACAATTTTCAGCTGACAAGATGCTTCCTATTGACCAACTGAAAAATATCATGATAGAGATGATAAAAGACAAGTTTGAAGTAAGCTCCAAATCTTCTGCCACATACAAAAAGCCATATACAAAGAGAATTGACAACTTGAGGATGTCAACTGACTACCAACCTCCCAAGTTTCAACAATTTGACGGCAAAGGTAACCCAAGACAACATGTGGCGTACTTCGTCGAGACATGCAATGATGCTGGGACCTATGTGGATAATATGGTGAGGCAATTCGTCCGATCTCTGAAAGGAAATGCCTTTGATTGGTTCATTGACTTGAAAGCCAACACCATTGACAGTTGGGGCCAAATGGAAAAAGAATTCCTCAACCATTTCTACAGCATACGAAGAACTGTTAGCATGATGGAGCTAACAAATACTTGTCAAAGAGATGAAGAATATGTCATCGATTACATCAATAGATGGAGGAGTCTAAGCCTCAATTGGAAAGAGAAGCTATCAAAAACTTCAGCTATAGAAATGTGCATTTAAGAGATGAAATAGAATCTTAGCTACATACTCCAAGGAATTCGGCCTAATACTTTTGAAGAGTTGGCTTCAAGAGCTCACGACATGGAGTTAAGCCTGACATCAAATGACATCGAATGGCCCTCTATTCAAGACTTTTACGAGTTTGAATACATGTCTTTCGATGAGTCTTTGAAAGAGGAACCACTAACTAAGGCTGTAGTTTCTATAATGATTAATAGAAATGAAGTTGAAACAAGGGAAAACAGCACATCCCAAGATTGGGGACAATGAACATTTGACAAACTTAAACACAAAGCTCCTTGACACGAGCCAAAACTATCTGCATTACGCTCCTTGATATGAGTTTAAACTATCTAAAATCTCTCAAGTCAAATCTCCTGACATGAGCAAAAACTGTCTACATCACGCTCCCTAACACGAGCAAAAACTGTCTACACTATGCTCCTTAACATGAGCTAAAACTATCTACAAGTCATGCTCCTTTATACGACCTTAAACTATCTAAAAAGCCTCAAGTCATCCTCCTTGATACGAGTCTAAACTATCTAACACAAATCAGATTCAAGGCTCCTTGATACGAGTGAAAACTATCCACACTATACTCCTTGATATGAGTATAAACTGTCCACACATCAAATCATATCTCCTTGAGAAGAGACAAAACTCTCTACATGTTTGATACTCCTTGATATGAGTATAAACTATCTACACATCAAATAAAATTTCCTTGGGAAGAGAATAAACTCTCTACACATAAAGATCCTCGGCACGAGCAAAAACTGTTCACACAATACTCCTCGATACGAGTGAAAATGTCCACACAAGGCTCCTTGACATGTGTATAAACTTTCTACAAGTTCAAATTCAAGACTCATTGACACGAGTATAAAATGTCAACAAATTCAAGTTTAACGCTTCATAATGCACGAGCCTAAACTACATGTTACTCATGGCCCGCATGAGTATAAAATGTGTATGGCATCCCCCATTCAAAGCAAATCATGTTCCTTGAACTACGTTATGACTTGATCCTCTTCAAAGAGGTACGAAGGGAGCTTAATACTCTGCTAAGTTCAGTCATAATTCAGGCTATTCATATCAAGTTGGTGACGTAAGCAATAAAATTCAAACATGTTGATTAAGAATGGATTATCGCAATTTGTTCACTTCAACACAAAGGCGTCCGTGAACAAAATGCGAGGGGCCATTTGTAGGCACTTGAATTTTATTGCCTATTAAAGGAAAATATGTGGCAAATTAATGCAATAATTATCAATTAATTATTTATTTATTAAGGGATTTAAATAAATTTATTCCTAAAATCAATGAGTAAATAATTGATAATTAGGCCAGATCTAGTCAAATAAGTCTGACTTAAAGCCTAAGCAAGTGAAAGGCCCAAGCCCGCAGAATCAGGTCAAATCAGCCCTGGACCAATCAGACTGCGAGTTATTTATGGGGGTCTTCACCCTTCACCTATATAAGGAACCCTCCTCCATTCATCCAAAACACACACATTCAAAGATCCAAAGACGCTAATGCTCTGAAGAGATTGAAACACGAGCAACGCTCCTCATGATCTTCAAGTATCTTCAAGTCAAGAACGACATACGATTTGGGATCAAGGTGCTATGCCCCCTAAATCAAGCGTTCTTCATACACTAAGTTCTTCAGCGTTCTTCACGCCAAGAATAGCATACGACCCGGAATTAAGGTGCTAAGCCCTCCAAATCGAGTGTTTATCACATCAAACACGTTTAATCTAAATAAAGGCTCAACGTCTCTAAATTAACGTTATAAGGTCTCAAATCCGAGTTCGGACAAGCTTCAACTGAAGATCCGACTCAACACACACCAGTCAGTGTAGTCAACGCGATCAGTGCGGTCAACACAACCAGTCAAAGTCAAAGTCCAAATTGGTTCGAGAGAAGAATCAGAGGATAGATAGAGATTATTTCTTAAATTTTGAAGTTTAATCCGTCTGGATTATTATTGCAATTCTCTTGTATTTATTTTATCATAAACACATAAAATTTGTTATTACAGTAGCTTGCAAGGAAGCACATACTCGAAAAAAGAGCGGAATGAGCCAGAAAAATATCGAGAAAGAAGCTCATATAATTTATGAAGCAAGTGGTAATAAGTTTACTGATTTAATTGTATTTAATGAAGTTATGTGTAAACATCTAAAATGGGAGTTGAATTAGATCATGACTCAACAAATTTTTGTGAGGAGGACAGTGACGAAAATGGTGGAAGTTCCAAAAGAGCCAAAACAAGTGAAGATGAGGAGTATTCTGCTCCCAAAAATCCTAAAGCTCTAAGTAGTGGATGCTCAACCATTGCTCATTCTAGTGGTAGAGATAACGCAAAAAAAGGGAAAGGTAAGACCTCACAATCTTTTGATACGAATGAGGTTACTGCTGAAATTCGTGCATTGAGGCTCACTAGAATAATGAAGTTGAAGTAATGAAAAATTTGGGAAAAGAAAAATTCGAATTGGAACGAGCGAAGTTACAGAGGAATGAAATGAGGATGAAAGAACTTATGCTGAATACATTGCTAGCTAAAGATCACTTATCTCCAGAAGATGAAGAAATGAAATGCAAATTAATGGCAATTGTATTTGGACAGTAGATCTATCTTATTATCATGTATTTTAGGTATCACATTTTAATTAATGTCTTTTAATTAAATGTATTTTAAGCCTTTTAATTAATTTCATATAATTTTAATCAAGTAATTAAATTGTCAATTTTTGTCTTTCATCTGTCTTTTTTCTTACTTTATTCACATGCAATTGTCAATTTTATATTTCAATTGTCATATCTCAACCAATATTCACGTGGGTTATTGAAATGTTATTATTCAACCTGCAGTGATAGCTTTAAGTCACATGCATACTCATTACTTTTACTTTATTCACATGTCTTGGTCAAATGGGTTGTTCAATTAATGTCACTATTCTTGCAGTGATAGCTTTTAACACATGCATGTTCATTACTTTTACTTTATTCACATGTCTTGGTCAAATGGGTTGTTCAATTAATATCATTATTCCTGCAGTGATTGCTTTAGTCACATGGACTGCATATTACTGTAAGATAGCTTTTCAATGCTATCTTTGAATTATTTTTCTATATATACTTGTTGAAATTGTTCATAAATTACACACAATTTTTTTCCACAACTACATAAATGTCTTTCAATGAAAATTCATTTGTAGATTCAGATTCAAGTTCTGGTTCTATCAATTTCTCAGAATTTAATGAATGGGAAAATCGAGTTGTTGAAAACAATCGTCAAATTAATATGATGATTGAGGATGTGATCTTAAACAATCCTAATATGATTGTGGAAAATCACACTCCTAGAGCTAGACGACAATATATTGAAAGAGAACACGAATTGGGTGAGGAGCGTTTGATGAATGACTATTTTGGCGACAAACCCACATATCCTCCTGAGATTTTTCGACACAGGTTTCGCATGCAAAAATCATTATTTATGCATATAGTGGGTGCTATTGCTTCAAATGACAAGTATTTCCAACAACGATTTGATGCTACAGAAAGACAAGGGATTTCAACATTACAAAAATGTAGTGAAGCTATGAGGGCATTGGCATATGGCACATCAACTGATGCTGTTGACCAATAGTTGCGAATGAGTGAAACTGTGACAAGGGATGCTCTCATAAAATTTATTGATGGTGTTATTTCTTATTTCAGTAATGAGTATCTTAGAAGGCATAATGAACAAGATTTGACTAGATTACTCTACGTCAGGGAACAACGCGGATTTTTGGGCATGATAGGCAGTATTGATTGCATGCACTGGGAATGAAAAAATTGTCCTACTGCATGGGCCGGACAATATGCTGGAAGAAGTGGAAAGCCAATAATTATTTTAGAAGCTGTTGCATCGTATGACTTATGGATATGACATGCATTCTTTGGAACACCAGGTACGTGCAATGATATTAATGTACTCCATCGTTCTCCAGTTTTTAATGATGTGTTGGAAGGTTGAGCACCAAAAATTAATTATGTTGTGAATGGTCACGAATATGATAGATCATATTATCTTACTGATGGCATATATCCTTCATGGGCTGTATTTGTTAAGTCAATTTCTGCTCTACAACTCCAAAAATATAAGTTGTTTGCTCAACACCAAGAGGGTGTGAGATAAGATGTAGAGCGCGCATTTGGAGTTCTACAAGCTCGTTTTGCATTTCTTAGACATCCATGTCTTGTTTGGGATAAACTTCATATGGGTAAAATTATGATGGCTTGTATCATCATGCACAATATGATTGTAGAGGATGACCGACATACATATCAAAACTATTATGATCCCACCGAATTTATTACGGATAGACCTATAAAATGACAAAAAAGAAGAATTGAAGTACATCAAGAAGATGACTATTTGTCATACTCCACTAGATGTATTGCAAGCTTGTCCACTTATATAACTAATATGGCACAACTTCGCAATAGAGAAGCTCATAATGCTCTTATGAATGACTTGATTGAGTATATATGTCAAAATTTTGGTAATGGCAATTGATTGTAATGATTTGTACCTTTTATTTTTATGATTTTATATTTCAAGTAATTTTTTTTGTATCACAATTATGTAATTTTTATATGATTATTGTAATTTTAATATTGTTATTTTGTGCAAGAGAATTTTTTTACTATAATTACGAAATTAAATATTTTTTAATGGACTAATTTTAGATTATTTTAATTTTTAAAATAATTAAAAAATCTCAAAATGATAATAAATAATTTAATTATAATTATTATATATTAATTATTGTGTGTGTATATATATATATATATATATATATATATATATATATATATATAGATGAGAGAGAAATAAATATTTTATTAAAAAGGTAGATTGAGTTGGGTTGTTGATGGAGTATAAAAAGTTAAGATTGGGTTGAGTTGTAGGTTGTATATGTGGATGAGAGAGAAATGAATATTATATTGTTGGGTTGGGTTGTTGTGGGTTATGGATGGGGATAGCCTTAGATTGGACACTAAAACATGCTTATTTTCACTCTCATCAATCCCCCAAACTTACCCGTTACTCGTCCCGAGGCAACAAAATAAAAATAAAGAGAGAGTGTAAGAAAATTAGCTGGTAAATAAGGACTATGTCAAATACCCAATTCAAAATATAATTATCCTCAACTTAGGTCATGCAACTCTTATTAAATATAATAATCAATTCATAGCATACAAGATAAGACAATCACCACCAATTCAAATGCTCCATTGACATATTCTCACGGGAAGTATATATAACTTGCAGTCAAGTGTAAAAGATGTACATTTATGGATTAAAGTGTTTATGCTCAGATTTAATTAAGTGCATGCGTAATCATAAGCTTGCTTATTGCCTCAACTCTCCTTTTACTTGTAGCTAGCAAATCATGGATCAGAAAGATCTTTTATTTGGTTGTAATGTGGACTCTTTGGTTAAGGTAGGAAATATATGGACAAGCGACTCAAAACTCGGATCGATCAAGCGGCCGTCTCTCCTAATCTTTTTTTCTTCCTCATCACTTCAATCAAACACAACATTCTCTTCAAAGTCTCCCCTCTTTCTCCTTCAAGCACAATATATTCTTCCTTTTCAACTTTTTCTAACTCTTTAACTCCATCATTCTCATTTTCTTCACCCTTTTTTTTCTTTCTTTTTATTTTTTGAGGTACCAGTTTCGGGCACTACCTCTCACACCCTCCATAGGATACTAGATTAAGCACTACCATAGGGTGTTTGATTACATGGAGTATTAGTTTAAGCACTACTCCATGATTCTCTTTAGATTCATTATCAAGATCAATCACTGTTTCAATACCAATTTCATTCCTTCCCAAATTGTTATCAAGCTCCATCAACGCACTTTGAAAAGCCATTAATTCTCTTATAGAAGGACAATCAAGGCTAAAAATATTCAGATGCTCAAAGTGATTATTTCTCGTAGGCTGCCAAAGAATGAGATTTTTAGGCTCAACGGGGATAACTACGGATAAACATCATTCGGTAGGGAATTATTTGGCTAAGTGACTCATAAATTCAAGAATGTCCTAAAATCATCTCCCATTATCTAACACACATGTAGTTTTAAGTAAGACAAAAGACAAGTTCTAGAATACACATACAAGAACGATACTCACCAGAAAGAAATAACATATGATTATGTAACATGATCAATGAGCCTCAAAATCTCACATGAGTTTTCAACAAGTAACATAGCACTTTTCATGATAAGTAATATCTCACAAGTACACATAGAACTTCATACCACAATATAAGCAAAGTACACTTCCTTCATCAATTTCAAAAACATATGAATTTTAGGTATAATTTAAAACAATATAAGTTCATATGAATCACCACCTTAAACTCAATCCTTTCACTCCCATAAATTAAAAGCACACATAAAAATTAGAATAAAGAAACGAGGGCACCTGATTTTTTTCTCCTTCAAAACGTTTACAAGCTCCTTGAGTTGCTAAACTTGGTCAGGTCAAAGCCTCAGTGTAGAACTCATCTTGCCACTCTTTTACCTTTTCTATCATCAATACTCAAACACACTCATCATCACATGATTCATCAATAATAAAATAAGAAAACTCTAAGAAAGAATCAATTGACTATCTAATCGACTCTACACACTAGAAACACCACTGAACACTAGGCTAATTACAAAAAAATTGACACATCAAAACCGATTAAAGTTTCAACATACTACAAAAAATAACTCCCCTAGCAAATATTACAAAGAAAAGATTATACTCTTGGTGTTGCAATAAGGTGAGAACATCACATCCCCTAAACTTAGTAAAAATGTAAGTTGAAACTAAGTTTTCAAAGAGATGTAATTGCCGATTAGTAAGCACCTTCAATGTAAAAATTTCTTACTCATACAAAAGAAATAAAGCAATAAAATGGAAGAGCAATCTCCCAACAGGCGCACATATTTAATGTCGGAGAGTCACGACGGATGTATCCTTTTTAACTACTAGATCAGAGGACGGTCTTCTCGCATCCTCACCTTCAAATACTTTCTTTTCCTCTTCTTGTCTGCACTCAACACCTCACCTTTCTTTGTCACAAAAATATGATCCTTCGAATTACCTACCTCCCATGGCTGTCTAGACACCTCCTTGTCAATCTTCCACTCAAATTCAGAATCATCTATCCTATTAAAATCAATATTAAATAAGTTAGAAATCACATCTATGCTCTTGCACGATTGAGTCTCCATGGGCATCTTCATTGCTTTTTCAAGAGAGAAAATCTCATCTTCATTGTCCATCTGTAGTCTAAGCTTCTCGGCTCTCAACCTCTTTGCTCTCTCCCACTTCTTCTCAACTATAAGCTCAGTATTCTGCACTTGTGATGGCTCTGGAGTGGCATCAACATTATGTAAAGCATTCGGCGCGGAAAATGGTACTGGACGAGGTGGTTCGATCTCGGTTCAACCTGGGGTGTTGGTCGAACCAGGTGTGTCGTGGTCGAACCGAGCATCTGAAAATGTGCTCTCTCCCGAATAGGTTGGTTCGACCACGGTTCGACCAACAGGATTGGTAGAACCATGATGGTCGTGGTCGAACTGTGCTTCAGATAAAATAGAATACTCCGGACAGGCTGGTTCGACCACTGTTCGATCAACTGGGTTGGTCGAATCGCACTTTAGATAAAATAGGGGGTCACGAACAGGTTGGTTTGACCTCGGTTCGACCAACAGGGTTGGTCGAACCGATCGGCTGGAAGCTCTGTAGGTTGCCCAGGTTCTTGGTTCGACCTCCAGAGTGTGGTTCGACCTGCTGGCTTAGTCAAATCCTGGTCGAATCGAACTCCTAGAGCTTCAGAATTTGTTTTCGTCATCATCTGTCCCTCATACTGCGTTTCAGACCTCAATGTAATGACATTATTCCCCAACGTCTGTATCAATTGATTCACATTCGCGGTCATCTGCCCCATGATAACGGTAAGGTCCTTTAACTGCTTAGATAAATTTGCATGATTAGCATTCATGGTATCCTCAAGACTATCAACCCTTGCATAATTCTCAGTCATGTATCGATTGAAGGTATCTTCAACACACTTCACGTCGTGCTGCTGCATACTAGGCACCTTTAGTGTTAACTTTGTAATCTGCTTTTGCTGGGACTCTAGTATCTTGTTGATGTTAGTTATACTAGAGACGATCTCATCATCCCTATTTAGCTTCACCATTTAATGTTCAACCTGCGCCACCTTGCCAAGTTCATATGATCCTCTTACTCTTTCTGTTGGCCAGTCACGTGAATTCATAGAGATGTCTTCAAACAACTTTTCTGCTTCAACTGCTGTCTTAGATAACAATGCTCCTCCTGATGATGCATCAATAAAAATACGCGACTCACAATCCAATCCATAGTAGAAGATACTTATGTATTGAGCCTTAGACATTCCATGCTGTGGGCACCTCTTGAGCATGTCTTTAAACCTATCCTACGCCTCATAAAATTTCTCACCCTGATTCTTAACAAATTAGGTGATCTCTTGCCTCATTCTTAAGATCCTTGAGGGTGGCATATATCTCTCCAAGAACTTCTGCTGCAGTTGGTCCCATATAGTGCAATCTGCTGCAATAAGTGTCTCATACCAAGCTTCTGCCCTATCAATCAAAGAAAACTTGAGTAAGGCGATCTGCCTAATATTGTCATTAGCTCCAACACCCTTCTGAGTATTTGCATAACCAAGAAATTTTTGGAGATGCTGATATAGATCTTCAAAGCAACCTCCAGAAAATAGATTATTCTCTACCATGTTATTAAGAATTGGATGTATCTCAAAATCATTATCTTCCCCCCTTGCTCCTATCAACCCCATGTTGTCAATCCCATAGTTCGTGAAAATTTCACGTATGACAACATTATCCAGATTCTGCCTTACTCCGGTCATATTTAGCTCAATGTGTTATTCCTTCTTTTCCTTCCTTTTCTTTTCCTAATGCACAAGTACCTCAGAAAAATTCAAGGTTAGATAGAAATAAATAATCATAAATAAAAATCTTAACCAACTGGAAATAATAAAATCAATAATAACAGCTATCCCCAGCAACGGAGCCAAAAACTTGATGTGCGTTTTCTTTGCATGCAAAATTAATCCCCAAGTATTAAGGATATCAGTTGCAGCTTAAGCAAGCGACCAAGTGAATTATCGAACCCAAAGGACGGCGTATTATCAATTTAATTATTTAGTAAATTAATTAAGACTATGCAATTAAGATTATGGATTTAATCTAACAACTAAAACACTTAAATTAAATAACAAATAAAATAAAGGCACTTAGAAGAATACGAAAGTGAACCAAGTAAGAGAATAGGTAGCTCAAGGGAAATCCAGTTTCACTCATTAATTTCCCTTCCGTGTGTTGATGTCCGACTCTGCCTTGTGGAATTTGGACGCAAGAGATATAATTCCACCCACTTTTCTAGGTACTATTAGTATCAATTATTTCCTTGGCTAATTGGTGCTCTAACCCGATATGATTTCCCTTTATAGGTACTATGAAATCATCCTCTTTATCCTACTTAATAACCTGAATTTAATTCAATTAATAAGTATTCATATATGATAGTTCTAATGAAGCTTCGGAGTCCCCTCACTTAGAATCATAACATGGAATCCTGTTCAGCGGTGAACGCACTCAATCTACAACCAAGATATATATTCAGACTCTATATACCAATTGAAGATGCACAAAACGACCGTGAATATGGATTAAGAAAGCACAAATATATATAAAATAAACCACAAGTAGTGTTGTACAGAGTTTACACACGAAAGATCAATTAATTCGTAAAAATCTTCAAAATCCTAGATCTTCCAAAATGGTTCTAGCCCATGATGTTGCGAAGAACAATCATGGGGGTTGGATAGATCTTACCCGAATGTCTGAAAAATACAAGATAAATTAGAAAACGATGAAAACCCTAAATAAGGGCGTCGTCACGTTCTCTGTCTTGAATCTTCCTCTTGGTTCTCCTCTTGATTCAACAGACGAATCTTCAAAGTGATGGATAGATGGAGGAAAGGATGTAGATGATGGTTGCGGGGTGATCTCCCCTTGTGGGGTGTAGGATGATTGTGTTGTCTCCAATCCAATCTAATGAATAATGATGTGATCTACATCCCTTTTATACTTGTAAGCTCTCCTTATGAACCTTGGATGAGCTTTTTCTTAGAAAACATGAAAATAGACGCAAACACACACTAGGGGTGTAAAAATATGCACAAATTTGGAAATTCTTGCTGGCAACTGCGCGACTTCACGATTTTGAGCATAACTTCCACATCTGACCTCCGATTTAAGTAATTCTTGCGCTCATGGGACCCTATCTTCCTTGGCTTTCTATTCACATGAAGAAATCATAGAAACTCTAACATTTGTATGTATAAAACTAATACAAAGTGGAACAGTCGTTCTGAACAGGAACAGCTTGCGCGACGTCACCATTTGGATCATAACTTTCTCGTTTGAATTCCGATTCAGGTGTTCCTTATGCCAAAACGATCCACTCTTCTGTGCCTTTCCAACCATATGTCACACTTCTAATTCATAACTTCATAAAATTACAGAAAAATTACACAAGTTGAACGTGCATTTTTCAACATCATTGCACAAAATTGCACATTTTCTCCAACTTCGCACTTTTGATCCTTTTTCCACCTGAAACACAATAAAATACCTCAAGTGCACTTTTTTCTCAAATATATTGAATATAAGATATTTGTGCTAATATATGACAATAATTCCCATCAAAAAGATGTTAGATTGGACACTAAAACACACTTATTTTTACTCTAATCAGACCTCCCATTGGGCTTAAGCATCCAAGTTTAGCCCAAAACTTATACTTAAGTCCAATAATAATAAATCAGTCCACTAAAGAATTATTATTGCACTGTCACCCTAATCACAAATTACGTTATGACTCCTTATTATGAGCCCGTCAATCTTCCGTGTTTAAGATTCAATACCCATTAATTAATTAAGTTACTGACAATTTCATTACTTAATATATTTACCGAGAGTAGTACCACTCAACCTTATTATCATGCCGGAATAAATCTACCTGCAGGGTTTACATGATAATCATTATGAGCTCCTCAAGGGACATCATCAACCAATTCCGTTAGGACACAAATTCCTTCTACAATCAACAGCACACCATAGAGACAGCATCATCTCCCAACTCACCAAGTTTATTAATTTAATAATTAAATCTCACCCATTGATGAATCAAAGAAATAAATACTGGCTTACGTATCGAGGTTATTATATAGGGATTAAGAGTACGAACATCCATAATAACAGAGATCTAATTCTATTATATAGTCAATATAAACCGAACGATCTCATCGCGGTCCTATTCAATACACACAAAGTGCACTAGTGTAATTTTATAGTCAAGACAGACTAACACATAATCACACTACAAACCATACTGATAGATAGTCCCCGTCTATCTCGGTTGTAAATATATGTTTATACTTTATAAGGAGCCGATAATATGATATTTCGTATGATGCCGCACACCACATTATCTACAATATAAAGTAAATGGACTTTTGTAATAACATAATTGCAAAACGTTTGATCACATGATTCTCATTTCAAATATTATCTAAACATTGTTCATATAAAAACCTAGACTTTTAGTATACAATCCAACATATCTTTCGATGTAGATTGGATGTTTACTGTTTTTAGTGGTGCAATTTCTTGAATACTGAAATTTCAAATTGCTGTTTTACAACTCTGTGCCTATATTATGTTTAGCTGCTATGAATTTTGGGGATAGCCTTTCGACATACGAAACTTGCATACGCTGTGATACCTTAATTGTATTGTGCTCTGAATGATGCAAAAATATTTTACATTTAATTTGGATGTCAAGTTTGATATGTTACTTCAGTGCTAATTACTAAATGACCTGGTTGATTAATTGAAATATATTATAAAAAATTAAAACTATCTCATTTTCTGATAGGAATTGATTAAACTCCTTAGAATGCCTGTTCTAAAGGCCAAAGGTGGGAACGAAATGGAAAGGGACAGGTTGAGGCTTGTGTTAGTGTAATCAGGGGTGGCCTAGGGCGGTGCCGGCAGTGCCGCCGCACAGGGCCCCACTCCGGCGAGGGCCCCCAATTTATTTTATATGTTCATATATATATATTTATATATATGTAATATAAATTAAGTTGAAGAGGTAAATTAAACAAAATGATAGCTTAGGTGGTTTCAAGCCTCAGTTATTTTCGGTAGGTCTCGTGTTCGACGCCCATTAAAGATGCATTTCTTTTCTTCTTTTTTAACTTTATTTATAATTTTCTATTTATCATTATTTTTAATTACAATATTGATTTTTTTTCTTAATTTGATAAATTAATATTTATTTTTCATTAAAATATTAAAAAATCTTAACTTAAACTCATAATTTTTTTAAAAAAAATCCTTAAAATAGATTTTGATATTTTGATATTATTATTTTATGATTTTTACATATACAAAAAGTAATATTATGTTTTTTTTTGGGATAATATAGATGTAATGTTTGTTTTCAATTTTTATGCAAGAAAATAGATGAGATAAGAGGGATAAAGAGAATAAGAGTATTAATTGACAATAAAAGAAGTGTAGAAGGTGGATGCGTTGATAATTATATAATTTGTATTTATATATTTAGGTAGTTTTTTTAAATATAAGTGTGGATTTTAAAAATTAAAACTTAATTTTAAAACTTAAAAAAATTGTGATCGCTATTTTCTTTAACCCTCAAATGTGAGGGATCAATTGTAGCGCGTGTGACCAAGTTAAATTATCGTTCACATGAGATAGTTATAAATTTAATAAATGATTCTATGAATGACAATTCAATTGCAAGACAAATTCTGGGGGGTTTTGAAAGGATATTTAATTAACTAATAAAAACTGGAATTAAATAATTAAAATAATTATGAAAATAAATCACGCAGAGAAAACGATTTAGAATTCAAAGATGGAGAATTGGTAATGCTCAGCCAAACAACTTAACTATGTGATTGATTTATCTAGACCCAAATTAATTACCTGCAAAAGTTTATAAGAGGAATACTAAGCCTAGTTAAATCACCTTGATCGGGTCGGATCTAACAATTATAATGAGCTGCAAATCCTAGGATCGATAAGGAATAATGAGAGTGAAAATAAGTGTGTTTTAGTGTTCAATTTAACACATTTTTTATTGATATTATTGTCATATATTAGCACAAGTATCTTATATTTAATATATGTAAGAAAAAAGTGCACTTGAGGTGTTTTATTATATTTTAGGTGGAAAAAGTGATCAAAAGTGCAAAGTTGGAAAAAAGGTGCAATTTGTGTATGAATGCTAAAAAACGCACGTCCAACTTATGTAATTTTTCTGTATTCTTTTGGAGCTCTGAATAAGAAGTATGATATATGGTTAGAAATCTACTGAAAAGAGGATCGTTTGGCATAAAGAACACCTCAATCAGATTCCAAACGAGGAAGTTATGAGTGAAATAGTGATGTCGGGCGAGCTGTACTGAACAGAACAGATGTTCTACTTTCCATGGCTTGTTACAGATTTAAATCTTAGATTTTTCTTAAGTTCTTTATATGGATAGAAAGCCAAGGAAGAGAGAATCGCGTGAGCGCAAGAATCACTCAAATTGAAGCTCGGATGTGAAAGTTATACGCGAAACAGTGAGACGGCGCAAGTGTGATTCGACTATGACAGTTTGGTTCGACCAGACATTTTGGTCGAACCAGAAGCCTGAAGTATGAAAAATTGCCAATTTTGATTTGACCATGGTTCGACTAAGCCCTAGGTCTAACCACATGCCTAAACAGCGCCGGATCCGTATTTTTACACCCCAAGTGCGTATTTTTGCGTATTTTCCAAGAAAAATCTCATCCTTGGTCCATAAGAAGAGCTTACAAGTATAAAAGGGGATGTAGATAAAAGGAGAGCTTACAAGTATAAAAGGAGAGCCTACACCACCCCACAAGGGGGATCACCCCCCAACCATCATCCACATCCTTTCCTCCATCCATCCATCACTTTGAAGATTCGTTTGTGGAATCAATAGGAGAACCAAGAGGAGGATTCAAGACAGAGAAGGACGCGACGATGCCACATCTAGGGGTTTCTTCGTTTCCTAATTTATCTTTTATTTTCCAGACATATGGATAAGATCTATCCAACCCCCATGATTGTTCTTTGAAACATCATGGGCTAGAACCTTTTTGGTAGATCTAAGGTTTTGAAAGTTTTATGAATTAATTAAACTCTCTTGTGTGTCCTCCATACAACACTACTTGTGAATTTATTTTATATATAATTTTGCTTTCTTAATCTATATTCACGGTTGTTTTGTGCAACTTCAATTGGTATATAGAGTCTGAATATATATCCTGGTTTTAGATTGAGTGCGTTCACCGCTTAAAAAGATTCCATGTTATGATTCTAAGTGAGAGGACTCCGAAACTTCATTAGAACTGTCTTATATGAATGTTTATTAATTGAATTGAATTCGAGTTAGTAAGTAGAATAAAGAGGGTAATTTTATAGTACCTATAAAGGGAGATCATATCGTGTTAGGTTACACACGTAGGAAATAATTGATACTGATAGTACCTAAAAAGGAGGGTGAAATTACGTCTCTTGCTTCGAGGTTATTCATACGTGTTACACGCATATTTACTTGTGTCTATAGAGTAGATTGCATGATTTAGTGATGCATCCATAGTCCACAAGGCAGAGTCTGCCAGCATATGAGAGGGAAGTTAAGTAGAAAAATCGAATTATCCTAGAGCTACCTATTCTCCTACTTGATCCACTTTCGTATTCTTCTAGTGTTATTCTATTTTATTTGTTATTTAATATTTTTGTTAGTAGATTAATAATTCGAAACCTCAAATGTTATTGCCTTTTGTCTTAATTAATTTAGATAATAATTAAATTGATAATACGCCTTCCATTGGGTTCGATATTTAACTTGGTCGCTTGCTTAAGCTGCAACTGATATCCTTAATACTTGGGGATTAATTTTGCGTGCAAAGAAAATGCGCATCATGTTTTTGGTGCCGTTGCTGGGGATGACTGTTATTATTAGTTTATTATTTCTAGTTGATTAAGATTCTTATTTGTAATTATTTATTTCGATCTAACCTTGAATTTTTCTGAGGTAATTGTGCACTAGGAAAAGGAGAGGAAAGAAAAGAAAAAGTAACACACAGAGCTAAATATGACCGGAGCAAGGCAGAATCCGGATAATGTTGCCATACGTAAAATTTTCACGAACTATGGTATTGGCAACATGGGGTTAATAGGAACAAGGGGGGAAGATGATGGTTTGAGATACATCCCGCTCTCATCAACATGGTGGAAAAGAATTTCTTTTCTGGAGATTGCTTTGAAGATCCATATCTGCATCTCAAAAGATTCCTTGATTATGCGAACAATCAAAAGGGTACTGGAGCTAATGATAATGCTAGGCGGATCGCCCTATTCAAGTTCTCTTTGATTGATAAGGCAGAAGCTTGGTATGAAACTTTGATGCCACAGATTACACTACATGAGACCAACTGCAGCAGAAGTTCTTGAAGAGATACATGCCACCCTCGAGGATCATAAGAATGAAGAAAGACATTACCCAATTTGTTATGAATCAGGGTGAGAAATTTTATGAGGCGTGGGACAGGTTTAAAGACATACTTAGGAGGTGCCCACAACATGGGATGTCTAAGGATCAATACATAAGTATCTTCTACTATGGATTGGATTGTGAGTCGTGTATTCTTATTGATGCATCATCAGGAGGAGCGCTGTTATCTGATACAGCATTTGAAGCAGAGAAGTTATTTGAAGACATCTCTATGAATTCACGTGACTGGCCTGTAGAGAGAGAGAAAGAGGATCTTATGTACTTGACAAGGTAGCGCAGGTTGAACATCAAGTGGTGAAGCCGAATAGGGATGATGAGATCGTCTCTAGTTTAACTAACATCAACAAGCTACTAGAATTCCAGCAGAGGCAGATTACAGAGTTGACACTCAGGAGGCCTAGTATGAAGCAGCAAGAAGTGAAGAGTGTTGAAGTTACCTTCAATCGATACATGACTAAGAATGATGCAAGAGTAGATCGTCTAAAGGCCAAGCTAAAGGTAAAAATTAATGCAAATCGTGCGGATTTATCTAAGAAGTTGAAGGACCTTACTTCGATTATGGGGTAGATGGCCGCGAATGTGAATCAATTGACACAAATGTGAAAGAATAATGCCATCACATTGAGGTCCGGAATGCAGTACAAAGGTCCGATGAAGCCGGTGAGCGAAAACGAAGAGGGCAAGAGCCTTGTTTGACCAGACCTAATCAGTTCGACCAGACCTGATGGTCGAACTGAGGTCGAACAACCTTAGGAAAAATATAATTTTGATGCTCTATTTTCTATCCCGCCATTCGATAAACACACATCTGTTCGACCAGACCATCTTGGTCGAACGCTGGTCGAAAAACAATGGGGGAGATGACTTCGCGATTAGAGCCGTCGTTCGACCAAAGCACTTCTGTTTGACTAAACCATCTTGGTCGAATGATGGTCGAACAACACCTGGAGAATTTGAACTCATGATTAGAGACATTATTCGACTAGCCATAGTCTTTTTGACCAGACCAATTTGGTTGAACAGAGGTCGAACAACTTCGTTCAGTGCCCATTTCGATACCGAATGCTACACGTATTGTTCAGAACACTCTAGAGCCATCCCAAGAGCAGAATAATGAGCTTATAATTGAGAAGAAGTGGGAAAGAGCAAAGAGGTTGAGAGTCAAGAAGCTTAGACTGCAGATGGATAATGAAGATGTGGATTGATCAAGCAATGGAGATGCCCATGGAGACTCAATCATGCAAGAGCATAGATGCGGTTTCTAACTTGTTTAATCTTGATTTTAATAGGACAGATGCTTCTGAATTTAAGTGGAAGATTGACAAGGAGGAGTCTAGACAGCCATGGGAGGAAGGTAATTATGAGGATCATATACTTGTGACCAAAAAAGGTGAGGTGCTGAGTGTAGACAAGAAGAGGGAAAGAAAGTACTTGAAGGTGAGGATGCGAGAAGACCGCCATCTGATCTAGTAGTTCAAAAAGCGGTATTCCATCGTGACTCTCCGACGTTAAGCATGAGCATCTGTTAGGGGCATTGCCCTTTCATTTTATTGCTTTATTTCTTTCGTGTGAGTAAGAAATTTTTATATTTAAGGTGCTTACTAATCGACAATTACATCTCTTTGCAAACTTAGTTTCAACTTACATTTTTACTAAGTTTGGGGGGTGTGATGTTATTAACTCATTGCAGCACCAAGAGTATAATAATTTATTTGTAATATTTGCTAGGGGAGTTGATTTTTTGCGGTATGTTGAAACTTTAATCGGTTTTGATGTGTCAATTTTTTGCAATTTGCCTAGTGTTCAGTGGTGTTTATAGTGTGTAGAGTCGATTTGATAGTCAATTGTGTATTTTCTTATAGTTCTCCTATTTTATTATGATGAATCATGTGATGATGAGTGTGCTTGAGCTTTGATGATAGAAAAAAGTAACTAGGTGGCAAGAAGAGTTCTACATTGAGGCTTTGACTTGAGGAGCTCATGCGTTTCAAAGAAAAATCAGGTGCCCTCGTTTCCTTATTCTAATTTTATGTGTGATTAAGTTTATATTTTTGGTGATCCATGGAGCTTATATGTTTAAATCGTGTTTGGAATTCATATGCTCTTGAAATTAACGAATGAAGTGTACTTGAGTTATATTGCGATATGAAGTTCTATGTGTACTTGTGGGATATTATTTACCATGAAAGGTGCTCTGTTACTTGTTAAAAGCCCATGTAAAATTTTGAGCCTCGTTGATCAAGTTACATAATCACATAATATTTCTTTTCTGGTGGGTATCGTTCTTGTGCGTGTATTCTAGAACTTGCCTTGAGTCTCCTTGAATATTCAAGATTAGTCTAGCGGATTATGGAAATGATATTAGGCCATCTTTGCTATTTAGCCCATTTTTCCTATATTCTTTACCTAAATTCATTAAATTCTTTGTCAGCCCGTTTGAGCCTTTTTAAATCCATTTTTTTGATAGCCAATAAAGCTTAATTGAAGAGAATGGTCATTTGACGGAGGATAAGGATGATAAAGGAAGAATCTTAAGGATCAAAGAAAAATTCATGGAGTAGTGCTCAAATCTAGTATTCCATGAAAACAAACACCCTAGGGTAGTGCTTAAATCTAGTACCCTATGGAGGATGTCAGAGGTAGTGCCCGAAACTGGTACCTCAAAAGAAAAAAAAGAAAACAAAAGAGAAAAAGGGTGAAGAAAAGGAGAATGATGGAGTTGAAGAGCTAGAAAAAGTTGAAAAAATTGTGCTTGAAGAAGAAATAGGAGAGTTTGATGAGAATGTGTGCTTGAATAGAAGGTGATGAGAAAAAAATAAAGATTGAGAGAGACGGCCGCATGATCGATCCAAGTTTTGAGTCATTTATCCATATGTTTCTTATCTTTTCCAAAGAGCCAATATTACAACCAAATAAAAAGATTTTTTTGATTCATGATTTGCTAGCTACAAGTAAAAGGAGAGTTGAGACAATGGGCAAGTTTGTGGTTATGCATGCACTTGAATTGAATTTGAGCGTAAACACCTTAACCCATAAGTGTACATCTTTTACACTTTAGTGCGAGTGATATATACTTCCCGTGCGAACATGTCAATGGAGCATTTGAATTGGTGGTGATTGTCATATCTTGAATGCTATGAATTGAATATTACATGTAATGAGAGTTGCATGATCTAAATTGTGGACAATTGTATTTCGAAAGGGCTATTGGTCATAGTCCTTGTTTCTCAACTAATTTTCCTACTCTCTTTCTCTTTATTTTTATTTTGTTGCCTCGGGACGAGCAACGGGTAAGTTTGGGGGATTGATGAGAGTGAAAATAAGCGTATTTTAGTGTCCAATTTAACACCTTTTTTATTGATATTATTGTCATATATTAGCACAAGTGTCTTAAATTCAATATATGTGAGAAAAAAGTGCACTTGAGGTGTTTTATTATATTTTAGGTGGAAAAAGTGATCAAAAGTGTAAAGTTGGAGAAAATGTGCAATTTGTGTATGAATGCTGAAAAACACAAGTCCAACTTGTGTAATTTTTATGTGTTCTTGTGGAGCTCTGAACAAGAATTATCAAACATGATTGGGAAACCACTGAAAAGAGGATCGTTTTAGCGTAAAGAACACCTCAATCGGATTTTAACGAGGAAGTTATGAGCAAAATGGTGACGTCGCGCGTGCTGCGCCCAACAGAACAGATATTCTTCTTTCCATGGCTTGTTACAGATTCAAATCTTAGATTTTTCTAGAGTTCTTTATATGGATATAAAGCCAAGGAAGAAACAATCGTGTGAGTGCAAGAATCACTCAAATTGGAACTCGGATGTGGAAGTTATACGTGAAATAGTGAGATGGCGCAAGTGTGATTCGACCATGACAGTTTGGTTCGACAAGACATTTTGGTTGAACCATAAGTCTGAAGTACGAAAAATTGCTGATTATGATTCGACCATAGTTTGACCAAGCCCTAGGTCGAACCCTAGGTCGAATCACATGCCTGAACAGTACCGGATCCGTATTTTTACACCCCAAGTGCGTGTTTTTGCATATTTTCCAAGAAAAAAACCCATCCTAGGTCCATAAGGAGAGCTTACAAGTATAAAAGGGGATGTAGATCACATCATTATTCATTAGATTGGATTTGAGGAGAGCTACATCCATCCTACACCACCCTATAAGGGGGATCACCCCCAACCATCATCCACATTCTTTCCTTCATCCATCCATTACTTTGAAGATTCATTTGTGGAATCAAGAGGAGAACCAAGAGGAGGATTCAAGACGGAAAAGGACGCGATGACGCCACATCTAGGGTTTTCTTCGTTTCTTAATTTATCTTTTATTTTTTGGACATATGGATAAGATATATCCAATCCCCATGATTGTTCTTCGAAACATCATGGGCTAGAATCGTTTTGGTAGATCTAAGGTTTTGAAAGTTTTATGAATTAATTAAACTCTCTTGTGTGTCCTCCGTACAACACTACTTGTGGATTTATTTTATATATGATTTTGCTTTCTTAATTTATATTCACGGTCGTTTTGTGCATCTTCAATTGATATATAGAGTCTGAATATATATCTTGATTGTAGATTGAGTGTGTTCACCGCTGAACAAGATTTCATGTTATGATTCTAAGTGAGGGAACTCCGAAGCTTCATTAGAACTGTCATATATAAATGTTTATTAATTGAATTGAATTCGAGTTAGTAAGCATGATAAAGAGGGTAATTTTATAGTACCTATAAAGGAATATCATATCGGGTTAGGTTCCAGACCTGAGAAATAATTGATACTGATAGTACTTAGAAAAGGGGGTGAAATTACGTGTCATGCTTCAAGGTTATTCACACATGTTACACGCATATTTACTTGTGTCTATAGAGTAGATTGCATGGTTTAGTGTTGCATCCATAGTCCACATGGCAGAGTCGGCCAGCATATGAGAGAGAAGTTAAGTAGTAAAATCGCATTATTCTAGAGCTATCTATTCTCCTACTTGATCCACTTTCGTATTCTTCTAGTGTTATTCTATTTTATTTGTTATTTAATATTTTTGTTAGTAGATTAATAATTCAAAACCTCAAACGTTATTGCCTTTCGCCTTAATTAATTTAGATAATAATTAAATTGATAATACGCCGTCCTTTGAGTTCGATATTTAACTTGGTCGCTTGCTTAAGCTGCAAGTGATATCCTTAATACTTGGGGATTAATTTTGCGTGCAAAGAAAATGCGCATCAAGGAATTAACTCTCACTCCCTCTATGTACTTTATGCTAAATTCCAATAAAGGCTAGTGTTGGATTGTATAATAAAATCCTAGCTTTAGTATGAATAATGTTTTAACAATATTTGAAATGAGAATCATTGATCAAATGATTACATCTTAAAATTAATTTATATGTCCGATACAATAGTCCATTTACTTTATACTATAGATAATATGTTGTGCGACAATACGCGAAAGATCATATTATCGATTTCCTTATAAAGTATAAACAGATGCTCACAACCGAGATAGACGGGGACTCTCTATCGGGATGGTTATAGTGTGATTTGATATTAGTTTGTCTTGATTATAGAATCACATTAGTGCACTTTGTGTATATTGAGGAGGACCGCTTGAGATCTTTCGACTTATACTGACTATATATTCGACTTATACTGACTATATAGGAAAACTTGATCTCAGTTATTATGGATGTTCATGCTCTTAATCCCTATACAATAATCTCGACACGTACGGCAGTATGTATTTCGTTGATTCATCAATGGGTGAGATTTACATGTAATTAAATCAATAAACTCGGCGAGTTGGGAAATATGATGTTTCTATGGTGTGCTGCTGATTGTAGAAGGAAATCATGTTCGATAAAATAGGTTGATGATGTCCCCTTGAGGAGTTCATAAGGATTATTATGTAAACCCTACAGGTGAATTTATTTCGGCATGATAATGAGGTTGAGGGTACTCCTTTCGGATGAGATATTAATTAATGGAGTTGTTAGTAACTTAAGTAATTAATGGACATTGTATATCTTAAACGCGGAGAGACTAACGGGCTCATAATAAGAAGGAGCTCATAACGTAATTATGGGATTAGAGCGACAGTGCAGTAATAATAATTTTAGTAGAATATATTATTATTATTGGACTTAAGTACTCCCTCCGTCCCATTTCAATGTTTACATATTTTTATTTTGGGCGTCCCATTTCAATGTTTACGTTTTCTTTTTTGGAATATGGGACCCACCTAATACAATTAATATATCACCATGGTCCCCACATCCAACACTAATACACCTACCCACTTTACATTAAATATTATATCTTTCCACCCATTATTTATTAAAATACTATACTCCTTAATCAACGTGCAAAAAGCAAATGTAAACATTGAAACGGGACGGAGGGAGTATAATTTTTAGACTAAACTTGGATACTTAAGCCCAATGGAGGCTTAACTCTAATTTCTCCTCCTGGTCCCTACTGTAGCCTATAAATAAGTCATCTCACATGTCCGATTACCCTAATTATTCACGCCTAACTATGAGTAGGATAGAGAGAATAATAAATTGAGAGGATCTTGAAGATCGTCGCCCAGATGTCAAGATTACACTTGAGAATACATCAGAAGATCAAGAAGTCGTTTGCTACTACAACTGTTCGTCAACTTTCATGATTTTTCTAAAATTGTATGTAACTTCAAACTGTTTGTTTGATAGATCGTTATAAAATCATGGAAGAGATGATTGTTTTGGCGTAGATCACTCGAATCGAAGATTGGATGAGGAAGTTATGCCCAAAACGGTGAGGCTGTGCATGCTGCAGGTGAGAATTCATTCTCTTCTTCAACATACCCTAGTGAAAGGTAATATGATTTTATATTCTTGCTTCCACTGATATAGAATCATATGGAATCCTAACGTTCACATTAACCAAATGATCGAACGCCAACAGCTAGAGCACTAGACTTTCTTTTCTAGGTACTAAATTATTAATCCCTTTTGTCTCCTTACCAATTACCTAATAATGATGTTTTATCAAGTAACTAATATTCCAAATTGATTGTCTAACACTCTTAGAAATTATAAGTCAATCTCCTAAGACTGTCACAGGAAACAACAACTATCATGCAGAAATAAAGAATCCTATCAACTATCAATCAGTGATACCATCATGAATAATTAAAAGACTCAAAACACAATAATATGAAGTCTCAAAATATCATCTTCAATAAGGAAATAAATATTCTGCAGTATAATAAATTCAAGTCTAGGGCAATCAAATCACATAGTCAAAACTGTCTTAACGCCCTAACATTACCAACAAAGAAACTTAGCCCATGGATTTATGAGGGCAAATCATAACGATGTAATAAGCCTCAAACATTATTCTAAAATAACAAAGATAAATAATTGAAAAATAAGGAACCCTTTTTGAGGACTGATTAGCCATTTATAGTAGGGATGACTAATTATAATAATTTATCGAGCCTAAGGGAGAAAGGTACTAGAGCTTAAGCGATATCACGTTTTTTGTAATTTTATAGAGACGAATCATCAAAGGGTTGGTTGTTTAAACAAGTAATCCAATCACTCAAAACAAGCAATGATTAAACAAGTAAAATAAATGAATGGAGATTGGTTTTTCAAATTAAGTAAAAGTGAGATTAACAACAACTAAGAAGTGGAAATCCTAGGATAAATGCATCAAATTCATATGAATCATGGGTATAAGACTAAGGGCCAACACTAAGTTCACCTAAACTCCCTCTTGAGATGGATATGATATGGATCCATTTAATAATCCCAAAACAGCTCAATAGATTGGTTCTCACTCAAACAATTCCAACTAGGTACTAAGCTTGAAATGAGATTCCCTTCACATGATTAATCAACCTCTTGATCTAACCAATCGGATGTCCTATCAAAGGGTTCTAAATCCTAAAGGACATCTCTATCTCTTTAAGATCTATAATGCACATGAGGTGTATGATAAAGTGATTCAATTAATTATCCTAAATATGTAATTGACTTCTCAATCTAATCACATGTTTAAAACAACAAACCACACAAATTATCATAAACATCAAGATCTAAAGCATCAATTATAGAAAATTAATTAACCCAATCAATATATAAATTTTAATACATAAATCCCAAAATTATCTAACAACTCTCATGTTGCTAATCTCACAAGGGAGATTAGCCTATCATATTCAGAAGAAAATCAATATAGATATTAAAATCCTTACAAATCATGATAAACAATAAGGTTTCAATATAAAGTTTGGATGAAAACTCCCTTGGATGGCTCCAATGATAATCTTCTTCTTCCCTTTGTAATTCTCCGCTCTTCCTTACTTCTTTTCCTCAAATGGATGGTGATTTTGATGTGGAATAAAGGTAGATGGAATGGATGAAGAATAGATGAAGATGATGGTGTAAAATGGAAGAAATGGTGTGTGATGTGTGTGAACAGTGAAAACCCTCGTCAAATCAGATCAAATGTTGAACTTAGGGGTATTTATACCCCTTGGAAGCTTCTAGAAGGTTTCTAATTTTTTTCACAGAAATTGCACGGACTCGACTCAAGTGCTGTAGCTCGATTCGAGTCGAGTCGCGTTTTCCCAGCAGTTTTCGGCAGCAGACAGAGCTGGACTTGTGCTCGCAACTCGACTCGTATTCCTCATCTGAGATCGCCTCGTGTTCTGCACTCAGGCACAGGATGGGCGAGTAGGTCGTTCAAGTGTTGGAGCACAGTGATTCTGGACAGGCCCGTGCGTGGTGCATGGGTCGTGCGCCCGAGCTCGACTCGAGTGCTTGAGCTACCCTATTTCTTCTTCTTCGTTTCATCTCCCATCTCTGTTTTTACTCCGTTTTACCTGTTTTTCATACGTTTAAGCTCATTCTCACACATTTCCATAAAAACATAAAATACAACCAAAATATACATAAATACAGATAAAATAATATAAAAACAAATATAAAAAATACTAAAATTTATGTGAAAATATCACTCAACACACCCCAAATTTAAAGTGTTGTGTGTCCCCGAACAATAAAAATAATAAACTAATGGGGGAGATTTTCACCTAGAAAAAGACTAACGAGCATAAGTAATAACACATCAATAATAATAAGAATTACAAACTATGCTAAGTCATCCTACAACATTAAACTCATAACATGCAAAAAATATTAACAAGTTCAATTTTAAGTGAATAAAGGGTAATATAGTCCATTTTGATCCAAGCCTCACATAGGATATCAATGACTCAACACTCTATAAAGTGGGGTAAATCAACACTCATCAACCGATTGGTTCGACTCGCTATAAACTTGCTCGTGGACTACATTCACAAACCACCAAAGTTTTAATCAATGATAAAAAAGGTCTTTAATTAGAATGTAATGATAGGCTCTTTGGTATGGTAGGGAGAATTTAGGTAAGATTAACTAATCATGTGTAAGTAATCGAATAGGTAGTTACTTTCTTCCATACCTTCACTTATCTTTCTTTCTTTCTCAACTTTGTTGATCACTAGCATTAATCATCACTTCTCCTTTAAATTTTTATTTATTTTTGATTGTATGCTCCCTTCTTTGAACTTTTGATTTATTGAGCATATTTGTTGTTCATTTGCTCGTTTTCTTGTTTTGAGGTTGCATGTCCATTTTTGTTTAAGCTCTTTTCATCATTTTTCTTGCTTGCTTACCATTTCCTTTCTTCTTTTTCTTTCTTATCAAACCTTTCTAGTCACCATCTCCTCAATTACCCACACAACGGTATGTATATAAGGTTTAAGTGGGTAATCATGGCTTGTAATGTGCTAAATTCACAAGGAATAGGCTTATAGGCTCAAAGTGGTTGACTAGTGATGATGTTCATGGTAGGGAAAAATATGGCAATGACTATGAATAACAAGGATAGCCATAGATCATGTCACTAACCTCTACTAATCAGGCTCGTTCCTATAGTCTTTGAGCAAGTTCTAGCTAATCAAACGCAACCAATCCACTCATGAAGAGAAACCATGTATGCACGGTTGAGGCTCAAATACTCACAGGCTTGTGCTCAGACCTTAAGGAACTTATTACACCACATTCATCTCAAAATTGAACAAGTTAAATAGAAAATGTTACAATTTGAAAGTGTAGAAATTCTTAATCATAATTTGTCATCACTTATCACCACAACATGTCATCACTCACATTCAAAAATGACTCACGACATCTCAAAAATAAACCACCAAAATGATCCCTAGACAAGAATAAGAAAACACACAAAACATAAAAGATGGACACACCAAACAAGAAACAAATCAAAAGCACATAACATGCAAAAGCAAAAATTCCATCATTAACAATGAAGCATACATTCTACATCATCCATGATCAAGTAAGCTCACAATCATCCCCATCTTTGATTGAAAAGAAAATCCTAATTTATGAAAGGTAAACCTCCACAAACATAACAAATGAAGTAACATGCTAATCGCAACAATTCAAATCAAAATAAATTCATGTCAAGCAACTAAAAGTGATAAAGTGTAGAGTAAACTCACTCAATAGGCATTTGGTAGTGGAAGTTGTTAGCTCCGAGCTCAATTCGTGCTTCCAATACCCTTCATACATGCTAAAAAAAACTCATCAAACTATTAGCTCAACAATTGCATTAAAAATATGGACTATCATGCACTTCAAGAAAACCAATCGGACTAAATTTAACCCAAACTCATGAGAAAATTTTTAAAATTGACCCAATTTTACAAGAAGACCTCTCATCATCATAATATCAAGCACACTCAAGTGGTGAGTCACACCATATACTCTCTCCCCAAACTTAAATCGAAACACATTGAGAATTAAATTTGCAAAAAGTTGTGGGACTTACTCTTATAGTTTCCATCAACGATCTTCTTGTGGAAAAGTATACGCATCCAAACGAATTGAGTTATGTCCACCACGCACTCTCCCCCCTAAACTTAAATCAAGACAAGATTCGAGACTTAAGTTTGCAAAAGTGGTGCGACATGCCTACTCAATTCCATGAAGCACTTCCCGTATCTTCAATATGCATTTTCTCACGAGCATAATCCATCTACAAGACCAAAATGCAAACAACAAGATGAACATTAAAAGATAAAAAGAATGGGTTGCCTCCCATTTTGTGCTAAGTTTAACGTCTTCAAGTTGGACAGATTTTTACGCTCATCGGACCAAATGTTGGTCCATCACACTCTCTCCTCGCATCTTCACTTTAAAATTTTGCTTAGCCCTTTTCTTGTCTACTAGCTCAACTTCACAATTTTTGCTTACAAGCATCAAGTCATCTTCAAGAAGTGACTCTAGTTGATTCTCTCTTTCCTTACACAAGAGTTGTTAATCCTTGTCAATTTTCCAATCGAGCTCCGATGCTTTCTTCCCGTCAACATCACAAGAAGATAAGTTAGAATTTGAAATTTTCTTATAATCATGAAGAAATGAATTTAAAATATCAAAGAACAGAGAATCATGATCCATAAGATCATCCGGAGTCACATTCGGAGGCTTCAAATGAGACTTGGTTCCTTTTTCTTTGTTACATAAGAATGTAACACTTTTTTTTTTGAACTCAAGGAAAGCTCTTCTCTTCCAACATCAATTTTCGCTTTTCCCGTAGCTAAAAATGGCCTTCCCAAAATAAGTGGAATTTGAGGATCTACCTTTACTTCTAATACCATGAAATCAACCAGGAAAGCTAGCCCCTTCACTTTCACCTCCACATCTTCAACAACTCCTAGTGGCTTAACAACCTCTCCATTTACCACTTCAAGACGGATAGTCGTGGACTTGAACTCTCCAATTTCAAGCTTCTTGAACCCCCAAGTCACACAATGCATCAAGGGTTTCTTTCCCTTCAAAATAACAAGAAATTATAAACTTTCCCGGATCACTAACTTTTGTAGACCCCCCTTTTTGCACCGATTCACTTGCTTCGGGTGGCTCTTCTTTCCTTTAATCCTCATACTTTTTCTTGAGATACTTCACATGTTCTTCAAACTCCTTTTTCTTCTCCTCCTTTACAAATATTTGTGGATAGGAAATCGGGAATGGAGTGATCGAAATACCCCAATAGTAACGTTTGTAATCTTTTTCTTTGACCTTCTCCTCCATTTTCTTTTCCTCTTGCACCCTTTTCCACTTAGGAATCCACTTAGGTCCTTTCTCTTCTTTTTTACTTATCTCTTCATTTTCTTCACCAACCTTGCATTCCAATAACCCTTCTTCATTCTTTCGCTCCTCTTCCATATCAACAAACAAACATTGAGCATTTGGATTGATCTTGATTGTGGCCGAAAACTTTCCTTTTTGTTGAGTACGCAAAGCACTTGTAATTTGTCTAAAAGTTAGCCCAATAGATTTAAACCTCTTTTCATCGGCCTCATCTTTGGCTTTGGTGGACGCTATCAACTTCTCTATTTGTTCATCGTTTGAAACTTTTCCTTCATTGTTTGGTGCCTTAGCCCCCGGATGATATCCCGAAGGATAAGCAACCGCATTGTTCGAGTTGGAGTAGGAAAAGTTGTCTTGCCTCATTTGTTGTGGAAAAGAACTTCCACCACCTTAATTGTTGAACCCTCCTTGTCTCGGTGGATAATTACCTTGGAAATTATTTTGGTAATTCCCTTGGTAACCCATTCCTTGTATGTAGAGTACATCTTCTATCCATGGCTTAGACATAGCCATTGTTACCCACTCACAATATTCGGAGGAAGCACCCCTTGATCGACTTTAAAATCCTTACAAATCATGATAAACAATAAGGTTTCAATGTAAAGTTTGGATGAAAACTCCCTTGGATGGCTCCAATTGTGATATTCTTCTTCTCTTTTCAATTCTCCTCTCTTCCTTACTTCTTTTCCTCAAATGGATGGTGATTTTGATGGTGGAATGAAGGTAGATGGAATGGATGAAAAATGGATGAAGATGATGGTGTAAAATGGAAGAAATGGTGTGTGATGTGTGTGAATAGTGAAAATCCTCGCCAAATCTGTTCAAATGTTTAACTTAGGGGTATTTATACCCTTGGAAGCTTCTAGAATGTTTATGATTTTTTTCACAGATATTGCACGGACTCGACTCGAGTGTTGTAGCTCGGCTTGAGTGGAGTCGTATTTTTCTGGCAGTTTCCAGCAACAGATAGAGCTCGACTCGTATTTCTCATCCGAGCTCATCTCGTGTTTTGTACTCAGCACATGGTGGGCGAGTTGGTCATTCAGGTGTTGGCGTATGGCTATTCTGGACAGTCCTGTGCGTGGTGCACGGGTCGTGCACCCGAGCTCTACTCGAGTGATTTCTCTCGAGTCGTGCTTGAGCTGTCCTATTTCTTCTTTTTCGTTTCTTCTCCAGTCTCCATTTTGCTCTGTTTCACCTATTTTTCATACGTTTAAGCTCATTCTCACATATTTCCATAAAAACACAAAACACAATCAAAATACACATAAATACGGATAAAATAATACGAAAATAGATATAAAAATATATTAAAATCTAGATGAAAATATCACTCATCAAGGACTCCGATTCTTCAATCATAATCTTCGTCGAAATCTCCATCTCCGATCCAAGTAGCAACTCTCATCGTCTCTCCGGTGGAAGGATGGAAGGTGATGAGTGATGGAGGAATTAGGGCAATGTTCGAAGGTGTGTGGCGTGAATTATGAGGTATATTCTTGCGTGAAAATCAGAGTTGATGTATTTATACGGATGGAATGGGCTTGGGCCCAAAATAAATAACGTGGCCTGTAAATTTGGGCCACACGGCACTCGCATGACACTCGCACGGCATCAGGCTCCATCACATGGCATGGCACATGGCTTTGTGCCACATCACATATGGCAACCAACGTGCGTCACATAGCTCACTCGGCATCGAGTTCTCTCGCCCGGCATCGAGCTCCAGCTACGCCCGCCTTCTAGTGACCTGAAATAGCAACATGTGATGTCACACGGTAACAACCGTGTGACAAGATTCTTCACACGGTGCAAAACTCGCTCCTCTCTTGCCATCGCGCGCACCACTGCGCATGCTTCGGCAGCCTGCGCGACTCCACGGTTTTGAGCATAACTTCTTCATCCAAACTCCAATTTGAGTGATTTTTATCCTCACGTGATTCAATCTTCCTTGGCTTTCTATTCATTTAAAGAACTCACAAAAAATCTAACATTTTAATATAGAACAAGTCATACAAAGTGGCACAATCGTGCTGAGTAGGAACAGCTTGTGCGACGTCCCCATTTTGATCATAACTTTCTCATCTAAACTCCGATTTAAGTGATACTTTAGCCAAAATAATCTTCTCTTCCATGGTTTTCCAATCATATATTACACAAGTAATTTGGAATTCCACACAAAAATAGAAAATTTATGAAAAGTGGACATCTGTTTGCTTGCAAGTAGCACGAGTTCATCCTTCATTCCAACTTTGTGTTCTTGATCCCTTTTCCTATCAAAACACAACAAAATACATCTCACACACCTTTTAGTAAATAATAATTCAAATTATTAAGACTTGTGCAAATAATAGCAATTATACATTCAAAGAGGTATCAAATTGGACCCGAAAATACATGAATTTTCACTCTCATCAAATTGCCTAAACGATTTTTTTGCATCGGGCCCCTAAACTTCTAGGACTGGCCCTGTTAGTGTTACTTTGTAATGTACATTTTGTGTATAGTTGAGCAATTCCAGCCAGCTTTGAAGTGAGTGCTCATAACTACTTATACAGCTTATTAAGCACTTTAAACAAAAGCAACAAACATTAACAATGAAAAAGCTAGGTAATCACTTTATTAAAAAAAATACATTTGATCAAAGTTTAAATTTTCGTATAAATTGATGCTTGAATTTTAAATTTTAGTTTATGATTTTTTTATTGTATAGCACGTCAACCCGGCTCATTTAGCCCATAGCTCGATATGATTAAGGTTAGGTACACATATTAGTGGCCCATTTAAATAGGACTAATTTAGCCCGCAGCCCGTTAGAGTTGGCTCTAATGTGTTAGGACTGGCCCGTTTAACAACTATAAAGTTTGGATGAAAACTCCCTTGGATGGCTCCAATGGTGATCTTTTTCTTTCCTTTGCAATTCTCCTCTCTTCCTTGCTTCTTTTTCTCAAATGGAGGTAATTTTGATGGTGGGATGAAGGTAGATGGAATGGATGAAGAATGGATGAAGATGATGGTGTAAAATGAAAGAAATGGTGTGTGATGTGCGTGAACAGTGAATACCCTCGCCAAATCTGATCAAATGTTGAACTTAGGGGTATTTATACCCCTTGGAAGCTTTTAGAAGGTTTCTGATTTTTTTCACAGAAATTGCACGGACTCGACTCGAGTGCTGTAGCTCGGCTAGAGTCGAGTCATGTTTTCCTGATAGTTTGCGGCAGCAGACGGAGCTCGAATCGTGTACGCAACTCTACTCGTGTTCCTCATCCGAGCTCACCTCATGTTCTACACTCGGGCACATGGTGGACGAGTAGGTTGTTCAGGTATTGACGCACGGCCATTCTGGACAGTCCTGTGCACGGGTCGTGTGCCCGAGCTCGACTCGAGTGCTTGCTCTCGAGTCGTGCTTGAGCTGCCCTGTTTCTTCTTCTTTGTTTCAGAGCTACCCTAAACCCTAAACCCTAAACCCCCATCAACATCAAATCTATCACTGAGAGATGCGGTGAATTTATTGAAGCAGATGCTAAAAATTTAGAGGGATTTGGAAGAAGTATCAGAGTAAAAGTTAACATTAATGTTAATAAACCACAAAAAAAAGGTACAAAGCTATTAATGAAAGAAGATTGATTGATTTGGATCTCGTTCAAATATGAGAGACTGCCATCGTTTTGCTATGTATGTGGAATATTGGGCCATATAAAAAATGTGATATTGTTGAAGCTGACAATAACTTATCTATAGTTGAAGACAATTCTTTGTCTTTCGAAGTATCAAACTAGGCAATGTATTATAAAAAAAGGTAAAAGAAAATAAGAAAGGTGGAGAGGAGACAGAAGCCCTTTCGGACTATGGATTAAAGAATCCCCTATGAAGCATGATTCAGTAGCCTTAGATTAGATAGGAAGAAAAGGTAGTAACATTAGGTTGAGAAGAAGACTCTTCTGAGAGTTCAAGAAAAAGAATCATCACACAAAAAATGAAGTTGAGCATAAAAATGAAGACCAAGAGGTATCACCTGAACTTACTGGTATGCCTGAGCTCGTTGTTGACCTACAAAAGATAGAAGTATTTCAGGGAACAAGCTCTGAGTCTGTTGTGATTGAGCCAGGAGATTTTGATGGAGTACGTAATAAAGCCCAACATTGTCTATTTAATAGTCCAACTACCTATGAAACTCCAAGAAAATAATCTTTTTGTACCCACAACACTCTGCTTATTGTACAAAGTCAACCCAAAACTATCCATCCCCATGCCCTAAATGCCCACCAACCCAATTTAGAAATGCACATACTACCAAAATCTGAACTAAATTAGACAAGTACACTACCTACGTCACAAACCCCACACAAGCTTAATCCTCTGCTGAATACCACAAAATATACCACCCAAGACCCACTACACTATAATGTCTGATCAAATACCTATTCCATCAAATTTACCCCCTCTCATACCACTCCCTGAGTTAGTAGTTATGTATGATCAACTATTACATAGCAAGCCAGTTGTGCCCCTCATACTTCTCCCTGACTTTGGAATCCAAGAAATTAATCCAAAACCTCACCAACCAAACAGGAAAATCCCAAGGGTAGTAACGAGAGAACATGATGAAAAACTTGTAAAGATGATGTGATGGTTCTTTTTGATGATAAGAAAATATATAGGGAAAATATAGAAATCAATGGTCATCTATGGAAGAAAAAAAAAGAGATGATGGTTAAATAAAGTAAAGAGATGATGGCTAATGATAAAGAATGCTTAAACGTAACGGCGGTGGCTGGCAATCAGCCCTTCTGATCTCAATGAGTTTTCTTAGTTGGAATTGTCACGGGCTTGGGATCTAAGCGACAATTCGTGCCTTTCTTTGAGTTCATACTCTACTAATCATATCTCTTTGAAGTGATGACAGAGCGATCTTCTAATGAATGGAATATCTCAGGAGTGTGTGGATGGGCCGGGGTCGAATAATAAATGGATAATTGTGGATCTTTTGAGAATGATTAGACCAGCCCAGGGGACTCCATGGGCTTGCTTTTGAGAATTCAATCAAATTATGTGGTTTGAGGAGAAAAATTAGGTGAAAATTAGCGATACTCAGATGCTATGGGACAATGTCGTGATGTGATATTGGGATGTAGATTGAACGATCTATGCTTTTTAGGATCTAAGTTAAATTTTGTAGTTTGTAATTCACAATAGTAATATTACCTCCATCTTGGGTATTTATGCCCGTTCGTATGGGTACGTAGATTAAGAAATATTATTTTTCAAGAAAAAGTTGTTGGTAATTTAAAGAGAAAATGTAAATAAAGTTGTTGGAAATGATGAATAAAGTGTAAAAAATTAAATAAAGTCGTTTGGATTAATGAATAAAGTATAAAAAGTAGGTAAGTTGTATAATGTATCTTTATTAGAGACACCTAAAAATAGAAAGTGTGCATTAATACGTGGAATGAAGGGAGTACTATAAAATGTATATTCTCTCTATCTCGCATTAAGGTTTATGTTTGCTTTTTGCACGTATATTAAGATATATAATACTTTAATGGGTCATGGTTTGAGAAATATAACATTTAGAGTTGATATTAGGTGCACTCAGGTGCAAGGTTGCACTCATATGTGTATAACTTTTTATTCTATTTTATATACATGTTATTCTATTTTGTATACGTGTTTCTTAATAATTGTATACTTTTTTCAAACTAAGTTTTTCATTAAAAAAAACTAGCATCCATAAGTGCATAATTTTTTATTCAATAGTGTATACATGTTTTTTAATAATTGTATATTTTTTACACTCAATTTTTTATTAAAAAAACTAACAATTAAATTGTATAAATTTTTGTTCATAATTGTATATATTTTTATTTATATTTGTATATGTTTTTTAAAGTGAGTGCACAGTATAATTAGTCTAATATTTAATGTGCAGTGGGTAGTTATATTAGTATTGTGGTGAAACCCATGTAGAATAATTAATTGTTGTATATAGGTCCCACTTGACAGAAAGGGAAACATAAATCTTAATTTGGAATAGAACAAATGAAAAATATAATATCATAACGCGGAACGGATATAGTATATGTAATAATAATACATTCATATATTATCTTTATAATGAAAAGTGATAATTTGCAAATTAAATTATTTTATGAACGTAGAGGTAATAATTTTTCAAATGAAAATTGATATCTAATAATTTAAAAAAAGCTCTTACGAAAATTGTAAACAGTGAACTATGGGTCGAGCCCAATGAGAGGTGGGCGGGCTCAAGAAGAGCTGTCCGGGCCGATATGGGGTGATGCAGCAACGTTGGAATGAAGTAGCCAAACTACTCATGTGAAGACAGAACATGCCATTCTCACTTCTTCTTCGGTAATAAATAATTATACTGTAATTTTTTTTAATTTAATTTAATTTAATTTTTTTCTCCTTAGAGATAGGACCATGCTAGTAGTTCAAGCTGGCCTACGAAGTAGACCCTAATTATTTTTTTTTAAGAATATTTTTTAAATAATTGTTTTTATGTATTACTGTCCATACCCACGCTCTTTTGGCATTTTCTCATCTTTAAAGAAAAAAAAGTTGAAAAATGATTTTAATGTTGTTTGTTGGCTATGCTCAAATTTATACTCCCTTCGAACTTATGTTCACGGGTACTGTAGATACGGAGTTTAAGAAAATTTATTTTTTGACCAACTTTATTGACATTTTAGGAGTATTGTGGTATTTTTAGGTAATAAATAAATTATAAAGTATGTTATGTGTGTTAGGTGAGAGTGGTATTTTTGAAATTAAGAGAACTTTTGAGGTTGTTGGTTGAGGTGAAGTTTCATTTTTTTGGTGGTAAACATAAGTATGGGACGGACGAAAATGAAAAGTGTAAACATAAGTATGGGATGGAGGGAGTATTATACTACATTAATTAACCCTCAAGAAATTAAGATAAAAGAATTAATATATATTATGTTTGTTGATATTTTATGTTATGTCACTTATGACTTTGCATTGTGAATTGTGATCTTTACGGCATTACTGTATAATGGTATGAACATTAAGTTCATAAAATGTAAATAAAAATATATTAATGTGTTATATACTATGCAACATCTATTAGACGTAATATTTTAGAGTTGATACTCGATGCACATATACACTCATATATATATTTTATTTAATAATGTATATTATATATTTCTTAAAAATTGTATAATTTTTTTTTTACATTTAGTTTTTTATTAAAAAAATTAATAAAAAATTCACTAAAAAAGTATATATATTTTTGTTCATTAATGTATATATTTTTATTTATGAATATACATAAGTTTTAAAAATAAATTCACGGTGCACTCAGATGCATAGAATAATTTAATATTTTATTGTATAATATTTGCTAATGCGTTATGAATATAATAATGATGTATTACTCTGAAAAACTCAAGTATACATACTATAATTCTTTATTGTACAATTAATTAATACTCTACAATTGTATTACTAATAGATTATTATACTCAAGGCCAAATTCAAATTGAATTTGGATTGGGTTGAATCTAGCAACAAGATACTTTGTCTTCTAATAATACATTCCTAATACTCTTATATATTTTCATTCAACGGGTGTAAGTAAAAAATGTCACTCTTTATAATATCATCGAATATTATTTTTATTGAGTATTACTCTTCTATAATTTATCATATATAAAAGTAATATTACTCTTAATTTATTTTCAAGAGCAATAGTCTATTATTCAAATGAAAAAACTTCAAGAGTAATACTATATATATATATATATATATATATATATATATATATATATATATATTACAACGAATGTTACTTACAAGAGATGTTACTCTTCCATATAAGAAGGTAATATTAATATTGTTAATGAATTCTTTCGTTTAGAGTAACCATAGGTATCTAAAGAATACTTATCGATATTTTAAAGAGTAACCCTACTCAAAAAGGTGCATCATACACTCCATTGCAAATTAACACCTCTCTTTTATTTATTGATATTTACTTTATAATTATATATTATATTCTTTTTTGCAAAAATTTGTGTAAATTGAGTTCACACGTGCTCTCTGATTACCGATTACTCTTTAATACACAAAATATTACTCTTTACAGAAATAAACTATTACTCTTTTAAATGAAAAATATTACTCTTCGAACTCTTGCACTCTAATTTATCAATTACTCTTTAATACATGAAAAAATCACAACAAAATCACAAATATATTTTATATTATTACATTAATAAACAATTGAACCATATAATGATGAACGAAATTCCTTGCTCTGTCACTGTATATTTATACAATATATACATGATATAATTTTATGGACCCCTCCCCTTGAAGTTTGGCTCAATCCAACCACATGCTAGTTTTTGGGTGGTCCATCATCCATTACCTTTAACCCCTCTAGAGCCTCCCCATCCCACCACTTCTCTTCAATACCAAAAATTTGAGATAATTCAATCATCTCACGCTATCTCCAACCCCATTGGTCTGCAAATCTTTTCCTTTTTTTTTTTTCCTTTTATTACAAAAAATAATTCACATCTGTCATTTTCTTTGTATATTCATTTTCAAACACAATTCTAACCATATTAATTTCACAAATTCTCACAGTCAGCTATTTTAATATCAACATATAATATACTAATACGTTCAATTCGTTGAATTTAGCTTCATAGAATATTATCGATCTTTAGGTGCCTGCGTTTGATTATATTTTAATATGCTTAGAAATTTATATGCATATAGTGTCGGAAATCAAAATTTAATACATATATAGGTAACTTAAATATTGTTGGATATATATCATTAAATTAGTATGATGCGTGTTAATTAAAAATATCAGATTAATTACTAATAGGTACACACTTTGTACCATAATTACTACTAGATACATTGATTTAAAATAATTATTATTTAATACAAAATATTAAAGTAAAATACTAATTATAATCCTAAACACATACACTTTTAAACCACAAACCCTAACTCCCCACCCACCGCCGGCGGCCGGTCGCGCGGAAAACTGCGGTCGTCGGAAAATTCCGTACCGCGGGCGGCCGGTCGCCGAAAAATTCTGTACCATCGCCGGAGCTTCGCCGGACCACCACACTTTTTTGCTGTACACACTTATTTTTTACTACACACACTTTGTTGCCCACAAACTCTTGCTGCACACAATATTTATGTGCAGCACATTGTAGGGATAATATTGGAATATCACTATATATTTTTGTAGTTAATAGTAATAATTTTGTATGTTTGTATCTCATAATAATTAAGGATTTTTTTGTGTACCTAGTAGTAATCCTCCCTTAATATCTATATAATTCCAAGTGAATTACTAGCTAGAGTATGGTATTGCCCAAAGTGTGCACGTTGGTAATTGATAAGGAATTTCAGAACTTTTACAAGATTACATGCTGCACAAAAATTTCGTTTAAAATCGTTTGATGAAATAAGTTTCATGGAATGATTATGAAATAATAATACTTTAAAAAAATAATACATATTTAATAAAGAATAATTATTATCCAATTAAACTATTTCAAAAAAAATTATAAAATTGATGAAAAAAATTGATATATAACTAGTAAATAAATAATGAGACAATCTCAAAAATAAAAATAAAAAACTATGCTCAATATATTAATACTACGCACATCATTTATAAGACCAAAAGCAACTTAATTATATCTATTCACAAATACAATTTTTTTCATGAGTGAGGCTTGCGTGCGCATGGGAACACATTCGGTGCGCCTTTAGAAATTTAGTATTATGGGTAAGGGTACATTGCTTTGGTTTAAAGGTATACACTTTAATTAATAAAATGTATACCATTTTGTTCTAAAGGGTATACACTTTTCATTAATATTTTTTTTTCTTTAAAAAATAAAGGGTACACATTTTTATACTAAAGGGTATACCATTTAACACAAAATTCTAAAGGCGCACGGATTATTGTCCATGCGCCCAGATAAACACAATAATTTTCTTTAAAAAATAAAGGGTACACATCTATATATTAAAAGGTATACAATTTAATACAAAATTCTAAAGGCGCACGGAATGTGTTCCGTTTCCGTGCCCTGGGTGCACAGGAGTTTTTGTCTTTTTTTCATATACCCTAGTTTTTTTAATTAATAAAAGAAAAAAAATGTTAAAATAAATAATAAATAAATCTTGTTTGTGCGAATAATGTATCTCAGCATTGAGTACCCCTATAGTATTCAGGGTGGGGATGCAAATCACCCCCTTTAGATTATGCTCTAGGGTATATATTTACCTCGACAATAAAACAAAGGCAAACTAAAGTTGTTTCAATTATAAAGAGAGATAATATTTTAATAAAGTTTTTTTTTTTACTAATTAATGAGTTTAGTATAATTATAAAGACAGATAATATTTTAATAAAAAACGTTTCGATGGATGAAAAATAATTATTATCTAAGTAAATTATTTTATAGACAATTATTAATTAGTAAAAATTGATGGATAATTTTTTAGTGAAAATTCATTATGTTCCGACTAAGGTTTATATTTTAAATTTTTGATTTGTGTTAAAGTAAGGATTACATTCTCTTTTTTCTCTAATGGAACTCACACAAAATAATTAATATATTTTTTGGAGCCCTACACATAACACTAATATAATTATCCACTATTAATTATACATTCTTAATTTACGTCCAAAAAATAAACGTAGAACGTTTGTTCAGGATGGAAAAAGTATCATATTTAATGGGGTGATAACTAATTAAGTAAAAGAAAAATGGTCTCAATTCTATCACATACTCCCTCTATCCACTCCAATCGTTACAATTTTATTATTTTGGGTGTCCTCTTTAAATATATTCATTTTTATTTTAAATAAAAAAGGACCCACATATGACTCACTTCTTATTAATAATATGACTACCCATTAAACATAAATAATGATCCCTCCGTCCCGAGTAAAAGTGGTCGTTTACTTTTTGCACGTGGATTAAAAAGTATTAATATTTTATGTGTATTGGATAGTTGTATTATAGGGATGTGATAAGTAGTGATCGACCATTTTTACTAAAAAGAGAAAATGTAAACTTTTCAATGAAATGTTCTGTATAGTAAAATGAAGTGGGAACCTTTTGACGAGGGATTACTATATATTATGATCCTTCGACTAACAGTACATAATAATACAAACATAAATCCATTAAAAATAGCTATATTGAATTCCAAACTAGTCAAGCACGTACTATAAAATTAGTCATGCATATAATTTTATTTATTTATTTATTAATATTTGGGAATTAGCTACGAGAGGGGAAGAAAATGGTGTAAGCATTAAGTGTTAATGAAGACGAGTAGAAATAGGATAATATATGATAGATATGTGCAATTAATAAAAAATGAAAAAAGGGAATATGAAATATTGGTAAAGAGGTTGACAAGCTGGAGGAGCATCTTTGAATTTGGTAGGAAAAGTGGAAATGGTAGGTCGTTTTCGTATTTATTTAGTGGGATCCGATCAGGTGTGTCACTCCTCCCCTTTCTATTTTATTAATACCTGTAACTATACCCATGTATCATGTACATCGGGTATATTGTACTCCCTCCTCAAAGATTGTAGCATCGTCCCACACGGATATTAAAAAAGTAATAATATTTAGAATTATTCTCTTATATTTTATTAAAAAAATGATAACTTCTAGGAGTTGATATCTTGTGTTTCCAATTACAGAAGGTGTATAAGGGTATATTTACCTCTGTCTCATGTTAACGTTTATGTTTGCATTTTGCATGTAAATTAAGAGATATAATATTTTAATATGCAGTGAGGTGAGAGAAATAATATTTAATGTGAAGTGAGTAGTTATATTAGTGTTATGTATGGACCCTACATAAAATAATTAATTGCTTTGTGTGGGGTCCAAATTGACAAAAAAAATAAACGTAAACCTTAACTTAGAACAACCAAAAAAAGAAAAACGTAAATCATAACGTAGGACGGAGGGAGTAATCCATTGTTCTAAAGGATATACGATTTAATTAATAAAGGTATAAATTTTTCATTGAAAAGATCGATTAAAATATGAATAGTATAAATGTTTGATTAAAAAAATTATGGAGTTTTTTTTCTAGAAAATAAAGGGTACAAAATTTTATACCAAAAAATATAACATTTAATATTAAAGGGTAAAACTTTCAAAAAAAACACAGGATTTGAGGCACGGTATCCCTGGAGTAGGGATGGCAACGGGTAGGGTACCCGCATTTTTTGGGGGTACCCGAAACCGTATCCGATTAATTTATTCCTACCCGTATCCGTCCCATAACCGTTTAAAATACTACTTGTAATACCCGTATCCGTCCCGTACCCGATTGTCCCTACCCGCGGGTACCCGAACCCGCCAAACCTATTTTTTTTTAAAAAAAAAATCTAGAATGATAAATTTCAAGTCTCAAATATAAATGTGCCTACAACATTAAATATTCTTGATCTAAACCTTAAACAATAATCATAACATGTAAGAAAATCACCACACAAGTTTTAAAATAAATCATAATAAGTTTTAACATATCACAACATCTTCAATTCAAACTTCAAATAACATACAAATAAAATAAAATGATAGTTAATTTTTTTCTCATGCTAGATAAGCTTAGTGTCTTCATCTCCATGTGCATGCCAACCTGTCAATTATCAAAATAACTATTACAATTAAATAAATTTTAGGAATACTTTCAAAATCTAAGATAAACTAATATATGTTGTTTTCTTAATAAGCTTACTCTCTCATAAGGATGATCAATCAACATCGTCTTCCCTTGTGCATAAGTTGCTTGATTCAATTGTCGAGCAAGTGTCTACATAAAAGAGAGAAATTAAAAACTAAAGTAAAGTATAATTTATAAACTAAATGACTCTAATCAACTAAAATTATTACCTTCAATTGTGGCCTTCACTAACCAATTTTGAGAACACATTAACGCTTCCAATGTATTAGGATTAAGTCTACTACGATGGAGACTGACAACTCTTCCTCCTGTACTAAATGCAGATTCAGATGCAACAGTTGATATTGGTATTGCTAGAAAATTTCGAGCAATCAACTGTATTGTAGGATATTTTATCCCGTTCGTCTTCCACCAGTTAAGAATATCAAAATTTTGACTCCAAGGCAACACCGGCTCATCAAGATAATAATCCAACTCACTTTTCACCGATGCACCAGTTGATGAAGAACTAAGAAATGCAACTAAATCTTGCATATTTCTCTCTTGGGAAAGATTTGGAACTTTAGATTTTGAGGCTGTTTTTTTTTTTAGAATTAGCACACTTAGACTGATACTCATTAACCAAGTCATAACAAGTTTGTTTAACTCTATCAACTTCTTTCTGAACACCTTCGTCTCCAAATATGAGAGGAAAGTAAAACTCCACCACCTTCAACTTATATCTAGGATCTAACACAACAGCAACAGCAAGAACAGTATGCACAACACTCCAATATTTGTCAAATTTTTCAAACATTTTCACAGTCATATCTCTTATAGTCTCATCCTCAACAAACATCCATTCTTCCATGGAAGATCTTAACTGACACATTGTTATAAAGAAGCAATTGGTAGTTGGATAATTTCTTCCAGAAAATAATTCAGTAGCATTGAAAAACACTTCTAATTTTTCACAAATTTCCTCAGCTAATAACCAATCTTGATCGGAAGGCACATCATCATAACTCTTCTCCCTAATTTTCAAACGAGGAAAGACAGTTTTGTATGGAATTGCTGTCTGTAGCATCAAAAAGGTTGAGTTCCAACGTGTTTTACAAACCAAAGACAGCTTTTTACCACATGAAATCTTTAATTGCCTTGCCATTTCACCAAATTTTTCTACCCTTTGAGGCGTAGATGATCAAAACGCCACACTAGCTCTAATTTTCGAAAGAGCTTTCTCAATAACAGTCAACCCATCTTTTACAACAATATTTAAAATATGTGCAGCACATCTCATATGCAAAATCTTCCCCTCACATAAAAGATCACCACATAATTTTTCAGCAATAATAGAAATCATACCATCATTAGAAGAACAATTATCAACAGTAATGGTAGAAATCTTGGTCTCAATATTCCACTTTGTCAAACCATCAATTAAGTTCTTTGCAAGCTCTTCCTTTGTGTGAGGAGATGGTACATGAACAACCCTACAAGTTTCAAATGACATAACATAACATATTAGAAGTAAAAAAATCAAATGTAATAATAAAAATATAAATAAGTGAGTAATATAATAAATGTGAAATAATAAATTTTTTTACCGTAGGATTCGACTTTGTAGCACCCAAAAATCATCAATGAAGTGAGCTGTTATTGACATATAACCTTTCTTTTGATTTGACGTCCACATATCAGTAGTAATGGCTATTCGGCTACGAAGATTCCCCAACTCTTGATACAGCTTATCAAATTCTTCCTCATAAATATCAAAAATGTCCTTTTTGATAGTGTTTCGAGAAACCATCTTGAAAAGAGGCTGGAGGCTAGAACTAAATTTCCTAAATCCAATATGCTCAACAATTGAAAGAGGATACTCATGCAAGATTATAGCACATGCCAACTCCTTTCTTGATTTTTCTTGATCAAATGTGAAATTTCCAAATTGCACTTTGCCATCAAATTTTTTCTGTACCATAAGCTGTTTTTGTTTTTCCAAACTTTTGACAATGTCTTGGTTACCCTTCTTTACACAAATAGCTATATGGTTGCGCAAAGACGTTGTCCCATTCTTACTAGGAGCTTTAAGTTCTGATTTACAAGTGTTACAAATGTCATATTCCTTTTCTACTCTTTTGAAGTAGTCCCAAACATCAGACGTTAACTTTCTTTTCTTTTGACCAAGATTGACTGCATTCTCCCTCGGAGTATTGTCTGTAGTAGTATTGTTTGGTTCAGATTCTTGAGCATCTAATGAATGCTGAGCTTGGACACTTTGTGTAATTGGTTGATCAAGGGGGATATCACATGGTAGAGTACCTTTGCAACTATCAACACAATCACTTGCATTGGGAGTTGACATTTAGAAATCTAAACAATGCCACATATTTAAAAATTAATAAAGCATCACAGATTCATAACTCTCAGCAAATTCAAATATTTAAAGTAACATACCTGACAAGATGGACGTTTAATTCCTTATTTAGAGACAACACGATCCAAGGAAAAGCAACTGCACATTTAAATTAAATTCTGTGGATAGTACATGTGTACATTAATCTTGGTAGTAATATCATTGTGGATGAGGGGCCAAAAAGAATATCCCATAAATGAAATTATATAAACTTTATATCTTCCAAGGGTCAGATTCCAAAACAAGTCCATCCACTAACTTCGGAAGAAACTTCTTGTTTGCATGAAATTAATTTAATTATTCCATTAAAAAAAAGCAAAATGCAAACATGTAGTATAGTTGATGAAGCCACAAAATAATAAAAGAATAATAGCCACAAAAAAATAAAAGAATAATAGCCACAAAATGCAAACACGAGTCTCACCCTTTTAAGTTGAAACAGTTTAATGTTTTCCCTTATTTTAAGCTGATTTTGAAAATGAATACTACTATGTTTTATTAAGTCGCTTATTTTAATGTCTCACCCTTAATATTTATTTTAAGTCGATTTCGAACATGAATTTTCCAACTATTATCAACTAAATCTCAATAAATAAATAAAAAATTAATTTTTATCAAAAATTCCATGTGTTCATGTGTTGTTTTGCCAAAGATTCCAAAAATAGCACTTGATCATTTACAAAAATAGCACCTCTTTCAAGAACAACAAAAAAAAAAAGCAAAAACAAAACTGAATTTCTTGACTTCCTACATCAACAATAGGCCATAACTTAAAAATTTTAAACTTGACACTAATACACAAGAATGTGATGACTTATGATTCATCATTCAAACTATACCTCGAATGGTTTTCGGCACTCTTTACTGGCCAATTGTGAAGCAAACTTTCTGAAAAGGCGATAACAACACCGAATAAAAACGAATTTTCTTATAGATTCTACAGAATGTACTCAACAAGATCACACCAATAAAACTACTAGATGTGACTATAGATCATCCCTGTTATATTGATTAACAAGATCACTATGATAAGTACAGGAAATCAAGAATGTTGATTAACAAACCTAGTGATAGGACGATGAACCGGTAACAGGGGATTCTTTGTTCTCCTAAATGACATTAAAAGATGTAAGATAATATGCAATGAGTCCATATCTCTATGTTATTGCAACAAAAAAAACCATATAGATAATAAGCTTCCTTTTTTGCCCACCATGAGAAGCCTTCAATCCCTCTAAACATAAAAAAAAATCTTTTGTCAGATTATTAGCTTGTAATTTAAGCAAGATTTCAAATACTTCCATATGTTTATAATTTTCAAAAAAAGACTAAATGGCACTAAAATCAAGATTTCATATGAGAACGCATTCTAATCAAGAACTTCAAAGAAAAATTGAGATTATACAGAAGAACTAACTAGATGTTCAATAACTTCACAACAAATAATTATGATTTTTTTGAAAAAAAGACTGAATGAGTCAAAGTTCAGAAAAAGATAAATTCAAATTTCAAACAAACTTGCAACTGAATAAATTTTAAAAATGTTTATCTTACGGATATTGCACTGGAAATTTCAAAATACCTTGTAAATCGCTCAGTATCATGTTTTGAACCATACCTGCTTTAGAAAAGAGCAGCAATAGCAACTGATTCAAGCGCCGTTTCCCACAATATTGTCGTCGAGGCTGGCCGTCGAAACAGACACTGGGAGTACGGCACTGGGCCTTGGAACGCGGATAAACTGTTGCTGACCGGCCTGATGCAGAAACCCCTGGCGAGAGAGAGACCAGCGTTATTACGCCGGTAGATGAAAGAAAGAGGGCCGCAAGATGAAGCCCACCGACCTATGATGCCGGAAAACCACCATTAACGGAGAAAATCACAAACCTCGTGGTGGATTTGATGGTAGGTTTCTTCTCCAACCTACACAAGCGCGGCGTGAATAATTTGGGGAGGGGGGAGAGAATGAGAAAGTGAATGTTATCTAGGGTTTTGTTTGTGAATTGTGAGTTGTGACTAATAATGTGTATATTTATTTAAATATTAAAATATACAACAAGAAGTACTAGTGTATAAATGGTGAAGTTATCTCTTTTTAAATAAGGGATCAAGTGTTCGAATCCTCCATATAACATATACATACATGTATTAACGGGACGGGTATATGCGGGTACCCGCTACCCTAATCCGTTTCGCTATTCGGGTTCGGGTAGCGGGTATCCGAGGGGGATAACTCCGAACCCTACCGGAACCCTAATGGTATAATTTTTTTCTTCCCAAACCCGTCCCAAACCCGTTTATAGGTATCCGAAACCGTCCCATTAGGGTTCGATCGGATCGGGTATCCGGTAAAACCCGCGAAACTGCCATTCCTACCCTGGAGGCGTGAAAGTTTTAGTCAACTTTTAGGATTTTTATGGTATTTTTTTATAATAAATAAATGATAAAGTATATTATGTGTGTTAGATAGTGGTAATTTTTTTGTGAATAAAATGTGTAGAGAAAGATGATTATTTTAACCGTTTGCCTTTTTAAGGGAAATACAAACTTTTATGAAATGACAAAATAATATAAAGTGTGAGAGACGGAGGAAGTATATCGATTGATATTTAAATTTGTAATTTAGAATTGAAATTCAATAAATTAAAAAATAAATAATACTCCTATGAGACACTCTCTTATGAGACGGGTTTATTGTAAGACGGTTGTAAGATGGGTCAACACATCACTAAAGTATGCTTATTATATAAATAAAGTATGTTTTTGTGTAGTTAAAGTATATCAATAATAAATTATATTATAATACGTTAAAATCATACTTTAATATATAATCCAGTATATTTTAGAAAACATACTTTAACAACCATTAAACATATTTTACTTACTATATAATAGACATACTTTAACACGTCTCACAAATCATCTCACGTAAGTAACGTCTCACAAAAAACTTTGTCTACTCGTGTATATATATATTTTAAATATATTAAATTTAAAAAATAACTTACACAGAATGTTATTTTAAAATAGACAAAAACTTGTGTGCCCCCGGGGACACCATGCGTCCAGATACCCTTTATTATTAAATGGTGTACCCTTTTGTATAATGATGTACCCTTTATTTCCTGAAAAAAATAAAAATAAATAAATAAAAGTGTATACCCTTTAAAATAAAATTGTGTACCCTTATTAATTAAATTGTATACCCTTCAGAACAAAATGTTATATCTTACACACTTTGTACACTTGTAGACACAAGAGACCAACTCTTTAAAATAAAGAAATGGAGTATTGTTTTATGGTAAAATAATAAGACACAGCTACAACGCCGGTGTAAATAAAGAAAAAAAAACTAATGTGTAATATATCTAAGATAATAGTAGTATCAAGCGCATCACTTATACGAATCATAGTTTCGTATGTATAACACAATTACTTTTCAATTTTTTGTTCAATTTTAGTATGATATTTCTTATAACACTCCATTGTACGAGTAATACGTAGGAGAGAAAAGAAAAATTATATCCTAAGTCACCTAGTAAATTCTAGTGGGAAGGGATTTGATTTCTATACTTCAATGTATCATTTCATAAGTAGATATTATAAAAGATGTCACACCAAAGTGTCATAAAATATTCCTTGCCATTTTTCTAATCAACAATAAAATTTTAATAGTGAATGTAATTTATAAACTTTAGAGTTAATGGATAAACTATATATATATATAAGAGATAAAATATTACCATCACATTTCCGCATGAAATATTAACTTAATTTTGAATGGTATGGTAATAAAATTCATGAAATTATAATTTAATTAATAAAAAAAATATCTTGAACATCCAAATGCACATACTCTCTCCGTCACATCCTTATAATTACGTTTTCTTTGTAAATTTACAAAGGAATACAAAGGAAGTGTAACTATAAGGATGGGATGGAGAGAGGAGTCTAGTTATTCATGCACTTATATTTAAAACATATGCACAAATTAATAAAAACATTATACACTAATGAATAAAAGTTTATATAATTATTTTTAGCAAATTTCCTATTACTATTCATTCAATAAACAATTAAATATTAATACATTTCTTAAAAAATATATGTACATTATTAAATAAAACTAATATAATTTGGATGTATGAGATATTGACTCTTATATATATATATAAAAGCAGCAAATCAGCATATATGAAAAGTTTTTTTTATTTCCCGCCCAAACAATTTTGGATACCTCTTTAATTTCTCATATTTTCTTCAATTTGTCACATATCTCCCAAATTTCTCATCTTTTCTTCAATTTATCACATGTTATCACATATTTTCGCACCATTCTCATCTAACATATTTAATCTAATTAAATATACCAAATTAATGGAAAAATAATTATTGTGTTATAAATTAACAAATTGAATCAATTATTTCGTAAATTACAAAGTTGATTTAATTAAGGAGTTTGTACTTTTATGTGCATAATAATATAAGCTTTTAACGTGAAAAAATTACTCCATCCGTCCCACGTATTTTTACTCACTTTCTATTTTGGGGTGTTCCACGTATTTTTACCCATTTTATTTTTGACAAAAATACATAATATTTTATTACCTACTTTTTACAATCCCAACAACTTTAATTACTTTTTTACACTTTATTCATCATTCCCAATAACTTTATTCACTTTTTCTTTTTAAATTACTAATTTATCCCTACAATCTCTTACATTATATATTAAAAAAATAAAACGTCTTAATCTCCGTGCCCGTACAAATGGGTAAAAATACTCGAGACGGAGGGAGTACTAAAATAATAAAATAAACTAAATACATGGGACAAGAAGTATTAAATTTTATACAATAAGTATATTTTTGTATAATAAACAAAATTAAAAATTACAGAGTACTTAATTTAAAATGTGAACTCATTGATGTTAGCTGAAAAATAATAATAATACAAGATTCATAATATCAATTAAATTATAAAACTTATATCTATTAGAATATTATAACTGTTTTGATAATTTTTATTAATATCCCAATTTCTAACATATGTAATCAAAGAAACTCATAATTGTTCATATGTAGACTTTATTCAAAAAATAATTGTAAAATTTTTATTTATTTTTTAACTATTGTTATTTATGTGTGAGATGAGTCAATTTATTGTTAAAGTATGATTGTTATATTGATAAAATATGATAATTAGTCTCACTACAAAATTAAATGAGGCATAATTATTAATCTACGTGCCCATTCAAATTGAAATAAATACTCGATACGTAGAATTATTAAATCTTAAAAAATAATGCCCATGCAACACACAGGTAGGGTAAATTTTTGTGAGGTGTTCAGTCACAAGTTAAATTAGAAATACTTGTGTTTAAGAATTGATTGCATGTCAGCAAAAACTAATCAATACATTTATAATTATATAATGAAACTTAAACAATAATGAGAACTTGCAATTTTATTTTTTTAATTTATGGTGCTTACATATAGTGATTATCCTAATATATATATATATATATATATATATATATATATATATATATATATTAAAAGATGTTTATATAAAAAAAATTAATCATTTCAATATGTCCTAAATATTTTAAAATCTATTTCCGTGCAAGGCACGGATAAGCATTTCTAGTTTTAATAAATTCTATAAACAAAGGATAAGTTTTAAATTATAAGGCCAAAATAATAATATTAAATTAATTACATGAAACTATATTCTTATAATTGTTGCGCATAAGTTTATACAATTATTATATCCTAGAATATATATATATATATATATATATATATATATATATATATATATATATATATATATATATATATATATATATTCACGCAAAGAGTATGAATAGTGGTAACCCTATTAGGTGTATTTTTATTTTTTTTACCCTTTTAACTTTTAACTTTAATAAAAAAGAAGATATGATAATTTGTGTAATATTTAGAACAGTTTGGAATATTCAAATATTATTGAGCGTCTAAATTGATAAGACGAGTGTTATATATATATATATATATATATATATATATATATATATATATATATATATTCACGCAAAGAGTATGAATAGTGGTAACCCTTTTAGGTGTATTTTTATTTTTTTTACCCTTTTAACTTTTAACTTTAATAAAAAAGAAGATATGATAATTTGTGTAATATTTAGAACATTTTGGAATATTCAAATATTATTGAGCGTCTAAATTGATAAGACGAGTGTCTTTCAATTAATGGGCGGAGGATGTATAAGAAAAACTTATGTAAAATCGTGTTACATAGTCTATAAAATGCATAAGGAGCAATAATTTTATTAATATAAGGTTATACATAATTAATAAATATGAATAACTATTCAATTAACTTATTTTATTTACAACTTGGCAGATAAATGAAAAGAATAATATTTTTAATAAAAAATATTAATAAATCATATACCAATAGAGTGTTTTATATATATATATATATATATATACACACGAGTATATAGATTCCCGCATAATATGCGGATGAATTATTATAACCAATCAAAAAATATAATTAAAGGTGGTATTTAATTTATAGATTAACATGATTTAAAGATATACATGAATAATAATAATAATAATAAATAAATAAAAGTAGTATTTCTAATCAATTAAAAAATATGATTAAAGGTGGTATTTAATTTGAAGATATACATAAATAATAATAATAATAATAATAAGTTGGATATATTTTATTGATTATCTATTCCTAACCAATAAAAAAATATGATTAAAGGTGGTATTTAATTTATAGATATACATGATTTAATGTTATATATATATATAAATAATAATAATAATAATAATAATAATAATAATAATCTTAATATATATAAAAGTAGAATAAATCAAATCCTTGCTATTTATTTCTAAAACAAATCTCAGTCACTCATTAAAATAATTAAATAATTTTAATTATTACATTTTCAAATTAGAAAATAATTTAGTAAAATTCTAACTATCTATTTTTCAAACAAATCTCAGTCGCCCATTAAAATAATTAAATAATTATAATTATGAACAAATTTCAGCCACCCATTAAAATAATTAAATAATTATAATATGACCTTTTCAAATTAGGAAATAAGATTTTATTTATTAAAATTTTAATAATATTAAATTAAATATATTATTTTGTAAGAAAATAAAATTAACAGTCCAATTAAATGACAACACATAAATTTTCATGATTAAAATATCAATATTAATTAATTATATTTTATTTGAGGATTTAATAGAATAATTCCTAAAATAAATTGATAATTAATTTAAGCCCAACAAATTAAATGAGGCTTACATTAAATGAGGTCTGACCTAAGTCAAATAAACCAAATTCAAATGTAGTCTGACCCAAGTCAAACAAAGCCTGGAAAAGGTCAAAGCATACAGAATAGATGTCAAATCAAATATTGACCAATCAAATTTCAGGTATGAAAAGGCTCAATCCCGCAGAATTAGGTCAAATCATCAATTAACCAATCAAATTGCGAGTTATATATGAGGCTTTCTCACCCTTCACTTATATAAGGAGCACTCCTCCATTCATTCTAGACACACCGAGAGCAATTCTCTACAAAGATCAAAGACTTTAGAGTTGTCTGAATAGTTCTTTGAATTCTTCAACGAGAATCAACTCAAGAACGGAATACATTTGGAATCAGGTTCTAAACCGCCCGGATTAAGCATTCTACAGTCAAGTTTTTCAGTGAACGACCTATAATCTGGGATTCAGGTGTTAAACTGCCCGCATTTAAGCCTGCTTAAATCAAAGTTCTTCCAAGAACGGCCTATAATCTGGGATTCAGACGCTAAACCGCCCGCATTTAAGCATGTTTAAGTAAAGCACCCATTAAAATAATTAAATAATTATAATTTAGACTTTTTCAAATTAGAAAATAAGATATTATTTATTAAAAAATTAATAATATTAAATATAAATCAAATCATAACCATCTATTTTTCAAAAAAAAATCTCAACCAAGAATAAATCCAATCCTGGTCATCTATTTCTCAAACAAATCTCATTCACCCATTGAAATAATTAAATTAAATAATTGTAATTATGACTTTTCAAATTAGAAAATAATTAAATATTTATAATAAATCCAATCCTGGCCCTGATCATCTATTTCTTGAACAAATCTCAGCCACACATTAAAATAATTAAATTAAATAATTATAATATGATTTTTTCAAATGAGGAAATAATTAAATAATTATAATAAATTCAATCCTTGCCATCTATTTCTCAAATAAATCTCAATCACCTATTAAAATAATTAAATAATTATGATTATGACTTTTTCAAATTAGGAAATAAGATACTCCATTCGTCCATCCTCAATGTATCCATTTACTTTTTGCACGTGGATTAAGAAGTATTATTATTTAAAGTGTAGTAGGTAGTTGTATTAGTGGAGGGTGTGAGTCTCATATTTTATTTGTATTAATGGAGGGTGTGTGGGTCCCATAATCCAAAAAAATAATTGATAGATTAAAGATGGACATCCCAAAATGATAAAATGGACAGATTGACAGTGGACGGAGGGAGTATTATTTATTAAAAAAATTAATAATATTAAATATAAATCCAATCCTAACCATCTATTTTTCAAACAAATCACAACCACCCATTAAAATAATTAAATAATTGTAATTATAACTTTTTCAAATTAGGAAATAATTTAACGTTTCCAAAGGGTTTAGGTTTAGGTTTAGGGTTTTAGGGTTAAGGGTTTAGGGTTTTATGGTATATGACATTATGTTTTCAGTAAGTCATCCGTTAAAATAATTATATATTGTAATTATGTTTTTTTCAAATCAAGAAATAATTTAGTCCAAATCTTGACATCCAAATAAATCAAATCCTGGCCATCTATTTCTCAAACAAATCTCAACCACCCATTAAAAAAATTAATTAAATAATTGTAATTATAACTTTTTCAAGTTAGGAAATAATTTCAATCTAGAATAAATCCAATCTTGGCCATCTATTTATTAAACAAATCTCAGCCAACTATTAAAATAATTAAATAATTATAATAAATCTAATCCTGGCTATCTATTTCTCAAACAAATCTCAGTTTAATGTTTCCAAAGGGTTTAGTATTTTAGGGTTTTGGGTTTTGGGTTTTGGAGTTTTGGGGTTTTAGGGTTTTGAATTTTTCAAATCAGGAAATAATTTAGTCTCAATCCTGACTATCTATTTCTCAAACAAATCTCAGCCACCAATTAATATAATCAAATAATTGTAATTATAACTTTTTCAAATTAGGAAATAATTTAATGTTTCCAAAAGGTTTAGGGTTTTAGGGTTAATTTTAAAGAAATCTCAGTCATCCATTAAAATAATTAAATAATTATAATTATGACTTTTTCAAATTAGGAAATAAGATATTATTTATTAAAAAATTAATAATATTAAATATAAATCCAATCCTAACCGTCTATTTTTTAAACAAATCTCAACCACCCATTAAAATAATTAAATATTTATAATTATGATTTTTTTAATTAGAAAATAAGATATGATTTATTAAAAATTAAATAATATTAAATATATTACTTATTAAAAATTGAAAAATATTAAATAGTATATTATTTGAATATAATAAAAATTTTCAAATAAATCTCAGCCACCCATTAAAATAATTAAATAATTATATGAGTCAATTAGTTATAGGTGCAATTTATTAACCTTTATTACTACTAGGTACAATATCTAAATTATATTAATCAAATATCACTTTTTTAACCCTATTTAAGTTTAACTGTATTCAAAATTAATTAACCATTAATCTCTCCATCAAAATAGGAATATGTTGGAGATTTGTCAATCGTTGGTCAAACATTAAAAATAGATTTAAATTTATTGTATTCAAAATTAATTAATTAATTAAAGATGATATCTTCAGAAATATTTACGTATATGTTGGTATTCAAATTATATTACGATAAAAAAAATCCTCATGACTCCAAATTAGATTATCAATAAAAATATCCTTACAATGTATTCAAAAATATTTACATAAAATATTTATATAAGTATTCAGAATATTTATATATATTGTTACGATAAGAAATTTGAATGATTTATTCAGAAATATTTATATATATTTTGGTATCAAGATTATATTACGATAAGAAATTGCATGATGTATTCACAAATATTTAGATTAGTATTCAAAATATTTAAAAATATTTTGTATCAGATTAGATTACGATAAGAAATCTGCAGTATTCATAAATAATTAGATAAGTATTCAAATATTTAGATATATTTGATATTTAGATGATGTATATTTGGTATCCAAACTAGATTACGATAAAAAATTTACAATATTCAGAAATAATTAGATAAGTATTCAAAATATTTAAAAATATTTTCGTATTCAAATTATATAACAAATCTGCATGATGTATTCAGAAATATTTAGATAAGTATTTAAAATATTTAGATATATTTTTTGTATCAGATTATATTAAAATAAGAAATCTGCACGATGTATGTAAAATAGTATATTCAACACTGTTGTATTCAGCGACATTCATATAGGGGTAGTTGAGGCTTTTTATTACCTATTTTTGTACCTAATAGTAATAAAATATATACTTTGTATCTCCCAGTAATATTAATATATATTTTGTACTAGATAGTAATAATTCCTAATTATAATTATAACTTTTCTAAAAAGAAAATAATTTAGTCCAAATCCTGACCATCTATTTCTCAAACAAATTTCAGTCACCTATTAAAACAATTAAATAATTATAAAGGTTTAGGGTTTCTGGCATAATGTTTCCAGAAAGTTTAAGGTTTAGGGTCTATAGAGGGTTTAGGGTTAAAGGTTTAGTGTTTAGATTTTGAGTTTATGACATAATATATATTTTCAGTCAGCCACCCATTAAATTAAAATAATTAAATAATTATAATTATGACTTTTTTCTAATAAGGAAATAATTTAATCAAAATCTTGACAATCTATTTTTCAAACTAACATCCACCACCAATTAAAATAATTAAATAATTATAAGGGTTTAGGTTTTAGGGTTCGTGGCATAATATTTCCAAAGAGTTTAGGATTTAGGGTCAAATCTTAGCCACCCATTAAAATAATTAAATAATTATTTTTATGACTTTTTCAAATCATAAATAAGATATTATTTACTAAAAATTGAATAATACTTTGAACATATTCAAAAATTTCAAACAGATCTCAGCCACCCATTAAAATAATTAAATAACTGTATTCACGAAACTTTAAATAAGTCTTTTAATTGTTTGCAATGGAAGTTTGGTTGAGTTAATTAATAGTAAAATATTTTATTAATTGATTGATGTTTATAAATTAGTAATATAGAATTTGATCTTATAATTTTAAAAAAAGATGCATTTTAATCTCATTGCAAAAGATATTAGTAAACCTATACGAATTGATCAACTTAACGGTCTCGCAAAGTTTTAGAAGTTCTTTGCCCATAATTACATTAGACTTTAATATTTAAACATTAGGTTAGATATAATTCAAATAAATAATATTCGGTCAAAAATCATAAAATTAAGTGAAGTTGTTGCCCTAAAAATATCACATCCTGTGCAACGCATGGGTTCAGTTACTAGTAATAATAAAAATAAATAAATAAAAGTAAAAAGATTATATATGTGATATTAAAACAAAAAATAAAAAATATACGAAAATTAACCACATCGCGACACTGATTAAGTTAGATAATTTGTAAAATCCGTTAAACAATAATTGTTACACAGATAAAGTTTATTTATTAGTAATTAAAGTATGTTTTTCTAAAATATAATGAATGATCATTAAGTACGATTTTATAATGTTATAATATTATTTATTAGTAGCGTAATTTAAATACCGTAAACATATTTTACAATATATAATAATCATACCTTAATAAAATTCAATCTTATCTACTCCATCTGATCCCTTAATAAGTGTCCGTTTACTATTTGCACGTGGATTAAGGAGTATAATATTTTAATAAAGTGTAATGAGGTGAGAGAAATAATATTTTAGTGTAGTGAGTTGTTGTATTAGTGTTGAGTGTGAGCCTCATGTGTAGTGGGTTGAGTATAATAGTATTATTGTTTGTGTTACATCAACCCATAAAAGAAATAAAAACTTTGTATTGGAACGGGCAAAAATAACAAAATGAACACTTATCATATGGACGGAGGGAGCATAACCTATCACTTGTGAGAGAGTACTCCTTAATGGGTTACCCATTAAATTGCCCATTTATTTTTGGGGCCCATGCTACAGTACCCCTGCAAAAAATCTATTTACAAAAATGCCCGATCCATTTCAAAAAATGCAAAAATGCCCATTTTTTGAGACAATTTGACCAAACTATCCCTTGAAAGTGGATAGAGTGCTCGTTGACTGACTTTGAGTCAGTTTGACCCGATATTTGCTCCCCTTTACTTAGTCATTCCGGATATTTGAATATTATGTTTTATTTAAAATCTTTTTTACTCCCTCTCTCTCCTACCTCTTTCTTCTACTCGGTCCCCAAATTCACAGTTATACTATTTTTTTCAATTTTTTTAAATTTTCGGCGATAAATTAGTTGCAGATTTAGATCCCAGAAAGATGGAGCAACCGGTGAGTTTTCGTTCTAATACTGCCTCGTTTTGATGTAGAATACAGAGTTTTAAATATCTACTGCTGTAAAAAAAAATTATAATGGTGAATTAGTGAACATGTGTTGTTTATGATTTTAGTGTTAGGAATTAGTGTTATAATAATTTTGTATCTCTGTAAATTGGAATGATATTATGTTGAAATTGAACGCGCATTGTAAAAAATAAGAAAGACCGAGTGGCAAATATTTGAGAAATTAGGGTTTCTAGATTGAGTTCATATAAGACTGAGTAGTATTACAAGACCGAGTGCTATTGCAAGACCGAATGGTCTTGTAATTTCACAATCCTCGGCAGCCAAAGTCAAAGATCGAGTGGTCTTGAAGTCAAAGACCGAGTGGACTTGAAGTCAAAGACCGAGCATAATTCAAATAAAGACTTGAAAGGGCAAGTGAGATACCTCATTTAATATATTAAATTAAAGACTGAGTGAATTGGCTAATTGAATAAAAACTGAAAGATCGAGTTGATTCCTATTAAAAAATAATAATTTGTATTTGAAAACGACAGACCGAGTAAAATCAATAATAATTGGGTACAGTTTAACTAAATAATGCATAACATTACTAATACAAGAACTCGGTGTTTCAGTTAATATTTTCAACAAATTGTATTAATCCTTTTTTTATTTAATTGAATGAAAATTAAATAATGGATAACACTACTAATACAAGCCACACACAAATTATTTTATAAACCATATTTAAATTTTACATAATTTTATATATTTGATAATTATATATATAACACTACTAACATATTGATTTGTATATTTTTTATACAAAGTAAAATATATTTATTAATGAAAATTAAATAATTCATCAAAATAATGATTAATTTCAGTAATAATCAATATACATTAAATATTTATAATATTAAAATTTTATAATAATAATAAATATACAGAGGCTTGGAGGGTCACCTCGGTTTTATGTGGCAGAATGCACAAGGATCTAGTTGACAAAATGCGTGAATCCAAAAAGTTGGACATGGAAGGCTTAACAAAACCATATTTAAGGTTTACAAAGGTAAAAATAATTGGGTTGTCGACATTCAAGCAAGAGAATGCTCCTATGGGGAGTTTCAGTTTGAAAAAATCCCATGTTTGCATGCTTTAAAGGTCATCGAGTGAGTACTCCGCCTTTTCTTATTAGATTACATTACACTTTCATTTCCTCTATTTAATTTTTGTTTTTTCCCTTTATTATAGTAAATTAGGTTTGCCTACCAATTCTTTTGTTTCACGTTCTTATCATCATGACAGCATCGTCGGTATATGATCTGGGGTTGTCATGCCCGTTCCCCATCCAGAAAAGTGGGTCACGCCAGACGAGGTTGCTGCTTTGCGTGTCATTAAGTCCCTTCCACATTCACAGGCAGGGCATCCAAGAATGTCGCGAATGCGTTCAGGTATTGAGCGACGGAGATAACGGCCTAAGAAATGTCTAATTTGTGATGAGGTAGGCCACTCACGTCGTATGTGCCCCCAGATTCGTAATGATAATCAACCGGGAATAAATTGACAAAGGTTATCTTCAAATTTATGCCACTGTTTATTATAAATTATTATTGTATGCTTGATATTTTGTAAAGCCTCACTTTATAATGTTCATTAAACTAATTTTAAAGATAATAGGCATTATAGTTCGATTTTCCCCAACATTAATACTTAACAAATATAATATCAAAGATACACTCGGTCTACAATAAATCACTCAACAATTAAATCACTCGATCACTCGGTTTCTCCTTATAAAATGTGCATGCACTCCGTCTTATACTTTATATTTACTCGGTCACTAATACTTTGATTAAACATCACTCGGTCACCCGGTCACTAAAACTTTGATTATTATTTCCCATATATGTGCATGCACTCGGTCTCTTCTTATAAATTCTGCATGTACTCGGTCTTATACTCTTATTATATAGCATTAAAATTCAAATTAAACAAGCACTCGGTCACTCGGTCAATAATACTTTGATTTTTATTTCCCATATATGTGCATGTACTCTTCTTTACTTTATATTTAAAATATTTAAAGTCTATTGTTTAATTAGAAAATGGATATCACTCGGTCAGTAAGCTCACTTTTATCTTGTTTTATAGGCTGACATTAATTGACACTAAGCCAGTAAAGATAACATGATAAAATTAGCTTAAAAATGGATATTTTTATTAAACTTTAGTTAAAGTATACATTTTTGCAAATTACGTTCTCAAAGTGGGCAACATACTACAATTCTCTTTATTTTTTCATATCTGATTTCTCATTTTCGTAAGATGGCTAAAGGCTGCCTCTTCGTTCAGCCTTACCATTTTTGTCAACCAATAATTAAGCGCCCATTTCAAGCGCCACCAAATTCGTGTGAGATGTGACATTATTTACGCAATGCCTCTAATTTTGTCGACTAATTATATTTTATAGATAAAAAATGTCTGCCCACTTATTATATGAATTTAGTATTAGTGTGTAGTTGGATCTATTCTACTTAGATTCTATTTGAATTTGAATTTAGGTATAAAGTATTGTATTCCCTTTTTAATAAAATAAGTGCAAAGCTACTTTAAATTCTAAATTTGAGAAAAAATGTTTTCACCAAATATTAGGATTAATATGATATTTTTTGATAATTAAATTGTAAGGTTGAGGTGAAATGATAATATTGAAATTAAATTATAACATTATAAAATTGATGAATTTCATTCCAAGAAAATTTAATAGTTTTAGGGAAAAATAAAAGAGAAAAATATAAATTTATTTATGAGATTGAAGGAGTGTTATTCACATGTGAATTTTGTTATAAAGTAGTGTATACTTCATTGAAGTATCAAAATTTAAAAAAAATTAGGATTATTAATCTAGAGTGCACTTGGTGCACCTAGAGTTTATAGGTGTAAATTAAGGATTACTGGTTAATTATTTAGTTTAATTTATTTTTATTTTTTTATTTAATGGTAGAGATTAAATTAAAATTTAATTTAAAATTAAGATCGTTTAGATGCATTGATGCACGAGATGCACACTAGTTGAACTAAAAATTTTAAACGTTGGTTAAAAATCAATTGCACAGATACTCAACTCGTGTAATTGGAGCATATTCAGCCTTGTGCGCACGGGTTATACAAATCTAATGTGTGATTTTTTTTTTCTAATATCAGAATTTAATTACAAACACTTTGTGAATCGAGTTCATGGTGTAAAATTTTTAGTCCCTCATTTCAATCCTACGTACCCTAGGTATTACTAGGGTGTTTAAATTAAGAGGGAGTACAAGGTTTACAAGTGTTCATGATATAAACCTAGTTTATAATTGATTAACTCAACTTTAATAGCTTTGTATAGTTTTCCTCCATCCATTGTTAATATATCAATTTATTTTGGATTAAAAAAGTATTATTATTTTATATGTAATATGTAGTAGGTAGTTGTATTAATTGAGGGAGTGAGTTACATATTTTATTTATATTAGTGGAGGATGTGAGTCCTATATATTTTAAAAAAAATAGATAAATTCTGGATAGACGACTAAAAATAATAAAATTGATAAATTAAAGATGTACTGGACGAATAATACCTTACACGAGATTTGCTAATGAAAATATCATGTCGTGAGTCTTATTTAATTTGAGTACTGAAAAAAAAGGTAATGTTTAATTGCGAATAATGATGTACTTTGCATTAAAAAAAATTTGAATTTAGGAAAATATGTCATTGTAGGGTGGTTGGCCTAAGTTAAGGGAGTGGGGAAGACTAAGTTATGACTCGTAGTAGTAACAACTATATAAGCATGCATAATCCTTTCAAGTGATTACATCTTTATAGATATTACTTTTCATATATTCTATAAACTATTAATGAAATAGTTTAATTAAATAGATATAATTTTTCATGTATCCTTTTTTAATTAAAAATATTATCACTTCTTACATCTCGCCTCCTAAAATTTTTACATGAGACAGTGTCATACAAATTTTTATATGTGAGGTGCGTAGGTTCAATAATCATTTGTTTGAGAGAGAGAGAGGTGTCCTATGTTCATTTGTTGGTGAAAGTTTGCGGGAGGTATAGTTATAATCGAGGGTATCGAATATCTTGTTATATTTTGGTGTTGTATCTATTGTTACAGACGTTAGATGAGCGGCACATACATGATAGGAAAATCTCAATATTTCCATCTTAGTGTTGATATTTTCCTTTTAGAATATAGATTTTGTTTCCAACCTTTGAGTCATCTATCAAATGAATGTAACAAGAGACGTTACACAAAAATTTAATAGCAAATCAAACTGATAATTAAAAAGTGCATGAGAGGATGAGGTTTTTAAGTGAAGTTAATTAATATCCAAGATAGCGAGTAAATTAAATATAGCACATAAATCGCAGAATGAATGTGAAAGAGATATAGTTAGGTATAGGGGCAGGCGTGGTTTTGGGCAACTGCAAACACAATAAAATCAAAATTGGCCACTTCTTTAACAAGTTGGTGCTACCAATGGTCCTACTACTCCCCCATCCATTTATATTCTCTATCTATACCAACAAAATCTTTTTAACCCAACATTTACATTCAAAAAATTCAACACCCAACTTTTGTCTCTACTAATTTGCCTCTTTATTTCATATTTTAGGAAAATCTCATGAGTTTAATGTTAAGTCAATCTTCTTGTGAGAATGTAAGCCTAACCATTTTAAGATTTGCAATCATGTCTTCAAAGTTATCTCTTATCACACACACATGTATATATAGATTTTCCAAACCATCTAATGGATGCTAATACTAGAATTACAAAAGTATCATATTATCATAATTATTATTTCCTCAAAACTCATTACACATTTTAAAAAATGGAAAAAGTTTAAATATAAATAATCATACACTTTATTTTCGGGATAAAAACCAATTTAATCTCATAATTTTCCTCATGGTTTATTTTAGTCCCAATAAAGATAAGTTTGTCAATTTAGTCCGACCGGTTAAGAAATAGAGCCAAACACATCCTAATTTCGCCGGAAAATACTGACATCACAGGAAAATGGCCACATCACAATCGGAATCGTAAATTTTCGATCGGGACGATGACGTGTCGTCCTAATGGCAGGTGAGTCAGCGGGATAATAACCTATTTAGTCCCATAACTTTCTTTATGATCTATTTTAGTCACAATAAAGATAAGTTTGTCAATTTAGTCCCACCGGTGAAGAAATATGGCCAAACACGTCCTATTTTCGTCGAAAAAAGCTGACATCACCGGAAAATAGCATGTGATTATTACGTAACAATCAGAATCGCCGATTTTCGGCCAAGACGATGACATGGCGCCCTAATGGCAGGTGAGTCAACAAATTAAATGTTATTTTAATGCCAACAAGGCATTTTTATTTTCTAAAATTTTAAATACATAATTAGAAAATAAAAATTAAACAAAAAAATATATTAATAATCTATCACATAGTTAAGCTGGTTTGCCTTAACATTACTAGTTCTCCATTCTTGAATTCCAAATCATTTTTCTGTGTGATTTATTTTCTTTCGTATTAGTTTAATTATTAATTTCAGTTTCTAATTAAATTGTTTTAAAAAAACCCCAAATTTGTCTTACACTAAAATTGTCATACATAGAATTAATTGATAGATCTAGAACTATCTCATGGGTTCGATATTTGACTTGGTCACACGCGCTGCAATTGATCATTTACACTTGAGGGTGAAATAGAATAGTAAATAGTTGGCATATTGAGGTTGAATTAATTTGCCGATTTATTAATTAGGTTTTTTAGTACGTTTTTTGTTTTAATTTTATTTTCTAATTATTTAAAATTTAAGAAAATAAAAATGACTTGTTCGCCGGGAAATTGGTAATTCGGTGATGTCAGCTTTTGCCGGCGAAAATAAAACGTGTTTGGCTCTATTTATTCACCGGTGGGACTAAATTGACAAACTTATCTTTATTGGGACTAAAATAGACCATCAAGAAAGCTATGGGACTGAATCGGTTTTTATCCCGCTAACTCACCTGCCATCAAGGCGCCACGTCATCGTCCTGGCCGAAAATCAACGATTCCGGTTGTGACGTGACCGTTCTCCGGTGATGTCAGTATTTTCCGGTAAAAATAGACGTGTTTGGCCCTATTTCTTAACCGATGTGATTAAATTGACAAACTTATCTTTATTGGGACTAAAATAGACCATGAGGAAAGTTATGGGACTAAAATGATTTTTATCCCCTTTATTTTCTAAAAAATATCTTCACATCACATAACTTATTTTATCATTTATTTAATTATTATAAAAATAAAATACTGCATTATCTACAAAAATTAATTAAAGAATTTTTTTTGGTGAGATTGTGTTACGGATCTTACTTCGTCATATGAGTTATCTATTAACCCAATTAAATAATTTTAAAGGCCAACTTAATTATTTTCAAATTAAAAAATTGAAAAATTAATTATGAAAAAAATTAATTATGAAAAAAATTAATTACGGAACTTAAGGTATTTTGGCACTGTTTCGCTCTTCACACTAGACCCGCTGTCAAAGATTAAGAGGGGAAGCGCTGGTGAAGTGGGTGGTCAACCATGAACAATAACGCAGCATTTATTTTAAAAAATACTATAACCGGCAGTTAAAACGGTTCGTTCCGGTCTTTCAATTTTTCTGATTTGAATCGGTTCGAAGCAGTTTTTCCTAGTTTAACCCTAAAAATGGTTTTATATGTGTATTTGGACCAGTTACCAGGCCAGTTCCCAGTTGAACCGGCCGGTCCGATCTGGTTTTGACAACATTGGGAAAAGTGATACTCAATTGATGAAAAGTGATAACTGTGTTGTGAACTATTTCATAAACAGTTTATAGTATAAATGAAAAGCGATAACATTTTTTTTTAATAAAGTGATAACTTATTATGAAAGTGAAGTCCAGGAACAATTTATAAAATTGATAAAACGTGATAATATTTTTAATAAAAGTGATACTTGATTAATAAAAAGTGACAACTAACCAATTGAACTATTTCATAAATAATTAATAGCACGGATAAAAAGTGATAATATTTTTAAGAAAAAAGTGATAATTTATCAATTGAACTATTTCATTAAGAGTTGATAACATGTGCACCTGGGTGCACACATGCATCCATACTAAACTAAGCAATGCCATAAAACGAAATTAAATGAAAAGTATATGAGACAGACCATAAAAGATGCGAGACAAAAGGGAACAGGCGAGGAATCCTGTTACACAACACACATGCATCCATATGTATATACATTTTTATTCAATAATGTATATATGTTTCTTAATAATTGTATGATTTTTTTACCTTCATATTAGTAGGATAGAGGAAATGTGATTAACATTTTTAATAACATGCGATCAATAAAAAGTGATAACTGACCAATTGCACTATTTTATGAACCATTCGTGAAATGAATAAAAAATAACAATCTTAATTAGAAATTATATGATCAATAAAAAGTGATAATCACTCGAATAAACTATTTTATGAATTATTTGTGAGATAAATAAAAAGTAATAACATTTATAAAAAAATTATACCTGATTATGAATTTTATAAAATAAAAAACAAAAAATATAAATGTTTAATAATTAATAAAAGGGTCAATAACTACTAAGCATAGGATTATCTTCATAATTACTTTGGAGTACATTGTGTTTATAGGATTACTCACTCATACAAAGTTTAATTTCATATTTCCCATATTATCCATGCTAACACTAGTGTTCACAATCATTTTAAAAGAAATGTTTAGATTATCCATAAATCTCTCCTGAAAATTCTCAACAAATTATCTCATTTACTCCTTTTTGAATGCACGACACTCCATCAAACAGTATACACCAGAGTTAAATTCATTATTGACTACTCTGTGGTGTACTTTGAATTTATTCCATGAACATCGATTTATTTTGAACATTAGTGTATATTTATACTCTTACTAATTAATCAATTCGCATAATCTTTTCTTGCGAGTAAGTAAGCATTGGTGTGTATGAAATGGCTCGTGCGTTTTAATTTTTGGTTAAAACTAATAATTTGGGTGTTTCAGATAAAGATTTTAAATTTTGGTACAAAATATGATTTGATTTTTTTTTTCAACATTAGTGAACCTTAAATCAGGAAGCAATCGATTGTGCATTCGTGTATTTGAAATGTTTCGTTCGGCTTTAATGTGTGGAAATTTCTAAAAATTGGTGTATTTTGAACATTAGTGTTCATTTGTACCTTAGCAATCAATCAAATAACATAATCTTTTCTTGCAAGCAAGTAAGCATGGTAAAAGGTTTTTTTTAATGTATAAAAATGTATCGCTTTTAATTTGTGTTTGTTGCTTCTTTTTTCTTTTGGTAGATTCGACACTATTGTTCTATAGGCTTCGTATTTTCGGAAGATTGTAATAATTTTGTTTGCTGTACCAATCAGTATGGGCTTCACATTGATTTCTTGTTATTGCACATTGAATTGTAGCGTACGTTTCTGCAGGAAGCAGTCCCCTGTACATTGGTGTACTCTGCAAAAACTTTTTCATTCTATTAATTGCAGAAGTTTTTGTTATTATGATGGAGATTAATCGCAGAAGTTTCTATTATTCTGATGGAGAAATTTATGTATTTTTATGGAAATTCAATGAGTAATTAAACATGAAAACTATTAATGGTAAACTTGAAAAAATAAAATATGAGAATGTATCTTTTAGTAATTCAATTTGATTTTGTATTTTTTAGTAATTATTATGCTATTAAAATTCGTATTTATTAGTAATAAAATCTTAATGTAGAAAATAATTTATTAAAAAGATGAAGGAAAAAAAAATTCATAGGAGCTACCAGTCGCGTTGCTGCTGCTTATCTCATGATAATTCACAAACTTATTCTTAATTATAATTAATTAATGGGTAGATCTTGCGTGAAACCGTCTCATGTGAGATTATTTTTTACTTTTTAAAATAGTTACCATTTTCGCTATAAAATATTATCACTTTTGCAATAAAATATTACTCCATCCGTCCACTATCAATCTATCAATTTTACCATTTTGGATCGTCCATCCTTAATCTATTCATTTCCCTTTTTGGACTATAGAACCCACACCCTCCACTAATACAAATAAAATATGGGACCCACACCCTCCACATCTATTCATTTCCCTTTTTGGACTATAGAACCCACACCCTCCACTAATACAAATAAAATATGGGACCCACACCCTCTACTAATACAAATAAAATATGGGACCCACACCATCCACTAATACAACTACCTACTATACATAAAATAATAATATTCCTTAATTCACGTGCAAAAAGCAAATGAATATATTGAGGATGGACGGGGAGTATCACTTTTTATTTATACTATAAATTGTTCATGAAATAGTATTATCACTTTTCAGTAATTTATTATCACTTTCCTTTATAAAAATTATCACTTTCTTACCGCCTCACCTAAGCCCTTACGTGAGACGGTCTCACACAAATCTTTTCCTTAATTAATATAATCGACCTTTTTTTTCTTAATTTAATTTATAATATATTTTCTTTGTTCCATACTTATTTTCATACTTTTAATTTTCATTTGTCACAAACTTATCTTTACCATTAAAAAATGAAACTTCACATTAGCCAAGAACCTTGAAAGTTATCTTAATTTTAAAAATATCACCCTCAACTAATGCACATAATATATTTTATAATTTATTTATTATCTAAAAATACTATAATAATACCTCTAAAAATTCAATAAAATTGGTTAAGAAACAATTTATTTTAAATTCCGTATTTACAGTACAAGTGCAGATAAATCGAATATAGAAGAAGTATAGTATATCTCTTTGTTGGATAATCCGTCTTATGAATTAAAATCCATGCGATGATCGTATCAAGTCCTCCCAAAAATGTATATATAGCATAACAAGTATACAAATAATATTACAAGATTTTGAAAATCAAATATTACCCCTGCGGGCGAATAACCACAAAATGAAACCCGTATATGTGTGGAGGAATGTTGCGGATTTGGATCCTCTCCCGTAATTATCTTCTCAATTTCGTAAATTTTTTTAATTTGGGTCATCTAATTAATATCAATAAACGTGAATGTGCCACGTCATTAAACGTGTTGTGAAAAAACAGAAATACACCGAGAAAAAATTATTATTTAAAATTTAATTAAATAAAAATATTTTTATAATGGATGATGTGTCAAGTTACTATTGGTAGAGGTGACCGTTAATTGAAATTGACGTAAATTGAGAGAGTAAGAACGGGAGAGGATCCAAATTCGGAATGTTACAATAATTCTTTTACACAGAAGATTAGTAAATACTCCCTCCGTCCCATAATAAACTTCACGGTTATGAATAAATTTCACGGTTACAGTAGATATGTAGTTTATGAAAAGTTGCTTTTTAACCAATTTTATTGACTTTTGGAGGACATTGTAGTATTTTTAAGTTATAAGTAAATTATAAAGTATGTTATGTGTGTTAGGTGGGAGTGATATATTTGTAATTAAGATGAACTTTTAGGGGTGAGGATTGATGTGATATTTCATTTTTTGGGTAGTGAAATTTAATGTGGGACGAACCAAAATGGAAAATGTGAAGTTTATTATGGGAGGAGGGAGTAGTAAAATAACTAAAAGAGTAATTCTCTCTTTTTCAATCAACTACTTTTCATGATACTCTACATAGATACAGATAATTTGAGAATTTCAATATTAAGCTCTATGATGAAAGACATTAAAAATTAAAAGAGAGTTATTTGTTCATGTATGATGTATGTGTAGATGTGTGTACAATGTATATATATGTGTGTTATGTGTGTATACTGTATATATATATGTGTGTGTTATGTGTACAGTATATAATGAGAGTAGGGCAGAATTAGGGTGACATTATTAGGTAAGGACTAATGGTGGTCCTGAAGCCAACAGGGTCATACGCAAAAAGGCAGGTTGGGCGAGGGCAAAATTGACAATACGTTATAGTAATGGCAGTTTTCAATTGATTAAGCATTAAATTGCATGTGTATTTATAATCATCAAATGTTATATCTTTTTCATATATTTATTATAATTAATTTTTAATTTATGCATACAAAGGATATTCCTTTTCAGGCCCACGTGGAAAAGATCTATCGGTCATTGCATATTTTTAATTTTATCTTTGAGGGCAATTAAATGATGAATTGGCATTTGGTGCAGTTAATTAATGATTTTACTTTCTTAAATGCAACATTAAAAACTCACCAGCCTGAATTTTTTTAAAAATTTATTAATAATTTAATTCAAAATAAATCAATTTCATGTAATAAGTATCATGACTTTAATTTATTCAGGTCGATCTTAAAAAAAAAACACACACACACTAAACCATGATCATATATAATGGATTAGATGTATATGAAGTTTACGGTTACAGTAGATACGGAGTTTAAGAAAAAATTACTTTTAATTTTATTTTTAGGGGTAGTTTGGTATTTTTAGACAATAAATAAATTATAAAGTAAGTTATGTGAGTTGTAAATGGGTAGCAATTTTGAAATTAAAGTGTGTTGTTGGATTATTGATTTGTGTGTATTTCCATATTTAAAGTGTGAACTTGTTTATGTGACGAACATAAATAGAAAGTGTGAATTTATTTATAGAATAGAGGGAGTACTCCATTATAAGTCGTTTTATGTAATATATCAACATATTTTCAAATGAGTCAACCTTATTTATAAATTTAAGGTTACTCATTTTTAAAATTTCAAACATGTATATATATTTAATTTCAATAGCTATATATATATATATATATATATATATATATATATATATATATATATATATATATATATATATATTAAATATGTTGTGTCTTGTTAAAGTTTAGACTTATTTTTAAAAATTCATAATTTTTGGAGCTGTAGTTTATTTAAATGAATTTTATAATCCTACCCAACAGATTATAAATTGTTCGATCTTCGTTGTTGATTCAAAAATTCAAATTATATAATTATAATTTTCCAAATCTATTAATTTATTTTTTTAGATCATTCATGCATGTGAGGATGCTTATTAAAATTTTCACATTTACACTATGCTTAAATATTTTTATGGAGTGTTAATTTTACAAGGCTTAATTTGTTGTATCATGTATGCTTATGATTTGTAAAATCCTATTTAAAAATCTCAAAAGATCTTTATTTTAAAAGGCCAACTACCTCATACATTCGAATGTATCGTACACTCACTTTAAAAACTTAGTATATATTTATAAATAAAAATATATACCTTAATAAATAAAAATATATATATTTAGTTAAACAAATTCTTTTTTAATTTTTTTAATTAAAAACCGAATATAAAATATTTATATAATTATTAAAAAAAATACATCTCCTTATATATTAAAAGAAAATAAGATTCCAAATTTAGAATATCAAAATGTGAGTTTACAATCATATATTGAATTAGCATTTATGATTTTATAAAATATGTGAGGTGGCAGCATAGTATTCGTAAGTTGATTATGAGGAGGTTGCGGGTTCAAACCTCAATTTACGCATTTTTTTTTAATTTACTCTTTTTCTTTGTACTTTCAATTAAATTTTTTTCAATGGGATTTGACACAATTTAAAAGCCCAATTATCAAACATTCTATTTTTCATTTGATCAAATTTTAAAAGTAGAGAGAGTGTAGCCATTATTCTGCTCATTTTCAATTCTAAATTAAAGTGTAGCCAATTTTTATCTTAAAAATATTAAAAGATCTTATTACATATCATATTGGATTAGACATTCAACGGGTATGAGATTTAAAAGCCCAATTATCAAACATTCCATTTTTATTTTCAATTTTAAGAGTAGAGTGTATCCATTATCCTGCCCATTTTCAGTTATTATAAGATTAAAGTATAACCTATTTTCATCTTAAAGATATTAAAAGATCTTATTACTTATGATGTTGGATTCGACCTTCGACGGGTATGAATTCATTTAATAATATAATTAAACGGTTATCATTTTTTAAATTTTAAAATAATAAATAAATAATAAAACATAATTAAACGTGTGGCAAGCGGGCACTGTACTAGTACATTATTAAAAGTTATATTTATACGGGTGCACGCACTCCGGCGTGAGAATATCAACTCATTCTAAAATGTCATATCTTATGATTTTAGTTATGCACTTGAATAGTTTCAAATTATTGGTAGTATGTTTCATTCTAAAATTCTGATTTAAACCTAATTTGAAATTACAAAATAAATATTTAACAAATTCTAAATATTCTAATATATGTATATATATGATTACTATAGATTTTAATTATTATTATTATATTAAAATTTTACGTTCATATTAACTGTTCATAATTTAGAATACATTTTAGAATTGGTCTCTTGTGTCCCCAGGTGCACAAAGTGTGTAAGAGTAAAACATTTTATTCTAAATGGTATACACTTTAATTAATAAGGGTACAATATTTTGTTCTAAAAGAGTATAGACTTTCATTATTTTTTTTATTTTTCAGAAAATAAAGGGTATATGTCTTTTTACTAAAGAGTATATACCATTTAATAATAAAAGGTATCTGGGCGCACGGTGTCCCCGGGACACACACGTTTTAGCCTAAATTTTATATTACTTCAACATTTGTTTTAAGAAATCTTTAAGACCAATCCAAAAAATATCAATTTATTTAACTAAATTAACAATACCAACAACAAACAATTTTTATAACAAAACTAACCAATATACACTCTTTGGATTTTAATGCCCCTACTATTCAACTAATAATACCAAATATGTCCCATGTCGATATAAATATCGATATAGATGTCGGTGAGTGTCCCATATTGGTATGGATATCAGTGACGGTGTCGGTGAGTGTCTGTGACAATGTCAGTGAGTGTCCCATGTTGGTATGGATGTCAGTGAGTGTCGGTGAGTATCAGTGACCATACCGATGATCGAGGGCAGTGGCCGGACGGCGACGGCGGATAGTGGCGGCAGAAGGAGGTAAGAGGAGTGGAGATTGTTTGAGGTGAGGGTATTTTGGACCTTTTAGGGTGCAATTTGTTAGAAGTGTTACAAAAGTTGTTTGATGTTGGTATTATTATTGTTTGGATGTATTTTGGATAGTAATCATTGACACAAATTTTATTGTATATTTGAAAATATAAATTCTTATCTACTAATCTTATAAAATGTACATGTTATATATATATATATATATATATATATATATATCAAACACATGTGTGAGGACATATTATGGGAAGAATTTTGTAAAAAGGAGAAGTAATAGGATTTTAATGAAGTGATGGTCGAATTGATAAATGAAAAGAATTGATTAATAAAAATGGATAGTGGTGCTATAAATTATTTCATGAACACGACAAGGTGACACTCTACCGCTAAGTTATATCCCTAGTTTTCCTGCCCCCATTGAGAAATAGAATTGACTATTTCTAAGTTAAAAGGGTTGAGAGAACAATTCGTAGTATAAATAAAATGACAAATTATTCTGTGCACATGGGTGCACAGTGCACCCGTATTAAAAAACATATACTCTAATGAATAAAACTTATATAATTTTATAGCGAATTTTCTGCTAGTTTTTTTAATAAAATATTGAATGTAAAAAAATTATCCAATTATTAAGAAAAACATACTACACTATTAAATTAAGAGTTAGTCTCTAATGTCCCCATGCATAGAAGGTGTATAGGGTATAACAATTTGTTTAAAGAGTATACACTTTAATTAGTAAGGGTATAATTTTTTCATTGAAAAGATCAACAAATATATAAATACAATAAACATTTAATTAAAAAAATTAAGTTTTTTCTCTGAAAATAAAGGGTATAAGTTCTTATACTAAAGGATATACTCCCTGATAAGAGTGAAAATAAGCATATTTTAGTGTTCAATTTAATACTTTTTTATGGGAATTATTGTCATATATTAGCACAAGTGTCTTATATTCAATATATTTTAGTAAAAGGTGTGTTTGAGGTGTTTTATTGTATTTTAGGTGGAATAAAGATCAAAGTGCAAAATTAGAGGAATGCTGAAAAACGCACGTCCAATTTGTGTAATTTTTTTGTATTTGTGTTGAGATCAAAACTGGAAGTGTCATACCTGGTTGAAAAGTCATAGAAAAGAGTATCATTTTGGCATAAAAAATACTTCAATCGAAGTCTAAACGAGAAAGTTATGATTAAAATGGTGACGTCGCGTTGTTCCTACTCAGCACGATAGTTCAACTTTTCATGACTTGTTACACCTTCAAATATTAGACTTTTGTGAGTTCTTTATATGGATAGAAATCCAAGGAAGAGAGGATCACGTGAGCGTAAGACCACTCAAATCGGAATTCGGATGTGAAAGTTATAGGCGAAACGGTGAGACTGTGTAAGCTCGCTCGACCAAGACAATTTGGTCGAGCAACGGTCGAGCGGCGTGAAAAATTCAGTTCGTCGCAGAGATATGCCACTCGACCACAACTCGACCAAGGCCTATCTAGCTCGACCAAGACCATTCTGGTCGAGCTGGGATACGTCAGCTCTGAATCGTCGGGATTTCACCTCCAGTGCATGTATGTTCGTATTTTCCAAGAAAAAACCCAGTAAAGGTCCATAAGGAGAGCTTACAAGTATAAAAAGGGACGCAGATCACATAATTATTTATTAGAGAGAGAAGACAACAATCAATCCTACACCACCCACAAGGGGAGATCACCTCCAACCATCATCCACATCATTTCCTCCATCCATCCATCACTGTGAAGATTCATCTGTGGAATCAAGAGGAGGATTAAAGACGGAAAAGGACGCAACGACGCCCACATCTAGGATTTTTATTGTTTCCTAATTTATCTTGTATTTTTCAGACATATGGGTAAGATCTATCCAACACCTATGATTGTTCTTCGCAACATCATGGGCTAGAATCGTTTTGGTAGATTTAGAGTTTTGAATATTTTATGAATTAATTGAATTTTCATGTGTATACTCCATACAAAACTACTTGTGGAATTATTTTATATATAATTATGCATTTTTAATCCATATTCACGGTCGTTTTGTGCATCTTCAACTGTTATATATAGTCTGAATATATATCTTGGGTGTTGATTGAACGCGTTCACTGCTGAAGCTTCATCAGAACTATCATATATAGATACTTATTAATTAAATTGAATTCGAGTTAGTAAGTAGGAGTATAATTTTATAGTACCTATAATGGGAGATCATATCGGGTTAGAGTACCAATCCTCGGGAGAAATAATTGATACTGATAGTACCTAGAAAGGGGGTGAAATTATATCTCTTGCTCTAAGGTTATTCACACGTGTTACATGCATATTTACTTATGTCTATAGAGTAGATTTGCATGGCTTAGTGATGCGTTCATATTCCACAAGCAGAGTCGGACATTGATTCACGAAAAGGAAAATTAATGAGTGAAATCGGATTACCCTAGGGCTATCTATTCTCCATTTTTAAGTCACATTCGTATTCTTCTAGTATTAATTTTTTTATTTGTTATTTAAATTAATTGTTTAGTAGTTAATAATCAAATTCTTAAACTTTATTACTTCCATCTTAATTAATTTAGTTAATATTAAATTGATAATACACCGTTCTTTGGGTTTGATATTTAACTTGGTCGCTTGCTTAAGCTGCAATTGATATCCTTAATATTTGGGGATTAATTTTGCGTGAAAAGAAAATCTCATCATGTTTTTGGCGCCGTTGCCGGGGACGAAAATTATTATTGATTTTATTATTTGGGTTAATTACGCCAAAAATCCCAACCTTTTTGCGAATTTCAAATTAGTCCAAACTTTTCAATATTTATAAATAAGTACTCGACTTTTAACTCATTTTTTAAATCAAGCCAACGGGCAGCTAGAGACCTGCCCGGTGGCTGATGTGTCATTTTTAATCCATGTCACCCCCTCTACCTGTTAAAATAATAATAATAATAATAATAATAATTAAAAAATTATCAACACAATACTCTCTCTCCTCTTTATCCAAAGAGGAAGGTTACCGCCCCTTGCGGCAAGAAATCTCTCCTCTCCATCCCGCAACCTGCTTTCCACCATCCGCCGTCAGATAGGATCAGCGCTCATCACTGGGAGAGTCGCCATCGTCCATCTCTGCTGCACCTCCAAGAAGCCATGGCTACCACCTATCGCTGGAACATGATCATCGGAACAAGATCTGCCAAAGGGTTCCGCCGCCTCAATGCTTTACATTCTTCTCATGGCAAATCTCCTCCATATCTGAGATGCCGCGGCTGGTGCACCATGATCTCATTAAAAAATATTAAAATCTACGGCTGAAAAATCAACCTTCTTCATGCCATAATCCGACAAGAAACTACACGACGAAGACCAGACGGGAATCTCAAACAACCACCTCCACAAGATCTTCACCGGTGCACATGTTTTAGTAGTTTGTTTGGAAATTAACATCATTTATTTTCGAGGGCTGATAACTTGGGTAATCTCATTGGGCAGGCTTTATTCGGCGACGACACTGCGGCGGCGATTCTGGGATCCGATCCAGTGGTCGGAGTTGAACCTGATCTTGAAACACCAGTTTTCCCATTATCAGTTAAATCAACCTCATTAGGGATGGGGGTGGGGGTGGGGGTGGGGGTGGGGTGAGGGGTACCCTCTGATTAAGGCTTCTAACAAGCAAGAGAAGGGGCTTTTGGGAAATTGACTCACCATTTTCAACAGGGGTTTCTTTACACACTACAACTACAGGCTCCCTCCTTTAGTACTGTGAATTCATCGCCTCAATCTTATTCTATCCAGTCACGCTAGGATTTTCAGATTCATCGTTAAAAATTGATGAAACTTGAAGGAGCTTAGATACATAGGATTGGGCATTATCAATATTCTTGGAGGAATCATCAAATCACTCCTGATTTTTCTTGCTGAACAATCCGTAAGAAACAGCAATACCTAAAAAAATCAGCTGGAGAAGCTCCCAACATCGTGCATGTAATGTTTGATTGACGAAATCAGGAGCTAAAGAGGGCAAAAGTGGGAGCACAATTAGTAACAGAGTGACGAGAGAAGCTTTGTAGATGAAATGGGTGAGTGTTAACTTACTTGGATTTGCATTATCAGGTTGGGATTTGGAGGTCTTGGAAACTGCATCTGCCATGGAATATTGCAGAAAGAAACAAGTGAGTGCGTTAATGGTGGAAGAAATCTTAGGAAGTAAGAAAAAGGTGAAGTGGTGAGAAATCTACCCATGGGCAATTATGGGAGATCAGGTTAATCTTTCAGATTTTGAAAGACGTTCCATGAAAAATTTCTGAATAGATCGAGTAGAACTTGAAGGACGTTTTTGATCCGTTGGGTATCTCTGATTGGAACTCCATTTTTTGGATTGCTCATCTCTGTGGGCCCACGATACTCATCGCGTCGGAGGAGGTGACGGCAACGACGAGCTGGCGTTGGCGTAGGTGAGCTAGCATAGATTTTAGAAAATGAGGAGAGAGAGTATTGTCTGCAAAACATGAATTATATATTTTTTTATCATTATTATTTTTTACAGGTGGAAAGGATGATGTAATAAAAAAATGCCACATCACCACTGGGCAGGCCTCCCGTTGCCCGGTGACTTGATTTGATAAACGGGTTAAAGGTCGAGTACTTATTTGTAAATATTAAAAAGTTTAGACTAATTTGAAATTTGCGAAAAGGTTGGGACTTTTGTCGTAATTAACCCTTAATATTTCTAATTTGATTAAGATTTTTATTTATGATTATTTAATTCTATCTAACCTTGGATTTTTTTTGTGGTACTTGTGCACTAGGAAAATGAGAGGAAGGAAATGAAGAAATAACACACAGTGCTAAACATGGTCTGAGTAAGGCAGAATTCGAATAATGTTGTCATACGTGAAATTTTCACGAACGATGGGATTGGCAACATGGGGTTGATAGGAGCAATGGGGGAAGATGATGATTTTAAGATACATCCCGCTCTTATCAGCATGGTGGATAAGAATCCCTTTTTTGGCAGTTCATTTGAAAATCCATATCAGCATCTTAGAAGATTCGTTTGTTATACAAACACTTAAAAGGGTGCCGGAGCTAATGAAATGCTAGGCAGATCGCCCTATTCAAGTTCTCTTTGATTGATATGGTTGAAGATTGGTATGAGACTCTTGATACCATAGATTGCTCTACATGGGTGACAGGCGCTTTCTCAATACACAATAATCTCCAAGTATGAAGGATGTGATTGTAGCTTAGATAAGCGACCAAGTTATATTATCGAATCCAAAAGACAGATGATTATCAATTTATTATTATCTAAATTAAAAGAAACTATTGTTTGACAATCTGGTTGTAGAATGTTGATTAATATAGTAAGCAAAATAATTAAATAACAATTAAATAGAGACAGTAGAAATAAACGAGAGTTAAACAAGTGAGAAAATAGGTAGCTGTGCGGGTCATCCAGTTTCACTAATTAATTTCTCTTCCGTATGTCAATGTCCGACTCTGCCTTGTAGACTATGGATGCATCACTAAGCCATGTAAATCTACTCTATAGAACGAGTAAATATGCGTATAACATGTGTGAATAACCTTGGAGAAAGAGAAATAATTTCACCCCCTTTCTAGATACTATCAGTATCAATTATTTCCCATGCACTAAGTATTCTAACCCGATATGATCTCCCTTTATAGGTACTACGAAATTATCCTCTTTATCCTACTTACTAACTCGAATTCAATTTAATTAATAAGTATTCATATAAAATGGTTCTAATGAAGTTTCGGAGTCCCCTCACTTAGAATCATAACATAAAATCCTGCTTAGCAGTGAGCGCACTCAATCAATAACCAAGATATATATTTAGACTCTACATAACAGTTAATGATGCACAAAACAACTTTGAGTATGAATTAAAATCGCATAGTCTTATATAAAATAAACCCACAAGTAGTGTTGTATGGAGTATACACATGGAAGTTCAATTAACTAGATAAAATCTTATAAACCCTAGAACTACCAAAGTGGTTCTAGCCCATAACTTTCAGAGAACGTTCATGGTATTTGGATAGATCTTACCCATAGTCTTGAAAATTACAAGAAAGATTAAGTTGCGAAGTAAACCCTAGATGTGGGCGACGTTGCTTCTCGCTCCGTCTTGAATCTTTACTTGGTTCTCACTTGATTCGCTGCACGAATCTCTCTCTACAGCTCCTGCGGATGGAGTTAGGGTTTGGATGTGATGTTGGATGGATGTGGAATCTAACTCTCTTCTTGATGTGATCTGTTTCCTTTTTATAATTGTAAACCCTTCTTATGGACCTTTACTGGGCTTTTTCTTGGAGAATATACCAAAACAGGCTCAGGAGAGTCAGAATTACTAAAAATAAGCTCGCGTGTCTCCGCTCGACTAGGATGATTCAGGTCGAGAGGGCAAGTGTTGAAATCCCCAATTTTTAACTTAAAAAGTTCGAACCTGGATCCCCAACACGAGTCGAGCTGCAACTCGTGTTGGACTTACGGGGTCGTGTTGGCTGTCTGCTCATTTTTGAACGTTTTCAGCAACCCAACACGACTCGTGTTACCCAACTCGAGTACAAGCTTTGCAAGTCGTGTTAACTAACATGACTCATGCTGAGTAGGTCGAGCTATCGCCTGTCAACTCGTGTTGACTCCATCAAAAACATGTTCACCTCGGCCACCCAACACGAGTCGTGTAACAAGTCGAGTTGTGACTTATTAATTCGTATTGGCCTCTAAATCACCAAACAATCATCATTTGCTCTGCTTTTCCCCTGAACTAACTTAGGAATCATATATCAATCATCAAAACATCCATTTTAGTCAAGAACAAGGGAAGAAAACTCATATGTATGCATCAAATGACTCAATCTTTCAACCAACAACTCGACATTTTCGACTAAACATCATTCAATGCATCAAATACTAATAATTTAACTCAATCAAGTGACAAGAAAAACCAATCAATCATCCTTGAGAATAAAAAATATGACCACACTGATACTAGGATTGACATGAAATAAAAACAAACAAACGACACACACCTGGACAATTACAAAAAATCGACATCTCAATATAATTAAATGAATCAAAAATACTGGAAAATCATAAAAAATTAATCATCCAATCACACAACAAAATGAAGCAACTTTACTTCGATATAGCAAGACACAAGTATATACGTAACCTCCCTCCCAAACTTAGCTCAAACAAAGTGAGAGATCAAGTTTGCAAAGAAGTATATACTATAGTCGATCAACACCTTATAAAATCCCTACATCGACACAGACTCAATAAAGCAAATAAAATGGGAGGGTCGGCCCCTAACAAGCGCTCAAGTTTAACGTCGTCGAGTTATGATGGATACCTCTAACTTAGGTACTCAAGAGAAAGCACTTGTTTATCAGGCAGCGACTTGTAGTGTTTCAACCTCTGTCCATTCGCCACCATGATATCACCTTTTTCATCTTTCAATTCAAAACTCCCCCCTCCATAGGCTCTATGTATGATATATGGTCTAATCCACTTGGACTTCAGCTTACCTACAAACAGTTTGAGACGAGAATTGAAAAGAAGTACATGATCACCAACGTTGAACTCTTTGAAACGGATCTTCGCATCATGCCATCTCTTCATCCTTGCCTTGAAGATCCTCGAGTTCTCATACGCTCTCTCTCTAAACTCATCTAACTCATTGATTTGAGTGAGACGAAAATCCTTTGCATCCTCCATGCTCAACTTCAAATGCCTTATCGTCCAAAGAGCTTTATGTTCAATCTCCATCGAAAGGTGGCAAGATTTTTCATAAACTATTTGATATGGAGACATCCCTAAGACTGTCTTGAACGCAGTCCTTAATCCTCATAAAGCATCCTCAAGCATCGTGGACCAATCCTTCCTTGTCCTTCCCACTGTCTTCTCCAACACTTGCTTAATCTGACGGTGGACACCTCAACCTGCCCATTTGCTTGTGGATGATAGAGTGTAGTGACCCTATGCGTCACTCTATACTCTCGAAGCACCTTCTCCAATATTTTATTCACAAATGGCTTCCTCCATCACTAATGAGTGCCTTTGGTACCCTATACCTGTTGAAAATGTTCTTCTTAATGAACTCTTGCACCACTCTCGCCTCATTCGTCCTGGTTGAAATTACTTCCACCCATTTCAACATGTAGTCCACTGTAAGCAGGATGTAGAGGAATCCATTAGATGGGAGAAATGGCCCCATAAAATCGATCCCCCACATATAAAAAATCTCCACTATGATACTAGGCTGAAAAGGCATCTCATCTCTCTTCGAAATATTCCCCATTCGCTGGCATCTATCACATGTATCAACATACTCTTGATAGCTTTTGAATAGAGTTGGCCAATACAAACTAGATTGAATCACTTTCTGAGCAGTCTTCTGGGCGCCAAAGTGACCCCCATTTGGCTTAGAGCGACAAAAATCCAGAACACTCTCCCATTCTACCTCAGGAACACACCTCCAAATAATAGAATCAGTGCAGATTTTGTAGATCCATGGCTCCTCCCATAATATAGTTTGTACATCATGCAGAAACTTGACCATCTGGTGTCTACTCAACTGATACGATTTCACCCTCGTGGTAATGTAGTTCACATAATCAGCATACTAGGGGGCTTCCATACCCTTTTTCTCAGGGTATTTCTTCAAAACATTGAAGACCTGTTTGATGTCCACCATCAGTATCTTCTCATCAGGAAAGTACTCCTTGATCACCTAATCAGTGTTGTCACAATGCTCCTTAGTCTCAAGGCGCGACAGGTGGTCGGCTAAGACATTCTCGCTACCTTTCTTATCCCGAATCTCCATGTCGAACTCCTGTAGCAAGAGGATCCATCTTATTATCCTCGGCTTTGCATCTTTCTTATCCATCAAGTATCTGATAGCCGAGTGATCAGTGTACACCACAGTCTTCATGCCAACCAAGTAAGGTCGAAATTTATCAAAAGCATACACCACCGCCAAGAATTCCTTCTCGGTGACAGTGTAATTCTTTTGAGTAGAATCGAACGTCTTACTTGCATAATAGATCGCATGAAACTTTTTGTCTCTCATCTGCCCCAGCACAACTCCCAAAGTAATAACACTAGCATCACACTCTAATACAAAGGGTTGCGTCCAATTCAGAGTAATGAGAATTGGTGCAGTTATCAATGCTTCCTTGAGAACCTGAAAAGCATGCAATCAAGTATCATCAAAATCAAAAGTAACATCTTTTTCAAGCAACCTGGACAACGGTTTTGAATATTTGGAGAAATCTTTTATGAATCTCCGATAGAATCCTGCGTGCCCCAAGAATGACCTAACTCCCTTTTCATTAGTGGGTGGTGGCAACTTCTCAATCGCCACTACTTTGATTTGATCCACTTGTAAACCTGCAGTAGAAACATGATGCCCAAGACTATCTCGCTCTCACCATGAAATGGCATTTTTCCCCATTCAATACGAGATTAGTCTCTTCACATCTTTCTAAGACCAAAGACAGGTTAGATAAACATGAGTCAAAAGAATAACCAAATACAGAGAAATCATCCATGAACACTTCCATGACTCTTTCAGTAAGACCTTCAAAAATAGCCATCATACACCTTTGAAAAGTTGCAGGTGCATTATACAAACCAAATGGAAACTTCCTAAAGGCAAAAGTGCCATAAGGGCAGGTAAATGTTGTCTTTTCCTGATCCCCAGGTGCAATCATTATCTGATTGAAACCAGAGTACCCATCCAAGAAACAGTAGAACGATAACCTGCAAGTCTATCTAGCATCTGGTCCATAAAGGGTAAAGGAAAATGATCCTTACGCATGTTCTCATTTAATTTCCTATAATCTATATAAACACGTCACCCTATAGGTACCCTAGTAGCAAACACTTCACCCTTATCAGATAAAATCACAGTTATTCCCCCTTCTTAACTACCACATGCAAAGGACACACATAGTTACTATCACTAATAAGGTAGATAATGCCTTCATCTAACCATGTAAGCACTTGTTTCCTAACAACCTCTTGCATAGCAGGGTTCAACCTCCGCTGATGCTGCACAGAACATTTAGTTTCATCATCTAACCTAATCTTATGCATGCAAAAAGCAGGATTAATCCTTTTTAAGTCTTCAATTGTCCACCCTATAGCAGACTTATGCTTTCTCAACACAACTAGCAATTTATCAAGTTCACTTTTAGACAAGGTAGAAGACACGATTACCGAAAAAGTCTCGTCCTCCCCCAAATAAGCGTACATCAGATGATCTGGAAATGGCTTGAGCTCAGTCTTCTTATCCTCCTTTATAATATCACCTTCAACACGAAGAGGCAGGTATTCCCTTGTCCACATGACTTCTTCCAATGGTGGGTCCTCTTACTTGTACCTGTTCTCATCAAAATTTATTAAGGTTTCAAGAAAATCAATGGCAAGTTCATTAGACATTTTGTCAAGATTAGTAGTCGGTAAAATTAGAGATTCGTTTATGCACGTTTCCACTGGATCTTTAGACAGGATCATAGGCAAGTCCTCCTCTACAATCTCCTCTACTACTTCAACCAACTTGCACTGCTGCTGTTCTGTGGGCCACTGCATCGCCTTATTCAAAGAAAAGATAATTTCTTTGTCATTCACCCTAAGCCTCAACTCGCCCTTGAAAAACATTAATTAGAGCTCTTCCAGTTGCTAGAAAAGGATGCCCCAAGATCAAAGGTGCTCCATCCTTGTCATCTTCCATGTCAAGAACAAGGAAATCTATTAGAAAAACTAAGTGTGACACTTTCACCAATACATCTTCGATAACTCCTTCTGGGTAAGTCAATGATCTGTCTGCTAATTGTAAAGCAACAGATATGGGTTTTAGCTCCCCCAAACCAAGCTTCTTAAAAACTGAAAGGGGGCATCAAGTTTATATTGGCTCCCAGATCACACAATGCTCTCCTTGTAGGTTCTTTTCCTATCTCACACGGAATAATGAAGCTACCAGGATCATTAAGCTTTTCAGGTAACTTCCTATGAATTATAGAACTGCAGTTCTCCATTAGATTAATTGTCTCTACACTATTCAAACTTCTTTTTCTCGAGATGAGCTCCTTGATAAACTTTGCATAGTAAGGCATTTGATCCAAGGCATCTGAAAAAGGAATAATGATCTGGATGTTCCTCATTACCACAGCAAACTTTCTGAACTTCTCATCGAGGCTATTCGAAAACTGTCTTTGAGGAAACAGAAGTGCTACCTTAGTTTTTAGGAGACCCAAACTATCTTTCTCAAACACCTCTTCCATTTCTCTCAACTTCTTCGCTCACTGCAATTTTTTATCAGCGATGGCTTGATCAGATTGATTCATTACAGAATTATGACGTGTAGGGAACCACGGAGGTGAGCTTAAATCTAGCTGGGTTTGAACTGCATCCTAAGGCTCAGTCTGATCCGCTTAGACACTGCTTGGCTCGGCTTGGTCACCTCCCAATTCTGGATCGGTTTGAATTGGTTCCAAGCTAGTGAACGGGCGACTTTGCTCTTCCTCAGTTTTATCTTGCATCAGTTCTGGACCCTCATACTATTTCTCGGACCTAAGAGTGATCGCTTTTGCAGTTTCTTTAGGGTTGATTTCTGTATCTGACGAAAACTTTCCTTTCTGAAACTGCTGCTGTTGCTGATTTACCATAGTTGAAATCTGACCCATAGAATATGAGAGACTCTGCAACTGCTTGTTCACTTCCTCATTCTGTTTAGTCATATTGGAGTCCATGAGCACTATGCAGTTATTGATCTTGTTGATGTCATCATCATTCTTCTTCATGTATTTTGCTAACACATCATCAATACTTGGCTTCCCTTCTTCAGGCTTCGCTCCATGATCAAAGTTTGGAGGGTATGGAACTGCATTGTTAGGATTAGAGTAGGAAAAGTTCTAATGCCTCTTCTGGTCCTGCCAACCTCCTTGACTGCTAGGACCTCCTTGATTGCTAGGTCCCCCCCTTTGGTTATTCCTTTGGTTGGAATTTCCTTGAGGGTACCTTTTCCCTTGCCAATTTTGAGGTGCTCTTGAACCCTGGAGACTCTGTCCCATAGCCCAAATTGAGTCCTCAACCCCTTGAACATTCATCACCACATCATCATTAGCTGGCCCTTGGTTGCCTCCCCCACTATTACCTGATATCAAAGTAACCAGGTATTTGTTCATTTGTTCTAACTTAGAGACAACTTTATCATTTCTGTCTGCCTCGGAGAACTTCTCTTCTACCTTTGCAACTTTACCAAGGATATAAGTCCCATGTATCCTTTCAGATGGCCAATCTCTAGAGTTCATAGAGATATCATGAAATAGCTTCTCTATGACATTTGACGTCTTGCCATAAATCGTCCCTCCAGTAGAGGCATCTACTAATACTCTGGATTCATTATCGAGGCCATTGTAGAAAACACTGATTAGCTTGGACTTTTTGAAACCATGCTGTGGACATTGCCTCAATGCATCAGTGAACCTTTCCCAGGCATCCCCAAATGATTCATCTCTCCTTTGTTTAAACTGATTTATCTCTTGCTTCAGTGCAGGAATCTTGCCAGGTGACATAAAACGATCTACAGACAGCTGCTGCAACTCAGTCCAATTAGCGCAACTGTCTCCATTCAACTTATCATACCATTCCCTCGCCTTATCAGCTAGAGAAAATTGGAAAAGCCTCATCTTCCATCTGTCATTGGTAGTATCTGCGGATTTAACTATATCCATGTAGCTGTTGAAGCGCTTCAAGTGTCCATATGGTTCATCGAATACGCCTCCGGCAAAAGAATTTTTCTCCACCATATTTATCAGGCCTGGCCTTATTTCGTTCTCATCATCAGCCTGAACGGCTCCAACCACGCCTGATCTTCCTAGATTAGTAGACTTGAACGTCTCCCGAATGACAATGTCATCCTCATGTGGATGTCTTTCTTCCATAGCTGCTGTTTCTACTGCTGTTCCTTCTTCAACTTCTGACTCAGCTTCTAACTCAACCTCTTTTGGGATAACCTGATCTTCAATCTTTTCTTTTTCCTCCTCTACAACTGCATTAGGTGTTGATGTGTCTCCTTTCTTCTTTGGATTCGGTAGCTTAACAACCTTAGGAGGTGCTTTGATATTTTTCGCTGCTTCTCTCATTTTTCTTGCAGACACTTTAATTTTCGGATCAAATTCGAGATCTTGCGTTCCCTTCTTTGACCTGGTGTACATGCAACTTCAAGAAAATTCAAGGTGTATACAATTAAATTCCAAAGCAAATATTCTAATTAAATAAGTAACAAAAGCAAATAAATAATTTACTATCTCCGGCAACGGCGCCATAAACTTGTTAGGCATATTTTGCGCACTCTAATTTACGACCCCCAAGTGTAAGGATGTCAATTGTAATGGCAAGTACCCCAGTTAAATATCATTCACACTGAGACAGTCAATTATTTATTATACTATGAATTACTATTTAACTAGAATTAATGTAACCAATTTCCAGGATTTGAATGAATTAATAACTAATGAATTTAAATAACAAATAACAAAATAAATAAAAGTAAGGAATTATTCAAGATTGATCAAGAGAAAAGTAACAGCTCTAAGGTATCAGGTTTAGTGCAATTGATTTGGTCTCCTAAACGTCCTATTGTTCATTCATACTATTTTAATGAAAACACATCAAAAGGTGATGCGTGAACAGTTTTGAACCTCCTTTCTAGATACTATTAAGGCAAATTTCATAAACCTCTGGATGGACAATTCGACTAACATATATTTTCTGAAAGTACTACTCAAACTTATTCACTTTCTACTTGAATTCTTAATTGCATTGTTCCACTAAGACAATCAAGTACCTTATTTACCAGCCCTTAGGATTATCGTGTTCACGGGCAAACTACTATAATCCCTACCAAACAGACAATATTGAACACGTATGCACACAAGCTAACACAACATACCAACTATCACGGGCAACATCAATAATATGCTATGAAGACGTTACAAACCTATATAAAAATTGAGATAAATCAAATAAACAATGATTATCAACAATATGAATTCACAATACTGTTCTAGGTTTCCAAATTAATTACATCTAACCTTCAATCCTTAGAACTGTAAAGAGTTTTTAGCCCATGAGGTTACAGACAACCCTCATGGCTGACAAATTCATAATAAAATCACAAAAGAAGAAATTAAGAAAAGAAAACAAAACCCTAGTGTCATGTGGTTCGGGTCTTTTCTCCGTCTCTTCAGTTGGATTGGTTCTCAAAATCGGACTTAAATCTTCCTCTGGACCAATGGGATAGATGGATGAATGAATTGGTGTAAGTGGATGGGTGGATCGGTGGATTGATGGTGCGTGAATGAATTTCATGTTCTGTTCCTATTATGAATGATCGGTACTCCTTCTCTAGGTGTTTGATCCCCCTTTTATACCCTGGGCCACGAAACTGACTCCTCTTAGGCTATTTTACACGTTTTCACGCACTGGAGAGTGAAATCCCCAATTTTTGGCCCAAACTTACGCAACACGAGTTTGGATATCCAACTCAAGTTGCAAACATGACTCGTGTCGCATTGAGATGCAACTCATGTAAACCTAACACGAGTCGTGTTACCGAGTCATGTCTTCGTCTGTCAAGTTGAGTTGCGATGCTCTGAAACTAATTTGGCCACAGCCTCCAATACGAGTCGAGTTGGTAAGTCGAGCTACTGCCTGTCAACTCATGTTGGCTCACTGATCAAAATCCAACGCTGCTCTGCCTCACATGATATGCAACTCGGCTTGCCTCTGATGCAACACGACTCGAGCTGCAAGTCGAGTTGCGCAAGACAAGTCGAGTTAGCTCACTAACCAATTTTGACCTCCTACGGCACCTTACTCAACTCGAGTTACTAAGTTGAGTTGACCCTTGCAACTCGAGTAAGGCCTTCTTGACCCTATACAGTGCACCACTCGATCATCTTCACTATCGCTCGACCAAATGGTCTTGGTCTACTGGCCCCTTCTCTAGTCGAGTGGCATCTCAAAATTTGTGTTTTCCAATTCTAAGCACTTCTGACCTCTTTTCCCGTAGAAATATACTCAAACAGCCTCAGTAGCATCTGATTCACGATTTTTCCATAAACAACCCAATTTACCATGATTATAGACCAAATCGTACCCAATTTCCACGTAAATCAGAGCTTAAAACACGTGAATTATCACTCTCATCAATGGGACCAACTGCAGAAGAAGTTCTTGGAGAGATACATGCCACCCTCAAGGATCTTAAGAATGAATTAAGACATCACTCAGTTTGCTCAGAATCAGGGTGAGAAATTCCATAAGGAATGGGACAGGTCTAAAAATATGCTCAGGAGGTGCCTAGAGCATGGGATGTCTAAGGTTCAGTACATAAGTATCTTCTACTATGGATTGGATTATGAGTCACGTGTTTTTATTGATGCATCCTCAGGAGGAGCGCTGTTATCTAAAACAACACTTGAAGCAGAAAAGTTATTTGAAGACATCTCTATAAATTCACGTGACTGGCCTACGGAAAGGGTAAGAGGATCTTATGTACTTGGCAAGGTGCCGCTGGTTGAACATCAAGTGGTAAAGCTGAATAGGGGTGATGAGATCGTCTCTAGTTTATCTAACATCAACAAGCTACTAGAATCCCAGTAGAGGCATATTATAGAGTTGACACAAAGGGGGCCTAGTTTGCAGCAGCAAGAAGTGAAGGCTAGTGTTGAAGATACCCTCAATTGATACATGGTAAGGAATGATACAAGGGTTGACCGCAATGAAGCAAGCTTGAATGCTAGCCATGCAGATTTATCTAAGTAACTGAAGGAGCTTATTTTGGTGATGGGAAAGATGGCCAGGAATGTGAATCAGTTGACGCAGATGTTAGAGAAAGTAAAGTTCCCATCTCAAGACATAATGAACCCAAAAGAGTGTAAAACTATCACGTTGAAGTCTGGAATGTAGTATGAGGGACCGATGATGCTAGAAACAGATTCTGGAGCTTCAGGAGGCCGGTTCGACCATGATTTGACCAAGGCACTTGGTCTAACCACCCCAGTTAAGTCTAACCAGGCACCTAGGCACCCTCCAGAGCTTGCTAATGGCCAGTTCGACCATTACAAATTGGTTCAACCAACCCTCTAGGTCGAACCTGTTGGGCAATTGGATCGTGCGGTTCAACGTGATCCGTTAGTAAACAAGCAAACAAATAAGCGGAAGCAAAAAATCATGTTTACCGTACTTCAGGGTTGATGTAGAGTCTGAATCGCTGCAGAAGAACACCTCTTGATCTTCTGCTGTATGTCCCAAGTCAACTCTGGTGTTGGGTGGTCAACAATCCCCAGAGTTCTCTCAATCTGCTTCTCTCTAACTCACGTCAAAAGAGGCGCAGGAAGTTAGGTTTCCAGAAGCTGAGATGACTATATATATTGGGCTACAGCAGGGACCAGGAGGAGAAATTGGGCTGGGCCTCAATTGAACTTAATTATCCAAGCTTAGCCCAAAGCTTTTAATTAAATCCAATAATAATAATATAGTCCACTAAAATATTATTATTGCACTACCCGTCCAATCCCAAAATTATGTTCTGGGCTCCTTCTTATTATGAGCCCGATAGTCTCCCCATGTTTAAGATATTCAATGTCCATTAATTAATTAAGTTACTGACAACTCTAATTAATTAATATCTCGTCCGAGAGTAGTACCACTCAACCTTTTTATCATGCTGGAAATTAATCCACTTGCAAGATTTACATGATAAACCTTATGAGCTCCTCAAGGGGACATCATCAACCTATGACGGACATGGATTCCTTCTACAATCAACAGCACACCATAGATATAGCACTACTTCCCAACTCACCGAGTTTGTTGATTTAATACTTATAAATCTCACCCATTGATGAATCAAAGAAATACATACTGTCCTACGTGTCGAGGTTATTGTATAGGGATTAAGAGCACGAACTTCCATAATAACAGAGATCAAGTTCTACTATATAGTCAGTATAAGAAGAACGATCTCAGGCGGTCCTGCTCAATACACACAAGTGCACTAATGTGATTCTATAGCCAAGACAAGCTAATACCAAACCACACTACAACCATACCGATAGAGAGTCCCCGTCTATCTCAGTTGTGAGCATCTGTTTATACTTTATAAGGAAACCGATAATATGATCTTCCGCGTGTTGTCGCACAACATATTATCTACAGTATAAAGTAAATGGACTATTGCATCATGCATATAAAATAAATTATAAGATGCAATCATTTGATCAATGATTCTCATTTCAAATAATGTTATGACATTGTTCATACTAAAGCTAGACTTTTAGTATACAATCCAACAATCTCCCACTTATACTAAAAGACTATGCTGTCATGTCTTCTGCCATACATCTGATTCCTACTCCCACTACACGACCATAAAAAGCTCTCGCCTTAAGGTCCTCGTAAATGGATTTACTAGGTCATCATCCGATGCAATCTAGGCGACAACAACCTTCCCCTCATCATACGATTTCTCGTAACAGGTGGTACTGGCGCTCCATGTGTTTAATTGCCTTATGGACTCGTGATTCCTTCAAGTTTGCAACTGCACCAATATCAGCAATATAAATTGTGATAATCTTGGGCAAACTTAGAAACACTTCAAAGTCCATCATGAAGTCTCTAGAGTCATATAGATACTTTGGTTGCCTCATAGGCTCCAATTTATCATTTTTCATGATGGAGCCCGGAGTCTGAAATATATTTCTATATAACACTCCTCCACGTTATGACTCTACTTCCTAAAATTAAACACATAACCTTTGAGGAGAATTTACTGCTGTCCAATCTGACTAAAAATCCGAATCTACGTAATCCACAAGAAGCAGTGAATCTGTCTAGTAAGTGTATATATGATAACCAGTCCTTCTCAGGCACTTCATATATATCTTACCACAGTTCATCATTCTTGTTCCGAGTTACGTTGATACCCACTGTTCATGCATTCAGCAAAACAAATATCCAATCTCGTTCATAGCATTCTTTAGATTAAGCTTCCTTATTTGCCGAAGCATAAGGAACCGCTTTCATCTCCTTTATCTTCATTTATGTCTCAAGACACATCCAATAAGATAAATTCACATGCTAAACGAGTATGGATTGTATCATTTATGAAACTTGAGATAAGCATAACATCCTTTCATATGATCCGTATTACCGTGATCAAAAGGATATATTTTACTTTTCTTAAGTCCTTCATATCATACTACTTTCTTAATCATACCCATACGCCCGATAATACTCTTTCATTGTCTCCAATGAGCAAGATACTATCTACGTATAGTACAAGAATTACCACCACGTTTCCGTCACTCTTTACAATACACAAGATACATCCGCTCATTGAATAAATCCATATCTATGGATTTCCTTTTCAAAACAGATGTTTCACAATCTCAAAGCTTGGTTTAGTCCATTGATGGGCACCTATAAGCTTACTATTAAAATGCACTTAGCCCTTTGCAATGAATTATTTTGATTGCTCCACATAGATGTTTTCCTCAAGACTTCCAATCAGGAAAGCTGTCTTGACATCTATTTGCTGTTCCTCATAATTCAATATGAGCAGCAAAATTTAAAAGAATCCGGATCAACTAAGCATAGCTACAAGCGGACATGTTTTCTCATAATCGAACCATTTCTTTCTGAGTACACCTTTTCGCAACAAGCTTTGCTTCCAAGGTTTTCACCTTACCATATGATCCTCTTTTATTTCATCATTCATTACAACTTATTAAGATTCCGCATTTTAATCTTGTAGTGCTGAGTCGTATCCGTGGGATAATACCATATTTACTAGGGACCAAGTCTCACGACTCTCCCAAAAAATATATTTTACGAGTTGTCGAACAACCCTCCCACTACGACAAGGTACTACTTGTAATTGTGTATCAGATGTGACACGCGTTGCAGTTTACCTTGTGGTATGTCCTCTTGTACACTTGGTACTTATACTTAGTGTTTTCCTCTCACTTCCTTTAGAACAACTTATACATGGGCTTGTGATTTATTACATAGTCCTTTTCCAAAAATCTGGTTATTGTGTTAACAATTATCCTTCGATCTTTTGGACTAAATAAATCACCCTCCATTTTTCTAGGATGTCCCATAAACAGACAAATGTTATACGAATTACTGTTTCTAGGGCTTATCCATAAAATGAATTTATTCATTTTTAATAATTCTCCATCTATCTAATCATTACTATAAGAGATTATACCTTCTATTCACCACACCATTCAGCTGGGGCATGCCCGGTGTAGTCAACTTGAGATTTAATCTCAACTTCTGATTATTAGTTCCTAACTATCCTAAGAGGTCTTCATCATCACGATTGAATCGTAATGATGTGATATATTTTTCATGACGCTCACTGTACCAGCCTTACAATTCTTGAATTAATCCAAGAACTTAGACTTGCAGTGCATCAAATAAATATATCGGTTCCCAGAATAATCTTTGAATATTCATAACCACCTCTCGCCTGGATATTGTTAGGTTTGCTTGAATCAGAATGAACTAATTCCAACATATATATCTTTGGCTCTACACCCCACAACCTTGAAAAGGCAGTTAATCAATTTTACTTCCAAGCACGACTCGCAAGTCCGATAGTTTCCACTTCAGATAAACCTTACGGTCTATCGGCTATCAACTTTTGAATCCTACTCAAGTAAAATGAATTAGTCATAGACGCCAAATGTATGTTTAGTTCATTTCCGAAGGTTCCTTTCTCTTACTAATATTAGAAGAAGCATTATTTAACTACTTTTTATTGCATCTGTGGGATGTACATGATTTAAGAGTTTATATATTATCCACTAACATACTTTAATGGATTATAGCCTCATTCCTCATTACTATGACCATGTCATTTAAATGAAATGAAGTATCCATCCGTTAATGTATAGAAACCGAAATCAAATTCTTTCTATAAAACGTACGTAAAGATAATTTCTCATAATCAATCGTTTATTCTTATCATGAGATAAATAAACTACTCCCACTGCAATAGCCACTACCTATGTAGTTTTACCCATGTTATTAACTATCTTATCCTCACTTAGTAATAAACATTTAGTGATTCCAGTATCTACACACTTCGTATTAATAGATGCCATCACTAATCATGTTTAAACAACTAGTGAATAAGATATTAAACTTGTTCATTTATGATGAAAATGGCTTTCCTTTGCTACATGTTTTGTCAGAAGTCTCCCACCATATACATTCTCTAGTATTTCAGGTAGAACTTTCTCAAAACATCAAGGCTAAACATGGAGAATAAAATTGATCTAGGTTTCCCTTTCAATTTATACTCCAAGCTTTTCCAATTCATTCATCAAATTCTATCATGATCTTGCGCCTTTTAAATTACTCAAGTATCTGAAGAGTTACATGAGTTCATCATATTTCTATGATCCTCTCATCTCTTCACTAAAGACTTTAATAGGCATCATGAGCCGTCCTTTGAGAGAACACATGTATTTTCTTAAGCAGTAAATTTCAAAATTAAGATTCTTTTCTAATCAGTTAATATGGACAAGTAAATATAATTTCTTTTAGTTAACAATTAGTGAGACTAAAACTATTCGAAATACAGAGAATCACGATTAAATTTACTGATCAAAACTTCGAATTTTATCCTTTTATATTGTTTCCCTCAAAACAATATAAAATAAAATTCACCGACATCTCAAGCACCGTGAGTCTGCAAGCCACGTTAGTGTGGACGTTTACAAACCCGAACATTTACAAGAGAAGGTTTTACCCATTAATTTCATTTGTCAACCTAACTTTATGACAAAATAATTAATAGTCGGTTACTCTTTAGCCATGCAAATAATAGCAGTGACTCCGTTGGGGAGGATACTAATTATTTACACCTAAGTGTACACCATTATTTGATCCCAAGTCCACTGCGCGAGCTTATGTGCCTTACAGTTGGAGAAGTACACACGCGCTCGGGTAGCTTCCTACAATCATCAATTATAAGTTTGTACCAGTGTACCGCACACAAACTCATCCGTTAGGGAGGAAGGCCTATGCCAACACGCAAGTTTATGTGCCACATTACAAACAATAATTATTTATGAAGTCTGTACCAGTGATCCGTGAATAAACTCATCCGTTAGGGAGGAAGGCCTATGCCAACACGCAAGTTTACTCACATCACTTACAAACCAATAATGGAGGCCGCGGGAATTTATTACCAATCCCCTCTCCCACTTAGTTATTTAACACCGAGGGTTTTAAACATGCATATAATATTTCATAAATAAAATATACATCTTAGCATGCTTCTATTAACAGCAATTTAAATAAATAAATCACATAGAACATGCCTGTCACATATACAACAATAATTGGCAATTAAATCAATTAATCAATTATATAACATTAATTAATTGAATAAATAGTGGATTAATAAATTCGGGCCCTAGAGCAACAAAGAAGCACAAAATGAGCAGCAGACTAAATTAATTAATCATGCTCATTATCTATGGCCCATAATCTTAGCCCAAAACCAAATTAAATCCACCAAGCCCACTAGCACAAATTAGTCCATCAACAAAATTAATTTTTTTTTTTTATGCTTGGCCCATTACTCACAATTAATTAAATTAATGTGTCCAGCAGCCCATTTCCATTTTAATTAAATTTGGGCCAACAGCCCAAAACCAAATTAAAATAAGGCCCAACTGAGACAACCCATATGTCAAGCCCATTTCCTCCACAATTTTAATAAGAGGCCCAGCAGAAGAAACAAACACGGCCCAACAGCCCAACTGCAAAAAATAGGCCCTTGAACTGTTGCCCTAGACACAGCCGTCCCTCTTTCCAGCCGCAACCTGCAGACGGACACCACACAACAACCGCACGGTGCCGCCGCACATAGCGGTCGTGCCATCATGCCATCGGCAACGTGCCTCTGACCATAAGTAACGAGCCGCCACATCACCGGATCTGCTCGTCCACACCCATCGTCGGAATCAAGCCGTCAGATCACTGCCGTGCTTGGACCGCAGTCGCGCCTGCCTCCCACCTTCGCCGGCAACAGCTCGCACCCGCCAGCAATCACCGACGCGACCACGCACACAGTCCACCGGAATCGAGTGCCAGGCTACCCATCGCGTCCAGCAACTCCAGCCTTCAACACGCCGAAAGTCCCGATCGACTGGAAGAGAGATACGACGAGGACACCGAAATCCATCGCCACTCCTCCCCGATCGACTGAAGGTACCTGTCTCTGGTCTTAGAAGGACTCGCTCGAAATCTTGGAGGACTCGCCCGATCGCCGCCTCGACGCGCCCGGAACGCCGCTGTGTCTCGACCGCCATCGTTACCGACTGGAGTCGCCACCTCAGCCATCTTGCAGTCGAGCGACAGCAATCCAGCAGCGCGCACCATCATGCCGTGCGCCGTCTTCTCCGCTCGGAGTCAACATCAGACTCGCCCGAAACCTGTCAGATGAAGGCCCAGTTGACCTGCCCTGAACCACGTTTGATTCGCCCCAAACGCCGGTATGAAGCGTTTATCGCTGCCATCATCAAGCGATCACATCGTCGGAACTATCTGGCCGCCATCTCGTTCAGCCATCAGCCCTTGATCGTGGTCTCGAGTTGCGACCCATCAGCCTTCAACAGTCTGCGCCTGATTGACCCACCTTCACCTCCAATGAGCACGCGCCGCCGGTTGTACACCCATCGAGGGTGTTCATGTGTGACGTGATGAAGTGTACAGAAGGTTTTCGTACAGTCGAGGGAAGTGTGTGTGTAAAGTCCAGTGGATAGATAGGACAAAGTGTGATGAGATCAGTGTATAAAATCAGCAGCAATCACACACCAAATAGGATACCAAGGGGAAAAACAATAACAGTACAAAACTATGTGATTATATCCAGATTAAATCTTATAATCAAATAATCTGTTTCATGCATGCTATCTATCAGACCAGAGACACAAATAGCACATAAACCCCCTAACGTGTCACGTTTCACCATGAAACCAATGCTCTGATACCAATTGTTGGGCAATTGGATCGTGCGGTTCAACGTGATCCGTTAGTAAACAAGCAAACAAATAAGCGGAAGTAAAAAATCATGTTTACCGTACTTCAGGGTTGATGTAGAGTCTGAATCGCTACAGAAGAACACCTCTTGATCTTCTGCTGTATGTCCCAAGTCAACTCTGGTGTTGGGTGGTCAACAATCCCCAGAGTTCTCTCAATCTGCTTCTCTCTAACTCACGTCAAAAGAGGCACAGGAGGTTAGGTTTCCAGAAGCTGAGATGACTATATATATTGGGCTACAGCAGGGACCAGGAGGAGAAATTGGGCTGGGCCTCAATTGAACTTAATTAACCAAGCTTAGCCCAAAGCTTTTAATTAAATCCAATAATAATAATATAGTCCACTAAAATATTATTATTGCACTACCCGTCCAATCCCAAAATTATGTTCTGGGCTCCTTCTTATTATGAGCCCGATAGTCTCCCCATGTTTAAGATATTCAATCTCCATTAATTAATTAAGTTACTGACAACTCTAATTAATTAATATCTCGTCCGAGAGTAGTACCACTCAACCTTTTTATCATGCCGGAAATTAATCCACTTGCAAGATTTACATGATAAACCTTATGAGCTCCTCAAGGGGACATCATCAACCTATGACGGACATGGATTCCTTCTACAATCAACAGCACACCATAGATACAGCACTACTTCCCAACTCACCGAGTTTGTTGATTTAATACTTATAAATCTCACCCATTGATGAATCAAAGAAATACATACTGTCCTACGTGTCGAGGTTATTGTATAGGGATTAAGAGCACGAACTTCCATAATAACAGAGATCAAGTTCTACTATATAGTCAGTATAAGAAGAACGATCTCAGGCGGTCCTGCTCAATACACACAAGTGCACTAATGTGATTCTATAGCCAAGACAAGCTAATACCAAACCACACTACAACCATACCGATAGAGAGTCCCCGTCTATCTCAGTTGTGAGCATCTGTTTATACTTTATAAGGAAACCGATAATATGATCTTCCGCGTGTTGTCGCACAACATATTATCTACAGTATAAAGTAAATGGACTATTGCATCATGCATATAAAATAAATTATAAGATGCAATCATTTGATCAATGATTCTCATTTCAAATAATGTTATGACATTGTTCATACTAAAGCTAGACTTTTAGTATACAATCCAACAGAACCATGGTCGAACCAGCTCTGTACAGTGATGTAGTGCTCTCTGATATCCGGTTTGACAATTCTGAAGCCAGTTCGATCATGCCTCATGGTCGAACTAGCTCATACAGAGGTTGAACGGAAAGCCACCGAAGAGAGGATTGTTTTCGTGCGAGAATCACCTCAATAGGAGTTTAGGTGTGAAAGTTATGCTCGAAACTGTGAGACTGCGCAGTCACGCCCAAGAGGTCAGTTCGACCAGCCGTTCGAGTCGAACAATAAAGCAATGAAGATGCCCATGGAGACTCAATCATGCAAGAGCATAGATGTGGTTTCTAACTTGTTTAATCTTGATTTTAATAGGACAGATGATTCTGAAATTGAATGAAAGATTGACAAGGAAGAGTCTAGACAGCCATGGGAGAAAGAAAATTCTATGGATCATATTTTTGTGACCAAGAAAGGTGAGGTGCGAGTGTAGACAAGAAAAGGGAAATGAAGTATTTGAAGGTGAGGATGTGAGAAGATTTTCCTCTGATCAAGTAGTCTACAAAGACTGCATACCGTCGTGACTCTTCGACGTTTAACATGAGCGCTTGTTGGGGGTTTTCCTTTCTGTTTTATTGCTTTATTTCTTTTATATGAGTGGGGAGTTATTATATTTGAAGTTCTCACATTTTGGTAATTACATCTCTTTTCAAACTTAGTTTCGACTTACGTTTTTACTAAGTTTGGGGGGTGTGACGTACTTACCTCATCTTATGAGTACTAAGGGTATAATTTTTTCTTTCGTTGGTTGTTTGTTTGTTAGAGGGTTAATTTTTTGTGGCATATTAATATTTTAACTGGTGTTGGTATGTAGATTTTTCACAACTTACCTAATATTTAGTGTGTTATTTTTGTATGTTTCCTAGTGTTAGCGGTCGAATTTTTTAATTTTTCATCTTTTTGATTTTTCTGGTGTCTCTTATTTTATTATTGATGAATCATATGATGATGAGTTATGTTTGAGTTTTGATGATAGAAAATGATACTAGAGTGGCAAGATGAGTTCTACGCTGAGGCTTTGACCTGACCGAGTTGAACAACTCGAGGAGCTCGTTCATGTTGTGAAGGATAAAAATCCAGTGCCCTCATTTCCTTATTCTAATTTTTATGTGTGTTTTTAATTAGTAGGAGTGGAAGGATTAAGATTTGGTGATCCACATGAGCTTATATTTTTTAATTGTACTTGAAATTCAAATGCTCTTGAAATTGATAAAGGAAGTGTACTTGAGTTATATTGTAGTATGAAGTTCTATGTGTACTTAAGGATATTGCTTACCATGAAGAGTGCTCTGTTACTTGTTAAAAACTCATGTGAGATTTTGGGCCTTGTTATTCATGTTACATAATCACATGATATTTCTTTTTTTTTTCTTTTTCTGGTGAGTATCATTCTTGTGTGTGTATTCTAGAACTAGCCTATTGTCTTACTTATAACTACATGTGTGTTAAATGATGGGAGATGATTTAAGGTCATACTTGAATTTATGAGTCACTTAGCCAAATAATTCCTTACCAAATGATGTTTATCTGTAGTTAGCCCCATTGAGCCTAAAAACCTCATTCATTAGCAACCTACGAGAAATAACCACTTTGAGCATATGAATTTTTTTAGCCTTGATTCTATCATGATGAGAATTAATGGTTTTTCAAAGTGTGTTGATGAAGTTTTGTAATAGTTTGGGAAGGAATAAAATTGGTGTTGAAACAGTGATTGAGCTTGAAAAGGCATCTAAAGAAAAATCATGGAGTAGTGCTTAAATCTAGTACTCTGTGAATCAAACCCCCTAGAGTAGTATTTAAATCTAGTACCCTATGGAGGATGCATGAGGTAGTGCCCGAAACTGGTACCTCAAGAAAAAAAAAGAAGAAAAAGAGAAGGAAAAAAAATTGTGGTGCTTGAAAGAAAAAGAAATGTGAAAGAGTTGAGGAGGATGTTGTGCTTAATTGAAGAGAGTAAGAAGAATGAAAGATCATGATGGAATGCGCACTTGATTGATCCGAGTTTTGAGTCACTTATCCATATATTTCCTACATTAACCAAAGAGCTAACATTAGATCCAAAAGAAAAGTCCTTTTTGATCCTATTGTCGAATCATACTTTTAGTGGTGGAGAGTTTGAGATATTTGACAAGCTTATAGTTAAGCATGCACTTGAATTGAATTTTAGCGTAAACAACTTAACCCGTAAGTGTACATCTTTTACACTTGAGTGCGAGTGATATATACTTCCCGTGAGAGCATTTCAATGGAGCATTTGAATTGGTGGTGATTGTCTTATCTTCTATGCTATGAATTGATTATTACATGTAATGAGAGTTGCATGACCTAAATTGAGGACAATGGTATTTTTAATTGGGTATTTTTCATAGTCCTTTGTTTCCTTCTAATTTTCTTACTCTCTTTCTCTTTATTTTATTTTGTTGCCTCGGGACGAGTAACGGATAAGTTTGGGGGTATTATGAGAGTGAAAATAAGTGCATTTTAGTATCCAATTTAATACTTTTTTATGAGAATTGTTATCATATATTAGCACAAGTGTCTTAAATTCAATATATTTGAGGAAAAGGTGTGTTTGAGGTGTTTTATTGTATTTTAGGTGGAATAAGGATCAAAAGTACAAAGTTAGAGGAATGCTGAAAATTTGTTTAATTTTTCTATATTTGTGTAGAGCTCAAAACTGGAAGTGTCATACCTGGTTTGAAAGCCACAGAAGAGAGGATCATTTTGGCATAAGAAATACTTCAATCGAAGTCCAAACGAGAAAGTTATGATCAAAATGGTGACGTCGCTCAAGCTGTTCCTACACATCACTATAGTTCAAATTTTCATGACATGTGAGTACTTTATATGGATAGAAAGCCAAGGAAGAGAAAATCACGTGGGCACAAGAATCACTCAAATCGGAGTTTGAATGTGGAAGTTATGTGCGAAACGGTGAGACTGCGCAAGCTCACTCAACCAAAAGGTATGCTGCTCGACCAAGATCATTTGATCGAGCAACGATCGAGTGGCGTGAAAAATTAAGTTCCACGCACAGGTATGCCGCTCGATCATAGCTCGACCGAGGCCTATCTAGCTCATCCAAGACCATTCTGGTCGAGCTGTGATACGTCAGCTCCGAATTATCGAGATTTCACCTCCAATGCATGTATGTTCGTATTTTCCAAGAAAAAGACAGTAAAGGTCCATAAGGAGAGCTTACAAGTATAAAAAAGAATGCAGATCACATCATTATTCATTGAAAGAGAGATGACAACAATCAATCCTACACCACCCACAAGGGGGGATCACCCCCCAACCATCATCCACATCCTTTCCTCCATCCATCCAACACTGTGAAAATTTGTCTGTAGAATCAAGAGGAGGATTCAAGAAGGAGAAGGATGCAACGACGCCCACATCTAGGGTTTTTATCGTTTCCTAATTTATCTTGTATTTTCCAGACATATAGGTAAGATCTATCCAACACCCATGATTGTTCTTCGCAACATCATGGGCTAGAACTGTTTTGGTAGATTTAGAATTTTGAAGGTTTTTATGAATTAATTGAACTTTCGTGTGTATACTCCATACAACCCTACTTGTGCAATTATTTTATATATGATTATGCATTTTTAATCTATAATCACGGTTGTTTTTGTGTATCTTCAATTGTTATATAGAGTCAATATATATTTTAGTTGTTGATTGAGCGCGTTTACTGCTGAACAGGATTCCATGTTATGATTTAATGAGGGGACTTCGAAACTTCATTAGAACTATCATATATAGAAACATATTAATTAAATTGAATTCGGATTAGTAAATAGGATAAAGACGATAATTTAATAGTACCTCTAAAGGGAGATCATATCGGGTTAGAGAATCAATCCTAGGGGAAAATAATTGATACTGATAGTACCTAGAAAAGGGGGGTGAAATTATATCTTTTGCTTCAAGGTTATTCACACGTGTTACACACATATTTTCTTGTGTCTATAGAGTAGATTTGCATGGCTTAGTGATGCGTCCATATTCCATGAGGCAGAGTCGGACATTGATACACGAAAGAAAAATTAATGAGTGAAACTGGATTACCCTAGGGCTACCTATTCTCCATTCTTAAGTTACATTCGTATTCTTCTGGGGTTTATTTTATTTTATTTGCTATTTTAATCAATTTTTTAGTAGTTAATAATCAAATTCTCAAACTTTATTGCTTCCGTCTTAATTAATTTAGTTAATAATAAAATTGATAATACGCTGTCCTTTGGGTTCGATATTTAACTTGGTCGCTTGCTTAAGCTGTAATTGAAATCCTTAATACTTGGGGATTAATTTTGCGTGCAAAGAAAACGCCCATCACTCCCTTCGTCCCTTTGATAAGTGTTCATTTGCTTTTTACACGTGAATTAAGGATATAATATTTTAAAGTGTAATAAGATGAGAGAAATAATATTTAAATATGTAGTGAATTGTTGTATTAGTGTTGAGTGTGGACCCCATGTGTAGTGGATTAAGTATAATAATATTATTGTGTGTGTCACATCAACCCAAAAAAGAAATTGATACTTTGTATTGGGACAGACCAAAATGGCAAAATAGACACTTAACAGAGGGACGGAGGAAGTAATATATAATACTAAATGGTACAAATTTTAAAAAATATGAGATTTGGGGCACTATGTCCCCGAGGATACACAAGTTTTAGCCTTAAATCAAAAGTAATGCATATATCGTTGCACATGTTTACCTGGGTGCACATGATTCCAACTCAAATAAAATAGTTTTCTTCTAAAAAATTCACTACCTTATTGAGATTTCAATTATATCAAAACCTTTTATTTTTATCAATTCAATATACAATCTATTTAATATTTTCAATTCTACCAAGATCTAATATTTTGTCAATTTAATACACGATCTATTTAATATTTTCAATTCTATAACAACTTATTTTGCAATGTGATACATCACTTATATTTCATATTTTCAATTAATTAATTAATTCATATATATATATATATATATATATATATATATATATATATATATATATATATATATATATATATATATATATATATATATATATATATATATATATATAAAGAAACCTACAATAATAATAATAATAATAAAATAAATAAATAATATTGTATTTATGAAATTGTAATATGAAAATTGATAAAAATTAATATCATATTGATCGTCATTATTTTCACCTAAATTTTAGTGTCTTTTTATATGCATTTTCATATGATTTTATCTATTTTTGTGTAGCTTTTTTGGTGGTGTTTTATGTTCATATAGAGATTTTTACTAGTTCAAGGCTCGAGTCGAGTTCGGCCCAATTTTGAAAATTAAATAAGCGTGATTTTTAGAAGGTTCTAGGTCTATAAATACATAACTAGCGTGAATTTGACGAGAGGAACCATTCTGGATAGCAGTTACACACAATTCACACCTTATAACTCACACACATTCTCTCCATTCCATCCTTTGATCCACCCTTCATCTCCATATATTTCACCCATCCAATCTACTTGATTTCCTCACATTTATCATTATTTCATCCCCTTAATAATCTAAGAAGAGAAGATTTACAATTTCTTGAAGAATTGACATGATTAAGGAAGAAGAAGTTCACCTTCAAAGGGGAGTCAATCATCCTTAATTTTGTTATTTTCTTCATTTTATGGCTCAATCGAAGCAAGCTATGATTTGTATTGAATTTGTAATGGATTTTAGTGGCTAGTCCTTTTGTGAGGCTAACAATATGATTAATTAAGAATAATGTAGATTTGCACACCACATATTTGATTAATTGATTATTATAAAAATTTTCTATCATGAATGCTTATTTCTCAATGAATGCAATGATTTGTGTGGTTGGTTATTAGTTACATGCATACGAAGTGTGAACATGTGTGTATGTGATAAGTAGTTAATTGAATCAATTTATTGCAAGAGTTGTTCATACTATAGGTGTTGAGTGCGTTTGTGAAAACCTTAATATGTCTAGAGCGTTATGATAGGACATATATGATGAGTGATGTATGAACAATCTTTGAGTATGCGAAAGGACTTTGCTATAAGAATCTAGTACCTTGTAAGGGAATGCTGATGTTAGTAAAACTCTCCTAGGTACTTGTCGGGATTACTTAGGTGCTAAGTAATTCACATCTACTGGTGACGTGTGAACAAGCTTGTAGTGTTATATGTGAGAGCCTTTAATACCATAACATGAAGTTGATTAATGCATGTGTGAGTGTGAGTTTATGTATGTCTTTTCCATGATGTAGCTAGTCTTGCATTCTTCTTAGATTGTTCTACTTTCATCCAAATCCATCTCATTTGTTCTTTACTTGTTTGTTTACTATACTATTTTCATTGCTTTCTTAGTTTTTACTCCTAGTATAATCCTATCTCAATCATCAATTAGTACTTCTAAAGTAAGCTTCTCTTAAATAAGGCTATACTACTTTCTCTCTAGGGTTCGATAATTTTATAACTTGGTCATCACGTGCTACACAATGATAGATTACACTTGCTTTATATAAGGTAAACACCAATCAAGTTTTTGGCACCGTTGCTGGGGAGAAAGACATCGGTGTAACGTGTTTGAATTTGTGAGCTTTACTAATGATATTTTTCTTTTCCTTTATTTGTTTTTTGGTGCACTAATTGTGTGTTTTTGTATGTGCATGTGCACACGCTCAAAGGCACAAGAAGTGATTTCACTTGATTTGGAAATTGAGAAAATATTGAGATTGAGGAGACGCCTTGAAAGAAGTGAAAGGATGTATATCTTAAATGATGATGGTCATCTTCGAGATGATGAGAATGTGGTGAGAAATGGGGTTAACATGAATGATAATCTGATTGGTGGTTTGAATCTGGATTTGGTGGCAATGAAAAACCATAATTCGACAATTATTAGCTCAACAAGGAGTCGGCAACCAAGGAAATGATCAAGCACCTCCGGTATATATGAATCAACAAGCTCAATAAAATGGTTTCAACAGTTTTGGAATGAACATACGTGATCATTTTCAACCTCAAGTTGGAAACTACATGATGGGACCGGCCGTAAATGTGAACAATTATGAGATTAAGCCGGGCTTGATTCATATGATGTAAGCTAACCGATTTGGAGGGGGAGCTACGGAGGACCAAACTCACATCTAACTCAATTTGTGGAGATATCAAATACCATCAAGATAAATGGGGTTAGTGATGACATTGTGAAGATGAAGCTATTCTACTTCTCACTCCGTGATCGGGCACGAGCATGGTATAGCACAATCCCTCCGGGAGAGTGTAGTACTTGGCATTATCTAGCACAACAATTTTGAGTAAGTACTTCCCACCATCTAAGATGCTTCATTTGAAGAGTTTGATCATAAAATTCTAGCAAAAACCATTGGAGACATTTAGGGAGGAATGAGATCGGTAAAGGGAGATGTTGAGGAAATATCCTCAACATGGCTTCTCACTTGACCAACAAATTGGATTTTTCTACGGGGGAATTGATGGGAGTTTGAGGATCTTGTTGGATGTATCCGCGGGAGGTTTAATTCTAAGTCAAATACAAAGAGAGCCATGACTATTTGTGAGGAGCTAGATTGCATTAAATTCAGGGCAATGGCCTATGAATCGTGTCTTCGAATGTTATGAGTTGGAGAAAGTTGCTAAGATGGAGGAAGTATGTATGACGAAGGTGGATCCTGAGAGTGTAAAGGAGGATGCTACGGAAAAAGCTATCACCGAAATCAAGAGAAGGATGAACTCAAGCATGCAAGTGACTTCAAGTCAATGTGTGAATCAACCCAGGGTTAGTTATTGTGTACAAACTTCTGTGACTTTGCCTCAATAATTTTCTACCTCTAATTGAGTTTACAAGAGCAATGAGGACTGTTTGAGATGATTCATGAGCAGGTTACCTAAATACAAGGGGGAAATTTTCAAGGCAATTATAGGAGTAATTTTTAAAGGGGTTTTCCATAAAGGTAAGGGGGATTCAATAGAGGTAATTTTGCAAACAATTATCATCGGAGATTTGATAATCTATCTTACGGGAATTCAAATAGTGCCTTGTAAATGCTTTCGGGAGTTCATCCGGATGCAAAAGCTCCAAATGATGAGGGTTGAAAACCATCTGTTCAGGACCCGCTAAATCAAATTATGGAGATGATTAAGTAAGATAAAGAGAGAAGAAAGAGGGATATAGAGGTTATTGATTAAGTAAGATAAAGAGAAAAGACAGAGGGATATAGAGGTTATTGATCGCCATCTGTTTAAGACCAGCTAAATCAAATTATGGAGATGATTAAGTAAGATAGATAGAAAAGAAAGAGGGATCTAAATATTATTGATCGCCACTTCAAAGCCTTGGAGATGCGAATAAGTCAAATTGCAAGTGAGCAAGGTGAAGCGCATCAAAAAGGTAAGTTTCCCTCCACCACAGTTTTAAATCCGAAAGAGCAATGTGTGGTTATAGATGTTCACTTGGAAAGTTCGGTGGTAGAAGGGTTGCTGGACACAATGAACATTGCTAAGGAGGATGAAGAAAGTTTGTTGGTTGAAAATGGTGAGATAATGTCTTTGGTAGAAAAGGAAGTAAGCATTTCTTAAATATGGTTACACTACTTTCTCCCTAGAGTTCGATAATTTTATAATTTTATCACCACGTGCTACAAAACGATATAGTACATTTACTCTATATATGGTAAACATCGATCTCTTGTGCACCTAGGTGCACATCTGCATCTATAAGGGCTATTATTGTTATGTCATTCACAAATTACAACATTGTAATATGAAAATTGATAAGAGTTGATATCTTTTGCATCCAAGTGTACATGTGCATCTATATGTGTATAAAATTTTATTTAAAAATGTATATATGTTTTAAAATAATTGTATAGTTTTTTTATATTCAGTTTTTTATTAAAAAAATTAATAGAATATTTGTTAATAAAGTGTATACATTTTTAGTCATTATTGTAGAGTATATCTTTATTCATAAGTGAATAAATTTCTAAAAATGTATATACGGTGCACTCGAGTACACCGGATAATTAGCCAATTGATAATTTTGTTATCACATAATTACTCTTAAATAATTAAAAAAATGCATTTTGTGTGTATATATTAGAAAAATCTATTACAAACTTTTTATTATATAAATTCGTGCATGCTCTCTAGGACAACTATGAGAATAACGATTTCATATACATAATGATAGCTCAATCAAAATTAAAAAAGTAAAGGGTTTTAATCAATTCAATTCAGGGTATTACTTGGCTGACTATGCTCATATATGAGCCGGATCAACCTCATCTATTAGATTAGTTTTCTTTGAATGTCGACCATTAGATCACATTTTTTATTTTATTAATTTACTTGTAACTTATATGGCAGATAAAGCTGGTAATTAATGTAAAGATGGTACAATTTTCAATTACATTCCATTAAAAACTCGAACACTCTCTCTCCTCTCTCCTCCTTGTCATTACTTTATTTGTTGTCTCTAACTTATTTTTCTCTTTCTTATTTACTTGAGTTAAAAATATAATTCAAACTAGTTAAATCAAATAAATTTTGATTATTATAATTATTTAAAAAAATATATTCATTAATTATAATTTACAAATTAATTCATATTTTCGCATATAAATTAATTTTAATAAATTTTCTAATTGACATATTCTAAAATCAAAATTAAAAAATCATAATATTAATTTCATCCTATATTTTATTATGTATGTACATACAAATAATATATATATATATATATATATATATATATATGAATAATTTTTTTTAATATTTCATATTAAAAAATATCCCTAAAAATATATGTATAGTGTTATATTTTATAATTATAGTAAACTTAATAGTAATAAAATAATAATATAAAAAGTTTTGTACTATATAATTTAGAATTAAAATTTATATAAATTAACTATAACTTTTAATTGGAGTGTGCGAAATTTTCTTATGTATAGCACAATAATATTACGCTCCGTCTGTATAAGACCGTTTCACGTAAGCTCTTACTTGAGACGGATAAAAAGTGATAATATTATTATCACTTTCATTATAAAATATTATTACTTTCGTTATATTCATGAAATAATTACTGCACCATAATCACATTAAATGTTACTTTTCATTAATAAGGTTATCATTTTTTATTCGTAAAAACTTACGTGAAACTGTCCTACGTAAGACTTGGCCATAATACTATGTCATTTTTTTACTTTCCCTTAATACATTATTATATATCACTAATTAAATAAATATTATTACTTTATAATTATTTGTCAAAAATAAAATTTTAGAATTATATAGGTGACGGTGCCACGTTTCTCTTTAGAAAAAATTGTATATTTATCTTACAATTAATATTTAATTTTAAGTAATTTAATATTTTAAATATTATTTTATTTAATTTCTCTTATTAATAATATTAATAATGCAATTAATATTTTATTTTAAATATTAATATTTTATAATCTTACAATTAATATTTTATTTTAAGTAAATTTTCATGAATATTTAATGGCAAAGACTTGTGTGATACCGTCTCAAGTAAGGGCTTACGTGAGAAAGTGATAACTTTTATACTGAAAAGTGATATTAAATTAAGGAAAAGTGATAATGTTATTTCATGAACAGCTTACAGCATAAATAAAAAGTGATAATATTTTATAGCGAAAGTGATAACGTTTTATAGCGAAAGTGATAACTATTTTAAAAAGTATAAAATGGTCTCACGTAAGACGGTCTCATGTAAGACCTATATTTAATTTAGTTTAATAAGAATATTTTAAGTAATTATTTTAATAAAATCTTATTATTTTTATCTTAATAAAGTTTTTTTATATGTTCAAATTTTTTAGTTGTGTTTGTGCGTCATCGGATTATTTTTTTTTTATATTTAGTTTCACTTATTATTAATAATCTTAATATTTCAATTAATATTTTATATAAAAAATAATAATTTTGTAGGTGGTGTCACCATATTTTTCCTAAATTTTTGTGTATGTGACGTCACCACGTCATTAAAAAGAGTTTGTCTCTTGTGTCTCCGAGTGCGCAAGATGTAAAAGATATAATATTTTGTTTTAAATGGTATACACTTTTATTTATAAGGGTATAATTTTTTTATTGAAAATGTCTGCTAAATACAAATAGTATATATGTTTTATTAAATTTTTTTTCACAAAAAATCAAGGGTACAACTCTTATACTAAAAGATATAAAATTTAATATTAAAGGGATACGATATCCCCGGGGACACACAAGTTTTAGCCAAAAAATTTGTATATACGGCGCACTCATGTTAATCTTGCAATTAATATTTTACATTAAGTAATTTAAAATTTTAATAATATTTTATTTAGTCTCTCTTATAATAATTTACGATTAATATTTTAAATAATTATTAATAATAATAAAATTTTAATATATTTTTTTCATTTAAATGTTATGGTTGAATTATTCAACAATAAAAAGTAATTTAATTAATTTATTATGAATAATAAATTTAATATTTTTGTGAATAATTGTAATAAAAAAATATTTCTATTATGATACATATTTTTTTAAAAAATAATTTTATATATTTCAAGCCCCTACTTGATAGAGATAATAATATAGGTCGTGAATTAATAGTTTATTTATTTCCCAGGTCTTGAATTTAAAATATTCATATTATGACATATCGCATTCTTCTATATTAATAGAATGTTCATCTTTTTAATTCGGAGGTAAAAAATATATTTAATAGTTAAAGTAAAAAAAGTATATACATTTAATAATAATAATAAAACATAAAATCCTAAAAATATATTTTTACAAATTATATATTTAAAATAAAAACATCATATATAATAGAACTTGTATTGCATGCAGAGACAAAACTAATATTTTAATAAATAAATATTTTAGTATTAACACGTAATAAGTTAAGAAAGTTAAATATTAATATTATTAAATAAAATATAAAAACTAAAATGTAAAAGTAATCTAAACTTTATGAAATTTTAACTTCATTAATAATAAATAATAAACTTATTTGTATAATATATATTAATTATTTAAATTTTATTTAATAATAGATTAAATATATAACGTCTCAGACAATTTAAATTAAATATGGAAATAAAGAAAAAAATTGACACGTGACTATGTCCAAAATATTGAAAATGATAAATAAAGAAAGTGATGAAAGAAGAATAAATAATTAATATATATGATGATAGAAATAAAAAATAATTATAAAATGTATGTGTGGTCTCCTTTGTACCTGCAACAAGTAGAAATCTGGGTCACATGTGAACCCAGGTCAGCTAAGAATTACCCTTAAATTTATTTTAATTTGTAATATGAAATGAGTGGTTTATCAAATTGCAAATCTAAGAAATTACGATATAATTAAAACTTCTAAATAAATTGTGTATTAAATTGACAAAAATAAAAGTTCATGATATAATTGAAAATACTAAATAGATCATATATTGAATGCATAAAAATAAAAGATCGTGATAGATTTGAAAATTATTTATAAAGCGGTGAATTTTTTAGAAATGATCAATAAATAAAAGTGATAAATTTTTAATAAAAAATATTAGTATCTTTAATAAAAATTTATAATTAATTAAGGATATATGCAACGGTTTTACTGTAATAGGTCTCGCAAATGTGTGTATAATTTTCAAACGATTTAGTCTTATACATTTTAAGATATTCTAACACAAGATGACAGCTTCAATAGTCTTAGTATTAAATATATAGCAATGCATCTTTAAGTGTGGTGAAATTTAAATATGTGATGTTAATGTAAGTGTAGTATGTGGAGTATATATAATGTTTTGTTCTATTATCATTATTATTTTGTATTATCTTTAGACTGTGAAGATGGAATAGAGTGGCGATGAGTGGTTATTATTAACCCGCTATGAATTACTTCCTCCCTCCAAATTCAAGGGTGTCATTTGTTTTTAGGGACGGAGATTAAGGAGTATTATTATTTAATATGTAGTGGGTAGTTGTATTAGTGAATGTGTGAGTCCCATTTTTAATTGTATTAGTGGGTGTGTGTGGATAAAAAGGAAATGAGATCTTTGGGGCGGACACCCAAAATAAAAAAATGATACCCTTGAAAGCGGACGGAGGGAGTAATTTAAAAATTAATTAAATGATATCATGTGCTTACGTTTTAGAAAATGTAGGCTTTTATTTGATAAATTTCATGGTTTGACAAGTAATGACTTTTATTTTGAATAGTACGATTCTTTCGCTATGTTTGTTTGCCCATATTTTGATTTTGAAAATTTATGTCGGGTATGTTTGGGTTTCGCTATAATATGTTGACTAAAAAAATGTGACATAAATAATAAGAATAAAATTTGAGTTGAGTCAAGAGTTACACTCTTTCTCCTTAAGATGAAATTGCCTCGCTTTGGTGCCTACAGTTCGACGGCAATCATCTCCAAAATACAATGACTCATATCTTGTGATAGTAATACTATAAATCACAAGATACGGCGAACCAACCGGTATTATGAATTTACCTTAGGAGTAGGACGACTTGGGAATACACTATAAATTAGTTATAACGACACAATTATATTGAACTTTTTTCGGACATCCACGATTTTGTAACAAGTGTTCAAGTAACTCAAGTGAAATTCTTCTAGTAGCATTCGAGTGTTGGATTATGAAAATAAAGGGTCTATTTATAGATTTTAATGTGTCTTTACGTGAATTGATGCGACCATTGAATTTGATTTTGAATTCAACTTCATGTCTTTTAAAGAAAAGATGCAACTTATTCAACAATCATATCAATCGATCACAACTCTTCATAGATAAACTTTAATCTAATAGACACAATTTTAAGGTGACTTTTCCATTCACCTTAATTTTTCAATAATCCCCACATGAATGAATAAAGTCAACTAAAAAGACTACGACACAGGAGACTGACAGTAAAGTGAGTTTAAACGAAAAGATGTTACATTGAGATAGGTAGCTTCTGGCTTTGAACCTTCCCTAGTTGAATACTATCGGGCATACTCGCAGTTTAGTGGACGTGATGCCTTGAACCACTCTGCTTTTGTGTATGCTAAAATAACAGTACTAATATAACACCCTTCCTAATATATTAGGTTCTCATGGTTGTGTCCATTTCAGCCTTGAACCATATCTTGATTCATAAGTGCTTCATTGAGGCGGCCTTACTCGCACTTACATAGGTGACCTCTTATTAATAGTACCATGTCTTACCCCACCTTTATTAGGTATAAGAGTCATTAAAAGCTTTTATACTTATTCTTACCACACATCAACATGTTCATTTGCGCTTGATTTATCTTTAGGAATGAATTAATATATTTCAAGTGCGCATTTGAATAAATATAACTTAGTTGTCTCATTGAAAGAATTTTGTGGGATCTCCACTCATCATGGTTGAGTTAACGCTATAAATATTCTTTAATATGTGGTTTGTTATTTTATTTCTCTCAGACATGCAACATATTTATCTCCGTTTAATTTTATTACGGCTCCGTTTAATTAATTATTTGAGATCAGTTGTCTTAAGCCATTATTATTTTAACTTTAGAGTAATGCCCTCACCCCATATTTAAATGTTTACGGAGATTTTTCCAATATTTGAATGTCTACGGAGATCTCCCCACATTAGGATCGATTTTGCCTTCTTTTAAAATAATGAATCAATCGATTAAAATTATTACAATAATTTATCCATCCCTTTATAATCTTTATACACATTATGCACCGAACACAAGAAACAACTCATAACATTTGCGCAATTCCATTCAAATTTTAAAAGAAGTGAACAAGTTTTGTATGAAATTGTTGAAGCCATGAGATTGTTTAACTTTTTCTTTTTCTAATTATTTATTGAGTTGGTGTTAGGTGTACAAGGTATGTAAGGATATACCATTTTGTTTTAATGGTATACACTTTCATTAAATTTTATTTTATTTTTCAATAAAAATAAAAAGTACAAGTCTTTATACTAAAGGGTATACAATTTAATAGTAAGAGATATCTGGACACACGGTGTCCCAGGGCTGATTGTCGCTATTTTCACCTAGAATTTAGTACCTTTTTGTGTATGTTTTCGTATTATTTTATCCGTATTTATGTGTACTTTGGTTGTGTTATGTGATTTTATAGAAATGTTTGGTAATTAGCTTAAACGTATGAAGAACATGTGAAAACGGAGCAAAAAGCGAGGTAAAATTGAAGATCCAAAAAAGAGCACAGAAACTTGGTCGAATTTCTGGAAATTCAATCGAATTTCTCTTACAGAATGAGTTGGAAAGTTTTTCATAAAAACTCGATCGAGTTTCTAAAAACTCGGTCAAGTTTCTCTTACAGAAACATTTGGAAACAGGGGACATCATGAAAACTTGATCGAATTTCCTAAAATTCGGTCGAATTTTTGAGCACTTCGGATGATGAAAGTGCGCTCCAGCTTGAAGAAATATGGTTTGCATGGAAACTCGACCGAGTTTCTGAAAACTCGGTCGAATTTTTGGACAAAAACCTAGCTGTCAAAACGCGATTTTCATGTTTTCCAAGGGGTATAAATACCCTCAATTTCAACATTCCCAGAGATTTTTCAAGGGTTTTCACTGTTACACACACATCACACACCACTTCCTCCATTTTACACCATCATCTTCATCTATTCTTCATCCACCCATCTACACTCCATCCCTTTCATCTTTGGTATTAAAGACCTCAAGAATTCAAGAGCTAGAGGTGGAGATCAAGAAGAATAGAAGATTCTCTTCAAGAAATTGATAGGGAAGAATTTATTCATTTTGTATTTCTTTTGGATTTGAAACTATGGGTATATGTAATGAATCATTTTTTGTTTTGTTACTAAAATCATGTTAGGCTAATCCCTCTAGTGGGATTAGGGATACGAAGAGCACATTAGGTTTATATTATCATATGAATTAAATTGGTTTTTGACTTAATTGATGTTGGTTTCTATTCATGGGCTTTAATTGTTTTGATGTTGTGATGGCATGGTTTGTTATTCATGAATGATTATTGGTTTGATGTATTGTTAATCAATGGATGATTTATGGTAATTAAATGTTATCATGATGTTCATTTGTATATTGCTTGGAGTGAGACGGAAACGACCCTCTTAAGTATTAGAAAGGCATGAATAGACATCGAGTTTAGGTTTGACCGAGAGGATATTTGAACTCGATGAGGGAAATCAATCCATTCGTTAGCTCTAGTACACAAAAAGGGAGAGTTAATTCTAATTAGTACCTTCTAAGGGAGAATTGAGAATTAATTAGTACCTAGATGGAAGAGCTTAATGTTGGGCTTTGATTTTAAGTGCTTTTGGGAGTCTTTAGTGGATCAACAACCTTTGTAACCCAAAAGGGAGCTTTGGATATATTTATGATCACCCTTAATCTACATCAATTGAGTTGAATTCCCTTTACATGATAATATGAATTGAGGGTACTTGGATGTTTCTAATCCCATGTTTTTCCATACTTGAAATTTAACACCTATTCTTTTTTTAGTTTTACTTATCTTTACTTGTCATTTCTCTTATTTGCTATTTTATTTACTTGTTAATTTGCTTTAGTTGTTAAGTTTAAAATCAAACTCAAAACCCCTATCATCCTTACAAAAATGACATAAACATGAGCTCACGCATTTTATTAATCCAAACTTAACTCCTTTGTGGTTCGATAATTTTATTTCTTGGGATATACTTCTACAAAGACCGAATATTCTTGCTCGTGAGTAAAAAATATTCAAACAAGGGCACACAAGTTTTAGCCTGTTTTATTAAGTAAAATTTTCATTAAAAATACTAATTATATCTAATAAATAATTTATAATATAATTTAATTGGATGATTATTACTTTTTACCGATCAAATGTCTTTTTTTTTTTAAATGTTACCCTCCATCCTAAAAAAAAACTTTTACATTTTCTATTTTTGTTCATTTCTAAATTGCTTTCACATTTCTAAAATGGTAAAAAAGTAAAAATAATTAATCCCCTAAATTTTATTAACAAAAATATCATCATTACCTAACACACCCAATATACTTTAACTTTTATTTATTAAAAAAAATATTAAAATACTTTTAAAAAAATAACAGCTTTCTTAATCTACATTAAAAAAATATATGAAGACTTTTTTTATATCTTTAAAATACTTCATTTATATCTTTAAAACACTTCATTTGTATTTACACTAAGATTCCATTTATTTACCAATGAAGTGTTTTTGAAGATATAAGTAGAACGAGTGAATATTAGCTAAAGGTAATTAAAAAATAAATAAATCCTAAACTGGGATAGTAAAATTGGGATGTATGGGCCGTGTGGCACATGTAAATGATGTAATTGTGCAAACGCAAGTTCTGTGAATACACAAAGCCTAACACATAAGAATATATAAAGAAACTGATTCCATGTGAAATTCATTAATTATGAATTGATATTCTATAGAATTCAATACTATATATACTTGAGTAAATCCCTGACCTCATATAAAATAGATTCTGAAATACGAGATAAATTATTACTTCCTTCAATCCAAAGAAATTGGTGCACTCTACGTTCTGATTTATCCCATTAAAATTAACATTTTTTTTCCGGTATTTGGCCCAGACAAAACAATTAATATACTCATATAGGGTCTACACACTACAAACCACTAATACTAATATCAACTACAAATTAAAATATTACTTTTTCAACCCACTATATATTAAATTATTATACTCTTTAATCATCATAAAAAAAGCGTCAATATCTTTTGAATGAAAAAGTATATAAATCATAAAGGTGAAAAATTAGAATTATGTTTTTACAATTAATGTGCAAACTTATAGATAAATTAGATTGGACCAACTCAAGAACCATGAGGTAAATAAATACTGTGATAGTGATAATTATCTCTCTTGCACACATTAGATGAATGTGATATAAAAGTGTAAACTATTTCCGTAAAAGATACTCAACTGTCTCAACTTTAACTTCACACTTCAATAAAAGGAAAAAAACAACTAACTAATATTCTTCTAACATACTTTAATTTTAAATTTACCATCACCTTTTTAACACAAATAACATATATTATCATTTATTTATTACAAAAAAAATATCCTATTACACCTAAAAGTAAGTCAAAGAGTGACTTTCTTAAACTCCATATTTACCGTAAATGTGAAGATGAATTTTAAAATGGAGGGAGTTATATTTTTCTTTAATATAAATTTTATCTCTCCCTAATATATAATTCATCCAACACTACATCAACCACAAAGTTTTACAGAATTAAACTTCGCATGTCACGGTTTGACATAACTATTTTATAAACAATATAAATGAAAGTAATATTTTTTTTAAAAAAATATAATAAATCTTTAATAAAAGTACTAATCAATTACAAAACATAAAATAATGTCGTCGGAGATAATTGTGTGGTTCCCTAACATAACATCAATGTATACCATATTTGAAAATAGTTGCACAAAATTGGAGATAGATGTGTATTAATGATGAATATAGATATGTGCATAAAGGCCAGCTGTTTTGGTAGTAATAGAATAGAATAGGTAAATAATTGAATATTTGGGGCGGCTGCCGAAATTAAATTAAATAACTAAATCACGTACATCGTATTTACACGATTGTCGGGTAGTAAATTATATACCTCCCATGATATTTCTAAGGTGTATATAAATAGCGAATGTTATATTTTAGTATTATATTCTCTATTACACGCGTTAGATGAGTGACATGTATGTGGATAGGAAATCTCAACCTTCTCAACTTTTCTCCTTAGGTTTGATTGTTAGGGTATAGATTAGTTTATCAATCATCCAACCGTTTGTAATAGGAGATGTAATACCAAAATGTAACACAAGATTCGAATAGATAAATAGAAACGTATTATTTATTTTATTTAGTTAATTCCTAACCAACTATTGTACCCCCTAATTCCACGTCTACCCTCACTCATTATTTATTCACAAATACTTTTATTATTATTATTGACTTGCTGTCACTTGTATAATTAGTCCGTACGATTCCACCATTTATTTTATCATTTCCCTAATTTTGTTTCTTCACACTCCTACACACGTTCTACAGTACTTCCACGCTACCCATTTCTTTTTTTATTTAACAACCCTTGGTTTCCTGATGAATGAGCTGATTTCAGGAGTGTAATTTTATTTTTTTAATAGCTATGTATTGTGGGGTTGAAAATAATGATTTAAATTATTATAAAATATTTACTGTACTAATGTATGTAATTAAGTTAGGTGAGAAAGAACTACTCCCTCGTCTTGGTGAATATATACTTGGGTTGATATGGTGATACTAATTAATTTTATGCATTCAAATTGTCAAAGTGTTGTGACATACTCCCTCAGTCTCAAGAATACATTCACTCTTTTCATTTTGGTCAGTTCTAATAACATTTTAACCCTCTAAAAATGGAAACAATACACAATATCAATAATCTTACAATACTACAATATTACAAAAATTTCACTTTTTTTACATACAATTTAGTCAAAGTCAAATATATTATACACTTTATTCTACCCAATTACCCAAAATACTCCTTCTCTTTCTTACCTCACACTACCAAAAAGTTACTTTTCTTAAACTCCGTGCCAGAAAATACACGAATGTATTCCTGGGGACGGAGGGAATAGTATTTTATGGAATCCGTTCCATTTTATAATTTTTTAATTATTTTTTCATGTTTTTCTTATTCTTTTAAATTATTTTAATATTAATTATTTATAATTTTAATAATATATTAATACTTTACTATAGCTTTGTGTCTATTTTACCTCTAGATTCATAAAACAATGTAATTTATGATTTATTTTATCTCCTGTATTAAATATTATTCTTAGGGTTTGGTCTTATTTCTATGGGTGTAACTGTCATCCTTATAATCATGATCTCTTTTGCCCATAAAATTTAATATTTATTCTTAAAATTTAATATCAATTCTAATTAAGAGTATAATTATTATTACATTCTTGTGATTTATGACATATTTTCCCCCACATATTTATCCTTAAGAATTAGTGTTAATTATATAAAGGAGTAAAAGTAAGCCGACCCAAGTTAGGCTTTGTGTAGTTTCGCCTGAGCATACTATATAATCTTCATGCCTAAGCATGACCAATTATGTATGAAAGACTTTCTTATGAGTCCAAGCTTGAACTGTTTAATAAACAAGTCTGACATGCAAGCTCATTAACAGTTTTTTTTGGCTTGTTTATTATATAAATTTAGAAAACTTTACATTGATAGGAAAGAAATATACTAAAAATAAATTTATCAAATTATTAATAAAACAAGTAATAAACGATAAATGTTCATACCAATTCTAGTTAACATTTAAAACATAATAAAGTATATAAAAAAAATGTATGCATGATAATCTTATATTCATATTCAAATATTTGGAAAATAATAAATTTTATATATATATATAATATGACGGCATGTTGGGCCTATAAGACTTACGAAGGGACCTGAGCCTGATTTTAAGTAAATATGCAATTAAAAATCTAAGCCTGACTCATTTGTTATAGAGGCAAAGCAAGTGGAGCTTTAATGAGCCGAGCCATAGGCCCCTTAATCACTTGATTTTACGCACTCCTGAGTGTGAAGGATATCAATTGTAGCTGGTAAGCGATCAAGCTAAATTATTGAATCCAAAGGACAGGCTATTATCAATTTATGACTACTAGATTATTAAGACCAAGTTACCAATTTTAGTATTTAAGAGAATTAATTATCAACTAAGCAAACAGAAAATTAAATAACTAATTAAATAAAAATCACTACAAAAGATAACGAAACTGATTCAATAAGAGAAACAACATTCTAAGGAAATCCGAATGATAACCCCATTTATCATTGAGAACATAGCTATGGTGAGTGATTTCCAAAGACACGTCTCAGATGCCTACAAGAGACGTGATGATTGGAGAGCCCTTATAACATTCACAGAGAAGATTCCACCAGAGGTATTCTCAGTACCAGAGGAAGGAGAACAGGTGGATGTGGCAGTAGAACAGCAATACAAGCACCCAAGAGCAGCAGCAGGAGCATTATCACCCAGAGTCGGAGGACTACCCTTAGCAGTACTATGAGGCTTATGGAGGAGCCTATGAGTAGCAACCTTACGAGGGAGGCCACTAAGGGGTAGGATTTGATGAGGCTGTCAGGATATATATAGAGCAGTAGCAGCAACAACAATAGGCTAGATAGCCCATGTTGGAGTATGGAGTCTAAATTCTTTGGGCCCATATTTTCTTTGGCCCAATTGATCCTAATGGGCTTAGGGTCAGGGCAAGATATCTATTTAATAAATTGTTTCCCATTGTAGTTAACTTGATCAAGAAGTTTCTCATTGTAGTTGACTTGATCAAGAAGAAAAGAAAAACCTGGCATGGCATTGCCCCCAGACGTAGTCGAAAGATGAACTAGGTAAATAAATCTCATGTTATTCGTGTCATCGTGTGTGTGTGCGTCTAAATTTCTAACAACTGGTATCAAGAGCCTCGGGTTCGAAGGGAGCAGTCACGATGAGCGACGAGAAGATTTCAATCAAACAGTTTGACGGATCAAATTTTGGGTTCTGGAAGATGCAGATCGAGGATTATCTCTACGGTAAAGATCTATATGCCCCCTTAGAAGAGAAGGTGAAACCCAAAAAGATGGATCAGAAAGAGTGAAATCTATTGAACAGAAAGGCGATGAGTGCGATACGTTTATCATTGTCCATGAACGTAGCCTACCACACAAATATAGCCAAGTCCGCAAGGGAGATGCTGCAAATCCTGGAGGAGATGTATCAGAAGCCCACAACTGCGAACAAAGTTCATCTGATCAGACGATTGTTCAACCTCAGAATATCAGAGAGCACACTTGTGCAGGAACATCTGAACGAGTTCAACATGATCATTGGGCAATTGTGTTCAGTCGAAATTGAATTCACTGATGAGGTACTTGCTTTAGTCTTGTTATCTTCTTTGCTAGATAGTTGGGCTGCCACAGTAACTGCAGTTAGTGCTTCATCCGCGAAAGATAAATTGAAGTTTGACAAAGTGAGAGATCTGATGATTAGCGAGGAGGTTCGCAGGAAAAGAGCCTGGATCTACTTCAGGGTCAGCGCTGAACACGGAGGATAGGGGCAGATCGACGAGAAGGCAGAATCGTGGTAGATCAAAGTCCAGGGAAAAGAGCCAATCCAAGAAGGATAAAGACTCAATTCAGTGCTGGAATTGTGACGAGTTTGGTCACTATAGGAATCAGTGTACAGCACCCAAGAAAACAAGAAGGGACAGAATGAGAAGAAGACAGCAAACACAATCACAAATGATATTGGAGATGCGTTAGTCTTGAGTGTCAGTAGTCCGCTGGAATCTTGGGTGTTGGATTCTGGAGCATCATTCCACTCATGCTGTGATGCTGAAATAATAGAGAACTACGTGTCTGGTGAATTCGGACAAGTCTACCTTGCTGATGATGAGCCCCTGAAATTCGTGGGGAAAGGAGATGTTCAGATATCCACACCAAATGGATCGACATTAAAGCTGAATGGTGTTAGGCACATTTCAGGATTGAAAAGAAACTTGCTTTCAATCGGACAGCTTGATGTAGAGGGATACTCAGTGACTTTCAGCAGCAACAGTTGGAAGATCAGTAAAGGAGCAATGATAGTAGCGCGGGGGAAGGAGGGGACATTGTATACTACAACTAACTCCAAGGACTTCGTTGATCTTGCAGGAGCTACGACCAATATTGATTTGTGGCACTGTCGGCTGGGTCACATGAGAGAGAAAGGGATGAAGATAATATGTTCGAAAGGGAGACTTCCAGAGCTGAAATCTGTTGAAGTTGGCTTATGCAAGGATTGTGTTTTCGGGAAACAGAGAAGGGTAAGTTTCTCAAGAGGTGGCAGAATCTTGAAGGCAGAAAAGTTGGAGTTGGTGCATAGCGATCTATGGGGACTAGCACCCACGAAGTCCCTTAGTGGTTCGGAGTAGTACATGACCTTCATTGATGACTCTACTCAAAAGGTATGGGTTTATTTTCTGAAAAATAAAACTGATGCATTTGATACTTTCAGGAAGTGGAAAGCCCTTGTAGAGAATGAAATGGGGCTGAAAGTAAAGTGTCTTCGTTCTGACAATAGAGGTGAATATGAGCTCTGTGAGTTCAAGGAATATTGTACTGAGAATGGGATTCGCATGGAGAAGACTGTGAGAGGAACTTCCCAGCAGAATGGGGTGGCAGAACGAATGAACATAACTTTGAATGAGCGAGCTAGATGCATGAGGTTGAAGAGTGGATTGCCTAAGATGTTTTGGGCAGATGCAGTAAACACAGCAGCATACCTAATTAACAGAGGTCCATCAGTTCCATTGGAAAACAGAATACCAGAGGAAGAATGGACGGGAAAAGAGGTAAATCTGTCTTACTTGCGTGTCTTTGGTTATGTTGTATATGCTCATATTAGTTCTAATGATAGAAGCAAGTTAGATGTTAAATCTGTTAAGTATACATTCATTGGTTATGGTGGTGATGAGTTCAGTTATAGACTCTGGGATGAGAACAACCGAAAGATTATTCACAGTAGAGATGCGGTTTTCAATGAATAGGTCATGTACAAGAACAGATTGGATGCATCAAATTCTAACAAGACTAATACCCAAGAAGTCGAGTTAGACATCTCAAACTCGAGTGGGAGTAAGGAGAGTCAGAATGAGGAAGAGGTTCTTATTGAAGAACCAAGGACAGCACCACCACCATTGGAGAATCCATTATAGAGACCAGCTAGAGAGTGACGTGCACTTGATAGGTATTCGCCCTCTAACTACTACTTGTTACTTACTGATGGTGGTGAGCCTGAGTGTTATGCAGAGGCAGAGCAGAGTGCAGATAGACGAAAATGGAGAGCTGCTATGGATGATGAGTTAACATCTATTATGTTGAATGGCACTTGGGAACTTGTTGAGCTCCCAAACGGTAAAAAGGCTTTGCACTTCAAGTGGGTCTACCGAATCAAGAATGAAGCTGACGGTAGCAGACGCTACAAAGCCTGGCTGGTTGTCAAGGGGTTTGAGCAGCGACATGGTATTGACTATACGATGTCTTTACTCCTTTTGTAAAACTGACCACTATTCAATTAGCGTTGAGTATGGTTGCTGCAGAAAATTTGATGTTGCATCAGATGGATGTGAAGACGGCATTCCTCCATGGTGAATTGGTAGATGAGTTGTACATGACACAGCCTGAGGATTTCATAGAGAAGGGAAAGGAGCCACTTGTATGAAAATTAAAGAAAAGCTTGTATGGCCTAAAACAAGCCCCAAAGCAGTGGTATAAGAAGTTTGACAGCTTTATGATGGAGATTGATTACCATAGATGTCACGTTGATCATTGTTGTTGCTACTACACAATAGCTTTTTTATTCTCTTGCTATATGTTGATGATATATTGATCGTAGGAGCTGATGCAAGAGAAGTATATAAGTTGTAAAAGCAGTTGTCAGAATAGTTCTCCATGAAGGATCTTGGAGAGGCAAAATAGATTTTGGGCATGAGGATTGAACGTGATAAGGCGATGGGATATTTGTATCTTTCGCAGACGAGTTACATTCAAAAGGTCCTGGAAAGATTTAACATGTCAGAGTCGAAGCCTGTGGGTGTTCCATTGGGAAGTCAATTCAAACTTTCAAATAAGGAGTCACCAAAGAACAAGGAAGAACGTGCACAAATGATGAGTGTTCCATATGCCTCAGCAATCGGTAGCATCATGTATGTCATGGTGTGTACAATACCAGATATTGGTCATGCAGTGGGAGTAGTAAGCCGATTCATGGGTGATCCAGGCAAGCAACATTGGGAAGTAGTGAAGTGGGTCTTGCGATACTTGAGAGGTACCACAGACAAGGCTTTATGTTTCAAAGGTAAGAGTGTGGCGCTGGTGGGTTATGTGGATGCAGACTTGGCATCAAATGACTTTGATAGGAGAAGAAGTACAACCGGGTATATCTTTACTTATGGTGGTACTGCTGTATCTTGGACTTCTAAGTTATAGAAGGTTGTTGTATTGTCCACCACGGAGGCAGAGTATGTAGCCGTGACAGAGGCAAGTAAGGAGATGGTGTGGTTGAAGAATTTCTTGGGAGAACTTGGGAAAGGAGCATGAAAGTAGTACTCTTTTCAGTGATAGTCAAAGTGCTATATTTCTTACAAATAATCTGGCATTTCACTCAAGAACAAGGCATGTTGAGTTGAAGTATCACTACATCTGTCACCGTTTGGAGAAGAAGATCTTGCAACTTATGAAGATCCTTGGAAATGAGAATCCAGCGGACATGTTTACTAAGGTGGTGACCTTAGAGAAGTTGAAGCTATGCATAGCTTCAATTGGCCTTGGAACTTGAAGAAAAGATTAGGCGATGCCAGGCAGATATAGGAGAAGAACAAAAAGATATGACTACATGGAGGATTCAGTCTCCAAGTGGGAGATTGTTGGAGTATGGAGCCTGAATTCTTTGGGCCCATATTTCCTTTGGCCCAGTTGATCCTAATGGGCTTAGGGTTAGGGCAAGATGTCTATTTAATAGATTGTTTCCCATTGTAGTTAACTTGACTAAGAAGTTTCTCATTGTAATTGACTTGATCAAGAAGAAAAGAAAAACCTGGCTTGACATTGCCCCCAAACATAGTCGAAAGACGAACTGGGTAAACGAATCTCGTGTTATTCGTATCATCGTGTGTGTGTGCATCTATATTCCTAACAGCCCACATGGGGATCCCAATGGACTGATCAGATGCAGACAATCACCAACACCCTCATTGCGATGAACACCAACATTACTGTCCTGACAAATAACAATACTAATATTTATACTAATGTTAGTATTTTGATTGATGAGGTGAGACAACAAAGGAGGGAGATCACTACAATAAGGGAGCTGCAACAACAGTTGTAAGATTGGCAGCTGGACTATGATTGTCGGCATCAACGAGGTCAATTTCATCCCTCGCATTTTCCACCTGCACAAGAGTGATAAGGATAGTGATTTTTCCTTTCTTTTACTTCTTTTGAGAGTAGAACAGACTGGTGAGCTCTTCTCATTTCTTAACTATTTGTAGATGTGTTGAATTTGTGAAACTGAATTTGTGGTACTTATGTTATTTGTGATGGGAGATTGATACTTGAATTTGTGATGAAGGAATGTAATAGTTGCTAGGACCTTAAAGCAAATTATTGGAAGTGATTTGATATGGTTTGTAATAGTGTACATAGGATTTGTTGTTTTGAATTTTCACTATTATGAAACTGTTGGCTTGAGTATCTGATTCTATGCCTGTGTGATAATTGATATCATTGATTAAAAGAGTATGTGAAAATGTGCTCGTTCATGATGTTTGTATTGTACTCGTGTAGAATGATTAAATCACCTCTAAAATTGCTCATGGAACCTAAAAATTACACCCATGTGAGATTTGAGACTTAAATCATGGTACATATTTTACATGTTATTTCTTCTTGAGAGTATCATCCGTGTATAAGTATTCAAGAAATTGCCTTTCGATTATACTTGATACTACTAGCCATCCTTGTTTTATGATAGTCACTTGGTTAAATTTATCCTTACCAAATGATATTATTTGTAGGAAGCTACATTGAGCCTAATCCTTTTTTCCTTGGCAGCTTATGATGAAATAGCCTTGTTAATTAACTTTGAGTTTAAAATACCTATCTAGAAGAGAATTAATGGTTATTGAGGTGAACTAGTGAAAAAGAAGACTAAGAGAAAACTTGGTAATATTGAAAATATGGGGTAGAGCCCAAAACTAGTACCCAAAATAATTCTGAGATAGTGCCCGAAATTGATACTTCAAAGAAAAAGAAAAATGAAGAGACTGCTTAGATTTGAATTAGAGAAAATGAAAAGATTTAAGCAATTGAGATGTAATAGTCAAAAGAAAGGAAAATAAGAGTCTGCAAGCGAATAAAAGAGAAAGTAAAGTTGAAGATGAGAAAAGAAAGACATAACTTCAAGAAAGTCGACAACTTTAATTCTCTACTAGTGAATGAGTCACTTTTCCAAATTTTTCTTCTCTATCCAAAGAGCCAAACGTTACATCCAAAATAAAGTCCTATTTAATCTTATTATTTTTTATACTTAATTGGTGGAGAGTTGAGATGTTTGGCAAGCTTATAGTTATGCATGTGCACGAATTGATTTTGAGTGTAAACACTAAGCCAAATGGGTGTACAATTTTTACAACATGAGTGTGAGAGACATATACTATCCATGTGAGTAGGTGAAGTGAGCATTTCAAATAGGTGTGTACTTGTCTTAACTCATGTATTATGAAAATTGATTGAATTAAGTGTTACTGGAACATGTAATTCGAATTGACGATATTAACTTGATGATGAAGCTTGTTACTTTAATCGTCCCTAGTAGAACATGACTTTCCTTCTTATTATTTTCTTTCTTCGTTTTTCGTTATCATTGTTCGAGTGTTTGATGAGGGTGAAAATTCATGTACTTTTGAGTTTGATTTGATACCTCTTTGATGATGTAGGATGCTATTATTTACACAAATTGTAATGCTCTAATTGTTATTTAAAAAAAAGATGCGTGAAAGGTATTTTATCGAGTTTTGAACAGGAAAAGAGGGACAAAATGATTAAAAGTTGAACTTGGAGCCGATTGGCTGGAAGAGGTACGGTCATCATTGAGCATTATTGCTCGATTTCGAGTAAAAATGCAAAGTTGTAGGAACACGCTCGACCATCATCGAGGAAGGCCATTTGACAGTGAGCGACGACCTTGGAGAATGTTAAGTTTCACCTAGAAATTGCTTAATGCTAGTCGAGCATGCCCACTCGATTATAAGCAAGAGACTAGAGGAGAGAAAAATATTGCCCAGCATCGAGCAGTCTCTACTCAACTGCAATCGAGCGGTACATTCAATGCCGAATAGGTAGCTAAGAAATGGTGCTCGATGTCGAGCACCATAAGTTGAAGGCTCAGATTCATATTTTTATACTCTTAGTGCATGTATGTTCCACAACCGTTTAACCAAGATTGCCACCATTAGACCATCTGTTCGACCTCTCATTCGAGTTGAACGGGAATGTACTTTTGTCCAGATCTGTATTTTTTTACCCTCAGTGCGTGTATGTAATTATTTTGACGTGAAAAAATCCAAAAAAGTCGCTTGGAAGGTCTAGAAGAATAAAAGGACAACTTAGAAGATTGGAAGGAACACAATTCACAATCTATTATCCTCTACGAACACAAGAGCCATCATCTACCTTCCTCCACACCCATCCCATCAATCCACACTACATCACTGTAAAGATTCATCTGTCGAATCAAGAAAGAGAACCAAGAGGATATGAAGAGACGGAAGAAAAAATGAAAGAGATCGCCACACCTAGAGTTTTCGTAATTATTTTCTTCTTAATTGTGATTTTTCAGGCTATGGGTAAGATCTATCCAAATTCCATGTGTGTTGTCTATCACACCATGAGCTATAACCATTTTGGTAGTTCTCGAGTTATGAAGGTTTAAGCGTATTTGATTTAACTCTCTAGGAGAAGTTTGTCTTACGAATATTGTTGGATTATTTCATATTTAATTGCACATTTTTGAACTAGTAATCATCATAGTTTTGTTCATCTTTTATTGTTATATGAATGTTTGAACATACATCTGATTGTCGATTTGGCGCGTTCATGACTAGTTAAGATTTTCTGTTATGATTCTAAGGAAGAGACCGATACTTCCGAGACTTCACTAGAAATACTAAATATGAATGTTTATTATATTGCATATCTCTTTGTGGGTTGGTAAGCAGGACAAAAGGGGTAATTCTATAGTACCTAAAAAGGAAGAACATATTTGGATTCGAGTACCAATCGCGGGGGAAAGAATTGATATTGTGAGTACCTAGAAAGTAGGGGTAGAATTAGATCTCTTGCTCCAAGTTGATAAACCAAATTTATGTGCTAGTATACTTGTGTCTATAAATTGAATTAGCATATATTTGTGATGATCTTAATCCTTCTGGCAGAGTTCGACTCGGATATTTAGAGAGTTAGATTAATGAGTTTAAACTGGAATTTCTTAGAGCTACATATTCTTCATACTTGAGAACACTTTGAATTTCTTCCAAGTGAATTTAATTTTAATTTTTAATTTAAATATTATGTTTAGTAGTTGTTAGATTGAAACTCAAATCTTATTGCAAACTTGTCTTAATTAATTTGGTTAATAATTTAATCAGTAGTACTCCGTTCTTTTGGGTTTAATATTGACTTGGTCGCTTGTTCTATCCTTAATACTTGTGAATTAATTGTATGTAAAGAAAATGCATAACATCGAGTAAGGGTTCTTGATGTCGAGCATCATAAGTTGAAGGCCCAAGTCTGTGTTTTCAATCCAATTTCACATCCAACTATAAATGGCTCAGACCCAGAACATCATAAAAGGATTGATACATTTCAGATCGCACTTTCAAACCACGCACACCCATCCTTCACCATCACACACCTCTAATCCACCATACTTTTGGAGAGATCAAGTCAGTGTTGTTTACTCAGTTGAAGACAGTTATCCTAGTAAAGACGGGATTCGAAGAAGGGGAGACCAATTTACTTAGGTTTTTCTCTAATTCAATTTCTTTATTTGCAGCAGTCAGACTCATAATTAGGGTTTATTGCTTCTTTGTGATTTACTTCTATAATACCGTGGGCTAAGCTTTCAATTGGTAATGCTAGGACTTTAGGCAATTTGAATGATGTGATTTCATGTGTTTATACTTTGATTTTCAGCACTGCAGAATATTTATTTTCTTATTGAAGAAGAGATTTGAGACTTCTATGATTGTGTTTTAAATTGTTATTTCCTTGATAATTTATGAAGTTAACTCGAATTAGGTTGTTATTAGGAATATTGATTTATGCATGAATGTACATGTTTTCTGTGGCAATTTAGGAGATTAATATAGCTTATAATTGTTAGACAATCAATAAAGAATATTAAATACAAGGTTAAATATCATTGCTTCATAATTGATAAGGAGGCGTATGATTAATGTCTTAGTACCTAAAAAGAGAAAATCAATTGATAAGTATGTACGTTGTAAGAGAACACCTTAATTGCATAAGTACCTAGAGAGGGATAAGGGATTAATTAATAATCGGTCTTATGATTTTCAGCTCATAATAAGTATTAGATCTCACTTAATTATAGTGGTCTAGTCGGCTTAGAGATCCTCCTATATGAATCTGCAGGATAGTGAATCACAAGTTTAGAGAGTCGGTCACATAGGCAAACTAGATTCCCTTAGCATTACTAGTCTTTTACCTTGAACAGTAGAACGTTTTTGTATCCACTTTTAAATTTTAGTCTTATTAATTTTATGTAAAGTAGTTTTATATTCACCATTTTAAAAATCCAAATTTATCTTAAATTAAAATAGCCATGAATTGGTTTTATTATTAAGTCTAAAACTTTCTAGTGGGTTTGATAATTTGATTTGGTTTCATACGCACTACAATTGATCTCTTACACTTGAAGGTGAAATTATATTTTCCCTAAGAAAATCAAGAAACAAGTTTTTGGGGTATCCTTCACTAAGCTAATACTCTTGCATGAGTAACCTTCCTCGTGTTTTATGTTAAGTGTTCTAAGTGCTCGGAGGTCTTGGGCAGACTCCCCTTATATTAACATGCTTAAATCCTAGAATGAGACGATTCAAGCAACCACCCTAACATCTAATTGGAGTTGTTATCCTAATTACGTGAAAGGATAACTTATACACACATCTAAAATAACATTTAAGGAATACGTATTAAGATAGAAATATCAAAGATTAATTCAACAAACCATAAAAATTCACAAATCTAGAAATCTTAATACAACATGTGGCTAGTCTCACTAATGAGACTAGCTTTCTATAGAATCCATGAAAAAAAATAAAAAAATTATTACATATTTCCATAGTAGTTCTTAAAATGAAAAGATTACAAAGCAAGAAAAGAATTCTCCTTAAAATATCTTTAAGAATGAGTCATCTCTTTTCTTGATGATCTTTCCTCTTCCTTGATGATCTTCTCTTAGATAGGTGATAGGTAAATGAATAGTGTGAAAATGTGTGGGAATTATGGAGGATGTTGATGTGAAGTGTTGAGACCAGTGTCATCACATCTGGAATCACACCTGTCCTCCACCAGTTGTTTTACTAACCACTAACATTGTTTTGTTATTTCTACTGGTGTTGTACTTAATGTTTCTTCAGGGTTGTTACGGTTGAAGTGCTGAACGTGTTGGATGCAAAGACCAAGTCAAACGCAAACTTTGAAACCCTGGAGCAAACTGGAAAGGTCCTGAAGCTCTAGAAGGATCTAGAAGGCGAAAATAACTACTCTTAGTGGGCTGTTATTTGAGCCTGCATGGGTGGTTTCTACATCTCATACGTGGGTCACTCATCATTTGGAGCCTACAGCCATCTATAAATGGAAGCTGCTAGTTACCAAGTCAAGTGATCGAAAAGGCAATCTCACTATACAGTGTAAAAGATCCTAGATAGATTTCTTTCATAGTGTTTGTACTGGTGTTGTAACACTTGGTTCAACATCAGTTATCTAATGTTATTCCCGTACATTTTATATGTGTTGTTCACAGGTAGTGGTAGCCCACATGTGAAGTAGGCTTAGATTTTAACAAGTCTAGGTTCTGCCATTTGGGAACGTGTTTGGATTTTAAATCCGATTCTGTATTCGAAGGGTGGAAGAATTGTTTCCACACCTAAGAGTCTGTTTTTGTAATCACATTTTTCAATAGTGATATTTATGCCATGAAGCCGCCACAAACTTGCAAAAATTTGTGAAAAGATTGAGTAATCCGTGTGTTAAGTCTTCCGCTGATTTACAACTTGTTCTATACTTAGTCAAGATATATTCTGATACATACAGTGTTGTTCAAAGTGTCACCACACTTAGGACAACATCGTACCAAAAATACACTTTGCACCATTGGGCACCCGACAGAGGAATTGATGGGTATTGATGGAGGATGATGGATGATTAAGATGAGAGAAAATGTGTTTGAAAAGAGGTGAAAATTGTGTGTAATTCAACTAGAAAGTGAAAAATGATACTTAACTGATGAAAGAGAGTTAAAATATCCAATTGAAAGAATAGTCAGGGTGTTCTGAAAACTTGTGGCGAGTTGCTGTCATCAACGTGGCGAGTTCTTCACTTGCCCTTTCGCAGGAGTGAGTTGAATGTTCTGATCCGGGCTTGTCCAAGTTTGCCTTTCCAAAACTCTAATCCCGACCTTGAGGTAAGTTTGAGTACCAAACTTGTGGTGAGTGTTGCAACTAGCCACAAGTTTGAGCATAATTTAAGCTCTTCCTCGATTGCACTTCCTGACTCCGTTTTCTCTTTTTATTTCTTTTGTTTTAAGTATAATTTGATCAAAACCGTGAACATTTATGATATCACACTAAACACTACACAAATACTACAAGACTCCACCAATAACACTAAAATGGGAGTAAAAATAAACTAAAATAACCAAAATAATACTGCAAAAACTAGGTGAATATGATGCCAATCACGTTACAAACAAAGAATATTTATGTCTCAAAATAAGATCAATAAGAAAGAATAAGCATTCTGTAGAATTCATAACCGATCTTAATCATCAAATCAATTAAGTATAACCTTCAAAAACATTAGAACTATAATAAGTCTTAGCTCAAGGGCTTACAGACGACACTCGTGGGAATTGATAAAATCATACCCATAGCTAGTCTTCAAATTGAATAAACAAAAGTGAGAAATTGATAGAACCATACGTGTAGGAGTCGTCTCCATTTCTATCTCCGTCTCTCTGAATTTACTGAGTTCTCCTCTTGAATCAACACTTCGAATACTAAACTATGTGGAATGGATGTATGTGGATGACGTGAACAATGGCTGGGAATGTGATGGTGGATCCACTGTTATATGTTTATCCTCTTCTTTCAAGCCCTTTTGTAGATGTGTCACACTAAAACTTATGTTTTATGCATTTTTAACAACTTTTACACACTTTCATGTAGTTCAACGTGTAAAGTATCGAATCTGGGCAAAATCTCATATCAACTTAACTACACTCTGGCCAACTCAGCGACATAACTTGAGCTGAGTTACTTTGTTTCTATGTCGAGTTGGTTCAACTCAGTAAGAGTTGATGGCAGAGCATGAAAGTGTCTGAACCTCAACTCGCCTGGAGTGGGTTAACTCGGCAAGATTTGCTAGCCGAGTTACATCCCCTTTTTGTTCTGTATCTTTTGGACTTCAAACAAGAGTCAGGCCTTGAGTCAACTTTACCTACCTAACTCGACTCAAGGTGACACTAGAGTTGGGTCCCTTCTCGTCCAGAATTTGCTCAACTTCTATCATGCTCCATTTTTTCATGTTTTTGGCCTTTAAAACTCATCAAAACACTTTAATAGCACCTGAATCATACAAATACGAGAAACTAAATAATTTTATGCAAACACACAAGGATTTCCTAGCAAAACTGTGTAATGCATAAGTATAAAATGCGTGAATTTTCGCTCTCAACATCCCTATCGTGCTGCTTGACCTATTTTCACTCTAATTATAGAGGTATAATTGTAATTTTATTATTATAGTTTATGATATATTTTACAATAAAGTTTGATATTTTTATCAGTTTATGTTAATTCTAATTGTATATTAATAATTAGTAGAAATTAATTAATAAAAGAATAAGAAATAAATAAAGGGTAAGAACCACTGAGGTTCTATGTGAAACTATTTCGTGCAATACCTTCTCAAGTTTTATATGCATTGATTATACTGACATCCTAAGTTTTTTCTTTTTTCATTCTTGAACTTCAATATTTATCTTCAGGACAACTTGTGGTTCATGGAGAGATATGAAATTGTTGTGATTGAGAAAAAGATATATATAGTGACAACATGTGGTTCGTGGATAATTATAAAAAAAAAAAGTGTCCAAATAAAGAAAAATTTACACCAAATAAATGGAGAGATTATAAAACTTTCTACTAATCATGTGTAACACTACACACAGGAGTCGTAGCAATCCAACGCTGAGAAGTAATTGACCCTTTAATACATGCCCAATATGCCTCTTCATCGATATATGATCATTGATAAGTGTGGAAACGATTCTTTGTTCTATATCATCCATAAGTATGCTACACTTCAGTAATCTAATTATATCATGGAGAAGGGGAAAATTTTTTTAATGTGATTTTTCTTATCAAGTTTAAATGGAGTGCCTTATTTCAGTGAGTATAAGAAAATAATTTTGTAATTTGTGTTTGAGAATGTGTTGTTTGATTTATGTGAAATTATTTCATTTTTCATGAAGAATGTTATGATTTGAAGAAATTTTTGGAAGAACTAAAATTCAGATTATGGAATTGGCAACATGATTCTTCCGTTTAGATTACCTAAAAATTTACAAGATTGCATGGTGAATTAGTTATATTTGTGTATCATAAATGTATCTCTTGAAGTATTAAATATTTGTATGGATTAGTATGACTACAAGTTATAATAACACTTTATATATATATATATATATATATATATATATATATATATATATATATTTTTTTTTTTTTTTTTTTTTTTTTTTGATATCATGAGCATTCGGTGCATGCATATATCAATTTTTATTCAATAGTTTAGTATCATTTTTATATTTAGTTTTTATTAAAAAAACTAATAGATTATTTTTTTAAATATCGCTAACAAAGTGTATAAATTTTTATATATTAGTATATATGTTTTAAATATGAGTGCACGAGAAAATTTTCCAATGTATATATATTGATAAAGGGAAGAAAAAAAAGACTCACTTTGTTTAAAAAAAAAAAAAACTTAGTTGCGATCGTCTCACGTTGAGTCCATTTTACATTTTTTTAATTAATTATGTGTACGAATAGAGGAGATAACTGATTGACCGTTAAACCCTTTAACGTCCAATGAGAGATTCCATTAGTTTAATTAATGGAGTTTCAATAAAAATTATAAATGGATCAAAAGTGCTGTGAAAAGTATCAAAACTGAAAGTGACTTTTCGTATGGGATCAAAAGTGCAGTTTTTCTCTTTTTATTAGTGATGTTATTACTTTTCTTTAAAAATGTTGTCACTTTTAATTTATACTAAAATTTATTTATGAAATATTTACCTGCTGCATTATCACTTTTTACCAATTGAATATTACATTTTCATTAAAATATTATCACTCCTTATCCATTTCACGGAAGCAACTATGTGAGACGATCTCACATAAGTCTTTGCTAAAAAAATTAGTTCGATCAATTTTTCGTAAGGGTGTTCGGTACGGAAAATGGTACGGATTTTGTAAAAATCCATACCGAAAGTTCGGTACGAATTTTATAAATAAAAAATCCATTACCATACTGAATTTCAATTCGGTAATGTTATGATTTTCTTGTTCGATACGGTTCGAAATGGATTTTCGGTTATATTTGGATCGGTAAGGTTTGAATCTGTGCGGTTCAGTGTAACGGATTTACCAAACAAATGCATTTAAAAAATATTTAATTTTCTTTTTTAATGTTTATTTTTAAAATAAGATTTAAAGGTTGATTTTTAATCAGTGATTTTATAAGCACATTTAAAATTAATTAAAATATTAAATATTTTTTTATTTAAAAATATTATAGCTAATACTATATACAAATAATTATTTAATATACTAATCCTATCCTATTATATAATTAAAGAAAATAAATATATAGAAGTTAGAGTTCATGTATTTATAAAATAGAAATTAAATAATTAATAATATTTTAATATCTAAAGGGAAAGATGATCAATTTTTATTATGTGGAGTATAAATTATTAAAAAAAATATTCCCTCTGTCCGGTTCCAAAGTATTCATTTGCTTTTTGCACGTGGATTAAAGAGTATTATTATTATATATAAAGTAGATAGTTGTATTAGAGGGAAGTGATGAGCCATATTGTGTATTTTTTTACTAAATTGGAGAAATGAATATCTTTGAAGCGAACGCCAAAAATAGTAAAATGGATACGTTAAAAGCGGATTGAGGGAGTATATGAGTATATAAATACTATTTTAGTGGGAAGATATTAAGTTAAAGTAGAATATAATGTTTATTTTTCATTAGAGTTTAAATAGGATATAAAATTTTATTTTAAACTATACTTGTATTCGATTTTTCGGTTCGATATGGTTCGGTTTGGATCGATCCGGGTTTTGGTACAATTTATTGGACAATATCTAAGTTCATATTATAAAATATTTCGGTTTGATTTGGTTTGGGAAAATCAAATAATCAGCAGATTTTTTTCAATTTGAAACTTTTTCAAACAATTTCGATACGGTATCGATAATATCCAATTACCATGCACATCACTAGTTTTCTCAAATAAATCATGAATACATATGTTATAGTATTAATATTATAAAATGAGTTAGTCTCCTGTGAACCAGGTTTACGGTATAAACCATGCGGTCCTCTTTAATTTAACACAAACACCTGTTTAAATCGGGTTCACGGTGTAAAATCTGTGATCTCCTTTCCATTAATCATATATACCTTATATATTATTAGAGTGTTTAAATTAAGGGGGGTCACAGGATTTACAAGGGATTATAATGTAAACCCAATTTATAAGAAACTAACTCTTAATTTAAACCACAATAATACATAGAGTATAAATTATAATAGGATTGGAAGGGACCACATAATTTACCCTGTGAACCCACAAGTGTTTGCCTTATAAAATTTTATATTATTTAAGTCTTCCTGCACCCAAACTTTTTATGATAAAAGTTATATTTATGTTTGTCTTAAACCTTAAGAAATTGAACATGATCATTAATTATTGATAAATTACACTTAATCAATGTAATAAAATATTAAAAAAAGAAAAAAACTAACTATCTTAGACGGAGGGAAGAAAGAGAGCTATAAGCATTGAAAATTTGAAATGGATTACACTAATCAACTCATTCGAACTACAAACTAAAAATATGATGGAATGTGTCAAGGATACTGAAATTTATAAATTAAAATTTAAAAAATATGGATAATATTTGATAAGATTGCAAAAACACAGATCACCCCAGGGAATATGTTTCATTAAATAAAAATAAGCTAATCATTTTTAATAAAAAAGTGATACACAACCATCGAAAAGTAATAATCGTGTAATTAAAGTATTTCATTATAATTCGTAAATTAAAAAGAAAAAAGAACGTGTTAAAGTATGCCTATTATATAGATAAAATATGTTTTTTTTATCCGTAAATATTAGTTGTTGGGCTAGCCCACCTGGTTATATAGATAAAGTATGTTTAATGGTTGTTAAAGCATATTTTGTAAAATATAATGGCTGATTAAGTAAAGTATGATTTTAGGATGTTATAATATGATTTATTATTGACATACTTTAACTACAAAATAAACATACTTTAATAACCATACTTTAATAATGAGTTAATCCGTCTCACAACCATCTCATAAACTCGTCTCACAAGAGATTATATATATATATATATATATATATATATATATATATATATATATATATATATATATATATATATATATATATATATATATATATATATATATATATATATATAATAATAATAATAATAATAATCGACCATGTATTATGCGACACCATATCACGATTATATCGTTTCACTTTTTTCTTAATTAGTTGTCAATTTTCATTTTATATATTTATACTTTTTTACTTTTTCGCCCATGTTTATTATATAATTAATACATAGTTGTGTGCACCGTTGCACATGTTAGTAAATAAAGGGAAAAATATCAAAATTCGTCCTTTAAGTATGACTCATTCCAATTGTAGTTTCTTTTTATATTTATTTCTGAAGTTTGGTCCATTTTTATCTGGTTTTATTCATTTTTGTCCAAATTTTTAGTTATTTTTATCAAATTTAGTCATTTATTTGTCAAATTTTTGGATTAAAATTAGACAATTTTTGACATAAAAGACTAAATTTGATAAAAAGAATTAAATTTGAACAAAAATAACTAAAATTAAAATAGTGTATAATTTTACTCTTAAATTTAGAGAATATTCTCAAAATTTATTATTTTGTGACAACTTATGTTATATATTCATGTAAAATGAATTCCACGTAATGCTTGATTCTAATATCAATTCACGTATAATTTTGCTACCTCAAGTTAGGTCACTTTTTCAAATTTAGTTTGACCTTTCAAATGTCATCTCATTGAATGGCGAGTTCAACTTAGATAGAAATAGTCCCACCCAAATGAATTGATGTACTTTTTTAATATTTTTTTCTTTTTTTATTTATTTATTGGCAAAAACTTACGTGAGACCGTCTTATATAAGGGCTTACGTGAGACGGTTAGAAAATAATAACTTTTATAAAGGAATGACATAATAAATTAATTAAAAGTGATAATGCTATTTCATAAACAATTTATAGTATAAATAAAAAGTGATAACTATTTATAGCGAAAGTGATAACTATTTTAAAAAGTAAAAAAATGGTGTCACGCAAGACCTACCCTTAGTTATTATACTTAAAAGGCCATTATACTCTAAACTTTAAATCCTAAAAATAAAATACTCCACAAGGGTAAAATTACAATTATACCCTAAATACTAGAGGTAATTATACCCTAAACCACAAGGGTAAAATTACGATTATACTCTAAATCCTAAAATTAAATTATACCACAAGGGTAAAATTATAATTATACCCTAAACCTTAAACCTTAGGGATAAATTATAGCCTAAACCACAATGGTAAAATTACAATTATACCCTAAATCTTAAACCCTATGAATACATTATACCCTAAATCATAAGAGAGAAATTACAATTATACCTTAAATCTAAATTCTAAAATTAAATTTGAAAAAAAATAATAAAAAATGAAAAAAAATATAATAAACAAATAGTTGGTACATCAGCTAATTTAGGGTGAGAAGGGAGTGAATTTGGGGTGGGCCCTACGTGAAATTTGGATTTGATGGAGTAACTCCACTCTAGTTAATTGCTGTTTTTTTTTTTCTTAATTTATTTTTTTTTATCTTTTTACTTTAATTTTAGGGGTATAATTGTAATTTCAACCTTGTTGTTTAGGGTATTCACTCCTAGGGTTTAGAGTATAATTATAATGTCACTCTTGTGGTTTAAGGTATATTTCACCCTAGGATGTAGGGTTTAGCGCATAATCGTAATTTCACGCATAGAGTTTAGGGATATAATTGTAATTTCACCCATGTGGTTTATGGAATATTTTACCCTTAGGATTTAAGGTTTAGTGCATAATTGTGATTTTACCCATATGATTTAGGATATATTTTATTCTTAGAGTTTAGGTATAATAATCATTTAAATATAATAAATTTAAAAATAAAAACAACATTATTAATAAGGGAGAAGAAATTAATTAAAAAAGGTGGAGACCATATGTTCTACCAATTCATTTGATTGGTCTGGTTCCACCGAAATTACACTTACAATTTTTTGGTGTGATTTCTTATTTGTCATCTTTTTAAAAATTAACATGTTATCATACTAGAGAAATCTTTGTTCTTTGAATTTATATGTTAATTTAGGTTATATATTTTATCTTTTTCTCCTACATTTCACTAATTCAAAGAAACAACAAGAAAAATATCACATCAAATTATCAAAAAACATCCATGGTCTCATTTAGTTCCTTTCACAACTTAAGATTATACATATGCACATGTTATTAAATTATTTCAGTTATAAATAATCTCTCCTTCCCCTTAAAATTTTGTCTTATTTTTTTTTATTTTGAGTGTTCTATTCAAAAATCCCTCTTTCCTTTCTTACACACATGAGACCTACATATACCCATTAATACAATTAAAATATGAGGTTCATATTCCTACTAATATAACTACTCATTATACATTAAATAATAATATTTTTAATCCAAATGCATAAAGCAAAAAACCCTCTTTAGGTGAGATGGAGGGAGTATATAGATTGAAAATATATGGCACTAAAAATAATTGCTCCTCACAACTTTAACTTCACACTTTTTATTTATAAGTTCGAATTTCAATTTCACACATTCATAAAATCTTAATACATATAATTGACAAGTAGTTGCCTTATTTAAATTTTCGAAAAACATACGTGTAGTAATATTGTAAAATTTCACTATCAAAATTATATGTGGAAGTATTCTATTGGTTAAGCATTTATTATTTATATTAATTATTTTTTTATTTTACATTAATTAGTTTCTTTATTAACATTTTATTACTTAAGCATTTTAATCTTTAATTTTAGTTTCTATTATTTATAATAGTCTTTAATATTATTTAAAGATTTAAAAATTATATTATTATTTTTTTTGATTAATTGTTATTCTGTTTTGATATTTTTAATTAATATAGATTTTTTTTATCACCCTTAAATTGAAAAAAAAGTTACAATGAAATAATAATTAATGTAGGGTTTCGATTATTTTTATTTTTATAAATTATTTTAAATTTGATCAATTTTATAATTTATATACTAATTAAAAACTTTTTACAAGAAACTTTTAATGATTATTTTAGTTTTATATACTCCCTCCGTCCCGTTTCAATGTTTACGTTTGCTTTTTGCATGTTGATTAAGAAGTATAATATTTTAATAGATAGTGGGTGGAAAAATATAATATTTAATGTAAAGTGGTACGTGTATTAGTGTTGGATGATATATTAATTGTTTTAGGTGGGTCCCATATTCCAAAAAGAAAAACGTAAATATTGAAATGGAATGCGCAAAATAGAAACGTAAACATTGAAATGGGACGAAGGGAGTATTACTTTAAATTCGATAAATTTTATAATATTATATAACTGATAAAAAAATTATTGTATATTATTCAATTAAAAGGTGTATTACATATCATGAATGATAAAAGATTATTTTTATTGTGATTTTTCGAAAAATTTTGACATTATTTTAAAAAGTGTTCAATAGTACTTTAATTTAATTAAAATTGTATTGTAAGGTATATATATATATATATATATATATATATATATATATATATATATATATATATATATATATATTATGCGGGATCGTTAATTTATTATTTATATAGTTACTAATAAAAATATATGCATTAATTTATAATATTAAAAAAATTAATTTTGTAAAACTTTAATTTTTTTTAAGATTTCTTTTAACAAATTATAAATGAGTTTGTATCATACTTTATTAGCAAAGTAATCAATTTAAATTTATCGTGAATAACTAAATTAATTAAATTAAGATAAGTTATAATAAGAAGATAAATTAATTAATTAAATTGAAATAGAAGTAAATATATTGAATAAGTTATGCTTATAAAATAATAAATAAAATTAAGAATAATAAAATTAATTAATAATTAAAAATTGAAAAAATAATTAGAGACATGGCGAAATTAAACTTAAACTCTCATTTGTTATATGCCTTCTTATTAATTAATAAAAATTAAGAATAATCATTAAAAAAATACATATAATATAATTAAATAATATAAATAAATATATTAAATAAGATATGCTCATGAAATAACTTATAAAAAATTAAGAAAATTTGGAGTGAAACTCTCCTTTAGCATTTTTTACATAAAAAAATGTAATTCAACATAAAAAATAAAAATAAAATAAAAAACTTTTAAAGGTAAATAAAAAATAAAAACAAACATTGAAAAGTCTACTATTTTACATAAAATTAATAAATTGTAAAATATAAAGAAAGAAATTTCTAAATATATAGGAAAAAACTCTTTTATATAATATATATATATATATATATATATATATATATATATATATATATATATATATATATATATATATATATATATATATATATATTAATCTTTGAGAATGATTTTGGTGTGTTGGGAATTACCTAATTAATAACTATAGAAATTTATTTATTGGTGAAGGAGAATCTTGTAAATAAATAAAAAAAAATTGGAACTTACACATGTAAAATTTAAAAGAAAAATTGTAAATTCTAGAATATGTATAATATAAATAAAACTCAAAGCTAATGGTACTTAAATAAAAATAATAAAACTTCCATATGTATAAAAGAAGAAAAAAATAAAAAAGAAGAAAATTTACTTAAGAATACCTTTGGTGTGTCTGAAATTAATGACTATATAAATTTATCTTATATATATTTTAAAAGAAAAAAAGGAAAAAGAAAATTTATCTTAAAGAAAGATTTTGGTGAAAGATAAACCTGCATATTAACATATATTAAAAAAGAAAAAAATCGGACAAAAGTATAAGTTTTTTTTTATTTGTAAATTTTTCATTAAAATCGTCATATGTATAATATAAAAAATAAAACTCAAAACAGATAATTCATATAAAAAAAAGTAAGACTCTCTTACATGCAAAAGAAAATTCAATATTAAAAAAAAAACTCAAAGACAAATAAAAAATAAAAACAAACATTGAAAAATCGACTATTTAACATAAAACTAATAAAATTCTCACAGGTAAAATATAAAGATAGAAAATTCAAAATATATAGGAAAAAAACTCTTATATATAAATAAAAATAATAATTTATTTTTACTCTTTGGTGCGTTGAGAATTAATGGCTATAGAAGTTTATTTATAGTCGAAGGAGAACCCTGCAAATTAACATAAATACTAAAAAAAAAACTCACACATGTAAAAATTAAAAGAAAATTTGTAAATTCTAGAATATGTGTAAATTAAAAATAAAACTCAAAACAAATGGTATATAAAAGTAATAAAACTCTCAAAAGGAAGAAAATTTACTTAAATAACGATTTTGGGGCACTAATAACTATAAAAATTTATGTCATATATGTAAAAGACAAAAGGATAAAAGAAAATTTACCTTAAAGAATGATTTTGGTGTGTCGAAAAATTTACCTTAAAGAATAATTTTGGTGTGTCGGAAATTAATGACTATAGAAATTTATGTCTAGGTAAAGGAAAATTTTGTAGATTAACATAAATAAAAAAAATAAAAATTCACACACGTAAATTTTTTTTTTTAATTCTACAATACAATTCAATAAGAAATTATAATTTTTTTTTCAATTTTAAATTCTACAATACAATTCAATAAGAAATAATAAAACTGTCATATGTATTATATAAAAAATAAAACTAAAAACAGATAATTCATAAAAATAATAAGAAAACAAAATTTACCTTGGAGAATAATTTTGAATTTAATGTGCTAAGAATGAATGATCGAAAAGATTTATTTATAGGTAGAAATATGAAAATAATAACTAAAATTAATTTTTCATATGCTTGTCTAGGTTAGGATATATATGTTATGGAAAAAAAATTAGAAAAAAAAATTGCGCAATGAATATATCTCCTACTAAATAATTTAAATAAATATATTAAATAAGATATTCTATTAATGAATAAAAAAAATAAGAATACTTATTAAAAATAAAGATAAAATAATATAAATAAATATATTAACATAACATTATCGTTTATATATATGTTTGAATATATCTTCTATTAAATAATATAAATAAATATATTAAATTAATAAAATATGTTCATATAATAATTAATGTATTATCTACATTAAATTTTAATTAATAATTAAAATAATTGAAAATTTTAAGGCAAAAATTCCTGTGCACTCGGGCGTACGGACCACATTTCGTGCGCCTTTAGAAATTTGTGTTAAATTGTATACCCTTTAGTATACAGATGTGTACCCTTTATTTTCTAAAGAAAATTATTGTGTGTATTTGGGCGCATGGACAACACTCCGTGCGCCTTTAAAATTTTGTGTTAAATTGTATACCCTTTAGTATAAAAATTCGTACCCTTTATTTTCTAAAGAAAAAAAAATATTAATGAAAAGTGTATACCCTT